>CM027583.2:7085418-8540418 GCA_015852605.2 Populus deltoides | reverse complement strand
GTTCCTCATCATTTAGCCTTCTAACTTCTTCTTTTTCCCTTTCTCTTAGATCTTTCCCTCTATTACATGTCCTGTTTGGGAGTGTGGTTGCGTTTGTTTTTAAAATACTTTTCATGTCGAAATATATCAAAATAAAATTTTTTATTTTAAAAAAATTATTTTTAAAATCATAGCATCAAAACGATTCAAAATATATAAAAAAATTAATTTTTAACAAAAAAATAATTAAATTTTTATGGAACTAAACGGTGCCTATGCTTATAGAAAACTTCAGATGAAGATGAAAAACCACTCCACAAAAATAATTAAGGTGGACAAATTAGGTCGAATCAAAGACTCTTAAGGACACAGAAGTAATGAAGGTGGCGAATAGGTACTGATGATGCAGAGGGTAAGTCAGAGAAGCAATCCAGGCACATGAAAGAGAGATCGCAAAACTAGACCGGCTGCCTGGTTAATTTTGCTGAGGTAAGATGCCTGACATCATGCATTATTAAGGCGTGGCTTGCATTTCTTGCTTGCTTTACGCTGCCTGCTGATGAGTTTTATCATTGATTTTGAACACTCGAAACGCATCCCCTTTAGACTTTCTTATCGAGGAACACCCAAAATGTCAAGACCACTAATTTTGACTTTATAAATGGGATGATAATTTTAATAGACAATCAATCGATCATTAGTTATTTTTTTTTCAATTTAAAATTTAAAATAACATTTGAATTTAAATAAATATTATATTTATCACAGTTTTTTATTGAGACTAATAATTATTTATTTTTATAGTATTATCTTTTAAAGATAAATAAATATTATTTTTATTTGATAATATTTATTCATTTTTAAAATTTAAAATTTAGTGTAGGTTTTTAAAAATTTGTCCCTGTCATATATTTTAATAAAAAAATTATATACAATATATGCGATTTTAGATGACACATTTAACTTTAGAATAGTAAATGGTACATGCTTGTTACTCTTCAAAACAGAAAAAATTTATGATGCTTAAAGAATAACTAATAATATTCTATTAGATATTCTCTGGACTCACTTTAAAGGGAAAAAATGCACAAAAATAAATAAATATAAAACTCGTGATCAACAAATAAGAATATCTTCACCTAAAATTTACATGGGCTCCACTTAGGAGAGGAGCTCCACTCAGTGGTCACGTCCTATGGGAGGAGCTCAACTCTATAAACTTGTCCTAGAAAGCATGTCTAGGTCTATTTTTTTTAATCTCTAATGGACTCGAGCAACTTGCTTGAACCCAACTCTCCATTTGAAGTTTTTAATATTTTATATTGATCTCAATATATATTATTTTAAGTAAAATAAAATTTAAAATATCACAATTATGAAATTACTCTTCAACCCCTCCTCTCCACAAAAACAAGATTCATGGGTTAAAACATACAATGAATCCTTCAAACTCAAGGTTGATAATCTTTTTCATTCTTTAACACTTTCAACATACATATTTTTAGAATCTATATTTCTACAATATCATTATATTTTCTTTCTTTTCAAAATTATTAACTTAAGTATTGAAAAATTTCACGTTTATAAATTTTTTTTTTTTTTTTGCAGGAATCAATCATCTTGACTTATTAGACACAACCTACTACCAACTTTCAACTATCTAGATTTTTTATATTAAGTTATCAAACACATTAGCTAAAAAAAAATAGATAAAATTACTTAAATTAAAAAATTAATTAATTATCCAACATGAAATAAATATATTAGATTTTGTTAGTCGTTGGTGAGAGGAGAAATCTTAGATGCCAAAGACGTGAGGTTGGAAATCAGCACAAGGCGGCCGCGGAGGCTGCAATTAATCGTTACCCCCCAGCTACTTGGCCCATCTTAAAATCTCCACCGACAACCTCAAGTACCTAAATTATTCATAATGCTAACGTCCACTCGTTCAAAATGAAGGGTTTTTTAAATAAAATTTATCTTTGAAATTTATATAAACTTATATTATTTTATAATTTAATTTTTATAAAATAAATAAAAATAATAAAATTTAAATTAGTAATCACTTTACATTAAATTCTGATACTGTATTAAAAAATCTAATTCAACTCAAAAATTTAACATCTTAAATAAAATTATAAGATATAAATATTAGTATTTTTATCTCGAAACCAACAACAGCCTAAATTTAACTCATCTCGAGCACAAGCCATCACTCACTCAACGAGAACATAAAGTACTGTTGTGCTCAAGCGCAGCTGGGAGTCTGGGACCATCCTTGCTCTTTTTGTTCTTTTCCCTTGCAAGTAGCGCTGCGTTCTTCCTGAAGCTGGAAGAAAGAGGAGATTATACTTCAGTAGCCACTATCCGAGGTAAAAAAAAAAAAAAATACAACCTGGAGTAACTTTTGAGCCTGTCCTCAGAATCGTTTTCGACGAACTGATGCTTTGCATTTTCAGGAGCTGGTTGCATTTGGTATGAATTTTACAAATTAATACAAGTTATTGTTTTTTTTTTTAATTTTTGGCTCAAAGAAAAATCATAAATATGTTTTTACTCTTCGATTTCATTTTTACTAATTTTTTGGTCAAAGAAAAATTATAAATAGGTTTTAACTTTAAATAAAAGTTAATTTTTTAAAATTTATTATTTTTAACTCATATTACCTCCTTTTATCGTTTGAGGTATTTTTTTTTTTATCAAACACAATTTTAACTTAACTCATTTTTATCCTTGAAAAATAATTTTTGAATTATAACTCAACAGTTAAAATTAAGCTATTTTTCATAAATTACGTCAGACACGTTTTTAATCATCTTAATTGTAGATAAATATTTAAATTTTTAAAGTTCTTTTTTTAAAAGAAAAGGTAACAGAAAGAAAGTCTTCATGGTGACTCCAGAAATCAAGTCCCTTAAAGCAAAGACTATAAAAAATATATAATGTCGGTATGGATGATGGGTCAGGTTCGGGTGGAAGATTTTGTTCACAAATTGACTAACTAATTTGACTCTCTTTTCTTAAAGAAAAATATTTATTGAAATCACATCTTCAATCATGAATCACAACATCATAGGGTAAAATTCATAAAATAAAATAAATAAATAATAACTTTCAAAATGCATATCCATACATAAGCAGTTATATACTAAATCATTCCCTCGCACTAATATTATTTTTTTAATATAAAAAATTCAAGCATTGCTATCAAGTTTTATAGTGAAAAAAAAAATCAAGTTGTGTGGGAGTTGACTCGATGCAACTTGATGAATCTAAAAACAACTTGGATGACCGATAAAAATATAGTTTGACTAAAAAAATTAATAAATCATGGACTTTTAAGCAATACACACACACCGATACATCAATTAATAACATAAACATGATAAGGTGCAACACGTGTTCCAGACTTTCCTTCATATTTGATTTACATTTTTTTTATTACTATTTTTTGTTTTTTTAAAATGATTTATGAAATTGGATTTTTTTCAATTTTATCCCCTTACAATCTTTTTATTTCAAATTTGATCCCTATTTTTTTAATGATATTTGTTTTATTTGAGATGACTTTTGAAAGGTTTTTTTTCTCGATTTTATAGTTCTTAATTTTTTTTCTACCAATTTATTCCTTATTAGTTTAATTGCTATTTTTTCTTGCATTCAAGATTTTTTTTAATTTATATTTTTTCCTGATTTAATGCTCCAACATTGAATTTATTGGAAATTGAGCTCTTTGATTGATTTCAAGTCTAAGATTTCAAGAATTGTGAGTTTGGAAGATTAATCCGGGTTTGGAAAATTTATCCGAGTTTGCTTGTCTTTTTTTTAATCTCATATTTTTTTTATTCAGGTTTCATTTCTTAATATTTATTTAATTGGAGATTCGACTTTGTTATTTTTTTTTTTTTCTTTCTATAGGATTCTTTACTAATTTTGATAATTATTTGTGTTATCTTGAGTTTTTTTATTTATCATTCTCTATTAAATTTAGCTTTTTATAGAATTTTTTTCAACTAAATTAAGTTAATTGATTTGATATAAATATGAGATGTTCATCTCATGATATATTTTTTTAGTTTGCTATTTTGGGTAGTTGCTCCAACAACAAATATGATCTCTCTTGGTGTCATTACAGAGTTTTTCGTAATAGTGTTTAAAACATCATGATAAGCTATTTCAGGTGGTTGAGCAGTGTTCATAATGGAGAGACAATAGTTCTCCAGCGAGCTTTTTTTTCTTCTCCTTCCGAGTATGAATCTTGATAAATTATTTTTTATGATTAATTATTATTTTTTTTTTTGTGGTATTTATGATATATTTCTAAATTATATTATTAAATTAACTAGATTTATTGATCCTAATCAAGTCAATAATTGAATTTTATATTTTTTCTTGTTTCTTTAAAAACATTAACTTTGCCTTAATATTTTTTTATAATAGAAAAATTTTAACCCGGTATCTGGCTTAGCAAGTATCACCAATCTCGTGATAACTAACAAGAGCAAGCTTGTGATTCACTCCTGGGTCACAAGCAATCAATTATAGAAGAAATTGCCACAGCATGTTTCTCTTTTTATCTCCGATCGAGACGGCCCTTTTTTATTTGAAAAAAATTCCAGGCACAGCTTATGGAAAGAAGATGAACAACCCAAGTGTTCAAGCGAGCAAATTATACATAGTAGAAAACTCCAGCAAATTAAACAAAGACTTTATATTAATAAATAAATATATTTACAAGCTTAGTAGTCGAGTTTATTCATGAAACTTGATTCTTTTTTTGAAGTCCCCTTTAAACTGAAAACGAAGAGACAGAGTAAATTCAACGAGGAATCAATTAGATCTAGCTAGCTAGCTATTATTATGACAAGAGCATTTGTTTTCCTCAATTTCTTAGTTCTATAGTTATTTAAAATTTATATTCTCTCATGTTTAAAGAAAATATAACTTTTTAACTAGCAAATTTCATTATCAGTTTTAAACTTCACGCGCGATCTAATTAAATTAGATGAGAAAAGAAAATAATTACTAAGTTGTTTTAATTTTAACATAAACCAACATCATTTGATTCATTTTTAACTTTGATGATTTAAATTTAAGGATATTATCAAACATTAGAAGGGAAGAAGAAGAAGATCCCACTTCATTCTTACAATCCATCTTGCTCGCTGGAATTAAAAAACAGTCACTCCTGGCGGGATGTATTATACAATCAATATGTTAAATTACAATAAGATAGTGCTGCTATGCACAAAGCAACGAGTAGTGTTTCTTCTCACCTTCTCTGATACGTATGCAACCAGCCACTTCAATAACAAGGGAGTTGGGTTTCTCAGGACCTTCCAAACTGTTACTAAAATCAACACTAAAGTGAAAGGTTGAGGTCTAAACTCTCTTTATGCTCATCTTTCTCAGTAACTTCCTTTCTTTGAGAAGAATCCACCAAGGCCGAAGCAACTGCAGCTGGGAGGGTTCTTATCATCTCAGTCTCTTCCATGAAGTCTTCACGTTGAAATGAGGGCTTCCAAACAGTAAACTGCTTCGTCTCTTCCTCAAGTTTTCTTTTGTTGTTCTTGGTATCTATCTCAAGCTTCAATGCGGGATCTGAAACATTCATTAGTCGATCACGGGCCTCGCGAATGCCCTTGATGAGAGCAAAGAATTCCTCTATCTTTTCTTCTTCATTTTCTTCATGATCAAGATCGTCATGGAAAAGTTTTCTTTTCTTGCTTGCACCATCCATGGATGTTATTGGTTGTTGTATGCAGAGGCTAGCCAGGGATCAGGACATCAAAATTCACAGGCAGATTGTGAAATGCACCTTCTAGGTTGCTTCTGCGATGCTTCTCGGAGACTCGTATTTATACACAAGGTCAGGGTCAAGCATGTTCAATGATTTTTCACTTTTGAACGATTGCTTTTGGATCCAATTTTCGTTGGACCTAAACGCCCCCCACGTTACCCAGTGCCAATGTGCTGCCCGTACTCTAGATGCCCACTACAGTACCCTCTTTTTTTCAAAACTAATTTTAGAAAATTAAATGGAAAGAATTAGGCAAACAAATTCCAGAGTTTTTTTCAAGAAAAATTTATGACAAAATATATACACACACACACTCGATAAAGATATCAGTTATTTAAAATATTTAAATAAAATAAATTAATTCAATACTAAATATTAGCCCACTAAAAAAATTAAATATTAATTATATTAATATTAGCAATTTAAATTTTATTTAGTAACATCAAAATTCTGAATTAATGGCTAAGTCAATGAAGTATATTAACTATTAAAAAATATTATTGATTATAATTTTAAATCAAGATTCTAACATTAATCCCAAATGTTTTAAAATTATTCATTAATATATATAATAAATAAGATAAAAATAAGCATTTAATGATATATATTAGATATTAGATACCTCTAGGATTTCAACCTACATTTAATATTAATAACTATCAACTTGAATCACCATAGTAACTATGATGTTTTAGAATAAATCGTTGGCATGCCAAATCTTTAGTAGTGATCTGGCGGGTTGACCCGGCGACCCAATTGATCCGGACAAAAATTCAGTTGCAACCCGTTGACTTTTGTTTTTTTTTTATTAAAATAACGTCGTTTTGATTTGAAAAAAAACCAATTGACCCGAGCAACCTGGTGACCCGGTTAAAAGCTAAAACCCGGGTCTTGAACCAGATCGGGTCTAGAAATTATGATATAAAGTAAACACATAATCATTAGCAGGTTTTGTTTTTTTAAACCACAAATGCAATTAGCATCACCTCTATCTTAGTAGGAAAACCCGTACAATGAAGTGCATACTAAAAAGTTCCTTTTAAATATTTAAAACTCCTTTCTAAAGAACTCCAGTTAATTAGAATATATTGTGTGTATATTGACCCCATCTACCAACCGTATATACTATATTAAATCTAGTATGATTGGTTAGACGCAACAAAGATCCATTAATATGTGAATATTTATATTAAGACACCCTTTTACCATCATTCTTTGCTTAATTTGGCAGAAGGTTTGAAATGACTAAATAAAAAAAAACACCTCAAAATAATTAAACCTTTTTAATATTTTTTTCAATGTAATATGCTTGGGTTATAACAAAACCATTGCTATTTTTCAACAATTTAATGGCTAAAATAACATTAATTGGACCAAGATTCTTCATATCAAAAATTTTAGACAAAAAAGATATAGTAATATTTATAACTTGAATATCAATACCCAAAATCATAATATCATAAACATACAAATATAAAATCACATTATCATTTTAAATTTGTTTAATATAAACATATTTATCAATAATATTTGTTTAAAAACCATCAAATAACATGATTTGATCAAATTTTTCATGTTTGGGGCTTGTTTTAAATCATAAAGAGATTTTATAACATCACAAACTTTCTTTTTTTGGGGCTGCCTAGGCACCCCGCTCCTTTTCTTGCGGCATAACATGACCTTTCAATTGATCCATATAAATTTCTTCTTCTAAATCACCATTTAAAAAGGCTATTTAAATATTCATTTGATGAATTTCTAATATGTGAGAAGAAGCTAAAGCAACCCATAGCCTAATTATAGTGATTTTAAAAACCAGTGCATATGTGTAAAAAAACATTTACTCCTTTTCGTTTAAACGTATTGTCTTGCAACCTCATGGAAAATGAGTTAAAAATCAGGTTTTTATAGAAAATAAAGAATTCATTTTATCTTTTACCAATTCTTTTAAAAAATAAGCTTCCATAGATGTCTAATTTAGAATTCAATAAACGAGTCAAAATCTTTTGCTCTTTTATCTCGTGTTATTCTTTCTAAATTATTACAAGCAGGATCATTAACAATGTCTATTTTAAAAGAACTATTATAAACAAGTGTAGATAATTTATTTTTCATTGGAAAAATATTTCCAAATAAAATCACATCACATGACTCAATAATTGTATTGTTTACAATTTTAGGATTTAAAAATAAAAATCTATAAGTAGTATTATTCAAATAATATCCAACAAATACATAATCTATAATTTTAGGACTTATTTTTCTTTTCTTAGTAATTAGAATATTTACTTTAGTTAAACATCCCCACACTTTAAATACTTTAAAATATTGTAAAGAAGGTTTTTTATTCTTTCAAAATTTTTATGGTATTTTATCTAATTTTTATAAAAGAACTCTATTAAAAAAATATATAACAAGCATAATACAAAGCTTTACTTCATACAAACTAAAACTAATTAATATTACATTAACCATATCTATTAAGGTTTTATTTTTTTCTTCACGCTATCCCATTTAGATTGTGATGAATAAGGAGATGTTAATTTAATGTATAATATATGCAATTCTAAAAATGCATTCATTTCATTAAAGCATACTTACCACCTCAATTATAGCATAAAAAAATATTTTTTCTCTAATTGATTTTCTATCTTTACTTTAAAAGTTTTAAACTTATCAAACAATTCACTTTTAGAGCCGGTAAAATAAACATAATAAAAATGACGAGCACGGTACACAAGAGGTTGACTAGATTTTTTGGTTTGATGATAAAATAATTTTTATATTTTCTATCATATAATAAAATAAAAAATAATAATTTGATCCAGTGAAGTTCATAAAACGGGTTGCCAGTTTGGGAGGGTGACTAGAGTTAACCTGAATTTTTTTTTATTAAACCTTCTGCTAATCAAAATAGTTTAATATAATGTCAAACTTGATTTCAAAATAAAAAAAAGTTCAGAAATTCAATTTAATCATTAATTTAAAAAAAAAAAATAATTTTATAACATAAACTTTTTGTTATTTTTTATTCAATTGGTGGCGAGCCACTTGTCTAAAGTATATATAAAAAAAAAAGATACGCAGATGCTTTATTTTGGGGTATTATGGAACAAGTATTTGAATAATTATCTTAATATTGATCTATTAGAATGCAAGTCAACTTAACAAGCATGTAAACCTGGACACGTCCAATTTTTCCCCTTCCCATTAGTACGGTTTTTGTGTTGCCTTTCGTTTTTTGACTTTTTGTTTGTTCTTGGGTGTTCTTTTTGTTTTCTATAACTTAAAATTTTTGTTTTTTTCTATATCCCAAGTTAATTTTTGGCGCAAGTTAGCTTCTTCAAGTATGTTACATGTTTTAAACTAAGTATAATTTGTTTTTTTTTTTTTTAATCAATGGATATATTCAACAGAGAAAATATAACTGGGAGATATAATAAATCAAAATAATAGTATAGAAATAGATTAAATTAAATTATAAAGATAATTGGGTACTTTAATTCTCAATTACGGACCTAAATCATTCCTCGGTCCAATTTATTATTGATATGATTGAATAGACAATTGTTTTCCAACTAGCTTAGAAAAAGGGCAAAAATGAAAAAGACAGAAACTTGTGGGATTTGAGGCCAAGCAAACAGTGGAGCCCTGCAAACTTGTGGCATTTTAGTAAATTCATAAGGCAGGCACGAGAATTACGTTCATCAGAATCCATCCGCGTCATTTCAAATGCAAAGTGACGCGACGCTTCTTCACGCATTTCCATGCCCCTTTTCCTTTTTTTTATTCTCCCTTGTTTACTGTGTCACTGGGAGTTTGGATTTTGAATTCTTTTTAAAATAATTTTATATATTTTTAACATATTTTAATACGTAGATATAAAAACTAAATTTTAAAGAATAAAAATTATATTATCTTAATATATTTTTAAATAAAAAACAATAAAACAACTCCTCCCTGCTCACGAACAAGCTTTCAATTATTCTCGAAAAAAGGATTTGCAAATGTAAAACGGAAATGACCCCGAGTGAGTGCTCTTTATTAAAAAGAAAAGGGGAAAAAAAAAGGGGAAGAAAAGAAACCTCAAGCATCCACAGTCAAGCTATTTAATATTAAAGAATATTTCTTTTAATGTTTAGATAAAAATAAATAAATTAATTAATTCAATGATCAGTGGATTGATTCAAAAAATTAATAATCAAAACTATTTTTAAATCAGATTCCAAAACAAATCTAAAAGCTATGTTCATCACGATGAAAGCAGCCAGAGACTTGTGGAGGCCTTCTCTTTATGCATCAAACAATTGCAAATATGTAGTGTAAATTACAAGATAACTAACTCTGATTAATCATGATTAGTTTAATAATAAAGAATGAGGAGCACAGAACACGAGGTGTTGCTTGGCCCCTACATTAGAGTGAGTGAGTGAGTGAGTCCAAGACACATAGATTAACGGAAGAACATACATCACTTTTAGCACGTCTGGTAACAAGCATCTGACGGACACGTAGAGTGGACGTCTGTTTGGTAGTGTGATAATTATTGTTTTTTAAATAATTTTTCATGTTGAAATACATGTTAATAATTTTTTTTATTTTTTAAAAATTATTTTTGATATCAGTACATCAAAACGATCCAAAAAGTACAAACCGCACTCAATTTTAGAAAAAAAATTTAAATTTAGTCAAACGCAGGTTCAACCGGCAGACCAAAGCCGAAGACCACAACCACATGGATGGCTTGCTCCCCGGCCCAGTTTTTATTTAGTCGAGTCGAAAATAAAAATTATAATTAGATTATAGACTTCAATAACAACATTATGGAAATAATGTTATTTTCGTTTTCCATGACACTATGGTGTATTTCAACTATTTTTTATTACCTACCAAACATTAAAATATTTCTTTTTTCTAAATAAATTATTATTAATATTATTATTATTATTATTATTATTATTATTATTATTATTATTATTCTATGTATAGTAAAAAATTTAAAAAAATTATAATTCAGATTATAGACTTAGTCCAACAAACAAATTTCATTATGGAAATAAAAAATAACGTCAATAAATTAATTAAATCAAAAAAGATAAAGTGACATGCATAAAAAAAGTTAAAAGAAAAATTTTGAATTTTATTTTTTACACAACTCAATATTAAATGATAAAATTAAAAAAAATTAAAAAATAACAAAAATTAACCCGAGCTAGCATGTCAAACCTGCGTTCTAAGTTGTAAGATTTGTTCCTCATTATTTTAATAAACTTGAAAAAAATAAAACATTAATAAGTTATTTTTCAGCTTATTTTTCATGACATAACTAAATACTGGAAAGTATTTTTTAACTTATTTTTCATTACACTACCAAACATTAAAAAATAATATATTTTCTAAAAAATTATTAAAAAAAAATTATTTTCAAGTAAATAAATAAATAAATCCAAGAATGCTCTCAATAAATACGTTGTTGTGACGTGGTCACACGGGTACGCAAAGTTATGTGCAGAGAAAAGTAACGGAAGGTGATGAGGTCAGAAAAAGCTTCTAATAGAAATCAAGCTTTTTATGGTATGTGAAACTAGTTCTAGGCGAGTGAGTTGCGTTTTAGGTTCGGATTTTAATATTTCTAAAAAATTAAATTTATTGTGGAATAAAGGATTCTCCAATACTTAAACCGATAATAATAAAAAAAAATAATGTTAAAATAAAATTATATTGTGTACGTGGCCGCGTTCTTATCTTCAGAACTCAAAAAAGTGTACCGGAGACCTAAAAGGGGGAAAAAAAAAAGGGGTGCATTTAAGCCAGCCTAAAACTATTCCTGATTGGGCCGGGACCCAAGCGGCATAGGTGCTGCAAAAGGCTGTTGTCGTTACAAACGTTGCCGTTTGGGCCACGTTGCCCAAACCACAACAACAACAATTGTCGTTTTTTGGGCTTTTGCTGTGTTTGTTTGCATAGCTGCTGCACCTCACACCGTTCAAACATGCAGCCCAAACTGCAATAAATTAATTTAATTAGTTAATTTATTTTTGTTTTTTTAGTTTGAATCTTCTTCATCATCTCTGTCGGGTGTCGAAAGCTTCCTTATTTGGCCGTGCGTTCTCTTTCAGTATTTTTCTTGCCTGTCTGCACCAAGGTAGTTTACGTGCCAGGAAACTTGGTTACTATACTTGTCGTTTTCATTTTTTTATGATGAAAACATCCTCAAAATAATTCACACGCCAATTAATATTAAATCTTTTTCAACGATTATTAGTTAAGTGGGTACTGTTGATAAAAAAAAAAACAGTTAGTGCGCTAGAATATTCCCTTTCCCTGTTTTTTTTTTTTCCTGGATAACTCTGGAGGCAGCTTTCCGTGCCGGCCCATATTAGTGAAATATTCCCGCCCCCATCATCTTCCATCGCATTGAGAGCTTTAGTGACCTTTACTTTAGAAGCTGCAGACAAGAGCAATCCTCTTGAACCATGAGTCTTGACTTCCTCTACTCCTCTTCTTGTCCGCCATTGTCTTCTACTTCTTGAACTTTCGTTTTGTTTACTACTCTTAAAATATTCTTTCAAAGCCCTTCTTGCCCAATGCTATGTACAGCTTACACATTAATTGTCAAATCATATTGGATACTCTTTGTGACATTAATTTGTGAGTTTGGAAACTCATTTTTTTTTCAACAAGCTCTTTCATTACCAATATGATCAATGCGACTTCTGTTCATATCAAGGATTCTCATTTGTGTTTTTCTAGTTCTGTGGTTTGACTATTACATGCGTTCTGTGATCATTTGAACAACAGCCAATAAAGTGAGATGATATTGAATGTGCATTACGTTCAAAGTATACAAAATAATTTTAATGCTTAGATAATTAAAAAAGATAAATTGAAACAGGTATGTGGTTATCTTTACAATGGGATTGGACGGAGTAAATTTTCAACTCTATGCCATAGAAAATGGGGATCGAGCTGGTATTGGCGCTCCCGCTTAGGTTAAGCGCACTCCAATTCTCTCTTCTTTCTCATAAACTGACCAGTGTACCCTTCAAACTGCTTGCTGTTTCCTTTTCTTTGTCTTTGCAAAATGCAGGCATGCACTTGAAAGGACAAAAAACAAAAGCTTCCGCAACACCTTTTTCTTCCCCTCATGATCTGATTTGACATCGTGTTTGTACTTGATTTTGCTATTGAGCAATGGTTCGGTGGTGATAATATATTGAAGGGATGGGTGAGGATATTGAATGCATGAAAGCGGTATATATATATATATATATGTTATCTGTTGGGTTATGATAAGAAGTTGCTAGGAATCAAGAAATGAAGAGACTTGAGGATTTTCAGCGTGTAAAGAAAATGAAATAAAAGTTAGGGTTAGTTGGAGAAAATATAGGGTAATTTCGTTGATATATCAGAGATGGTTTTGTGATTTTTCATTCAATGATTTTGTTATTTGAGTGTTTATATGGATGAGAAATGAGGAGACATGTTGATATTTTGTATTTTGAATTTGTGCACAGGAATGTGAAATGTATTTTGATAATTAAAGATGAGGTTCATTTGGTGATGACCACCTGCCGTTAGTTGTTTTTGATGGACAAAACACCAGTTGGACTTGAATTTCTTTCCTTATATATATATATATGTCTTTTTTTTTCATGTATTTGATCTGATCATTGTTTATAATTTGAAGAAGTTTAATTTAAAGGAATTGTAAATATGGAATAAATTAAACATGGATCCAATTTTTTTCTTCTTTAGCATGCATGTATATATCTAGAAATCATTGAACTCAAGTTTTAAAAATATATTAAAGGCTATAATTCACAATAATAAAATAGATGATTTTCCCATGAATTTAGACGTCCGCTATACCCTAATATTAAAAAAAAAAAAAAAAAACCCAGAATTTGGGGGGTGGCAATTGGATTTTAACCCGTGCACCGACAGGAACTTTTTCAGAGCACGCAAGTCTACTGGATGGAGTCATTTTCATATACTTCTATTCTATTTCCATAGACATCCTAATTTATGATTATACTAGCGACTGCGCGTGCAGCATGTTCAGAGAAGTTTGGCCCCACATCAGCACACCAGTATCCTCTGATGTATTCACTCACTCTCACAAATTATTCTTTTAGCTAGGTAGATCCTTCATCATGTCTCGTATACTTTACATAAATGATAGTTCTTGTCCTCATCTCCCTCGCCATACACCAACTCGCTCGCATGACAAGCGGAAAGGTGGAATATTCTACTTTCTGTTTTGATAATTAGTTTATCGTACATTACATCACTAAGAGCAATGATCTTGCTACATCTATCTCTAAGTTTGTGATTGGATCATCATTCATCCATGCATAAATTGTTTAACCAATTAATTTTGACAGATGAAACAAAAACTTCATTACATTCATATATGCAGTCCCTTTTAGAAATGGATGCTTTATCTTCTTGAAATCCCTCAAACAAATACTGCTAGACTTTTCTTGTTGCTATGCAGTTTGGAACAGAAACGAAAAGCGAAGCTTTCATTTTAGGAATTTAATTTGATAGACATTGGAGACATGCTTGAGTATTGATTTAGTCCTATATATCTTGCCTAAGTTGATATGATCCATGCCTGTATATTTATGTTCGAAAGCAAAATAATGGTGGATGTTTAAGCACCAGCTAGCATTCTACATATGCATGACATGCAATTTTGAACAAAGGTTGAAGAACTAAACTTGTCATATAATATATTTGAGGAGAAGATCAAAATACGCCACTCCACATTCATCACATAATTACTTAGAGTTACCATGATACCACATTCATGGTTTCTCTTTCAATTATATAAATGCAAATATAATATGGAAATCACTTTACATCTGAATCTAGCAGCTCAACAATAATCCATTTCATTATTCAGGTTGGATCTAGGAATGCCCTCCATCAAGCAAGAAACTGGAGGAATAGTTAGAGTTCGGAAATTCCCATATGCATTCCAACAATATGGATCCAGTACTAAATCTCCTTCAGCAGGAAGCAGCTCAACATCTGAGAGTGTTAAGTTGGTACATGGTACTGAGTCACTACAGGCGAAATGCATTGGTGGGCTTCGAATGTTGTAAGTTCCTTTTATGTTTTCGTAGAGAATGTCTGATACTGAAAGAGCAGATGTTTGGTTGGTGCACCCCTTGCTGAGGCAGTAGAATTGGTCAATTATTATCGGATTCCTGACATTGTCCATGTGAATATTACTGAATGTTATTCCTGATACTGCTCCTGATCCACCTTGCCATGTCTTGATCCTAACTCCATTATCCGAGACTCTAATCACCGAATCCCTGACTGTGATATTGGAAACACAGGCTCGGGAATTGTGATTTCCTAGACTCCCGATGCTGTTTTAAATTCGATGAAAGGAAGAATTTGTAAGAGATTAGCTTAGAAGTCCAAAGAAAAATGTGATAGAAAAAATTCTAAGAAAAAAATCCTATATATGGAAAACCAGTAACATTCTGAACATACCTGATTCCATGACCAGGTCCACATGTAATGTTCCTTATGTCCACATCATAACAACCTGACCCGATTGATACACAATCATCGCCTATGAACAGGTAAATATCAAACAACTTGATGTTAGTGAGCTTTTGAGGGAAGCTATGAATGGATAAGGAGAAATATTTTTATGTCCTGCACTAACCATTAGAGATCACTGAATTATATATTTCCACACCATTGGTGTTCTCTATGTGAATTCCATCTGTGTTGGGACTTAAAGCAGGAGCAGTAATGTGAATTGATTCTACATGAACATTCTTGCAGTTGTCAAATCTGAAGTTGAACTGCGGGCTATTCTTGATTTTAAGTCCTTGCACGGTTAAGTTTGAGCTCATGAAGAACCTTATGGCCTGCATCACAAATGTTATGTTAAGCTGAATCGATCCAAAAGGTAATTTGCAATGAGCATGAAAATAGAAGTTGTGAGTGTTGATGACTTACAATTGGACTATCACATGGTCCAGGCATTGTTGTTCCATTTATTCCCTGTGCCATGTATGAAAAGGATCAGTAATACAAGTCAACCCTAATTTTTCCTGGTTGCAATAAAGTAGAGTTTCAGCAATACCTTGTGGGGTTTACAAGGAAGATCCCACCATTTCTCTCCTCTGCCATCTATCACACCACCTCCTAGAAGTGACATTTCGTTGATTCTGTAAAATACAAGCCATTGACGCCTGCTGTTCTTCTGTGGCCAAGAGTCAGGTCCGTCAGGCGGCATAAGAGTCCCATCAACCTTCTCATTGAACAGAACGTAACCAATTACCAGAATTAGTAAGTCCTTACAAACCTCAAGAGGCACAAAAAACAACATGACAGGAATGACAAAGCATGTTACCTGAAACACTAGGCCACCTTGACAAGGACCAGTGAAAATTGTAGATTGGATCATGAATTCGAAACCATAAGGAACAAGGATGACAGCAGAATCATCTTGGTTGCAGGCTGCGTCCCATGCCATCTTGAACGCGTCCGTATCATCTGTTATGCCATCACCAACAGCCCCAAAACTTCGTACATCAAAAACTCCAGTAGAGTTGCCACTCCCGCCAGATGGATTAGCAGGCAAGGGTGGAGGAGAGGCAGGCACGGGTGGAGGAGAGGCAGGCACGGGTGGAGGAGAAGGAGAGGCAGGCACGGGTGGAGGAGAGGCAGGTTCAGGTGAAGGAGAGGCAGGCACGGGTGGAGGAGAGGCAGGTTCAGGTGGAGGAGAGGCAGGCACGGGTGGAGGAGAGGCAGGTTCAGGTGGAGGAGAGGCAGGTTCAGGTGGAGGAGTGGGAGGTTCTGAAATGGTTGATGATTTGTGAAGATGACTATGCTTGTGGTGTTGTGCATGGTAATGCCGCCTAGCTTGGATGCAAAGGAAGAGGCAAATGAAAGAAATACCAAATACTAGTAACGAGACGCCAGAATGCTTCATTTTAAGTAGTGGAAAGAAGAGAATTCTCTTCTAGAGAAAGTCTTTCCACTTGTTGAAACTAAAAAAGAAAACCTGTTCAAATTGCTTTTGCACTATGAATTATCTGAAACAAGATCAGAAGAACGCACCTAAGTTGTGGGAAGTTGAAACAAGCCAGTGGCTTGTACAAGTGACTGTGAGCACCAGATCGAGCAACTTGCCAAAGATTAACTAAGTTTGTCTTTGGAATGTATGCAGCATCCGAAAGGCCTGATTCCATATTTATAATAACAGTGGATAGTGGAAGGGACTTCGAGGAACGTTAATTTGCACCATACACTTTTTTTAATGGTTTCGGTGGCGGGAACATACCGAATTCCTCACAGGCATTTCTTTTTTATTTTGCAGAGAATGTGGAGACTGCAGATGACTGTTCTGGAAAAAGGTGAAAGGAATTACAGCAAGAGCCGAAAAGCCCCCCACGTTCCTCCCATAACTTTCACTTTCATCAGTTATTTCAACAATGTCACATATTATAATGCCCATAAGCTTGACAACATATCTATTTGAGAGGATCGAAATTGATTTTTGTGACTGACCCTGAAATTTGTAAAATCTCTATATCTAGATTTCAGCGTTGTTTAAATTAAGCAGTGTTACGATTGAAGCTACATTTGAAAACACTTGGTTTTGAGCTTGTGCAGCGCAGCCAGAACTATAAAAATTGAGATTGAAACGAAAACAGCCTGAGAAAAATCCTGGACACCGTAGTAATCTCACAACAAGAGAGAAAAATATAAATATTATTCTAAATATATATATATATATATATATATATATATATATATATATATATATAAAGCTATCTGAATTAGATAGCAAGCCGGGCCTATATAGCTAGGATTAGAAAATTTATCAAATATGATAAATTCTGATCATTCAATAAAATAAAAATAATGTCTAAAACAAGTCGGAAAAAATTAGGCGAAAACCACTTAATAAAGTTCTGGAAATTATATAAAACAAAATAGCAAAAAAACTCAGAACGAAAAAAATAGAGACCTAAATGATGGAATCTAGGGTTCGACTCTACAAGTATAGCTCTTAATTTTCTTGCAGCGTGCACCCCAAAAACAAGCTTTCTGAATCGGAGTGATTTGTATCATTCTACCAAGTTTCAGTAATGTGATGGTAAAAAATTTGAAATATGTATAGCAAGAATTTGAGTTAAAATATATATATATATATATATATATATATATATATATATATATATATTTTTTAGATTTGAGAAAACCTTATTTTTTTGAAAATATATTTTGTGGGTTTAGATGAAGGAATAAAATCTTGGCTATTCCAAACTCTTTAGATGAAGGAATAAAATCTTGGCTATTCCAAACTCTCAAATCTAAAATATATATATATATATATATATATATATATATATATATATATATATTATTCTCACACCCATAATAAAAGTTATGGCCAAAATATTGAAGGAATGCACAAAACATTCCCAAATTGCCTTTACATATCCTCAATTATAAAGTTATTAACATTATACTCTTTGAGGGGAACTTCCTCATTCAGAAATCATCCTCCTCTACCACGATCATGTCCTCTATGGCTCCATCCATGGAAATCAAAGAGTACAACATAAAACAACTGGAAAAGTTCAATTCTGATACCAGCTAGCTTAGTTGGAACTATGAAAATTGAGATTAAAAAAAAATGTAGAAGGGATTGAAATGAAAAGGGCTTGAGAAAAAACCTAGACAGTGTAGGTAATCTCACAATAGGAGAGAAAAGCCTGAATATAATATTTTGAGTATCAAAAACTATATGAATATTGGTTCCATAAGTTAGGCTTAAATAACTATAGTTGAAAAAATTACCAAATATGATAAATTCTGATTTATTCAATAAAGTAAAATAAAATTTTAAAACAAGTTAGCAAAATTTAAGTAAAAATTGGAAAAAAAAAATCACCACAAAATAAAGTCCCGAAAAGTTAACAAAAATAGCAAAAAACACAAAACAAGAAAAATAGAGACTTACAAGATGGAATTTGGGGTTCAAAGCAACCCCCAGCAATGATTTGCGTCATTTTGACACCCGTAACAAGAGTTATGGCAAAAATACTGTAGGGTGTGCACAAACATTCCCAAATCAAGCTTGAACTATTGTTTTCTGCCATGCTTGTGTTGGTTTTCCCTGTCAAGATAGTCCAGCTCTATCAACTCCGTATCCGATGGCTAAACTCTTCCAAAATCTCTTGCATCATTAAGTACACTTAACACAGCTGATCAAAAGCCACATGCACTCGGGGTTGCAGATAATTTATATTTGGTTTCCCGTGATGATGGAAAAACCGTTGATTATGGGCAATCAGATTACAATGAATTACTTGCAATATTGCATATTCGCCTAGCTGTTGAGCTGTATATGCATCGAGTTTAATATGATTACTAGCAATCAAGCAAATGTTTAACCCAATATTATGTTTTACTAATTACCCATCGAAACATGGCAGATGCTAGCTGGTCGTCAAGGTTTTTTTTATCATATAAAGTAGCATCTTCATAGGAAGAAATTTTATCCCAGTAAGAAAAATAGCCTGTCGTGTGAGCAATGAAATTGATGGGTAAAAGAACTAATATAGGTGAGTAACATCGCTCATGAGGTAACCATCAGGTTTTGATTGAAATAGCTTAAAAAACTTGATATCACTTCAACAGCATTTGTATGATTCGACAAAAAAGAAAGGCAGAGACCCACTTTTCGAAAGTGGGCGCTTTAAGAACTGGACGGTGAATGCCTGCCTAAAATTTAGTTATATTTCCTTGTAGTGGGAACTTCACTTAGAGCTCTGGTAAGGTTTGTTGAGTCTTATTTTATAACCGACCAAATTAATGCAAACCATGTCTGGTCATGGTTTCTCCATCGCTCCTTTCGGCAATATGGCCAAGGATGTTCAATCTGATGTTCCCATTCTGCGATTGGGATCTGATCGCTTTCACTGTAAGATTGGATATCACTTGTGGAGTTTCAGTCTTCCCAGAAAAGAATTCAAGATGATGCATATATGCTGGCTGCATGTTATCTGTAGAGAAGAACAATTTTCAGAAGCATTTCTGCTAGTGATATTCTATGAAATAACATTTTCTGCAAGTTAGTCAAAGCAGAACAGAACAGCACATTAATTCAATTTCAAAGCCATAATCAATGACATGTCCATAAGCGAATTAAGCTTTTTATTTCAATCAAGACTAGCAAATAATGGAGGAATTTCCGATCTCAGGTGCTTTTTCTATGCTTTCTAGCCGTGCTTATAATTCGTTATGTATGCCTGCTGCTGATATGGAGATCAAAGATGGTCTTTTCTTTTAAGGGTCCAGGGTCTGTATAAAGCTTTTGGTATAGATGGCTTGCATGCTGTTTTTGTTAGGTGGTGGTCTTGAGCATATTTCCTCGTCAAAAGCTAGCTTCTTATAAATTCCCTCACCAGCCTCTTCCACAACTGATGTCGGAAAACTCCAGTAATCTCCCCCCTCACAAATCTGGCTTTAGGTTGAAGCCACGACAGCCAGTTTTTTACTCTGATTGTCGGGTCCAGACTTGCTGGCATACATGAGCTCTGATAGCAATTGTTAGGTGGTCTTGGGCCTATTTCTCTCAAAAACTAGCTTGTGAGGTGACTCCCACCTCAAATACAGGGTTTCTGTGTCTAGCAATCAGATTTTTAATGCAAAGATTAGCTCGGATCACCATCATACCTTTTGATTCTGCGCTTAGAAGAATTTTCAATCTACTGAATGTTTTGTGCGACAGAATCCCAGACATTTCAATTTATAAGCTGAACGACCTTCATATCTCCTCTTCAAAAATTGTACTGCCTGGATTCCTGGTGCATTATCAATAAGACGAAGTCAGCACCAAGGCAGCGGATCTTACCAATAAATATTGCATTCACCTTGTGCAAAGAATAGATTGACTTTAGTCCTCGAAAGATTACTCAAGCTTCC
Source organism: Populus deltoides (assembly GCA_015852605.2). Lineage (NCBI taxonomy): Eukaryota > Viridiplantae > Streptophyta > Magnoliopsida > Malpighiales > Salicaceae > Populus > Populus deltoides. Next base: position 8,519,663 of record CM027583.2, on the reverse strand, counting down.
TAAAGGCACAAGCATGCAAGGAAGGAAGGACTGACACGGAATAGACACTGTAGATTGCTAAAAATACATCTCCCCTGTTATATCTGAGGTTATTTTAATGATTTCCCAAACCACTGAACCTGAAATGGAAAGCAGACTAGGATATCAAGTTCCCTTTCCACAATATCCATATTGATGTCCCATTATTCTTTTTGAGCAGAATTGCTAGGGCGGTTCCATAACTACCAGTCCACGCATGACTAAAAAGCGTTGTTGTAAGCCGTTGGCGCTACCTTCGAAATTTGGGACCCAACAAATCCCACATGCCATATGCGGAACAATTTTCAACACCATATACAGGGTTATTCGTTTGATTTTCACTTTCTCAACTTAAATGCTAACTCTTAACCATCCTTGTAGCATTTCATAGAATAAATCCTGTACTACAAGCCACAATGTTCAGACATCCATGAATCGTGTAAGAATGATAGAACAAGCAGAGTTGCATGATCTGGTTGGCAGCTAAAATACAACGAACACCGAGGACAAAAAAACCTCCTTTCAAAGTAAAATCCTCATCATATGGGATCGAATTGTAGTCAAGAAAACTACATAAGCAATAAATTGTGGTGTTGCAATTTGTCTCACTTCAAATTAAGGGTCAGTAATGCCATGGAAGTCTTAACAACAGACTACGCAGAACCTTCTTTACCTGCTCTTTACACAAAGATGAACATAACCTAATAAATAATTATAAAAATGGAATAAAAGAACTGGGGATGCATAACAAATAACACAGCCTGAATATGATTCACTTTAAACAGACCACTAGCTACTTCTCTACAGCGGAGCACGTTTTTCTGCAAGGAGCAGACAGCCAGACAACAAAGTACCGCATCATAACCCAAGGAAGGCGCACTGCTTTCTTGCATGCTCTGGGATCAACTTGACAAGCATCTCAAGGGGCACTCCTTTCAGCTCTGACCAGAGTAGATAGAAATCAAGAACAGTTATTAACAGGAACTTCAATGGAATAATGAAAGAACATTAAGAATTGGTCATACCATGAGGCTTAAAATTGAACAGTGGTGGAAGGAAGCGTCCATTTGGCAGACGGGTGTTAGGATCATGCAGCTCATCAAAGAAAGGATGGATCAAAGCCTCCAGCTGCATTGCAAAATAAATTATAAGAATAAATAAATGAAACCACAAGCATTACCAACAAAAAAGGCAGCCACAAAACGAAAGCATGCAGCTAAAACCTGAAGAGGCCAATTCATTCATTCAATCAATGCTACATTGCACATACAATAGAAAGCTCAACTACAAGTCTACAAGGTAAATGCCTAATTGGGGTTCCCCATTTCCCTAATATTCTGTCTGAAAATTAATACATCTAAAGTGGTATTCCCTCAGAGGACAAATAAGTAATCAGATCTGATTCATCTCTTAAATGGTCCAGCTGACAAAAAGATGCATTAAGTGCCTGGAATGACTTCAAAATACAAAGAGTGGACACACATGGAGAGTATCTTTTGTACAAGGAAACAACAATTTATGATCAGAAAATACAGTAGAGTAGGTAATGGAGAAAGATAAGCACTTCAAAGAATAATTTTTCATTTGATCTTGCTGTGCAAAACAAAGAAAATAAATAACAATATTCAAAGGATCTTGCTGGAATTTTATACTCACAGCTGTGCTTCGGAGGTTCGGAGAATACTGTAATAGTCTGGAGACAAGGTCCACAGCTTCAGGGGGCGTGCGCTTGTGGAATATCTGTCAATCATATGCAGGCATATAGGTGAATAATTCATGTTATTTGTCCGTGCTTATTTTTTAGAGACAGGGCAGAAGTAATTTTTGCTGGTACCTTGTGCCACGGGTGAGCTTTAATTTGAGGAAATTTGAACTCTGTGTAATTAGGATTCATGCACTTAATTTCCTCCCTTGTTGGGGTACCCAGAACCTGCATGAGAATACATAAATTACATGGGAGAAAAGAGCCTACAATGGAGAAGAGAGCTAGAAATTTCCAGTCTCAGCAACATAACCCAAAATGATCCCTCTAAATTCAATATAAATGCGACAATACATATTTAAAACTTCACCACTTCACCCATTGTTCAGGATGGGAATAGGCTCATAGGATTAGGAATCGTAAGGAACATCCCACTTTTCATGACATCTATAATCAAGTGACGAACCGAAAGTGAAAGTTTTCTTTATACAGACCAATCTAGCACTTTTTTTGTGAGAAGCATAGTTCCAAGCCTTCCTTCCTGCTCCCTCCTCCCCTCCCGCCCCAAAAGTTCTTTTTCTTTATTTTCATGCCATTACACTTTTTATCAAGGTATTGTATAGGAAACAATTATTACCTTTATAATTTCAACCAGCTGGTCTACTCCACTCTCACCCGGAAAGAGAGGCTGTCATCAACAGAAATATTGGTGTCACTTGTATAATTTACTAACAAAACGTACAGGAAGAAAACCTTGTAAAAAACAAAACTACCTACCTGTCCAAGCAGTAATTCAGCCAGAACACAACCCGCGGACCAGATGTCAATGGCAGAGGTGTACTCAGTTGCACCAAAAATAAGTTCAGGTGCTCGATAGTACCTGGAACATATGTAAGATATGTTTGGTTCTCCTTTAACCTGTCAAAAGCAACCAAAATTAGAATGATTTACATTATGTGAATTGTAACTCAAAATTATGACATAGTTCCAGAATAGGAAAATACAAACCAAAACTTTTGCACTTCCAAAGTCACATAGTTTCACTTGGTGCGTATGTGGGTTCACCTGTTCAAAATAAATACAACAGATTCACAATTAGAGAAAGTAATATTGCAAGTACATAATAAAAAGACAACAAAGTAGGATTGACATATCAAAAAACAATACTAAAATTTTGTATTAAAAGCACATTTATTAGTTTGCTGCACAAACATTCAACATTGGAGGTCCAACTCCAAGTAAGACAAAAACCAAGTACCCTTGTTAACATACCAATAAGTTTTGAGGCTTTATGTCTCTATGGCACACTCCAATACTATTGTGAATGTAAGCAAGAGCTCTACAAATCTGTCCACGAGTAAGGAAAAAAGGTCAAATAAGAGCCATAAGTAAATGAACTTGCATCCGTTGAACCTCATATGAAATAACCTATATCTAACGAATAACAAGCACATCTCAGATAGGAAAGAAAGCACATATACAACTCATACCTGATAAAAGTAAAGTTTGACATATATCAATGGCATCCTTTGACTCATCTTACTGTAGTGTTTGATTACTCGGTGGATGGTCTCAGGGACATACTCAAGTACCAGGTTAAGATAGAGTTCATCCTTTTCAGTTGTTGAGAAGAAACAGTGTTTCAGAGACACTACATTAGGGTGATCTAGAAGACGCATGGTTTGCAGCTCCCGGTTCTTGTACCTTTTATCTTGCAGAACCTTTTTAATAGCAACAGTTTCGCCAGTCTCTAAACATTTAGCCTGAACCAACACCGCAGCAGAAAAGAAAATTTAGTGCCTCATCCAAATATAAATCCAAACAGCATGTGAGAATCAACCAGCTAAAGGCATGCAGATCAGCTTTATATCTAGACAACAACTTACCTGGAACACCACTCCAAAAGATCCGTGCCCAACAACACGTTCAGCCATATAGCTTATTGTCTGCATTCATCAGAGACCAAATTATATCATATAAAAACAACATCAGAATCTATTTGACCAAGAGGCTAACATTTAAGGATAATAACCTGCTTTGGCTGGCCATTTTTGCCACCAATTGTTGTGACAATTATATGACCTGTCTCGGTTCCATTACCGTCAACCACAGTTGCTTCCATTTCCTGAAAAATCATTAGACATTTTCCTTCCAAGTAAATAATATTGCAACCAAGCAATCAACAAGTGGTGGGTGATTAACATGAAGGCAATCTCAGTTTAGTGGAGATGGCAGCTTGTGTACCTTGTCATCCCTAATTTTCATGTCATTCATCTCGTCAGGCAACTTATCAACACCAGCTGAGTTTCCACTTCTATCTCGCAATCCAGTAGCAGGGACAACACTTACAGAAGCCATTCTCTCAAAAAAAAGAAAGTAATAAAGAAGATCCTCTTAGGAATTCACCTTGCCGACTCAATCAAGATTCTGCAACTTGCCTGTGTATAAGACTTATCACGGTTAGCTGTTTCATGTAAAAGAAAAGGAGCTGTTTCATGTGAAAGAAAAGGAGCATGTCATCAATGCATAAGCAAAATCTAGGTCCCTTTTGATACAAGTGCAGTTGCCAAGTTTGGTCAGTTATTTCTCATCTCTCTATAAACCCCTACAAACCAAAGGCATAAGAGAGAGCAAGATAAGTTTCACTAAGATGGGTTTTTTTTGTCTGGGCAGCCAACACTGAAGTTAGCTTGAAATGGGATTTATTAGCTTTTTATTTTTTTTTCCTGTTAAGCACCATTAAAACACATTTTGGGTAGAGGCGAAGCAAAGCCAAGGAAAAAAATTAAAAAAAAAAAAGTTAACTGTGAGGAAAATGACGATCCACAAAACTCCCAAATTTTTGCGCAGTTATCACAAGACCAAGAAAAAAAAAGAGCATAACTAGTAGTAGCAAAAGAAATGAAAACCATAAAAGCAAAGATCTTTCCTGATGCACACACAGATCAAACAAAAGCAACAACGAAACTAACCTGATCTATAAACTAAAAACACAAAGATTAACTTCTTAGAGAGAGAGAGAGAGAACCCACTTGAAAAAAAAATCCATCAAAAATAAAAATCAGCATGGTGGAAAGGGCAAAACTTACTCAAGACTCGGAGATCAGGTCAAGAAATGGGATTGCAGGACGAGGCAAAATCATGACAGGATTTCACAAAATAAAAGGTTTTCGGGTATAGATTTTGGAATAGTTCTTTTTACCAAAGTACTCAGTAGGACTGCCCAATTTTGTTCTTCGACACAGATAGAGGTAGACAGATGAATGGATGGAGAGAGAGAAGACAGTCCAACAGCCCAAACATTTATGTGTTGTTCTTGTATTTCTCACTTTCCTTCTTTTTGACCGTTCAACCCTGGCTGGCCCCCACTCTTCCACTTTCAAACTTTCCCTGTCTCCTCCCTTTGAATAAATCAATTTTTATATTTCTTTTAGGCTACTCCCAATGAGGCCTGGCCACAGCCAAAGCGTAAATTAAAGGTAGATTCTCCGGTCAGCAGTCCAGACCAAAGATTTTCGTAAATAACACTTTAAGCTGTGTAGTTTTGTGCCATTCTGAAAAGTATTTGACGGTTTGGATTTTTGACCAGCTACAGCCGGTTGGACTCGGTCGGATTCTGTTATCATGCCGTCTCCAATTATTGCTGGTAATGTATTTATGATGAAAAATGGCGCTGTTTCCACTCTGTAATTTCTCGTACTGTTACTTCATTAATCTTTCCTTCTTTCAAATTTTTCTCACTGTATTTGAATGCAAGAAATCAGTTCAAAATGTTGTCTTAACCTCTTTAACCAGGATGATCAGGTTTATTTACAGCGAGAATATAATTATAAATATTTTTTATTTAAAAATATATTAAAATTATATTTATTTATTTTTAAAAATTATTTTTGATATCAATACATCAAAATAATCTAAAACCACTAAAAAATATTAATTTAAAATAAAAAAATTAAATTTTTTCAAAAATAATTTTTTCTGCCTGTTTAAAACAGCGTTTCAAGTGATTTTTTTTAAAATTGGTTTTTAAATCATTTTAACATGTTAAAATAAAAAAATATTATTTTTTAATGGAAAACTCCTAAAAATAATCATTATTATTATTTTAAACACCCTTAAAAAAAATACCTATTCCCAGAAAAAATGGTACAGTCTTAACATTATATTTCAGGACAGTGAGCATTCATGTGAAAGGGGAAGAAACTTGATGTGTGGTTTATGATACAGATTTTAAAGAATTTTTACAAATAATTTTTAATATTTGTGTTGTTTATTATATTTCTTACAATTGGTGTTATAAAAGTTGTGATGGAGGGCAAGTTATAAATCCTCCCACGTAATCTTGGATTCCGATCGGCGCTCACTGACCTTTTCATTCATTCACACGCCACCATTTTTGAACGCTCCCCGAGCTTGCTTGATCCCCTTCCATGGAGTCTAGAGTTATCTATCTCTTCGGCCCTTGCCATCCGGTAATGGCCCCTTCTGCTACCAATAATATATTAGTTATTTTATAAAAAAAATAATTGGATATCCGGTTGATTTTAAATTAATTGTATATTTCTTTATTTAATGGAGCCATATTATGCCTTTGCCTTTGGGATTTCAAGGTACCTATATTGAAATTAAATTGATTTTAAATTAAGTATCATGAATCTTTAATCAAAATTATTCTACGAGATTGTTTGTTTTCATGTTTTAAAAATGTTTTTTCAAAAAATTTATTTATTTTGTTTTAAATTAATTTTTTTTATTATTATTATTAAGTCATTTATGAAAAATAATCTTTTAAAATTAAAAATTTATTATTTTAATATATTTTAAATAAAAAATACTTCAACCGCTAAAACTATTAAATAGCCACCGCTACTCTCAATCCAATATTATCTGTGATGTATCAACTCTCCCCGCCTTGATGACGTGGTTTGATTCCCTGCGTATTCTCGGGGACTGCAACCACGAGAGGAGGCTCAAATTGGTCCCAGCCAGGGCAACATGTTTCGAGGGTCCCAGGGAGGTAGGCGTGGTTAGGTATGGTCTTTTTTTTTTAATGTATGCTATACTTGGAGATTGTTTACAATTTTGTTTTTAACAATGTATTTAAAATTTTGAATTTTTTTTAAAATTATTTTTATTATTTTTTATCATTTTATTAATATTAAAAAATAATTTTTAAAAATTATTATTTTAATATTTTTTTATTTAATGGAAAAATCAAACCCTTCGTATTCTTATTTAATGGAAAAAATAAAATAAAATAAAATACATTATTCTGTCCACCTAAGCCACGTGGAATTGGCAACTTCGAAGAACACTGTAAAAAGCCACGTGGAATTGGATAAAGATTAAAAACCTCACTCCTTGGCAACTTCCAAGAACACTGTAAAAAGACACGTGGAATTGGATAAAGATTAAAAACTTCACTCCTTGGCAGCTTCGAAGAACACTGTAAACTACATTTACGTTTATGTGATCAATCGAGTCTTCTTATTACTATTTTGATAGATCCAATCCTTCTACTTTGTCTTTCATTTACAATCCAGGACATCGTTAGCGATAATTTAAGTCCGATTTGACGTGATCTTCAATTTCCAGAAGCAAAAATGTTTTCGAAAATGAAATTCATTTTTTAAAACATTTCAAGAATATTAAAAAGACAAAAAAAATTAGCTATAAGATTATTTTTTAATCATTTTATTTTTTCCCCTTGGTTCGATGGATAAAAATACTTTTTTTTTTCAAGTTTTTATGTTATTTGATGGGGGCATTATTGGGAACTTCTTCAGGCTTTAAAATTTAAATTTTCCATGTTTTTCAAGATAATTTGATGCCGAATCTCACTTTTTTTCAACCTTTTTACTTTTAAAAATCAAAAACAAGTCATATTTTAATCCATATTAATAAAGATATTTATAAATATAGCTTGGTCGAGTTTCAACCTATAGTTGTATTTAACTTAGATTTTAATACTTTAAAAATTATAAACCCAATTTATTTAATTTTTTTGAAACTGAGCAGATTGAATATACCGGATTGATCTATTTTTTGTGTGGATATTATATATATCCATATATTGAGTTTATATTACTAATTTACATAGGTTTCAAAGAGCAACGTACAACACGAGATACAGATGCAATGAAACCCCTAATGCTAGGTCTAATTTGCATACCTTACACCACCATTAAATTCTAGTCACCTCTCTGTCCTTTAAAGACGAATATTTTTTTTACGTTAAAGAAATTTAATAAAAAATTAATTAATAAGAACATAAAAGCCAAAATATTTACAGATAAAATAAAAATAAATATTCAATTTACAAACCATCAAATATAAAGATAAAGAGATAAAGGAGAAATGAATTAGGTTAGATTAACTAAATTTTAAAAATTTTGACTCATCACTCAACCTATAATTTCTATTTTCTAGGTTTCTTAACACATTATAATCTTTAATATTTATATTATATAAATTGGATGGGTTAAATGAAGTCAAATAATATAATTATATAGATAAATCAGTTTTTTTAACGCCTCCAAATATGGATGTAAGCCCCACATGACATCGACCGAGGAAACCAAATATTAAACGAACTCTTGAATGGAGGATCCTCCTTGCACATGAAATACAAAGCAAGGAGACTCAATTCATCAAATAAATAATAAAAAGGAGTCGACGAGTGAAACAATCATATCACAGGTATTAATTAATCCATTTATCAAAAGTAGAGGGACTGACTTGTAATTTACTCAAGCAAATAGGAGGTGCTCAGGGCCGTAGTTGAAGCCATCATTGTCACTTTGAAAGCCAGGAAGGCTAATTTATGTGGCGTTTTAAATGGTGGTACAACCGTGTTTTTTAAAAAAATTATAATTTAATTTGTGTTTTATATATTTTAAATCATTTTTATATGTTGACATCCAAAATAAATTTTAAAAAATAAAAAGATTTATCATTTTAATTTATTTATAAATAAAAAACAATTTCAATGTACATGACAAACACCACCTTGATAGCCCCATCCCTGGACTTTGAATTGAACTCTTAAAAAAAGACGACACTCCTCACCTAAAGTCGTTGAATTTATTATAATATATGACTCTTTCTTAAACTAATTAATTTTTCATCGTGACATTTTTCTTCATGAGCATGCAAATTTTGACGGCTTGGGGCAGGCTTGTTGGATACCGTGTTCTTATTCAACACAAACAAGGTGTAACATGCCATTTTCAAAATATTCAATGATATTTCATGCACCTGTAAATTTAAAATAAGCTGTGATAATCTCTTACATCATCATGATACCATAAATCATTTTTTTATTAACATGAATATTTAGGCCAACTTACACGCACCTCGATTAATTCCATGGACTCTGAAGTTAACGATCATATAAACTTCTAGTGGTTATCATATTAGTAATCACGAGACTCGAACCTGAGATAACAAGGAAATAAATCTTTTGATCCCTGCCATTAGATTACCCTATTAGATGATTTGCCATGAATAATTCTTATTTTTGAAGGTTAGGTCAAAAACGTGTTTGTTTTCAAGAAAAATAGAGAATGATATAGGAACTTCCTTGATTTATATGCAAATTTTATAATTCACGATTAGATTTGAATCCATAGCAAGTTTTTGTTCAAATTTCTTGCGGTTCTATCTACCGCAAGAATTGTTTTCTAATAGAACTAAAATCTACTGGGAGGCACATTAATGGACAGCCCTCTTCTAATTTCTGCATTTTTATCTCATCTGTGCTGAATTTAAGCTGTATCAGCAAGTTTTAAATGTTAAGGTTTTAACTTCTAGTCAAAGACAAAGAAAAGATTTGTTAGTAGGAGGTTTGTTTTTGTATTTTAAAAATATTTTTTAAAAAAATTAAATTAAATTTTATTTTAATTTTTCAGATGATTGGTATCAAAAATAATTTTTTAAAAATAAAAAAATATTATTTTAATATATTTTTAAATAAAAAATATTTTAAGAACGACATTCAAGACCATTAAAAAGTAAAAACCGACGCCCAGCACCACCTCTCTGACCTTGGGAGGGTATTAGGTTGGATTGGTATTGGGCTTTTCTTGAATAGCCTACACTATTAAAGCCCAAAAAAACAAAATAATTTAGATCAAGTAGGCCTAATAGCCCAGTAGAATTTTCTTTCCTTTCCTTCCCTCATAAACCCACTTCATCGTCTGCTTTGCATCACATTGCAAACAATGGAAAATATCTCTTTTTCTTAATTTTTTTTAGTTCAACTTTTAGAATCATTATTCAGATAATTTTTTATTTCTTTAACTATACCATGCTAATATAAAAGATACGTCCTTATAATCTTTAGTATTTATTTTTATGCTTCAACTGTGGTTTTAAGAAGTTTTATTTTTTTATTTTAAATTAATTTTTTTATGTTTTTGAGTCATTTTGGTATGTTAATATTAATTATAAATTTTTAAATAAAAAAAATTAAAAAGTGATCCCTACGATAATTTCAACTACAACTTGATTAGCTCAAAGTTGTTTTGAAAAATATTTTCACTGTAAAAAAAAATAATTGAAAAATATAAATAATTTGTTCAACAATTATTGTACCATGGCTGCAGGGGGGGTCCCCTTGGAGATGAAGAATAAAACAGTGAAGTTGACTTTGGTGATCAATCTTTCCTTTAATATTTTATTTTATTAATATAGATATCTGGATCAACTTGCGTGTATCTCAACTAATCCCACGAGTTCTGAAATTAACAGCTATATAAATTTTCAATAATCATCATATTAACAATTATAAAATTTAAGTTTAAAATCACATGAATAATAAATTTTTTTGTCAAACCTCCATTAAACACGATATGAATTATCCGAACTTGAGCCTTCAATACTGAGTCCATCGTAAATTCTTCGGTATACTAACATTATCCGATTTGGCTCCTCTTTCAAATTAGGAGTAACAGTTCATCATGTTACATAAATTCAGATAATTGATTTTAAAATATATTATTAGGACCTCGTTTCAAGTTCCAACAAGTTAGTAAGTGATTATTTAACATAATATATTATGTTATTCATAATTTATAGAGAGCCAAATATTCTAATATTATCAATTCATTCAGAGATAATATCATGAACATAACACCTATTGATGAAATACAGCAATTTGTGTAAGATGATGTGTGAATTGTACAAGATTTTGTCTATATATTTTATTTATTTATTTATTAGTCTAATGTATGGATGAGAAGAGGTGGAGTAACGTGATGTTTGGAATTGCATTTCAAATGGTATTTTATGAAAAATTATTTTTTTATATTTTTTTGATTGTTTTGATATGTTAATATTAAAAATAATTTTTTAAAAATAAAAAATATTATTTTAATAAAAAAATATTTTAAAAAACAAACATTATTAAACTCCCCGACATTACTTGTATGTATTTCTTTATTTGCTGCCTATAAAATTAATCTAAGCATGCCGTGCAAAGCAGGCTATTTCTTTCTTACCTAACGACGAGGATTTCATTCTACTTTCTTCTCCATTCTTAAAATGGCACCTTTGTCTTTATAAAATAATAAAATAAAAGGGTACTATTGCCATGCCTGCTCTGCAAGGCTCAAATAATTGGTCAGCATCTCAATAATTGCACAGATTATTGGTTGTTCTGTGGGCAAGTTTGGGAATGTTAAGACACGTGTGAATCAATTAGTGGATGTTAACTAAATTGAATCGATTGCGAGATGAGCTAGTTAATGGCATGATTTTGCGAATATTAATATCAAATTTACAATTATTTGACGATCATTGGAGGGGATTGAACTAATTCTTTTGTTGGTCAAGGAAATAATTATATTTTCTTTTTTCTGTTTTGCAAAAGCATAGCCATAAGACTTAAGAAGAAGAAGAAGAAGAAGAAGAAATTAAAAATAGCATATGTTACCGGTTGAGGTGACTTCCAATTTCACGTCAAATTTGAAAAAAAAAAGGAGGAGGATTAACTCAATTGACAGGCTTTTATTTTGTTAATCATAATTTAACAAAAATTGTAATTTTTTATAAGATATAGTTTTTATTCAGTGTTTAATTTTACAAGGAAGGAAGCATAATCTAAATGGTATCAGCAACTTATAATTTCACATCTACAAGAGACTTGATATTTTATTCTTAGAGTTATGTGGTTAGTGATTAAATTTTGATGTCTGGATTAGATTAGGGTTAGTTTTATGGTTAAAGGTATGGGATTATGGATTAGTTAGGGTCAGAGTTTTGGATTATTATTAGTGTTTAAATTAGAGTTAGTGTTTGGAGTTTGAATTAATGTTAATTTATATTTTTATTATTATGAGCTGATGGTTAGTTAGGTTTAGGATTAGTTAGGGTTAGGAATTAAATGGGATTTGACAAATATAAATTGTGCTACTGTGCCAATATTTTTTTATAATTATATTATTCTGACAAAACTTTAAGTTTTTGGTGCTAAAATAAGCAAAAATAACAACTGAAATTATTTATGCAAAGAAGGGGTCGCATAAAGTTTAGCAACCATAGAGGAGTCCAGATGCATCTTAACCGTCCAAAGTATAATGCGTGTCCCCAAGTTCTCTCCAAGAAGATGTGAACTCCAGCCGCGTGTCTGAAATCTGAATAGATAAGCATGACACACTCACATCGTCGTATCAGGGGCACCCTTGTCCATCGGCAAATATTTCCTTTCCTCTTAGGTTTCTTGCGCATTCTACGCTAGTACTCCAAGGGTAAAATATATTCTACCCCTGCAGCTTGCACATTTGTTTCATTTCAGTACTAATCATTTAAAATTTTATAACATCAATCTACTAGCTTCCGAAACGCTCACCAGCATGATTCCACATGTAAAATAATAATAATAATATATATTTTATTTTTTTAAATTTATTTTTGATTTCATCATGTTAAAGTAATTTAAAAATACTAAAAAATTAATTTTAAATAAAATAATTTAAATTTTTTATACAAACAGCATTTTGGCTTGAATGCTAAACGCCCTATGAAAGCCAGCATCCATAACAAAAGCAAGGAACGTATACCACACACCCAAAAGTATTTATGTGTAAGGGTAGAATTCTTTTTTTTTTTCCTTCTCTATGAAGGAATCTTAGCCAAAATTACCTTTTCTAATGAAAATAAAAATAAATAATTTTTATACACCCAATTATATGTGTCCTTTAGAATGGGTTTGATATCATGTTTTTTAAAAAAATTAATTTTTTTATTTTAATTTTTTAAAATCATTTTAATATACTGATATTAAAAATAATTTTTTAAAAAATAAAAAATATTATTCTAATATATTTTTAAACAAAAAAATATTTTAAAAAACAGTAATACACTCTCCCACCGAGATTTGAGAAAAGGAGATCAATAGTTTTTAAAACAACGATGACTAATCATCAAAATTTTTAATTTTTATAGCTAAAAACTACAGAATGACAAAACATTATTGTTCTGTTATGCAAAGGGACTATTGTGTAATTTTGAAAATTTAATGGCATGATTAATTGTTTTTTTATTAACATGGGTGTCCGAACTAGTTTGCGCGTACCTTGATTAATCACACAAGTCTTAAAATTAACGATCATATAAATCTCTAGTAACCATTATATTAATAACTGCAAGTCTAAAATTTAAAATTATAAAAAAAATAAACCTTTTAATTCCAAACTCTTACCATTACCTCCAATTAATTTTATTTTTTTAATTCTGTTGATTGTTAAGTTCATTTTACAATTTTTATGTAGGAACGACGAGGTAATACTATTGAAAATTTTAGGAAACATAATCATTCTTTCCCACAAATGACCTCCCAACACTCTCCAAATCCCATCAACACCCCCAACCCGGGGCCAGCTCAGCCAAAAAAAGTCAACGGGGACAGACAACATTACATGATAGAAGAACGATTTTTAGTCACTGTACACGAAACGGCCTTCAAGATGTACCAAAGGTCATGGCACGCGTCAACAAAAAAAGTCACGTGTCAGTGAAGCTAACGAATTGGCGTGTGAAAACAACGGTCTCTTAGAACCCATGGCTCGAAAACTCACACGTGTCCCATTACCGAATTTCCATTTACCTGTAGCCACCGGTCGTCGGTCTCTTAAGAATAAAAACTCCTGAATCCAATTTATATTCTAGTTCAAGCCAAATTGGTTCAAAATTTTGATCACTCAGAAAACCAAAATTAAAAACCATTATTACTAGCCAAAGAGTAGGGAATTTGAAGTCTGAAAATTGATTGTTTTTTCGGTGAATGAAAGATGGTAGTTGAAGCAGAGGTAGTAAGCGTGCCGGTGTTGGATGTTCAATATTTTGCTGCTAAAGGTAACAGCCCTACTGCCGCTGCTGTTCATGAAATTGAAGATGTTGTTACTGTTTCGCCTTCCCCCAGGAGGCTAAGTCAAGTTCGCATCTCGGATTCTGTCCCCGCCGACCAATTGGTCAGTTTTCTTCATGATCGTCCCCTTTTTTTGCTAGGTTTTGTTTTATTAGAGAATCCTGAATATTACTAAGTTAAAATTTGAGAATTCGTAACTTGTTAGGTGTTGAATTGCTTTGTTATTGTTCTTTCATGACAGGTTGCTCAGATCGGGTTCTGTTTTGTTTATTGACAGACAAGCTGAATCTGAATGGGAATTTTAGCCTTTTTTTATTAATTTATTTATTTGTAGCGAAAATATGAATAAAATAGAAATTCACTTCTGGGTTTTTTCCAATAAATTGTCTTGATCATGCTGTTAATTACTAGCATACTGTATAGTATTTTTAATTATGAATTTGATGTAAATAATAGATTTCGTCAATAATGAATGATTCCTAGATTTTTTATTAGTTGTGCTGCTGTAGGTGGAAAACTTAATATTAAACCATCTCCTTTTGTAGGATATTATATCTTCGAAAAAAATTTCAGATGCAGAAGCTATTGAGTCTGCCGTCCTGCAGTTTGTGCCTAGTATCCGTTCTGGTAGCTTTGCCGACATTGGGCCTCGAAGATACATGGAAGACGAGCATGTACGCATAGATGATCTATCTGTGCAACTGGGCTCAGTCTTCAAGTTTCCCAAGCCCAGTGCTTTCTATGGGGTGATTGTTGTTGAAACTTATGGTTGTAACTATAATATTTTGATATGTTTAAGGAATTCATAATTGATTGAGATTGAATTTATTTGTAGGTTTTTGATGGTCATGGAGGACCTGAAGCAGCAGCTTATATCAGAAAAAATGCAATGAGAATCTTTTTTGAAGATGCAAATTTCCCTCAGACATCTGAGGTTGACAATATCTTCTTGGAGGAGGTTGAGAACTCCCTACGAAAAGCATTTCATCTGGCTGACTTGGCTTTGGCAGATGACTGCAGTGTGAACACTTCTTCAGGGACAACCGCTCTTACTGCTTTTGTATTTGGAAGGTATATTCTTGCTCTTAAACATGGAAATATAGCCATGTATATGGATTCCGCGTTTTACCTTGTCAAAGCTTTGTTTTTAGGTAAATGAGTGGTTGTGATGTTGGTCAATCACCATTTAGTTTATCTACAATAAATGTTTTATGAAATCCAGTATTCTATATATCAGTCTTCACATGTAGTCTTCTAAGATATGCTAACTAAGGTGGTCTTGTTTTTTTACTTGCACATGATGTTTTCTCTTTCTTACTTGAACCAGCAAATATTTGAGTTAACTTCTGATGTTTACATACGCTAGCTCCATATTGCATGTTGCCGTCAATGTTTCAGAAGGTTCAATGCCAGCCTTCCTACATCTTTTCAGTGCATAGCTCTAGTTGACTTTGGAAAAGTTAGGAGGAACTTTAAAGTACCAGTTTTTTTGGGTGCTCCAAGCTGATAGTTTTGTAGTATTTCCTTGGTTTTATTTTTGTTTTTTCACTGGCATCCTGATCATGATTTCATGTTCCAGGCTATTAATGGTTGCAAATGCTGGTGATTGCCGAGCAGTTCTCTGTCGGAAAGGAGAGGCAATAGACATGTCTCAAGACCATAGGCCTATTTATCCATCAGAGCGAAGGCGGGTTGAAGAATTGGGTGGGTATATTGATGATGGATATCTCAATGGTGTTCTGTCAGTTTCACGAGCCCTTGGTGACTGGGACATGAAACTCCCCCGGGGCTCTCCTTCACCTCTCATTGCTGAGCCAGAGTTCCGGAAGCTTGTTCTAACAGAGGAGGATGAATTTCTCATAATTGGTTGTGATGGGATTTGGGATGTTATGTCAAGCCAGCATGCAGTCAGCCTTGTCCGCCATGGGCTGCGGCGACATGATGACCCTGAGCAGTGTGCCAGGGACATAGTTATGGAGGCCTTACGGCGAAACACATTTGACAATCTCACTGTAATTATTGTGTGCTTCTCTTCTACTGATTATCAGGAGCCATCACCGCCAACACCTAGGCAACGGAAACAGAGGTGCTTTAGCCTCTCTACAGAGGCATTATGTAGCTTGAGGAACTTGTTGGAGGGCAGTGCCAACCGCTGAATGTAAATAGAATAATTTTCTAATTTCCATTGTTGTGTTAATAAACTGTTTCTGGCTGCTTCAGTCTGGAGATAGAAAAAGCAGCTCGCATTTTTGCAGATGACTGTTTTCAAACAGCAAGCATTGAGCATTGGTTAATGTACATAACAGTGATGGGTTGGTGCTGGCGGCGTAAGGATCGATTCAGATGTATGTATGTTTTATTAAAGCACGTTCATCATGGATGTATTGTTTTGGCGTCGCAGCCTCGTTCGGCTGCTAATTTAATATATTCTATTTTTAATCTTGATATGTATCTGTACAGTTCGAATAAAAAATCTCTTGTTATTGTTTATATCCTGTCCTTTTCATCTACCATATTAAAGCTTGTTTTTGTATTTTAGAATGAAACGTTAATTCCATGTTTCACGTCCTACGAATCTCTTAATTCATCAAATGACAAGCATATTTGATTCAAGATAAATTCGAATTTCAATATGCCACTTGCCTAGTATAAGTTGTTATTATCAAAACATCAATTAACAAAACATTAACACTATCCATTATCCCTTCAGCAATTCAATTTTTTTTAAAATTTTTCTTCTTATTTTATCATTTAATATTAAATTATTTTAAAAATTATTAAATTAAGAAAAAGTTCAGGAATTACTAAATATGTGGCTATTGGGGTGTATTTAATCACTGTTGATTATATTCACATCAATAAATCTTTCCCATGGCCGATTAGCTAAATCAAAATAGAAGTGGTTCATAAGCAGGCAAGGCTACCAGTTCCGGTGAGCATGAAGACCTGATCCAAAAACCTCCGCTCAGAATTTGGGAATTTCAGTTCAAAGAAATATAAGGGGCTCTAATGGAGAAAACAGTTGCACAAGAAACAAGGAAGAACAACTAAACTTGGGAACTCTCTGGTAAAATATTCCGTATTTTATTGTTACTACCAAAATCAACAGAAGCATCTGATGGAAAGTTCTTTCAGGTTAGTCTCAAGTTAGCCATCTTGCCATGATCCCATACATGGAAACCTGAGGCAGGTGTATAAACCCTGTTTTCTGAAGTTAACAGAATAAATAATGGGACAAACAGTTCTATTTTCTCTTATCCTGACACATTCGAATGGTAAACCTAGTAGTTCAGAAACATGGGTGAGAAGGGAGTATGAAGCAAAAGATGTTATTTAATTAAGCTAATCTTTTTTAAATTCGTGAGTGTTGCCAACCAAAGGAAAACTCAAGCATTATCATGAACTTTCATTATTTTTGGAATTGATCAACAATCCAAAGTAAGGGTGCTGAGTACAATCAATGGCAAATTAATAAGAAAACTTCTCCCTTCTTCTACGGGGAACAATGCTGCCAGTGAAAGATAATCATATTGATTCTGTAAATATTCCAACTAAGAAAATTGTTGATGATCATTAGACATGAGTTCCAGCTACCCCATTTGAAGCATGGAATTCAGTCTGCCAAAGTGCTTTTCGCAAGTGTTGCAAATCTTTCCAAACCCCCTCTGAGTAAGCTCTCAAGCAAAGGTTGGAGTGCCTGAAAAAGTGACAATAAAGTAAAATAGACTCATCATTCACTGTATTGCAAGTGCAAGGACATATTCTTATACAAGACAATCTATATCTTCTTCTCTGTTGAAAACAAGCAGCTTGGACACGGCAACTGCACACACCACTTAAATGCACATTACTGTTCATTTTTTACTTGAGCAGGCTAAGCATGTAGTGCTCCTTTCAAAGTAATAAAATAGCATCTAAATGGAAGTACGAATGCTTACTGTTGCTAGAGGAGCCAAAATTTGGGGAACTTCATATGAAACAGTTAGCTGAAAAGGAAAAAAAAATATATAATTACAAAGGTCTGAGCTAAGTTTTGATTTTAAGAAAAATGATACATCATTTTCTTTTCCTTGTTATAGTGCCACACATTCCTATCACAAGCCTGAGAACACGCACAGTGTCAGAGATTAGAATTAGAGAATTTGTACATTATTTTTCTTTCCGAGTTTATGGTTCTATTTAAAAAATAAAATTACATAAGATAAGACTATTTTGGCAAGTTGGTGAAGGCATGCAGAAAAGACAATCTTGACAGGATATTTAGTTGATCTGTTAATAAGAACCTAATTAATCCACTAAACTTAGGGTGATGAACTGTGATTCTAATAGCTAACAAATTGAAAACCACAAATGTTGTAACCATGAAGATCAAACTGAATGTTGTATATAGGAGCTCACTTCTACCAGACATGATGAAGAACCTTTAGGAAAAAATCGAACAGAGCCTCTGCAATGTAAGAAAAAAGTTAATTAACATTCTGCTATTATGTTGAGAAAAAATAAAATGATATTACATTCTGCAAGGCACTCAAATGCAATACCACATGACAACTCTTTCATTGCATGCTTAAGTTTTATGGGCATGGATCAGCTCAACAATGTCAACAACCATACACATTCATTGCAAGCAATTTGAAACTTTATTAGTCAATGCAGATGAAATATGCTTCCCATCTACATTCATGAAAATCTCACTCAAATTGGTGTTAGCTAACAGCACCAGGTTTAACACTAAAACTCATCAACACGTAGCAATGAGAATTGAAAGAGAAATACAAGAAAATTCCCACCAAAATTAAAAAAAAAAAAAACAAAAAAACTTAAGCAAGTAATTGTGGAAGCAAATTGATATCATGAACCAACATTAATGAACTAGATCTATTCATTTATGTTCATACCTTGTTCACCATCCCCTCTATCTAGTATATTCAGGGGAAATTTCTTAATAGGAAGCTTGAAAAAATGTGTTGGCTTCAGCATTACTGAGCATCTTCCAGGCACTTAAGAAGATTAATGGTGCCAGAGCAAATTCTATATATTGTTTTCATCCAATACTATAATCCCAAATTAATTTTTATCACATGATGAAATTTACAGTCACACACATACACGTGATAATTAGCTATTTACTGCAAGTTATTTAATTTCAAGTCATGTGAGTGTGTCAACAAGATTTCTCTAACCATAGGCAGCAAATACAATAGGCAAGAAAATTTCCATAATCTTGTGATGTTAGTATATTTCTGTGATACAGTCTAGGAAATCTTGGACTATGAATTTAGCAAAGGAAATCTCATATTCTCATTAACCAATCATGCAAAGGCTAAAGGGTGCATCCTCTATTCTTGAGATTATGTGGTTAATCCTGCACAATTTGCTACCTGCCTTTTCCAGTTACCTGTTAGGAAGACCTTCCAGAGATCTCCAATGAATTTTCTGATTGGGGGTTGGCTGCAACAAGTTGAACACAGAATAAAAATGAATGGGAACATAGCAAGGAGACACTGATTTCACCTCTGATCATGTAGCGAAAGCACTATGCATCCATTAACGATTGGTGAAAATGTTTCCATACAACACAAAGGATCATTACCTGCATATTTCTAGCAAGCCAAGAATATTCAAGTTCCTGACCAAGTGCTTTATACTTCAGTGACCACCGTGATAGGTCGGGCTTGTCTTTGAGTACCTATTAAATAGAACCAAACATCAACTTAACCTAAACGCAGACATTTATAGCTATAATATGTTAAAACAAGTTGGGATTTTTTCTTGATCATTATAATGTAAAATGAAATCATGAATGCACCATATTTTATAGCCCCCCCTTCAAATTGAAAAACTAAAGTCACAGATAAAACCAGTCATGAGCTAACATTAAAACAGTAGTGCTTATTTAACCTACCTAGGCGTTAGATAAATCAAAAGAAGAAGAAAAACATCAAAATTGTTGCACACCTGTACAGATGAAATGAAGGGCATCCAACGAGGAATTGATTCACGATCTGAATAAAGCTTATAAGCCAACCCAACAGGCACATCAATTTCCATCTTAACCCTGCATTTAAAAACCATAATTTGGTTAAAATCACACAAACAATGATCATTGAAGACCCATATTCAATCACAACAAACTCCAATGACCTAGTATTCCTCCAATTTCACAGCAAATTGGAAACAATTAGTTAAAAGCAAAGCAAAATATTATTGGTATCTTACGTGCAATCCTGAAACTCCATGACTGGAGAAGAAAAGGGCTTGAAACCAGTAAGAATTGAGCTTCTCTTCGAGTATCCATATCCATACTGGACTTTACTGATAGACGATGATGATGTGATTTTGCAAGTGCGTATGGAGTTTAATAAGACTGCTGCGTTCTTGTTTTTAGCAGTTGACAAGTGGAGGGAAGTTGGGGTTGACCAATGCGCAACAGTCGTTGAAGCAGCAGCAGCCATGGTCAATAACAGGTATACTGAAAGAAATTGCTGTTGTTTTTATTATTACAGAGACTGGAGAACAGAAGAAGGGGACTTGCCTGCCTGAAACTCCACATTTAATGATTTTCTTGGAGGGATACACTATGGGCCAGCCTGTGAATGTGCCATCCAATCATAAAGCTACAGAATGAAGCAAATGGTCTACGCGGCATTGAGGTGGAAGCCAAAGTTGGAAGATAGTAGGGGCAAGTTTTCTTTGAATCCGAGTGATTTTTCATTGATTTTCCCTCCGATTTTATTTATTTGCATTCAAAAAATTTATGATAGCCAATCTTTCCTTCCCTAGCTATATGTGTTTACTGTTTTCTAATTACTCATTGATGCATGATCTTAATTTTTAACCCTTTAATTTCCCATGTTTCCATGAATTTTATTTTGTGGCTGCCTTAATTGCTGGCAATCCAATCCCAAATCAGAAAATCCATTGTATTCTTTGCATGATTATTATTATTAATTAATAAGAAGGAGATTTCCATCTTGTGGACGCGCAGTAATAATATATTTTGAATTTAAAAAATAATAATTCAAGACTAATTCAAAATAAAATTTAATTAAAATATCATCTTTTTATAAAAAAATATTAAAATAATAACATATTAGATTGATTTAAATTTTATTATTCAATTCATCAAATCTATAATTTAAATTAAAAATTTAATAAATTTTCTTTTAATTTTTTCACAGAGAAGTTAAAAAAAAAAAACTGAAGTCGGAAGAAAGAATGCGGGGATAGCCACTACTCTTCCATAAATGCATGGAGACCCGTCTCTTTTCTTGTTTTTCTTCAGTGTTATCGCGTACGTGAGGAAAATCTACCAGAATATCCGCGACTGGTTCAAAGAACCGATCACTCGATCTAAACAGCCTTGGTTCTTGTTCTTGTTCTTGTTTTTTTTTTTTGGGTTCTTGTTGATACTGCTGTCTTGGTTGTTGATAGCTCCTCTAGCTTTGTTGGCCTTTGAACTGAAAAAAGAAAAGAGAGGAAAAATCTAGAAAAAAAAAAAAAGAGGTGCTAAGATCGAGCTCATTGCACTCGGAATGATTTAGTTTCTGAATTTAGGTGTCATAATAAGCATAAGTAAAGTAGAGGTGTCAAAAAACATTAGCTGAAACTATTTTTAAAAAAATATTTATTCAATAGATAAACTAGTTATTATATAAATCTAATAAATAATAATAAATTTCTATAATCCAATATAACTTATGTGAATTCTTAAAAATAATGAATTTTTCCTTATAGCCTTATAAAATTTAGCATTAAATTACGTAATAATGAGTCAATTTTTGAAAAATAATTCTCATTAGTATTAAATGAGAATATGTTAATATTTTAAGGCTATATATATAACATATGAAGTCATGATGATCTACACTCTCCATTCAACTTAGAGGACTTAAAAATTATCTAGAATTTACAAGTCTAATATTTTAATTTATATAGCATACTACACTGGGTTGATAAATATAAACAAATGTAACTCCCAATCTGCAACTCCAGTTTAGGCAAATAAGTCGAAGGACTCACGGTCTACGGATTCTTTTAGAACCCGGACTAAAACTTGGCTATAATTCAAGGCTTGAACTAGCTATCATATGATTTTTTCACAAGAAATTACTGTATTGAATGAGAAATAAATATTTTTTTGGGCATCTTAGTATTGTTGTTAGTTTATTTTTTGTTATTTTCAGGTTTGTTTAAGGGCAGTTTTGTAATTTAAAAAATATAAACATTATTTTAAAAAAGTTATTGACGTGTACGGTGCCGGTTTCATCATGTGAGCGGCCCTCGTGCTCTTTGGATAGTGTGTGCGGGGCTGTTTGGTGACCAAACATTGCTTTTTGTGACGGCATTTGAAACATCTTAGTATTTTCTATGTGATGAGACGACATATGTGCCTGTCTAGTTTGGCTTTGATGATTGTTTTTTATTCCTTTTCTTTTTAATTTTCTCTCCTTGATTTTCATGCATGTCCCTTCAAATTTTCAAAGCAACCTTTCAATTTGTTATTCTTTCACATTCAGTCTCTGTTCTTTTTATTACTATTTATCTTATTTAGAATAATTTATAAACTTGGAATGCTTTCTCAATTTCATGCTTAGTTAATTTTTTCATCTTTTAAATTTAATTCTTATTCTTTTTGATTGCTATTTGTTTTATTTGAAATAATTTTTAAAACATTTTTTTATATAATTTCATCATCCTTAAATTTTTTTTCCTATCAAATTTGATCTCCATTATTTTGATTGCTATTTTTTCTATTTGGTATTTTTAAAAAAAATTAATTTTTTTATTTCATCATTTAACATTAAATTAATTAGAAATTAAACTTTCTAATTAAGCTTGGATTTAGGATTTCACGAGTTACGAGTTTTAAAGATTAACATAGGTGTAGGAGGTTTGCCCGAATTTACCTAATTGTTCTCTTTTTTTTTAAGCTCATGTTTGTTTTAGTTTCTCCATTCAACATTTATTAAATTAAAGATTAGGCTCCGCTAACTTTTATATTTGTTTTTTATAGGATTTTTATTGATTTTAAAAATGACATGGGCTGTCTTGGATATTTTTTGTTATTGTTAAATTTAACTTTTTTAAAAAATATTTTATTTTTTAATTAAATTAAATTAATTGATTAGATATAAGTATGAGATGTTCATTTCATGATATTTTGTTAGCTCATATTTTTGGATTTTATCCTTCAACATTTATTTAATTGGAGATTGTACCGTGTTAATTTTTTTTTATTAATTTGCTTCTTATAGTATTGTTCATTGATTTTGATTGTTCTTTATTAAATTTAGTTTGTTTTAAGAATATTTTATATTTATCTAAAATAAATAAATAAATTAATTAAATATAGACATGGAATCAATGTCCACTTCATATTTTGTTATGTTACTTTTAACTTTAGTCATGAATAATATTTCACAATAACTTTTTTTTTTTTCTTGTCTGGCTTTCACAACTTGCATGTACTGTGCATTGGTTTCAATAATCAGATCCACAAAACTTGCAGTGGAATTACAAATGGATCAACGTCGGATGGATTATATATATAGAGTCCTTTTCGCTCAACATGTTTGACTTTCGTAGAACTAATTAATTCATCTGATGTATAAATATATATAATAAAGTACTATATTTGTTTAACATAGATGTGATGGAGTATATATCTTCAAATTAATATGTTTGAATATATACGAAAGAGGTATAGTTATTCTACCCATTAAAAAAATAATGGTAAATCATGGCTTATGTGATCCCATTTTAGAAGAAGAAGAATTTGAGAATATTTCTCAGGAACAGTTGACTTTAATATTTTGACAAATTTTATTTTGGTTACCATATTGTCATAATAAATGATTGATTTCAGAAAATAAAAAAATAAAGAATAAAAATAATAATTCATCATAGTCAATACCTATTATATATATAACCCAAAGCACGGCACTTGTGAATTTTCTACGAGTCATTAATTGTCTCGAGCTCTGCAGCTTAATAAACCTAAAACCATTATAAACAGCAGATCCAAGAGTCTTATTATTTAGAAGTTTGAGCAAAGTCGTTCATCAAGAGGAACAAGAGACTTTCACCAATGTCTAAGCCAAGGTAATTAAGCCTTTTTCTTTCTTAATTTAACCCTCGTAGATCTGCCAGAGAGCACATCATGAACATTTTTATTTATTTCCTTCTCTTGTAAGACTTACGATCAGTAAGCATTTACAGATACATATATAAATGTCCATTTGTTACTTATAAGTGGTTATATACACATGTATTCAATTGTGCATTTGATCTTTCAGGTTGGAAGGCAAGGTTGCACTGATAACTGGTGCAGCTAGCGGGATCGGCGAGGAGGCAGTGAAGTTATTTGTTGAGAATGGAGGTTTTGTTGTTGCTGCAGATGTCCAGGATGATTTAGGGCATCAAGTAGTAGCATCGATAGGGGCTGATAGAGCTACTTACCGCCACTGCGATGTAAGAGATGAGAAGCAAGTTGAGGAAACAGTGAAATACATCATGGAGAAATATGGGAAGCTTGATGTTTTATTCAGCAATGCTGGCATCATTGGCCCATTAACAGGGATCCTGGAACTTGACATTGAAGGTTTTGACAACACCATGGCTACAAATGTACGGGGTGTTGCAGCAACAATTAAGCACGCAGCCCGTGCCATGGTGTCTAAAAACATTCGGGGATCTATTATATGCACGACTAGCGTTGCGTCCTCGCTTGCTGGAACAGGACCCCATGCTTATACCACATCGAAGCACGCTCTGGTTGGTCTAGTCAGGGCGGCTTGCAGTGAGCTAGGGGCTTATGGGATTAGAGTCAATTGCATTTCTCCTTATGGTGTTGCGACCCCACTTTCTTGCAGAGCTTATAATTTGCAACCTAGTGAAGTTGAAGCTAATAGCTGTGCCTTGGCCAACTTGAAGGGTATTGTATTGAAGGCTAGGCATGTAGCCGAAGCTGCTTTGTTTCTCGCTTCCGATGAATCAGCTTACATAAGTGGACACAACTTGGCCGTTGACGGAGGATTCACGGTTGTTAATCACAGTTTTTCAGCCATCTGAAAATGTGGAATAGCTTGTCACTTTTTCTTTGTTTTTTTTCCCCCATCAAAGAGAGCTAGCCAACATTTTTACGCGTGATTGCTTGGCTTTTTTTTCTTTTTTCTTTTTTCTCTTCTTTGTAAAATTGAATATCACATTTCCTATTTAAGTCAAACCTTGTTACTAGCACTTCCCATGTGCATTTCCTTGTAATCTGCGAGATATGTTCTTTATTTATTTCTTTTTTCGATCCCACTCTCCACATTTCCTTCGGTCTTGTCTGCCCATTTTGAAGACATCTTGATTAAAGGTTCAAGACATTTCTGTAGAAACGGCGAATTCATAAAAACAATTTGGGAATTTGGAGGGTTGGAATTATATATATATATATGGCTTCAAAACTGGCAGGCAAAACCGAAGGGAATTTGGAGAGTTGGAATTTTTTTAAAAAAAGTGTTTTTAAAATTATTTTATTTTAAAAAATATTATTTTTTGTTATAATGTACGTACTCGTATAAAAATCAAATAATTTTTTTAAAAAAATTAAAAAATACTTTTAAAAAACATCATGAACTATATTACTAAACATAAAATAAATAACATATTATTACAAGAAATTAAACTCAAAGGAAAATCCTCGACTCACTCAAATAATTTAAATACCCTGATCAATTAACCTTTGGGTTAATTTTCTTTTGTTAATGATCAGGGTATTTGATCATAAATTAATCTCTGTTAATTAAAACTTAAAACTGAAAAATAGAAAGTCTTATTTTTTTTTCTTTTTATTATAGTAAATGAAGCAAATGCAGGGGTATGAATACAATCAATATTTGAACCAAAAATGCAAAAAGGCCTAAATTTCTCCTAAAAATATAATATATTTTTATAGAAACAGAATTTACTTTAAATGCTGACAAGGTAAGGTAGCTCAACATCTACAAGCTAACGTCCACAAGGGCCTTAAAAGAAGATTCCAACTCCAAGAGTCTACGTCTAGTGGGCCCTTTCTGGCCCAAAAAAGAATGGCACTTAAAAAGGATATTGTTTGACCTAATATTTGTTTTTTTCGTTTAGTTAGATGGACGACACGTTCTTCACCTAATTGTTTTTTTTTTTTTTTAAATATCACACAGCGCATTACTTCTGGTTCAAATCCTTGGATAAAATAATTCATATCAACTATCTTTTATTATCCAAAAATATTTAAAAAATACTATAGAAATCTTGATTCATGATCTTAAATTAGTCAAAAACTGGTTTCAAAATAGAAAAAAAAAATTAAATTAAAAAAAAAGTTATAAATATTAAACACCAACTTACACTTTTTTATTTATTGAAAGAAACCCATTGATATAAATATTGGCTGTTTTCTCATCAAAATTGGGCCAGCCAACAGCTCTCTCCCTTTTCTCTATTATATCTTGAATAACAAGATTTTAGATGAATTTTAAAACCTAAGGAGATTGAAAAGGAATTAAAAAAAAAATTTGAATTAAAGATGATTGTTTCATGCCAATTTGTAATTGGCCACTAGATTTCCCTTGTGTTTTAGTTTGGTTATTTATTTATTTATCTTTTTATAATAAATTAGAAGAAATTTGCCATCAATTTGATCACAAAATTAAAGATGTAATTATTAAAAAGAATAAAATAAAAATAATAATAAAATATGAGAGGGTGAGCGGTGCATGCATGTACAATTTATTATTTTTTACAATTATAATTATAATAATTATTTAATGCAGTCGGAGTTAAAGGGAGCAGCCCGTACGTACGTCTACTGATCAATAATTATTTGTTATAGCTGGGTAAAGAGGAACATTTAAGCAGAAAATAAATAAAATTCCATATTTATTTTTAGCTACTTGTTCTGCTTTTAATCAGGAAAGGTTTAATTTACTCGTACAAGCTCACTGCACAGTTTAACAACTTAATAGTTTCTTGTACTAATATACCAAATATTGGTTGTTTATGTGAATTCACGCTATCATTCGCAAGAAACATGAAAATTTAATCATAAAAGATGTAACTCAACTATTCAGTTTTTAGATTTGTTTTTTAAAAATTACCAGTTCGAGTCTTAAAAATTTCAAGACCGCTAAAGTCTTATATAGTCGTTAACTTCAAGGCCCGTGAGATTAGTTGAGATATGCATAAATTGATCCAGACATCCATGTTAATAATAAAAAAAAACATGAAAATTTCTTATGCATACGAGCAATTGAAAAAATCAATGGACTTAAAATATGTAATATATATTAATAAAATGGTAGAACACTATCGTGTAATTTGTAACATGATATATATGTACTATGCTTAACTTAAAATATTCTTAACATCAAACTCAGAAGAAAAACAGTACAACACCACTATATATGCGTGCGTCTAATGTTTTTTTCTTATAAATATTTATAGAACCTTGAAGATGTAACCCGAATTTATGCTGGGCGGGTAACAATTTGGTGGTGGTAGAATTGCAAAAACATTGTCATTTTGAGCTGATGTAAAATCAATCACATAATTAAGGACTCATTTGTAGACAACAGTTTCACTGGATTGACACTCACAGTGATGGTGTCGTGGCGGGGATTTGCTGGCCGTTGATTTATTGAGGAGTCAACCTCTTTTGGAAAGGGTTTGTAATTACCGAGCCTCATCTTAGGCAACCGACGAAGGACGACACCGTTTCGATTGCTTTCTGCATTGTGGAGTTGGCATTGCCTTATTGGGCGATGTTATTTATGTACGTGGACCCATCCAAAAATTTCCCTCTCTTGTCGCCGTCGCCGTCGTCGGTGTGGAATGAAAGGAGTGTATTTGCTTAAAAATATATTTTACTTGAAACTCGGATTTAAAAAAAAAATAAAATTGTTATCAAAGATTTAACT
Organism: Populus deltoides; assembly: GCA_015852605.2. Classification (NCBI taxonomy): domain Eukaryota; kingdom Viridiplantae; phylum Streptophyta; class Magnoliopsida; order Malpighiales; family Salicaceae; genus Populus; species Populus deltoides. Next base: position 8,491,633 of record CM027583.2, on the reverse strand, counting down.
CTTAATTTTCCCTTGAGACTTGATTAATTGTCGGTAAATAATATTCTTGTAAACAGTCTCACATAATTCCAAAAATTTTACTTCTAAATCACATATCCTTCAAACTTTGCGAATCAAACAAACTGATCACTTGATTTTCTCTCCATAGATGACAGAATTAAGAACATGTAGCTCTAGAAATAAAAAGCAAGTGGAAAACGACGAAAAAGGACTCCACAAGAATGCAAAAATTTGAAAAGTACTTTTAGAAAAGAAGGTTTCCATGAAACAAATATAAGTCTAATTCAACTTGTCCATTACCCTTTCCTTTTTTTAAACTGTATTACAAAAACATGTCGGTACAGAATTTTCCAACCAAACAGTCAAACCTAACATTCTCTTATCAAAACCTTCCAGCTTAATTTAGATCTCCTCCAGTTAAACAAGTTCTTAATTAGATGCAGTCAATGGTGCTGAGATTATTCAGCTCTTACCTCGAACATTTCGGTCTCCAAGTTCTAAATTGTGGGAAAAGTGGGTGTGGCTATAAATGGCACTAGCCGTATACTGGTATGATTTCGTTTGCTTTGGCATTGTTGCTGCGGCTCTTCTTGTGTCCTTATGGATGCTATGGAGGAGGGAACTTGCCTCGACAAGTGAAGATAATATCATGTATCAGAGCCTCCTCGTGGCTCGGCCGGATACTTATGATCGGACCGTGCAAGCAATTGCAATACCAAGAAACCATGTTGGTTCTGCGCAGCTATGGACCAGTTGTTGGAAAGGGGTGCAGCCCGGGTGGCTCCTAGCTACTCGTTTCATCTCCTTCCTGGTCATGGCTGGATTCTTGGTGACGGATTTCTTGGAATGGGATGCCACCATATTTGTTTACTACACCGAGTAAGTTGTTCTTGATTATAAATTTCAATTTTTCGCTAATATGGCTTTTTATAATTACTCCATACATCTTAATTAGTTGATGTCATTGATCATAAGGCTTGGTAAGTAAGCGTTTTACTCATTGCTTAGTGGTTCATTTGGTTTTTGCTACCCAGATAACTAGGTTAATTAGATGAAATTCGTCACACAGTGGGCTAAAAGGCACGTTCATGGCAAGAAATTCAAAAGGAAAAGAAGAACTGGTAACCCCTGTATAAAGGGAATCCTCGATACATAAGAATTAATTATAATTTTATAATTTTGAAAAGTATCTCTTTCTCTTATTATCTTTAAAGAGAACCTAACAACAACTCAAGTTTAAATTATTATTACATATTCAGGGTTTAGAGTTACCCATCTAGAAAAGATCATAGTTATTCTAACATAGTTAATTTTTTTTTGTAGTAACGGGCTTGAAATAGAGATTTTAATTTGAACACTAGTTTAAGTGTTTGATAGTGTGAATAAAATAATGTTTATCTAAAATTAAATTTTTTAATTAAAATTAAAATTTTTAGTGTTTTTATATCATTTTAATATACTAATGTTAAAAATAAAATTAAAATAATAAAATAATATTATTTTAATATAATTCTAAAATAAAAAATACCTTAAAATAAATCTTAATTAAACATCCAAACATGTTATACATCAATTTGAGAAAACATGTTATAGATCAATTTGAGACATCAATATAGATAATAAAGTAAGCCTAGGATCATATCTCAATTTTTAACTAAGTCTACTAAAATGTGTTTGTGGCACTAGCATAATAATAATAATAATAATAATAATAATAATAATAATAATGATAAATAAATAAATGATATAAGAAAATAAATAAAAATAATGTTAATAATAGCAAAAATAATAGATGATGCAAAGTCATGTCATTGGAACAAAGTTGAAATCAGATGCTAAACACAGACACCTAGATCGATATAACGACTGTTAATCATATAATTATTTAATTTGTGAGCAAATCAAGCATGTAAATATCATAGATCACATAAACATGATTATATAAGAAAATTAAAATAGTCAATGGAAGCTCCCCATGGTCCTTAATTAGCATATAATTATTAGCATGTTTTAATTTCATACACAAAAAAGTGGGCTAGTCTATTAATTGTTAGATTTATGTTGACCAACTATTTGTATTTGGTTAGTTTTCTATAATAAAATAGAGAAATATAAAAGAGACATAAATATATTTAATTAAAGAGATAAATATGTAAATTTATGTGAGATGATTTTGAAGTTAATTTTATGCTTTCAAAAGAAGAAGTATAAGAAGACATGTTTATTTTATCTTTGTTGTTTTTATCTATTTTATTTCAAGACAATAAAAAAATAAAAATACTATATAATATATCTATCACTCGTACCCCAATCATTAATAAATTAAAACTGATAATAATATTAGCAAAAACAATAACAATAAACACTAAAATTCTACATTTTCAATATCCCAATAATATCAAGATTTTAGGCACACAAAGATTAAGAAATCCAAATCCAAAGTCTTTTTAAATATGTGAAATAAAATAAAAAATCCCAAATTAACTTATTTTCAATTAAGCTCAACTCAAGTCATTTAAACTTAATAAATCATTCAAATTTCGTTTTAAACACATAAAATATATAAGAATATTTAAAAAATAAAATCATCAAGAAACATACAAAATTTGGATGAGAATTATACATACAAAAGAAATAACAAGAATTGTACGAGTCTTTTCATCTTTAATCTAAATGAATAAAATATAATATTAGCAACAGTAAATTAAAAATATCGATATTATTAAAAAAAAAACTAATAATAGTAATATTAGAAACTGCATCGTGGGAAGCTACTCTTTATAAGCAAGATTTTATTTTTCTTTTTTGAGAAGAAAGTAATTATTCCTTCAACTTATTTAGAGAGATTTCCTATCATTTAATCTAAAAATTAAAGAGAATATAGTTTTATTGAGTTTTCGCTTTTCTTTGCTCGTCTCCTATGCTTTATAAGACTGTCTACTAAGATGTTGCTTTTGCCCTGTACTTCTAAACTCAGTCAGATCAAAACCCAAAAAGCCAAAACGTTTCCTCTCTTGATCTTGAAATACAGCAATGTCATTGTGAATCGGTTTCTGATTTTGCATTACAATTTATCTGCAGGTGGACATTTACGTTGGCTTTGGTATATTTCGCGGTATGTCAAACACTGTAACTGATATAAGTGAGTTTGACACTGCAATTGAAAAGTATTTTAAAAAAGTTTAATTTTTTTTCTCTTTTTTAAATTAATATATTTTTTATGTTTTTGGATCATTTTGATATATTAATATAAAAAATAATTTTAAAAAAATAAAAAAAATATTATTTTAATATACAATCACACGTAACCCATTTTCTCTATTTTACCAACTGTTAAAGTAGGGGACTAAGACTTGTTCATTCGCTTGGCAACCTTATTCTGTTGTAGCTTGGCACTGTGATATCTGCATATGGGTGTTTTGTGTCTTTAAAGAAACCAGCTGCCTCTGGAAAGGGAGAAAATCCTGTGTTCTTGGAAGGGGACGTGGAAGAGATTGGAACGGCTAACTCTATAACTTACAAGGAAAAGGAAAGTAGGAGTACAGTCAGGTTGCAAAGTCACCGTGCTGAGGAGGCAATTCAAGAAAGAGCTGGATTTTGGGGATACCTTATGCAAATTATATACCAAGTTAGCCATCAAGATTTGCTTACTTCTTATGTGCATGTGTTATGTATTTATAAAAGTAGGGATGTATTATGGCTTTCTTTCCTTGCAATAATTCCTCAGTGCTTTTGCCTTGATTTACACTTAAAACAAGTTTTCTACTGGCAGCACTGTGGAGCAAAATTCACAAATAAAGCCTGCAGTTCTCACAGTCCCATAATCCTCTTGAATAGACAATAATGGTGTACATCATGAGTTTACACACAAAATTGCTTGTCGTTGAGGCCTTTCAGTAGAGCTTTATTGATGCTTAGAAATGCCTATCTTCTGGTTGAGCGATCTTATTTATATTTCTCTTCTTTTTTAACAGACTTGTGCAGGTGCTATCGTCCTAACAGACATTGTATTTTGGTGTGTTATAGTCCCTTTTTTATCAAATACGCACCTCGGCCTCAATGTGGTGAGAATCCAGTGATAAACTGGTTATTAGCTCATTTTGGTGCTTTAGATCCTTAATTCATTCAAAGTTTTATTGGGTTTATTTCTCTATACGTTACCTTCCAGAATTCCAAAATCAATTACATTGTTCACACTGCTTAGATCATATGATCTCTGGGAAATATTTGGAGCAAAAATTGTACCTGCTGCAATTCCCTGGTGGAATTCTTACTGACATTCTAATGCTCTTGTGCTTTGCAGTTGATGGGTTGCATGCATTCCCTGAATGCTTTTTTTCTATTGCTAGATACTGTTCTCAATAGCCTTGTAAGTATTTCCCACATAGAAGTGGAAGTCCTTTTCTAGAAATAAGCGATAGCTATTTCATATAGTTGAATATAGAGACTTTAAATGGGTTATATAGCATCAATTTACATCGAAGCCATCATTGTTTTTTCTTTTTCATTGGAAGAAATTTCATCAGTCTCTGAGTATCTAGGTACAATAGATAGCACAGTTCCCTCAGAGGACATTGAATCCAATCAGGAGAACTTAAAAGAGAGTACGGAAGCTTTAGCTAACCCCTCTGCAACTCCATTAGCATTTCTACCATCGAGCTCATAACACAATTAGCCTGGAAACCATTTGCTTGATATCATTCACATTTGAAGCAACTTCCCAGTCTGGATTATGTCCGTTTGGGAAAATTGTGGCTGTGGTTTCTCAAAAGCTACAAATTGTAACTTCTGAAAATAACAAATTGTAGCATTTGAAAATAACTGTAAAGTCATGTGTGGAAGGGGTTTCAATATTAGCTTTTAAGTATTAATAAACACTTTGGAATTCTGCTTTTGAATGAAAAGACATGGAAACGAAAAAAAAGAAGCCAAAGCTGGCAATTCCCAAACGGGTTCGAAATTGCATTTACAGCTTGTGAGTGGTCTGATTCTATGTCAAAAGAGGCCACAATATATCTGTGTGATAATTTCTCTGCTTATTTGATTGCTAAAACCTTCATCTGCAAAGTAGAGCTGAAGCTACACTTACAAACTCTGCATATCTCACATAATTCCTTGGAAATCCTACTATTTATCTCCACACCTGATGAACCCCCTCCCTATAAGGGAAACAACATAGTTCAATTTGAAACAATAGAGCACAGGGTAATTCACCTGAAAATAAGAATTTCTTCTATGCCCCATGAAATTTCTCATTTTTGCAAGGAAAAAATAATTGCTTTGATTGAAAGAAGATTGTAATGACTTGATGGCTTTGTCACCCAATAAGGCTTGGCTTAGTTTTTGCCTAGAAGATGACATCTTTAGGTTTCCTGTGTAGTAATTTCTCCTTTTGTCCTGGTTTCAGCCATTTCCATGGTTCCGCATTGCATATTTTGTGCTGTGGAGCTGCCTCTATGTCATTTTCCAGTGGATTATTCACGCATGTGGTTTTACGTGGTAAGCATAATGTTTCTTTTTTGTTTTCTTTTTCAATCAGTGGATAAGAAGACGTGGTTTGTATTTTTTTTATGCTGGCTGAAGAACTAGTAACCTTTTTTTTTGCCATCTCTCTCAGGTGGCCATACCCATTCCTCGAGCTTGACACGCCCTGGTCTCCCTTATGGTATATTGTTCATCTCACTTTCATCTGTTTTATTTTGACTTTGAATTGCATCACATATCACTAAAAACTAATGGATTTACAAATGCTACAGGTATTTTTTGGTGGCTCTAATTCACATTCCTTGTTATGGGATATATGCACTGATATTTAAAGCAAAAACTGCTATTTTCCCCCGGTTGTTCCCTCGTGCTTTTGTGAGATCCTTCTAGTTTTTCGTTTTTTACAGCCAACTTCTGTATAAGGTGATCTCAATTTGGTTTTTTGTTTGTTTGTTTGTTTATGTTTATGCATATAAAGAGGGAACGGTCATCCATTCCCTCGAAAGTGTGTTTTACGGACATCTTACAGATGAGAATCTGAGTGTTCATGTTCTGGATCGAAGCTCTACCTGCTACCAATCACAGGCCCTTTTTTTTACATCATTGCTTGGATTATGAATCTCAAGGAAAAAGAAGATGAATTGTTCCCATTCCGTAATTAATTTTCACAGGCCTTATTTTCTGATTTAACGATATTAATCTTAGTAGGATGTATTGTTTTTACTTATAAATATTTTAAATAATAATATTTTATATTTTTAAAAATTATTTTTAATATCAATAATTTAAAATAATTAAAAAATATATAAAAAATTAATTTTTTACAAATACTATTTAAAATGCAATTCCAACAGCTACTTAACTTATCTTAAATCTAAGTTAATTTCTTATAATATGAATCACACAATTATAGCAAACTAAAACTTTTTTTTTTTCTTAGAGCAACTCCAACTCAAGATAGCCAAAATCAAAAAACTATATTTTTACCTATTATTTTTAGTTTTTAGTAAATCTCAAAGCCTTTTAGCTCAGCTTCTCTGTGGTTTGAAAAAACAAGAAAGAGTTGTCCTTCAATTAATTAATAGCATCAACTGTGCCCCTACTTTGTTAAAAATTTTAAATTTAAACTTAAAATTATATCTTTTAACTTTTATATAATTTTATTAGTTTTATAAATTATTCATAGTAATTATATAATTAGTAATATCATGATTATATTATACAAAAAATAACTAAATTAGTTATATAATTATATTAAAATTGGTTTAATATGAAATATATTAAAATATAATTGGGTTTTCTAAATGGCTATTTATCATTGGAATACATATAAATAAAAAAAATTATATTTACACTATTTAAAAAACTATTTTACTAATTTGGCTATTTAATATAGTATTTTTCATTTGAAATTCTCTTTTAACTCCCTTTGCTCTATGTCCATTAGCAATTTTAATTTGCTTTAAAGTTTTTTTTAATTTCTTTTATAAAATATTGTTTTTCCTAATTCTAAAATCTTTTTTAGACGTTGTTCACATCATTCAATTCAAATAATACATTTATTTATAAATTATTGTATGAAAGCGCTATGCTTAATCAGTAATTAAAAGTAATATGACTTTTAGCTTAACTACGAACTAAATAAACTAAAATTATTTTAATAATGTATCCTAATCCGGGGAGACATCTCGTAAGAAAATACTTCGTGTACTGCAGTATTTGTAAGCGTAGTGATTATTTAAATTCTCTTATATCTTGCATTACCTGTTATTTTCTAAAAAAATATCATAATCTTTATCTTAATTTTATAGAAAATAAATTTTCTTACTTCCAAGTATTAATAATTATGTAAATTATTTAAAATAATAAAAATTGTGGTTATGACAAAAAAAAAAAAAAAAAACTAACTATTGTGAATTTGCAAAGATAATAGACCTTTAAAATACTTTGTGGATTTGCAAGGGTTACGATTCTTACCTAGTCCAGCCCAACAAGAGGGTCCAATATCCACATCCCAATTCCCAAGTTAGCCCCTGTAAACAACAAAGTGACAAACAGCCCCATGGCTAAATCCGTACTTTCACGCCCTCACCCGAAACAAACCCTAATATTCCTCTCCTCGAGCACCCCTCTCTAATACAACACACCATCAGCCGAAACCCGCTCTGCATCTCCAAAAACCCCCAAGAAGCGAAGATGCAGATCTTCGTGAAGACCTTGACGGGAAAGACCATAACCCTCGAGGTTGAGTCATCAGACACAATCGACAATGTCAAAGCCAAGATTCAGGACAAGGAGGGCATCCCTCCAGACCAGCAGCGTCTCATTTTCGCTGGGAAACAACTCGAGGACGGTCGCACCCTTGCTGACTACAACATCCAGAAGGAGTCCACTCTCCACTTGGTGCTTCGCCTGAGGGGTGGAGCCAAGAAGAGAAAGAAGAAGACCTACACCAAGCCCAAGAAGATCAAGCACAAGAAGAAGAAGGTCAAGCTCGCTGTGCTCCAGTTCTATAAGGTTGATGATAGCGGCAAAGTCCAGAGGTTGAGGAAGGAGTGCCCTAATGCTGAGTGCGGTGCTGGGACTTTCATGGCTAATCATTTTGATAGGCACTACTGTGGTAAGTGTGGGCTTACCTATGTTTACCAGACGGCTGGTGGTGATTAAGCTCATTTGAATGGATTTTTTTCCTAAGTATGGAACAAGGATTATCTTTATTTAGAACATGGTTGCTGTTGAACTTATAGTTATGTTTTATTTGCATGGCTAATTTTGAGTTTAATTATATTTTTGTTTTATATTGTCTGCCTTTGTGCTTGATGTGGGCTTTGTTAGATGTGTTTCTGGTTATATGTTTGATCTGATGCTGGATTATTCGTTTGTTTAGTTTGATAAAAAGGCTGCATCTCTTGGCTTTAATATTAGATTGAGGAAATCTTTTGTTCGGATTTAAAATTCAAGGGGAAAAGGTTTTATCTAAGAAGTGCATCTTTTCGAGTTCTTTCCAATTTCGGGTTTTTGAATAGCCTTGCTGGGCCATGTTTCACTCTGAAAACGGGGAAAAAAGAAGCTAAAGTGTTTGCAGTTCGATGGTGAATTTATCGTGATTGCTTTTCACTATAATGGTTTCTGCTAGGTTACTTCTCTTATTCATGCTATGATTCTTCTTTGTTGGAAATTTGGGATATGTTAGGTCACGAGTAATGGAATAGAGCAGGTATTGTTGCCCAATAGCAATCCCTCTGGCTATATTCTGAAAGCATATAAATGTATGGATCCCAGAAAAGCTTCCTCCATACTTATTCTTCTTGGTTTCCTCCATGCTGACTTTTTACACCCTATGTATTAGTGAGGTAAGCATGGTTCCGTGTTGGAATCACAGTTTCTTTGCTGTATTGGTTTGATATCTGAAGGCCCCTCTGTAATCGGCATGCTTTTTGTTGCAAATACGAGTGTGGTGTGTAAAAGGTCAACGACTGATCTACACTTGTGAGGTTAGTCGGTTGAATTAGCCTTTATTGCTATGATCTTGTTTCTCGTGAAGAATGGAGCAACATATCTGCTGCACGCGGGTTTTGATCTGCTAGCGGATTTCATACGTTGACGATATATATTGCTCCCCACTTCAAATTAAATTAACCTCTTGGGAAGGCTATATGATCGATAATCTTCACGCCTGACTAGGAAAATCCTCAGGCCTGAGTATCTTGAGGGAGTAGTAGTTCGTTAACTCTGGAATAAGGTTGGAGGCAAAGGTTTAAGCCCAATTTGGGTAATTTTTAAGGAATTATTTTTATTTAATCTCAAGGAGTCCTGTTCAAAAATTATTTTTATTTAATTTTGTGATAATTTAAATAAAATTTTATAATGATTCAAATGGTTTATATTGTCAAGTAAAAAAATGTGTTTTTCAATTCAAGTTCTTTTCTATTCATGTATTTCTCTTTGTTTTCGCAAAACATATTTTTATTAGAATTAAGGCTTTTAAATAAAAATTATCAGTTTTAATAATAATAAAAAAATAACCATGTCTCAATATTCTTTATTATGAGAGAAAAAAAAGAGATTAGTTTGAGAAGATTATATAAAAATTTAAAAATTAACAATAGTGAAATAAATATTTTATTGAGAAAAATAATATTGATTCGACCCACCAAAATAAAAGTACTAGTAAGATATCTGATTTGAGATTATTTAAAAAGTTTACACATTAAATTTTGTCTCGGAGCAAACATTGGTTTCCGTTTCTAACTTCAAAGGCGTAAGGTAAATAATGTTTATATATTTTGTTTCCTTCCATGAAGGAAAAGTAATACAATTTGAGGTGATTATGAACAAATAGAAAATAAGATAAAATTATTTGCACTCAGGTGGCATGGCCTTGAACCTGGATCTATCGTTACAGTAAGAGTAGAACATGAGCTTCCTTCTTGCCCAGTCCATTGCCACACTCTGTTCGTTTGACAGCCTAACAAACTCCGGTCCGTCAACAGGGTCCAAGCTCGAAGGATTAGCCTTAGAACATGAAGTAACGAGGGCAGTTTGGTTGAAAATGCAACCAGTCATTTCCATCTCTGCAAAGGAAACCACAAATGGAGCATATTTGTAGTTAACTGGGTATTTTCCTCCATGGGTTGCCCACTGAGAACCATCCCATATTGTTGCATAAAGAGACATAGGCTTTGATGGATACACAGAAGGGTAAGAACTGCTGTGGGCGAACTCTCTTACTGGTACGTTGTCCACTAGAAACCTGCATTAGTTTTGTAACTGTCTAATCCCCGTATAACACTAAGTAAAGGAAAATCAAAATTCCAAGGCCAGTAATTGTGCTGTGTAGGTGATTTTCTTACACAATGTGATGACTGTTCCAAATGATGCTGTAATGATGGTGCTGCTCTGTGGGATCAAACCAAAGATAGAATTTCTCTTCTCTTCCGGTGCCGGTACTTCCATTTGCGTAGACATTTGTTTGAAGGACCCAATCGTTTCTCATATCATGACCAAGAAGTTCAATGTCAATCTCATCATGGTTGTGCGGGTAATTATCTGCATTAGACAGCTGAAGTTTTTGGCCGCTACGTATTAGACATCAGTGTCTGTGCTCAATGTGCAGCAGCACGCAATTGAAAATTCAACCATGCTTTCCCATTAATTTGTGGCATTAGAGTGAACAAAACAAAACAAAAAAAGTGTGAAACGAAGAGCTAGCTTACATAGAAGGCTACTACAACACCAGGGGACAGACCAGACGGCAACTTTATGGCAGCACTAAAGAATCCATAGTAATATTTGTTCCGCGAGGCCAATCCCGAGCCTGCAAATTAAAGAACACAGAAAATAAAAAGTGAAAGTTACTTCATTAGCTCAGAAAGATCAAACACCATTTACCAAGGCACAAGTGATCTGGCTGTATACGAACCTGAGGATTTGTCAAGAGCAAGATTAGCAGAAGACCCGTTATTTAGCAGCTTAGTATTTGAGCCTCCAAAAAAAGTAGAATATTCTTGACCGATTGAGACATGAGTAAAAGCATCCGTTAATCGCTTAACATTAGGAGGCGTGTAACGCGAATGCCTGCTATGTGAAGAAACCGCTGCAGTCATGCACAGGACTAGAAGACCCAAAACTACGATTTCTTGCAGAAATGCCATTGACACTTGACGTGAGGTAGAACGACGAGCAAGCACACATGGCCTGTTAAGTTATAAATATTGGAGGAAAAGCCCTGCAATCTTCTGCTTAGTTGTTTCTAGCTGGCCACCACCACCTACCTAATCTGCAGCTGTTAGAATGTGTTATATAAAAGTCATGTGAAATGGTTTTAGGATAGATGGCAGAGCTCGTGGGGCTGCCTGTTAGTAAGGACTCTGTGATAATTTTGACATTTACATGATGAAGTTTGGTGGATTGTCTTACACTACTATTAAATATGATGTACTGATTCAAGTGGTCACCATGGAAACAAGTTTGAAAAATGAAAAGTTTGCGATGCTTTTTTTTTTTTTTTTTGCGTTTTGAAAAGTTTGAACCATAATTAAATATGCTTTTGTACGGGGTCAGATTTTAAAGAAATTATCATAATATTCATAAGAAATTTCTTTTTCATGATTTTTATTGAATTTAAATCCAAGATAAAAGCGGAGTAGGAAATACACTCATGGCAATTCTCATCATTTTTTTCTTAATTGTGTTTAGATAAATCAAGTCTTCAAGATAACTTTCATATTATTTAATTTTAAATATAAACTAAATAAGAAATTGGATTGATAAATTTTTTCTATCAATTTTTTTTTTCTTAATTTGTCCTGAGAGTTTTTTTTATTGGTTTACTAAGTTATTTTTGGATCATGCAAGTCAACCGAGTCATATTAGGACAACTCTGACATAGTTTGATTTTAAATTTAAACTAGAAAAGAAATTAGATCAAAAGGTTTTTTATATCAATTTTATCATCAGATACTTTTAACTAGTTGACTAAAATATTTTTGGACCGGTCAAGTTAATTAAATCACGTCAGGACATCTTCTATATGATTTAATTTTAAACTCGAAATAAATAAGAAATTGGATAATAAAATTTTAAGGTTAGCATGCTAAGCTAAATTTATTTTATATAAAAAAAATCAAATAGTTTTTTACATCTTTGATATTTTTTTATATATTTTTTTAAAATCCGACCTAAAATACAGCACAAACTTTAAACTAAAAGACTATTTAAGAACACATCAAAACATTTGTTCCCAAAAAATAAAATTCAGAAGCATCAAAAGCATGCTTTCGTTACTTTTTTTTTTTTTTTAATTATATCGCAATCCCAAAAACATCACTAAATGATCAAGCAAACTAATAAATAATCCAATGGGACATTAAAGGAATCAATTATCTCCTGCTGTGGACATGATTCAATTCCTCCAATTAGTTAGAATGTTAGGATCTAATCAGGCCTTGCTGATGAGAGACAGTATGTGAAAGGAGAAGACGATTAATCTTCTTCCCACGAATACAAAGGTAATTCCCAAATTAGCAGATTAATTAATGAGTATTCCTCCAATGTTTGATCGATATGATGTTTTTCTTACCCTGGATTTGATTAAATTCCCACAATTAGGTCACAAGTTAAGATCTGATTAGGCCTTGCAGTTGAGAGACAATTACACATGGAATGGTCCAATGATTTAGACTAGGCCAATCTTATATGTGTTGAAATTAAGAGAAAAGCGGTGATCAATTAGAGATCTTTGTCTCTTTTTCTTCTTCTTTTTTAATGTAAAACGACTTGATTTGTCATTTGCCAGAGATGTTTTAGCTGGCGTTGTGTTTTACACCTGATATGACCATTAACAACAACAGCACTGATGTAGAGCTAGTTGATTACTGTATGCAGCCAGAAAAAAAAAAAAAAAGAAGAGCAAAAAACAAAATAATTAGCATAAATGACTGGTTTTCAAATATTAGGAGGCTCTCTATGTAAGATCGATGGCAACACCATCTTTTCTTCCACGCAGCAAAGAGAACCATGAGTTTCTTCTTCTCTCCATCCTTTCTAGCTAGTATCGTGAAGCTGCTTTCACAAATAATTACAACAGCTACAGTGGTGAGAAATAAACCCAAGTTTCTTTTTTTTTTTAAAAAGGTTGTAATAGGACTTTAATAGGCTTTTTTATTTTATTTTTCTTTGGGTTTCTTCATCCCGTTGTCTCCAAGTTTAAGTTCAAATTCCTCAAAAATTAATTTTGAACTTGTATATTTGTGAATTCCTCTTAAATTTTCAAAACTCATATTTTGCTTCTTGTTACTTTGTACATCGTCGGTTGTTTGTTTGGCGTTTCAAAAGTGTTTTTAAAAAAAATATAAATTTTTTATTTTTTTCTTTAAATTAATATTTTTTTGGTGTTTTTAAATAATTTTGATGCGCTGATTTCAAAAATAATTTTTTAAAAAATAAAAAAATATATTATTTTGATATATTTATAAGTGAAAAACAGTTTAAAAAACAATCACAACTACACTCCAAACCGAGACGCTCCAATCGGTACACATAACTCAATCAGTATACATAATTTTAATATATAATTATCAATAAAAAAAATTTTAATTCAATTTAAGTAGATAAAGTAAGAAGTGGAGGGTAAAGATATTTCTAAATTTTTATAACTATCACCTACGTACAAATGTTTTATTTAATTTCATGCAATCTTACTTTACTTCTCCTTCCCTTGCTATCGAAGAGACCCACAGAAAATTAATAGCATCACAATATCCCATGATTAATCTTGCTTTATATGTTCCTTTGTTTCCAAGACTATTAATAGACATGTTTTTTATTCCAATTAATATCTCATATTTGTATAACTATCTTCCGCAACAATTTAATTAATTATCATACTTCATATTACCAAAAACACGTGCATTTTACCTTGTCCTGCTCAACTCAAGAAAGAACACTCTTTTACCCAGAATTATTTGAATTTTAAATCTTTTTTTCCTCATTTTTGGTAGAGATTTGTTCCATTAAACATCTTCCTCTATCATGTTGTTTTAATATTTGTGCTGCAGATTTGACACTGAGATGTTGCCTGTCTGAGCAATGGAGTCAAGATAGCATGCAAGATTGCAGGAGCAATTGTAACCTTAAAGGCCTTGCAATAGCAACATGCTGCCATCATCTTTGTCAGTGGAAAAACATTACACAAGTAATCAACATACCTTACCCTGCATGCTCTTACATGCAATTTAAGCATACATGTGCATTTTTCTATTCATGAGCTTTAAATTTAACTTTTGTCGCCTTGCAGACAGAAAGTTCATGTCCGAGTCGGGCATAACCAAGGAACAATTTCATGCAACTGGGCAGTAGATGCTGATCATGGTTCAGATCTTTCTGATATTATTGATTGCAGATTGCATTCACAATCCAAGTAATCTCTTTGAACATTTTGATGTCCTGATATCCTGATTCTCTTCCCGTAAATGGTTCTTTCTTCCTACTCTTCTGTATAAGTATTTCAGTAGGAACCTGTGAGGATCCACATCATTTGATTGACCAGCAACCAAATCCAGAGTGGATCACATTATGAAGAGTGACAAACACCCCCTAAGCTTGAGTTGAGAATGTTGTGACTTTGATAAAACCAGTGCAGGATTTTAATTCCTAAATTATCAGTGTTGCTTTAAGTAAGTCGGAAAAGAAAAGGAAAAAAAAAAAAAAACAGAGAGAGATAAAGCATTAATTCACATAATTGAAAAAGTGGTATGTGGAGATGCGGGGGATCGAACCCCGTGCCTCTCGCATGCAAAGCGAGCGCTCTACCATTTGAGCTACATCCCCGTTTGTCCTTGCTTCCAATATGATATTAATAGAAATAATACATAAGCTGATTTTCCTCAAGGGCAAGTGCGGTCGAAAAGGGAGGAAGGAAACCACCTCCCCCCCCCACCCCCATTCACCCCTTCCTTTCGTCCTCGCATTATCTTCTTCAAACTCGCGGTTTTCCATATATAAAACAGTATGCACACACCAGGGTGGGGTTCGCCGCCGCTTATCTCAACCACTCCACTTCTCCTCCCTTTTCTGTTTCCCACTTCACTCTGCTCTCATTTATAATGAATCCAATCCAGAGACACCATTACCATCATCACCACCACTACCTCATTACGACATTTTCTCCTCCCTCAAACTTAACCAACCATCACTCCCTCCAGATGACTAACATTCCATACCCACTTCCATCAACGTCCAACGATCAATTCACCAACCTACCTATGTCATCTCATCGTTTTTATCATCCGCTTCCCCAAGAATTTACCAAACCCGCCCCCATCCATATTCCATTCCCTTTTCCAGATCTTTAGAAAACGGAGAGTTTGATGAAAAGAATGAGAGTTCTGGTGTAAAAGTGCAAGAAGCTGAGAATTATATTGATGGTGAACCAAAGAAAGAAGAGGAGGGTGATATTGAGAAAGTTGACGAGAAAAAGGAGACTGAATCCAAGAAAATGAAGATTAAGGAGGGTTTTCATGTGTTGTAATTCCTTAACAAACATAAGCATATCTGGTTGTGCAAGCTTGAGAAGATCACCAAGGAGTAGTACTTTGTACAAGAGCTTGACCAATGTATGGGAGGGTTATTTAATTGTTAAGAACTTTCCTCTCAAGGGTAATCTGAAGTTCAAGGATATTCTTTTTGTGCCAAAAAAGAACTCCATTTGATGGCAATAGTCAATATCAACTTTTCCATAATATTTTGGTATCTACAGAAATGAGGTTTCCACAAGGTGCAGCATTAGAGAAGTTGCATCCAAACTATGTGGATATGTATTATGCTGAAACCCTGTTGAGTGATTAGCATTCAAGGAGTTCTTCAATCACAGGTTTTTTGGGGAGCCAAGACTAGTGGTGGATGCTATATCCCCTCTACTTCCACAAATGAAATTAGTAGTTTGATATGTCTGCTTATGATAGAAGGTCTCAATTGGAGCATTGCTTGCACCCAGCTACCAAAAATGCAATATTAACTGGCTCATATGAGCATGACAACTTAACAGTGTTAACAAAGGTTCATGATAGTACATCCATAAATTACAGTGTTCATGAGATTATGCCTAGTATTGTGCATGATAGGATGTGGAGATCTGGTGGTGGTAGCCAATCTTCATTGGATAAACTTTGAGTTGTTGATTTAATGGAGTTTGTCTTAACTCAATTTTAACCCTCATCTTTGTATAATCCATCTTCATTGGATCCTTTAAATTTCTTCCACTCTTGGCCAAATTAAACCATTTTCAAAATTTCCTCTTCAACTGAAACTGATTATGGCAAAAAAATAATTCTCAAACTCAATTTTTTTACTGCTATCGCTGCTGCAGGAAGTTTACATATCTCCTTCCTCCAATTAAGTCATCATTGAAAGTAAATTTTACCACTCAATCATAAACACAATCTCACAAACTCCACTTTACTTATTACTTCATCCGAACAATTAAAATTATATCTGCTTTCTTCATTCGTGATGTCTATGAACAATTTCTGGTATCAACCGTGAGAGATGGACAAACCCATCTCAATTACACTAACGGTAACAAAAGCTGATCACCTAATTGGTGAAGTGAATTCAAAAATGGCATCACGTTGCAAAACCACAGCAACCAAAGGAGTTTGCTGGAATCCATTCCATCTATAGTTGTGCATTTGTTTAATACCCGTCTCTCTTATTTACTGTACTGAAATACTGTTCATGAAAATAGCTTTTGTCCCCCACCTTTTCGCCAGACTCCACGCACAGGTCCTGAATTACCATTATCATCTATCCTGTTTTCCCCTGTGTTGTGAGGATCAGGATCAGAGCTTTGGAGATCCAAAGGGGCTGCCATAGAACCATCACCTAGCCTCACTCTATGAAACTTAGAGGTTTTCTTCCGTTGCTTCTCATTACCCCCATCTTTTATATTTTTACTAGATAAAGAATCATTTTGGATTCTTGGTTCCATTTGCAACTCATTATGAATGACATTTGACTTGCCTTTGGCAGTCCGATACCCATCCTTCGATAGCTGCACCTCTTCTTCCACAGGCTTGTAATTTAACTGCAGAGCCCGAACAGAGTTAATAAAGCTATCCGCCAACCTATCCTTTGAACTGCTATCTTCAACGGCTATTCCCTTGCCTTTCTTAGTAGATCCATTAGTAGTGCCTTTTAAATGGGTACTACCACGGCCCCAACCATTCTCTTTCTTCCCATTGCTTCTCAAACTAGCATTGTAGGTGTCAACAAGCTCTTTCTGCTTCTGAGCATCAGGACAAAGTCTAGCCAACTCAGGAATTAAATGTGACAGGCCAAATTGCTGCACATAATCCAGGTACTCTCCTGTGCCAATTGAACCCTGACGATACTGTCCAGATATATCTTTAAAAAGAGCATATCTATCCTCGTCATTTTCAAGAGCTGCACGTATCCTTTCCACCAATGACTTGTTTGCAGTTTGAACATCTTCCACATTCAGCACACCCTGGTTACTGGAGGGCATCTTGTGCATCTGCACTGCAGAAACTGGAGGAAAATCTGAAATAGAGGGTTTCAATGATCCAGTCTCGGCAAGATTTGGGGCTGATGAAGAGTGGCTCATCCTACCTGTGCTGCCTGAGCTCCCCAACAAACCAGCTGGGAGATGCCCACGAACCACTAGGGGGCGGGCCTGAGACTGAGCCTGAATTGAACTTGCATAACTAGAGAGACCAGGTCCACCAGCAGAACTTCTTGAACTCAAAGGCAATGCATTTAACGTAGGCCTATACAGTGCTGAACTACTTGATACATGCCCATGGCTTGCTGTCGGCCATTGCTGAGGTGAATTGATTAAAGTTGCATTTCTGTTGGCCTGGCGCCGGAGATGCGCTGCCATCGTATTATTAGGCAAACTTTCTGATTCATCTTTGGAGTTTTGTTGACCACTGGTAGGAATAGTAAAGAGAGGAGGAAAGGAAGATTCTTGCAAAGTTGCATTACTAGAAGAGTGTCCCAAGGCTTGAAGATATCTCGATGTCGTTTCAGGATCTGTAGCAGTTAATGATTCAAAAGGCTGAACTATTGGATCAATATCATTTGAGTCCACATGATCAGAGATCACTTGTGCCCTAGCTGATCGATCACGAGATGTGCTTTCAGAATGTGCTGTCTCCAAGCTAGCTTGAATGACTATGGAGAGTTGGTTATCAGATTGATCACGACAGAATGTCCGTCCCCTTCCACGACGATTATCTTGTTCATTACTTCGACGATATCGAAAGCTAGTTGGAATCTGATTCATGGAAATCAGCAAATGAATAACAAGAGAAACAAACTGAGACATCCAAATAACTACAAAAGGTGCTCCTAAATGATTTAACCAAAAAAGAACAAATGCTGGTCCGATATCATCAAATGAATAACAAGACAAACAGAGACATCCAAAATAACTACAAAAGGTGCCCATAAATGAGTGAAACATAAAGGAAGAAATGAGGCGGTCAGATATCATCTAGAAAGAACCACATCCTTAAGGATGGGTTCTAAAAGTAAAAATAACATGTACCTGGAGAGCAGCATTTCGCTGAGAACGAGACATATGTCCAGCATGTTCGATTGTATTATGTCTCTGAAATATAAAAACAATATTAAATGACTTGAACTGGTCCAGTAAGCAGTAAGAGAGATCTAAATCAACAAAGACCCCCAACCCCAACCCCAACCCCAACCCTGCCCCTGTGATCACACGAACAAAGAAATTTTAGATTGAACAGTATACATAAAGAAACTAAGTCAGCAGAGCTTTCTCAATCACCTTCAACTCTGCTTCAGTTTGAAAGACAATAAACTTTTTGGCAAGACATTCCTCATCATCGCATAGAAAATGGTCTCGACGGAAGTGAATCTGTAACAGAAATTCACTTGTTTAGATAAATATTCTTAGTTAAAGAACACTTAAAAAAACATGTCAGCATGTTAATCTCAAACATTGAAATATATATAAAAAAATAAATGTAAAGACCAATCTTACCTCTAAATCATCATAATTCTTGTAATATTCATATTGTCCTGGATGCTGCCTGCATTGAACATTATAGAAATTTGAGATTATCTAAAAACACATGCACCTTATGATATCATGTGTACAAACTATAGCATCTATTACCTCTGGCATAGATGACAGGTATAGTGTTCGGTTGACATATGCATGTACAACTCATTATCTCCATAGAATGGTTTTTTACAGAATTCACACATGGGATGTCCCATAAAGCCACCTCTTTCACTCTCACTCCCATCAACCTCGGAATCACCCGTGCTTATATGCTGATTCAATTGTGCTCTAGTGTATAGTTTTTGCTCACAAAGAAAAACCTGTTAAATCCAAAAGTTGTTATAGAGCCAAAAAAAAAAGGTAGATTGGTTTAAGATAACATTAGTAAACTATCCAGGATAAAGTGGTTAGAGCCTCATGTAAATCAATTTGAAATTACATTAGATAAGATGCCCAAATAATAAGAAAAAATGTCAATAATAGCATTACAAAAAAAAAACACGTGCACAAATTCTAAGCAATCTCAACTTGCTTATACCTAAGAATAACTTTCAATGTCCAATCAATTCAAATAAGAAAACATATGTCATACATGATAACAATCACTAAGATATTACCTTTCGTCCTTCCAAACATAGACTACACATATGCAATTTATGTTGATGAAATAAATGACCCTTCAGCTGATTAATATTCCTAAACTTCCCCCGGCGCTTGGATCCATCATTTGATTCCTCCTTGTCACATAAACTACATGACAGTTTGCACATGGCCTTTATCATTTTGTAATGGTCAACATCATCAAAAAATGCCTGTGTGTCCTCATGGTACCAGTAAGATCCTATTCGACCCTCCTTTGGTTCGGATGGCAAGACTGAAAAGTCATTAATCAACCTTGTATAATCTCCTAAAGCCTGCAAGAACAGCAAAATATAAAGCGCTTTGTGTCATTTATCAATAAAAAATATGAACAAAAGCAGTGAGGCAAATTGAAAAACCAAGTAGACATTACTTCTCAATACCACACCTTAAATGTATTAGATTTTAAACTACAATGAAAAATAAAAGTGCAAAAAGAAACTAAAAATCAATATCATTCACATTAAGCCCAAAATACAACAAAAGCGTTCTTGACCATATATTATTTTCTGAAAGCAAACTCCGTCTAACAAATTCTGAATGATGAGTCCTTTGTCCTATAAATTGGAGCGGGGATGATTTGTGCCAAGCGAAATGATATTTGATATTGAACTTGACTATGAATCCGCTGACTCTACATTGCTTCAGCAACAATCTCTTTAAGAAAAACCTAAATGATGTATGCACAAAATGCGTGTTTTCTACAAAATATCCGGGGAAAACTACCTATGAGGTCCAGTCCCCTGGCAATAGCCTTTTGCTTTCAAGGTGCATGGATGTTCTAGCTTCTATATACCACTCTACATTTTCTTTTGTCATTATTCTTAACAGATAGCATTCGCTGCCACATAGCAAAAATGCTTGAAACAGTCCTGAAACTAGTGGATTTTGTCATAAATTCTTCTTTAGTGATGGAAAAGACCCTTGAATGTTCAAAAAATAGCTGCTTCACTATTACTACTTCCTAAGAGGGTCTAAGACAACAAAGAAGCTTCACATAGCTTGGTAAAGATTCAAAACCAGCAATCAATCAGGCCTCTATTTAAACCAACAGTTGCAAATTAGTCCTTTTTGAGGCAACAGATTGCGCACTTGCTTATTCAAAGCTGAAGAAAACAGCATAACTTCAGTGATTAGCAATTAACCACACCCATCATCAAACTCAAAACGAATTAGCAATCAAAACCAAACAAAAGAAAAGGAATTTGAAAAGGCAGGCTTAACCTTGGTGACAAAAACGACAGATGACTCGGTCTTGCAGATACAGCAGCGGCGATCGTCGCAGATGAAACGGAGCCGAGCCACGCACGTGGAGCAAACTTCACGATGGCCACACGCGCCGTAGGCAACCCATTCTAGAACCTCCGCGCACACTGCACAGCTATCGTCCATCTCCCTCTCTTTCAAAACTCACAAAAAACACCAGAAAAAAAGACAAATAAAAATCGATCGCCGGGAGAGAAACGGAGATTGGAGGTTACGAGGAGAGATCTGGGGTTGAGGGTGGTGAGTTGAGAAAAATAAAATAAAATAAAATTAGGTACCAAATTCTTGTGTAATTTTTTTTTTTTGTCCTTGGAAGAAGTGGTTTGGTTTGAGGATTTTGGAGAATCTTGTGCAATTCAGGGCACCGCAGGAGTCCTGATCCAACGAGGGCAACCTTGTAACTTTACGTTTTTCTTTCTTGGTTTATTAAAAAAGGATGCCCTGCTATTATTACCATTGAAGGGAAGGCAAAACTTACTTCCCAAGTATTGGATTGGATTGGGTCTCAGTCCACGGGGCCCATCAGCCACCTTAGTACTTGTTCGGCACGCGATGACCCGGTTTCTTTCTACTTTCCTTTCCCCTTTAAAAAAGAAAACAAAAGGAAGGAAAATGGTGTTGCTGCTAAATTTGTGAAGTTTATGCCACGTAAACAATAATTTCTTGGCCTTTTTTTTTTTTTAATTTCAGAAACATTTATAATCGGTTAAGCTTAAGAATTTTTACAAGGATTCGTGCCTTTGGAGGCCATTATTTTGCATGCTTTCTGGAAGCAATACATTTAGTAGCTAACTAGGTCATGCGCCGGAAGTTGCATTAATTTTTTTTAACATAAAAAAATTATCCAATTGATAACATGTTTTTTAATAAAATAATTTTTAAATATAATATACAGTGATAATTTTAAAATATTGATCCAATAATATAAAAAATATTGATATTATAACATGTTAGATTAACCCAAGTCAATATATCAAATCTATAACTCGGATAATAAGATCATGATAATAAAAAATAAATTATAAAAAATAATTTCTAATTAATTTTTTATTAAAAAATAAAATTAAAAAAATTAAAAAACTACTCAAATAAACCTATCAAACTCGTAATTTGGATAATAAGATCAGGATTTTTTCATAAAAAACAAATAAAAAAATTATGATGTGTAATTTTCAACTAAATGTTAAAGGATAAATAGAAAAACAAAATCAATTTAAAAAAATTAATTCAATTGAGATAATTTCATAAAAAATAAATATAAAAATATAAAATTTTATTTTTAATAAATTCAATATTAAAAATTAAAATCAAGAGAAAAATAAAATTCTTGCAAGTGAAAAGGTACTACGTGTAAGCACCATTTATCAGCACACACAAAAACTCAATAACATGGAAAACACATATTCAGTGAGATTCTGCAAAGGCTACAGTTGACCAGATCGGATTGACTCCATGGTGATTTCATATAAGAGACTATTCGTCTATAAACATGCAGCGATCAGTCACAACAGATTCTTTCAAATTAGATTTCTCCCTTGAATCACCGCAATCATACTTAATCACAGGACTGATAAAACCCTTCTGCGCAGTGCCCATTACAATAAAGAGGTTTCTTCAATTTAACCCATTCATCTCCTCTTGCCCCTTTGGCCCCCCTCCAAAAACACATCAACCCTTCTGGAGAAGCAACACGGAGAAAGATATTCTCAGAGGCAAGGCAGAAAACTGAAAACCTATCTCATCAAGCCATCATCGCTTCCCATGGATGCCAAACTACAGCCTTTCATGCTCATATTGGACATCAGAGGACAGAAATATAACAACAAAAAACGAGCCACTTAGTTTTAGTACGATAGACCATTTTGTTACTTATAAAAGTGTTTCAACTCTAGGTATCTGCGGGTTACAGTGGGTTCTAAATGCAGCGACCCCCTGTAAAGCTACCAGGCCCATCCAAACATCTATATTCTCCTTGATCAGAAGACTAACTAGTGTGATGCCCCAAGTCTCCTATGTGGTGTGCACAAAGGAGGCCCTTGCCATGTAACTTTGTCCGCTAATTCTGAAAGCAACTTTAAAGAGCACCTTTCATAATTGGCCTGTGTCTAGAACTTCGAATGTGTGGAAGCCTAAATCAATCATGGAACCCTGATCAAAGGCTGATATGCACAAAATCGAGCATGGAACCCCGCTCTGCAGGTTGAAGGTAAGAGCGCAGATCTACTCCCCAATCTGTCCATCAATTCCAATCATTCCAATAGGTTATTTCTGTTGGGAAAACTAGTGACAACTAACCGGATCAATTCAACGGAATACAATTCACAATTCACAAGTCCCAATCCTTTTTCCCTCTTTGTGCAGTAAAAAACAGAATCAAACAATGAACAAATATAATGCAACAATCACACAAATCAACACCAAGATTTTTACGTGGAAAACCCGATGCAGGAAAAACCACGGGACCGGAGTCCACCTAAAAACTTCCACTATCACAAATAATGGGTTCACAATTGTTCTTCCTCAGATTCAACTAAGGGCTACAACATATATATCATCAAGAACAACTTATTCTCGGATTACAACAAGATTAAAGAGAGTAATGTTAGAGAAAAGCTCACAACACTGACAGCCCCGTTTTCTGTCAAAACGACCAGCTTCCACACCACCAATCTTCAATCTAACCGTTCAGAATGAAGAGGAACGTGTCTAGAAGCTGCTGTCAAAATATCAGCCCGCTCCAACGGTGAACGAGCTGGAAATCGAAGGAAGAAGACAGACTGCTCTGCTGCCTCCTCTTCTTTCTTTCTCTCGGTTTTTCTCTGCTCTCTTGTTCAAATTTTGCTACTGCCATCTACAGTAACCGTTTCATTTAATTTAAACCAAAGAGGCAGCCAGCTGCCTCCTTAATTAATGTGGTGGTCCCCCCATCACATGGTGCGAGACCACACAACAATTTCCATATTGGAACTAGAAATTATACTATAATACCAATGATGACTAAGAGAATCCCGGTTATCAACTCAATGTTTTTTTTTGGGCGAATCAAGTGCCAAATAAAAACCATCCTGGTTTATCAATTCAATACTTGAAACAAAAGAATAGAAAAATAAAAAAAGGGCATTTTCTCAAGTTCTCAACAAGGTCAATAACGCATCCAGCAATCAACTTCCAAGATGTCAATACAAATTCAAGTTGGACAAGGTCCCACAAAATAAATAATAGTGTGAATCACCAAACAGTAAGAAACCAGCATATAATAAAGATAAGCCAAAGCTGAAAACGAAAATAAAAGCTGAAAATTTTACATATAGTAAGAAAACATTATTATAATTGCGCACAGAAAAGAAAAACAAGAAGAAGAAGAGACTGCAGCAAAAGTTAAAGAGGGAATTAAAGGTAAAAACAATGGGACTTACGGGAACCCGAAGGGGGTACTTAGCAATAATGTCTTGTGATTCTTCCAGTCTTTGTTCTGTAAATAATTAAGAGCATAGATATTAGCTAAAAAAGAAAACAAGAACATTGAAAGGATGGAATCATAATAATAATAGGATGGAAACCAACGAACTGAAAGTGAACTCATCCTTGAAAGACTTTCCCGTTACTGTCGTTTTGTTTTTCACTCGATTACAGAGAGAGATGAAAGATGATAACGACAAAGCAGCCAGGATGATATTAGATGTTATATGGCCCGAGAGAAGATCCCGAAAGAAACAGTCAATGCTAACTGTTATAATAGAATAACATAGTAAATATAACTGAAACAGGCAGTTAGCGGGGATAGCTCAGTTGGGAGAGCGTCAGACTGAAGATCTGAAGGTCGCGTGTTCGATCCACGCTCACCGCATTTTCTTCTAGCCAGAGTATTTTTCAAATACTTTTCATCTAAGAAAATTAACGTTATTTTTTTATTTTAATATAAAAAAAAGATTCTAAAAACAAAAAACCCGGCCCACAGGCCACAACACCCTCAGCTTTTTTATAATTAAAACAAGTCAGTTTACGGTTTGTGCGCAGGCACAAGCACAGCAGCAGTCATAAGCACAGCAGCAGTCATGGAAGAGCAGCAGAAACAGAGCAAGTGGAAACTAGACAGAGGACGATACCTAGGCGCCTCCTCGCTGTTATTTTCTTTGTGTTTTTTTTTTTCCTTTTTAACTCACAGCTCTCTCTCTCCTTCACTTCATTTTAGTCTCAATTCTGTGTATTTGTAACATTGTTTCTTCTGTGAATTTAAAACAGGCACAGGATCGCAGACCCTGTTATATAATATAGAATCAGGAAAAATAATAGAATCCTTTCAAGATTTTGATGGAATTCGCATCCATGGACTTACTTGTAGCTTCAACGAAGAAGAATCATCGCCTTTTCCTTCTTCAACTGTTTCTTTCAAAATCGCTGTCTTTGGTGAAAAAAGAGTCAAAATTTTCAACTTACACATTCAAACTCATTCACAAGTGAATGCTGATTTAGCTTTAATTCATTGCTTACCCAGGTTCACTCATTGGGTCTTCGGTGTTTCGTTCTTCAAGGTAACCAACTTCTCTTCTCCTTCCTTGTTAATTTGTTTCGAACTTATTTTTTAGTTTGTTTTTATTTAAAAATAATTCAAAATTTTTATAAAATTACCATTGAACTCATTTTCAAACCTAAAATTTAATCACTCTAAAAAGAGTTAAACTAATAAAAAAAATTATGGGCACTGATATATCTTTTCTGACATTATTAAAAGGCAACACCATTTTCATTAAACAATCTTTCTAGCTTCATGAAAATAAATTCATTAAAACCAACTTCAGTCTTTTGGTTTCAAGAACGTGGTCATCATAGCATTTTTTTTCTCAATATTTTCTAGTAATTTTCTCTTTTATCTATCAATATTTAGAAGTTGAAACATAAAAAAAATAGATTTTTTTTAATATTTAAAGAATAACTTATTCGATCAATTTAAATTTTATAGCTCACTCATCAAATCTACAACTTGAATCATAAACTTCGTTTAGTTTAACAACTTTGTTTTTAATTATATTTAACAAAAGAATTTTTTCTAACCATTTTTATTTAATTATATGATAACAAAAGAATAACAAAAATAACATTTCATAAAATTAAGTATAAATCAAATATTAGAATGATTGTTTAAAATTATAATAATTTTATAAAAAATAAATTAAAATAAATTATAAAAACATATTCAAAATCAAAGAAATATAGAGGAATGATATATACTGAAAGAAAAAAATTGAAAAAAAAAGGGAAAAAAAATTTGTCAACCTGGGGAGGAGTTTAACAGGTACGCAATCACACCTTTTTTATATACAAAAATAATAATAAAAGCGATTATGCAATTACACTTTTAAAGGCCTTAAATCTGGATAATGTTCGCATAATTCCTCCTCTGATATGATGTCATCTTCTCTTAGAGGGTTCCATACCACCAGCACACTCTGCATGAAAACGTCGACAGAATATTAGGAGGAAAATGAACCGAAAGCATAATTTACAATAGAAAAAAAAAAAAAAAAAGAGTATATTTGTTAGTACTAGAATCTTTTCAGATGGGATGGACTGCAAGTTTTGCTTCAAGATCATGAATGCTTTAGATAGAGCGTAGTTTTCAGATTGGTACGTTTTCACCTGCTCATAGAAATTTATATTTTAAAGAGAGAGAAAAACAGCTCAGCCTATCAATATATTACGTGCATGGTTGCCTCCAACTAGCCTCTCCTCTGTACGTTTATTTAATTTATTTTATCGTTGAACTATTCTAAAATATCTAATGAGTCCATCTATTGAAATGCAAGATTCGTATGGTCAGTGGAAATTAACTGATGCACTTTTTTAATATTAAAATTAATTTATAATATTAATACAAGCAAAGAACACCATCCAATAATCATCAAGAGATCAATCTAAACGCAATCTAATGAAGGCTAGCTCTAATCTTTCATTCAAATTAACTTTCTAAAAAATGTTTCTTGTTACTTTTTTTTTCCCTGCGTTTATAACTTAATCAACCACCAGAAACACTAGTGGAGTCAAGTTTTAGTTCTGTAGAATGCTAAACTTACTGGTTTGGGGTCATAAAGTTTTGATTTTGAATTTTTTTTCTTTTCAAATATGCTGGCATGTTCAAGTACTTAGATCTGGTCAACTGAAGTACAGAAAGTGCTTGCTGCTTAGTTACTGGACATGGCGAGAAATATTGCAATAGAATATTAGCTAGAAGCCTACAGTTCAATCTTTTTCTTGGGACATTAAATTTAAAGTCTGGGACTCTGTGATTTTCACTAAACTAATACATGTTATCTGAGATACCATCAATGTCCTGTCCATGGTTTTCCTACTAGTAGTCTGGGATAGTACTTGACTGTTACAATCCATTTAATTTCTAGCTCCGAATTTATTATCCTTTTGCTTTTATTTTGCCTTCAATGATTTAGAGAAGTGTACTGATTCCAGTTTTGGATGGTGGAGATCTCATTACCCTTGCAAATACTTGGACTAGGAAGACAATAGCCATTGGCATTCCGAGTATTCAACGTCTTAGCTAAATGTCTGAATTAAGAGTTTCACAAAGGTACCTGCTCGCTATACCACGCATGCCTTTTCCCTCTAATAATTCTGTGAATTCATGAGTTCAATGTCTTTCCTTTAGTTTTTTTCCGGGCGAGCTGGTACGCATACTGGAGTTTTGCTCTTAGCACCTACTCGGAAGTTAGCAAAGAAAGTAGAGAAAGAAATTAACGAGTCTGCACCTTATTTGAATACTATTTGTGACTATGGAGGGGTTTCTTCTGTCACGCTGCAAAATGCTCTTTCTCGTGGGGTCGGAACTCCAGGTCGAACCAATGACCTGCTAAAAGTTAACAGCCTCAAACTGGGAGGGTTGAATATTTGGTCCTTGATAAAGCTAACCATGTACTTTCGGTTGTATTTGAAGAGGGTTTTGGAAGTTATTTTAGGAACTCTCCATTCGAGCGGCAGAGCATGCTTTTCTCTGCAACCAATGCCTACCTGGGTTAAAAAAATGGCAAGGAAATATTCGGAGAATCCTTTGCAGATTGATTTGGAATAATCCCTTTTCTTTTCTTTTATTCTTGTTCCTTTTCCTTTTATCATGCTCATGCCTATGTTGATTCTTGTTATTGCAAGTGTCTGCTGTTACTGGATAATTGAATACTTCACTAGCACGCAATAAATTTCCGGAGATAGCCATGGGAAAAAGAAAAGAAGAGAAGAGAAAGTTATTGTTATTTGTTACTTTTAGAGGGTAGTTAAAGAAGGTCATTAAGTTTATCTGATTTACCTTGGTGATGGATTTAAACCTAAGAATCTGTTCCTTCTTTTGCAGGTTCGTGACGAAGAAGAAAAGCTGGCAGAAGGAATCAAACTTTATGTAATATCAGCCAAAGCAATTTAAAACCGGACCATTCTTATCAGTGATCTTGTAACGGTATGAGTTGGCAGGCCCTGTCATTCAAAATCTATATAAGGATGCCTGAGCCTGCAGGACGATTGTCTTTCACTCGAACCAGACAAGATTCTGATGAAGTCCCCTTGGCGTTAGCAAACAGTATTGTTTCTGGGTCATGATCAGGGCTAAAACATTAGGAACCAAATATTTGGACAATTCCTGTCATTCAAAACCGGAATTCTTCTTCTTCTTTTGGTTTATTGAGAGATTCATTAATTTCAGGCTATACAAAATAATCCGAATCGCCACAAATTAACCTCATCCACCCATTTTTAAAATTTGATATTAAAATATCCTTCATTTAAAAAATCTGCATTTAGATATAAAACACTTGCAAGGAAGCTGGAACATGTGTTATATAAAAAATTATTAATCATAAATCAAAATGGTATATGAATCAGGACTACCCATGCAGAAGGCAAACTCAAAAAACCAATAAAGTAAATTCTCAATGAGAAAAATATTGAGACATAAAATTAAAAAAAATAAAACAAAAAAAAAAACATTTCGAGTCAACTCCATGTTAACATGTCAAACCTACAACTATAAGCATAGGATTTGGATAATCCTATAAAATAAAGCAAAAAAAAATTAATGAAAACCAATTCCATAAAAATCAAATATTGAATGATAAAATTAAAAAATAAATAAATAAACCTAAAAAATATTAAAATAATCTCGTGTTACCTTGAAACCCATGACTCAAAAAACAATTCCAAGGAAGAAATTGAAAAAAAATGTAATAAAATTTTTTAAAACAAAGTAAACATTAGTAAATAAAATAGATGTCAAATTCAATATGAAAAATAAATAAAATCAAATGATGATCAATGAAATTGAGATAAAATTTAATTAGTGAGAGGATTGAAAAATATCAAAAAAATAAAAACTAAATTTGATATAAAAATCAAATAAAACTTGATGATAAGGTATGAAATTGAAGAAGAAAAAATAAATCAAAAGAAGATAAAAAATAAAATAAATATTAATAAAAAATAAGAACTAAATTAGATATGAAATATAAATAGTATGACAATCTCATACTTTTTTGGCCAACCATTTTTTTTATTAATTTTTTATATTTTTGAAAAAATAAATTTTCTATAAATCAACTTGATAACAATAAAAAAAAACAAAATGCAAAAAAAAAAAAAACCTCCAAGCTTTATTTTTATTTCTTCCTAGGCTAATTTACTAATTTAATTATGCTAAGAAAAGGAAAATATCTAAAAAACTCCTGGATACAAGTTAATGTGTTTTTAGTTGTAAGGCTAATTAAGTCATTGTATTGTTCATAAAAGAAGCAAGAAGTCATTTTACCCCTAATCAATTATTGTGCCCTTATAAAAATACTAAATTACTCCTCAATTTATAGGTTAATGGCTTTTTTTGTAGGGACAAAACGGAGAAAGTATTGTTTATAGCTTAGCTTTGTTACTGAATTTGATATAAAAATAAAATAAAATAAATAATAAAAGATAAAATTAAAAAAAATTAAATAGTAATAAAAAATTAAATACTAAATTGAATATAAAATATAAATGGCAGTACACTTGCATACTTTCGTATACTTTGAAGAACTACTTTTCCTTGTTATTAATAATTTACATTTTATTAATATTAAAATGAGACTCCCACCCGCCGAAGGACCTAATCCGCCATGGGGATGGAGACATCTAGTAGTTGCCTTCTTGGCTTTGCTAGTAGAAAAGTCAGTGCTTTGATTTTTTTCGAGCTAGTCACGGAAAAGAAGCAATAAATTCTTATTGCATGCTTGATATTGTTTTAAAATAATTTTCATTTGAAAATATTTAAAAATATATTTTTAGATTTTTTTATTTTTTTAAAACAGGAAAAAAAATAATATTTTTTATTTTTTTATTTAAAAATGGGACAAAAAAAAGGCATGCACTTAGCACCTTTGTGTCACACGAATTTACTAATATAATAAAAGCTCTAAATATAAATTTGGTTGCTTGGATATTATATGGGAGTAGGTAGACATTTTGTCCTGAGTACACTATGGCCTAGGGGTACAATGGACACGTCAATTAAAGTGTTAAAATAATTATACATGATTGCGGAAAGGATGTTTAGGAATAATTAGAGTGACTAATCAATTGATTCCACTCTCTAATTAAAGACAACAAAAAGCAAGAGACATCCACGAACACGTCATCATCATCATGTTTTCCACCTAGCTTAATCTCCCCCACGTCATTGCATAATGCTTCTTCTTCTTCTTCTTTATTTTTTTTCCACTCTTTGATTAATGGGTTTCATCTAATGCTTCTTTTTTCTCTACCAACCCCCTTGATTTTTTGGAATTTTTTAAAATTAACATATTTAAAAATAAAATGAGAAAACCAGCACAGATAGTTTTCTTTTTAATAGCACAGCCAAAAAAATACTGAAACCATAGTTAGAGACTCTGGCATTTCCCTAAATATACCATTTTAAAAAAATATTTTGTTTTCTAAAAACTGCTACATTTGTTTATATTTCACACTGTAGTATGGATTATATTTTATTATATTTATATATTTGAAAGTGTTTGATTAATAAATATATGGGGTTGATAAATAAATAAGTTTCATGATTTATATTCTTTGTTTTCTATCAAGTTATTTTTACACCCAAGAATAGTGTTTTAACTAATATGAGTTGACTTGGGTTATTTTTGTATATTTTTTAATTGAAGTAGGGTTTTTACTTTTTACTACACACCTCTTCACAAAGCACTATTCATTAGAATAGTGCTTTTTTTATTTTTTTCAATCAATTTTTTTTAATTTCATCATTTAATATTAAATTTGTTTTTTATTTGGTTATCTCACTTTCATGACAGATCACGGGTTTAACAGATTAACTCGATTGACTCGGGTTTTTTCTTAGTTAATTTTTATTTTTCAATTTCATCCTTTAATATCGAGTTGATTATGAATCAGGGTACATGATTTGTTTTATTTGCTTTATATTAGGTTATTACATCCTTATAACCCGGATATAATACTTAACATGTTAATCTAAGTTGACTTTAGTCATTTTTTATTTTTTTTTAATTGATTTTTTAATTTAATATTAGATTCATTAGAAATTAAGTTTCGTAATGTGTTTTGATTTGCTTTTTATAAGGATATATTGGCCTCATGATTAGGATCGCAGGGTTTGGCATTTTAACACCGGTTAAATTAGGTAATTTTTTATTTTCTTTCTAAAAGATTATTTCAGTTTCATGACCCGAGTCATAAATCCTTCAACATTAGAAACATTGGATTTGCTTTATATTAAATTGTTATCATCTCATGACCCAAGTTGCAAGTTTGGCAAGTTAATTCAATTTACTTATTTTATTTAAATTAATTTTTTTTTCAATTTCATCATTTAATATCGTGTTTGATTGGAATTAGATTTCATGATCTATTTTGGTTTGCTTTTTATTGAGTTATCTCGGCTTCATGACCCAAGAATTATGCTTAACGAGTTAATTAACCCACGTTGACTTGACTTATTTTTTTGTGATTTTTTTAATTAAAATTTTCACTAATTTCATTGTCCAACATTGGGTCCGACAAGGTCGATTGAGAATTAAGTTTCATAATTTATTTTTATTTGCTCTCTATGGGTTTGACGGATTGACTCGGTTTGTTTTTTATGTTCTTTTCTTGATTGATTTTTTTTCAATCTTATCCTTCAACACTACATTGATTGGGAATTACACTTCATAGTTTATTTTGGTTTGCTTTCTATGGGGTCATCTCGATCTGATAAACCGGGTCGCGGGTTGACAGGTTAACTTATGTCACTTTTTTAGTTCTTTTTTGTGATTGATTTTTTTCTTCAATTTTATTATTTAACAGTGAACTGATTGAAAATTAGGATTTATAATTTGTTTTGATTTTTTTTTACAGGGCCTCATAGTCTGAAAACCCGAGTCATGAATTTAATATGTTGACCCAAATCAGTTCACTTTATTATCATCTTAATTTTTTTAGTCAAAATTATATTTTTAAAGTTTATCCAGATTGTTTTTTGATCCATAAATTGAACTAGATTATATCAAGTTAAACTTTACATGGTTTGAAAATTTTTTTATTAAAAAAATATTAATAATATTTAAATATTTTTATATTAAAAAAATTAATCCAACTTCCAGTAAGAATACAATTAAATAATATAGTGNNAANNNTNNTCCCAAATCTGCCAAAATGCCAAACTTGTAATTGGAAAGGAAAAGCACCCGCATTCTTGCCGTGTTCCACGTCTTCGAAGGGTCTCTGTCACCTGACAAGTCAGCTCACCGTACCGAAGACAGGCAATATCCGGTAATCGGTGAGCCCAACCTTTTTGGGAATTCCATGTAAATGCCTTTTCTAGGTGTGAACCGCACCTCGCTTAGCCCCTAAAAAATCCCAACTGCCCCACTTTGTGTACTTCCCACTTTGCCTAGTTGTTGCCACCTCAATTTTTAAGGCTAAGATCCCATATGGCTTGAGCCCAACTGGCTTGAGCTCCTTCTTCTTGTTTTTTATTCTTATAATCATAATGTAGAAAAAACAAAAGCAAGTGGCTCGCTGTTTGGTTGGTGACCAAACTCCATCCACAGCCAAACTTGAAAAGGGAGCTCAGGTTTCTGATTTTTTCCTCGTTTAGTGTTGCATTTTAAAAAATAAAGGATAATATTTATTTTTTTTATCTAAAAATATTTTTTATATTTTTAAATTTTTTTGATGCACAATAATTTTTAAAAATAATAATAAAATATTATTTTAATATATTTTCTAACAAAAATCACTTCAAAAAACAACCACCATCTTATTTTTTTTTAAAAAATCACAATAATATTAAAGTTGGTGAGGCTTACCAACCCCCGACCGATTCTAACTTTTTTCTTAATATTATTTTAAGTTTATTTTGAAAATTGAGTCGTTGTAGGTGCCACCTATCATCATATTGTTCTTGTTATTTATATATAGTATTTGTACGGTTGGCACGTGAGCTTTCCTAATTTACGTGCATCATTTATTGGGCTACATAGGAATTCTCATAGATCTAATGAGGGAATGGAAAAATAAAGAAATAAAAAAAACTCAATTATAATAAATAAATTTAAATTAAATTAAAAAAACTCCTTGCAACCACCAAAAAAAACGGGGCAATGTCTGTCGATCATCATCATTTACGGTGGTGCCATTTGCCCATGCCCATCTATTACCTGGACAAAAAACAAAACAAATCATTATCAGTAACCAGCCAGGGCGGGTCTGACTATAGTGTTTTTTTTTTTTCATTTTCAAAGACAGTATTTCTTAAAGAATAATGTTAAATATTAAAAAACAATAAAAGAAATTTAAAAATACACTCTGCGTGGAGTGTTTCAGTCAATTATTATATTTTTTTAAAAAATAATATTGAAAAAAAGATAAAAATAATTAAAAATCTAACCTATTCAAGAAAATTGTAAATAATATTTATGACACGTGTATAATTCATACAATCATAAATAATCAATTCTCCACTTTTAAAATACAATTCATATAAATAACACATGATATATTTAATCATAAATAATAAATGTATATTAATAATTAAAACAACATAGTATCTTATTAAAAATAAAACTAGCTTAGTGGTCAATCGTGTGACTTGTTCCGTCCCCGTCCCTAGTTCGATCCTCTATGTGCACGCTTGTCATCCCATGGTGCCTTACCTCCTTCACCGGGCTTGCGGGATGTTCGGTGGGTCGTGGGGAATAGTCGATAAGTAGTGTCTATAGCCGCCTGACACCCACGATAATAAAAAAAATAATAAAAAATAAAACTAACTATAATATCCATACTAGTTTACTAATTATATTTTAAAATATATTACTTTATTTTTTTTTTATGACGATGAAAAACAAAAAAAAAATACCCTACCTATCTCCCACCAACCCAGCCCCCAAATTCTGACATCCAACGGCTATGTTTTGCCCTTTAAGTAATTAGCACCACAAGATACAGATTCCTCCGGGATTTAAAAGAATCCAAACCACCTAATCCGGTGACCAGTTGGCAGGGTAGTTGGTCTATAAATACAGAGTAACTAAAGCCGTTTTATTGTACCACACTACCACCGCCTAAGAAATCTTGAGGTCTGGTTAGGAACACAAACACAGGCCGACAAAGTCTTGAGGTTTTCTTTAGATCTGTGCGGGTTACTCTAGTCTAAGGTATTATCTCGTTGCACTTTCTCATCTATATTTAGCCTTCATGCTCTCTCTTTATGGCTTCTGTTTATCAACTCTATAAAAATGAATGTTAATGTTGGTTTTCAAATTCAAAATAGTGGTCTTTAGTTTTTGAGCTAACTTGGTTCAGACAGTTTCAGATCTGGGTACTTGCTGGTCTTTTAATCTATTAGTTCAATCAGTTTCGTTTACTCTGCTCTCTTCTTGTCGCGTGACTTTAAAGATTTCGTTTTGAATGTCAGTGGGTGCGGTACATGATGTCTGGAAGATTAAACTTGTCATGTGTTTCACTTACAACATTGCAGTAGAGTGCAGAAGATCTGGTTTTTATTTACAATTTGATAGTTTTCTTAGGGGTAAAAGTGTTTAGAAATATATCCAGCAGAGTCGAAAAATGTTTTTATATAACTGGAATGGACCATTTATGGTCGCAATCATAATCGTCTCAGTGTGAGTAGCTTAGATCTGGTGTTTCTTATCCATTTCTATCGTACAATTGGATTAACAAATTATGCCAAGAAAAAGCTAACTTTGCACTTCTGCAAGTAATTGAGGCACGTTTGGGGTCTCTACTTTTGATTAATGGTAGAAAAGAAACTGTTGTAAACTGTGCGAAGCACCCCTGAATTTCACTCCGTGCGTGAAGCTAATATTTTTGTTGCCGTTCGGTACTTTCACTATAGCTTTTTAATACCTGAGTTTTACTGTCGGTAGATCTGTTGTTGGGTTGTCGATTTTTCTTAACTTCTTTTTTTTTTTTTTGACAAGCGTGATTCTATAGGAGTTTATCTCATTCCAGTGCTAAAGGAATCTATTTCTTCTTTGTTCCTTTTTTATTGCTCTCTTTCAAGAGTATAGACTTTTGAAATTTTGTCAATTCTTGTACTTGGATTATGCCCCTTTGTAACTTGTTTTGTAAAGTACGAAGAATCTAAATCAATCTTGAGGATATTTTTGGCTCTTTCTTCCCCATATTCCTACGCGTAGATGGAATGTTGCCTGCCATACTAATTAAGCACACAGTTGCCACATGTCACCATATTAAGAGATCTTTTGTGAATTTTGTGATCTGCAGCTTGAGAAAATGGAAACCTTTCTATTCACATCCGAGTCAGTGAACGAGGGCCACCCCGACAAACTATGCGACCAGATCTCTGATGCGGTGCTCGATGCCTGCCTTGAGCAGGACCCAGACAGCAAGGTTGCTTGCGAGACATGTACAAAGACCAACATGGTCATGGTCTTTGGAGAGATCACCACCAAGGGCAAGATAGACTATGAAAAGATTGTTCGTGATACATGCCGTAACATTGGATTTATTTCTGATGATGTTGGTCTTGATGCTGACAAGTGCAAAGTCTTGGTTAACATTGAGCAGCAGAGCCCTGATATTGCCCAGGGTGTCCACGGTCACTTTACCAAGCGGCCAGAGGAGATTGGTGCTGGTGACCAGGGCCATATGTTTGGTTATGCCACCGATGAGACCCCTGAGTATATGCCTTTGAGCCATGTACTTGCCACCAAGCTCGGGGCTCGCCTCACTGAGGTTAGGAAGAATGGCACCTGCCCTTGGCTAAGACCTGATGGCAAGACTCAGGTTACTGTTGAATACTTCAATGACAACGGCGCAATGGTCCCTGTCCGTGTCCACACTGTTCTTATCTCCACTCAGCATGATGAGACTGTCACAAATGATGAAATTGCTGCTGATCTAAAGGAGCATGTCATTAAGCCTGTCATCCCTGAGAAGTACCTTGATGAGAAAACTATCTTCCACCTAAACCCATCTGGCCGTTTTGTTATTGGTGGCCCTCATGGTGATGCAGGTCTCACTGGACGCAAGATCATTATTGACACCTACGGTGGCTGGGGAGCCCATGGTGGTGGTGCTTTCTCAGGGAAGGACCCAACTAAGGTGGATAGAAGTGGTGCTTACATTGTTAGGCAGGCTGCCAAGAGCATCGTAGCAAATGGTCTTGCTCGTAGGTGCATTGTGCAAGTCTCCTATGCTATTGGTGTACCCGAGCCTTTGTCTGTCTTTGTGGACAGCTATGGCACTGGAAAAATTCCTGACAAGGAGATCCTTAAGATTGTGAAGGAGAACTTTGACTTTAGGCCTGGAATGATGACCATCAACCTGGATCTCAAGAGGGGTGGCAATAGGTTCTTGAAGACAGCCGCATACGGACATTTTGGAAGGGATGACCCAGACTTCACCTGGGAGGTTGTCAAGCCCCTCAAATGGGAGAAGCCCCAAGCTTGAGTGATTTATCATATCCCTTTAGTTCGATGCCTGTTTTATTGGGGTCCTTGATGAATAATTTGACTTGTTTTCTTGCTGCTGGTCTATAATCAATAGCAATCTGCCATGGTCTACACTACGATACCCTCCCTATTCATTTTCCTTTCTTTTACGATTTGGGTTTTTTTTCCGTCTTTTTTTTCCCCAGTGTCGGTGGTGTGAAAAAGCGTGATAATTTTGGTTGAATTGACGGCAATGGAAGTACCAAATGCCTGTTAAGCTTGCACGAGGTAGCTGTAGAGCAGCAGCAAAAATGTAGTAATGTGTTCTTGGACGAAACAAACTGTTGTACTCTCTCTGTTTTCAATCAAGACCGTGCATTACCGCATTGCAATTTGATTGGCATGGCTTTCCTTTCAGTTTTCAGCATGATATGACAGGCTGATGTGAAGTTTCTCTCCCTGTGATGACACGTAATGTATATCAGCTGGACCATGTCATCAGCTTTTAATGGGGAAGCCTTAAAGAAGGAATGCCCATATTGCTCCGGTGGCTTCCCTAAAGTTCCTAAACTGACGTCTACGATTATGAACACAATGAAAGTTATGTTCGATGCCCGTACCAATCCTCAGTCATATTACAAGGAGATCAGTGTGATGAATTTCATGATCTCCCTCCTTAGAGTTATCAACCATCAAACAACTGAAACTCGCATTGATCTCCCTCCTTAGAGTTATCAACCATCAAACAACTGAAACTCGCATTGTGTAAAAGACAATGGCAATGGGTATACGTTTGCATTATCCATCCTTGAACTCAAATTTTAAATTATTATCCATACTTATCTGAAACTTGACTGGTATAGGTTTTTGATATCCGATCATGACCTGATTGAGTTTCAAGTATTCGGGTATTCATAACCGGACTTCAATTAACCCTCTGCACAAAATCAATAAAAAACAACAAATTTCTTATCATACCGTATCCTGCTTCAGTTGTTGGATGTATGAGTTTAATATGTTGCAGAATATCTGTCACTTAATTTGTTATAATGTCTCTTCAACGGTGCTCGTTAAGCTGCGTGAAGAATGCAGTGGTCACTGTCCCTGCTTCAATGATTCACAAAGGATGCTTGTTTGAATGTCATGTGTATTATCAATGAGCCCACTGCCGCTACCATTGCTTATGGTTTGGACAAGAAGGTAAAAAAGACGTGTCTTCCTATCATTTTTAAATTTATTTCAACATTGAATTTTTAAAAACTAGGATTAATTTTTATAATTTATTATAATTTATTTTTTTTATAGTTATCGTAGTTTTATTTTTGGGTCGTATATTTAACAATTAACTGGACCGATTCAGTTGTAGTCTTGATATTAAATTTTTTTTTTCAATATATTACCATATTAATATTTTTTAAAAATATCATTTAATATGTATCATATTTTAAGTTTATAATTAAAAAAAACACATTATCAATTTTTTTATCCATCTATCGCTAATATCTAGTATTTAATAAATCGTGTGATTAACGTGTTTGGGAATGCGGTTGAAACCGCGTTTCCTTAAAATTCAATATTTTTTACTAATTTTTTTATATTTTTAGATCGTTTTAATGTACTGATCTTAAAAATAATTTTTAAAAAAAAAAAAATTCATTTCAAAATATTTTTAAATAAAAAATACTTTAAATCATAATTACTATCACAATCCCAAACACACCGTTATTTTCCAAGTACAAATGCTCATCACCCCTTTCTACTTGCTAGCAAAAGATGGGCCAATCAACTGAGATGCAATAATAAAATTTTTGGACCCCTGTCTATCATTTTCATCATTTTGAAATGTAATCGGTGGAGAAAACTTCTGTGCTTTAAGCTTTACGAAAAATGGTGTCTTCGACCTGAACAGATCCGAGCAGTCTATGTTTTTCAGTTTCCAAAAGGAGAAAAAAACTGCACTTTAAAAATATAAACAAGAAGATAGTCGAAGTCAAAGGAATGCATTGACACCATTCATCGTCGTTTCACAAAACGAGATTGTCTCTCTTTTACCCATTACAAGATGGGAAATCGTAACTTTGGATCCTTTAATGAAAAATTATTCAAACTACTAATAAACATGAATACCCTTCTTGTCTCGAGCTCTCTTAGCATTACAGGGGATAGGTGCAGGTACCAAAGGCTGCAAAAGACATGAAGATTCATCCTTATATTGGTTAGTTGTTGCTCAATGACAAGGACAAATTAAATATCGTTATTTGAAAAATTCCCAGGCACAAGAATCTCAACAGGTGACTTACATGGGTCCTGAGTAACAACAATGCCAGTACCATTGAAATGGCAATCCCATGGGTGCTTTCCTGCAGCCTTGAAGAAGAGATTCATAGCGTAGGAGGCATGTCCAAAGGTAGTGTCTGGACGAAAGCAGCTACCACCTGGTTGAATTTGCCCACAGTCCACTCCATTTTGCCCACAGCTATAATCTATGTTGCGCAAAAGCTCAAAATTATATGCCGATGGTTTAGCAATGCACCACCTGCTCTGAACATCATCTGCCTACAGATTAAGTATAAAGCATTTTATTGATTTATTAGGACTTATGAGAGGGGAAATAAATAAATAAAGGGGTGGTGTAATGCTATGGCCCAGTCACAGATACACCATATGTCCTTTACCCTGATCTGGTCCTGGTTTCCTCCATGGCCATAGGATTGTGACTCTGCATGGTGGGAGACATAAAATTCAGAAGTATGCAATAAGTTAAACATGAAATTAAAAGAAAATATATAACATGAGATGCAAAACTTGCTGACCTGTAGAAACAGCAAAACAAAGAAGCAAAGCAAAGGCCAGAGGAAGGCAGGCCGAGGGATACTTCGCAATCTCCATCTTAGCTATATTGTTAGAGTAGCCAAGAAGTTTTGAGAGTGAATGAGTTAGTGGGCGTTGATGGGGAGAGTGTATTTTATACCGATACAGATGATCAAAATGTCAGTAAGGCCATGGTGACAGGAGTGCCATGTTCCAAAGGGATTGCCTAGCTAGCAAGGAAAAGAGGGAAAAAGGAGCAGATAGAACAGCTTTGAAAAAGTCCAAAAGGGTACTGATAAAAGCAGAATCAAGTGCTCTGGTGGAAAGGAAGTCCTGTTGGGTGACTTGGGGTCTCGTAACTGAACAGAAATGGTCAAGCGTCTGTAAACAGGCTGTGGTTTATGCGTTGTCATTCATGCAGCTTTTCAATTCTGATTTTGGACACTGTCTCGTTCCTAAGGTCTCCTGTCCACTCTCATGCACCACCGTTTCTGTTTTTGTTTTTGGTTCAATCCTCTAATTTGCCCCACAAAATTACTCAATGTCTCCAGCATTCATGCTCTTCTCTCACATTTATGCAAAGACTTGCAATTAATTTTCATGAATTTATTACAAGCAAGCATGTAAATACGATTAAGAGCCATGGTTTATATTCCTAATTTCCCCCCCCGGACCCCCCCCCCCCCCACCCCCCCCCCCCCCCCCCCCCCCCCCCCCCCCCCTCCCCCCCCCCCCCCCCCCCACTTTTGATTCCTTAACCCATAGTTCATTGTTCTTCGTTTCCTTGCAATGATAAATATTGCTAGGGGTCCAAAGGGAACCTCCACTGATGCATACATCCATCAAATGTTCTAAGGAAAGAATGCTCATCTATTGAGTGGATAGATGAAATGTTCTGTTCACGTTTTCATTTTTTTGCAAGTTGTCTTTATTCAACTTTTCTTACGAAATAATTTCTTGAATTTTGTTTCACATGTTTATTATTTAATAAATTTATGATATATTTTTATTTTTTTTAGTAAATTGCTTAGAGTTATTTATAAAATGAATGGTTTTGAATGTTTATTAAACAAACATGTTTGATTTTCAAATAAATTTATATGGATTTTTATAATTATAATTAAAATACTTTG
Organism: Populus deltoides; assembly: GCA_015852605.2. Taxonomy (NCBI): domain Eukaryota; kingdom Viridiplantae; phylum Streptophyta; class Magnoliopsida; order Malpighiales; family Salicaceae; genus Populus; species Populus deltoides. The sequence continues at coordinate 8,450,792 of CM027583.2, read as the reverse complement.
TTTAGTCTTTGAACCATGCAGAATTGTTTTTAATGGATTTAAGTAAATATTAGGAACATAAATTGAATTACCTTTGAAAATTTAAATGTACTTCACTCTTAAAAATAGTAACTACTAGAACATTTTCACTTAATATGATATTATTATGAACCTTTTTTATTTTAAATATATTTTCCAATTATATGAGATGTGAATTAAATTAACATTATTACACACATGAATAATAAAAAAATTAGAACATCTTATGATTCCATTTAGAACCGTTGTAAATAATATAATTTAATATTATTTAAGAAGTTATTTCAAAAGATGAAATACAATATCTTCTTATTTTTATATTAAAATATTTAAATCTAATACGTTTTCAATATCACATTAGAAAAACAAGATAATTTTTTAGTATTTATATAGTAAATTATGATATAGATTAATAACCAACTAGAAAGAGTGATGAACTCGCACATATAAAATTGGGTTGAGTAAAAGAAACTACAAACTGAAACCATGGTTTTTAACCTCCTACAATTTATTTTTTTAAGATTTATGTTTTTTCCCAACAATTATTTTATTTTTTCTAATATTTATTTTTCTAACAACTATATTTTAAAAGGCTGGCTCCACTCTATTAATTCTGTTTTAATTCTTTATTTAATTTTTTTCATGGACGTTACAAATCTTAGACCTGTATATAAACACCCGTATTTTTTGAAGATAAATATATAATTTATTTGAGGTTGCTTGACTTTTTTTATTTTACTTCGCTTCCCTTAATTCCAGTGGAGGAACTGTTGAATCCGTAATAGCTTTTGATAGAGAAAATATTTTAAAAGACAATACTGCCTTCATTGTTTTTTATTTTTAGTTTAATATGGGTGTTCGGACTATCTTGAACGCACCTCGACTAATCCCACGAGTCCTGAAATTAACGACTATGTAAGCCTTCAATGATTCTCATATAAGCAACCACATGACTGAAACTTAAAACCATCAAGAAAATAAATTTTTTAATCTTAAATTTTTATTACTGAGCATCATTACCACCTAGTTGCCTCCATTGTTTCTTAACCAGCAAGAAGTGTGTCCTCTAATCCAATTCCGTGTGCAATGTATGGCACACGCTGTGTATCGAGCCACCAGAAAATATTAATATATGAAAAATGCAAAAGAAATAATTTTTTAAAAAATAAAAAATCATGTGCTAAAAAACACCCATTATTCCTTAAAATATAACTGGGGGGTCTTTATCATGTGGTCATTCGGTGGTTGCTCGAATCATTTGGGAGTCGAGACTTGAAAGCATAGATGTTGATTCGGATTCGGACTCCCCGGACGCAGACCATTCGAATGAACAAGCTGTAAAGTTACTGCTTTTTTTTATTTCCTCTTTTCAAACTTATAGTGTGTTTCGCAGTGTGGTTATGGGTGTTTTTTAAATAACTTTTCATGTCAAAATACATGTTAATGATATTTTTTTATTTTTTAAAAATTATTTTTGACATCAGCACATCAACACGATTCAAAACGTGCAAACCATATTAAATTTTAACTAAAAAAAATTCAAATTTTTTGGAAACGCAGCCGCAGCCACGTTCCCAAACGGTACCTTAATTTAGTACTGATAATTGCTGCAGCCCAAGAAGCACAAGAACCTGTTCAGCACGGATTTGATGGAATTCAGATTAGATTTCTTAATTTATATGAGGGATGTCGGTTAGGGCTTGTTTGGGGTTCTGAGAATATAAGGCAAAGATTGGCCACACCAATCGAAATGGATGGATCCCTTGTTATTACGAACCACGTTTTGTTGACAAGATTTATATGTATTATCATAACCCCTGTTATGACAAAGTATTGTTTGGTATTCTTTCGGTAATTATTTTTTAAAGTATTTTTAATTTAAAAATATATAAAAATTAATTTAAAAATAATAAATTTAAAAATATTTTTATATGATCCTACCTTTACCTGATTTATATGCATTGTAAAAAAAAAAACAATATTAATGTTCTTTTTTTTATTGGGTTGAGATGATTCTTTGACATGGTATTAGACTCTTGATGACCAAACAAATACAAATTCGAATCTCACCATCTCTATTTATTTGATAAAAATTAAGTACAAAATAAAATAGATATATACAAATTTTTTTTAAATCTTTTTCTCTTTTCTAATACCGATTATCGCTCTTTTTTATATTTTCTTTCTACTATCAATATGAAAGTAAAATCAAATCAATTAATTAAAAATAAATAAAATTACCATGCATAAAAATACTTATAATTATCATATATATATATATATAAATATATTATTCTTTGAGAATTAATATCTATATATGTTTTCCTTGAATCTTTATATTTCTACACAATTTACTCGTTTGTTAGTTTACGTACATAAATTGTCACATCTTCACTTTTTATTTTATTTTTGGATCTTAATGTTAAGAATATTTTAGAATAAGCTTTGATATATAGTGATTAAATTCGTTCTTGGTAAGAAACTTAGATCCTAATTATAGTAATCTATATCTAGGTGGTGCACATGTTCACGATTAATTATCTTTTTTATCCCTTTAGAAGTTATTCACCCCTTTAATTCTTATGATGGATTATTAAATTATATATCCCAATAATATATATATAAAAGATCAACTTACCAGTTGAGGCGTGCAAATTCACTCTCTTGAAAAGTAGATCGCGCTCCTCAGAGATTATTTTTTATAAAGATTTTAGAGAAAAAATCTCTTAATTTTATAATAATCCATTTTCAAGAAATAATTTTGTTATAATATTCTTGAAAGGTGGGTTATATCATATTAATTTATAGTATAAAATATGACCAATTTAATATAGTTATTGTGACTTAAAACCCCAAATAAATCTGCAATTAAAATTTGATTAATAAATATATAACTATTAATAAATCTGCAATATTACTTGATTCCTTGCAAGCTTTTCTTCCAATTCTTCCTCTTCCTTCCAAAATCCTTTGTTTCTAGCTCTCTCTAAGTTATAACCCTCTTTCTATGCTTCTTAATCCACAAATTTTAGTCGCCATTCCTACCTAAAAACCTCACTTCTCTTGCCATTCACCCACTTTCTCATCAAAAAATTAAAAAAGAAGAAGGAGATTGAAGAACAATGAAGAAATATTGCCCTCCCCTCTCTTTTCATGCTGGAACCGTCGGCCAGCAGCCATAAATAGGGGAGGAATTGTCTTCCCTCAATTTACAAAAATGCAACCTATTTTATTTTTAGCGAAGTAGTTTCTGTAAAACAGTCAATCACGGAATCTTTCATGCACTTTTCATTTAATCCAGTATTAATTAACAATACTCTTTAATTTAGTACATTTTACCCCAATTATAATAAATTTTTTCTTTATAATTCCTATTATTTTTGGTTAAATATTGTGTGATTATACACAGAGTTTAGATTGGCAATATTTATCGATATTCGCAAGTAAAATAATACATTAACTTGTTTTAAGTTTCATTATTTTTTTTTTCTAAATATTTCCATCCCAATTTACAAAAATCTTCCTTTAAAATAATTATTTTATCCCATTAAAAAGTTTTACGTGATTTGTTATTGATGACTGATGTTTCATATACATAGTGATTTGTTATTTTATTTCATACAAGATTTAAATAAATTTTGAGTATTTTCATGCCAATTCATATCAATTTTTTCTTTTAATTTATTATTTTTCAATTAAAAATCACTCCATTTAACATTGTTTTATCACTTTTTAGGTCCAAAGTTTATACCTAAGTTCTAGCTTGGTTATATAAACTAATCTGCCACACATCATCATCTTATAGCCATGTCAGCAACTATAAAAAATCACCAGTCATCTTCGTCTTTTTCTATTTTCATCTCTGAAAAATCTAATTCCTAAAGAAATCACATCCCACCAAAACCCTAACCCTTCACCACCATCTCTTCAACCACTGTAAATGTTCACTGCTCTAGCCACCATCCAACTCTTTTGGTTTTGTTCTCGTACGGGCTAGCTATTGCCAGCTGCGAAAATTCAAACCAGATAATTTTTTAGAAATAAAACAGTAAAAGAAAATAGGATGGATCATGGATAGATAGGAGGGAGGGAGGGTGGTGTACGGGGCTGGAAGGTAATATATTTTTTGAGGAAAAAAATAACGATATAATTAAGAAAAATAAATGTAATTAACAAAATATATTCAGTGGAAAGAAAATCACTACGTTTATAGTTTCAATTATACAATTCACCTTCCCAAAAAAAAAAAAGTCATCAAATTGAGAAACAGTCTTCAATTATGGATCAGTAAAAGATTTGCATTTTGCTTTCTTTCTTTGAACTTGACAGAATATATGTGCAGTTAATGAGCATGAATCTGGCTAAATCAACAATCTATCAATGTTAAATTGGTTTTAGCCGATGGTTAATTAATTAATCCTCTCGAAAAGGGGGGAGGCTATGTTCAGAAATTAATCAAATTAACCAGATATATAGTACATTAATGGTGAAGAGATTCTTACATTAATTAGACCTCAGAAAGAAAATGGTCCAAATTCAAGCAAAAGGTGGTTATTACCATGCATGTATATAAATTAATGTTAATTATACCGAAATACGATTCACCTAAAGATTTTATTAACCAAGTGAAAGGATTTAAAAGGAAAATCCATGCCAGCCGAAGATCAGTACTAGATGAGAATCGATGTACATTGAATGGAAATACGAATATGCATCGAATCCATTCAAGATACGAAGATACGAACTCCAAAAATACTCCTTGCATGCATCCGGATAAATATAGAAAGGCAATAATTACTCTCAAAATCTGTAGATATTTATACAGCCCAATCCCACCTTGAATCCATCAAGCAAATATCCTCGACGTCTCTATAGCTAGGCTGAATATTCCTATAATGGCAGCTTTTCAATCTCCTCTCTCTTTTGCTCTAGCAATTGCACTTCTGTGTGTTTCTAGCTTTGGCTGCATCTATGCCCGCAAAGTTGGCTTCACTGTGGACCTAATCCACCGTGATTCACCACTGTCCCCTTTCTACAACTCTGAAGAGACTGACCTCCAGCGTATCAACAATGCTTTGCGTCGATCCATTAGTCGTGTCCACCACTTCGATCCAATTGCTGCTGCTTCGGTCTCTCCTAAAGCGGCTGAATCTGATGTTACATCCAACAGAGGTGAATACCTCATGAGTTTATCCTTGGGGACACCGCCTTTTAAGATTATGGGTATAGCAGATACAGGAAGTGATCTGATATGGACACAGTGCAAGCCATGCGAGAGATGTTACAAACAAGTGGATCCTCTTTTTGATCCAAAGTCTTCCAAAACTTATAGAGATTTTTCTTGTGACGCAAGGCAATGCAGCTTGCTGGATCAAAGTACTTGCTCTGGTAATATTTGCCAATACCAATATTCTTATGGTGATCGATCGTACACCATGGGAAATGTTGCTTCTGATACTATCACTTTGGATTCCACAACAGGCAGTCCAGTGTCTTTCCCTAAAACTGTCATTGGTTGTGGACACGAAAATGATGGAACCTTCAGTGACAAAGGTTCAGGTATCGTTGGCCTTGGAGCCGGTCCACTGTCCCTTATTTCTCAAATGGGTTCTTCAGTCGGTGGCAAATTCTCCTACTGTTTGGTGCCACTTTCCTCCCGAGCTGGAAACTCGAGCAAACTAAACTTTGGTAGCAACGCTGTTGTTTCAGGTCCTGGAGTTCAATCTACCCCATTATTATCTTCAGAAACCATGTCCACCTTCTACTTTCTAACTCTAGAAGCCATGAGTGTTGGAAATGAGAGAATAAAATTCGGTGATTCTTCTTTGGGAACCGGTGAGGGAAACATCATCATTGATTCAGGTACAACTTTGACAATTGTTCCAGATGATTTCTTCTCCAATCTTTCAACAGCGGTAGGCAATCAAGTTGAGGGACGGCGTGCTGAGGACCCAAGTGGATTTCTGAGTGTTTGTTATAGCGCTACTTCTGATCTCAAGGTTCCTGCAATCACTGCACATTTCACTGGTGCGGATGTGAAACTTAAACCCATTAACACCTTCGTTCAAGTTTCAGACGATGTTGTGTGCTTGGCCTTCGCCTCTACTACATCAGGAATTTCAATCTACGGAAACGTTGCACAAATGAACTTCTTGGTAGAATATAACATTCAAGGGAAGTCCCTGTCTTTTAAGCCAACAGATTGCACCAAAAAGTAATTCGGTAGCCATATGATAAATTTACGTTTTATTGCTTTGCGCACGTGTTAACAATATATCCACATTTGTATTGCTGGCCTCTGTTCTGAGATCAAAATCTTAACCAGTATTTTTTTTTCCGTATCCTTTATCTGTGTTATATTTTGCCTTTCATCCACAGAGTTGAGTGCATGGATTGTAGGGAATGAAGGGAGAACAAAGGAAATTTATAGGGACGAAATTTAATCTCTTTTGTTAGGGTATTAAAATGAGGAAATAAAGGAGATTAAAGCTGTTTGGATTGTAATAGCAGTTATATTTTAAAATATTTATTTTTTTATAAATTAATCAAAATAATATATTTATTATTTTTTAAAAAATTATTTTTAATACCAACATATTAAAATAATCTAAAAATTTATTTTTAACAACCAAAAAATAATCATTTGCTTCCCAAACAAGCACTGAAATTCATATAATGCCACCCGCCACGCCCACAACGGTTATAATTACTGCTGAAAGTTGACGGTGATGGTATAAATATGTCAGTAACATAACTGAATCTTAACTGTGCATGTCCAAGTCGATGGTTACACAGGAAATCTCAACTTTACAGTCTAAATGCATACAAAATAATACAGACACCTATTCATATGTCATTACGATGAGCGTTAACGGGTCTCAGCTTGTTCCGTAGTCTAACAATTCCCACCTGAATGGACGGAACACATACAGTACCTCAGGACAACTCTTGAATAAAAGAGCCACACAGACACACACCGCAGCAATTGCCACCATTGAGAACATTGCAGGCCTGTACAGCTGAGACCTGCTGGCTGTTCCATAAACCACCTTCTGACTGCAAAGCTTGCAGTTGCGCTGAATGGGTCTCAATTCTGTATGTCCAATCTCAAAGCCACTGGTCAACCCTTCATTTTGCTTCTCGTTAATGGCAATGTTACTGTTTGAAAGATTGCTAGGGATGTCAAGCACCACATGCCCAACAACTTGTCTCTTACTTTTCTTTTGTACCAGATGGATGTATGAGTAATGACCACGCAAGCGAGCATAATCTTCAGGCGAGAAGCCTGTGCTGTCACGGGCATTCTTCCATGCTACAATACCCACCTGAAATGTAACATACAAGTGAAGTCTTATATAAAACGAAGACAAACTATAAATCCCCGCCAGATATGTAACAGTGATTGAGAAGCAGTCTTGGGTTCAATTTCCAAGATGTTATTCAATGACTGCTGATAAAAAAAAAATTTGCTTCCTGTCCAGATATAATTTTTTTAAAATAAAAAAGAAAACAACAAATGAGAGCACTACGAGGAATGGAAAACCATGCATCCACTGGCTATGCAAAATAAAGACAAGTAATATAAACCTTGAGAAGTGGAATGATAACAAAACAAGGCCAATATATTAAAGGCCAGAATATAAAACAATCAAATGAAGCAAGATTTCACTTCAAGACATCGTCTATCATCACTAAATTGAATTAAAAAGAGAACTCTAGGAACAATATAAAATGAGGGGAACATATAGCTAAATCAATACCTCCTGATTAACTTCTCGATCTAAAGCGATCCTGCTCATCAAATTAGGTTTGCAAATCAAGCAATCAAAAAAGATTAGATTATATTTCAATTACTATCACCGATTATTGCCTTGACAACGTAAGTATGAACACAGTGATCCAGATTGAAGAGGCGCAGAAAATACAACTGGTGGTGGTAAATATTCATGCCAGAGTATAAATGCAAAATTTATGAGAAAGCTCTCCTCAGAAGGTCCAGAAATTATTTTATTAGAAAAAGAATTACCATTCCAGGATCTTCAGTTAATGCATCCAGTACATCTTCAGAACCATCTTTACCAGCTGCAATGTGAAGAGGTGTCAAACCAGCAGGGCCTATGACATCTGGCCTCAACAAAATGCTCTCATGGCTTCCACCATCCAGTGCCTTGTCTTTGGATCCAAATTTATCAGGAACATATCTTAATAGGAGCTCCACAAGAGATCTAGAATTCCTCCTCACAGCTCTGTGAAGAAGACCCATTTCTGATAATGCTTCATTCAGAGACAACTGGTCTCCAGTACAAACAATTCCGTTGTGCAGTATGTTCAAGAGTTTTCTCACAACAGCACACCATTCATGGTCCATGGAGAACTCGATGAGCCAATTGAATCTTCTTAAAGGGAAGAGATCCATGCTAGGATTCAAGTGGCCCAATCTGGACTTTAGCTGGCTTCTGTGAAGAAGCCAGCCCATTTCATGAACGAAGTCCGTTGCTTGATTTTTGGCTTCCATTTTTTCAGTTTCCCCAAAATCTGCATCTGTTTCAGTATACTCCAATGCACCCTCAAGCATGCGAATCTCTGAACATACATCTTCCTCTGCAACTAAAAAGGGAAAGAAGCTGCTGCTAAAGCCATGATCTTCGATCTGGATAGAAAAAAGATTGAACTTAGCATACAGAGAGGCACGCTCAAAAAAGTACAAGTATTCTACGAAAGCAAATTTGCAAATGCTTGAAAATACTAAAGAATCGAGATGACTCAACATAGGGGTTAATTTAAAATACAGTTTCAAGAAAAGAATTATCCTTGAGAGAGTAATGAATTTCGCTCCAGACAAGCGTAGATACATCTAGTTCATAATCTCCTTGAGATAGTAATGAAGTTATCCCCAAATCAACCCAGATATATCTAATTCACAAAGCCACATTCAAAGTACTTCAATAGTCAATCTGTTCACTTATTAAGTTCCACTTTAATAAACACACGTATTCAGTGGAAATAAGAAAAAAAAAATCTTAGATTCGAAACTAGCATATATCCAATGCTGAATAAGTAAGGAAAAGAAAAGAACAGGATTGAGATGAGAAGCAGAAGGCAACACCTCAATGAATCCTCTTCCAGTCAATGTGGGGATAGAGCAAGATAAGTTCACACACTGGACCTCATCATGACCTTTGAAGCTACCAACATCATCCATCAACTCCTGAGCATTATCTTGAACCATATAGTTCCCTTCTACCGCACAGAGTAATCTGAAAAACAGGAGGGAAGCACAAAGGTAGCTTAGTGGCACATTAAACCAACACAATAAAAAAGAGACTGCACAAAATATAGGAAGCCAAAGCTTCTTCTTAAACAATTCTATGTCATATGAAAACCAGCAATCATCACCTTGTGGCAGGCCGAGACAAGTTGATGCCCTTAATACAAAATTTGGCTTTCTCAGATGCAGATATGGCAATTGGCTTGACACTCAAAATTTTGCTATAGTTGTTGCTTCTGAGAGGTAAGGATGTATCAACAACAACCTGACCTGCAACACAAAATTCACAATATTTCATTCATTAGTCTTGTTATTACTAAACCATTCTTCTAGATTTCTAAATTACTTGGACAATCAAAGGCAACAGACCATTATAAACAAATGCTATCTGATTTTGCACCCTAATGTAGACCCATCCAGTTCTCCAGAAAGTGTTGTCCGATACATCCAGAAGCCTGCTCAAACTGGAGCCAAGATCACAGCAAAGCTATACACAGGAAAAGTAAATTGTAAGGCCACAAATGTTGTCTGGAGAAGTTTGGATCAATAACAATGATCAGAGTGCATGAAGCTTACTTCCGCCCATGCAGCCTCAGCCTGACGAAGATAAATGGTCAGAATGATACAGCCAGGCCTAATGTAGCTTTCAATATCAGTGGGACTATGAGATAGCCAGTCCAGAATCTGAAAATCCAAACATTTCAGAGAATCATATTTTGTAAGGAACGAAACATCAAACAGCAGCACTGAACAAATTAAATTTTGAGTACCTGGGAACGCAGGACAAAAGGAAAATCATTTGGTTCTTTCCCAAATAATTTAAAAACTATTCGATCTGTGCGGCTCTGAATGGTAGAAAAGGGAAAAAGTTTACTGATGAAAGTCAAAAGACAGAACAGATGCTTCATCTGCATAATGAAATATAAATCTAGGGACAAATACAAGAAATCAACATTTCACCAGGTCTCAGCTGAAAGGTGAGATGTTCTTCTAAAAAGAAATGCCTTACTATTTAAAATGGAAAATTTTGGGACAATTGTGCTGCTATAGAATGATATAACATCGTAATGCTAAAATATTACTTTCAATGGGACTATAGGAATATATTCTTGGTGCCAGCATACCTGAGCTTCTCCACTGGAACTAGAAGGTGACTGTGCGGAAGCTGAATCTGAATTTCCACTTGTCTGAGGAGGACTCGACTGACGGGAGTCTTGTTGTACCCATGAAGGGCAATCAAGGGAGCTAGTCCTTGCATTCACAGGAGCAGGTGATCTCTCTATATCTTCAGTGCCATCATCTGAGTCAATATAAATGTCATTCAAATCAAAGTTGTTCATCTTGACCTGTCCTGCTGTACTCTCTCGAACTTCTGAATACGTTGCAAAGTTGTTTGGAATGCTAGGTTTCAAGGAAGATGCGGTCTGTATGTTTGCACCATTAGCATCATGCAAATGCTTAACTTGTTGCGGCATACCAGACATAGGTACTGTCAGGTGCTGTTTTAAAGGCTTTGAGGGTCCTTCACCATTTGAGAGTAAAGTTGAATCTACCGCTGAGTTTCCAAATGATGTGCTCAAATCTCGAGGTTCCTGCAATTGTCCAAAGATGTTTCCTCCTCTATGTTCAACGTCATGGCTTGCAAGGCTCCTTAAAAGATGAGATAACAGATCCTGATCAGTTGTCTGGTCTGACCTATTGGCTGCAGTTCAAAAGGGACAGAATTATTAAATATCAAATACACGTTACTCATCCAACAAGATAATACAGGGTGACCCAGGTTTAGAGGGAGCAAATGAAGCCCACAACACGAAACAGCAAATCAAGGTAATATCAATGGACAAAGTGGGAATCCTCGAGGAATTAATTCTGATAAGTTCTAATAGGAGAAGCATGGAGTTCCTTACAATGCATGTTTGAAAGTATCCTCAAGAGACTTATCAACAGATAGCCACTGGTCTGATCATCATTCATCGAACTTCCATTGCCAACAGCATCAGGATTTGTCTTCCTCCTCCTTTTATTATGGCCAGCCAGACGTCTACGACAACTTCTCTTTCCTTCATCGAACTCTTGAAGGACATGAAACCTGCAAAAAAGTTGACACGGCATCGGTTAAAAGAATATTTTTGGAGGAATATAAGGTACTGCAAACCATAATATGTATAAGATATTACTATTTATGTTCAAAATATGTACCCGTTCTAATATGGCAGTAAATAACCAATAAAGATCAGAGCATCGAGCACTTAAACACATACCTGCTGCACTGCTGACAGAAACGCTGCATAGCATTTCCCACGAGAGCTTTGCTAGCCTTAGAATGCATCTCGCAAACCTTATGCCTCCTGTGATAATCCTTGGCATTGCTCAGATCAACCCCACAATCCTCCACCTGACAAACTGCACGGCTCAAGCCACTCCCAACTAATTTAGTCTTCTTTCCGATGCTTCCCTCCCAATTCCCTGCATCCCTTTCACCACCAAGCTTCAAACTAAGGCCACCAGTTTCTCGATCATTCAAATTGTCATCATCAATGACAACAACCCTTCTCCTTTTCTCCAATTCCCTCTTTCCTTTCTCAGCTCCCAGATTCACTTCATCGGAGCATGAGGATGAACTGTTGGACGAATTACCGGTGGCCAGAATTCCTGTCCCGACCCCATGAGAGGAAAACTGCCTACTGATACCGGTTGATGGTACCGGATTCAAAGGGCTTGCAATAAAAAGATCGCCATCCCATTTCCAATCATTCAAATCCCATTCTAAACCTCTCTTCCCTACTGTCCGCATATCGGAAGGGGGCGTAGCATAGAAATGATGAGCTTCACCTCCAAATCTAGCCTCCATAACGAGTACCCAAAAGATCCAAAATTTCACAAACTGAACCAACACTGAGAACTAAAAAGAAGAACAGCAAAACCCCAGATAAACTAAACCAAAAAAGACGAAAGATTTAAATGAAAATCACACCTAATCAGCGTCGCTTCTTCCCCAAAAGTACAAAAAAACCACACCCGCACACCCATGATTCCAGTTAACCGCAACCCACATACCAGATTACCCTTTAATCAAACTACCTATCCCTCCAAAACCCACTTAACAAAAAACCAAAAACCCTTAGCCGACTTCCAGCTCTAGAATTTCCTCAATTGAATCAATCATAGAAAGAAAAGTAAGCAAAGAAAGACTTCACTTGCCAAGAAGTAATTTAATAATCCTGTCTAAAGAGAAGGAAAAGAGATCGGACTTGTTGCCGGAAAGTGATGTCAAGTGAGCGAAAAGTTGGTGTAATGATGACGATGATGATGTAGAAGAGATGTGGAAATGGTAAGGTGAGAGGTATAGTACATAGAAAGATAGAAGCAATCAACAATCTTTAGTGCTTTTATTTACCTAGACATGAAAGTGAAAAAAAAAAAAAAGTAACTTGGAATGAGAGGGGGAGAGAGAGACAACAACAGTACCATCCAACAACACCAAAATGGTGGGTCCCTTCTCACACCGCGTGTCTATCTCGCCCTCCCCGGAACCAAAACTCACAAAAAGAAAAAGATGCCTTCTTCCTCCACTTTTTTTTTTCTTTTTTTTTTCTGTTATTTTTCTCTCATCTCATTCATGTTGTCGTAGCTGTTGTTGTTGCGAGGACTCCTATAAGCAATGAAAAACGGTGTTGATACGATGGTAGTTTTGATAACACCCCATATTTCTTAGTTTTGAAAGTTTTTTTGACCAGCAATGAAATGAAGTTTTGGAAAAGTGTTTTCGAGACTTGTTTGTAACAGTTTCAACCATGCCAAAAGACAGCTCTAACAAGCGAAAGCTATCTTGGTTTTACCAGTTTGAGATCATTTGACACGATGGTAGTTTTTGTAGTGTACAGGTAATACATACATACATACATACATACATACATATATATACATATAGTTATTGCATTGTTTCTTAGAAAAAATTAAAATAATATATTTTTTATTCATATATTTTTATTTATTTATTTTACAAGTAAAAATTCATCTCATCAAATAAATATTTTTTAAAAACCACAATTAAAAATATTTTTTTAAAATCTATTTTTTTAAACATTAACTGTAAAAATTATTACGATATCAAACACACTTAGTAATAATGTTGATTTGTAAAATCCAATTAACTTACTCCAAGTGTTTTTGCTTTTTAACATGTTTTAAAAATAAATAGTAAAATAACACAGTTTAAAAAAAGAGTTTGTAAAATAACAAAGAAAAAAAATATAATAATACATCAAAATTATAACATTATCAAAAATCTTTATAAAATAAAATTGATAAGATAAATTTAAAAATATCATAATAAATCATTAAAAATAACCGGAGTGGGTGACACTCTCCTCCCAAAGTTTTTGTTAATTCTATGGTAACCTATCGGGTTAAGGTGGCTCTGATAGTCTCACGTGAACATTGTACGTCAGCTTTATTTTGCATGTTCATTTCCCGCTCCATTTCGGCTCCATTTTTTTTTGTTAAAATGGCAAACATGACGTTCTTTAAGCTTTCACCGGATAATTGACGTAAACAAATTTAGGAAACGCTACTTTATTTTTTAATTAAAAAAATCAAGTTGTGTGTAAAATAATTTAATATGTGTCAAACAACTTGGCAGAAGTAAAATCAACTTAGATAATTAATAAAAATATAATTTGATTTATAAAAATTTAATATAATATTTTTTTAAATATTAAAACAACAATATATTGAATTTATTTGAATTAACTCGGGTTAACCTATTAAATATGTTATCGAGTCATGAGATCATGATAACCTCGTATAATCAAATTGAAACAAATTAATAACTTAAATTTTCAATCAATTTAATTTTAAACCGTAAAATTAAAAAAAAATCAATTAAAAAAAGATAAGAAAAATCAACCTAAGTTAACTTGCCAAACTCGTGCTCTAGGTAACGAGACCGGAATAACTGTATAGAAAATAAATCAAAATAAATTATAAAATCTAATTCTCAATCAACCAAAAGTTTATGATAAATTTTTTTAAAAAAAAAATAATTATTAAAAAATGTCAAAAATCAACTAAGTTAATTCACTAAATTCACAACTTGAATAATAAGATGAAGATAACTTCATAAAAAACAAACTAAAATTAATTATAAAAATTAATTTTCAATCAATCCAATATTAAAATATAAATTTGAAAATAATCAATTAAATAAAAACCATGAGTTGATTAGTTTAACCTATCAAACTCATATATAATCAAATTCATGATAATGAGAATAGAGAATTCATCTTCTCAATTAATGTTTCTTATCATTTGTTATAATAGTAAATGTAATATTATTATAGCAAATTAAATGATAAAGTAAAAAAAAATTTAAAAGAAATAATTGTTACAATAAACACTTGGTTGCGAAGAGGGAAATTGTAAATTCCCTTTGTATATAATTCATGCAAACATCACGCCACTCCTTAAATATCAAATTAGACCATCTTTTGCTGAAATATTTTTGAGCATAATCTTTATAAAAAGAAAAAAAAAAACACCGAACTAAGACTAGACATGCCAGCATATTTATGCATTAATCTATCAAAAGACATGTTACTTTTTTTTTTCAAGATCTGTTGTATCGTGAAATATTTTTTTTCTGAAAACAGAAAGTTAAGCTTTTTTTTTTTTTACATCTAAGAAAAAGTGTTTTCTAAAAAAAAGCTGAGGCAGGGAAGCATACCGAATTGTATGTTGAATTGTATGTTGTGATACTGGTGATAATTTAAAGTGTTTTTTATTTAAAAATATATTAAAATAAAATTTTTTTAAAAAAAAAATTATTTTTGACATCAACACATCAAAACAATCTAAAAACAATAAAAAATTATTTTAAATAAAAAGTAAATTTAAAATTTTTAAAAATATGATTTATATCGCATTTCAAAACACACACAAAGTCTAGTAATAAAATACAAAGATATAATCAATCTAAAATCTAGTTGATTCAAGTTTAGACCGGACCGGGAAATAATGTAGAACAAAATTTACTTGATAAACCCAATTAAAAATCAAGATTAACACATGAACTAAAGTATGAACAAAAATCCATTAATTTTTTTAGTTAAAACAATATTTTTTTAATTTTTTTTAAAATTAACTTCAATTAACCTTCTCTTAACCTTCTGAATCAAGTCTTACACAGGTTGGGTTTTAAGCTGCCAAGTACAAACATTAGTCACACGATCCATCTACAGTTACAGTGAAGATTAGAGTCGATGCAATGAATTTCTTGGAGCACTTCCATAAAAATGGCTTTCTTGAATCTAACTACAGTAAAGATATCCATGGCTTTGATGTTTTTTCTGTTGCTTGGCCTCTTTTTACTTGACGACACAGTAATCTCTAAATATGCTTTCTTGGGGTATATATTTTATAATCACTGTCCAAGATGAGAAATGATTAGACGGAAAATCTTGAAATAAACACAGTAGGTGGACGATATGGAAGGTTCTTGATGGATTGCTACTTTTCTGATACAATACACATGTTTATCCTACGACTCGAATATATAAATTAAAAGAAAAGCTAAAAGGTATAGTATTTTTATAGTGGATTTGCTTTTGTTTATTGTGGATTTTAATAGTAGAATAATGATTTTATCCTTCAAAAAAACTCTAGATTGCTATATTTTTAGGAGTAAAATAGTATTTTTATTTGATTTAATTGTCATTTGAGAATTATTCTGAAGTTTTATTATCATTTCCTCATACTGATGCATGGCAAAATGACATTAATAAACTTAGAAGCCAAAAATCATTCATCTCATAACAAAAGGTTTTTCAAGTATCTAACCTTTTGATTTATGGTTAAATTATAAATTTACCCTTCGCGTAAAAAATATTAAGTCATTGACACAAGGATAATTCTATATTTTCACTTAAGGGTTTTTTTTTTTTGATTATTGGGTTGACCGATAACGAAATTTACCATTTAACTATTAATTTTCTTGAAAAAACTATAAGCGCGTGTGGCTCATCCCAGTGATTAAAAATATGATTTTGTCGTGTAGTTTTATTCGTCTCCATGTCGTCTTCCTATAAAGGTGGTGCGTGTCGCTCAAAAATGGTTGATTTATCTCCAGTGACCTTTTCTATTTCCTCATCGTACAGGAAAAAAATAATTTAAAAGAAAAGTCATATTATTTAACTTTATAAAATACATTGACATGTTCACAAATTTGGTCGGTTGACGTAGTTTACAGGTTTGACGAGTTTAACCTTTTTTTTGTGTTTTTTTCAACATCTTAGTATTGATCTGGTATTCGATTTAACAATTGTCTATTTTTTTTATCATATAGTTAAGTAAGAGATAGTTTGAAAAACAAAACAAATTATAATTCCGTTAGAGTCCATAACCTAGTTCACAAGTTCGGTGTCGAGTAACCTAATTCACGAGTTTGATGAATTTACTCACTGAACGAATATGATTTTTTTTTTAATTTTTGGTCCTTTTTTTCTTTAAAAAAATTTCCGCTATTGTTTTCTTTAATATTAGATTGGTTGGGAAATAAACTTCATGATTTATTTTTTATTGCTTTCCATAGGGTTATCACTATCTCAAATAAGTGTCTATTTTTAGGTTGATGTTTAATTTTATAAGCATATATTTTTATCATATAATTAAAAAAATAGTTTGTAAAAAAATTATTAAACTTGATATAGTCCATAACACATGTCATCGGGAGACCAGGATCAATCCAATCTGTTATCATCTCAATATTTTTTTTAAAAAAATTGTTATCTTAGAGTTTTTTTAAAGTTAGGCCATGTTTTTACTAATCATTAAGATTGTATTTGGACCCAAGAAAACGATTAATTTAATTCGAGCTAGCTTCCGCGCGGTTTAAATGAAAACTCAAGTTAGACAACAAGCTAAGTCATGAGATTTCAAGATTAACTAGTTCGGTCAGGTGAATGAATCAATAGATTAAAACTAGATAACTTGCACGTGCTACATTGTGGATCGAATAAAAAAAAACTAACATAAAAAATAATGTCTGGACATTGCTAATGTTTTTTTTAATAGAATTTTTTTTTAATTGTTTGGGGATTCTTTTGATATAACTCGGTCAATTCTATAACTCGAGTCATGAGATAAGGATAACTTCATAAAAAGCAAACCAAAACAAATCACAAAGTTTAATTTCCAATTAACTCAATGTTCATGAACAAAATCAAGAGAAAAAGTTACTTAGAAAAAGAGAAAAAAAACTTAAGTCAATCAAATTAACTCATTAAACTTATAGTCTGGATCATGAGGTTGAGATAACCGCAAAAAAAAGTTATAAAAATTATAAAATTCAATTCTTAATAAATATAATATTAAAAGATATAATTGAATTTGAAAAAATAAATACCAAAGGAAGAAAGAAAAACATTAGTCTAGTGAATAGTAATACACGAAGAAGAATAAAGTAAAACTCCCTATATTAATTTTTGTTAATATTAATATTAATGTTAATGATTCAGTAAATATTTTATTAGCAAAAAAATTCAGGTGCTAATGTATTTGTGATATTTTAAGGGTATTGACAACGAGCAAGTCTGACAGATACTTTGTTTAAAAGAGAGACAAATACTACTTGTATTTAATTAAAAAAAATTCCTATTTTTATAATACTAGCAAAGATTTGAGTTCTAAACAATTAATTAAACTACAGGAGCTCTTGGCACCTGGCAGTTAAACATGGTTTTGACTTTGGAGAGAACAGAGCAACTGGATTTTTAATTAGCAGTATAATATCTGCGTTCTTATTTCAAGGTCTGTTCAGGTAATAAACCAGATTCTTTCTTCATGGGGCGATATATTTATACATTATTAGCCTCATTTCTTGGAGTATTCTATACTTTAATTGCATCGTGAGTGTATACAGATTTTTTCCAGATGTTTATAGATATGAAAGATGCAATATTATATACTAATATATAATTAGTGTTCATTTTAGCTTACATATACAAGAAAAAAGGTTTAGTGACATTCTTTGAATTATTAATTTATGGGCAAATATTGTTTCTTAGTTTGATTCTATTGTTATTTTGACAAAAATCTATTTTTTAAAAAATAAATTTTGGTATTTTGATCTAAATTTCACATATGCTGATAAAAATTCAATATAATTTTAAAAATAAATGTTTTTCAAATCATTATTTTTTTATCAGAAAAATTACTCTGAGCTTTCCAAGATTTACTCGTGATTACTCTTTGCTTCCGTAATTTTATAAATTACAGTTTACTTACTATAGTTTTTAATTTATATAACACTTTATATCTTGATTGAAATGTAAAAAAAAAAGTTAATAAAATAGTTTAAAATAATTATATGACTGTCATTATAAATGAATTAATGACTACAAAGCTCTTAAAGGTCAAATATTACAATTTTTTCACAAAAAATAAAAAATAAATAAACATAGCGACCACCATCATTCTTTTTTCCTCGCTGTAATCTGCATACCCAAACCCACCATACCAAAATCCAGTCGAGTTCAAGTCAATGTCTGATGCTCCTGAGTTTCTTTACTTTCCTAGCAAAATCCTTCTTCTCTTTTGACCGCTTTGTCGCCATTAAATAACTAAAGTCAAATGTATAGCTTTAAATAGTTCACCATGGCAACCCCTTCCAACAAGTTCTGTTGGAGTGCATGGAAGTTCATGAATGTTAAAGAGCCATAAAAAAGATGTAAATCTCCAACCAACCTTTCAGGAGATTAAACTTTCAGGTGCCCAGGAGTCTCTTATGGTAGAAAGTGATGTTTTTTCAAGAACGGTAAATCTTTTTACTTTTTTTCCCTTGAGCTATCTCATTTGTGTTCGTACTTCATGCCTGTTAAAATTAGTGATCAATTTGCAAATCAATCAAGCAATTCTTAAAGCTTTTGAAGGGGGAAATTGGGTTTTGAAATAAAATTGATTTTTTTAAAAAAATAAAAATAATTAATTTATAACTCACAACCTAAGTGAAATACATCACAAGTAAAGAGAAAAAAAATCAAATAAAAAAAGAAGATTATGTTTTTGATTTTTATGAGATTTTGTGTTCACTTGGAGGAGAGAAGAAATCAATTAGACTTTAAAATCAATTTGGGGTATTTTTGTGAAAATTTGTTGTTTAAGTTGTGTATTATATTATTGATAGATGTTTCAAAATCTAATATTCTCAAGAATAGAGTTTTTTGGGTGGTTAGATTATGGGTTTAATCAAACGTTATTGCTATTTGATTAATTATTCATAGCTAAGAAAGGGGGTTGATTGATATAAAAAGCTAAATATCTACAAAATAGTTGATTTTGGGTGGATTTGCAAACCCTCAAATGCTTTAGTATATTTGTAGAGAGAGATCGCAATAAATGTACAAAAAAGCATTAAATCTCAAGAACTAAGTTGTTTGTTCTTGTTTTGGTATGTATTAAATACTCTTTAAAAGAAAATGGTGTTTTGTGTAAATAATAGGTACAATATGTTAAGAATATTGAAAAATATAAACATTTTATGATGGCTTATGAGGTATTTATACCTATGAACCTTGTTCTTTTGCTTGAATGAAAGGATTATTAAGTCATTACATCCTTGTAACAATAATAAAGAATAAGTATCTCTTAAACATGCATTAATAAAATAGAAATGTGGTGGCCATATGAGACTCTTGTATATTTAGAGGTGTAGGTGGAGTATATGTTTGCCGAGTAAGTCTCTTGTATTTTATGCAATAAGTCAAAAAAAAATACCAAACTCCCTAAGGATAGGATGCATAAAGTCCCTTGACACTTTGAATCCAGGCTAAAAAGTCTGAGTTTAGTTAAAAATCCAAGGGGACAAGTGTTAGGCTCATGTCACATGCCTAAGCCCAAATAATGTTTGAAACTAAGCTCAGGTCATGGGCCAGGATATAAGGGTATTAGGATATGAACCTAGTGTTAGGCTCAAGCCGCACACTTAAGTCTAAAGGGTAGCAAGCTAGATGGCCTGGTGCTGGACTCATATGTAAGGCCTAGGTCCAAAAACATTCTAGGTCATTAACCTGGCTCAAACTTGTTCTCCAATCCTTATTAAGCTTGGATTGTCATGAAAATAGAATTAGGCTAACATAAAAATATTAAAAATATTGATAAATCTTAGTCTATTAGCAGCCCCCAAGTTTTTGCAGTAAAAAAAATCACAGAGACTTAAAGACTTACCTAATGTTTTTTGACAAGATCGTTGATTTTTCCTTGTATAAAAAGAGGGGTGTACATCCCGGGGCATATCACCTGAAAATTCATGTATAGAGGCGTGCACCATGATTAAAAGAATGTTTTTTTTTCAAATAAAAAAATACCAAAAGAAAAACTTTATAGCAATGTTAGTTCAAATTCAACGATTTGATAAAGGTGGCTACATATGTTGTCGATCTAGTGGAAAAGAAAGGAGGCCTCCTACTGTATAAGTTATCCTCTTCTTCCATTCCACACTAAACATTTCTATCTCTAAACTTCTCTCTGGCCTATTAGTTAAGAATTTATAACCTATTAGTTAACAATTTCTAACAATAAGTTTTGAGTGAAGTGTGTTTTTGGTAGAGAGTAATTATATGGAGCGTGTAGCCTTTTGCGTAAAGCTAAATGTGGGTAGGATGACTTAAGGTAATCCTTTACCCTTTATCATGTACTTAGCTGCAAACTATGGACCTAATGGGTGGTAAACAAGCTACTTTCATGAGTGATTTTATATTTAGAGTAAGTTCATTAAAACCTGAGGGTTTTAATACAGGGTTTAGGTCTGTCAAATTTGGACTTAAGATAGAGGGATTGATGCCCATCTACCCACACTTGAGATGTGTTTTTTTTCCCAAGTACATCGGGAGCACCCCCATGGCTCATTAGAGAACCTAGAGCTCCTAATGATACAATAAACATCACATGTCTATAAAGTAAATGTCTGGGGTTAACAACCAACTATAAAAAATATATGTAGTCATTCTCCCTCATAAGTTTCAAAAGATAAGTAAACAATTCAAAGGAGCTTAGAGAGGGAAGACTTAAATCATAGCCCCATTTTGTATGTTTGAGTTAGGGCACATTTTCCCTTTGTATGGATTTGGGAGTGATGTTTTCTTTCACTATCACATATACCCTTGCCAACTACATTCGAATAAGTGGATCTTACTTACAGCCTTTAATGAATACTTTAGGCTTATAGGGTTGGTGCCTACCATAACAGTGTTTAAGCACTACTACACTTTAAATGATTATTCTAATGGTGGTTATGACATTTGCTGGTTCTTTACCTTTTTTATCCAACCAAAAAGGCACATAAAAGATATAATGTAAGGTAAGACTATCCATATAAAGAAGTGGTGAGGGAAATGGTTAGTCATCAAGTATAATAAAGAAGTTCCCTGAGTGGGAGAGCATAAGTTGTAGGGATGTTCCCCTTTCTAATGGATTCCTAATCAAATATAAATGTGAGGTAAAGTCCGGATGATCTTGAGAAAAGTGTGTGTCATGGCTTGTCACAAACTACTACTCACTTTTGTTATAACTCAATTTTTGACCCCTCATTTTTGTATGTATTTTGAAAAAAATAGAAAAATTAAAAAAATATGTTTTTTCAGTAAATCCAGTTAATTTTAATCAATTATTTATTTTTATTTAATTCTTTATATGTCAAAAAATTATAATAAAAATACAAAAAATAAAAAATAAAATTGGGGTTGAAATTGGACCAACAATTGAGCGCAAAAGTGAAGAATGAAAAATTTTAGGTCCCAATTAATGTATAAATTTTTAGGTCACAATTGAAGAGGAAATTGAGAAAATGGCTTAATTTGGTTAAAATTGAAAGAATATAAAAGTTCAAAGATGGTTTTGAAATAAATAGTAAAGTTAAAAGTCAATTAAAAACCTAATTAAAAAAGTAATTTGAAATTGGGAGTCAATTTGGTTTCAAAACTAAGATTCGAAAAATTAAGGATGAGTTTGCAATAAGTGGTTAAATTTAGAGGTATAAATTGATTCAATAAGGGGTATAACCTGGTCTCATAACCCCGGAGTTACCCTGGTCTCATTATCCGAGTCACGGGTTTTGCAGATTAACTCAGGTAGATTTAGATTGTTTTATTGTGTTCTTTTTTATATTGATTTTTTTTTCTAATTTTATCCTTCTATATTATACATTGATTGTGAATTGAGCATCATGATTTGTTTTTTTTGGGTTATTTCAGTTTCATGACCTCATCGCGAGTTTGACAGGTTAACCTGAGTTGACTCATTTTGTTTTTTGCTTTGCTTTCTGTGAGTTATCTCATTCTCATGACTCAGATTATGAGTTTGGCGAGTTAATCCGGGTTAACTATGATTATTTTTTTTGTGTCTTTATTTAATAGATTTTTTTAATTTCATCATTTAATATTTGATTGATTGAGAATTAAGCTTCATAATTTATTTTGATTTACTTTTTATACGGTTATTCTAATACCATGATTCGGATTGTGGATTTGATAGTTTTACTTGGGTTATTTTTTGTCTTTTTTTTAATTTCATCATTTAATATTAGGGTGATTGAAATTCAACTTCATAATTTGTTTATATATGCTTTATATTAGGTTAACATGGTCTCATGATCTAAGATATGGATTTGACTGGTTAACCTGGATTAACTCAAGTCGATCCAATATGTCTTCGTCTCTATATATATATAAATCAGAATGCTGCCTTGAATTTTTTTATCAAACTATATTTTTAACCAATCATACAAGTTATTTTTGAATTTATCAAGTTCTAGATCATATCAAGTTAATCCACACATAATTTATTTTTTTATTATTATAAGAAAAACATTAATAATGTCTAAATTATTTTTTTTATAAGTCCAAACACCCAATACCTGTCACGTCATACAATTTCACGAACATGTTGATAGTTGTAAACTAATTCAAGTGCTTAGAATTGATTCCTGTCTCCGAGTGTTGTTTGTTTCGTGTTGGATTCTTGCTTCGATAACCGATCTCTCTTTTTGTTTCACGTGAGCTCTTCACAGAGTGATTATTATTGCAATAGGAACCTGGATAAGTGAACTGTTTGGTCATATTCAATATAATTATTAATAATAATTCGGCACTAGTTATGATTGGGTTATGGGTTGGAGTGGGCACATGAGCCCACGAATCCGACCAATCGGTGCAACCTGTATATTGTTCGCTTTTCATTAATATTATATTATAGCTTAAAAACCGTGGGTTTTTTTATTATTATTATAGAGGCAAGTACTGTTTACGAACATATAAATCATTATGGATGACATTATGTATTTGTTAAAAATTTATTTTTATCGTCAAAGTTTTTTTTTAGTGATTTTATCCTAATTAAAGATTAATTGATTGTGATTTGTTAGGAAAATACGGGGTTGAAAGAAGAGGGACTGGAATAAAAAAGACATCAAATATGAATGACGTACCATAAATTTTAGCAACAAATATATTCTGGTCTTCGAACTTCAACAATAACACAAATTATATAATTTTGGTAACTCAATATTTTTCAAATTCAATTTTGGTAAAAAAAATTTACTTTTGTTATTTTTCAGTTTCTAACTAGAGAAAGGAGAAAGAGAGAGACCACTAGATTCTGGTGATAGAGAGAGAAAAATAACATTGACATCGATTTAGATCACCAAAACGATAGATATTTATGTCAAATGGTTTCATCTAATGAAGAGAATTCATGTTAGGTGTTTGTTTGCCTTGAAAGTCCTTGAAAAAACAAATCTAAACTCGGTCTGGTTTTTTTTATTTCAAGTTAATTATGGTTTTTGGGGTTTTTTTTGGTTATTTTTTAAGATTATGGATAGATTTATCACGATTTTTAAGGTGTTTTCAGTAGAAAATAAGCAAAAAAAAGTTTTTGGGTAAAAAAATAAATCAGGTTACGTTTTGTTTAATTGTTTTTCAAATTTTTTTTGGAATGAATGACATGTTGACCACCCCAAATGCAACAAAAAAAACATAAGGGCTCAATCGCCTTGAAAAAATAGGCCAAGCGGGCTGGCCTTCTTTTTTTTTTTCAAATAATTTTTTTATATATATTTTTAAATTTTTTTACTTTATTTTTATTTGTATTAATATCTATTTTCTCTTTTTTATTTGATTTAGGGAGCTTCATTTAAACGACAATTATTTTTTCGTTATGCATTTAAATTTTGAAAAGGTTTTTTTTATTCATCTATATTTTTTTTATCTTTTATATAGATAAACTTTGTTTTGAAGAGGAGAAAAAAATTATTTGAAGATAATATTTTTCTTATTTTATTCAATCAATTAATGTGTGTTTATTTATATTATTATTTGATCGAATAAAAAAATTATTTTAATAAACAAATGTGAGTCACCAAGAGTCAACTCTCATGTGGGATGATTTTAAATCAAAGTAAAGTAAGGAGTTGAGTCAAAAGTTTTCAAAGTTGATTTATTAGGCTGAGTTTAATAACAATACTAAATAATTTTTTTTTCTTTTAAAAAATACCATCTTTCATTTTTTTTTCTTTCAATTAAGTCGTTTTTGTCCTTTTTTACTTATTTTATCTTTCAATATTTGGTTGATTTTAAATTAGTATTCATAATTTATTTTAATTTATTTTCTATGATATTATACCAATTTAAAACAAACATCCCGAAACCAAAAATAACATTAACAAACAAAAATTATCTAAAAAAATAAATCCAAATATGTAAAACAACCAAACCTCATGACTCGGATGATGCTAATGAAGATAACCCAAAAAAAGCCAAAACATGAAAAACAATGAGGATTAATTTCAAAGAGGACAAAATTTTGAAGGACAAGAACATAAAAATATTAAATGAAAAAAACAACCTTGTAAAAAGGCTGTTAAGATTTTGAACTTATGGTTCAAGTCACGATATCGAGATAACCTGATAGGAAAAAAAGTAAAGAAAATCACAAATCCCATTTAAAAAAAAACTAATGTCGAATAATAAAATCAAAAAATAAAATAAATCCAAAGAAACATTAAAAAATTGCAAAATAATATTTTTTTTTCAACATTGAGATGGTGATGTATTAGATTGATCTTGATCAATTTGTTAAACCTGTGATCCGTGTTGTGGATTCTATTAAGTTTAATATTTTTTTAAAAACCTAATTATACAATAAAAAAATATAAAAATTAATTAAAAATTTGAACATATCTTTAATTATAATTTGGTTGCACATTTTTTTTATAACTGTTTTTTTTAGAAAAATAAAAAATAAATCTTGATTAGCAACTCAAATATTAATTTTAAAAATGTGAAAATTATATTAAAAGAAGTTCATAGCGTTACTTACACTATTAAATTAAAAAATAAATCTTGATTAGCAACTTCAATATTAATTTTAAAAATGTGCAAATTATATTAAAAAATTCGGGCGTTACTCTCACTATCAAATTAGATTCAGATCATTTTTTTTTAATTAGCATATTTTTTTAAATGACAAAATAACATAGCTTAAAAAAATCATGGAAATAGTGTAATTTGATAAGAAAATAAAAAAGAAAAAATATATTAAAAAAATACCTAATGCAAAACTCTTTCTACTCAACACACGTAATAAAAAGCAGCATAAAAAAAAGTTAATTTCAATGCGAAACACCGAAGTCAAGTCTGGCTAGCTAGCGGACCAACATAAACAAGTAAACCAAGATTACAATAATAATAATAAAAAAAATCTATTAATTAATTTGCAATTTTCCTGTATCAACCAGAACTCAATCTAACAAAGTAAAAAAGGAAAAAAAGCTCTCTTTCCTCACTCAATCTCGCCTTATCCTGCGCACCAGCCGGCTTCCACCTCTCAGATCCTCCTGCTCTCCTACACACTCTCTCTGTACTCACCGATCAAGCATAGTAATCGTCAGTTATTTGTACGGATCCATCTGCTAAGCCTTTTTTATTTTTCATTTCTTTTTCATCATGCTTAATTACTAGAGTTTGCATGCGATTAATCTGCCGGTCATTTTCTGTTTGTAAATCGAAACCTTGAATTCAAGAATGTCTTGAATATTCTTCTAATCTTATTTTTTTTTTGTTTTTGTTTTTGGTACCATGTAGTAAATATTAGTATTTGATGTAAGGATTTTTATGCACTTTCGGAGTACAGTCAGTTACCTCTGTTTCATATGCCAGTTTCAATTACGAAAATTATTCTGAGGTTTTTTTGTGTTGAAAAGTTGGAGAAACTGGGAATTGTGGAATTTCAGTAATTTCATGGTATACCCACTTGCTTTTAATTTATTTTTTTATTTTTAAATCCAAATTGATCTCCTTTGTAGAGAATACTTGATCAGTTTTTGTGGAGTGTGGATAACAATCTTATGCGCTTGTGTTAATTCGTTCCCATGGTATCTAAAATGTGTTTTAATTTGAATTAACTCATTTCTCATGACATGGTTTAAATACAGTGGAATCTTATTGTTTTGAGCATATTATTTGTGTGATGATAACCATGTACAAGTTAGCTCTTCTGATCTATTTACCGTTCCATTTTTATTTGTTTCTGTGTATTTTTTGATGATCGTTGGTGTCGCAGAGTGGGATTTATAAAGGTTTTGAATCATGAGCTGCTTCGGTTGTTGTGAAGAAGATGACGTCCAGAAAGCTGCTGACAATGGAGGTCCATATGCAGTTAAAAGCTCAGCAGGTAATATCTGCCTGCCAAGAATTTAGAAGTGTTGTAGCAAGAGTAATTTATTTGAATTTAATGAACTTTGAAAGATTTTTATGGTGTAAAACACTCTATGGTTTCAATTAATAAATGTGCATTTTGTTCTTTTTTTATAAATTGTTTTAGTGAGAAGTTTACTCTTTTATTTTTGAATTCAGGTATCATTATTGATTCTATTTACTGATTTGAATTTGACCAAGCAGGCCATGTCGGAAATTATCATGCATCAGAAACAGCTCCCAGGGGACCTCAGGCTGTTAAAATCCAGCCTATTGAAGTCCCTGCAATATCAGTGGATGAACTAAAGGAAGTTACAGTTAACTTTGGGACAGATTCTTTGATAGGAGAAGGATCATATGGAAGAGTATATTATGGTGTTCTTAAAAGTGAGCAGGCTGCAGCAATAAAAAAATTAGATGCCAGCAAACAACCTGATGATGAATTCTTAGCCCAGGTTTCTTTGAAATCCCAAATTGTTGCATCTTCCATTTCAGTTATAACTTTGGAGTTACATATCAAATGTTTGTATGACTTCAACAGGTCTCCATGGTTTCAAGGTTGAAGCATGAAAATTTCGTACAATTGCTTGGGTATTGTGTAGATGGAGGTTCCCGCGTACTCGCATATGAATTTGCTTCTAACGGATCTCTTCATGATATTCTTCATGGTATTTTTTATCAAGCCTTTAAGTTTCAATTCTTCTGATATGAAAGTTTAATAGTTCGTTTCATTTGTGCAAATACTTCAACTTTTTTCTGATACTGACCTGTTTTATATGCTTAGAGCTGGAGGATTTTTTAATCCCTCTAGAATCCATAATGAATCATGGTTCTCCTTCTTTTTGAGTGCTGTTCTATGTAATCAGAGAAAAGAGCTACCATTTATCATTGCAAAATCATATGACATGGCATCTTTATTTGATATGGATGGACTCTTTAGCCATGTGAACTTGTTTTCATTTGATTTTTCATGCCTAAAAAATCTTTGGGTGGTAGACACATATTGCATTGCAAATGTTCCTGGTTTCAAAACCTAGCAATAAAAAACTTGGCTATTAAAAAAAGGGTCCAGTGGAAATCCATCAGCATTTGCTTGCTTGAAATTTTAATAGATGTCAAAACACCAACATTAAATGATTTTTAACGGAAGTATTTCTACCTTGGAGTTGAGTGTTTACAATGCTTTTATAAGATTTCAGATACTCACATGTATTCTTTGGCTCTTACATCGAAATTGGTTATTATTTGCTATGCTTTTATGAAAGTGCAAACACGTACATTTATTCTTTGGCTCTAACAACAAAATACTGGCTCATATTTCTTGCATGATTAATGTTTTAGTTGTCAACGTTAATCAGGGAGGAAAGGTGTTAAAGGAGCACAACCTGGTCCTGTCCTTACATGGCCACAGCGTGTAAAAATTGCTGTTGGTGCTGCAAAAGGGCTTGAATACTTGCATGAGAAGGCTGATCCTCGCATCATTCATCGTGACATTAAGTCCAGCAATGTTCTTATTTTCGATGATGATGTTGCAAAAATTGCCGACTTTGATTTGTCAAATCAAGCTCCTGATATGGCAGCACGTCTTCATTCCACTCGAGTTCTGGGAACATTTGGTTATCATGCTCCCGAGTAAGCTAGTGGTTGATTATTTATGGTTATGTTATTATCGCATCTTTGTTTTACCATGTCAAAAGCTGTTTTGGTATTCTAATATGTGGTTATGAGGAACCTAAAGGACCAAGCTGCTTATTAGATCCCTATCTGAGATTTTTACTTGATGATTTAGTTTCCCTTTTGGAACTTAAAATTGAGTAATGCTCCATTGCTTGCTAGAAAAAGAAAAAAAAAACTTGTATGTTTCTGATAACTGTGCTTAGTTGAAAGCTTGTAAATTGTAGTTACAATTTGATTTCCTCGTGTCCTTCCCTGCTATCAACTTAAACATTAGTTTATTTGCTAAGATAACCCGCTTTCAAAATCTTGATGTGAGAGCGCAAGGCTTGATTGCTGTGCATTGACCATCTTTGTGGTTGGCAGATATGCAATGACTGGACAATTGAATGCAAAGAGTGATGTGTACAGTTTTGGTGTTGTCCTGCTTGAGCTTCTGACTGGGAGGAAACCTGTTGATCACACTTTACCACGTGGACAGCAGAGTCTAGTGACATGGGTACCAATCACTACTTGTTCTCTTGGCTAGCACTTATTCTCTACTTTCAAGCTTTTGAAACCTGTATGTTTCTTCTTCTCTTCATCCTGGCTGACTACTGAGTTTTTTCATGTGTCAGGCTACACCAAAACTCAGTGAGGACAAGGTTAAGCAGTGTGTTGATGCAAGATTACAAGGAGAGTGCCCACTCAAGGCAGTTGCAAAGGTATTTACTTCACCCTTCTAAAATTACTTTGTGAATCAAATAAAAGGACACTTCTATAATTTAAAAATCAGCTCGTCAATTTGTTCAATTGTCTCCAAAACTGCCATGAGAAACTATTTGCATCCTATTCAAATGGGGCTTTGCATTGCTACGTGATTCATGTGGCCTTCATGAGGTGGAAATCTTCACGGCATATATAAGGTGCTGGGCTCAGGTGTCTATAAGTGCTACCTTTAAACTCTCTGTGTCTTCATTACAGATGGCTGCTGTTGCTGCCTTGTGTGTGCAATACGAAGCTGATTTCCGGCCAAACATGAGCATTGTGGTTAAAGCTCTCCAGCCCCTGCTAAATGCCCGGCCAGGACCTGCTGGAGAATCAGTAGGCATGTAATTCTTTCTCCACACCCTCAGTGTATGATAGTGCATGTAAAAGCGCGCATCCATATGCAAGCGTAATATATCAAGGTTTTGTTACTTGCGTATGTAGCAAAACATTTGGACACCTTTCCCTGTGCTCCCATTATTTGACATGCATTTGATTTTTTTTTTCATGTGTGAAGCTGCTCATCTTGTCATATGATTTACCTCCTTTTTTTTGCTTTCCCAGTTAGTCATATTATATCCTCTCTTACTCTTAAAGTTGTTACATGTTTACTAGTTCCTTTTTTTTATACCATCTCTCAGATGTGAAGTAAGAGGATATTCTTATCCAGCTTGTAAAATATGCCTCGGCAGAAGTCAAAACAATTGAAGTTATTTGGGCTAGGTTTAATTTGTATTTTGACTCCATACGGGCTGAGTTGTCTGAGCCTTGATGTTTCTGGGTTTTCATTATATGGGCATCTCCTTTTCTTACTCACCTTTTCCCCTTCTATTTTATGACGGGTCTATCTCAGAGGTAAAACCGTAGAAAGAAATGGTTGAGGATAGGCTCGGAAATAAACAGAAAGTGGGTGTATAAACTGGGTACCCATAATTTAGTCTCAGCAGACACCACGGGCATCGCTGCTTCAGGAAATACAGCTACTGTTGTACCTCCTCACAAGTAAAAATGGGATTTACCATGAAAAAACAAGATAATTATCTGCCACAGAAACTTTGGAGTTCAAAAAGGTGGTTTTACCGAAAATATCCCAATGAAAGTGGAGAGTAAAGAATAGTGCCACACTAGCTTTGGTGCTTGCGTTTAGCAGTGGGGTTGGATTTTTTTTTTTATGTATAAAATGATGTTTAGGTACTGAAATTAGGTAAGAAAAAGATAAAAAACTGGTTATAACAAATCTGTAATCATGTTAATGTTAATTAGAATCGAGTCGAACTTGAGATATTTTGTTAAATTTACAAGATCATGTGATTGGAGTTACTTGATAAAAAAAATAAAGAGAAATATAATTTTTTTTAAAACAATTGTGTTAATTTTTCAAACCCATGATCCGAGTCATGACTAGCACTTAATCAATCATGAAAAGATAAAATTGAAAAAAAAAATTTAATTATACAAAAATATTTTAAAAAATAACAGTTAAAAGAATGAGGATTAAAATTAAAATTAAAATACAAATTAAATTTTATATTTAATTGAAGTGTAAAATTAAAAAAAATCAATTTAGTAAAATGACAAAAACAAATAAAAATAAAGATCAAAATTGACATAAAAATAAAAAACAATATTGTAATTAAATGGTGAAATTAAAAAGAATAATAACTTTTACAAAATAGCTAAGAAAAAAAATAAGGATCAAATTAGAAAACATAATACTATCAATTTAAATTGAAAGATAAAATTAAAAACAATAAAACATTTACAAAAAGGCTGGGGCAACAAATTAGAAATCTAAAAAATAAGGACCAAATTAGAGAATATAATATTTGATTAATTATGATTTAAGGATAAAATTAAAAACAAATAAAATTTTTACAAGACCAAAAATGATAAATCAAAAGAACAAGAATTGAAGTTGAAATACCAAGAATCAAGAGGCTATGCTGAAATTTTTAAGGGAGGAGAAAGAGAAAAGAGGGAAAAAAAGACCTACTGGCTAAACGCGCTGCACCACAAGAACAAAACACGATGGAAAGACCTTTTTGGATGCTTGGAGGTGCCACACCTGCCCTTGGATGTGCTCCACACGAGAGGTTTTTTGTTTTCGTTTTTATTTAGCTAAATACTAAAGTATTTTTAAGCTGACTTTCTAATTAAAAAAACAATCATGAAAAATAAATAAACTTCTTAACCTCATGCTTAATTTATGTTTGATTTTAATGCTAGTTTCATCGTTTTACCGTGTATTTTAATTGTTTGTTATTTTTATATTTAATCAAGTATCAAATTGTCCCTCGGGTTAAATTATTATAATAAAAAATCATTGTGAAAATAAAAAATACTCCTTGATGTCATGTTTAATGTTTTTTTTTCTTCAAAAAATATTTTAATAATTTTATTATGCAATTAAGATGAGAAAATATTTATCCATTATTTTTTTTATGTATTTTAAGGCTAAAGAAATAACTATCGATAAGTTTTTTTTAGAGAGAAAAGTTGTATATTATCGTTAATGAGAGAGGAGGGTTGCTTTTGTCGAGGGAAATAATAAAAGGCTAGATTTTATTTCATAACATCTTAAGTTACAACAATTTAAAATTATGATATTTTATAAATGTTGTGTTTTATAAATGATAAGTATAAACTGTGTTATTATATTAATTTTTTTTGAGATTGTGCTATTCTGCTAGTTTTTTTATGTGAATAATATTTTTTTTGAAATCAAAGGTTATCAACATCCACATGCAAAATTAATTGTGAAACTCCATCAATTACTCTAAGGGAAAAAATGCACAATAAAATTTTTTTGGTGATTCATGATTATTGTAACATATACTAAAAGGGATTAGTGTTTTATCGTGGACTGCACTATGCAGTTCACAGTAAAACACTAATTCCTTTAGGTTTTTTTTTTAAGTTGTCTTATTTTTTAGCTGTTTTTTTATGCATTTCGGGATTTTTTTGCTTTATTTTATTTTATTTTTTTCTGTTTAATTTATTTTATTAATGTTAATTTTTTTATTTAGCTATCACACTTTCATGACACATTTTCCGGATTTAACAGGTTAACCTGGTTTGACAAGTTAACCCATAAATTTTTTTTTGCTTTTTAATTAATTTTTTTCATTTAATTTAGTTTGTTAATGTTAATTTTTTTTCTATTTAGTTATCAGAATTTCATGACACATATCCCGAGTTTCACGGGTTAACCTAGTTTCACGGGTTAACCCCGTTAATTATGGGTTGACCCATCAATTTTTTTTTGTTTTTTATTTTCATAATTTTTTTGTTTAATTTAGTTTGTTAATGTTAATTTTTTTATTTGATTATCAGACTTTCATGACATAGATTCTGGGTTTAACGGGTTAACATGGTTTGTGAGAGTTAACCTTTTTTTTTTTTTTTTTTTAATTAATTTTTTCGTTTAGTTCAGTTTGTTAATTTTTAATTTTTCTTATTTAGTTACCAGATATTCATGACACGGATCCCGGGTTTAACGGGTTAACCTGGTTTGACGAGTTAACCTGAATTTTTTTTTGCCTTTTTTTTCTTTTTAATTTTTTTTATGGTTTAGTTTAGTTTGTTAATGTTAAATTTCTTTCTATTTAGTTTTTTTTTTTATAGGTTTTTTTTTTCTTTTATTTTTTCTTTTTAATTAATTTTATTTAATTAATTTAGTTTATTAATATTAATTTTTTTATAAGTAGTTCTCATTGTGATGCCTTTAGTTTTTTTTTTATTTTTTGTTTTATGCCTTTTTTTGTTTTTAATTAATTTTTTTTGTTTAATTTAAATTGTTAATGTTAAATTTTTTTCTGTTTAGTTATCAAACTTTCATGACATAGATTCCGGATTTGAC
Organism: Populus deltoides; assembly: GCA_015852605.2. Lineage (NCBI taxonomy): Eukaryota > Viridiplantae > Streptophyta > Magnoliopsida > Malpighiales > Salicaceae > Populus > Populus deltoides. The sequence goes on along the minus strand of CM027583.2, from coordinate 8,417,485 downwards.
AGGCTATCCTGGTTTGACGAGTTAGCCCAATTAATTCTAGGTTAACCCATTAATTTGTTTTTTTCTTTTTAATCATCAAACTTTTACGATGCGATTTAAGATATGATAGGTTACCTGATTTGAAGAGTTAACCTAGTTAATTCATATTTGTTTTTCTTTTTATTCATTAGTTTTTTTTTTCATATTGTTTTTTTTTCTTAATGTTGGTTTTTTTTCTTTATAACTAATCTATTTAATTATCACACTTTTATGACACAACCTTACAGCCAGACTCACGTCAAATGCTATTAGGTTTGGTATTGCAGTCCAGACACTTTTATGCTAAGGGTTAACCAAAGTTTAATGTTATTATTAATATTATAAATATTACTCTTGGATCAGGCGTTGCAACCAAACCTAAAATTCTTGGGTATAACTTTGCAAAAAAACCTAACACTTTTAGATCTTGGTTTTTTTTGAAATGCAAAGAATAATTGACCCAAAAAATAACTTTTGGGTCATTTTTCATGTTCTATTACATGCTTTATTTTACTAGTTTAACAAACCTTATAATTTATTTAGACAAGAATTTTAGGATGTATCCATTAACAGAAGACAATTTTTTTTTTCTTTTTTAGTATTTGTTTTCCTTTTCATTTATCCTTTTTCTAATGAAAATTAAAAAAAAAAATTGTTCATTTGTTAAAACAAAAATAATTGTTTTCACCAAAAAATAAGAAATACATTAAGATTACAGCTATTTTCATAAGAAAATCAAAACTATAATTTATAATAGTCATCTTAATATATTTGTATTGTAGAATATTAATTTTATTTCATTCAAGTTAAAAATTAAGATGAAAAATATATTGTTAACTAAAAAAGAAATATTTATATTATGTTTATAATAAAAATTAATTATGAAAATATATAAAAATTAATTTTAAAATTTTACATTGCTAAATTGTATATAAAAGAAAAAAAAAGATTGTATTGCTCATGTTTTTTCTTCATTTAAAAAACACGAAAAATAAAAAAAACTATGAACAGCTTCTAAAATATGTTTTCCATACTCGGAATAAATTTGAAAAAGTGTAAAACTAGTTTTTTATTTTTCTGGATAGAAAAATATTGCTTTTGAACAGTAATTTAGGTTTTCTTTTTGACTAGTTTTTCAAGAAAATTAGAGTTTTACTCTATTTTTGAATAGCTCCTTAGCCCTTGACTTTGCCAACATTCTCCCAAATGTCTTTAATTTTGTTTTTCTTACAATTTCGTTTTATTATAAAATTGAGTATATAAATAGATTTATCATAGCTTAGCAGAGAACAATGTCTTGCACATCAACATGTATTTGAAGGAACTTCGTCACATTTATATCGAAATTAAAGCTTGAGTATCTTTGTAACTGAGACTATTCGAATATAAAGTCTGAATAAGGCTTGCTGATCTTGGCGAGCACTGAGTCGGTTCATATTGAACAGTACTTCGTAAATATACACTTCAGCGAAACACATGTCGCTGAAAACATTGTCTTTTTACCTGGAATTATTTGTAATCATAAATCATAATCCTATGGAGCATTGGGAATCCCTGTTCAAATTTCTGAAAGGATACTTTTCATTGTTCCTTTATCCGAGTTGAGCTTCGTTTCGGTTTCTCCTCCTTTATTTTGTATTACTGGTCAAATCATCAATGATACACTACTTCCTGGAATTCTAGACTAGGCCATGCATGGGACCTCGCTCTGCTTTTCGGGAGCCCTGAGAAGCAAAACAATCAAAGATTGACGTGACCACATACTCCAGACAGAAAGCTTCTGGCTAGAAAATTGGCAATCCTTTGGGTTGACACTGGAAATCACGAGGTGGCATTTAACCTCCCCAGTCCAGCTGTTCCCGGAGTAAAAAAAAAGGGATCTGAATCAGAGCACGATTACTTCTTCCACCGTGTGCTCTTGGCACTCCAGTCTTCACAACTCGAGCACAGGTAGCTAAACAAGACAGATCATGTTTGATAGAGGAATAATTAAAAAGAGAAGGAAAGAAAACGAACTTGCAAGTAAGTTTAAAAGCAAAGTTACCTGAAGCTGAACCTTCTCCTTTTGCACCTGCGGTAGCCATAAAATGAAACTCTTAATAACAACTCAGTCTCATTGGTTGTCAGCTGTTTAGCTAATCAACCGCTTCATAATCTTCGGAACAAGGCTATTAAAGCATGAATTGTGGTTTGCAAACTCATCCGAAGGGCATGGTCCAATAAGACACTCTAACTGAATGATCCCCAACAAAAAAACTCAAGGGCATTCATTTGATTTTTAAAGCAAATGGAATTTCATTTCCAATGTTTGGTTAAATCTTTTTTCAGGAACTAGACCCCCAACCATCAATATGAATCTGTAGTTTTAGTACGATAGGCATTCACTCATATTACTAAAATAAACAAAAGAATAAGAGTTAAAAAAATACGTGCATGTCAAATGAGAATAGGCAGAAGTGCATCTGGACCTATACTGTCAACAGCATCAAAATACCAAATTCAGAACATACTTACCAAGCAAATAAGAGTTAAAAAAACAAATCAAACAAACCAATTTGATTGAACGATGGAGACAATAAAAACAGGTTCGATAGGCAGATCAGCTATTGTGAGGAAGAAATAAAAGATAGAAATCAGCATAGGGGAAGACAACCTGGAAATGAGACCGCATCAATTAGGACTCTATGAAGACCTTGACAATCACACAACGCATAACAAAATACAATATGACAAAACATTGGTCTATGATGATACTGATTCACTTTGTTAGCAAACTATTAAATGTGCATCTCACTGCTTACTCCAGATTTGATGAGCCACATACATATTAACTAATCTGTCAAATCATCATCAAGAAAATCAAGACCGTCATCTTCTGTGGTAACTCCTCCGGCAGCAGGAATAACATCCAAAGGCTCAAGTACCCCCCCTGCCAATGTCACCATATCTGCAGGTCTCTTTTCTTGATGGTCATTCTCATCCATTACGTCTCCATCAAATTGTTCCATCTCATTATAAAGGATCTCCTAAAACAGGATGAGAGGTTTCAGCAAGTTCTCAAGCATTCCATGAAGAATCAAGGCAGTGTGCAAAATAAAAGAAAAAAAAGAACTTTTGGAGAAAAAGTAGATATAATTCGAGGTACCTCGTCTTCTTGCATGGGTTGTTTGTCTGACTCCACAAGCCAGTCATCCAGTATATTTTCTGTAATTAAGTTGTCAAATGAGATCACATCACCAGGCTTTCTTCCTTGTTGTCGTTCTCTTAGTCGCAAATTGTAATGGACATAGGTAAGCTCATTCCATCTCTTCCTAGACACACTACTATGCCTTTTACTGTGAACTTGATCATATATACTCCACGTGTGTTCACATACAAGAGATGAGCATGTCTGGCTTAGCATGCGAATGGCAATTCGTTGAAGCTCCAAGCAATTTATCCCATGTTGCTGCCACCATGCAGCTAATAAGAAATTGACAAGTGTGTGCGTTTAGATCACTCCTTGATTTTGCATAATAATACAAGAGAAATCACACTAGAGAATTCAATTTATGCTTAATTAAGATGCACGGCATCTCAGCCAACATTACCTGGATTGAGCTCCATTCTAGTACTTATAGCCAAATCAGTTCCAAAATCCGCTTTGGCAGACACAAAATCAGGAATCTGCTTGGGTCACACAACAGAAGATCAACAAAATTAAGAATACATAACAAAACTAAAATTGATGAAAATGAAAAAAACAGTTTTGGCTGCATTTTGTGGCATCATTTAATGCAGCACAAATTAACGGAAGCCCAACCTTCAGACACCAAGTAACTAAACAAATATAGCTCTAACATTAGTCCAGTCCTAAAAAATGATACAACAACCAAAAAGAAAAAAGAAAAGGCACATTACCTGCATGGATGCAGAAACTCTTTTCCCGGTGTCAGCTTCTAATCGAACAATGCATTCATTTAGACCACGAATAACCTCAGGATTCTATGACAAATAAATGAAATAAGGACAAGATGGAATGGCAATAAGCTTAGAACTAAAAGGGATGTAGTTAACATAGCTCATACCAATAGGAAATCAGGACGATAGCGGTAAGATGGATTAAGAAAGTAAGCAGCCACATAAAGAGGGTGGTGAAACAAGGAGCTCCATTGGTTTTCTATCACGCTCCAGAAAGGTCCATATTTTCGTGCATCATCCCCATGAATAGCTTTAATTGCATGTTTAGCTCTACACATGTCATTATATACATGTGCTATTGATTGGGTTTCATCACTATCTATCTTCTGAAGAACAAGTGCAACTGGTTCTAAAGATTTTATCACATACTGTATCTTTTTCCAGAATGTGGAATTTAAGACAATTTTTTCGACTTCTCTACCATCATCTGATTTGGTAAATCGAGAGGATATCCATTTATTTGATTGGAACATTCTCTTAAGACCCACCCTTTGGTCCAAAAAACTTTTTAAAGTGAAGAATGTAGTGCCATATTTAGTAACAGCTGGCCTGAGAAGTTCCTGTCCCTTTGTGAACTCTTTCTTCATATAATTCAACAACCAAGTATTGTTGTAAATGAACCTTGTAACTCTTTTAGCTTTATCTACGCACTCTCCTACCCATTTTATATTCAAAAAATCCTCTACCATTTGATCAATGCAATGGATAGCACATGGTGTCCAAAATAAATTTCTCCTTTTCTCTTCTAGCATCTTCCCAGCGGCCTTAAAACTGGCAGTGTTCTTAGTGATTACCTGTGATGGAAGCAAGAAGAAACACAGCTAATAGGCATCCATTTATGAGTACATTTGAAACAGTGCAACAAGAGAAATATTAGAAAGAGATGTTTAACTACCTGAACAACATTTTCCTCACCAATCTCTTCCACCACCTTGTCCAACAACTTGAAAAGGCTGGCGGCATCTTCTATTATATCAGTGGCATCAACAGAAGAAACAAAATATACACCTCGGGGACAACAGACCAAAAGGTTTATTGATGTCCTACCCTGGAGATCATTCCAACTATCAGCCACAATAGAACAACCAGTAATCATCCAAGATGCCTTAAATTCTTCTTGATACTCTTTAATGGTAGTGATCTCATCCTGAAGAAATCGACCAGATATCAGTCGGCTGGAAGGACCTTGCAGACCTGGCCCATACTGGCCAACCAACTCCAGCATTTTGTGGAAATATGGGGAATTTGCTGCATTTGAAGGCAATCCTGCATGATAAAAGAATTTGCAGATGGCAGAGATCACTTCCTTTCGAGCTTTCTTCTCAAAACCCATCTTTGCTTTTGTTTGCCTGTAGTGTGATGATGTTTGGCTTTTAAGAGACTTCAAAAACACTGAATCCAATCTTGATCTTTTCATTGGTGGTTCAGCACCATTGCTGCTGCTACCAGGGGACCTCCCCTTGATGTTATTTCTGATATCATTGTCAGAAAATTTATCATCAATGACCAGCAAATCTTTACTTGAATATTGCAACAGCCCTCCCTCATGTTCCTCCTCTTCCTCCTCGTTGTCTGAGTTGGTATAGAAAGTGGATATATCTTTAGATTCAAGTTTCCGATTCCTTCTTCCAGTACGGTGCCATTTCATGTTCTCCTTGATTCTAAGGTACACTTCCTCAGGTGCCTTGTCACAGTAGGCAACTTCCCCAGGGATCCTAGCCAGATGTTGTTTAAATCGGTTTATGCCTCCACTAATAATTTTTTCACAGTAGTTGCACTTCACCCTTTTCTTCTTTTCATCTTGAGCAACACAGTGTTCCCAGCCCGGGTCCACATATCCTAAGGATCGAAGAGAAGCAAACCTTATAACCAAGTTCTTGTCACCCACCACCCTTTTGCCTTTTTGTTTGTAACTACAAGAAGCTTCTTCCATGTCATCATATTCATTAGAGTGGAAAGCTAAAGATGGCTGTTCATATTCAGTTTGCCTTCGTTTTCGACCTGAACGGCATCCTTCCAGGTTTTTTCTCATATTGAAGCATACTTCCTCAGGAACCTTAACACAGTGAGTAACTTCACCAGACATTCTAGCTAAATGTTGCTTCAACCTGAATATTCCACCACTGACAATTTTCCCACAGTAGTTGCATTTGACCTTCTTCTTTCTTTCATCTTGAGCAATGCCATGCTCCCATCCAGGATCAATATATCCTGAGGACCGAAGTGGAGCCATTTCTTCAAACATTTGGCAATCAGCACTGCAGCAGCAGCTTATATCCTTGACTGTTATATTAAGCATTAAAATAAACAAACAGCTATAAGAAATGAAACATTTATTACCAGCAATTTAAATTGTTGAGCAACTGAAAATTTACTTGGGGAAGCACCAGAGAAAGGAGCATTCCCAACTCAGAAACAATAATATTGCAACAAAAGAGATATATACTGTATAATAAAATCATCTCCTGATATGCTCATGGGATTGGTACTTCTAGTTTACTGGCAAATGTTGAAAAAGGATGTGCAAATCTGTAAAACCCTCCATATTATCACTGGTCTTTTTGTAACATTAAAAAGGACGAAGAAAAAAATATCCGGCTAGGATAAAATGAGCATGGCTGAACAAATTATTATCCCAGAGACAAACTAGGTTAACCAAATGGGTGATGAATCTGGTGGTAGAACACAAATTAGGGACTTCAACTTGATATGAATTTCAGTCTTAAAACAAACTAAAACAAAATCCTTAACACCAACAACGAAAATTTCACATATTATGCCAGATTTGTATAGAATTCCAAGTGAAAGATATGACACTTGCTAAAATACCAACACCAGCTACATCTACAGAAAAAAAAAATAAAGCAAAAGAAGATAGAATAGGCAATTCTGACTTCTGAGTTTCATGAATAGCATGCAGCAAGAAAATAGGAATGAAATTCAGTAATAGAATAAATTACCTTGTTATTACCCTGTAAATCCTTTCTCCAGAGTCTCCTGCTGCATGTACGTCAAAACCTAGTTGACTTGTGTTTCTTCCTCAAAAGTCAAAACCATAAAATGGGTCTTTCAGATAACCCTGTGCTAGTTACCAAAAATACAGTAACCAGTGAGTTGAGACCCCAAAGAGCAAGCAATGAACATTAAAACAAAAAAGTCAAACAGCGAATTTACTACAACAAGGTGGTCTCAGCAGGCATACAGAAAAACACAGCATGAAACGACACATAGTATTTCTCGAAGTTTCTTTTCAAAGTCAATCAATATCTCAAATATCAAATACAGATATGCAAAAATCATGAGAATAATAATGCAGGTACATCCACTTCCACTAACTTTTCTAGTCCATTTTTCAGAGCTTGCAAACCATGATTTATGTTTTTCGATATATCTCATAATACAAAAGGATACAAGAATTACCAGTCTGCAAGTAAGTGTACTTCTGAAATCTGCAGGAAATGCAAAAAAAAAAAAAAAAAGCAGTCAGAACCAAGAAGAGAATTAAGAACAAAGATTACCTGGCACGATATGTACATGCACAGAAACTAAAGACTTGATGACATTATTTTACAAAAAGAAAAATAAAAAAAGGAAGGTCTATGAAATCTTAATTACCAACTTGAACTTGGACTCGGCACCGGGCTTTTCATAAAGAGGAAAGAGGTCAGGATGAGATTCCCATACTTTCTTTCTGTATGCAGCTTTAACCTAACACATAAGAAGAGCACACACACAAAAATAAAATGTTAATTTGACAACAAGAAGCGATGAATGAAGAAAACAAAGCGAAATCGCCCAAAGAGCTTAGCTTAAAAACCAGCAATCGAACATCAAAGAAAGTTCAATTGTTGATTATGTATTCAAACCCTAGAATTAGCAATTTTCTTAATTAATTAGTAGAGCTCATAAGAAAATATAGCAGCTTATGGATTCGGAAGAGAAACAATTAAGGGATTAGGTGCGGTGTTAAAATAAGAAATTGAAGGGGAGAGAGAGAGATTTGACCTGAAAGAGAGTGGGGCGGGAATTGGGGGGGAAGCCTATCGAGACCCTCTCCTCATCGCCCTGCATTTCTTTCTGTAATAATCTCCTTTTTGGGGGGCTGTTGTTGGTCTTTGCTGCTTCTTTTCTTTCTTATTGAAAAGGGTTTATCTCTCTCCTTTTCTCAAAATAAATTAATAAATAAAAACAAATTAATTTCCTTTTATTTTATATCTAGGAATTTAGTTTTCTTTCGATAATTTGTAGCCGTATTTCTTTTTTGCTGTCATGTAAGTGGCAAAATTATATACAGGCTACCTCTGCAGGACAGGTGTTTGGCTCTTAATTGAGGATGAAAATATAGAGGGCATGGGAGTTGTCTATTAGGATGCGCGGTGACATGACCACGAAGCATGTGTGTGTTTGACCTTTTTTGTTGGACTTTTCTCTCTTCTGACGTCATGTTTTGAATGTAAATTTAATACCATAGCCGAGGCCTAGGCCCAGGAACAGGCCCAGGAACAGGCCCAGGAACAGTTCATTGCTCTAATCCGAACGAACGGGTTGGTCATGGGCTCTCACAAGCCTGTCTTGCTTACCAAAGGAATGGAGGTTACGTTTAGCGAAGGAGACGGTGTGTTGTGAGACCAAAAAAAAATTCAAGTGCAGTTTGGTGTTTGTTTACGCAAGCACGGCAGCGGGCGCCGAGGGTGCTGTGGAACATCTTATTCTTTGCGGCTTAGGAAGGCGTAGGAAGCCGAGTCAGAGCGCGTCACTCACCTCATTTCACCTCCTGCTTCCAGAGAAAGACTCGCTAATCACTACTAGTACAGAATGAGAAGAATTCATGGAGGAGGAGGGGTAGGGTTTAAGTGGAGCTTCAATTTGTTAAAGCAGAAGCTTATCCAATCGGGGCGGAACCCAAATCATTGGAATCGAACATCCTTTCTCCAATCCCCAATTCCCAAATATTTTTCTCGCTATTACTCCACTGGTCCGTCCTTTTCTTTCTTTCTCTTTCCTTTTTCTTTTTAAAATCTGAAAGAAAGATTATGATTTTTTTTCTTTTTATTTTTCTTTTGGGCATCAAAGCAGAATCGCAACTGCAGTTGTCCCCGAACCTAATTAAAATAATGGAACAAAGACTATCCGCTATTGAACACAGGAGTGCTTGTCTTGAGAATTTCATGAACCAGGTCATTTGATTTATGTTTCTTTTCTTTTCTTTTCTTTTTCAAAAAAGAACACTGCATTTATTGTTGTCAAATGATGTCTTTGTATTTTGATTGAAGACAGCCAGAAGCCTCACCTACAGAATTTTCGAGGGCAAATAAAGAGCTTCGGAAACTCAGGGGTTCAATGGAACTTATAACCTACCTCAGGACCAAGCAGAAGGTACTGTTTACACAATCTCTCGGCTATCATGGAGAATGCTCTTATTGGAACAGAAACATAATTTTATGTATTCTTGTCTTATCGTTTTTGCTTTTCAGCAATAACTAGAGGAACCAAACATATCATCCTCAAATCTTGTGTTTAAAGTAATATCGTTTTAGTTGCTTAGGGTGCTTCAAGTTTCAACCATTAGAGTCCAAAGTCCCGAAAAAAGGCATGCTTTTGCAATTTTTCTCAAATAAGTTAAGTACGCAACCAAAACTAGTCACCAAAAGATGCCGGTCATTTCAAGTAAGTTTATGTCTCACTAAACATCAGGAGAAGAGAAAACAATGGGTATGCTAATCAGTAAGATTAACAAAGTAGCAATCAATACAAGAACCACCAATTGGAAATCTGCCTTGTTTTTTTAATTGGATATGGGCCTCGCTTGCTTCAAACATGTTGTACTGGTTACTTTGGGGGACAAGACATTGTATGTATGAGGTTTGCTTTTTTCACTTTCTAGGAGATTGATGGTTTGAGATCACTGATGACTGAATGCCCAGAAGATAAAGACATGCTTGATATGGCAAACGAGGAATTGAGCCAGGCCATGGAAGAAGAGAAAAGACTGCAGAATTTGCTGCTGAAGTCATTGCTTCCCAGGGATGATGCTGATGAGAGGGACTGCATTTTGGAGGTGAGAGCAGGTAACAATACATCTATAGATAGCATTAGAAGCGATATTTCACTTACACCTATGGTTTTGGTGTCAGATCCATTAAGCAGTTTTTCTGCATTTCTCCATCTGTTCTATTTATACTCTCTTGAATCTGACAAGTTTTAATCAGGATCTGGAGGGGAAGAGGCTTCTTTATTTGCGATGGATATATTCAAAATGTAAGATGTTGGAACATGTTGGTATTGTAACTATTTATGATTCCCAAGTCCTCTTTTGAGAACAGAGACCTTGTTTAAATTATAACAGGTATGAGAGATTCTCTCAGAATAACGGTTGGAAATTTGAAGTGGTATACATAACAGAATCTGATTTGAAAGGATATAAGGTATGCTTCCTTCCTTTGTTGAATGATCTGTGTTTGTCTTGTATCCATTCCAGCTCATTTTTTTTCTGCAGAGGATTTCAGTTTTGAATATCACATTTTAAGGGGAGTTCATCTTGTGGCTGTCTGACAGATATCACTTCTGCTTCTGCTTGGCAGGAAGCTAGTGCAGCAATCTCAGGAGCTGATGTCTTTGGGAAACTCAAATTTGAGAGTGGAATTCACAGAGTTCAGGTCTCATTACTACTGTCCAATAAACTATGCATGACTTGTAACATAAGTGACAGATGGTTTGCTTTTGGCAGCGTGTTCCAGTGACAGAGAAGTTGGGTCGTGTTCACACTAGTGCTGTGTCTGTTGCTATCCTTCCTCAAGCTGATGAGGTGCTAAATCTGTAAATGATATCCTGCAATATGTTATTTGGAAGATTTTGAAAATTTATCACCTGAGGCTGGTTTGTTAGCATCTAAGCATTTATAAGGAAGAGCAATGTGGTCATCATAATGGCCACAATTACTGCCTATTCATGGTCTTTGGTCATTATTGTAATTGGAAGTATACATCTCGTTTTTGCCCTCTCATTGATCTTTTTTTATTTTTCAGTTCCAATATGATTGGATTTTGGACTTCTTTTGATTTATTGTTTTTGGGGCTTCTGCAGGTGGACCTTCAGTTGAGGAATGAAGATCTGAGAATTGACACGTATAGATCTGGTGGTTCTGGCGGTCAGCATGCAAATACCACCAATAGTGCTGTTAGAATAACTCATCTTCCAACCGGGATAACGGTTTCCATACAAGATGAACGATCCCAGCATATGGTAAAGGATTTTCATTGATTACTACTGTTTTGGTTTCTGAGTGTTTCGGATCTTTGGGTCGCAACTGGCCTCCTCATTACATTTATTTGAGACAATCTTTACTTAAGCTTGCAGATGTATTGCATACTCGTTTCCTAATTTAACAGTAGATTCTTCAGGCCACCAATGGTAATTTGATTAAATGGAGGAGTGGATGATCTGGTTTTTGAACCACAAATAGCATACAAATGGATGCTTTGAGCATCCAATCATTAAAAGTTACCTTGGATCTGGCACTCGACCAGCATTCTCAAACACACTCCATTGTCAATTTCTGCCTTTTAATTTTTTCTTTTCAGGATCTATTGGAAGGATGAATTATGGGTAGTATCTATTTCAAACCACTCACTAAGTTGCTAATGTATCAGTGCTTTTAATAATGGCTCGTTCTGTTTCTGCTATTTTTCCAAGCAATGAAGCAACAAGCATATGATTTTAACTGTCAACGGTTCACTTATTATATTGCTGCTTTCTGGCTCTTCATAGAATAAATCAAAAGCCCTCAAAGTGCTATGTGCAAAGCTGTATGAAATGGAAAGGTCAAGACTTCATATGAGTAGATCAAGACTTCGATCAGAGCAGGTTTAGAACAACTATGAGATAACTTGTTTGCTAGGTTTCTGTCTTTTTTTCTCTAGTGATTTGGAAATCTTATGCATTGTTGAACAGATTGGTAGTGGAGACAGATCTGAACGCATCAGAACATACAACTTTCCTCAAGGACGTGTCACTGATCATCGTGTTGGCATCACTCATTATTCAATAAATGATGTGATGCAGGGCGAGAGTCTGGATGTCTTCATTGATGCTCTTCTTCTACAGCAGGAAATGGATGCAATTGCATCATTTGGTTCTATTGAGTGAAGTTGGCCAAACCCTGGACGCTGGACCTCCTTTTGTTGGTGTTATTTCGTGGGGAGTCTTCGCCGAATTGGTGCTGAGCCCCTAATTGGTTGCGGTAGACTCGTTATTTATCCCATATTTCAGTGCTGAGCCCCTAATTGGTGTATTTTATTTTTTTATAATAAATTTATGATTTTTTAGAGAAGTGAGAGATGAATTCATTATTTTATGTTGCTCGAAACTGATTGTATCTTTCAGCGCTTTCATCGTGCATTGCACTATCACGTCATGTATCTCGATTTTTTTTCACTTCTGAATCTGAACTATGAACAGTAAATCCTTGCTGGTATTCTTGTGGACCTTGTCCTACCTTGTGTTGCTCTTAATTCCCCCCTTCGTAGTTTGGCAAACCATCTGGAAATTCTTGATCTCTTGTAAATGAAAAATAAGTTATTGATCGTATCTACACCCATCAAATATCGTCCAGGAAAAGCTTGCTTCGACGATGTCTTTCTACAAATGAAAAAACCACGACATTCCTAGACGGAGCTCTTTTTTTTTCTTTCTTTTTTTTTTTCTTGTGCGTGTCGTACCCTTGCAATGCTCAAAGGAAAATGAAGGGGAGGTGTATATTCTTTCATGGGCCGTTACTCCAATCCTAGCCCATGACTAGGTTCTGTATCATGTTTTCCTTCTTGTAGGTTGTTCAATTTCTGTAAGAGTTCATGTGGGATTCATTGTGTCAGCAATGGATGACTGACATGATGGGAGCAGTTGTTGACAGAAAATATTCCTTCTTCCTTGCCGGTCGTTCAAAACGACAAGCTCAATCAGGGCTGCTACTTAGGCGGGCAGAATTTATGATCTCCAGGCGATAATCCTTACCCCACCAACCTACTTGCTTCAAGGATAGACAACGCTAAAAGGTCATCCTCTCTTCCAGTCAGGAGAAGGAATGTAATTATAGTGCACCCGACAGGCAAGTGGATGATAAAATTGATGGTTCTTAATCTTATCTCGAACCCCAAAGAACATTAGAAGATAACAAATCATGATTTGTTGTATCTCAAAAGAAAAACCAAAGGTTAGGACCTTTGAGAAGCCAAACCCATAGGATGAAAATTGCCATACAAGTGGGGTATGGTGTGCATATTCTCTCTGCCTTTTTGGCTGATATCAACTCTTTTCTTGTAAAGTTCGCCAATCTTGACCTAGAAAAGTAAGAAAAACAATATAGGCTCTCTTATTCATGGTTGTGATATCTCAATTCGCTTGTAAGTCCCTTGATTAAGAAATGTATATGTTGCCTCTTGCAGAAAAGACGATGGAATATATAAAGCCATAAGCAAAGCCCAGAGATATGGTGCAAATCCCTTGGGGTCCAAGCTGTCAAGACTGAAGGAGACAAGTGAACATACCTATCATAAAAAAGCTATGAGCTACCTCATCCTAGGAACCGTAGTTACTTACAGAGAGAAATAAGAAAAGAAGTGGGGGGGTCTGGTTTAGGTGGTCTACTTACCCCATTTCCATTGAAAGAATAATCGTAAAAATACCATTTCCTCTTCTTTCATTTTGTTTTACCATATTTAAGACTCATTCTCTTACAGTCAACTAGCATTTCTCTCTTCCCACGTTAAAAGTCCATGAAAATGACCCAGTTGTTAGTTGTGATTGCTTGGAAATGTAGAAAAGAAATCAGCTGACATGCAATCCTAACCGCAAAAGTCTCTTTCTTTACTTGCAAGGTTGAAATCTTGAACTTGTGAACGTGCCGGTTGGCTTGAGATGAAATCTGTCCGTTCATTTCCACTACTGGTTATTGGATTTGATATCTAATTAATAAAAAAGATTTCTATGTGATACAATATCTAACAACAATAAGAATCCAATGCTAAAAAAATAATTAATCAGATTCTATTTCTGGGTGTTGCAAGAAATGGTTAATGAAGTATCAAGCTTTGTCGTTTTTTGATTATTGGTATCCTGATTTGTACCGTAAGGATTAGTATTGTTTTCTTCCATTGTTGAGTTTATTACCCAATTGCTTACGCGTAGAGCTGGACTTAATTAGCAGGGCCATTTGTCTCTGATACAAAAAAATTGACCCTCTCCTATAAAAACAAAAAGAGAAGATTTTGCAGTTCATAACAAGCATATCTGACACAACTCCAGAAACTGAAGGGGAGTTAGAATCTGAAAACAGAATCAAACAAGCTACCAGAGAAAATTCTGTCAAACTTCTTCGATGAATACTATAATGTGAATGACCAACTGGGTCTTCCTTATTTTCCTGAAAAGTTCAAGCAGGTGTCGGGAGTGACCAGAACTAAAAGGGGGATTGGATTGGATTGGATTGTTTTGGTTTGGTTTGGTTTGCTTACCTGTGTGATCTGGTGATATGGATGATTTTCCAAAAGTTATGTATGGGTGGAGCTGGGAAGAAAACAAGCTGTTTGAGATGGCTTTGGCTGTGGTTGATGAAGAAGACCCAGATAGATGGAAGGTGGTTGCAGCCATGGTTGGTGGGAAGAAGAGTGAAGAGGATGTGCAGAAACATTATGTGATCCTTTTAGAGGACTTGCAGGGTATAGAGTCCGGTAAATTGGATCATAAACTTGTCGGAGAAGCTCAGCCTTGTGTTCAAGTTGACTGCACTGAATCTGTATGTTGGACTGATGAAGATCACAAGTATGTAGTAATCTTTACTTGTTGAATTGAATCTCTTTAGCTTACTTCGCTTGCTTTGTTTTATATTTTTTTTCCTCTCTTCCCTTCTCTTTTGGTCTGTGTTGCCATGTTTTCAAAATTAAAATATTCTGGTTCCCATTGGATGCTCCGTGCCTGTTATAGATAGTCAGAACGGCTTCATTTAATTCTTCTAAAAAGATTTTTCTTCATATCCAATTATAGGGTCTGAAGTCAGTAAAATGCATTCTACTCACCGGATAAGAGTAATCTTACTACCGGACATTCGATAAAATTTCTTGCTGTTAGCAGGCGCCTGATTATTATCTTGGGATTTCTAATTCATTTTCTATTCAGAATTTCATTTTTAATCGGTTGGTCAACCATGTGAATCCAATATTGCTAGTCTGATCAATAAGGGGCGGATTACAGAGAAAATGTTGTGGTCATTCCACTGCTTTCTACCAAGGGTTCTTTGGTCAGCAAACTCCTCCAGAAAAATGCATCAGGTTCTTGCCTTTTGTTGTCTGAAGGAAGTGATTTCAGGTTGATGCATTTTTATTCCCAGTCTCATGAAAAAGATAATACAGTTCATTTTTGTGGAGGGTTCTCAAATGTAATCCACTGTTCCTCACTCATCGTATGGCAAGCCTTGAGGAAACTAGGTCTAAAACCCCTTGTAGTAATAAAGAAATTAAGCATAGAAAGCACAAGGGAAATCAACATCTATGTCTATCATTTTAGCTTCAATTAGTTATGTTATGTAGCGGTGACTGGCTGCTATCATGGTTTATTTTATATCTTTATTCCTGGATATGTCAAAAATTCTCCTTACCAGTAGCTTTTTGAGTTCCAGAGAAGATTTTTGTTCCTTTGGAATTTGGGTTAAATGTCATATTTCTTCCGTTAAATCCCTGAACTTTACTGTATCTTTGATTCCAGGTTGCTGGTACAACTGGACATAAATTGATTGCTCGTACTCAGGAAGATTGCAAGCCAAGAACATAATTGATGATGGTAGGAGTATTAATTCTTAAACTTTATACGTAGTTTGGAGTAAGCTACCACTTATATTCTACTTTGTAAAGCAGAAGTTTCCACCTAAAAGTGGATCAGAAGTACTGTTGATCTTCCAATCTGTAGGTGAAAGATGGATCGGAGATCTTCCTTTTATCTCTTTTTTTCCTCCCACCTTTTTTGAATTCTAAGTCTTAGATAGTGTTAAGAAACTCGTTAAATTTGTATCTCTAAAAATTTAAATTTTATTTTTGTTTAAAATTATTATTTTTTATGTATTTTTTATTATTTTGATAAGCAAATTTTAAAAAAAATTATTAAAAAAAAATTATTTTAATATATTTCCAAATAAAAACACTTCAAAAAACAACCACCACCACATCTCTTAACCAACATCAATCAAGGGTTCCACTGGGTTCGTCGTTTGCAGCGTCTTACCAGTAGTCTGGTGTTCAGTATTTCACAATTGTCCAGAACCATCTTTGAAATATCTCGTTTTGACCAAACTCAGGCATGAGATCAAGATGTCTGACATCAGAAATGGTTTTTTGGATTCTACAATACCACACCAAGTTTTGTCCATCACCATGTCTAGTTTACGAAGAAAGCGAGACACTTGTGAAATAATATACTACTTGGGTCCCAAAAACCGAATGGTCAGCATCCCTGCATTTCCCACAGCACAATGTTACGTTGAAGAAGCACACCATGAGAGCATGGAAGTTGTAGCTTGGCCATTGATTTTGGGATGCGAGAAGGGTCTCTAACCCTTTTCTGTTTTGGAGTTTTTGGGTTATATACCATGGAAAAAACTACAAGAATTTGAAGAAAGAAAGGAATTGAACTGACTTTTGTTCAGAAAATTTCACAGACAGTGCCATGAAAATCTTCATGTAATATCTCCATGAAAAACTCGCCATGACATTTTACTTTCTCCATGTGATCTCCATCCATGGTTAAAAGAACTTCCTTGTCCAGTTACAGTGTGATCTCTTTATAGACAACGTTGCTTAATATAAAAGATAATCTCCATCTGGGGCTAAGACAACATCTAGTCCAAGTACAACAATGTGTCTATACGAGCATAAAAAAGATATTTGTTCAAATAGAATGGTGAACACAAGCTTAGAAATTTCTTAGAAAAAATTCGGTAATAAATAAACATGAAATCTCCAAGTTCATTGACCCGCTTTTTTAAAATTAAAATAGCAAGATTCTCAACAACTCACAATATAATTTGAATTTAAAAAAAATTTAAAATGATAAAACACTTTGTAAAAATCAAATCAAAACTAACTAATTAATTATACAAAAACCAAAATGAAACGTATTAAAATAAATCAAATACTTAAAAAAAATTAATATGATATCTTTTTAAAAAAAATTAAGATGCCAATCTGTTTGATTGATCTGAGCTTTACGGTTAAATTTGTGAAGCTCGTGATTTGGGTTATGAAAAAACACTAGATTTAATAATTTTTTAAATCTAAATATAGGATAAAAAAAGCTAAAGAATGAAATTAAAAGAAAAAACACTAGAGGAAAAAAAAATTATAAAATAACTTTGTTTATGAAAAATCAATTGACACGATGAAAAGTGAAATTGCTCGAGTTAATTTAAGTTAATAATGAAACTGTGAAAATCATGTAAAAATCTTTTTTTAATAATTTAATCACAAGAAAAAAAATGAAACACATGGTGAATATAAAGTTTTATATGAAAATTTAGTTCACGATAACTAAACGAATTGATTGTCTATTAACTAAAAAAAGATCCAAACTGAATTTTTAGTTTGGAATTCAAAGTTGCCTCCTATATTTTCTTTTTATTTATCTTTGATTCTCTATTTTTTAAATTCAACTCTTTCTTTACTAAAAAAAGAAGCAATTGGATATTAATTTGGGTCTAAATGGTGCAATTAAGTTAAGAAAATGTTTAAGGATCAAAATTGAAATTAGAGGTGATCAAAATTAGAGAGTGTATAGTAAAAAATGCACATTAAAATAGTCTCACCTCTTAACTATCTTTATAATTATAATTTAATTTTTTATGAAATAAAAAAAATCAAACGAAAGCTCATATTTTTTAAATATTCATACATCCTTTAAATATGACCCATGAGGTCCTAGGCTGGTTTTCTTGATGGACCTTGCCTTGTATTTTGTGCTGAGACCTGACGATGAATGGGACAAGCCCTGGGCTTAATGTTGGGCTCGATATTAGGCCCATTATTGTGTGTTCAATCTAGGCCCTAAAATGAGGGTGTTAAGTCTGAACTCTCATCAATAGCCCCAAGTCTGTGTCTTTGATGAAGAAAAACTGTCTTCCATCCTAAACACTATGACAAAATCAAGTACAGGAAATCTCAAAGGCCAGCGCATCCGAGCTCGACAAGAAGGCAAAAGGTTTATGTAACAATGCCATTTAAGGCCCCAGATAGTCGTAGCAAAATAGGAAATTACAATCCTCTGGAGGCAATAAAAAGTAAAATACTGGTGCCTTTTCAATTTGATTTTCTTCAAGGAGGGGACTCGATATAACAGACAATATCAAAATCAAGATGGAGGTTAAAAGGAAGCTGTTCCTGTACAGCGAAGTTGATTCTAAGCTTGTGTAATGTCTAAACAAAGATCTCAATTGCTATCGATCAATGCCTCATCTGGTAGCATTTTGATCTATAATGTTACAAAGATCTCTCTTGAGCTTCATGCTCAATGGAGCTGCCTGCAATGGAAGTTCGTCCCTGAAAAAATTGTTCCAACTGCAGCAACTATGTTCATATCCTCACGGGGCATAAGTTTTCCTTGGCCAAAGATAACAGCAATCTTACATTCTCTTAATGATTCGAGTACATGATATTCAACTTCATCTGTCTAAAAGTGAGATTTTGATCTCATCATTGGTTTATGGTTCGGAGGTGAACAAAGAATAGTTGTGCAAATCTGCCCACATACAGCTAGTGATGATTTGTTGGTATGTGATCTGGGAAACGAAAATAGCAACTCCACTGAATACCGAGTTTCTCATCCCAGCTGAGTCCATTCTAGATTAATGCAAGCTACTAGCGGTTCCCAAAAGGATCGCTGACTATTGAGTTTCATAGTGATAGCATATGGTTCTTAACAGACGGCTCAAACTGACGATGAGATATCTCAGGTTTAATCCTTTGGCGAGCACAAGTGAAAGCACAAAGGTACTTGCAGAAGAAGCAACAGCTACAACGTGGGGAAATACCAAAAGGATCAGGGTTGATATGTGATCAATCAGTAAATGAGCCTCAAAGCTACGCGAACATCTACCTGGATAGAATTGAATTGCTGATATCCTCTAATGGGGGGGCACAGGAGAACACACCAGATTCGTGCACATACCATGCCTGTTACAACAACCCAGTAATAGTAAAATGTATATTCTGATTGGCTACCACGGAAACCAGAAGGCAGGAAAAACATGGGTTTGTCATCAAAATCAAGGGATGCAAAACAAGTGCCACACTAAAATTAAAGCCTGCACAATCCGACCACAGTACATACCCTTAAAAGTCACTCACATCAGAGCGCAACCTAATTTTCCATCTAACCTATCCCTATGCTAAACAGGCAGCCTTATAACGATCTATCTGACATAAAAATTGAGTTACAACTCTATAAACATGATTCATCTACGAGACAACATTGCACGATACTTTATTGTGGCCTTCACCTTTGCACCTGCTGCAATGCAGTGGCCTTTTAACCACTCCTCTTGACCGGATTCTTCTCTTCTTGGGAGAGCCAGAGACACGACGAAGAGGGGAAGGGTTTACCTGAACCTCTGATGATTCTCCAAGCACAGGCTTATCTACCGTTGGAACAGGCTTTATTGATTCAGAGTATGTTAAACGAAAAGCTTCAGTTGTATAGTACTTGGAGCAGTAGTCATACACATCCCTACCAATGTGCTGAAGCACCGCCACAGCATGCAAACATGGGAAACCGTTAAGTTGCCATTCCCTGCAACTACAGTCCCATGCATCTATGTTAACGACATTAACTGCGCCCAGGAAATCTTGTACCTCAAAAGTGTTACTAGGTGAAAACATAACTTGAAGTGACTGTGCCTTGAGAATCTCTTTCTGTAATTTATCCTCCACGGATGGAGTTAATCTTGTTAGCCACTGATCTGACTCCACCTTTCGAGTGTAAATTAGTTCCATCAGCTTATGGCGAATGGTCTCAATAATCTTTATTATTGGTAATGCTGCGAGCTCAGTTAACCAACTGTAAAATGACTCGGCAATGCCTGATGTTATATGGTTGTACCGCGCACCATGGAAAAGTGAGTTTGCCCAGTTTTCAGGGTCACTTTGCAAAATCCAATCATAGGCTTCAGGTGAAATACTCTTGATGCTTTCAATGCACTTTCGAAATGCATCAAGTGTGGGAGCATATGCAGCATCAAAAAGATGTCCAACGATGACTCCAATAATTTCATGAATGCATGGACCCTTAAGATCCCTCTTCAGCTCTTCTGACAGATAGCGAAGGCAATAAGCATGGTAAGAATTCTCAAAAACCACAGAAATTGACTGTCTTAACCCCATATGTCTATCAGCCACAAATGTTATTGGCTGAAATGTTGGAAGAGCAGTTTTCAATTGTACCAAAAACCAATGCCAGTTATCATCATTCACAACATCCACTATAGCAAAAGCAACAGGGAAAATACCATAATTTCCATCCACCGCTGCTGCAGTCAGCAATTCTGACTGATATTTTGATTGCAGGCTCATAGTGTCAAGGAAAAGCAAGGGGCGACAACCACTCTGAAAACCATGTAGTGAAGCATGAAAGGCAATAAATAACCGATGAAAACTTAGGTCCTCCCTGGTGTTAAGAGAGACAGCTGTACCCGGATTTGTCTCTACAATCTTCTCACACAACCATGGTAATTGATTGTACGCCTCTTTGTATGAACCCTGAATCTCCTCTGTGGCAGCCTCCATCCAACGTCGAACCTGTGAATATCTCAATTCAATTCCAAATTCCTGCTGAATTTGATTGGCAATTTCCTTGGGTTTGACATTAGGACTATCACGCAACTTTTCCTTGACAATACCTTCCACTACTTTCTTTGAGGCTCGAGGATGACTATCTGTACTGGTACCAGCACCACATGTGTGAATTTCATTCAGCCTTTTAATTCGGAATAAGTGTGTGGTAGACAGTCTTGATGCAAAAATCCTCCAGGGACAGCCATCAACACTACACTTGGCACTTACACGCATGCTATCATTTTTCTTAAACTTGATCGTGAATCCCTGAGCAATGGAATACTTGCGGAAAGCATCACGGACTTCACGTACATTGTTAAACTGCTGGTGAAGGCCGGTTATGCAATTCTCCCATAACTTAACACGTTTCATCTGTCCACCACTCTGAATTTCAGTAGGTACTGTAGCTAAGGAGTTGAATCGCCCAGCATTCTCAGAAGCAGAAGCAGAAGCAGAAGCAAGAAAAGCAGGGGCAGGAGCTTGAGCAACAGGTGTAACATTGAGAGGATACTCTTGTTGGATCACTCTCTTCCTTGTGGACCTGCAAGACCAATCATGCATTAATATGATATAAAATACAAGTATGCCAGTTAAATCAGTTTGGAAACCATTGTATCCACATGGTCAGCTGCATCTCATTACAGTTAAAATTAAATGCCAGACCCTGTTGCCTCTAAATACAACCAGAAGCCAGGTGAACCATTTAACAGAGTAAAACAACATAAACCTTCAACATCCGCATTCCAAGAACGTATGCAAGTTACCTTTTACGAGGAGGCACAGGTGTGGCTTCAGTTGTACTAGGCGTAACTGCAGCTAATGCTGTTGAGCTTTCATTCTTAATGACAAAAACGTCCACAGTCCCTGAATTTCCATGAAAATCAAGAAAACGCTGGACGTCTTTGTCACTTGAAATAGTAATCAGAGTCCGCTTGTTATTGGGAAGAAAGTACTTGATGGTCATTGAATCAGTTCCATACTTCCACATATCTGCAATCTCCAACCTCAATTCATCAAATTTAGTCTCACGACTTACACTAATAGCATGAGCATCTCCACCAACATACGACAAGGAACCATCACTAGCAGTGGAAAACTTCCCACCAGACTGACATATCACAATAAGGTTATTCATGGCTTTTTCTTTCCAGTTATTTGCAGCGAGAGTCAATAGTTCGAATTCAATAAAACCAGAGAAAATAATCTGTCCAAAAAAAACAAAAATCCATCAACCACTAGAAAAGGGAAAATGCACATGCAATTAATATATATATAAACAAGACATTGGTAGCAGTAACAAAATTATAAAATTCCAAAGACACAAATCTAAACAACTCATGACCTTTGTAAACAGAAGTATCCAGCAGATTCAAACTGTAAGCATTTTAAGCAATTGTTAATTAAAAAAAAAAATCTTTCTTGCAAACAATGAAACAAAAAATTGCAGGCAGATATAAGAACGGGTTTCACAGTACCTAAATTCAATACATGAAAGCAATGTAGTACCGAAAGATAATAACTTTGAAAGAAAAACAATTAAGAGAAAGCAGAGAGAGAGAGAAACAAACTGATCCAGAAGCGAAGATTGCAAGAGGCAGCCAAAAACCGTAGCTTTTACTCCATCGAAGAAGAAAAAGGAACCCTAGATTTAACGATTTGGGGGGGTTTAAGGGTTTGAATTAAGGTGGGTTTTGGGTTTTGATGGTGAAGGAGGTGAATTGAAATAAAATTGTGGTTTGGGATTGTTTGGAAATTTTGGGGTTACGAATTGGACTTTTGGGGATCTCTCTCTTTTTCTCTCTGAAAAGTAAATGGAGAGTAGGATGAAAACGCAAATTCCCAAAAACAAGAGTGGCTGACCTATAAAAGGACAATTTTACTCCTCGTTTTCACTGTCTGTGGGCTTTACAATTGGGCCTATGTCGGTATAAAGGGTGCAGAGCTGGACCCTCTAATCTAATTATGGGCCTAATTGAATGCAGCAGACCATGTTGCTTTTTTTAATTTTGATTGTGTCGGTAGATCATCAATCAGGACTTTTTCTTCCAATCGCAGTCCAAAAGCAACAATGTTTTGCATGGAAACTGTCCCAAAAACAAGAGATGGTTCTTGTTTGGACATGGGGTTTCTGGAGATTCAGTTCACTGCCCAACGCAGGGCCACCGGAGAGATCACGAAGATATCTTTTGGTAATGCGGTACGATTTGTGTTTTTAAAAATTATAATTATTTTTTTTGTTTAAAATTAATAGTTTATTTTAATATTTTTAAACTATTTTGATACGATAATATTAAAAATAATTTTTAAAAAATAAAAAATATTATTTTAAAAACACTTTAAAATATAATTAAAACCATACTTTCAAATAACTCGATGTACTTTAGTTGCGCTAGTGCGCTTGCATCATCAAATTATCTTCACCTTTTTAAATCCAGTAAAAAGGATGTATTTTGTCACGGCTAAATAGGGCCGCATAAATGAGAGTGTTATTAAACAAAAAAAAAAAAAAAAAAGACGAGGAGATTTTATTTTACTTCAATTCACAGGATACTATGCATTTGAGTGTTTTTGTTTTCATTTTTTTGGTGTGTCCTTTTTTTTAATTTTAATTATATCTTTGATTTTATTTTTTAATTTTTTTTATCCTTTTATTAATTAAGTTATATTTTTTAATCTCATCCTTCCACATTAAATTTATTAAAAATTAAACTTTATTATTTATTTTGATTTACTTTCTATGAGATTATTATGATCTCATAACTTGATATACAGATTGGTAAGTTAACTTGAGTTAATTTGAACTGATCCGATATGTTTTCGTCTCAATATTTATATATAAAAAACACATTTTAAATATTTATTTTGAGACAAACTATATTTTCATCGGTCATTCGGGTTGTTTTGAGACTCACCAAGTTGAACAGGTCACATCAAGTCAATTCTTATACGGTTTAAAAAAATCTACTAGAAAAAACATTATCACGCCTATACATTTTTTTCTTATGTTAAAAAATAAAATATTGATCCGATCTACAAAGTAGCGCAAGCTACCATCATTGTTGGTCTGTACAACCTTAATTAATTATAGCTACAAAACATACTAAAATGTTTAGATATTTTATTACAGCAGTTCACATTATTTATAAGTTTTTTTTTTCAATTGCATCTTTCTATAAATTGACAATGTTTAGATATTTTATTACCGTAGTTCACAATGTTTAGATATTTTTTTTTTCCAATCATGTTAATAGTGCCAAATTTATATACACACACACACACACACACAAAAACTTTTTTTTTTATTTTTCAATAAGTAAGTAGAGTGATACCTAACTTATGAGCAACATTTAAAAATATTACCTAACACAAAATTTATATACTTAAATGAGCAATCATTATTGTGGTGGATGATAAGAATAACTTGGAACACATATTTAAAAATAATGTCAATTATAGAATTAATTATATTTACATTTAAGTATATCCCATAGAACGACTACATCTACAAACTATTTTATTTTCCTGAACCAATGTCCTCAATATAATCCTTTCCCCCATTCATATGACCGGCAAAACCTTTTGTATAATAGTAGCCCCTACACTCGCGACCGCCTCATCTATTACCCAAAATATTAGCTCTCGATCCTACTACCGACTCATCAAATATACTTCAAGAAATATCGACCCCTGCTCCTACGCCCGACTGAACAATTGAGTAACAACAGCCCCCGTTCCTACACTGGACCAAACCATTAAGTTGTAGAAATAACAACTCCCGATCTTACGACCAACTAATCGTTTAATCTACTAATTGGGAGGAGGATTGTTTAGATCATGGTGATGGGTTGTCAAACATGGGGCATGATTAAGAATATTCTATATAATCACCAAGTTCATGGGAGCATGTAAGAAACTGTTTAATAATTGCTCAACTAAATTCATGGAGAACATTGAGGAAAACTTGTCCTATTATGTCATGAAAAATAAGGATGATAATATTATATTTAAATAGGTTTGAAAGCAATGAAAGCTTTTGCTGTTTAGTATACAAGTTTTGTGCATATAAATATATTATATATTTTCTTTGTAGAGGTAATAATAAAAGGTAATTTTCATGAATATGTTATGTACTATTTTGTTTTATTGCTTGTGATAATTCCGCTTGCATATGACAAGTTAAAATGTGAGAACCTTCTTTGGTAAGCGAAATTTATAGTAATAAGTAAATACATGCAAAAAAAAATAAAAAAAGACTTGGTATAGTGGGACTAGACTGCCGTGAGGTTGAAATTTTGAGTGAAAAACTTGTCCCTGTAACAAATTCTCTCTATTTCTTTTCAATTTTGAGATCACTACAATTTCAAGAATCAAAGTACTAAGATATCTACACTCTCCATGACTGTACAGTTGCTTGTTCAACAGCTTCAGGCAACCTAATGCATCTTTTGCTAGGACTATTGAAGATAAAATGTACACGTGTACCAGTGAACTTTGATGCCAAGATTTCTGCCTACCTGCACTTCCCGGAATAAAAGGGCATTTCCAAAGTCTTCTGTCGAAAACAAAAAATAAAGACTGATCTATGTGATTGATTGTCACAATCGATTCTCCAAGAGATCAGGCAAAGTTATCTTTCCCAGGTTGTTCGGGTCGAGCTTGCTGAATTGATTGCAGATCTGCAATATATCTTTTTCGCCAATCTTTCCCATTTCTTTGAGCTTGTAGATTACGTACTCTGATTTACTGTAAAAAAAAAAAGGTTCAAAAATAAATGAATCATGGCTCTATCTAGATTGAAAGACTGCATATCTAATTTTCTGTGAAAAACAAAGAAACAAAATGAATCAATAGAGGCTCTATCCAGCGTGCCAGATTACATATTATGATTCCCATAAAGAGAATCCATTGTAAAGCCCCAAAAAAAGATCAATTACATCGTCTGCAATGATATAGGTCATGAGAAACAAAAGAAGGAAGATATTAGGAAGTTTAGAGGAGTTGATTGATATCAGCATCTGGATCTACACATGTTCCACATAACATGATGGCTTGGAGCAGCTATGAAGAGCCCTTGCCTTTTCAACTCAAAAGTATTTGGATAAAAATATATATCCAGGAAATTAAAGATTAACTACTCCGAATACTATATAACTTATCATTTGAGAAGAACTAGTCAAAGAGTGACCTTACGCGTTTAAATCCATAATCTTTAAATACTAATGGAGTCATAAATATCAGACAACCTGCTCTCCTATGTTGTTTTCCATTTCAGTAGGAAACCTATTGGCAGCATAGACCGTCGAGTCTCCTGAGATCATGCAATCTATGAGACTATGATAGATTATTGTCTTGCAGCACATCATATTTAGCTGAAGTTTCAAAAGACCTTCATGCAAATAAGCAAGAAAGGTTTTAGAATGTGACATGCTATATGCTAAACCATCCTAACTATGCTAAAGGTCTCCAAATCCAATAGAGCAATTACTTCACACAAGACAACAGCCCATCACATACTGTCCTCAATTCACGAGCCTGTCACTAACAATTAGAAGGCAAGAACCAGGTTAACTTGGCTCATAAACAAGAGGAATTTAAGATTTTAATTACTTTTGATCTGTATTTCAATGTTTGGGAACATAATACATCAGCGGTTTCACTAGAATTTGCTTATCTAAAATTCGCATCAACACAATGCTCAACCCACCCACCAATCTGAGAGTAATTATCGAGGATAGTTAGCACAGAAATAGAAGGAAGAGTTTAATTAACTTTCGATATCCATCTCCTAGAGCAGCATTTCATCAAGATTCCATCTTATCACACAATGCCCCCAATTCAAAGCATAGGCTACTAAACTTCTGGTAAGAAGCGGATTACTTATTCTCTTAGGTAAGAAGCTATCTCCATCTACGTGTTCATACACATGGTACTAATCAGCTATTTCTATATACTCCACAATACATATTTCAACAATTTTTTCCTCAACTAGAAGAGACCCGAATTCAATACATAGCCTAGTTAATGTTTTGAGGATTTGTTTTTACCTAAATTATCATATCATTAATTAAAAAAAATTCCCAACAAGAAGAGCTATACATATCCAGAAATAAAAGCAATTAGACAGATAAGAACAAGCGAGAGATCAATATAGAGCCACACCTAATGAAACCGTTATTGTTCATATCCGCAGCAAGCAAATCCTCCACAGTGATATCTCTATGCAACACCCAATTGGTAATCCTCCTGTGCCTCTTATCAATCCTAGCCTCTGCCAAATAAAGAAATGCCCTTGCTACCGCTAATGTCGAAACCAAAAGCCAAATTGCTGCAAACAACCTCCCTGGCAAGGTCTTAAACGCCCTATCACCATACCCAACAGTCGTAACTGACATAACCGCCAAATAAACTGAATCAATCCAATCAAGATCCTCCAAAGAGTACAAAACCAAGGTCCCAATTCCAATACACAGAACCACCACACCAAGTGCCAATCCAACCTTCAATCTTATCCTCATCCTTCCCTTTTTAACATCAAAGATATAATCAGTAGCTGAAAATCCTTCGTGATTTCGATTTTTACCCATTTCAATGCCAGTCAAGATCATGCTTTCTTGCAAATCAAGAACGTAATTAACTAGCCCACTGAGCAAGATGTCTATAAATCCAAACCCAACTAGCACAAACACACAAGCAAAGACCTTTGTCACTGGTGTTAAAGGAGTTATATCACCATAACCAATGGTACACATAGTGACTATACAGAAATACAAAGCGTCAACAACCGGGTGAGTCTCAATACCCGAAAAATGATCAGTGTTGAAAGAGTAGATAATAACTCCAAGAAGCAGATACATGGATAGCAAGAAAGTGGCTTGCCTGATTATAGAGGTAGAATCAGGTTGTGGTTTAGGGATTTGGGGCTTTGTTGGTTGAAACTCTCGCATGACAACCATAGCAGGAGCTGTTTTGCACCTGTGAAGAGTGCCGGGTTTCTTGAAACGGGTATTCGGAGGTCCGAGTGGAGGAGAAGGAGAAGTGGATGGTGTTTGTGGGGCATCTTGGATTTCAGGGAATAGTATTGGGGTTGAAAGAGACTGAGTGAGAGTGATAACGGGTTGGGGTTTGTAACTTTTTTGGTTACCGAGAAAAGGCTCATTCTCCATCTCCAGAAAAGAAGAAGAAGAAGAAGAAAAAGAAGAAAAAGGGGTTCGTAACCTTGTTTTGGACAAGGAGAGAGGGAGTTTGTGGTGGACGAGGAGTTGGATACTTCTAATGGGTTTTCATTTTTCTTTCTGAGAGGCTAACCTATGGTTATCAAGTCTATCATGACCGGAGAGCAGTCTATTTTACGGTGACAATGACCCCACTTACAGGCAGATGGACAAAAAGAAAACGTCATGTTTCTTATCGATGCTGGGTTCTCAATTTGTCATGGCTGGCTATGCGTGGGTTCGGCGTCAGGTTTTACTTTGACTGGTGAACAAGCCGGCGCATGCTACTAAATCTCCAATCTCATGGGAAAAGGATGAAAATCTGCATCTGCCGATGAGCATTTGAATCATGTCTCCCTCGTTTTACACGTATTGTGAATTTGATGTGGCGATTGTATTTACCAGCAAGAAGAAGGGAAGTCTTTTTTTTTTTTGGTGAAATATTGTATTTTTTGTTTTTGAAAAGAAGGGGGAGTCATTGACTAACGAGAGAGGAGAGGGTGTCTATCGATCGTTTTATACGGCGTTGTTTGATTTTTCTGCAAAAATATTTTTGAGAAAATTTATTTTTAAAAATTTATGTTTTTAAATAATTTCTATGTTATTAAAAATATAACTTATCAACCAAGTTTTATTACATGAATATAGGATGCAATTGAATTAAAAATTAAATAAGCTAGAATTAAGATATAACTCACCAATCAGGTTCTAGATTTGCTTTTTAGAAATCACCAGTTTAAGTCTCATGAACCTTAGGGTCACTAGAGGCTTAAATAGTCGTTAATTTCAGGGCCTGTGAGATTAATTAAAGTGCATATAAACTGACTTGGATATCTATATTAATAATAATAAAAAAAAGAGTAAGCTGGAATTAAAAAGGGTGGAATAAGGATAGTAATTTCACTAAAATTTGATAGATATTAATCTAAATTAATTTAAATAAATATAATTTTTTTTTTATGTTGATTGGAGTTCATATGATATTCAAAGTCAAAAACTTGAATTAAGGTAAGGTAGGTATGGATACTCCATTGTCCTGACCCAAAACCCTACGGAACTACGTAAATAATCTTAAATTTTTTTAAAAAAATTACATGTGTACCGAGCATATATAAATAAAATTTAGGGTTCTTTCTACTTTTCAAAGCCTCTCCTCTCTAGCCGTGTTTCAGTTTTTCTACCTTCCATATTGCTCTCTCCTCACTACCCCCATTGGCATAATTGAAAGAAGAATCAATCCCAGAAACAGAAGTAGGAGAAGAAGAAGAAGAAGGCGAAGAAGGGCATTTGGAAGCTCTTTGGACAAATTCATCCAACAAACTATGAACATTTTCAAGATCATATTCCCATGGCTGAAGTGGTTGCAGATGAGTTTGGGTTTCGATGTTATGCAACCGGGCTAGTGAAGCCATGAGAAGGAGAGAGGATCCATGAAGAACGTGGATCAGATGATCTAGAGCTTACGCTTGGGAACTCAAGAACTAGGTGAGGTGGCATGATATCTGATTTATAGATCAAATCTACTGTTGTTTACGTGAATCCCTTGCTGTAAGTGCGAAAAAGGGACACCGCTCGCTCACAGGTTGTCGGAGGATTGGATGGATGGATGACTTTTTATAAAGCGTTGCTACTGGCCAATAATTGTTGCCCTTTTCTCACTCTCCATTTTTTTTTTTTTTACTGGTATACATAAATGTGTTTTTTAAAAAAATATTTAATTTTTAAAATTTATTTTTGATATGGAATGTGAAAATTAAAATGATTTAAAAACATTAAATTTTAATTAAAAAAATTAGTTAGAACTCACTTTCAAACAACTGGTTCATGTGATATTGCAGCCACGGAAGAAAGTGGGGGTGGGCTGTGTCCTCACGTGTGTCACTTCAATATTTCCTCTACTCTTTTTCTATAAATTGGCAACCGTAGAAAATTCAATGAGAGCTTGATAAGAGCAAAAACATGAAGCCAATTATTGGAACCAAGCTAGATTTATTGCAAGCACCAAAACACGCAGTCTTTTGTTTTTTGTCAACCTTCATGAGAGTTGAGATTGGATTACTCTTGATTGAGCACTTTAATCTTCATTTTATTACAATAAGGAGGCCACTTGGCCACTTGGGGTTAAGAGTAAAATAAGTGCTTCTGCTTATCAACACTGTAATTATAAAGATCATCGAGACATTACCTCATCGAGTCTCCATAGGTCCCAGCCAGCGACACTTGACAAACATATTTTATCATTCTTAGAGTTTCGAGACGTGATGGAGATCTCGTTGTATTTTATATACTAATTTGTTCGTTTGACAAGGAGGTTTTATAGTGACTTTCAGGGAATAGACTCCTGATACCGTCCCTTCCTTTCCTTAAAAGGCAACCAGACTCGTCCATGGAGCCTCTCTGCCCTACCTTTAACTTCAAAAATATTAAAAAATCATTCACTTGGCAGACGTGAGGGGGGCACTGATTTCGAGCATCTGGACTGTTTTCAACGGGAAGAAATGCTGGTGATGCCTTTTGGCTTTTTCTTCTGTTTCCCCCCTGCAGAGATACAAGCTGGAATTAATTAAACAGAAAAATCCTGAACATTCAATACAATGGTCGAGCTAATAATAGAGGGGAGAGGTTCCTTTAGACATACCTCGTCCTCTCCTATATTTCTACCACAAGTGACTAAGGCGTAAGGATGGGCTACTTTCTTTATTCCCTGAGCGTTCAGTGAGACATCCTCCAAGTTCCAAGCATGCTACCTATGTTCTCTTGCTGTCAAAGCGAAACTAGACTTTGAAGCCAAGCAGATTATAGTTTTATCTATTCAGTACACCTTGTATAAAAGGTAATGGTTATGTTATGACAATGTGCATCAGTACTTGTTAGCCCTTCCTTATCAGCAATCATATGCCCATGGCTTTCCCCGTAATCAGATCAAGCCGAGGCCTGATTAGGCCGCTTGAGCGGACACCATCCGGCATTCTTGATCTCTCAGTCATTGACAGATTGCCTGTGCTAAGATGCAATGCTCGAACACTACACGTGTTTAGGCACGGTCCTGAAGCAGCACAGGTGATCAAAGAAGCCCTGTCCAAGGCATTGGTTCCGTATTATCCTCTTGCAGGATGGCTTAAAGAGTCCAGCCAGGGTCAGCTTCAAATCGAATGTTCTGCACAAGGTGTATGGTTCGTTGAGGCATCAGCTAATTGTACTCTCGACACTGTTAGTTACTTTGATAATGTCATGTCTATCCCCTATGATGATCTGCTTCCGGATTATGTTCCTGAAACTGAAGGGACAGAACCTCTTGTGCAAATGCAGGTATGGTTTCTAAGATTCATGTACATTTGATACTGATAAGCCAGAGTCCCCAAGGAACAGCAGAAGATTGAATTTAAACTTTCAATACAAGTGCACGTGTAGGAGGAACTCAGAGGATGAGAGAGGACTACTTTCCACACAGGACCTTCAACAGGAAGAAAAAACCTTCGATACATTAGGTTATATTGATTTTTAAGGTTGATGGAAAAGTAACAAGTCATTCATAGCCAAGAACATTTATTACAGACACTTGCGTTTTGTTGGAATATAGAACACATGAGTGCTAATTGAAGTATCCATTGTTTATCTAATTTTTCCTTTTCAGGTTACTCAATTTGAATGTGGGGGTTTTGTGATTGGACTCATATTCTGCCACGCTATCTGTGATGGCCTTGGTGCTGCGCAATTCCTCAACGCTGTTGGGGAGAATGCTAGAGGCCTTGAGCATCCAAGCACTACACCAGTGTGGTGTAGAGACTTTTGTCCGCTCCCACCCCAGCAAGAAAAGATGAATACTTTGCCAATACTACCACCAGCAATGCCCAATTACAGGCTACAGCATGCCAACATAGACATTTCTCTTGATCAAATTAAACAGGTCAAGACAGAATTTCATGATTCAACTAGTCAAATGTGCTCCACATTTGAAGCCGTCGCGGCTACATTTTGGAAATTCCGAACTCTAGCTGTCAACTTCGAGCAAAATACTGAGGTCAAGCTTGTTTTCTTTGCAAATTGTCGTCAGCTCTTGGAACCTCCGTTGCCTAAAGGATTCTATGGCAACTGTTTCTTCCCAGTGACAATCACAACTTCAAGTGAGACACTAGCACAAGCATCAAATGCTGAGGTGATAAAGCTAATACAAGAAGCAAAGGGTAACCTACCAGTAGAATTCTCCAAGTATATGAAGGGTGACTACATGAAAAATGGAGAGGACCCGTTTGCACCACCGCTAATCTACACCACACTGTTTATATCAGAATGGGGCAGATTAGGATTCAATCAGGTGGATTATGGATGGGGTCCTCCAGTTCACATTGTTCCAATTCAAGGGTCCAGCATTATTCCTGTTGGCATTGTTGGATCACTGCCATTGCCGAAGAAAGGCATCCGTTTGATGACATGGTGTGTCGAAGAGGTCCATCGCCAACCATTCATCGATCAAATGATGAAAGTTATTTGAATTCCTGCAAATGCAAATTTGACAAAATAAAACAATAAATCGTTTTACTCTGAATTTGTATGTTTTTTTTTTTTTTTTAACCATGAAATAAAGGAGGATCGATGAAATTTAAGCATTTTGTTTTTTAAAATGATAAAAGTAATGGCCCAAGCCTTGAACAGGTATGGTTTCTATGTGGGCTTGGGGCACAACCTTGAATAAAATACGGATCAGCCCAAATGAAGCTTTGGATCTAACCATGTAATTTCAAACTAAAATGCCCAAAAATAACTTTTGACAAAACCAAGAGGAGGCGCCAACCATTTTTTTTAAATATATATAAATAGGTTGAAAAATAATATATATATTTTTTAATATTTCATTGTCATTGAATATGAGAAAGTTCCCTCTCGCCAGCGAACTGCCGACCTCATCTAATTGTAAGCTCCGTGCTAAACATCAAAAGCTTGCAGGGGAGGCAACTTTGCTTGCACAAGAACCTTGTGATTCTGCAACAGAGCCACGTATCCCCTCAATTAAAGTCAACTCAAAAATTAGAAAGTGGAAATATAATCTTCACACAGATTCTCTTAATTTCGATGTTAATTAAGTTCTTATCATTATCGTAATATCAAATTAATAAGTTTGATATTACGATAATGATTTATATTAAATTATTTTAGCTACGTATCAAAATAACTTTGCTTTTTTTTTTTTTCATCTAACTGGAAAAATAATTTTAGTATTGATATGTGTAACATAACCAAAAACCATTATCGTAATATCAAATTAATAAGTTCTTATCATGTGGTATTATTTTAAAGCAGTTAAATTTACTAAAAATATATATGATTTATATTAAATTATTCTTATCCTTTTAACCCAGCATATTATGTGTGCGCATATATATATATATATATATATATCTTTTATTCGAGTAATTAATTTATAAGCTAAAAAACTATATATAAAAAATAGAGAGTTAAACGAGATGTTAATTTATAACCCAATATTCTAGTGGAGGCAATTCTCATCAACAGGCTTAGAGTCCGTTTGTTAACGAGATTATGTCTGTGTTTTATTTAAAACGTAAATGCAACTTGTTTTATTAACAAAAAAACACAATTTACTTTGTATGGGTCTCACGTAAATTTACGTTCGAGACGCAGGAAAAGAAGAAGCAGCAAAATGCTGCTTCTTGCGCACTGTTCATGCTAATTAATTAGCATGAACAGTGTAGCATACACTGTTCACGCAGTGTAGCATACACTGTTCCGGTCCGACCGGTTCCGGCTGGACCGGTTTCGATTCAAAATTTTAAATGCATTGAACCAGGTTCGACTCAGTAAAATAAAAAATAAAAATTATTTTTTATTTTTTAATTGTATTTTATTTAAAAAACTAGTATTTAATATTATTCAATGACCCATTGTCGGATGATGTATTTCATATGTGATAGAATTGTAGATAGTTTAATGAAATAATAAAAAATATTTTATATAAAATATTATTTATTTCATGATATAAAAATAATAGTTAAATTTATAATATTTAAATTATTAAAATGATGTAAGAATTGTCTCTAATATTGTCTTTTATAACAACAATACGTGTACTTTTGAAAACGACACAACTCTATTTTAAATAAGGCTTCCAATGCCACATCTTACGTTGGAGATGCTCTAAAAGAAACTGGGGGTTGCTAGCTCTGTGTTTCCCGTTTGAACAGGGAGCCCAATATATATTTTTTTAAAAATATTTGTTTAATCATTTTAATAAGTACAGTTGCGTGTTGTAGCTCAGTGCAGGTTAATACGTAAGAGTGTAGGGATCACGTTAATGGAAGTAAAATATTTTGTTTTTACGGTGTTTGTTGTATTAAAATAATATATTTTTTATTTTTAAAAATTATTTTTAATATTAGTATATTAAAATGATCTAAAAAAACCTAAAAAGTATTAATTTGAAGTAAAGAAAAAATTAAAAAATTTTATTTTTTTTAAAAATACTTTTAAAACGCAAAAACAACCAAAACCTAAACAACAATAAATTGAAATACTGTTGTTTATTTTTTTCATCTAATTAAATTTTTTTATTAAAACCAGTCTGGGCTCTATAAATCCTCTAGATATCTTTTTTTTTTAAATGTATTTGTGTAAATTAGATTATCGTTGTTCTTTTAATTTTAATTTTAGCTTTTATTTTAATTTGTGATTTTTTTGATATGTATTTTTTAAAATAACAATTTTATTTATATTTCAATTAATGTCCCTTCTTTATGATTTTTTATTTTTTTTATTTAACCTTTTTTTAATAGATTGTTTTAAAAAATATTTTGTATGTATTTAAGTTTTGAAGATATTATTTTGTTTCATATATAATTTTTTATATATATTTTGTATAAATAACCTTTATTTTTAGATAATATTTCTAATATGTGTATTTATACATATTTTTTTAATTTAATGCAATCAATTTTAATTGTGTATCTATTTTTATTATTATTTGATTGAATAAAAAAATAAATTTAATAAAAAAATTCAATAAACATAATTATGTAAATATCTCATGTTATAAAATCAAATATTTTGATTTATATATGTCTCTTAATTTTTTTAATTTCATTTTTTAGTTATCATTAATGACTTTTTATTCATTTATTTGTAAAGATGGTTCTCAATTTATTTAATTAGATGTTTTCATTAGCTTTTTTATTTTTATTTAAATATTTTTTTATATCAAAAAAACCATTGGAAAAGCTTGTATAATTATATTTTTTCGTTGAAAAACAAATATGACCCGCAACAGAGAAAAGGTAAAATAGCTAATTAATGGGTTTTTCTTCTATAATTTTAAGATATTATAATTTCTATCAAGTTTATTTTATTTTATCTAAATTAAAAAATACTAAAATAAATAGTATTTCTAAACAGTGAAAATACTATAGAAATGTGGCAAGTTTTTAAAAATCTTCAAGCTCATGTGGTATTTTCGTTCTTTTCTGATTTTCTTTCCTTTTTTTTTTACTACTAGAGTCTCCCCTGCCTCCCTCACTGTTCATATGAATAGTAAAGGAAATGATTTTTTTTTTAATTCAATCTTTCATTTTTTTTCATGCATCTTTTCTTTCTATTAAATGCTTTTTAGATTCTTTTTTTTTTAATTTTATCCACTAAAATTTTATTAATTTTAAATTAATCATCGTATTTCATAACAAAGACTCACTATTCTTGGCAAATCTGTATGGGCCGCAACCACGTACTCAAGAGAGCATGACGGTCAGCTCAGCTAGAAAGCATAAAACACAATGCTAGAGAATTATACCTGCCGTGTGAAATTATTAATAAAGAGTTTTTTTTTTTTGTTACAATAACCTTATGAGTTAAGAATTGATTAGGAAAAAAAAAAACAGAGAGAGACGAAGAAAAGTCTTAAAGAGGATATTCGAGCCCCAGAAATATATATATATATATATATATATATGAACCTGCTTCGAGGCCGTACTCAAACTCAATCGAAACCCGTTCATATGATGGTCTCCAAGCATTGCGGTTTATCTATAAGATATAACAAGTGTTTGTTTTTATGTTATAATTTGCTTCTTGTTTTTTTTTAAATAATTTTTTCAAGTATTTTTAAATAATTTTAATTTATTGATATCAAAAATAAAAAAAATATTTTAATATATTTTTAATTAAAAAACACTCTACACAGCAATACCATATATATTTAAATGTAAATATAACTAAAATAGTATTTGATATTATAATAACGGTTGTTGTTTTTATGTTTTTTAAAAAGAAATATAGGAAAATAATATTTTTTTATTTTTAAAAATTTATTTTTTATATTAATACAACTAAATAATCTTAAAATATCAACAAAATTAAACGTTGACCAAGAGTAGTTGAATATTTGAATTCATTGTATGCAGGGGCGGAGCCTTTTACAAGGCTAAGGAGGGCTGCAGCCCAGGTTAAAAAAATTAATAACCCACTTTTTTTTTAAATTTTTCCCACACCTATGTCCCACACTTTTCCTCTCTTTTAAGGTTTCACAGCAAACATATATCCCACCCCACTTTCCGCATCTTTTACAACAAACCTAATATCCCACTTTTCCTTGCAATAGAAATTAATTACTTGTCATCAGCCGCCACTTTACTTTCCACAGCAATGCTAATTAATTAGCCACCTATCTTCTCTTTCAATACTAATTAATTAATTATATTTTATAGCAAGTCTATTTAAATATAAATAATTAATTAATTTACATATCTTCTAAATAACTTGGAGTTTTAGCTATTTTTCTTCTCAACAATATATAATTTTAGCTTGGATTTTGAAGAAAAATCTATCTGAGAGCCAGAAGAGTGTAAAATCATCGGTAAGAATTTACAAGTCATGACTTTTCATTTTGAATTCAATGTTTCATATTCATTCTGATAAATTGTTAGTAGAGTAAACAGTAGACTGTACCCTAGAAATGGATGCATGCTAACACACTAGTAGTTCAGGACTAATAATTTACTGGTTATTTCAAAGTTAAGTTCTTCAAATCTCCCAAAGAGTTTGCATCTCTATTTTATCCTTTTATATTCGTTATTTTATTAATATTCTATTGTTTCATTATTATCTTTTCATCTTTCACCTGACTTTCCTAATCCTTTTTACTTGAATAGGTTATAAATTATAATGGAAAATCAAGGAAACAAGAGAGGAAAAACTATGCTTTCATTCTTTAAACCAAACGAACAAACATCAACCAGTAAAGGACATTCTCCTTCCAATGTTGATGTGTCAAATCGTAGTGAACAACCCCCTTCCAAATCTCAAAGAGTTGAAATTGATGTTAATACTCTTGAACGAGATCCTGGGTTCACTAATTCCGTGTGTGGAGACATTCTATTAATCAACAAGATGAAATTAGAAGAGCTTATATCAAAATGGGTCCATATCAACCTAAGTTAGCGAGTATCCAAGGACCAATCGGGGAGACAAGATCGTCGATTTCAGTACACTTAGTTTGATCAATTTCCTTGGCTAGAGTACTCTCCATCAAAGGATGCAATATTTTGTTTTCCATGCTTTATCTTTGAAAACAAAGTGCCTCGTCATCTCACATTCACCACCGAAGGCTTTAGAAGTTGGAAGAGGGTTAATGATGGGGTTAGATGTGCACTTTTGATGCATGTGGGAAGTCCCACTTCACCACATAATAATGCTGTGAAATCTGCTGAAGATTTAATGAAAGTAAGTAGACATATTGATAAAGTGTTGAATGCACAAACTGTTGAAGAAGTTCAGAAAAATCGGTTAAGACTTATGACAACAATTGAAAGTGTTCGATGGCTTAGCTTACAAGCATGTGCATTTAGAGGTCATGATGAATCTTCAGCTTCTAATAATCGAGGTAATTTTTTGGAGATGATAAGACTTATGGGGAGACTGAATGTTGACATTGATGATGTTGTCTTAGAAAAAGCTCTGAAAAATGCAAAGTATACCTCGCCGACTATTCAAAAAGAGATTTTGCATATTCTTGCGAACAAAGTGAGGAAAAAGATTTGTGAAGAAGTTAGAGATGCAAAGTTTTGTATTTTGGTTGACGAAGCCAAAGATGCATCAAATAAAGAACAAATGGCTATTGTTTTGAGATTTGTTGACATTCAGGGTTTTTGTCACGAGAGCGTTTTTTTAGTATTGTGCATGTTTCAGATACTACTTCTTCAACACTTAAAAAAGAAATTTGTGATGTGCTCGCTCGATATAACTTGCATATTTTCAATATGCGAGGTCAAGGGTATGATGGTGCTAGCAATATGCGTGGCGCATGGAATGGACTACAAGCTCTATTTCTCAGAGATTGTCCTTATGCATATTATGTACATTGTTTTGCTCACCGACTACAACTGGCATTAGTTGCAGCAGCTGGAAATGAGATTTCTATTTGGTTATTTTTCTCAAAATTGACAACCATTATCAACCTTATTTGTGCTTCTCCCAAACGTCATACCGAGTTACATTATGCTCAGGCTATAGAAATTGCACATATGGTAGCTACTGGAGAACGTGAGACTGGTAAAGGGGCTAATCAAATTGGTAATTTACATCGAAGTGGAACTACTCGCTGGAGCTCTCATTTTGATTCTATTTGTAGCTTAATAGATATGTATGGTGCAACTATTACTGTGCTTGAAAGTATGGTTCAAGAAGGGTCTTCTAATTCTATACGTGGAGAAGCTGGTGGTTGTTTGATTGTGATGAAATCTTTTGAATTTATATTCATCTTATATTTGATGCATAAAATAATGGGGATTACTGATTTACTTTGTCGAGCTTTGCAGCAAAAATCTCTTGACATCTTAAATGCGATGGATCTTGTATCAACTACTAAAGCATTGCTTCAAACTTTGAGAGATGCCGGATTTGATCTTCTCCTTGCAAATGTGCAATTTGTTTGCACAAAATATGAGATTGACATACCACATATGAATGCTTCGTACAAAAATGCTACAGGTCGTTCATGTCAACAACAAGGTTCAGTGACAGTTTACCAGCATTATCATTATGATATATTTAACTCAACAATAGATTTTCAGTTGGAAGAATTAAATTCTAGATTCAATGATGAGACGGTGGAACTCCTTGTACTTAGCTCTGCTTTAGAACCTAAAGACAACTTTAAATCATTTAAAGTTGATGCTATTTACAAGCTTGCTGAGAAATTTTATCCTGAAGATTTCAATGAACAAGAGATGTATTATTTGAGATCTCAGCTAGAGCATTATCAGATTGATGTGATTCGTCATGAGAGCTTTCAGAATATGTCTACCATTTCTGAATTATGTCGAGGATTAGCTGAAACAAATAAGTCGCAGCATTATCATTTGATTGTGAAAGTTGATTCGTCTTGTTTTGACTTTGCTCGTTTCCACTGCCACTACAGAGCGGGCATTTTCAGCTATGAAATATGTTAAAACTGTGCTTCGCAATAAAATGGAAGAGGAGTTCTTAGCAGATTCTATGATGATTTACATTGAACGAGAGCTTGTTGAAGATATTGATTCGGATTCGATCATAGATGAATTCTATTCTACAAAACATCGAAGAGTGCAGCTTTGATAGTATAATTTATTTTTATTTTTATTTTGAATTTTATGTACTTTAAATTTTATTTTTTATATATTTTATGTTATGTATTTGAATTAAAACTTTATTGTTAACTTGAAAATTTTATATATTTAAGTGAATGATTGATTTTAAAAAATAATTTATGTATATTTATATCATAGCCCAGAATAGAAAAAATTCCTGGCTCCGCCCCTGATTGTATGTACTAGTTGCCAAAAGAAAACCTTTTCTTCATGACCACGGCAGAAAAAATCCGAACTCTTTGAAAAGAGGTGAAAAGCTCGCCTCTTTCTTGGGCACGTGTTGAATTAAAGATTCTGCTTTAAGAAAATCCCACATGTGAGAAAATTCAAAATTGAAATACGTCTGTTTGAAAATATTAATTTAAAAGTGTTTTTATAAAAAATTAATTTTTTATTTTAAATTAATATGTTTTTAGTATTTTTAGATTATTTTTTATACTCTGATATTAAAAATAATTTAAAAAATAAAAAAAATATTATTTTGATATATTTTTAAATAAAAATTATTTTAAAAAATAACTGCAACTATACTCCCCAAGAATTTCTAAATAAATGGTTGAACTGAATTATTACAGGGTGGTTAAGAAGGTTTATTTTATTTTTAATTTTTTACATTTAATCTTTGAAACTCCCAGTTAAATAAGTTTAATAATTTAACAGCCCACCTTTTCATGTAAAATATTAAGAAAAATAAATACAAAGAATCGGGTAATTAGTATAGAAAATAAAACAAAAAAATAATATCAGAATTTTTTTTTGATAAAATGACATACTTTTAAAAGTCCCAATTTACTGTTACAATTAATTGATGTTCCGATTATAAATCGTGATATCAAAAATCTTAGTGTCGTTTAGTATTAAAGATCAAAATATTTTTTATTAAAATTTATTTTTTTAAAATTAAATTTTATTTAGTGGTATGTGTTAATGTAAAAATTAAAATTTAAAAAATAAAATAAATATTATTTTAATATATTTTAAAATAAAACACTTTAATTTTTTTAAAAAATAACATGAAACAGTGTTTGGTATTATAGATTCGTTGCTTGCCGATGCCGTATAGCATTTGGTGTCTATGAATAAACAATATTAAAGGCGTGGACTAGTTGACGAGGTAACAGGCATTAATATAATTCAAACGATGCGTGCGCTTGAAGCTCAAGGAAGCAGTACTGCTCCCTATCATATAAGCCCTTGAATTAATAAATGGTAACCCAAATCCAACAGCTCATAGAGCAGCCACAGAACTACCATTACATCATACTGCTTCATATCTCTGTCTTTGGACTCGTTTCTTATTTCAAGTTCAACTACTCCCATATTCCGTTTCTTCTTCTGTAAGTTAATTCCCTCCCTCCCTCGCTCTGTGTGCGTGTTTTTTCCTTGATTAAAAATGGACTGGAATCTTGTTTTCTGTTTAATATATATACATATCCCGTCTCTCCTTCATCGTACTTGAAGAGTACTTCGATTTATCACTTCAAGATCAAACTAACAGGTGTGGTCAATCTAGGTGCCTTTTTTTTTTCTTCAACAGCTCAATAACTAAAAACGAATGTCTCCCATTTTCTGATCCTTTATTATTATTTTTTTTTAATCTTTGGTTGCAATATTAAATGACCTCCATTAGAAGTTACTGATTTTTTGTGCTCTAGTGCAGCCGCAATACAAGTCTTTGCATATTCTGAGAGCAAATTGAGGATTAGATTAATATCTTGAGGTTCGAGCGATGGCTGTCGAGAACGGCAGAAATGGTGATAAGAGTATGGATGAGGCGAGCACATCAAAAAGCCTGGAGGTGGAGGAGAAGAGTTCTGGTGGAAGGGGGGACCAACAAGAGCCAGTGAAGAGTAAAGGAGATGAGGAA
This sequence comes from Populus deltoides, assembly GCA_015852605.2. Taxonomy (NCBI): domain Eukaryota; kingdom Viridiplantae; phylum Streptophyta; class Magnoliopsida; order Malpighiales; family Salicaceae; genus Populus; species Populus deltoides. The sequence continues at coordinate 8,375,940 of CM027583.2, read as the reverse complement.
ACTAAAACCGTTCCCTTTCTCAAGCTCTTTTCATTTGCGGATTCTACAGATATTTTGTTGATGATCCTTGGGACGATTGGTGCTGTTGGAAATGGAGCATCCTTTCCGATTATGTCAATACTGTTTGGTGATCTGGTTAATTCTTTTGGACAAAACCAGAATAACAAAGATGTTGTGGATTCAGTTACTAAGGTAAACATAATCAACATATATTCCTGTTTCAATCGAAAAAAATGCTTTCAAGGATAAGCAACATTATGCACCTTTCTTTCTGCTCTGGAAGATGTACAATTGAATTTTTGGAACTCAGTTTCTGATATAGATATGCTACGAACTCTTCTTAGGTGGCTCTCAATTTTGTCTACTTGGGAATTGGTTCTGCTGCAGCAGCATTTCTTCGTAAGTACTTTATTCACTCAATAATGCTACCTTACAGTTACAAAGGATTTGTTTAATGCATCAAGCATTGTGGATTTATAAACCTGTTTTGTTGTTTGTCAGAGGTGGCTTGCTGGATGGTCACAGGAGAGAGACAAGCTGCTCGGATAAGGGGTACATATTTGAAAACCATACTGAAGCAAGACGTTGCCTTTTTTGACAAGGAAACAAACACTGGAGAGGTTGTCGGTAGAATGTCTGGTGACACTGTTCTTATACAAGATGCTATGGGTGAAAAGGTACAACACTGTTCTTATCAGATGGAAAAAACACAGTAAATTTTATCCATATTGCCAATATTTTTTTCTGGCTAATTAAATAACCCGTAATGATCGTGCAGGTTGGGAAATTTATACAGCTGGTATCAACATTCATTGGAGGCTTCATCATTGCATTTGTTAAAGGGTGGCTACTTACTCTTGTCATGTTATCCTCCATTCCCCTGCTTGTGATTGCAGGTGCAGGACTGGCCATCATAATAGCTAGGATGGCATCTCGTGGCCAAACTGCTTACGCTAAAGCAGCGACTGTAGTAGAACAGGCTATCGGTTCAATTAGAACAGTACGTGTACATATAAAAACAAGATATGCCTGGATAAAAATTCATTATAGAATGTTAATTGTTTAACTTGTATCCAGGTTGCATCATTTACCGGGGAGAAGCAAGCCATAAGTAATTACAAGAAGTTTCTTGCTACTGCGTATAACTCTGGTGTTCAAGAAGGCTTTACTGCTGGATTAGGTCTTGGCATCGTTATGCTACTTATTTTCTGCAGCTATGCTTTGGCAATATGGTTTGGTGCAAAGATGATTTTGGAAAAAGGATACAATGGGGGTGATGTGATTAATGTGATTGTTGCTGTTTTAACCGGCTCTATGTGAGTTCCACTATGAAGCAATATCCACTAGAAAAAATTCTTTGTTTGTTTAATTTTATGGTTTAATCATATGAATGGTTCAGGTCCCTAGGGCAAGCATCTCCCTGCATGAGTGCGTTTGCAGCTGGTCAAGCTGCAGCTTACAAGATGTTTGAGACAATAAATAGAAAGCCAGAGATAGATTCTTCCGATACAAGGGGAAAGATATTGGATGACATCAGTGGAGATGTAGAGTTGAGGGATGTGTATTTCACTTATCCAGCCAGACCAGATGAGCAGATATTTTCTGGATTCTCTCTTTTCATCCCTAGCGGAACAACTACCGCATTGGTTGGACAAAGTGGAAGCGGAAAGTCAACGGTGATCAGTCTGATAGAGAGATTTTATGATCCACAAGCTGGTGAAGTTCTCATAGATGGCACTAACCTCAAAGAATTTCAGCTCAAGTGGATTCGGGAGAAAATTGGTCTTGTCAGCCAAGAACCTGTGTTGTTTGCATCCAGCATTAAGGATAACATTGCATATGGAAAAGATGGTGCAACTACTGAAGAGATAAGAGCTGCAACTGAACTTGCCAATGCTGCTAAATTCATCGATAAACTACCTCAGGTTTTAAACTGGTTCCCTCTTCACAAATTTCTAATGGTGTCATTTTTTATTTTTATTTTTTGGATAGGAGGTTCAGATCGCCGGCGCCTCAGTTTTTTATCTAATTTGGTTTCAACTTTTGTATCCAGGGAATAGACACCATGGTTGGTGAACATGGAACTCAGCTGTCTGGGGGACAGAAACAGAGAATTGCCATAGCAAGAGCCATTCTGAAAGATCCACGGATTTTACTTTTGGATGAAGCTACAAGCGCACTTGATGCAGAATCAGAAAGGATAGTACAGGAGGCATTAGACCGGATTATGGTCAATCGAACAACTGTAATTGTTGCCCACCGTTTGAGCACTGTGAGAAATGCTGATATGATTGCAGTTATTTACCGAGGGAAGATGGTTGAGAAAGGTATATAATTAAGCATGCATGATTATCATATGAAGAAACATAAAAATATCTCGCGATCCTGCTGAGAAATTCCTTTGCTGTAAACTTTCTGGTCTCTGCACTGCCACATATTCTCTATAGATCCAGGATCCAAAATATTTGATATTTTCAGTCATGTTAAGGATTTTTATACACATCATACATTTTATTTAATATTTATGAAGCCTCCTACTTATTTTCCTAGTTTCATATAGGCATATAGCAGATATATATTCTATGCTGCACCATCATGATTCAGGCACTCATTTTCTGCAGCCAAATCATTTCTGCAATCTACAATCTTAGTTAGGGTAATTTTCTGATCAATTCCAGAACTTGTTTAAGTCTTCTGGATAAGAGGGGTTAGGGGAACTTTCTGGATTTTCATACATTATGTGAAATATCCATTTCATTGATTGATCAGGTTCACATTCGGAACTCCTCAAGGATCCTGAAGGAGCTTATTCTCAGCTTATACGCTTACAAGAAGTTAACAAAGAGTCCAAACAAGAAACAGAAGACCCCAAGAAGTCAGCTCTTTCTGCAGAGTCCTTAAGACAGTCAAGTCAAAGAATCTCACTGAAACGGTCCATAAGCCGGGGATCATCTGGTGTAGGACATAGCAGTCGCAACTCGTTGTCAGTGTCATTTGGTTTGCCCACTGGATTCAATGTCCCTGATAATCTCACATCGGAATTAGAAGTTTCTCCACAGAAACAACAAACTCCAGATGTCCCGATCAGCCGGCTTGCGTATCTCAACAAGCCAGAGGTTCCAGTGCTGATTGCTGGATCTATAGCTGCAATTCTCAATGGGGTCATATTTCCGATTTACGGTCTACTACTTTCCAGCGTAATTAAAACATTTTTTGAACCACCTGATGAATTGAGAAAGGATTCCAAGTTCTGGGCACTAATGTTTATGACGCTTGGCCTGGCATCATTTGTGGTGTATCCAACACAAACATACTTATTTTCGGTTGCCGGTTGCAAATTAATCCAAAGGATCCGATCTATGTGTTTTGAGAAGGTGGTTCACATGGAGGTCGGTTGGTTCGACGAGCCTGAGCACTCAAGCGGAGCAATTGGTGCTAGGCTGTCAGCAGATGCAGCGACAGTGCGTGCTCTGGTCGGAGATTCTCTTTCCCAGTTGGTTCAGAACATCGCATCAGCTGTTGCGGGTTTGGTCATTGCCTTTACTGCATCCTGGCAATTGGCATTGGTAATCCTTGTACTCCTTCCTTTAATAGGACTCAATGGATTTGTACAAATAAAGTTCATGAAAGGATTCAGCGCAGATGCAAAGGTACACTCTTTGATTCATGACCTAGTATTTTATTACAGCAGCGAGCGAGTTTTGACATGTAAAAGAAGTTTAACTCATGTTCCACGGAGCCTTTCTCAGAAATCACCATTTGCTGCCTTTTCTATTTTAAATTAATCATCAAATGTGCCCAAAAAAATAATATTCACATTCGCTGCTCTAAATGGCTGTAGAAAATGTACGAGGAAGCAAGTCAAGTTGCAAATGACGCTGTTGGCAGCATAAGAACTGTTGCCTCTTTCTGTGCTGAAGAGAAGGTGATGCAATTATACAGAAGGAAATGTGAAGGCCCTATGAGGACTGGAATAAGGCAAGGGATGATCAGTGGAGCAGGATTTGGAGTTTCTTTCTTTTTACTGTTTTCTGTCTACGCAACCACTTTCTATGTGGGAGCTCAACTTGTCCGGCATGGGAAAACAAATTTCGCGGATGTTTTTCGAGTGGGTATATCTTCCTTGTGTATAAATTTTTCGATGAGATCTTTATAGACATTAGAGTTTTCTTAATAATTCTAAATTATGTGTCTACTCGTAGGTCTTCTTTGCTTTAACCATGGCAGCAATTGGAATTTCTCAATCAAGCTCCTTTGCTCCTGATTCCTCAAAAGCCAAGGGAGCAGCTGCTTCCATATTTGCTATTATAGACCGAAAGTCGAAGATTGATCCAAGTGATGAGTCGGGAACGACATTAGACAATGTGAAAGGAGAAATTGAACTTCGTCATATAAGCTTCAAGTATCCAAGCAGGCCGGACATTGAAATTTTCCGAGACCTGAGCTTGGCTATTCATTCTGGCAAGGTCAATTATTCATGCTCTAAATCAAATCCTATCAAGCATATTGTTTTAAGAATAATAGAATTCTGAAAGTAGGAAACTCATATCATTTAAAATGCCTTCTTTTAGACTGTTGCCCTGGTTGGAGAAAGTGGAAGTGGGAAATCAACGGTGATCTCATTATTGCAAAGATTTTATGATCCCGATTCAGGTCATATAACTCTTGATGGAATTGACATTCAGAGTCTCCAACTTAAGTGGTTGAGGCAGCAGATGGGGCTTGTGAGCCAAGAACCTGTTCTCTTTAATGAAACAATCCGTGCCAACATTGCATATGGAAAGGAAGGGAATGCAACGGAAGCAGAAATTCTAGCTGCATCGGAGCTGGCCAATGCACACAAGTTCATTAGTGGTTTACAACAGGTTAGAATTAACATTATATCAGTAATTGTTTCCATTTATATCATCTTCTGCAAGTACAAGTAGTAACTTAAATTGCTCAAGCAAGCAGCTGTGGTATAACTTCCAATAGGCCTTTGACTGACAAGAATCGAAGATAATGCATGCACTATCTTTAGGTTGTTGGTATCAGATTGAATATTTTGCTAAGATGCTTGTGTAATTTTGTCGACTTACGACCATGCAAAATGCAGGGGTACGATACTGTTGTTGGGGAGCGAGGAACCCAATTGTCAGGGGGGCAGAAACAAAGGGTGGCTATTGCTCGCGCTATGGTCAAAAGTCCCAAAATACTTCTATTGGATGAGGCTACCAGTGCGCTAGATGCTGAATCTGAAAGAGTGGTTCAAGATGCACTGGACAGAGTAATGGTGAGTAGGACTACAGTGGTTGTCGCCCATCGGTTATCTACAATCAAGAATGCAGACGTTATTGCCGTGGTGAAAAATGGAGTTATTGTAGAGAAAGGAAAGCATGAGACTTTGATCCATATCAAAGATGGCTTTTATGCCTCCTTAGTAGCTCTTCACATGAGTGCCTCAACATCTTGATTCACCCCTGCAATTTTTCTAGCACCCATGATTTATGAAGGGCTGTCATCTTCTTGTTTCAAACACTGACGAAATTTTGTAAACATCAAGTTTTCTTGTTTCTTTTACAGAATAACACTGCAATTTATGGTATACAAACGTGAACAACAGAAAAGGTTCCACTGTTGTGGTAATTGATTATCAATTAACACAGCTAATTATCTTAGTTTGGGAATTAGAAATTAAGGAGAAGGCTACATTAGAGGCAATGACTAAAGTTTTCATGAAATCCTCAGATTCATGCGAAGCTGGATATGAATCTGTTGTTGAGATCAAAGTAATGGATGACAGGTTGTGACCAATGTCCTAAGGTTTAGTCTCGTCACCGTTTGATGATACCTTGACACAGTAGTCATGCTAGATTCAAGGTTGGCCCTCCGATAATCACATCGCAGGCCTAATTAAATTAATAATATTCATGTCACGACCCGAATTCCGGATCCATGACCGGCACATAGGCAAGGTTCCTCTCCAAGGTTCCATACCTATGCGAACCCAAACTTACACACAAACTTATCCTAACTCAATCAGAGTTCAACGCAGCATTAATAACAAAATCAACTTCATAATATAATTGAATTGTCTTAATACAAGAGTTAATATAATTCATAGTTTTGGAGCACTAACTTGACAAAAAGAAAGATACAAATTACAACCAAAAAGCAGGTTCGGAAGGTTCAACAAAAGTAACCTGCTATCAAGCTATAAGCCTGAAAAGATAAATAATAAGATGGTGAGTTCAACAACTCAGTGAGTAGATAATGTTTAATACACACACACGAGGTAATACAACAATGAGAAATATATATACAAGTATGGCTCTAGATTCTTATAGAAAGGTTTCTCAAATAGGCCATAACAAGAATATCATATGGTAAAGCTCGTCAGAAAATCAAAATGCAATGAGCATAAGGCTCCGTACTGTGGGATGATCAGTCCACACAGGTTGGTGACTCCCCCGACCAACCAGCGTTCAGATACGATGTGCACAAAGACTAACACTACCCTGTTAGCATGAGTATTTTGACTGACATACCATAGGTTCATAATCATAATCAAATAGACATATTCATATCTCAAGGCTCAACTCATGACATCAATCAAATGAGGAGCTGTCAATTCAGAAGTCAATTCAGAATATATATACTGGTTCATATCAATAATTCGGATTCAACAATTGATCATGCTTATCATAACAAGGATAATAATCAACATATATATTATCAAGAAACATGATCCAATTCATATTAACAAATCAAATATTTATAATATTTCTCATGCATATGGAAAATTATCCACTCACCTTACTCGAAAGCAACAAAACTCAAAGCTGATATCGAAGGAAATCCTACTGACGTCCTGCCGGTAGAATATCAGAATTATCTGAATACAAAGGAGGCATATTCAAGAACGACTCGAAAGAATATAAACCTATTTAATACACTTATCAAAGGATGTATTCCGTATTCCTATATGTTTTTGAACTAACTAGTCAATTTTCTCAAAAACCTAAAAATCTAACGGTTTTTCCGAAATCTAATCCATAATAAAACAAATAATAAAACTGGCAATAATTCACTAAATAACCCTCAATTATTCATCTAACCAATCTGCAAAAGTTAATATTACAGCTCAGGACCAATCTGTAATTTATCATATTTTTAAGGGTCAAATTGCAACTTTTATCAAATTAAAGGACCAAACTGAAATTATCATAAATCCATTACTATACTGAATTTCTGACCATAATTAGTCCTCATTTCTGTCCAGATCATCTCATTATACTCCAAGGACCATTCTGGAATTTTACCAAATTTTTAGGGTCAAATTGTAATTTTGTCAAATTGAAGGACTAAATTGAAAGTGTTAAATTCTCTTATCTATACAGTAATTTTGTCCATAATTCATATGTTATTCTGTTCAGATTCTCGGAATAGGCTCCAGGGACCAATCTGTAAATTTTTCAAAGTTTGGGACTAAACTGTAATTTTCCAAAATTAAGGGACCAAACCGAAATTTTGTCATCTTCAACCTCCAACCCAGAATTTTTAACAGAAACCTACTGTTCTCTCCAAATTCCTAACACAATTTCACCATTCAAATAAAATCATAACTCAAAATCATCATCTTTCAATTCAATCTCTCAAAATCATCCAAATAATCAAATACCCACAACAATTAACCCATAACATTCAACTTAATTCATCAATTAACCCAAAACACTAATTTTCAAAACCCTAACATTAATCAAAACCGAAATTAAAGCTTAATTAACATACATTTATACATTTAACAACCTAAATCTTACCTTTAAACTTATTCTCTTCAACTCCTTTCTATTTCCCTTCTAATTCCCTCTTTTATCTTCTTCTTCTTCTTTCTCCCTTCTCTCTCACGGTTTGCTACTTCAATTTTCAGATCTCTTCTTTTGTTTTTTTTTTTTCTTCTCTCTATTTATATTTATCAACTATTGTTCAATTACCACACTACCCCTCATTTAATTTATTCCTACATCTAAGCCTTCAAGGGCTTTCTAGCCTTTTCCTATCCCTTTAATTCAAAACATTACATTTCATTCCCTCTGCACAAGAGCATAGAAATTAATTACTATATAAAACAAGCGTAGATACACTCAGGTAGATCAGTTGCCCATTAACTTGCAAGTAATCGATGTTGAATCTAACTCAGGTAGATTAATTGCCCATTAACTTGCAAGTAATCGATCTTGAATCTAAGATGACTTGATTTTCTGTAGAAAGTGACTGCCATAATAATTTTAACAAAACTTGCACTAGAAGCAAAAGGAAGACTCACTGCATAGGAGTGGTGGGATTATTAAAAGCTGAAACAGGGAGAGCAACCACAAAAACGAAATCTGAAATAATGACTTTCGACCCAGTTGTTCGGTAACTTTTTGCTGATTCTTCTTTTAACAAGGTTTTTGGCCATCTTGATTTTTCTCTTTCATTTGTTATTTTCGCACTTTTTTTTTTAATGTTAATTAGTACTGTGCATGCTATTTGGACTGCTGGAATTTATTTCTTCTAGAGGTGTATTATATTTGTTTCAGTAAAAATTTAGTAAGGCCTGCGATTTAAAGTTGCAGATCTGCTTGTGCTCTGCGGCTGCAAACTTCGTTATATATATTCCGAGAGTAAATTGAGAACCAGTAATACCTTTAAGTTGGTGTTATGGCCCCAGAGAACGGCAGAAATGGTGAATGTATGGACGAGGCCACCACATCGAAAAGACAGGAAGGGAAGGAGAAAAGTTCAGGCCCGAATAAGGAACTAGAAAAGCAAGAGAGGAGCAAAGAAGATGAGAAAACTAAAACTGTGCCATTCCCCAAGCTCTTTTCGTTTGCAGATTCCACAGATACTGTTTTGATGATCATTGGCTCGATTGGTGCTGTTGGAAATGGAATATCTTTGCCCCTTATGTCAATTCTATTGGGAGACGTGATTAATTCTTTTGGACAAAATCAGCATAATGAAAATGTGGTGCATTTAGTGTCCAAGGTAAGTACAATTAGCATTAATGTTTCTATCAGCTGAGATGCCTTAAGCACAAGTTAGTTCTGTATGTTTCTGATCAGGAGCATTAGATTTTTGGTTCTGTAATTATTTTTCTTCGCATAAAGATGTTGCTAATTTGTTAACTGCGAACATTTCAGGTATCTCTCAAAATTGTCTACTTGGCAGTGTCAAGATACTTAGAAAACCTAGAGAAAACAGAAACAGAGATCTTTGTTTTGGAATCAGTATCCTTGAGTTCCACTCTTTATATATATATATATATATATATATATATATATATATATATTGTCATAACCTAATTTTTAAACAAATAATACAAAAATTAAATATAGTTGACAATGGGGTTAAGACAACAAAATTTGAAGTTTGAGGATGTAATTTGAGAGTTAATTGATCAATTTTGAAAGAATTAAAAGTTAAAGATTTAATTAAGGGCTAAATTGAACAATCCAGAAATTAAGGACTGTTTTGTAAACAATGTTATAATTCAGGGATTTAATTGAAATTAATTCAAAAAGGGCAAAATTAAAAGAATTAATTAAGGACCAAATTGAACAATCCAGGAATTAAGGACTTTTTTGTAAATAGTGTACCAATTTAGAGATTTAATTGAAATTAATCCAAAATGGCAAAATTAACAGAAATTTTTAATTGCTTAGGGGTCCAATTGCCGAATTTCCAAAGTTCAGGGGTCAAAAAGTGAAAATGTGTCTTTTGGCCAAAACATCGCTGTTGCTAGTGGGAGAGCCGTGTGATCTTCTTCATCTCGATTCAACCGGAGACCTGAAAATCTGCAACAGATCCAATCGTGGACCACGTCCCTTGCCCACGATCTCGTTAGGTGGAAGATCTGATCCCGCAAAGGCGGGGCCCGATTAGGGGCAAGCTGTGGGTCTCTATAAAAAGAAGGGAGAGAACGTAAGCAGGGGACGGAAAAAAGGAGGAGAAACCCAGAAATAGAGCAACCCACAGCACCCGATGGCAATAAAAAACCTAGAAAAACAGAGCAATTAACCTAAAGAAAAAAAAACAGAGCAAAGAAAACACAACCAACCCAAAAAAAATACAGAGTCAAGAACAGAAACATCACACCAGCCCAGATTTCGTCCCTGTAAGAAACAAGTTTTCGTAAAAAAAAAAATAGATACACAGAAAAAGAGAGAAAGGTAGAGGATCACAGATACCCTGTTGTCGTCCCTGCAAGAAACCAATTGATCACTAAACCATTGGTTACTGACAGAAAGCAATCGAACCAATATCGGTGTTGCAACCTTCCTCAGCATCGCCAGAAACAGAAAGCAACCGAATCAAAATAGCCACACCAGCGTTGCAGCCTTCTCCAATCGCCAGAAACAGGTGTGCCCGTTTCCATTTCTTTTTTTTTTGTTTGCTCTTCGGTGATCAAATAACGTTTGAACAGTGCGAAGGTAATTTAATTACCTTCGCATTGTTGATGCACGCGTGAAATTGTTTCACGCGTGCATCTGTTTTTTAGCAGGGTCACTGGCTTGGGCGGTGACCGGCCGCAAATGGGTCCACCCGACACATATGGTGAAAGTCGGGCCCAGCCCAAAAATGTAAATTAAAAAAAATAAAAAGATAAAAAAATAAAAAATACATAATAAAAAAAAGGATGTGTATGTATAAATAAAAAAAATAAATATGAATTTATTGTTATTATTCATTGAGTGAGTCGAATAAAACTATTGATTCAAATTTATTTCATTGTATTTTATTTAAATTACATAAAAAAATATGCATGCAAAAATAAAATAAAGTAAATTTATTGGTTTATTTACTGACGCCAGAGTCAGGAATAAATATACTAATGTAAATTTATTTTATTTTATTTTATTTTGTTTTGTTTTATTTTTTTAGCTACATAAAAATAAAAAATAATGCGATTGTGTAAAAAAATAAATTGATTTTATTTGTTTATTCCTGACTATTTCATTGTATTTTATTTAAATTACATAAAGAAATATGCATGCAAAAATAAAATAAAATAAAGTAAATTTATTGGTTTATTCACTAACGCCAAAGTCAGGAATAAAAATACTAATGTAAATTTATTTTATTTTATTTTATTTTGTTTTATTTTTTTAGCTACATAAAAATAAAAATAATGCGATTGCGTAAAAAAAATAAATTGATTTTATTTGTTTATTCACTGATGCCAGAGTCAGGAATAAAAAAAATGATAATTCAAATTTATTTATTTTCATACCTACATAATATTTACCAACGCCAGAGTTGGAAATATCCGTAGTTGAATATTCACTGGCGCCAGAGCTAGGAATATTACAAAAAAAAATCATAGTATTAAACTAAAAAAAATGTTAGCAATTAATGACAAAAATCAGCAATGCAGCCTGCCTTAGGCAGGACGTTTAAGGGGTGATAATATCTTCCCTTTTATGCAACCAATCTCGGACCATAGAATCTCTGTTGACCAGTTAGGGTTCCTAGTAACCGTAATACTAGGTGGCGACTCCTTAAACAAAGAATATCCCCATTAAAAAACAGGATGCTAGAAATCCATTCTTTTCCATGAAATAATGAGTTTTAAGGCCGCCACAATGTCGGGTGTGACATACACACACACACACACACACACACACACACACACACACACGGAAGTATGTGTTATAAATGGAATCCAACTCATTCCTAATATTTAGCCTAAAGATAAATATTAACAGTCCTAAAGTTATATACAATAACACCCCCCTTAAATTGATGCTGGTAAGTCAACTAGCAACAATTTGCCAATAAGAAATTGATGTTGCTGTCGAGTCATAGCTTTGGTGAAGATATCAGCAACTTGGATATCGGAAGAGATGTGAGGAAGAGATATCACTCGACTTTTCAAGGTGTCTCAAATAGAATGACAATCAACCTCAATGTGCTTGGTACGTTCATGGAAAACAGGATTGGTGACAATCTGAATATCACTAGTGTTATCAGCATGAAGAGGAGTAGGAGTAGTTTGAGGAAACCCAAGCTCCTCAAGAAGACCGCGTAGCCATACTATTTCAGAACAAGCAGTAGACATGGCACGATACTCAGTCTCGGTAGAGGATTTAGAAACACGATCTTGTTTCTTACATCTCCAAGAAATTAAGGCATTACGTAAAAACATACACCAACCAGTAGTAGATCGACGTGTATCTAGACACCCAGCCCAATCAGCATCACTATAAGCAACAAGTTGAAGAGATGAGTCGATAGGAAAGAACAACCCACGAGTAGGTGAACCTTGAAGATAGCGGATGATGCGTCGAACTGCAGCAAGATGGAGATGCCGAGGAGAAGACATAAACTGACTAACCTGATGAATAACATAGGAGATATCAGATCGAGTAGTGGTCAAGTAGATAAGACTCCCAACCAGGCGTCGATAGAGAGTAGGATCATCTAGAAGGTCCCCTTCATCTTTCCTATATTTGACATTTACCTCCATAGGAGTATCAACAGAAGAAGTGTCCTCTAAACCAGCCAAAGTAATAAGATCTTGAATATACTTATGCTGGTTCATAAATATACCATTGGCCCGATGATGAAATTCCAATCCTAAGAAGTATGTGAGTTGACCAAGATTTTTCATATGAAAAGTTGCATGTAACAGTTGTTGAATACTTAGAAAACCTAGAGAAAACAGAAACAGAGAACTTTGTTTTGGAATCAGTATCCCCTGAGTTCCACTCCTCTTATATATATATATATATATATATATATATATATATATATATATATATATATATATATATATATTTCATCTGTACACACGAAAGTATGTGTTATAAATGGAATCCAACTCATTCCTAATATTTAGCCTAAAGATAAATATTAACAGAGTCCTAAAGTTATATACAATAACAGGTAATGGGGTCTGGTGTAGGATCATTTCTGCATGAGTACATACCCAATAATGCTAACATACGGAAAGTGTCTTATTTTTCAGGAATTTGGGATTTATTAAAGCTTTTTTTGTTGTTTGTCAGAGGTAGCTTGCTAGATGGTCACGTGAGAGAGGCAGACTGCTTGGATAAGGGGTACATATTTGAAAACTATACTAAGACAAGATGTTGCTTTTTTTAACAAAGAAACAAACACTGGAGAGGTTGTTGGTAGAATGTCTGGTGACATTGTTCTTATACAAGATGCCATGGGTGAAAAGGTACTAAACTGTTCTTGTACTCTAACCAGAAGGAAAAACTACAGTGGATTTTATACATATTGAAAGAATTGCAAACTCTGTAGTTTATTGTATGTATTGAGAAGGCTGTAATACACGTGATTTATACAGGTTGTAGAATCTATTCTAGGAAAGTAAATAATCTATTCTAAGAAGGTCAATCACAATAACTGTGATTGCCTTAATCTCAGCAAATATAATAGGAAACAGTAAATACAATAGGAAGAGATGCATATTACAATAACTGTCCAATATCTTTCCTTTAACACTCCCCCTCAAGTTGGAGTGTGAATGTCGATTACACCCAACTTGTGAAGATGAGACTGGAACAGGGGTACAGGCAGTGGCTTGGTGAAAATTTCAGCTACTTGGAATTGGGTTTGCACATGAGCTGTCTTGATTTTGCCATTTTGAATTTTCTCACAAACGGTGTGGCAATCCAATTCGATGTGCTTGGTTCGTTCATGGTAAACTGGATTGGCTATAATATAGAGTGCAACTTTGTTGTCACAAAGTAAGGAGGCAGGTTAGCGATGAGGTACTTGTAGATCCTGTAAGAGATATCGCAACCAAGTAAGTTCACAGGCAGTGGCTGCCATGGATCGGTATTCAGCTTCGGCAGACGACTTTGAGACAATGACTTGCTTCTTGCTTTTCCATGATATGAGGGACTTGCCAAGAAATATATAATATCTAGTAACTAAGTGCCTTGTAAAAGGGCATCGTGCCCAGTCTGCATCGCAATATGCAGTCAAGTGCAGTGGCCCATTTGAGAAGAGTAACAACCCTTGGCCAAGAGCTCCTTTGAGGTAATAAAGGAGCCAACGTGCTGTGTCAAAATGGTGCTTCTGAGGTTCATGCATAAATTGGCTGAGTATGTTCACTGCATATGTGATTTCGAGCCTTGTAATGGTAAGATAGTTTAATCGTCCAATAAGTCTCCGATAACGTATAGGGTCTTTAAAGGGGTAACTCCCTGTAGGCATAAGAGCAACATTTGCATCCATAGGAATCTTCTCAGGTTTGGCACCAAGCAAACCTGCATCTTCCAAGATATCCAGTGTATACTTTCGCTGGCAAAAAGAAATGCCAGATTTGGACCGTGCAATCTCAACTCCAAGGAAGTATTTTAAAGGGCCAGGATCCTTAATTTTGAAACGGGTGCTGAGAAAATGTTTAAGGTCTCGGATGGCAGCATCATTATTCCCAGTAATTATCATATCATAAACGTATAACAAAATAACAGTGAAAGATTTGCCCTGTGTTTGTGTGAATATTGAATAATTGACTTTGGATTGAAAAAAACCAATGTGCTGCATGGCAGATGAAAACTTACAGAACCAGCCTCGGGATGTCTGTTTCAAACTGTATATGGATTTGTGGAGGCGACAGACCGTGTGCTCCCCCTGGCGCCGATACCCTGGCAGTGGAAGCATATAGACTTCTTCATGGAGGTCGCCGTGCAGGAGAGCATTGTGCACATCCTTCTGATGCAGGGGCCAATTGCAGAGAGCAGCAACAGTAAGGAGACAACTAATAGTGATGAGCTTAGCAACATGGGCAAAGGTTTTGGTGTAATCGATGCCTTCACGTTGGGTGTAGCCCTTGGCAACCAAGCGAGCTTTGTATCTTTCAATGGAACCGTCAGACTGGTACTTAACCTTGAAAACCCACTTACAGCCGATCGGACGATGACCAGCAGGCAATGAAATGAAGGACCAGGTGTTGTTCTCCTCCAAAGCTATGATTTCAGAATTCATAGCGGCGACCCATTGAGGGTGATGTCGTGCCTCCTTATAGGAGCTGGGTTCAACCAATTGAGAAATATGATTGATAAAAATACGATGAGGTGTAGAGAAATTAGAGTGAGACACATACCGAGTGATTGGGTAACAGGTGCCAAACGTGCCGAAGGAGGGATCGGTAGGAGCAAGCAGAGCGGTATGATGAGCTTGGTAATCTTTGAAGCGGGTAGGGGGTTGTGTTGGGCGGCTGGATTGGCGAATGGGCGGTGGATGGGCAACCATGAAAGGGTTGGAGGATTCAGAGGGAAGGTGTGGGATGATGGGTGAAGGAGGTGGGGATAGGTCAGTGATGGGTGTGGGTGGAACGGGATTGATGGGAAGCGGGGAAGGAGGAGGGGGACTGGAAGGGGAATCAGGGAAGACTGGTTGGGGCGATGGGGCATGGTTAGGGATGGGTGCAGGGAGAAGTAATGGGTCAGGGGAGGAGTTAGGTAGCACAGTAGAGTCATTTTGGGTTTCGGGTGGGGATGAAGAGAAAGGAAATATATGTTCATGAACAACCACATCGCGGGAGAAAATTTTTTTTTGTATGGTAAAGTCATAAAGACGACAACCTTTTTGATCGAGGGGGTAACCAAAAAACACACATCGGCGAGCCCGTGCATCAAACTTGTGTTTAGGGAGAAGATTGGTGGCATAACACAAACAGCCGAATACTCGCAAAACAGAGTAATCGGGAGATCTGTGATGTAATAGCTAAAATGGTGATTTGTGTTTAAGTAAGGGTGTCGAAAGATGGTTTATAAGATAACATGCAGTTTGTAAACTTCCCCACAAAAACACAAAGGAATATTGGCTTGGAAACGTAGTGTCCGACCAACATTTAAGAGATGACGATGTTTTCTCTCGACAATACCATTTTGCTGGGGTGTATATGGACATGAGTGTTGGAAATAAGTGCTTTTATTTTGAAAAAAAGATTGGAGAGACAGAAATTCACTCCCATTATCAGCATGCAAGGATTTGATAGGAAGGTTGAATTGGGTTTGGACCCAAGAAAAAAATGATTGAATTACCCCTTGTGTTTCTAACTTAAAATTTAGAAAATGGATCCATGTAAATCGGGTAAAATCATCCACAATGGTTAAGAAATATCAGGCACCAGTATGAGTATGCATTTTGTGCGGTCCCCAAATATCACAATGAATTAAATCAAAAGGTGCAGTGGACGATTGTGAAGTAGATGGAGAGAAAAATAAACGAGTTTGTTTTGCTAAAGGGCAAATATCACAAACATGATTTGGATCACAGACAATTTCTGGAATGTTATTTGAATGTAATTGAATAGGGGCGGTGGATGGGTGGCCCAAACGTTAGTGCCAAAGCAGGGAGGTGTGGTGGACATGCTGAGCTAGATGTGGATTTTGGGTAGCTGTGAGGTAGTAGAGCCCATTAAATTGCTTGCCCAGGCCAATCGTCCTCCCCATGGTCACGTCCTGCACAATACAAAACTTATCAAAGAAAATCACAACACACTGCAATCCTCATGTCAATTTGCTCACAGATAATAAGTTCACATTGAATTGAGGGACATGAAGGACTCCGTCAAGAGTTCTTGTTTTAGATACTTTAATGGACCCAACGTTGTGAATTTTTGCTTTTCCTCCATTAGGTAACCCAACAAAATCATGAGGGGTATGAAGTTGATTATGTGTAGGTGCAAAACATGAAATGTGATATGACGCTCCACTGTCCATTATCCAGTATATGTTTGAATGTGGGTTATGCTGTGATAGATTACAGGTAGGGGTAACAGTACCTGCTGCATTTGCACGTGAAAAATTACCGGATTGGTTGTGCAAGAGAGCAATCAATTGATTTTATTCTTCGGTGGTGAAAGTTGGACTTTTATTTGGCTTACTGTCATGCACTAAGGTGGAATCCCTATCAACAGTGTAGGCAATGGGTCTTTTATTCTTTGGCTTGACATTTTTTCCATGTAACTTATAGCCCACAGGAAAACCATTGATATAATAACAGTTTTCCACCGTGTGGGTGTCTCCATGACAATAAGAACAGTTGAGAACCTTTTTTAGATAAGTGTCGTGCTTCCCTTCTCCATGACCAGCACCAGGAGATTTTGTTGCCATTTGATTCCTAGGTCTTGTACCACCTCTGATGTAGCAGCTGACCTGCATAGCATGGGATCCAATCTGCCAATTTGCCACATCCATTTGTCGCTCGTGTTGGATGATTAAGCCGTGAGCACGCCGTGTGTCTGGGATCGGTGACATCATCAGGATCGACTCACGCATTATTTAGTAAGCTTCATTAAGACCCATTAGAAACTGCATGACTCTCTCCTTTTCTTCTCTTGAGGCTTGTGTTTTGGAACCCTCGCAGGTGCATATGATGGGTTCATGGGAGGAATCTAATTCATCCCATAGAGCCTTGAGTTTAGTATAGTATTCTGAAATTGTAAGGTTCCCTTATCGATGCTCAGCGATTTCTTGGCGGATTTGGAAAATCCTGAAGTCATTGCTTTGTGAGAATCGATCCTTGAGGTCATTCCATACCATAGATGCACCGGTGCAGTAAAGCACACTGCTTGCAATATCAGGATTCAGTGACTGTAAAATCCATGACAGCACCATGTCATTGCATCTCTGCCAAACAACAAATTTGGTATCGGTGCTTGCTGGAGGTGTGATGGTTCCGTCAATGAATCCCGGCTTGTTTTTGGCATTCAAGGCAATACGCATTGAGCGGCTCCATTGACCATAATTGTGTCCTTCAAGGGGCTTAGAAACGAGAACAAGACTTGGGGAGTCTGAACTATGAAGAGTGAGTGAGTCGGGTGTGTTGTCATCCATGTTTATGTTTTGTGTTGGTTGATTTTTGGTGGTGGCGGAAGATGTGAATAGGTTCACCAATACTGGTGCTCTGATACCATGAAAGAATTGCAAACTCTGTAGTTTATTGTATGTATTGAGAAGGCTGTAATACACGTGATTTATACAGGTTGCAGAATCCATTCTAGGAAAATGAATAATCTATTCTAAGAAGGTCAATCACAATAACTGTGATTGCCTTAATCTCAGCAAATATAATACGAAACAGTAAATACAATAGGAAGAGATGCATATTACAATAGCTGTCCAATATCTTTCCTTTAACACATATTGCCATGTTTTTGTGGTTAGATAAGCCTTATTATTTCATTCAGGTTGGGAAATTTATACAGCTGCTATCAACATTCTTTGGAGGCTTTGCAATAGCATTTGTCCAAGGATGGCTTCTTACTCTTGTCATGTTATCTTCCATTCCCCTGATTGTGATAGGTGGTGCGGCCATGTCAATAATGATATCTAGGAAAGCATCTCTTGGACAAACTGCTTATGCAAAAGCAGCAATTGTCGTTGAACAGACACTTGGCTCGATCAGAACTGTATGTTTACGTACGAAGAATCTAGTAGCTTTCTCTTCTCTTTCAAGCTTTAAGACTCAAATGAAATAAAAATGAAGCTTTGGATCTAACCATGTAATTCCAAAATTAAAATGACCAAAAATAATTTTTAACCAAACCAAAAGGAGGCGCCAACAATTTATTTTTTAATATATATAAATAGGTCGACAAATAATATCATTTTTTTTAATATTTCAATGTCAGTGAACGTTGGAAAGTTCCCTCACCAGCGAACCGCCAACCTCATCTAATTGTAAACTTGGTGCTAAACATCAATAGTTTGCAGGGGAGGCACCTTCGCTAGCACAGAGCTGACCTAAAAATTATCCAAATAAATGGTATTTATTTGGATAATTAGAAAGTGGAAATATAATCTTCACGCAGATTCTCTTAATTAATTTCGATGCTATAACCTGACCTAAAACCATTATCCAAATATCAGATAAGTTCTTATGATATACCGATAAATGGTATTATTTTGTGTACTATGTAATAATAATAATAATATAAAAAAAGGTGTTTTAACTGATTGTCTATAAATATTTAAAGCAGTTAAATATACTAAAAATATATATCATTTATATTAAATGATTCATAACCTTTTAACCCAGCATATTATATGTGCACATGCATATATGTCTTTTATTCGAGTAATTAATTTATAAGCTAAAAAACTATATATGAAAAATAGAGAGTTAAACGAGATGTTAATTTATAACCCAATATTTTAGTGTAGGCAAATTCTCACCTGCAGGTTTAGATTTGTATGCGGTGGCGGAGCCACGTAGGTACAAAAGGGGACAACTGCCCTCTTAATTTTTGAATACACGGAAAAATGAAAAAAGTGGAAAGTTATTGTTGAATTATATTTTAATATAATATATATGTACAGCTCATTTACTCAAAAAAAAAAAAAATTCTTCCATTAATTAATATAGAGCTTCCTTTCATTTTGATCCGTTATTGCATGCCTCTCTCACTCTCATGCAAATTTCTCTTTTTTTTCCTCTATGAGGTAAAATTCTTTCATTTTTTTTAATTTATTTTATTATCTAATTTTAGTTATATTCTTTTATAATTAATCATTAAAAACATTAGGGATTATGATAATTTAGAGGTTTTGATATGAATGTATTCAAAATAAATGTTTGAATTTACTAATTTAATAAATTAAATATTTCTTTTTGTATTATAAATGAATAAATTAATGTTCATACAAAACCACTATTCTTGCCATTTCTTGTATTGACAGAGTATATTATTGAAATTATTTAACTGAGATCTTTTAATTCACTGTAATCATGGATTAATTATTAATTGAGGTCTCTTAATTTACAATGTACATATATTGATTGTCATTTTATATCACAAATTTGTTTATAATTAATTGTTAATGAGATGCTTGGAGTTAGGAGAGGCATGGGTTTAAATTCTATAAGCTACAATTTTTCTCTCTCGGTATTTTTTTTCTGATTTGAAACTACAATATAGTATTAAAACTTGTTTCATATATTTGACCTGGCGAGTTCATACAATTTTTGTGTGTGTGTTTAGAAATAATTTAAATGTCTAGAAATAATTAAGTATAATT
The DNA here is from genome assembly GCA_015852605.2 of Populus deltoides. Taxonomy (NCBI): domain Eukaryota; kingdom Viridiplantae; phylum Streptophyta; class Magnoliopsida; order Malpighiales; family Salicaceae; genus Populus; species Populus deltoides. Next base: position 8,355,913 of record CM027583.2, on the reverse strand, counting down.
TAATCAACATACTTATTATATGCATATAGATATGAATTGAAATGAGTTTTGATGAATTGATGTATATTTTGCTATGAAATTCATATGAAAGATTTAGAATTATTATATAACTCAACTGACTATTGTTTAACAACAAATTATTGTGTAGTTGTATTAATTATTATATAGACACTAATAATAATAAACAAAACCAGCAGGTTCATAAATAAAATTAACATATCACTATACAAGTATTTCAAGCGTAAATATCTTAAGAATGAAAAGTCATTTAAAATTTCATGTTATGTAACTCAATTAACTTTGAAGAAAAATTATATTAAAAAATTATATATTATTTGTTATTAATTTTCCCCCTCATCTTAAAGACTCTGACTCCGCCACTGCAAGAGAGCCCCAGAAAAAAAAATATATGAACCTGCTTTCAAGCCGTGCTCAAACTTAATCAAAACCTGTTCATATGATGGTCTCCAAGCATCGCAGTTTATTTTTAAAAAATTAAGTATTTTAAAATAATTTTAATTTGTTGATATTAAAAATAAAAAAATATTTTAATATATTTTTAATTAAAAAGCCCTTTATATTACAATATCATATCATATACATTCTAATGTAAATGTAGTGTTTGATATTGTGAAAACATGTTTTTTAAATATAAATATATTAAAATAATATTTTTTATATTAATACATCAAAATAATTTAATAAAATTAAAAATTAATTTTACAAAAATTAAAAATTATATTTTTTTTCATTGCAAAAATAAACATTGACATGTGTAGTTGAATAATTGGATTCATTGCATGTACTAGTTGCCAAAAGGAAACCTTTTCTTCATGACCACGCAAGATAAAGGGCAGAAAAAATCCACTCTTTGTGAAAAGAGGTGAAAAGCTCGCCTCTTTCTTTGGCACGTGTTTAATTAAAGATCCTGCTTTAAGAAAATCCCACATGTGAGAAAATTCAAAATTGAAATACGTCTATTTGAATAATTAAATAAATGGTTGAACTGAATTATTATTATTATTATTATTATTTTGTCAACGTCGTAGATACAACTTGCTTGCAGTCAATTGAGTTTTTAAGAGTACTATAGCGTTTATTTTTAAAAGTATTTTTATTTAAAAATAAATTAAAATAATAATATTTTTTTAAAAATTAATTTTTATATCATCTCATCAAAATAATTTAAAAATATAAAAAATATAATTTTAAATAAAAAAATTCAAAATTTTCCTAATCCTCACTTAAAACACAATACCCAGTAGTTAAGTTGAATTTATGCCACCAAAGAAATTGGGTCTAATACAAGAAGCTAAGAAGGTTTATTTTTTTGTTTTTATTCTTTACGTTTAATCTTTGAAACTCTTATTTAAATAAGTTTAATAATTTAACAAAACAGCCCACCTTTTCATGTAAAAAAATTAAGAAAAATAAATAAAAAGAATCAGGTAATTGGGTAATTAGCATAAAAAAATCAAAAAAACAAAATAATATCATAAATTTGTTATTGATAAAATAACATTCTTTAAAAAATAAGAATTTACCACTACAATTAATTAATATCGCGGTTTATAACTGTAATATCAAAAATTTTAATGTCTGTTTTATATTAAAGATGAATATATTTTTTATTAAAATTTAAAAAAATAATAAAATTAATTTTTATTTAATAGTTTTAAATTATTTTAATAAATTGATATTAAAAATAATTTACAAAATATCACACTACAATCCCACAGTATTATATATATATATATATATATATATATAAAAAAACAACATAAGGATTTGGACTAGTTGACGAGGTAACAGGAATACAATCCAAACGATGGGTGCGCTTGAAGCTAAAGGAAGAAGACACTCCCAAACAGGCTCCCGGGGTGAATTAATAAATGGTAACCCAAATCCAACAGCTCATAGAGCAGCCAAAGAACTACCATTGCATCATATCTATCATACTAGCTACTTCATATTTCAAGTTCAACTACTCCCATTTTCCGTTTCTTCTTCTGTAAGTAAATTCCCTCCCTCGCTCTGTGTGCGTGTTTTTTCCTTGATTAAAAATGGACTGGAATCTTGTTTTCTGTTTAATATATATATGTATCCCGTCTCTCCTTCATCTTACTTGAAGACTACTTCGATTTATCACTTCAAGATCAAACTAGCTAATAGGTGTGGTCAATCTAGGTGCCATTTTTTTTTTCTTGAACAGCTCAATAACTAAAAACGAATGCCTCCCATTTTCTGATCCTTTATTATTGTTATTTTTTTAATCTTTGGTTGCAATATTAAATGACCTCCATTAAAAGTTGCTGATTTTTTGTGCTCTAGTGCAGCTGCAATACAAGTCTTTGCATATTCTGAGAGCAAATTGAGGATTAGATTAATATCTTGAGGTTCGAGCGATGGCTGTCGAGAACGGCAGAAATGGTGATAAGAGTATGGATGAGGCGAGCACATCAAAAAGCCTGGAGGTGGAGGAGAAGAGTTCTGGTGGAAGGGGGGACCAACAAGAGCCAGTGAAGAGTAAAGGAGATGAGGAAACTAAAACCGTTCCCTTTCTCAAGCTCTTTTCATTTGCGGATTCTACAGATATTTTGTTGATGATCCTTGGGACGATTGGTGCTGTTGGAAATGGAGCATCCTTTCCGATTATGTCAATACTGTTTGGTGATCTGGTTAATTCTTTTGGACGAAACCAGAATAACAAAGATGTTGTGGATTCAGTTGCTAAGGTAAACATAATCAACATATATTCCTGTTTCAATCGAAAAAAATGCTTTCAAGGATAAGCAACATTATGCACCTTTCTTTCTGCTCTGGAAGATGTACAATTGAATTTTTGGAACTCAGTTTCTGATATAGATATGCTACGAACTCTTCTTAGGTGTCTCTCAATTTTGTCTACTTGGGGATTGGTTCTGCTGTAGCAGCATTTCTTCGTAAGTACATTATTAACTCAGCAATGCTACCTTACAGTTACAAATGACTTGTTTAATGCATCAAGCATTGTGGATTTATAAACCTGTTCTTGTTGTTTGTCAGAGGTGGCTTGCTGGATGGTCACGGGAGAGAGACAAGCTGCTCGGATAAGGGGTACATATTTGAAAACCATACTGAAGCAAGACGTTGCCTTTTTTGACAAGGAAACAAACACTGGAGAGGTTGTTGGTAGAATGTCTGGTGACACTGTTCTTATACAAGATGCTATGGGTGAAAAGGTACAACACTGCTCTTATCAGATGGAAAAAACACAGTGAATTTTATCCATATTGCCAATATTTTTTTCTGGCTAAATAACCCGTAATGTTCGTGCAGGTTGGGAAATTTATACAGCTGGTATCAACATTCATTGGAGGCTTCATCATTGCATTTGTTAAAGGGTGGCTACTTACTCTTGTCATGTTATCCTCCATTCCTCTGCTTGTGATTTCTGGTGCAGGAATGGCCATCATAATAGCTAGGATGGCATCTCGTGGACAAACTGCTTACGCTAAAGCAGCGACTGTAGTAGAACAGGCTATCGGTTCAATTAGAACAGTACGTGTACATATAAAGAACAAGATATGCCTGGATAAAAATTCATTATAGAATGTTAATTGTTTAACTTGTATCCAGGTTGCATCATTTACCGGGGAGAAGCAAGCCATAAGTAATTACAAGAAGTTTCTTGCTACTGCGTATAACTCTGGTGTTCAAGAAGGCTTTACTGCTGGATTAGGCCTTGGCATCGTTACGCTACTTGTGTTCTGCAGCTATGCTTTGGCAATATGGTTTGGTGGAAAGATGATTTTGGAAAAAGGATACACTGGGGGTGATGTTACTAATGTGATTGTTGCTGTTTTAACCGGCTCTATGTGAGTTCCATTATGAAGCAATATCCACTTTAAAAAATTCTTTGTTTGTTTAATTTTATGGTTTAATCATATGAATGGTTCAGGTCCCTAGGGCAAGCATCTCCCTGCATGAGTGCGTTTGCAGCTGGTCAAGCTGCAGCTTACAAGATGTTTGAGACTATAAATAGAAAGCCAGAGATAGATTCTTCCGATACAAGAGGAAAGATATTGGATGACATCAGTGGAGATGTAGAGTTGAGGGATGTGTATTTCACTTATCCAGCCAGACCAGATGAGCAGATATTTTCTGGATTCTCTCTTTTCATCCCTAGCGGAACAACTACCGCATTGGTTGGACAAAGTGGAAGCGGAAAGTCAACGGTGATCAGTCTGATAGAGAGATTTTATGATCCACAAGCTGGTGAAGTTCTCATAGATGGCACTAACCTCAAAGAGTTTCAGCTCAAGTGGATTCGGGAGAAAATTGGTCTTGTCAGCCAAGAACCTGTGTTGTTTGCATCCAGCATTAAGGATAACATTGCATATGGAAAAGATGGTGCAACTACTGAAGAGATAAGAGCTGCAACTGAACTTGCCAATGCTGCTAAATTCATCGATAAACTACCTCAGGTTTTAAACTGGTTCCCTCTTCACAAATTTCTAGTGTTGTCATTTTTTTATTTTTTGGAGAGGAGGAGGTTCAGATCGCCGGCGCCTCAGTTTTTTTATCTAATTTGGTTTCAACTTTTGTATCCAGGGAATAGACACCATGGTTGGTGAACATGGAACTCAGCTGTCTGGGGGACAGAAACAGAGAATTGCCATAGCAAGAGCCATTCTGAAAGATCCACGGGTTTTACTTTTGGATGAAGCTACAAGCGCACTTGATGCAGAATCGGAAAGGATAGTACAGGAGGCATTAGACCGGATTATGGTCAATCGAACAACTGTAATTGTTGCCCACCGTTTGAGCACTGTGAGAAATGCTGATATGATTGCAGTTATTTACCGTGGGAAGATGATTGAGAAAGGTATATAATTAAGCATGCATGATTATCATATGAAGAAACATAAAAATATCTCGCGATCCTGCTGAGAAATTCCTTTGCTGTAAACTTTCTGGTCTCTGCACTGCCACATATTCTCTATAGATCCAGGATCCAAAATATTTGATATTTTCAGTCTTGTGAAGGATTTTTATACACATCATACATTTTATTTAATATTTTATGAAGCCTCCTACTTATTTGCCTAGTTTCAGATAGGCATATAGCAGATATATATTCTATGCTGCACCATCATGATTCAGGCACTCATTTTCTGCAGCCAAATCATTTCTGCAATCTACAATTTAGTTAGGGTAATTTTCTGACTAATTCCTGAACTTGTTTAAGTCTTCTGGATAAGAGGGGTCACGGGAACTTCCTGGATTTTCATACATTATGTGAAATATCCATTTCATTGATTGATCAGGTTCACATTCAGAACTCCTCAAGGATCCTGAAGGAGCTTATTCTCAGCTTATACGCTTACAAGAAGTTAACAAAGAGTCCAAACAAGAAACAGAAGACCCCAAGAAGTCAGCTCTTTCTGCAGAGTCCTTAAGACAGTCAAGTCAAAGAATCTCACTGAAACGGTCCATAAGCCGGGGATCATCTGGTGTAGGACATAGCAGTCGCCACTCGTTGTCAGTGTCATTTGGTTTGCCTGCTGGATTCAATGTCCCCGATAATCCCACATCGGAATTAGAAGTTTCTCCAAAGACACAACAAACACCAGATGTCCCGATCCGCCGCCTTGCGTATCTCAACAAGCCAGAGGTTCCAGTGCTGATTGCTGGATCTATAGCTGCAGTTCTCAATGGGGTCATACTTCCGATTTACGGTCTACTACTATCCAGCGTAATTAAAACATTTTTTGAACCACCTGATGAATTGAGAAAGGATTCCAAGTTCTGGGCACTAATGTTTATGACGCTTGGCCTGGCATCATTTGTGGTGTATCCAACACAAACATACTTATTTTCGGTGGCCGGTTGCAAATTAATCCAAAGGATCCGATCTATGTGTTTTGAGAAGGTGGTTCACATGGAGGTCGGTTGGTTCGACGAGCCTGAGCACTCAAGCGGAGCAATTGGTGCTAGGCTGTCAGCAGATGCAGCAACAGTGCGTGCTCTGGTCGGAGATTCTCTTTCCCAGTTGGTTCAGAACATCGCATCAGCTGTTGCGGGTTTGGTCATTGCCTTTACTGCATCCTGGCAATTGGCATTTGTAATCCTTGTACTCCTTCCTTTAATAGGACTCAATGGATTTGTACAAATAAAGTTCATGAAAGGATTCAGTGCAGATGCAAAGGTATACTCTTTGATTCATGACCTAGTATTTTATTACAGCAGCGAGCAAAAGAATACGAGTTTTGACAAGTAAAAAAAGTTTAACTCATGTTCCACGGAGCCTTTCTCAGAAATCACCATTTGCTGCCTTTTCTCTTTTAAATTAATCATCAAATGTGCCCAAAAAAATAATAATCACATTCGCTGCTCTAAATGGTTGTAGAAAATGTACGAGGAAGCAAGTCAAGTTGCAAATGACGCTGTTGGCAGCATAAGAACTGTTGCCTCTTTCTGTGCTGAAGAGAAGGTGATGCAATTATACAGAAGGAAATGTGAAGGCCCTATGAGGACTGGAATAAGGCAAGGGATGATCAGTGGAGCAGGATTTGGAGTTTCTTTCTTTTTACTGTTTTCTGTCTACGCAACCACTTTCTATGTGGGAGCTCAACTTGTCCGGCATGGGAAAACAAATTTCGCGGATGTTTTTCGAGTGGGTATATCTTCCTTGTGTATAAATTTTTCGATGAGATCTTTATAGACATTAGAGTTTTCTTAATAATTCTAAATTATGTGTCTACTCGTAGGTCTTCTTTGCTTTAACAATGGCAGCAATTGGAATTTCTCAATCAAGCTCCTTTGCTCCTGATTCCTCAAAAGCCAAGGGAGCAGCTGCTTCCATATTTGCTATTATAGACCGAAAGTCGAAGATTGATCCAAGTGATGAGTCGGGAACGACATTAGACAATGTGAAAGGAGAAATTGAACTTCGTCATATAAGCTTCAAGTATCCAAGCAGGCCGGACATTGAAATTTTCCGAGACCTGAGCTTGGCTATTCATTCTGGCAAGGTCAATTATTCATGCTCTAAATCAAATCCTATCAAGAATATTGTTTTAAGAATAATAGAATTCTGAAAGTAGGAAACTCATATCATTTAAAATGCCTTCTTTTAGACTGTTGCCCTGGTTGGAGAAAGTGGAAGTGGGAAATCAACGGTGATCTCATTATTGCAAAGATTTTATGATCCCGATTCAGGTCATATAACTCTTGATGGAATTGACATTCAGAGTCTCCAACTTAAGTGGTTGAGGCAGCAGATGGGGCTTGTGAGCCAAGAACCTGTTCTCTTTAATGAAACAATCCGTGCCAACATTGCATATGGAAAGGAAGGGAATGCAACGGAAGCAGAAATTCTAGCTGCATCGGAGCTGGCCAATGCACACAAGTTCATTAGTGGTTTACAACAGGTTAGAATTAACATTATATCAGTAATTGTTTCCATTTATATCATCTTCTGCAAGTACAAGTAGTAACTTAAATTGCTCAAGCAAGCAGCTGTGGTATAACTTCCAATAGGCCTTTTGACTGACAAGAATCGAAGATAATGCATGCACTATCTTTAGGTTGTTGGTATCAGATTGAATATTTTGCTAAGATGCTTGTGTAATTTTGTCGACTTACGACCATGCAAAATGCAGGGGTACGATACTGTTGTTGGGGAGCGAGGAACCCAATTGTCAGGGGGGCAGAAACAAAGGGTGGCTATTGCTCGCGCTATGGTCAAAAGTCCCAAAATACTTCTATTGGATGAGGCTACCAGTGCGCTAGATGCTGAATCTGAAAGAGTGGTTCAAGATGCACTGGACAGAGTAATGGTGAGTAGGACTACAGTGGTTGTCGCCCATCGGTTATCTACAATCAAGAATGCAGACGTTATTGCCGTGGTGAAAAATGGAGTTATTGTAGAGAAAGGAAAGCATGAGACTTTGATCCATATCAAAGATGGCTTTTATGCCTCCTTAGTAGCTCTTCACATGAGTGCCTCAACATCTTGATTCACCCCTGCAATTTTTCTAGCACCCATGATTTATGAAGGGCTGTCATCTTCTTGTTTCAAACACTGACGAAATTTTGTAAACATCAAGTTTTCTTGTTTCTTTTACAGAATAACACTGCAATTTCTGGTATACAAACGTGAACAACAGAAAAGGTTCCACTGTTGTGGTAATTGATTATCAATTAACACAGCTAATTAGCTTAGTTTGGGAATTATAAATTAAGGAGAAGGCTACATTAGAGGCAATGACTAAAGTTTTCATGAAATCCTCAGATTCATGCGAAGCTGGATATGAATCTGTTGTTGAGATCAAAGTAATGGATGACAGGTTGTGACCAATGTCCTAAGGTTTAGTCTCGTCACCGTTTGATGATACCTTGACACAGTAGTCATGCTAGATTCAAGGTTGGCCCTCCAATAATCACATCGCAGGCCTAATTAAATTAATAATATTCATTCCCTCTGCACAAGAGCATAGAAATTAATTAATATATAAAACAATCGTAGATACACTCAGGTAGATCAGTTGCCCATTAACTTGCAAGTAATCGATGTTGAATCTAAGATGACTTGATTTTCTGTAGAAAGTGACTGCCATAATAATTTTAACAAAACTTGCACTGGAAGCAAAAGGAAGACTCACTGCATAGGAGTGGTGGGATTATTAAAAGCTGAAACAGGGAGAGCAACCACAAAAACCAAATCTGAAATAATGGCTTTCGACCCAGTTGTTCGGTAACTTTTTGCTGATTCTTCTTTTATTAAGGTTTTTGGCCATCTTGATTTTTCTCTTTCATTTGTTATTTTCGCACTCTTTCTTTTTTTAATGTTAATTAGTACTGTGCATGCTATTTGGACTGCTGGAATTTATTTCTTCTATAGGTGTATTATATTTGTTTCAGTAAAAATTTAGTAAGGCCTGCGTTTTAAAGTTGCAGATCTGCTTGTGCTCTGCAGCTGCAAACTTCGTTATATATATTCCGAGAGTAAATTGAGAACCAGTAATACCATTAGGTTGGTGTTATGGCCCCAGAGAACTGCAGAAATGGTGAAAGTATGGACGAGGCCACCACATCGAAAAGACAGGAAGGGAAGGAGAAAAGTTCAGGCCCGAATAAGGAACTAGAAAAGCAAGAGAGGAGCAAAGAAGATGCGAAAACTAAAACTGTGCCATTCCCCAAGCTCTTTTCGTTTGCAGATTCCACAGATACTGTTTTGATGATCATTGGCTCGATTGGTGCTGTTGGAAATGGAATATCTTTGCCCCTTATGTCAATTCTATTGGGAGACGTGATTAATTCTTTTGGACAAAATCAGCATAATGAAAATGTGGTGCATTTAGTGTCCAAGGTAAGTACAATTAGCATTAATGTTTCTATCAGCTGAGATGCCTTAAGCACAAGTTAGTTCTGTATGTTTCTGATCAGGAGCATTAGATTTTTGGTTTTGTACTTATTTTTCTTCGCATAAAGATGTTGCTAATTTGTTAACTGCGAACATTTCAGGTATCTCTCAAATTTGTCTACTTGGCAGTGGGGTCTGGTGTAGGATCATTTCTGCGTGAGTGCATACCCAATAATGCTAACGTACAGAAAGTGTCTTATTTTTCAGGAATTTGGGATTTACTAAATCTTTTCTGTTGTTTGTCAGAGGTGGCTTGCTGGATGGTCACGGGAGAGAGACAGGCTGCCCGGATAAGGGGTACATATTTGAAAACTATACTAAGACAAGATGTTGCTTTTTTTTGACAAGGAAACAAACACTGGAGAGGTTGTTGGTAGAATGTCTGGTGATACTGTTCTTATACAAGATGCCATGGGTGAAAAGGTACTAAACTGTTCTTGTACTCTAACCAGAAGGAAAAACTACAGTGGATTTTATACATGTTGCCATGTTTTTGTGGTTAGATAAGCCTTATTATTTCATTCAGGTTGGGAAATTTATACAGCTGCTATCAACATTCTTTGGAGGCTTTGCAATAGCATTTGTCCAAGGATGGCTTCTTACTCTTGTCATGTTATCTTCCATTCCCCTGATTGTGATAGCTGGTGCGGCCATGTCAATAATGATATCTAGGAAAGCATCTCTTGGACAAACTGCTTATGCAAAAGCAGCAATTGTCGTTGAACAGACACTTGGCTCGATCAGAACTGTATGTTTACATACGTAGAACTGGACTTTTCTTAGCAAAAAGGTAAAGAAAAACCAGTAAAGAGTGCTGATTGTTTAACTTTAATCCAGGTCGCGTCATTTACTTGTGAAGAGCAAGCCATAAGCAATTACCAGAAGTTTCTCATTACTGCTTACCAATCCGGGGTTCAAGAAGGCTTTGCTGCTGGATTAGGTATTGGCATTGTTATGTTAGTAATCTTCAGCAGCTATGCTTTGGCAATATGGTTTGGTGGGAAGCTGATAGTGGAAAAAGGATACACTGGGGGCACAGTGATTAATGTGATTGTTGCTCTGTTGATCGGATCCACGTGAGTTCCTTTATGAAGCAAACATACACACACTCACATGCACAACGACGGCTGCAGAAACCAAAACATAAATTGATGTTCAAGCATTCAATATTTTTCTTAACAATTCATCGTATTTTCTTTATGATTGACCATACGAATGTGTCAGGTCACTAGGTCAGGCATCTCCCTGCATGAGTGCATTTGTGGCTGGTCAAGCTGCAGCTTCTAAAATGTTTCAGACTATCAGTAGGGAGCCTAAGATAGACGCTTACGAAATGAGGGGAAAGATATTGAAGGACATCAACGGGGATATAGAATTGAGGGATGTGTATTTCAGTTATCCAGCCAGACCCGATGATCAAATATTTTCTGGTCTTTCTCTTCTCGTCCCAAGTGGCATAACTGCAGCTTTGGTTGGACAAAGTGGAAGTGGAAAGTCAACAGTCATCAGTCTGATAGAGAGATTTTATGATCCACAAGCTGGTGAAGTGCTCATAGATGGTATTAACCTCAAAGAATTTCAACTTAAGTGGATCCGAGAGAAAATTGGTCTTGTCAGCCAAGAACCTGTGTTGTTTACGTCCAGCATAAGGGATAACATTGCATATGGAAAAGATGGTGCAACTACTGATGAGATAAGAGCAGTAGCTGAACTTGCCAATGCTGCTAAATTCATAGATAAACTACCTCAGGTTATAAGTGGTTCCCTCTATTAGTTATTATACCCTCTATGCCAATTTATATTGTTTTCATTTTTATTTTTTTGGTTGGGGGACTGGATCTCCAGGTTTTCCTTCTTTAATTTAATTTGGACCGTTGAATTTTGCTATCCAGGGACTAGACACCATGGTTGGTGAGCATGGAACTCAGATGTCAGGTGGGCAGAAACAGAGAATTGCAATAGCAAGAGCAATTCTGAAAGATCCACGAATTTTGCTTTTAGATGAAGCTACAAGTGCACTTGATGCAGAATCAGAAAGCATAGTGCAGGAGGCACTAGATAGGATTATGGTCAATCGAACAACTCTCATTGTTGCCCATCGTTTGAGCACTGTGAGAAATGTTGATTTGATTTCAGTTATTCACCATGGCAAGATAGTGGAAAAAGGTATCTCATAACTATCTACATATAGAGCAATGTCAGAAATGCTTGTCTAACTTCTTCTCACTGATATATATTCTTTATCCATTCTGAAACGTTTTGTGTATTTCCTTTCATGTTATGGATATTGATACATGCTGACAGAGAATAATCCTACTCATTTACCTAGTTTCAATACAGATGTAGTAGCAGATATATGTGCTTAATTTGTTGTACCAGCATGCTCTAACTTTCGGCAGACAAGTCAGTTCTATATCGTACAAACTTAGAACAGCCTCCAGATTAAATTCCAAACTAGTTATTTCTTCTGCCTACTGAGGGATTATTTGTTCGGACATCTTGATTCTTGATGCAAAAGAAAGAAGGAGATAATACAATTTAAAACACTTCTGTTAATTGATCAGGCTCGCATTCAGAACTACTCAAGGATCCTGAAGGAGCTTACTCGCAGCTTATACGTTTACAAGAAGTAAATAAAGAGTCAGAGCATGAAACGGAAGACCACAAGTCAGATATTACTATGGAATCCTTTAGACAGTCGAGTCCAAGAATTTCACTGGAACGGTCTTTAAGCAGGGGATCTTCTGGAGCAGGAAATATAAGCCCATTCTCAGTCTCATTAGGTTTACATACTGCTGGATTCAGTGTCCCTGACACTGATAATGCCCCGGGAGAAGTAGAAGCTTCTTCACATAAACCAAAAACTCCAGATGGCCCAATCCGCCGCCTTGCTTATCTGAACAAGCCAGAGATCCCGGTACTTATAGCTGGAGCTATCGCTGCAATTCTTAATGGTGTCATATTTCCAATTTTTGGCGTCCTACTTTCCAATGTGATTAAAACATTTTTTGAACCACCGCATGAATTGAGAAAGGATTCCAAGTTCTGGGCACTAATGTTTATGACGCTTGGCCTGGCATCATTTTTGGTGTTTCCAACACAAACATACTTATTTTCTGTGGCTGGTGGCAAATTAATCCAAAGGATCCGATCTATTTGTTTTGAGAAGGTAGTTCACATGGAGGTCGGCTGGTTCGATGAGCCTGAGCATTCAAGTGGGGTAATTGGTGCTAGACTCTCAGCAGATGCAGCAACAGTGCGTGCTCTGGTTGGAGACTCTCTAGCTCAGATGGTTCAAAACATCGCTTCAGCAACAGCAGGTTTGGTCATTGCCTTTACTGCATGTTGGCAATTGGCCTTGATTATCCTTGTACTAATTCCTCTAGTAGGACTCAATGGAATTATTCAAATAAAGTTCATGAAAGGATTTAGTGCAGATGCAAAGGTATTGTTTTTAACTCATGACCTTGTATTTGATTGCAGTAATAAGCTAAAGAAGTTTTATTCATGTTCCCAGCCTTCTCTCAGAAATTACTATTTGTCAAGTTTGCCATTTGAAATTAATCGTCGAATCACTAATCGAAATGGTTGCAGATGATGTATGAGGAAGCAAGTCAAGTTGCAAATGATGCTGTAGGCAGCATAAGAACTGTTGCCTCTTTCTGTGCTGAAGAGAAGGTGATGCAATTATACAAAAAGAAATGTGAAGGCCCTATGGAGACAGGAATAAAGCAAGGGCTGATCTGCGGAACAGGATTTGGAGTTTCTTTCTTCTTACTGTTTTCTGTCTATGCAACCAGTTTCTATGCGGGAGCTCAACTTGTCCAGCATGGGAAAACAACATTTACCGAAGTTTTTCGGGTGGGCATATCTTCCTAATTATTTTCATGGGGACTACTAATGTTTTAATGATACTTATCCATGTGTCTTCTGGCAGGTTTTCTTCGCTTTGACCATGGCAGCCATTGGAATTTCTCAAACAAGTTCCTTCGGTCCTGATTCCTCCAGTGCCAAGACTGCAGCTGCATCCATATTCTCTATTATAGACCGAAAGTCAAAGATGGATGCAAGTGACGAGTCAGGTACGAAATTAGACAGTGTGAGAGGAGAGATTGAACTTCATCACATAAGCTTCAAGTATCCAACTAGGCCAGATATTCAAATTTTCCGGGACCTCAGCTTGGTGATTCATTCTGGCAAGGTAATTTCTCATGCTTTAAAACCCATCTGCTTAATTGTTCCTAGCATATTGTCTTAAGAAAAATGGAATCCAGGAACCAGTGCTGTCATGTCGTTTGAAATGTCAATTTCTTAATTGTTTTAGTTTGAATCTGTTGTCTTAGACTGTAGCCCTGGTTGGAGAGAGTGGAAGTGGGAAATCAACGGTGATATCATTGTTGCAAAGATTTTATGATCCTCATTCAGGTCATATAACTCTAGATGGAGTTGACATTCAAAGTCTCCAACTCAAGTGGCTGAGGCAGCAGATGGGACTCGTGAGCCAAGAACCAGTCCTATTTAATGATACAATCCGTGCCAACATTGCATATGGAAAACAAGGGAAAGCGACGGAGACAGAGATTTTAGCTGCATCAGAGCTAGCCAATGCACACAATTTCATCAGTAGTCTACAACAGGTAATTAGAGAATTATGGAGCAGTGATCATCTCCTGATATTAAGTACACAGCTACATTTGTTAAAGCAAGCAGCTATGGTAGAGGTTCTATCTAGTAGGCTTTTGCAGAAATAGCTAGGAATAAAAACTCAGGCATGCACTCTCTTAATGTTGTTACTGGAAGCCAAGATGCTAATATCATAACGCAAAATGCAGGGTTATGATACCATAGTAGGAGAGCGAGGTGTCCAATTGTCAGGGGGGCAGAAACAAAGGGTAGCCATTGCACGTGCTATAGTCAAAAGTCCCAGAGTGCTTCTACTGGACGAGGCTACCAGTGCACTGGATGCTGAATCTGAGAGAACTGTTCAAGATGCACTGGACCGAGTCGTGGTGAACAGGACTACGGTCGTTGTAGCCCATCGGTTATCTACAATCAAGAATGCAGATGTTATTGCAGTGGTTAAAAATGGAGTTATTGTAGAGAAAGGCAAGCATGATACTTTGATCCATATCAAAGATGGTTTTTATGCCTCCTTGGTTGCCCTCCACATGACTGCCTCGACAGCTTAAGTCAACGAGCTCAGCATTTCCAATTATTCAGCCACTTCATTATTTAATGACGGGCTGCTATCTCCTCTTTTTCCAAACCTGTTTGTCTTCTTTTAAAATGTAGTGCAAGTTCTTGATAAGAGTTATTCTTAAAATCAATTGTACTTAGCATAGAATTCATTGTATCTATCAGTTTGTTCCCTTCTACTTATCCAATCCTATTATATAAGACTCTTGAGCTGTAACTTGGTTATATAATACCAAAACATCTCCTCCTATGATTAAGGAGATTTACAGCCGTATTACACAATCTGTCTAATATCTTTATGGTATCAGAGCCTCGGTTGAAGATTGAAATCATGGCAAATTCATCTTCTTCATACCTTTCTCTTCCGCTCAACACAATGGTGCACATGCTTACCATTAAACTGACCTCCTCCAATTATCTATTATGGAGAAATCAGTTTGTTCCCCTATTAACTAGTCAAGAACTCTTTGGTTACTTGGATGGGAGTGTTGTTGCTCCATGTGTTGTGATCACTGATTCCAGTGGAGTCACAAAGCCAAATCCTGCTCACAATTCTTGGCTACATACAGATCAAATGCTTCTGAGTTTGTTGCTTTCTTCCCTCACGGAAGAGTCCATGAGTGAGGTGTTGGGTTTACGACACTCACATGAGGCTTGGCAAGCTCTTGAAGTTTCCTTCTCACACCGATCAAAGACTCGTGAGTTGCAACTCAAAGATGAACTTCAGTTAATGCAGCGAGGATCTCAATCTGTTGCTGAGTTCTCCAGAATTTTCAAAGGACTTTGTGATCAACTGGCAGCCATTGGTCGTCCTGTTGGTGACACAGATAAAGTCCATTGGTATTTACAAGCATTGGGACCAGACTACAAGATTTTCTCTACCACAATGATCTCACAACATCCATTACCCTCCTTCTCTGAGATTGTTCCAAAAGCAGTGAGTCATGAGATATTTGCAAAATCTATTTCCCACTCACCATCCACTTCTGTTTACTATACACAACAGACTTCACGTAGGTCAGAACCAAAGAGAGGAAAGCCGCGATTTTCCACGTCCTCTACATACTCTGGCAGTGTTAAACCACCATCCAACACTGTGGTTTACTGTCAACTATGTGACAAAGAGGGTCACTTGGCTAAACGTTGTTGGAATTTCCTGAAGCTTAAAAAGAAACAGTCTGCAAACATCGCTGAAGCCTTTTCTGCATGCACAGTCCAAGATTTCAATAATCATGAGTGATTTCCTGATTCCGGTGCCACCTCTCACATAACAAATAACTCGGACAATTTGGATGTCTCCACTGTTTACACTGGCAATGAACGTGTCCTGGTTGGTAATGGACAATCTCTTCCAATTTCTCATAAAGGTTCTGTTTCTAATATTGTTCCTCAAAACTCCCTTGTTTTATCTTATGTTCTTGTTGTTCCAGACATTACAAAAAATCTTATTTCTATTAGTCAACTCACAAAACAACTTAACTGTTAGGTTATATTTGATTCTTCTGGTTTTGTGATACAGGATCTAGCTACCAGAACGGTACTGGGGGTCGGTCGATGTGAGAATGGTCTCTACGTTCTTGATCAACATCACTGCGCTCTTGCTTCACTTCTTTCTTCCAATAAGCCATGAGCCACAGTTCGACTATGGCATGCACGTCTAGGTCATCCACATTTTCGTTTAGTTGCCTCTCTGTCTAGAATAGGATCTATTTCTTGTAGTGACAAATTGACTCAAACAGATTATTCACATTGCGATGGTTGTCAACTTGGTAAAAGTCATCATTTACCATTCTCTCTTAATGATAAACGTTGTGCCCTTCCCTTTGATCGTTTACAATGTGATTTATGGGGCCCATCACTAATTTTTTCTGTTAATGGTTATCGTTACTCTACTGTTTTTATCGATGACTGTACTCGATTCAGCTGGATGTTTCCTTTGAAACATAAATCTGATTGTTTTGATACATTCATCAACTTCCAAAATTACATTACCACATAATTTTCAGCAAAACTAAAACCATTTCAATGTGATGGTGGGACTGAATTTACCAATACTAAGTTTCAAAATCATTTACAATCTCATGGTATTGTTCAGCGTCTAGCATGTCCATATACTCCCAGCCAAAATGGCATTGCAGAACGCAAACATCGGCATGTTACAGAAACAGGCCTTACTCTTATGTTTCATGCTCATCTACCAGTATCCTTTTGGGTTGAGGCATTCTCTACGACAGTATTTCTCATAAATCGACTCCCTTCATCGTCTCTTGGTGGTCAGACTCCTTATGATCTACTGTTTGGTAAGAAACCTGATTATTCCATGCTTCGCACCTTTGGGTGTCTTCGCTTTCCTTATTTACGTGATTATTCGCCACATAAATTATCTCCAAAATCTGCTCTGTGTGTCTTTTTAGGTTACAGTACCCTTCACAAGGGTTTTCGATGCTTCGATCGACAAACACATCGTGTCTATGTCTCTCGTCATGTAAAGTTTTTTGAAACTGTTTTTTCCTATATCGATGGTTATGTCACTAATATGTCATCCACCAATGACTATAATACTTTCTTTGAATGTGCAGAATGTGTGTCTAGTCCTTCTCTTTCAGCTGTTGACTCTGTCCTCTCACCATTATCATCCAGTTCCTCATGTTTGCCTTGTAGTGATAGTCTAGCGCCACTGTTTCCCATATCTGTAGACTCCTCCACTCCACTGTCTGTTCCCTCCTCTTCCAATGTAGCCTCACCATCTCTCGAGTCTTCCCCACCTTCTCTACTTACTAACAGCCATCCTATGGTTACTCGAGGGAATGCTGGTATTGTTAAACCACGGGTCCAACATGCTATGATTGTTTGCTCTTCTTTGCAGCCCTTTCAGACTCTCCTTGCTCCCAAGGAGCCACGAGGCTTTAAATCAGCAGCCAAACATCCTGAATGGTTGTCTGCTATGGACTCTGAAATTCAAGCCTTGCAGAGGAATGACACTTGGACTCTGGTACCTCGTCCTGCATCACACAATGTGGTTGGCTGCCGATGGATTTTTAAGACCAAACTCCGATCTGATGGGTCAATTGAGCGTCATAAAGCACGTCTCATGGCTCAAGGGTTTTCTGAGATTAAAGGTCTTGACTTTGATGACACATTCAGTCCGGTTGTTCACCCAGCTACTGTTCGCCTGATTCTCTTATTGGCACTTACATCTAGCTGGCGTTTACATCAGCTTGATGTTAATAATGCATTTCTCCATAGAATTCTTCATGATGAAGTCTACATGGAACAACCTCCAGGCTATACTGATCCTTTGTTTCCTCGGCATGTCTGTCGTCTCAAACGAGCACTATATAGCTTCAAACAAGCACCTAGAGCTTGGTTCCATCGCTTCAGCTCTTTTCTGCTTCAGATTGGTTTTCTTTCCAGCAAAGCTGATTCATCATTATTTGTCTATCATACTACTCTCGGGACAATTTATCTACTCCTCTATGTTGATGACATCGTAATTACTGGCAGTAACACATCTCTAGTTCATCAGTTTATTGCTTCTCTTTCCAATGAGTTCTCACTGAAAGACTTAGGTGCTCTTCATTATTTTCTTGGTGTTGAAGTTCAGCCTACTGATCAGGGTCTCCTCCTCATCCAAACAAAGTATGCCATTGATCTCTTGCAGCGAGCTTCCATGGTTGATGCTAAGCCAATCTCTACACCCTTTATTGTGGGACAATATTTGACAGCTGGAGGAACTTTGTATACTGATCCTACCTTGTTTCGTTCTTTGGCCGGTGCACTATAATACCTGACCATCACCAGACCTGATTTGTCATTCAGCGTTAATTTCATTTGCCAATTTATGCACTCTCCAACAGAGGATCACTTTCGTGCACTTAAACGCATTTTACGATATATTAAAGGCACTGTTCACTATGGTCTTCAGCTGCAGAAACAATCTACTCATGCACTTCTTGGTTATTCCGATGCTGACTGGGCCGGTTGCCCTGACACTCGTCGATCTACCACTGGTTATGCAATCTTTCTTGGTTCCAATTTAATTTCATGGTCTTCCAAGAAACAGAGCACTGTCTCGCGATCCAGTGCAGAAGCTGAGTATCGCTCCTTAGCTGTCGCAACTGCTGATATTGCTTGGATTGTTCAAATACTCAAAAACCTTCATGTTACATTACCAGCTTCCCCTACTTTGTGCTGTGACAATCAAAGTGCCATCTTCATGGATGGTAATCCTGTTACTCGTCCACGGTCCAAACATATTGCCATTGACTACCATTTTGTCCATGAGCTTGTTGTTAATGGCTTCCTGAAGTTACAACTCGTTACCTCTTCCCTGCAGCTTGCTGACTCCCTTACAAAAGGTGTGTCTAAACCACAATTCTTTCTCTTTCGAAACAAGCTTCGCATTCTTCCTTCTCCCACGCTTACCTTATAAGGGGGTGATAAAAGTTATTCTTAAGATCAATTGTACTTAGCGTAGAATTCGTTGTATCTATCAGTTTGTTCCCTTGTACTTATCCAATCCTATTATATAGGACTCTTAAGCTGTAACTTTGTTATATAATGCCAAGACATCTCCTCTCATGATTAAGGAGATTTACAGTCATATTACACAATCTGTCTAACATCTTTAGTTCTGACCAATGAATACTGGCAGCGAAAGAAGCTATACGCTACAGATTTGTTGCTTATACAGTGCGGTTGGAATTTCAAAAAAGTAACCCTAATGCAGCACCAATAAACAGTATTTAAGATTACGATAGAAGTGTTTTTTTTAAATATATTAATATTAATAAATAATATTTAAGATTATGATAAAAATTATTTTTTAAAGTGTTTTTTTAAAAAATATATATTAAAATATTTTTTTTATTTTTGATATTAACATATCAAAACAATATAAAAATACTAAAAAAAAATTAATTTAAAAAAAAATCAAACTTTTTAAAAGCAGGGGCAGACAGAAAAAACAAACACAGTACTTGCTTGTATCGGTCATTATGTGTGGAGTAAGAATATAAACAGTTGACCTTTTTGGTGGGAATCGGTGTGGAAAAAACTAAAGAGAGCTAGCCAATGACTATAGTTTTTAACGAATTCCGAAATTCCTACGGCGTTGGAAATGAATTTTAATTCAGGAGATCAAAAGTCATAGATGGGCTGCCAGTCATGTTCCTATCATTCAAATATTCTGTCCCATCTTTAATATATATATATATAAAAGAGAGAAGATTTTGGCCACTCCTAGTTTATCAAGCAAGTAAGAAAGCGGTGGGGAGGACCCTCTGAAATTGACTTGGACGATGATGATTTATTGGTGGCTTCATTTTAGTCATGAAACTGCAAGATGCCTGGAAAACACACCATCTTCAAAGGGCTATGGGTTTGATCCACTTGGCTATAATTTCTTGGCGTGCTCTGAAGAAAAGAGCAGTATAATCTTTCTCCAGTCAACCTCTTATTTTGTCAAAATCTATCTCATATATTTCCACAGCAGTTCCCTGGAAAGTCATCCTGCTGGGGGCGTGAGATCATCGGTTTCAAACTCGCTAGCCTTTTGCCAAATTAATTCCTTGTACAGTCAAGCCTTCAAGCTTTATATATATATATATATATATATATATTCTATCAGGTCAAGAGTTTCATTTGTTAATTAACTTGTCACTGAAGGCAGAAGGACTGCACGATCTTCTTCTTATATAAATCAAGAAATTCATTCAAGTGATATGGTAGCAATCTTTACAAGATCTTAAAACGTCGTGTCATCTTCTTCAGCGATGGCTACATTGCATTTCCCTATGGCTTTTCTTACGCTGCGAAGAACCATTACTTTAATAATTCAAGAAATCAAATTAAATAACCATAATTATCCCAATTCTTCCGTGTGAGCTTGAACTGCTAGTCATCGGAAACTGCACTGCAGTACTGGCTGCCACCATCTTGACCATTGCTTCATCTCTCCTCCTGCCTCTCCTTTGACCTTTTCAAGATGCAAGACAGGATTTTCTTAAAAAAGAAAGGTCATTTATTTATTAACTGTTCTTGTTTTATTTTATTTTTATTCGAGATTGTTACTTTCCTTTTCTTTTACGGGAGAGGAGGCTGCATGTTTTCTGTAATTCTCAAAAACATATTTGTTTTTTATATTTTAAGAGTATTTTTAAAAAAATTTAAAAATATTTTATATTTTTATTTATTTTAAATTAATATTTTTTAATATTTTAATATTATTTTGATGTGTTAATCTCAAAACTAACTTTTAAAAAATAATAAAATTATTTTAATATATTTTATCAAACTTCCAAACACCCGAATTACATGCGAAGAGTATAGTTGGTACTGTTGTTGTTTTTGGAGTATTTTTTATTTAAAATATATTTTATTTTTTAAAAAATATTTTTTATATCCGGTGAAATAATTTAAGAATATTAAAAAAAAATACAAAAACACCCGCCAAAATAAACAGCAATTAAAACTCACGCCGGCAAAACATAACACGTGGCGCAATCTTGTAATGATTGAGGATCGGGTTTGAAGGAACATCTCGTTCCCGGAAAGATCCTGATATAGTAATTTTCTAAGCATAAGGAGTCCTTTATTTGACTAGTCCATGCGGTGTTTCAGGATCCATCCAGTTCTCAATAATATTTGGCCCTTTCTTAATTTGGCTTTTTCTTATCATATCGGAAGAGTATCAAAATTATCAATTTAAAAAAGAAAAAAAAGCTTGATCAACAATTAATTAATTAATTATGTATAACATGTAAATCCACGTATTATCAATTTGTGATGACTCCGGATGCTGAGGAGCACGCCATGCTTGACAAGGTTATACCGCACAGGATCATTTTCACGTGATCAGCGCTGGGAGAACTTCTGTCGGGGCACCAATTTTCAATTATTCATCATGGCCCACGCAACAATGTATGCGATTCTTATTGGTGTTGGAATCATAAACAGTAGGGAGTTTTTCGTAAAATACCTAAAATATATCTTTAAATAAGTTTATATGTGAGCTGAGATTAAATTACTTTTTTATATATATAATGTGCATTCTTATATTAATCTAATATATTCACTTAATGTATTTAAAAATAAATTCTCAAGTATGGACAAATACTATTTTTAATCCAAAAATTCACAAGTATCCTCTCTTTTTTTTCCTTCCATACAAGAAAGATTTGAGTACCTTCTATTTTAATCTCGTGTAATTAATTTTTTTTAGATTATTTTAATTTTTTAATATTAAAAATTAATTTTAAAAAATAAAAAATATATTATTTTAATATATTTTTAATCAAATAATATTTTAAAAAATAATTATCACTACAATACCATTTTTATTGTGTGAAACATTGATTTATTCGTATCTTCATTAATATCAATAAAACTCCATTTTACATTATAAAAAAAAAACTAATAATATTCTAAAATTTCCATGTGAGCTACAGAAGTAAAAACAATAGAATATAATAAATACACGTGATTTCTGCGGTGACTGAGTCTAATTTGTGAATTATTTTTTTTTTAGCGGAATAAAACAAAATATACGGCTTCTAGAAGACAGGGAATTAACAATAAAGGTGTACAGTTGTGCACACAATAGAGGAGGAGTTATTTAGTCACATATCCTTGAATAAAAATGAAAAGACAAAACGGTTCACAATCACGAGAGCGAAACATTTGACTCTTTTTATTTTAAATTAATATTTTTATTATTTTCATATAAAAATAAATTTTTTAAAAAATATTATTTTAATATATTTCAAAAAAAACTACGCCTCAGTTAATAATAGTTTTTTAAAGAATAATTTTTTTATTTTTTAAAATTTATTTTTAATATTAATACAAAATAAAAACATAAAAATATTATTTTAAAAAAAAATATTCCAAAGAAGTCGGCCTGTTTGTCATCCAGTTATATTTTTGTTATTGTTATTTATATTCGAAGAAAATCATGCTATAACGAGACTGGAAAACTGTCACTAGCTAAAACATGATATGCCTGCCTGAAGGCACCAAGATTTCATTACTCAAGTCCACAGTGCCAAAATCCTAAGGTATTTTGCTCATTTCAGCCCCCCTCCCTCCTTTTGGCTCTCTTTGCTAATTAATTTGCTTCTCAAAGAAATTCTCTTTTGTATCATTCTTTGGATATTTGCTTGGTTTGTTATGGTTTGCTATGCTTTAATGGGTTGTGGGGGTGCTGGAAATGATTTCATTGGAATAGAAAGTCGTCTTGCATGCAAGTTCCTTGCTGCTTTTCTTTTCCTTTCAAGTACTAGTTGAATGGACACCATAGATTGCAAGCGTTTCTTTCTTTTGTTGAATGAACGAAGAAATTAGACACCTCTCTCTCTCTCTCTCTCTCTTCCGAATACAAGAGAAAGAGCTTGTCAGCCAGCCTTTTATCTTTCAAGTACTGAATTAAAAAGACAGGGCGAGGATCAGTTGTTTTCACAAACATGGGCTCTTCTCTTTAATTATCACAACCGAGCTATATACTCTTTCATGGAGTGTCTAAACATTTCATGTTATATATAGATTCCTAGCTGCTTAGAGTATTTGTCATAAGGCCATCAACAAACTAGTTAATCCCTCAAAGCGGGTAAATCAATAACATGACAGTTGCCAACGAACTGCCAGTTTGAGGATTCAAAGAAGATTGAAAAGATGAGTTCTGTGATCGAATTAAGATGACGAGAAATTTAATGAAAATCTGCTACAAGAGGTGATGTTTGTTTGATGGTGGAGTAAGGGCGAATTGAATATTCAGGGGATGTTAGTCAAATGCATATTAAATGGAGAAATACTGTCATATGCACTTTTTATCTTCTAAAATATGGTAACAGGGATGGAGCGTCACAACTTTGAATCAGCACCTCCATTATGGTCCATTTGACTTTCTAGAAGGTGGCAAATTCTTCCTTTCCAGACCAATTTTCGCTTGTTTGTCCCGCTTGCCATGCCATTTAATATGCATTTGAAGTAAAATATCATGAACTTTCAATCCTTTCTAATCCTGCTAGTTATTTAAATCAAATGAAGACTATTCAAACGCACTTGTAAAGAAAGTCCTTGACTAGGATTAGTGATTAAGGTGCTATTGGTATTTTCTATTACGAACATTGATCCATCCACTGAAGTGTTTCAATTTTCTAAAAACATTGAATACAACTACAGTTTGTCCACTTAGTTGATTAAACTTAGCGAGTATATGTGCTTTTCAGACTGCAACATAAATTCTGTGAATTTTGAGACCGGTGTAGAGTCTGATTTAATATCTGGTTCAGGATGATGGAAAATGGCTTGGAAGGCGATGCAAGGATCCATCAAGCCACCACCTCTTCACCATACAACGATGATGAGAGGCACCTCGGCAATAACGGGATTCAAGAAGAACCTGAGAATAGCAAAGAAGATGAGAAGAGTAAATCAGTTCCATTTTTTAAGCTCTTCTCGTTTTCAGATTCTACTGATTTCCTGTTGATGTTTTTGGGCACACTTGGTGCAATTGGGAACGGCTTGGCCATGCCTCTCATGACTTTACTGTTGGGAGACGTGATCAATGCATTTGGAAATAACCAGCTTAGCAAAGACATGACTGATTTGGTCTCCAAGGTATAAAAATGCTGTCATATGCTTAAGTGTACAGTACCAGACTAGTTTTCATATTTTTGTTGTTGGAACCATGCCTATAGAATTGGACTTACCTGACATCTGATAATAATTTTCCCTCAATAGTTAGGCTGTAAATTGGGATTTGACATTAGGGATTTTACCAACCCCCCTGTTGTTTCGTTCTTGAATTGTTTGAATTGGAAGTATAAATATTTTACTAATGGTACCTGCAAATATTTCAGGTCTCTCTGAAGTATGTCTACTTGGCAGTCGGTTCTGGAATAGCAGCCTGCCTTCGTAAGCACATCTCATTCTTAAAACCAAAATAAATTTTTGCGATGAATTGTGAATTAACAGGAAAAAGCCACGTGTTTGGTTCTTGTCAGAGGTGACTTGCTGGATAGTCACAGGGGAAAGACAGTCATCACGCATAAGGAGTTTGTATTTGAAAACTATATTGAGACAAGACATTGCTTTCTTTGACAAGGAAACGAACACAGGAGAGGTTGTTGGTAGAATGTCCGGGGACACGGTTCTTATACAAGATGCAATGGGCGAAAAGGTACTATTCTGCTGAAATGGGGATAAATTCACCTAAAGAAAAAGGCGCAATGACTTTTCATAGGACTTTCCATGCTATCCCCATGTCAAATGACTCTGCTTATTTTGTGCAGGTTGGAAAATTTGTGCAGCTGATGGCAACATTTATAGGAGGCTTTTCGGTGGCATTTTACAAAGGATGGTTGCTAGCCGTTGTCATGCTATCGGCTATTCCCCTCCTAGTGCTAGCTGGAGCGTCTATGGCCCTTTTTATATCCAAAATGGCAGCTCGTGGACAAAATGCTTATGCAGAAGCAGCAAATGTAGTGGAACAGACGATTGGAGGAATCAGAACTGTATGTTACATTAAGAAAAATAATTGCTTATAACAGAAAATATCAAAATAATATTTTTCTTTCAGTAAAACGTCTAATTTCACCATCTATTGCTTGGTCAAACCATGATGATATTTCTTTGATATTCCAGGTTGCATCATTTACTGGAGAGAAGAGAGCTATAAATATTTACAACCAGCTTCTTGTAATTGCTTATCGATCAGGTGTGCAAGAAGGCATTTTTTCGGGATTTGGTGTTGGTGTGGTTATGCTAATTGTTTTCTGTAGTTATGCTGTGGCTGTATGGTTTGGTGCAAAGATGGTGTTGGAAAAGGGATATACTGGGGGTGAAGTGATTAGTGTGATTGTTGCTGTTTTGACTGGTTCCATGTAAGCTCCATTCTCTAATTTGTTGTATATGTAATATGATTGCTTGGAAGTTGGAACTATATCTTCTTTGATGAGTCATTTTGCTTATTTCTGGCATTACTGTGTCGATTTCATAGGTCTTTGGGACAAGCATCTCCCTGCATGAGTGCTTTTTCTGCTGGTCGAGCTGCAGCATATAAGATGTTTGAGACTATTAACAGGCAGCCAGAGATAGATGCTTATGATAAGAGAGGAAAAGTATTGGATGACTTTCACGGAGACATAGAATTGCGGGATGTGTATTTCAGTTATCCAGCCAGACCAGATGAGCCAATATTTAGTGGATTCTCTCTTGCAATCCCGCGTGGCACAACAGCAGCTTTGGTCGGGCATAGTGGAAGTGGGAAGTCAACAGTGATCAGTCTGTTAGAGAGATTTTATGATCCCCTATCTGGAGTAGTTCTTATAGATGGCATTAACATCAAAGAACTTCAACTTAAATGGATTAGAGAAAAAACTGGTCTTGTCAGCCAGGAACCGGTGTTGTTTGCATCTAGCATCAAGGAGAATATTGCATATGGGAAGGACGGTGCAACAATTGAAGAGATAAGAGCTGCAGCTGAACTTGCGAATGCTGCCAAATTCATTGATAAACTACCTCAGGTTCTTAACAACTGCCTGTTTGTTAATTAATTCAAGTGCTTATTTCAATTTTATGATTACATGAATCAGTCATTAACTTTAACAATTTTCATATTTGCATCCAGGGTTTTGACACCATGGTTGGAGAGCATGGAACTCAGCTTTCTGGTGGACAGAAGCAGAGAATTGCAATAGCCAGGGCAATCTTGAAGAACCCCCGGATTTTACTTTTAGATGAAGCTACAAGTGCACTTGATGCAGAATCTGAGAGGGTAGTGCAAGAGGCATTGGACAATATTATGGTGGACCGAACTACTGTTATTGTTGCTCATCGATTGACCACTGTGAGAAATGCCGATATGATTGCTGTCATCCATCGAGGAAAGATGGTTGAAAAAGGTACATCTCACAAAAATCTCGTTAGCATTTGACATGCTGGCAGGTTAGCATGAAATGCACTTTTCAGCATGCTATTCACTTGTTAAATTCTACTGGAGTTAGAACTTTTCTATATCTTCACATCCTAGCATGTTCTTTAGAAATTTGAATTTTTACCATGTAATATAGTTTTGTTCATTCTTGATGTTCATCTTGAATATATCTATTAGTACTTCTACAAAGAGAAAGGAAACAACTCTTTGTGGGATCGTCATTATTACATGATGCGACAGTAATAGTCGGAGACAAACATGTTAATATATGTGTCAATTGAGCAGGTACACATTCAGAACTACTTGAGGATCCTGATGGAGCATATTCTCAGCTTGTACGCTTACAAGAAATGAACAAAGGGTCAGAACAAGCAGCACTTGAATCAGAAATTACCATGGAATCATTTAGACAATCAAGTCAAAGAAGATCAATTCGACGATCCATAAGTCGAGGATCGTCAATCGGTAGCAGCCGCCACTCTTTCACCCTCCCATTTGGTTTACCTACAGGATTCAGTGTCCGTGACAATGTGTACGACGAGCCAGATGATATTCTGCCACCAGAAGATGCTCCAGATGTCCCAATCAGCCGCCTTGCCTCTCTCAACAAGCCAGAAATCCCAGTTCTTATAATTGGCACTATTGCAGCATGTATCCATGGTACAATACTACCAATTTATGGCACGCTAATGTCCAAAGCAATCAAAACATTTTTCCTACCACCACATGAACTAAGAAAGGATTCGAAATTCTGGGCAGTAATGTTTATGGTGCTTGGTGTGGCTGCATTTGTGGTAATTCCAGTGAGATCATACTTCTTTTCAGTGGCTGGATGTAAGTTAATCCAGAGGATTAGATCAATGTGTTTTGAGAAGGTGGTTAACATGGAGGTTAGCTGGTTCGATGAGCCTCAGCACTCAAGTGGGGCAATTGGTGCTAGGCTTGCAGCAGATGCTTCAATAGTCCGTTCTCTGGTGGGGGATCAATTAGCTTCTATTGTTCAAAATATTGCGACTGTAACATCAGCTATGATCATTGCTTTTACTGCAAGCTGGCAACTAGCACTTGTGATCCTTGCATTGATCCCTCTGATAGGCATCAATGGAGTTATCCAAATGAAGTTCATGAAAGGATTCAGCGCAGATGCAAAGGTATGCCCTTAAAGCTAATCAGCCTGTATTTTAGTTGAAAAAGGCAAGGGAATATATATAGTTGAATTCATCTATCTAACAACCCACTGGAACAGTCAAACCGACACATCCAAAGCTTCTATTTTATTTTGCTAGGAAGTTTATAGTGTTGCGAGATTCTTGACAACATAATTTTTCATTATATAAATGTAACCTATAACTTATACATTTGAAGCTAGTCATTGTGACAAATTAAACTGGTTTTTATAGATGATGTATGAAGAAGCAAGCCAAGTGGCTAATGATGCAGTTTGCAGCATAAGAACAGTTGCTTCTTTCTGTGCTGAAGAAAAGGTGATGCAACTTTACCTAGGCAAATGTCGAGGTCCCATGAAGGCGGGAGTAAGGCTAGGATGGGTCAGTGGTATCGGATTTGGAGTATCTTCTTTCTTACTGTATTGTTTCTATGCGACTAGTTTCTATGCTGGAGCTCGTCTAGTTGACACCGGCCACATAACATTCCAAGATGTTTTTCAAGTGGGTATTTCTTATATTTCTTTAAGTTTTCTCCCTAGAATTTTAGAGCTTCAAAAGGATAAAATATAGTTTCAAACGATATTGAGGTACTTATTCTTCTTGCAGGTTTTCTTTGCTTTGACATTGGCATCTGTAGGAATTTCTCATTCAAGCACATTCACTACCGATACCACCAAAGCAAAAGGTGCTGCTGCTTCTGTATTTTCAATCATAGACCGGAAGTCAAAGATAGACCCCAGTGACGAGTCGGGAATAACATTAGAGAATGTGAAGGGAGAAATTGAGCTTCGTCATGTGAGCTTTAAGTATCCAACCAGGCCAGATATCCAAATCTTCCGGGACATCAACTTGTTTATGCGTGCTGGGAAGGTAAGTCTTCTATGGTGTCATAACTTCTAGTTGTTTCAAGCATTTAGTATATGAACTAAAAAAGAGAGCATCGATTAATAATGTGTCAGAAGTTATATTTATTTGATTGAATTTCTTTCAGACTGTAGCTCTGGTTGGAGAAAGTGGGAGTGGGAAATCAACTGTGGTCGCATTGTTGCAAAGATTTTATGATCCGGACTCAGGTCACATCACTCTTGATGGAACTGAAATTCAAAAGCTACAATTAAAGTGGTTAAGGCAGCAAATGGGGCTTGTAGGCCAGGAGCCTGTTTTGTTCAATGACACAATCCGTGCCAACATTGCATATGGGAAGGGAGGAGATGCAACTGAGGCAGAAATTATATCTGCAGCAGAGTTGGCCAATGCCCACAAGTTCATTAGTGGTTTACAACAGGTAGGGTTTAGTGAAGTCTGTTTTTCCATTGATCAATCATAGATCAAAGATATAATGCAGAAACACTGACCAAGTTCTTGTTTCCTGTGGCAATGCAAAATGCAGGGATATAACACTGGAGTAGGAGACCGCGGAATCCAGTTATCTGGGGGGCAGAAGCAAAGGGTAGCCATTGCCCGCGCCATAGTGAAAAATCCAAAGATTTTACTGTTAGATGAGGCTACAAGTGCATTAGATGCTGAGTCTGAAAGAGTGGTTCAATCTGCATTAGAACGAGTCATGGTAAACAGGACTACAGTTGTTGTAGCCCATCGATTATCCACAATCAGGAATGCAGATCTAATCGCAGTGGTTAAAAATGGAGTTATTGTAGAGAAAGGAAGGCATGATAGTTTGATCAACGTCAAAGATGGTTACTATGCCTCCTTAGTGGCACTTCACACAAATGCAAAAACTGCATGAGCTCCTCGCACAAGGAAAGTGGGAGCAACAAAATCTTTTTTTTTTTTTTTAGATGTTCTAAATATTCACTGGTAGATGAATAAGAGAAGAGCCAAGTTGCAAGTAGTCAGAAATCTTTCTAAAATAGCACAGTTCTTTTCTTGTTATAAAAGAAAGTAAGCTAAGAAATTTGTAACATTACATTACATTATATTATAATTAAGTCATGGATCTTTTCCATGGTGATCCACGGTGCTTTTTTTATTTTCATTTTTAGTCATTGATTATCCTTTTGTGGCTGAATTAATCGCTAATTTCTTATAATTTATTCTGTAAAGCAAATCATTAAAAATGGGAATCAAAGTGTAGAACGTGGAAAACATGCATGGTTGCTTTGAAATTCACGCAAAAAATTTCATTTCAATCCCCTTATTTTTCTTTTAGTCTCTTTAGTTTCTATAATTTTATTTTTGGTTCATAATATTATCATGTTTATTTTTTTATCCCTAGTTCGAGAGAGTAGAAGAAAGTTGCTAGAAAACATGTTAAATTTGGTTTCAATGGGTTTCTTTCGATAAAAAAAAGTTTCATTGAGAAGTTGTTTGGCTCTCATCTTGATGAAAAAAAAGGAAATCGGGGTTAAAAAAGATATTTTTTATTGATTTAATTTTGTGTTTTTTAAAATGATTTAGAGTGTGTTTGGCAGTGTGGTTGTGGTTGCTTTTCAAATAGCTTTTCATGCTGAAATACATGCCAATAATTTTTTTTATTTTTTAAAAATCATTTTTAACATCAGCACATCAAAACGATCTAAAAAATATAAACCGCACTCAATTTTAAAAATAAAATTTTAAATTTAATAAAATATAGTTACAAACACAATATCAAACAGACCGTTAATGAACCTGGTGCGGTTTCTTCCACTCATAGTTTGAAAAATTGATGTGGCGCGAGGAAGTAAAAGAAGGCGGCGGATATCCTTTCAAGTTAGCTCTCCTGACTGCAGCTTTTCCGTGATCATTTCTCTTAACACTTGTCAAAAGCATCCAGTTTTTAAATTTCTTTGAACACTGGCTTAGCGTTTGCGTTTGACCGTTGCTGTGTTTGATTGTCAACGTTCACGATAGGATCAAGGTTCCTTCCATGACCAGAAAAAATCATTTCTTTCCAGCAGCCCTTCACTCCCCAGTCCCTACCAGATACAGAGTGAGAAGAAAAACCTCGAGGAACGTTGAAGATTTCGTAGAATCATGCCATTCTTCTGCCAACAGGTCGTCCACTATGGTTTACAAATTCTATTTTTTAATATATGGCCAGTTGCTGCCATGGCCCTGCTTGCTAAAACATAATGCTCAAGAGCAGATTCATAATTTCTTTTTCCATCGCAGATCATAACGCCCATAAGCCTTCTGTCTTCTGCTTCTTCAAGAGTGGGCTGGACCTCCTCTCCCTGTGAATGTGAAGTGTTATCTGACAAAGCTTTTCAGTCTCATCAGATTGCAATGAATAAACATGAACCTCAGATACGTATTGGCATGTCTCATCACTCGATTATGTCTCATCACTCGATTATCTATCTCTTACAAAAATAATTTCAAAATTAATTAAAAATAAAATAATCAAGATTGTTAATTTAATTTATTTTCACAAGTCTTCCAAACATATTCAATTTTATATTTTAATATTTTATTACAAACATAAAAATTATAATAGGTTATGAATTAAATTCAAATGTTGCTTTGAATTCAATCCAATTGAAAATGTAATTTGATTCCGGGCAAGATATTAGGATGATTTTTTCAAAATTTAGCATAAAAAATGTGAAACAACATAATTCTAAACTTAATTGGAGAAGTAACACAGTTTAGCAAGCTACAGATGGTATTTTACCACTTGTATTTTTCAACCACATGTAAGTTTATGATCGATTGAGGACCTCGAGTTATGAGCTCTCTCTTGTGGTTTGGCTTTTCACAGTGGTTATCCACTCGTGGATCATGTCTTAGAGTGTGTTTATAATATAAAAAAAGTAGATGGTATCTACAATCCGTAAGTCGCATGTCACTTACAACTCTCTTAAATTATTAAATGGATTGACATAAATAACAATGAGAAGAAAGAAAAGAGAAAAAAAATAAGGAAAGAGACTTGTGAGACATTTCAAAACTCCAATAACAACACTATCCATACCGTTAAAAAAATCTCGATGAAACGAATCTAATAACACAAATAAAGACATCAACGGTGACCAGAATGAGCCACATGAGTTATCCAAAAGCAAATGAGCCACCCACCATCTTTAAACAATTTGTGTGGCTCACTTTGATCATCATTAATTACTTGTTTAGTATCGATAAATTTTTCTAGTTGAGATTTTTTTGATAGTATCGATGATCTCATCATCGAAATCTCAATATGAATCTAAAATCTTTATTTACTTATTTTTTTAATCTCTCCTCTATCTTCACAAATTGTAATGATGAGACAATAATGAGGATATGATTTTTATTACTTAACAATTTCTCCCTAAATATTTTCAAGACTATCTTATTTTTTCAAAAAATAATTGTTACAAGTGCCATCCATAAATCTATTTTCTTCCCTTAAGTTCTCGTCTCAATAAAAAATATATTAGTTTTATTATTCATATGTTATAATGTGAATATAGTGTAATAATTTGTTATGTATGGAAGATGAGATTATATTGTTCCAAAGCCAATTCCAATAGATTTATCGGAGGTTACATTAGCATGCATCTCATTCTATGAATTCTCTAATTATGGGTTGGATGTTTTAACTATTTTAGTCATGAATACTTAGTGCAATTCTCATAAATGATGAATAACTAAATTGCAATTGAAATACAATTTTTAGGATAAATTAATACAATTTAAATTGAGGAATCAATGAAATAACATCAATTCAAATCCTGAATTTTCAAATGGAAAGAGATATTGAGAGGGAGATAAAGTTAAAATGGGTTATTTCCCTGATTATATTCACAATATTTTCTAGGACTATAGCGCATATTCACGTTTTTTTTTTTTTTTTTTTTTTTTTTTTTTTTTTTTTTTTTTTTTTTTTTTTTTTTTTTTTTTTTTTTTTTTTTTTTTTTTTTTTTTTTTTTTTTTTTTTTTTTTTTTTTTTTTTTTTTTTTTTTTTTTTTTTTTTTTTTTTTTTTTTTTTTTTTTTTTTTTTTTTTTTTTTTTTTTTTTTTTTTTTTTTTTTTTTTTTTTTTTTTTTTTTTTTTTTTTTTTTTTTTTTTTTTTTTTTTTTTTTTTTTTTTTTTTTTTTTTTTTTTTTTTTTTTTTTTTTTTTTTTTTTTTTTTTTTTTTTTTTTTTTTTTTTTTTTTTTTTTTTTTTTTTTTTTTTTTTTTTTTTTTTTTTTTTTTTTTTTTTTTTTTTTTTTTTTTTTTTTTTTTTTTTTTTTTTTTTTTTTTTTTTTTTTTTTTTTTTTTTTTTTTTTTTTTTTTTTTTTTTTTTTTTTTTTTTTTTTTTTTTTTTTTTTCCCCAAATTTTTTTTTTTTTTTTTCTTTTTTTTTTGTTTTTTTTTTTTTTTCCCCCTTTTTTTTTTTTTTTTTCTCCCTTTTTTTTTTTTTAAGTATATAATAATCCAATGATCAAAAGACTTAAAACATTTACTATTCAAGCCCACTGCAGTTCCTTTTCGGCTGACTGTAGCATAGCATGTCCAGTATGTTTACAGCCCAACCAAAAGGATATTCCGCAAGAATTATAGATCATTTTCTTCACTGAAGAGTTTCCGTGTTTTTAAGAAAGAAACAACGCCCCACACACACACCCCTTGCCATCTGCTTCCCCTATGCATGTATGCAAGAAAATGGAACGCAGTAAACGAAATTCAATCAAGTGATAATAAATATCCAAGGTATCTTTAGCAAAAACTACTAATCATCATCTTCACTTTCATCACTGTATGAAACAAGGCCAGTTTTAGCAACATCATTGCTAGGTACTTTCACCGTGTCTGAAGATTTTTCCATATTAACATCGGGAGTTTTCCCTATCTCTAAATGTTCTTCGACATTTCCCTGGTCCATCTTCGCTTTCTTCGCCTGAGGTTTGACTTTGATAATCATACTTAATGGGCGAGCAGCTGGATTCTTCCTCCCAATTGATTTTTGCTCCTGCGCACAGAATAAGTTGCATTTATAAGCAACAATAACAGCTGTAAGGCTATTCTGGCTTGAACCAGAATTTTCAACCAAACTGAATACAAACATGCTCCATAATTATTAGAACCTATCTTTTAATCATAATGGAATGAGTAGAGTGCTCAAGTTATTGTGCATCGTGACAATACCATCTTCATAATTTAAATTCAAATTTTTTTATGAGCTATTACAATTCATTTTTAAGGCTCACGATGTCTATTATTCCTTGGTAGCACTGGTGATGTCTAAATATTAGAAATCAGAATCATTTTGCATTAAAAAATTCAAGCATCAAAAACTCTTGAAAGCAATAAATGTTGACGCTGCAATTCTACAATGTCAATCATCAATGCAGCAGTTCTGGCAATTTGTAGGTCAGACACTTGTGCATGCACATATATATGGTCAAGTGAAACATGCCAAATAGTTTGATAGAAATAGAAAACTAACCGGGACTGGAGGAACAAGTGGTGTTTCCTTCAAATCATCCACACTGAATGACTGAGCTGCAACTGCTGCCTGAAAGCAAAACAATAACAACTGGGATGACAGATATACTGAATAAGAAAGATCAAAAGTTCTGAGCATGCCATTCAGAAAGGGAAAAGGAGTTCTGAATAAGTTCGTGCAAAATTACAAGGCTACATTGGTCTACTGGTACAAGAATTTGTAAGCCCCTCACAAACGTTTCTTTTTTGTTTTAGAAATTGGAAGAGAAGCAACGTGGGACTACTCCAATGTATGCATATGGTAACAAAAACATAGCATATAATCACTTTTTCCCGATTCCCAATAGCTCAGACACTTAAAGATCACAAAAGAGGAGATGAATCTCCAAGAATGCATTCTAATTTCTCATGAAGAAAACATTGTTCAATAGGCTAATTTTTTGTAATGAAATGAAAAAGAAGTTCAATCACCACGAGTTTTTAATATATAATATTACAACACCATGACAGTGCCGATCATCAAATTCAGAATCCTCAGCATGAACTCAAGGCAAAGCACATGAAGCACCTCAAGTAGCGCATAAAATTAGTTAACAAATTACTTGGAAACTCCGAAGCTGTCGGGCTTCCTCATCTGCTATCTGCTGCTCATATTCCTTCTTTGACTGCTTGCACAATAAACATATTAAAAAGAGAAAAGGGAAAAGGGAAAAGGCATCAATAATAACTCTTGAAAAATTAGTTAACAAATAAATACTATGATCACAATGTCTCGACAGTCAAACCAAAAATTAACTTGTGATCCAAACTCTTTCTATGTAACAGACATTTTCAAAAGAGCTCAATGGGTCTTAAAGCATAGTCTCACCATTTCTAAATTATCAAGAAACTCAGTCTCATCTTCATCCAAAGCTTTCGGTGGTCCTGAAACAAAACCAAGTCATTAAAGCTCCTCCATTCTTCCTTATTACAAATGGGTTCGAGAAGAAAAACCCCAAGACACGAAATAACAATTAATCTAGAAGAAAACCCGGAGGAACTCACTATGCTTGAGTCGTTCATTAAATTCAGCATCCTTCTTGTCCTTATTCTCCTTTAAAATCTACATTTAAAAATATATAAAAATGACATGATACTGCAGTATGGTTATAAATCATTACAGTAATTAGCATAAAGTAAAAGGGAAAGGAAAGATGAAAGAGACCTCGAAGAGGGGCCTGTCTCTCTGGGCAGTACCATCCTCAACTCGCTCACCCCTTGATTTCTTTGCTTCATCCAACTGTCATTTACAGTCATCCAATTTGTCAAGAATTTCAAGAACGAAAGAAATAAAATTAGGGTTTTAAGAGGTAATTAATTATTAATCAGGCAAAACAATTACCTGTTCCTCGGATACGAAATTCATCAACCTTACTGGAAGCCGTAATTCCTCTTCCATCTTGTTTGAATTTTCAATTAACTGTCAAATCCTAACAGATTCCAATTCTATGTTTGTTTTTCCCTCTCCAGAGCTTGATGAAAAAACATAAAGTGTCTCACCAGCGCTAGAGAGCAGGACCTAGGCTAGGAGAGAGAAGGTTCTATGTCGTGCGACTGAGCACCATAGTTATGGATGCGCCTTCATTACTATTCTATGGACACGTCTACTGTTTTCTTTGACTTATTGGGCCCACGAGGCCCAATATGTCTTGCCGGGTGGCACACTGGCACTAGAGTCGAACCACAAGTTCATGATCTTCAAGTTCTGAATTATTCAGTGAACCACAACTTGAATGGATTATGAATTTTAAAGAAATTGTTAGATTTTGATTTCTCACCGTTTGAAGTTGCCTCCCTGTGATCTGGACTGGGAATCCTAGGGTTTCATCTAGAGTAAAAAGTCACAACGGTATTTTGAGCAGTGGATTTTCTAGCCATGGGCATATAAAATACTACATGTATCTTCAGCCAGGTGTGGCGGAAAGAAAGAGAAGAACAAAGAGATAAAAACAGAGAAAAAGAAGCTCGAGTAGATGAAAAGATTGTGCAGGGACTTGCCCCTTTTTTCCCATACGGTCTTGGTAAAGAGGGTAGCTCTAGTGTGATTGGTGAAGTTGAGGAGATGATGATATCGGTGAGTACGCGGGAGAAGTCTTCTTTTCTTTGTGTTCTTATCAGTGTAATGATTTTAGCAAGCCATTCGTGTTCTCATCAGTGTAATGATTTTAGCAAGCCATTCATGTTCTTATCATTCAACTTCATCTGAGTCAAGTGACGGTGATTGTGAAGAGGTCCTGTCCATGAAACAATTGAGAAGCAATGATTTGAACCAGTTTATAGAGATTGAATCAGCGTACGTAATTGAAGAAGCAGCTACTCAAGAAGACCAGCGCACGGAGATGGTATTAGGGGCCTAATGATTCAAGTCCCTCGAAATCTCAGGGAAGCTTCCTGTAATTTGGACCTTACAATGAGAGTAGCAATTGAGTTTTTCGTAGTGGTAATAAGAGCGATGGCACTAGCGTCGGAGCATCTGGCAGGAAGGTTGAGATATGCATGGGCGGCAAGCGGGGGGAATCGGGAGCATCTGCTCTGCTGGAAGAATTTGAAAGGAAGGTCGGAATGGGGGGTACTGCAGTAGGGTGCAAGTGCATGGGGAAGTGCTAGAAGGGTCCTAATGTCAAGGTATCCGATTGTCCTAGTGAAGCTGAAGACATGAGAATGGAGATTTCTGTGCATCCTCCACTTTATCCTCCATGCATTGGAGTTGGTTTGGAAGATGTGGGAATCATTTTTACTCGACTTCTGGGCAATGGGAAAGACAGGAATCATGCATATCTGATGGCGCCTTCATGAGGAGAGAGATATATTTTACCTTTTTCCTTGTAATTAATTTGAGCAGTTCATTTTCGCGTCACGTCAATTGCAATCGTGATGCTGACTATTGGCACAGTTTCCAGTTAAAAGGACAGAAGAAGAAGAAAACCAAAGAGGCCTTCATATGTTACACAATCTGATAAATGACAATGATTTGCACTGATTGAAATTTAACTTTTTGAAGGAGAATCAGACTGCTTCATGAGTTAATGATTTTTTTCTTTCCTTTTTGCCTGTCTGCGAGTTTATCTTCTGCTAAATACAACAGCAACGAGTTTCAGGATTGGGATTGTGGTTATGCTGTGCCAGTTACTTGGTTTCTGGCCACTTATCAGTGGGGTGGCCATCTGCGGGTGCATCCGGCAGGCAAAATCTTGAAATTTGCGTCCACAAACCAATACTGGAAGGTCATATCTGGATTCTAGGTTGCAATCAAGCACCTCTTTCAAAAGATTTAGTAGTGGAAGTTGACATGCTCCGTGCAATCTATGTTATTCATATTGGACGTGCATATCCTCAGTCCAACACAAATGGGTGCAAAAAAAAAAAAGTATGCTGCTTTAACGAGGCTTGCGTGATTTTAATAACATTAACCACACGCCTGCAATTATACATGAAGCAACACAGGATGTCACGACTGAGTTTTCTGGAAAACGGGAAAGTAGAGCTAAATTCAGCTGAAGGCCGAAAACTTGCTGGGAGAATTGCTGACATTCATAAAATTATTGCCATATCTACAGTTGTAGATACAAGGAGCCATAAAGTAGCAGCTCAGTCGAGAAATTCTAGATAACTCCTGTGGCTTCAATGAGCAGACAAACTAATCTTCTACGTGGTGTCTTCCAAATTTTACTGGTTTGATATTGGGCCATCTACGATAAACCAGGGGAGACACAAATTTATTTGATCAAGGCGGCTCCAATGTTCACCACCAACTGCCAAAAAAGAACACAGACGAATTAAAGAAAGACACTTCTGAGTTTCACATCAAGATAAATATGTTAGTGTATAAGAAAGGTCTTTAACTCAAGACATTCCTCCCAATATCTGACAATGAACCGCATGGAAGGAGTCTAGAAATCAAATATCCAAATCTAAATTAATCTACACATAAATTCAGAACTAGGATTAATAAGTATTTCCTAGTCCAAGAAGGACGCAGGGAGGCTAAAAACAAATAGAAGGTACTCCATCTACACAGGAAGTATACTGGGGAAGCACCAAAAAGGAGTGTTAAGAAGCAATAAATAAGAGTAGTTGAGAAAGAATAAGAAATTCAAAAAATAAAATACACTTAGCCCTAAAATTTAGAGCAAGAGTAGAAACCTCCTGGTCTGAACGCGCGCACAGCATGAGATAACCTTTTCCTAAAACATCCCAGTTTTAAATAATACTTGAGATGTCACTCTCCAGATACACCTTATACCCAAAGGCTTAATCTCTCTCTGCAGATGCATCCCATCGTCTGATAGACCATTCATAGCAAAATTCACAGCAAGATCTATGTGATCACCATTCACTTATTATATCTACTAGACCTTTTCCCAAGCTATTCTTCAGCCACAGACATAAATGGAAACATGTCATGTAATTACTGAGTCATTCCTTTCTAAATTAGCTTCTTGGTTCTCGCTGCCCAACCACTCTAACGTTTATATATATATATATAGAACTCTGATGGTTTTTATATTGATTTTCCTTGAAAACATGTCAAGTGCTGTTTCAAATTCATCCATCAGCAAGGGCAAGAAACTAAACTCAATATAATGCCAAGCTCATGCGTTCTGAAACTTGAACTGAGAAAAAAAATTATTCAAGGAATTTTGTGGTTTCGGGTTCATCTTCTGCTCCAGCAGAGATATCGAGTAAATAAATCAAACAACTGTTAGAAGTCATTTCATGAGATTCTAAAGTCCATAGCAAATCACAGCATTCAAATGGACAAGTGCTAGAAGCAAAACAAGTATCAAGGTGTTCTTAGGTCACGAGAACTAATAAAAGACCACATACAAGGGTTATTATGCATAAGAAAGCAAATCAGTAGAATAGACAAAACAGAACTGGTCCAGGATAATACATTGAACTGCAAAAAGATTTTTTTTCTTTTTTCTGAAACAAAATTATCAATACTATATTCAATTTTTATTTCTCATAGACATTGTTTTAAAGAAACTATGAGGAGGCAATACAGCTATTATTAATTTAACCGGTCCAAATGTCCCTTGTGCTAAAATGTAACATAAAGAATGGTCACGAACAGCAAATATACAGAAATTACACGTTATGAGTACAAACAGCATACTTCATTATTGTGAAGAAGACATACCTTCTCACTCTGGAGAAGTAGTTCTGCAAATCTGTCGATTCTCAGCAAGATGATTTACAGCATCCCTAAACCTGCAATAATCCTCAAACTTGTTATAAATCTGATGAGAAATCCTTGCATATGCTGTTATAACACCATCCTTATCTTTCACCCCCTCCTCACCATCTCTTAAACCCTGATAGTGTATTGGAACCTCAACCCCATGACACTCACGTAAATGCGACCTTAACCTCGAAGCATCATCTTCACTTGAAACACGCAATCTTGAAGGCAAACCAACCATGATCATTCCTGCACACATCTCCGGCGGAGAACCAAGATTTGTCCTCCATGATTCCGCCAACATTTTCCCCATCTTAACAACCTCCTCATGGTTCCTCTTCATTATCCCATGAATTCCATCCTCAAACCGATTAACAAACTCCAAAGCCGCCGGCACCACTAATTGCGAGCTATAATCCCTAGTCCCAACCCAGGCACTCTCAATCGGCAATCCATTTCCGTACTCATGTGAAACAACCGGATGATGCACATCAAATTCCAAACTCGCTTTCTTGCAAT
Organism: Populus deltoides; assembly: GCA_015852605.2. NCBI lineage: Eukaryota > Viridiplantae > Streptophyta > Magnoliopsida > Malpighiales > Salicaceae > Populus > Populus deltoides. The sequence continues at coordinate 8,316,114 of CM027583.2, read as the reverse complement.
ACAGAAATGAAACTGATGGCGGACAAAAAAACCACTTGTGCAAATTACTAACGTAAAAATCAGCCCCGATTTCTTTAACATTTATATCAACACTGCCAATAGCATGAGCTGCATCAACAAAAACCTGCTCCACGCCTTCTTCTCTACAAATTTTAACCAACTCCTTAACCGGAATAACAACACACGGCATCGCCGTTATATGATCAATTATCGCTAACCTAATCTTTCTACCGTTAGCTTTGCCTTTTCCTAATCCTCTCTTAAACTCCGCAATTATCTCCTCATTCGAATTAACCGGAAACGGTAACTGAACCTCAATAACAGAACCCCCGGCACGCGTGACGTAAGCTTGAATGGATTTCTTAACCGCTTCGTAAGCACAGTGGAGCATTAAAACGGTATCGTTTTTAGCAAACTTACCTTCAGCGAAGGCACGGCCAATTTGTTGAAGTACGATGGCGGCCGCAGTGGTGGCGTTATCGACGAGGGAGATCTCATCTACATCATCAGCGTTGATGAGGTTTTTTATGACAGTACGTGAGTGGAGAATTCCTTTTCGGAGAGTATTGAAGTAGAAGTCGTCGGGTTGTTGGAGGAACTGAAGCTGCCAGTTTTTTTGAGCAGCGAGTACAGATCCGGGGCAGCTACCGAAGCTACCGTTGTTAATTCTGGCTACGTTAAGATTATGGTGAGAGAATTCTTCGTGGATTTCCTGTTCTGTTATGTGGCCACTGGTGCGAGGTTTTTTGGAGACCTGCTTTGGCGACGAATCGCCGCCGTTTCGAGGGTCTTTGGCTCCTTCCATTTATTTTTATTTTTTTTTATTAGGGATTTTGAGAGAACGAAGGCATAGTAACCGAAAGAAATAGAAGAAAATCTAGGGATTTTATTTTATTGAAAGAGAGAGCTCGGTGCAGTGAGGTACTGTTTCTCGAGGGTTATGTTTGGTTAGATTACATTTCAGGGATAAGAGGGAGGACGACGGCGTTTCTTTCTCTCTTATTACTGTTTTACCCTGTGTTCTGGAGATAATTATTTAGAATGTTTGTTTCGGCATCTTGTGGACCGGTGACTGCTTAACGCTGATCTCAGGAGGGTTAAAATGCTGTTTATCGAAGAGATACGATCACGTGATTAAGGGACCAACATGATGGCGATGATAGCACGTGCGATTCATTAATTGATTAAGGTTCTTTGTTTCTTAAATTTATTTTTTGAAAAATTATTTTTAAAATTTTTTTATATTTATTTACCATTAAAAAAATTAGTCAATAAAAAATACTTTCCAGTCAAAAAAAATTTAATTTGGTTTAAAGAAAAGTGTTTTTCTAAAAAATTTAGACGGAAAACATTTTCCGGAAGATGTGAAAAATTTAGAAATGTCATATTATTTGCTGATTATATCAAATTTGGTCCTCAAACATTTAATTGCTATATATATTTTGTTTTGAATATTTATTTTTCAATTTCATCTCTTAAAATTTAATTTTTATATTAACTTTGGTCTTTATTTTTATAATTGTTATTTGCTTTTCTCTTATCATTTTTTTATTAAAATTTTTTATGTATCAAATTTGGTCTTTATTCTTTTGATTGTTACTTGTTTTATTTGAAATAATTTATGAAACGTTAATTATTATCATTTTAATTTCTTCATCTTTCATTTTTTTTATTTTTTAGATTTGATCTCTATTATTTGATTATTATTTATTTTATTTGAGATAATTTATAAAATTATATTTTTTTCAATTTTATTTTCATTTAACTTTTTAATTTGTAAGATTTGTTCCTCGTTATTTTAATAAACTTGAAAAAAATAAAATATTAATAGGTTATTTTCCAACTCATTTTCCATGACATAACCAAACATTGAAAAGTATTTTCTAACTTATTTTCCATTACACTACCAAATATCAAAAAATAATTTATTTAAAAAAAAACTACTTTCTAGCAAACAAAAAGTCTAAGACGCAAACTAATTTATGTGGTAACTTCACTTTCCAAATTGCTACAGATTTCAATAAGCTTGGTCTTTTTTTTCTTTTTTTCTTTTTCCTTATACGTGGTATTTGTTAAAGTTTTAATTTGATAATATGTTTTGATTTATTTTTAATAGAGTTATTATAATTTTAAAAAAGTATCTTGATATTTGATTAGTAGTTGATTTTTAAAAATAAATATGATTTTTATTTCTTGTAAAGAAAAAATGAAATTATGAAGATTGAAAAAAAAGAATGCGAGATTTTTTTAACATGTTCAAGAGGTGTTTTTTATGGAGTATAGCCTTTAAAATTATTGTTTTTTATTTTTTAAGAAAATCAATATTAATATCGATGAGTTTTGTTCGGAAAAATAAGTTCAATTTAAGTGTTTTTTTTCCCTTATCTTGTAAAAAAAAATATCAAAGCTTGCAAAAAAAGTTATCCAATTTATTTTTTTTTTCCTCGTAGAGTAAAAGTTTATTTAAGATAATAAATTGATTTTGTTGAGGTACGCGGGAATGTTTTCAGGAGTTTTAAGGTTAAATTTTTGTTGAAAGTGAGTTTTTTAGGTCAACTTAGTTATGATTAAACTTTTAAGCATAAAAAATAACGAATCTACACAAGTATGCGACATATCCTATACCACTACAGGTGACGCGTTTTCTGTTTTATTTGTTTTTTTAATAAAATTAGAAGGGGGCAAAAATAAAAAGAAAAAAAGAAGAAGCTAGGTGAGTGATCATGATTTACTAACTCGTGTATGTATGTTTGGTCATCTTTTTGTTGACCGGGCTGTGTTGAACTATCAAGGCCAATGTAGATAGGTTTTTTTAAAACAACCTATTTTAAAAATGTTTTGATTAAAATTAATTATAATAAATCATATAAATTATATTTAGAATTTTATTGCATTAAATACAATTTAATAATACATCACCACTAGTGCCAACATAAAATTCAACCACCGATATGATGGTTGAAGATTAGAGAAGGGGTTGTCTGGTCTAAAAATATATTTTTTTCAAGTTATTTTCATAAAAAAAACCGTCAAAACATCATAAAAGCATTCATAAACAACCTATTAACCCCTAAACACTATAAAACCACCGAAAAAAATCAACTAAACACAAAAATTAAAATGAATCTCGATCTATTTTTTAGGCATACTTATAGATAAAAATCATCATCATTGAACCTATCTCGTCAAATAAAACCTGTTGATATCAAGAACAATAGTCTCACCAATAACTTTTTTTTTCTTGTTATTTTGAGGCAACTCTTTTCCCTCTCAAACTAAGATATTAAAAAAATAAATTTTAGAGTAAAAATAAAAATTACAAAGACTACAGGGATTGTCAAGGAAGAGAAAGCAAAGTGAGAAGATGAAAAAAGAATTTCCTTGTAATTTCACAGTGTTGATGAGTTTTCCTTTTTATTTTATACCTTAGTTCTTTTTTGTTAAATCCTGTCTTTTCTAAGAAAATTTTGACAAATTGATCATGAAATTAGATATTGAAAATTGCAATTAAAAAAAAGGTTTGAGAATTAAAAATTAAAAAACAAAGGGTCTTGTGGATTATTACAATGATTTATCTGGTTCTTTTACAATATTTTTGAATTTTTCTAAACTGATTTCAATTAAGAAGTATGGATGAAATCACAACAATTTTGAGCTACAAGAAATAAATTTTAAATAGAATTTAATTTTTAAAAATGATATGAAAGTAGATTAGAGTTGAACTCCTGATTTACTACAATAAAGAGAATAAATTAATGTTAAAACTAGTATTTTTAAAATATTCATTTTTCTTAATTTTTTTTAAAATAAAATAAAGATAATGATGATGATAATATAAAAATAAATTAAATTAAACTTTTTTTTTATAACACATGTAAATTTATCTCACTGATAAAGTTTTATTAGAATATTTTGTAAACGTAATTTGTAATTTAGTGTTTTCTTTTTATTTGATTCACAGAAAGTGGGGCTTTGTAGGCGCAAAGTAACGTGGGCCGTAATTCGGAGGAAATTGAATTTAATTTAACGAAGGGTTGGAACGACATCGGAGATGTTCATACACGTTCATCCTGTTACAGAAAGACAATTAAAAAATGGCCTGTGGACTTTATGTGGACCAATCTGTAACGTAGCTGTCTTCTCTCTCTCGTGTAAAAGGAAAATCGAACACAACAGGAGACGACGGAGAGAGCTCCCTAGCTTGCGAGGACGAAGGACCCAGAATCCTAAAAGATTATAAAATCACTTCGAAAATATTTCCATTTTTTAATTGAGATTTAAAAAAAAAGGGACTGAAGATTTACTCCGCAAATCTTTCAATTTTCCTTCTCTCCTTCTCAGGTACGTCGATTCTATTGTCCTCGTCTCAATTTCATTCAATATTGGTTTTGTTTTGCTGAAGAAAACTAGATCCTTTTCCTTGACACAAAGTTGAATTCTAACTGGTCTCCTTTTCTTTCAGATGTCTGTGCCAGAGGAAGATTTTGGTGCCCAATTGTGCAGAGAGATCAGGTTTTCTTGCATTCAATTTGATCTTTGAAGCTGATAATTTTGGTTCTTTAGTTGGGTTCTTGATTGTACCGGGGATTTCTTGAACTGGGTTTCCATCAAAACCCTTTCTTGCTCTGGGGTTTTAGATTTTACTGGGGGGTTTCGGTTTGTCAAGGTCCTCCCATTCGGTATCTTCTTCCGCATCAACATTGAGATTGGATCGCAATTCTTGAGCTGCTGGTGTATCAGACCTTTGTAGGCTGTTTTGTTTATGATTCTTAATTGAATTTCAATCAATAATCAATTGACAGTCTCAAAGTTGTCACTTTGAATTCTCTTGTCATAATTGGCCCTGGGATACAACTGTCTGTAGCTTTATATAGAGTTTGATTTTGGCTTCTAGGTTATTCTTGATTATTCGAAAAAGAAACTTTGAATTGCAATGACTAATCCACCACCACCTTCCCTTGGATATTCTGTTACTGTTACTCCCTCAAACCCTGACTCATCAACCCCTCAACCAGTGAAAAATTCTGCTCCTCCTCCTACAATGTTACCTGGAGCTCCGCGATTTCCTCCTCCTAAATTGCAACAAGATCAGATCCCTTCCCCTTTTTTTCAGAACCCAAATTTGTTGTCACCTGCCAATGGGGTTAGGAGCCCAGTTCCTCATCTAAGCACCCCCCCTGGTCCTCCTGTTTTTAAATCGCCAGTCAGGCCTGCTGCTGTGCCTTTTCGGACTTCTCCTGCAACTCCTCAACCAATTGCTTTCTCATCAGGCTCAACATTGCCAACATCCTCGCCTCCTCATTTTTCAAATGGTTCAGTTGAGTTGCAGCACCAAGTTCCCCTTGCTACAGAGGACTCGACACTTGTTAATGAATCATCATGTGCTTTGTTCTCTGCTCACAAGGTATCTCTATCATTCTCTCTCCTGTTCAAACTGAAGGCACCAATTGTTGTGGGGAATTTTTTTCTTTTTTGTCTTTATGAGATTGTTGTTATGATTTTGAGAGCACCTTTTTGTTTGGTTAATAAATTGTTGTCTGATTATCCTTTCTTTCCAGATGCCTCGCCTATATATATGCTTGAATCTTGTGATTTTTTTGTTTACATTAAAGTTGCAATTTTCAATTGAATTTGAGCTCGGCTCATTTTGTTATTAGGTCTTGAAGCAAAAGAAACTAACAAATGTTCCAAGTTTGGGCTTTGGGGCATTATTTTCTCCTGGGAGAGAGATTTTTCCAGGTCCTCAAATATTACAGCGTGATCCTCATCGTTGCCACAATTGTGGAGCTTATGCAAATCTTTATTGCAAGATATTACTTGGTTCAGGCCAGTGGCAATGTGTGATTTGCCGGAAACTGAATGGAAGTGAAGGTGAATATTTAGCTCCAAGCAAAGAAGATCTTCGCAACTTTCCAGAACTTTCATCACCCATTGTTGATTATGTTCGAACTGGGAACAAGAGACCTGGTTTTATTCCTGTTTCTGATTCCAGAATGTCTGCACCCGTTGTACTTGTTATAGATGACTGTTTAGATGAACCCCACCTGCAGCATTTACAAAGCTCTTTGCATGCATTTGTGGATTCACTCCCCCCTACAGCAAGAATTGGAATAATACTATATGGTCGTACAGTGTCAGTTTATGATTTTTCAGAGGAATCAATGGCATCTGCTGATGTACTTCCTGGTGACAAATCACCTATCCAAGAGTCCTTGAAAGCATTGATCTATGGAACTGGTGTGTACTTGTCACCAATGCATGCTTCAAAGGAAGTAGCGCACAAAATATTCTCATCTTTGAGACCGTATAAATCGAACATTGCAGAAGCTTTAAGAGATCGGTGCCTGGGTACTGCAGTTGAGGTTGCTCTGGCTATGATTCAAGGACCATCAGCAGAAATGTCCCGAGGTGTAGTTAAAAGGAATGGAGGCAATAGCAGGATCATCGTGTGTGCTGGCGGGCCTAATACATATGGCCCTGGATCAGTTCCTCATTCTTTTAGCCACCCAAATTATCCTCATCTGGAAAAAACAGCCTTGAAATGGATGGAGAACCTGGGTCGTGAAGCGCATAGAAATAATGCAGTAGTTGACATTCTGTGTGCTGGAACTTGCCCTGTTAGAATTCCAGTTTTGCAGCCGCTTGCAAAGGCATCTGGAGGTGTTTTGGTTCTTCACGATGACTTTGGGGAGGCCTTTGGTGTGAATTTGCAAAGGGCATCTTCTAGGGCATCAGGTTCCCATGGTTTGTTGGAGATTCGATGTTCTGATGATATTTTAATTACTCAAGTTGTGGGTCCTGGTGAAGAAGCACATGTTGACACACACGAAACTTTCAAGAATGACAATGCACTCTGCATTCAAATGCTAAGTGTTGAAGAAACACAAAGCTTTGCACTCTCTATGGAAACTAAAGGAGACATCAAGAGCGATTGTGTATTTTTCCAGTTTACTGTTCAATACGCAAACGTTTATCAAGCTGATATTTCAAGAGTGGTTACTGTCAAGTTGCCTACTGTGGATAGTGTTTCAGCATATCTTGAAAGTTTTCAAGATGAAGTGGCTGCAATCCTTATCGCCAAGAGAACCCTCTTGCGAGCCAAAAACCATTCAGATGCCATGGATATGCGTGGAACAATAGATGAAAGAATTAAAGACATTGCTTTAAAATTTGGGTCCCTAGTACCCAAGTCAAAACTTCATAGATTTCCTAAAGAACTCTCTGCATTACCAGAGCTCCTTTTCCATCTTAGAAGGGGCCCTCTTTTGGGAAGCATTGTTGGTCATGAAGATGAGAGGTCTGTGTTGCGGAATTTGTTTTTGAATGCATCTTTTGATCTTTCACTCCGTATGGTAGCACCTCGTTGTCTAATGCACCGAGAAGGGGGAACTTTTGAGGAACTTCCAGCTTATGACCTTGCGATGCAGTCTGATACAGCTGTTGTTCTTGACCATGGTACAGATGTCTTCATTTGGTTGGTAAGTGACTTGACTTTTCTTCTTGCTGTTTTATGTTGGCATCCTTTTGCAATTCCCTGATATTGCTAATTATTGAATATTTTTATTTTGTATGTTTATTTCCCCTGCGTTTCTCATGAAGTGAGCATCTTCAACTGTGGGTGTGTCTGCTGTCTGTTTTTGCATGGTTTGTGAGCACTTTTGTGTCATGGATAAAAAATTCGGTATTTTCTGTTCAAGTTTGTGACCGGGAAGGAAATTCAAGAATTTATTGCAGATATAGGGAGGAGACAAACACTTGACTGTGCTGTGGTTTATGTAATGATCTAATTTCAGGTGATGGAACAACATTCAAGCACAACATTTCCTGGCAGAAATATTGATAGGTGAAACAAAGGGAAAACATTTATTGCTTCCCTGCTTATAATTGTTTCAGAAAAAAAATCCTTTTGTGATTCAATAAAAAAAGAAATCTAGAGGCATTTTTTCTAATTCTGAAGTAATAGATTGAAGGTAAGAAGCGTGCTAGTACCTCTAATGATGCCAGTCTTCCACTTAAATATCAATTTCTATATTTTCAGCTGGCAGCTTTTATGTTAATTTTCCTCACTACGACAGCCTTTTTCTGAGAGGATATCTGATTGCTATGTACATGCATATATCAAACTAGTGTTGGTTTGAGTCCACTAGTCTATTTCTCGAGTTTCTTTCTGTTTCGGCTGGCATTTAAGTCCTGATACACAAAAGACACTTTCTCAATAACTTTTTACTACAGGGTGCTGAGCTAGCCGCTGATGAAGGAAGAAGTGCAGCTGCTTTAGCAGCTTGCAGAACATTAGCTGAAGAGATAACTGAATTGCGGTTTCCAGCACCTAGAATCCTTGCATTCAAGGTTTTTTTTCCTTGATTCTTTGCAATCCATTTCTATGCACCTTTGTCCTTGATTTTTTCTTTTTGTGGCCTAACTGATCAACTTGTTGGTTTGGGTTAATGACAGGAGGGAAGCTCTCAAGCTAGATATTTTGTTTCTCGGCTGATACCTGCGCACAAGGACCCACCTTATGAACAGGTTAGGGTGGAAAAGAGAAAAATAAGCTCTTGGTCAGTAATATTAGTAGGCTTGTAGTGTTGGATTTTTACCAATTTGATGGAACTTGATTGCAGGAGGCAAGATTCCCGCAGCTTCGATCTCTGACAACAGAACAACGAACAAAGCTAAAAAGCAGCTTTATTCACTTTCATGATCCAAGTTTCTGTGAGTGGATGCGAAGTCTGAAAGTGGTGCCCCCAGAACCAAGTTAATTTGTAGTTTTACATAATTTAATTGCTAATGTACTTCCAGAAAAAGGGAGTCTTGGGAACTGCATCCTGCCTCGCCTGTGGAAAGCCACCTTCTCCTGTCTCTATTTTTTTTTTCTTTCCGTGGTCGAGGGGGTGTTACCTGGATGGTGTCTTCGGTGGCTATCATCTCATCCTTCATTTTTTTTTTTCACAAAGAAAACATCTGTACTCACCGTCACTTGAAAAGGTTTGAAATGGTCCCCGTCCTATTCTGTTTCCCGGTTGAAATGCTTTGGATGAGCAATAAAGCCTTCCTGGTTTTGTTCCATCTTCACCGTTATTTTGATAGCATATCAGATCTCCTTTGCTCCGCCTCTTTCAGGCATGATTCTTCATGAAGTTTTCCATTTGCTAGAGCAGGTGTCATGCCCCACGTGTTGGTTGTTGGATGGTGACCTTTTCTCTTTTATCTCAGATGAACATCCTCTATCATTTCGCTTTGCCTAGGGCAAGTTGGGATTTGAAGTGTGAAGCCGGTGTTGCTTCGCAGAGGAAATGGTTTTCTTCATTTCTGAATCAAACACGAGAGCCACCAGCTTGCATTAGTGTTTTTGGAGAAAAAATATTTACCCTGATGGAGGGGATACTGTTTACCATGGAACTGCTCACTCACAATTCATTAATCTTGTCATCTAACCGCTTCATCCTACACTATCTGATAAATTTTTAGAGTGTTTCAGGAGTAACCAGCGATATTTATTTTGCAGGAGAGACATAACGAGAGAGAAACAAGAAAGAAAAAATGATAAAAAAAATATTTTTGAATTTATATGGAAATATTTCTATCATTTAGGGTCTAAATGAGTTTTTTTTCTTTCATTATATTTCTTTCTTTTCAAAGTGAGTTTATAAAATAAATATTATTAGTTATTCTTGGAATATTCTAGAATTCTTCTATTATTTTCATTATCATTACTATTATTACAATTATTCTATCATTTCACACATTATTTGGAGAGATTTTTTTTAACATGGATAAACAGTGAAATGATAGAATAATTGTAATAATAGTAATGATAATGAAAAAAGTAAGACAACTACTTTTTTTTTTTTTTACAAGATGGATAGATGTTCTTGAATAACTAGAGCAATTCACTTTAAAAAATAATAAAAAAAGAAACTACCATGATCAAATAATTATGGCATATATCTCATATATTATTTTTTTATATAAGAAAAGGTTTATATAAGTCTTGCCACAACTTACAATGAGGAAAGATAGAATAGGAAGAAAAGATAGAATAGGAAGAAGAAGAAGAAAACAACTCTAGTGACATATTAAAGTTTCAATTTTAATATCAACAATATTATTAGAAACTTCCAACAATATCATTAATAATAACTGGAGCAGGTTATATTTATTGTTAAAGATAAGTGAGTTATCCTGGTTCACTTTAATTAATATTGATAATGTTTTAGTGTCGTTAGATTTGTCTTGTCGATATTTTTTTTAATACTAGCGGTTATTAATTAATCTATATACTAATTTTTTTTTAATGTTTTGTCGTATCTTTTTTTATTTTTATTATTGTTAACAGGTTTTAAATCATGTTAATTGAAAAGAGATGAGAAACACAAGTGTAGCAGTTTGCCAGATATTTTTTTGTTTGTTGATTCTAGAAGTGTGGATTGTTTACTTGACATGTCTAATACTAGTGTAGCCGTTTGCCAGAGATACAATTGTCAGGTAGAAAGGTTGCTAAACAAGTATAACTAGCTCTGGTTGGTCTTAATTGTTACAGTCTCGGTCTTTGCTTGAACCATGGCGGCCATGGTTTCTGGGTTCTTGAAGAGATGTCTTCAGCGAACTTCCTGATGAATTTGGTGCTGAGGTGAACCAGCTGCGGTTTTTTTTCCTGGTTGCTGAATAGGGTCGTAGCCTCTCTCTCTTTTCCATAAATCATATTTGTAGTTTATATCCCTTTTAAGTTAGTGCCCTCTATATTACAATCTCGAAATAAAATCCATGAATTCAATCTACAATGTAGGGAAAGACCTTCGTCGATCTATACCATTATTCAAGATATCTAAATTATTTGTTATTGGAAAAAACTCAGCTTGAAAAGCAACAAATATTATTTAGCAAAATAAGAACATGAGAGACTAGAGATGAATGATTTTGGATAGGTGTTGTTGAAAATGTATTTTAGACACTGAATGATACGTGTTGGTGTTTATGGATATAATTAGATTGAGTTTGAGTTTATAATTGTATTTATTTTAATTTTTAATATTTTATAAATTAAATATAATTATATAAAAAAATAACATCGAATTCATTAAAAAAATAAAACATTTATTTTTCTCACTCTAATATAATTAGCTTTTCAAGTAACTTTTCTATATATTTCATATTATTTAAAATATTATTTTATAAATTTAACTCTTTAAAATAACATCTCTCCTCAAAAAAGTTTTACGACTGAAACATGTGTTGACAGTTGGCGTTGCATGTTAGGGGTCCAACATGTCAAGACTATACCAACAAAAAATATTATTGAAAAATTATAACATATATTAATTAACTAAATATTTTTAAATTTATAGCCAAGGCAAAACATAAATTACACCACATGCAAATATAAATGAAGCCCGAGGCTAGGGATTAAACAGCAACTTGTAATGAGTACGTCAATATTTGTTGACAGTTAAAAATAAAGAAAAACAACCATTCAACATAATACTAAGATAATATTTAATAATAATAATAGTTATTTTTTAAAATATTTTTAATTGAAAATATATTAAAATAATATGTTTTTATTTTTTAAAATTATTTTTTAATATCAATATATTAAAATTATATTAAAATATTAAAAAATTAATTAATTTTTTTTTAAAAAAAACACGGTTGGTCCTGATACATATTAAAGTAGAAACTTAACATTTTTTTTTAATTAGAAGAAATTAATTTGTAATTGTGCTAAAAGTGCGGGGTAATCTAATATTGAAAAAGAAGCTTCCGATCCAAAATACGAATTTTTCTGTTAATCCGACCCGCAAATAGTGTAAACCCGGTTCAGTGACCAATCAGGACAAGAATATATATATATAAATAAATAAAAATTAAAGTTGATTTTTTTCAACGCTATCTAGGGTTTTACTTTAAGACAGAGAGAGAGCTCTTTTGTGTCATCCCCCACTGCACTTGCTTTTGTTCTCTCCTGCTGTGGATACACAACAACGCCACCACCAGCGTCAACCCGATTCGTACTCTCTCTCTCTCTCCCGCCCCGCCCCTCCCTTTTATCTTTTTATCAACTGTAATAAATTTATTTGATGAAACCACAAATTGGGTTTCATAACCTAAAACTCATTTTTCCAGATCTGAAACACTGCTGTTTCTGCTGACTTACTGATTTTCTGATTAGCAACTAATCGGAGATTAGTAATTCTCTTTTTTTATTTCTGTTTTTTGGGATTCGAATTTTAACACTCAATCTTGTTTTCAATCTCGGTAAAGGTTTATTAGTATTGGGTGAAATGCGAGTTACTGTTTATGATTTCTGTTTAAGTTGTCTGATTGAAGCTTTTTTTCTGGTAAATAATTTCTGAGCAGGTGTAATTTTTAAGCTGTGAAAAATGGCTGGTGGTAAAAAGAAGGAGGTTAAGAAAGAGACTGGGTTAGGTCTCTCTTTCAAAAAGGAAGAGAATTTTGGGGAATGGTACTCAGAGGTGAGTGAATCTTTAGTTTATTCTGTGCAATAGATTCTATGTAGACAATCATGAATTTCTGATCATTCTATGAGGAATTATTCAGTAATGCGAGCATGACGCATAATGATTTAGTGAACACTTAAATTCCCGGCTTTCACTGTGAATTTGTTTTCCTTTTGGCTTGTACAGGTGGTTGTGAATGGGGAGATGATTGAATATTATGACATTTCTGGTTGCTATATTCTGAGGCCATGGGCAATGTCAATATGGGAGATTATGCAAGTAAGTTTGTACTTCACATATCATCTGTTGTTTATTTCTTGATTTTAGTATCTTCTATACTATATGGGTGATTGATTTTCTCTTGTTTCTTCTCCCTTTACCGAAAGTACTTTTGACTATTATCAATTGTACTGGTGATGGCATTTGAATCCTTCTACTGGTTTTTAATTTTTAATGTAGCAGTTGTTTTTCTATGTTATATGAATTTAATCAATCCTTGTTCTTTCTAATTTATAGGTCATTGTGGTAATATATTTTTCAATCTCAATGATGTCAATCTGCAGGTATTCTTTGATGCAGAAATCAAGAAAATGAAAATTAAGAATTGCTACTTCCCTCTTTTTGTTTCATCTAGTGTTCTGGAAAAGGAAAAGGATCACATTGAGGGCTTTGCTCCAGAGGTCAGTGTTTCTCTCTCTTTTCTCTGCACCATCCGGGATTTGAACTTTGTTTGTTGACTTGGTAGGTGGGTTACTATGCTTTCGAATTTGGAAGCCATTCATTTTGTCACTTTAAAAATCGCCTTGTTTTGTATGTAAAATTGCACTCTGCCATAAACCATTATAAATTAAAATAAAATTTTATTGTAAATTTGTAGTGTTACTAGTCATGAAATATAAGGTTTAATAGGTACAAACACATCTGCTCAGTTCATTGTTCCTTTTGAAATGATTCTGAGTTTAAATCCAGTCCAGAGTACAAGTAAAGTTTATGGTCTTATAATTGAGGTTAAGTTGTACTGTTTTTGCTTTGGAATCAGGAACATATCTCATGTTCTTAGATTGGTGTTGTTTGGTTTGGGACCATACCTCACCATAAGAGTGCAGGTTCATTGCTAGAGAACATGCTTAATTGAAATTTTTTGTCGGATAGCTTTGTTTCCAAATTCTCGTCATGGACCCATATTGTTGCGATCATAACTGGGTAGTGGGATCTTAAAATTTTGGTGTTACTCAACCAACAACAATTTTTTATCTGCTGTAGCATTTCATTTTCCCGTGCAAGAAAGCAACTTTTTATATACAGAAAAGAAAAGAGGTCCTTACTTTATCAACTTGGTCTTTTCCAGGTTGCTTGGGTGACAAAGTCAGGAAAATCTGACTTGGAGATTCCTATTGCCATCCGTCCAACTAGTGAGACTGTTATGTATCCCTATTTTTCTAAGTGGATCAGGGGACACCGTGACCTGCCTCTGAAACTCAACCAATGGTGCAATGTTGTTCGTTGGGAGTTCAGCAATCCTACACCATTTATCAGGTAGTTTGTTTTGGATTTCTTCATGGTTAACTGTTTTTTTCTGTGATGAATTGGATGTAAGATATTTGATTTATATTGTAAAAACTCACTTCTGTGTTGTGTCATGCAAAGATCTTAAGATGTTTTTATTCATTTTCTTAAAGAAACCCCTTTATTTAATCCGTGGAAGCTAGCTGCCAAAAAATCCTGGTCTGCAGAAAGAATTTTAACTCATATTAGTCCATACTGATGGATTATCCATTTGTTTTAGGAGCCGGGAGTTCCTCTGGCAGGAAGGGCACACTGCTTTTGCAACAAAGCAAGAAGCAGATGAAGAGGTATGAATTTGAGAACTTAAGTTCCTGTCCTTGCAGAAGTAAAACATTTTAAAAACTTGAATTTTGTGTCTAGAGAGAAAAACATCTTGAAATTATTAATGACATCCATCTTTCTTCTTTCTTATGGCTAGCTTTTTTTTTTCTTTCATTTTTTGTTGTTGATTTGGTATATGATCATGATAAGTGCATTTATCTTTAGAGGAGCCAATCAATCCATAAACAAGTCAATCATATTCTGGTTTGGAGCACGTATACTTACGTGATGACATTTTCTTTCCATGAAATTATCATTTTACTTTGCCATCTTATTGTAGTTCACATGAAACACATATTTCTAACCTTTCATTGAATCTTGAAGCGGTTATATTACCGAATGGGCTGGGGGGCAGCCATTTCCTTTGTTGTTAGCTGCTCATATTATAATTCTCTTAACTATAAAAAAAGCTAGATAGGTGTGGGATGTTGTGAATACTCTAACCCACTAATCAAGTAGTACTTCTTTTGTATAAAGATATTTCTCTGGTCTTTTTTATAAGCATGTTTGTCTGGTTTCTGATATTCAAATCTCATAACCCATACATTAAATATGAGCGATGTTGTTATACTTCTCTAAAAAAAAGTTTCATTTGTAATTTTGGTGTCTTTTTTATGCATCAGGTCCTTCAAATATTGGAACTGTACAGGCGCATATATGAAGAATTCTTGGCTATTCCTATTATAAAGGGCAAGAAAAGTGAGATGGAGAAGTTTGCTGGTGGACTATACACAACTAGCGTTGAGGTATGTAAAACATAACGCAGACAAGAAAATCCCATGTCATATTTATTGAATTTTAAGGTTTTTGCATTTCCTAGTTACTAGCACGTTTTAGTCTGAATCTTATTGTTTCAAATTTGTGTGTTTCCACTAGGCATTTATTCCCAACACTGGACGTGGTATCCAAGGTGCAACTTCTCATTGTCTGGGCCAAAATTTTGCAAAAATGTTTGAAATAAACTTCGAAAATGAGAAGGGGGAGAAGGGAATGGCCTGGCAGAACTCTTGGGCCTATAGTACTCGAACGGTAAACTTTCTGGTTTTTATCATCTGGAGTTGTGCTATTGCCAATCATTACCTAGAAAACATATTCTTTCTTTTCTTTTCTAGGTGGTATAATTCGTAGGTAGTCCCTTTTATGCTTCAGAGTTGCCTAGCTATCACATTGATGCATTTGTTAATGTTCGTTTATCTTGATGCCATTTCATCTCATCCCTTTCCTTTTACAGATTGGAGTTATGGTGATGGTTCATGGTGATGACAAAGGCTTGGTTCTGCCACCTAAAGTGTCATCTGTCCAAGTTATTGTCGTTCCTGTGCCTTTCAAAGATGCTAATACTCAAGGAATCTTTGATGCATGTGCTGCAACTGTGGATACTTTGTGTGAAGCAGGTATTCGTGCTGAGGCTGATTACAGAGAGAATTACTCACCTGGTTGGAAATACTCTCACTGGGAAATGAAAGGTGTTCCTCTGAGGATTGAAATTGGGCCCAAAGATTTGGCAAATAATCAGGTTAGTATCCCTTCCCTCCATTTTACTGTAATGGTTTCATTGTCTTCCATCTGCACTGCTCTTTCCTAATTTGTTCTGTTTATTGCTAGAGTCAAATGCTAATAGTAATTTGCTTTCTGCTCACAGGTACGTGCAGTTCGCCGTGACAATGCAGCAAAAGTGGATATCAGTTGTGACAATTTGGCGGAGAAAGTAAAGGATATGCTGGATGATATTCAAAAGAGCATGTTTGATGCTGCTAAACAAAAGCGAGATGCTTGCATTCAAGTTGCGAAAACTTGGGATGAGTTCAAGGAAGCTCTCAGTCAAAGGAAAATGATCTTAGCTCCTTGGTGTGATGAGGAGGTATGATATCATCATTGCTAACCTTTTCATTGTGTATGATTTAAATTTTTTGCTCTTTGTAAAATTCTTTGTTGATTACGAGGTTTCATTTGTATGCTTTTGTTTAGTCCATGCCAGTGTTGTGTGCATTTGTTTTTCATACTTTTGTCCCAGTTTGAATTGCTATGACACAAGTATTGTGACAAAAAGTTATTTGGGTTCATATTTTGCTACTTGATTGCCCCATGTTTTCATTACTAATTTATTCTTGTATTATTTGAATGCTAGGTCTGTATAGTGATGCATTCTATCAATACTTTGGATTTATTTGTTTAGTAAAGTTTGGTTTTTTGCTCTGTACTTGCCAAATAAATTTAGTAAACTCCCGTTTAGATATAGTTAGATCTCATTACCACATAATGTTTTTCGTAATTATATATCATTTCTAACTAACAGGTTTTTGTTTTTACAGGAGGTGGAAAAGGATGTGAAAGATCGAACAAGAGGTGAAATGGGAGCAGCCAAGAGTCTTTGTTCCCCATTTGACCAGCCCGAGCTCCCTGAAGGTACTAGTACTCCCTCGTATTTCATGTCATGGTCACTCCTTTCACTATTGCTTTTACCTGTAATCTAATTTCAGTCAAGAATGCTGTGTCAATTTTTTTCAATTCTGCTCTTTGTTACTTCAGAAACTTATGATAGTGGAAAAGACTTATCTAGGCTTGAAAGCTGCTTCTTTCTACTTGTGTTTCAATATGAAGAAATTAATTTCATACTGGAGGTTTGGTAGATTCTTGACATTGGGACAATGTTGTAAATGCACAGGCGCTAGAAATCTAATGGCTTGTATTTTAGATAGAAGGGTATAAGCCTGTGGTTGTGTGGTTTGTCCTACAGATTTCCATCATTGTGTGAGTATGTCTTAAGGGCGATGAATCTAGCAGAATTAAGCAAATTAATGTCAATGGGAAGCCTCTGTGCTCTCAATGAATCAAATATTCATGGCAAGAAATATGCAGCTTGCAGTTTCATCCTATGTTGATCCCTGAATACTGCTTAATGTATTTTTTTTTTTTAAATTGTATAGGTACTACATGCTTTGCTTCTGGAAAGCCTGCAAAAAAGTGGACCTACTGGGGCAGGAGTTACTAGATTCTCAGGTCTTGGTGCAATCTTCTTTCTCAATTTTCAAATTGTTTGAATTTCAGGTGCTTATGTACTTCAGTTGGAGCACATACTAAACTAATTTGTCAGCAGAACATATGAAATGAGGGGAATATACTAAGTTTTGTTTCTTGAAATTGTAATCGATTTCTGACTTTGATTCCACTTGAAATGTTGGGTTGCGAAGTTCAAATCAGACACAACAAATAGGTTGCCACATAATATATACAATCTGTTTAATGATTCATCGGGTTCCTTTGTGGACCAAGTTTGCCAGTGTTTTAACTTCTTTCACTGGTGTTTTTATTTCACTTTTCAGCAACAGAAAAGATGCGTCTTTTTAAAGGTTATATTAGTGATTGGAGAGGTTGTGGCGGCAAAACATAATGTGTTTGGTCGGGAATAGACATTTGAAGAGGGTAGCTTTTGGTTTAAAAAAAGGGTTCGGAGCTAAAAGGCTAGCCAACTTCACTGTCAAAGCCAGACATGCCCGCAATGTTTAAATCTTGTTTTAGATTCTAACCTCCCTCTCGCAAAGAGTGTTCAAGAAGGAAAAGGAAGAGAGGGCACGTCTCTTTATGATCAAAACGTGCAGTTTATCAATAGTCTTTCCGGAAATGTGGGCTTGATTTTTCTGTGCGCCTCAAACAACAAATTTCAAACTATTTACAAATATTCGTCATCTTGAAATATAATTTAGAGAAAACTTAGATGTTTGTGTTTAATCTAAGGTATTGTTTGGCTATTGTTGTGATAAAGACAGGGCAATAAGGACAGAGGAGACAAGATAGAATAAGAGATGGAGATAAAATTGTGTCAGTGGTGTGCAAGACAAGAAATGAAGAGAGAATTGTGTTTGATAATGGTGTAGAAGATAGACCAAGTGTTTTTGTATCATGTTTGTATAATGCTGGATAAGATAACAAAATTTGAAAAAGTATATTATATCATTAATATGTGTTACTTATAAGCTTATATATTTAAAAATTATTAGATATATATATATATATATATATATATATATTTTACTTTAGTTTATAGTAAGTGTTAAATTAATAATAGTATAATAACTGGTTCGATGGGACGATCTTGGGCCCAACTAACCCTAGGTCTAGACTAGTCCAAGTTTAAAAAATCAAAGGATTGACTTGACTTGATTCGATCAAAATTAAGGTTAATCGTAACATGATCGACCCGGGGTTAAATCTATATTAAAAACTCGTTAGACTTTTGTTTTTTATTTTATCAAAATGATATTTTTTTATCCCTTTTAAAAAAATCCGAGGTTGACCGTCTTGTACAATGACTTGAGCATTGTCCTGAACTAGTCCAAGTTAAAAAAAAGGATTAATCTGGCTTAATCCAATCAAAACTAGGGGTGACAACAACATAATCGACCCAGGGTAAATCTCATATGAAAAACTTATTAGACTTTTGTTTTTATTTTTTTTTGGATCAAAATGATGCCATTTTTATATTAAAAAAAAATAAGGATGACCCTAATGTACCGTGGCCTAGGCATTGCCTTAGGTCGGGTTTTAAACTATTATAATAATCACTTTTATCCTTACATGTTTTGGATATTTTTTTAAATTAAAAGTTTTTTACAATGATATTTTAGGGGTAAACATAATAAATATTATTTCTAGAGATATGTTTGCTATGTGTTTAATGTTTTGAAAGTTTAGAAATTCACTTCAAAATTGTCTTAAAAACATTTATATATTTATCTTTTTAACCAAAAAAATATTTTTGTTCGCACTATTTGTCTTTTTCAAATATCAACATTGCATCACCTTAGCATCTAAACAGGCTCTCAAAAACTTCTTGTTTTTATGAAAACATTTCACCGCTTATATGATTTTATGATTAAAAAAAATAAAAAAATGATATTATTCATATAATGCAAGGTTTCATGGTATTCTTAAACTTATTTTAAGTTAATATATAATTTATTTTTAGTGACTTCTCAGTGATTTGATCATGTAAAAATAACAATCGTTACCTAGTTTTATAATAACTAAAAATCCTAACTGATTTCTTAGATATGTTTAGGCAATGAGCTAATTATACTAAAAAAAGATGAAAATTACTTTAAAACAAAATACTTAAAATAAGTTGCATTGTTGTTTTATTTAAATGATAGAAATACTCAGGGTGCATATATGCTAATGTTTTGTCTAAACTAAATACTTTGTATTTTTTAAATGTGAAAATTCATAGGATATTGATTTGGGATTTAGACTCGACAATGAAGCCTAATCCTCGCCTTTTAAATTATGGGATGAGATTTTTACTTGTTTCCTTTAATTACCTAATTTATATTAACCCAACATAAATGAATTATTTTACCAAGCATAATCACCATAAATAACTACCAATATTCCAATAATTCAATTAACACGATGTGAATTTATCCAGAACATCAGCATACATTTGAGGTTTGAAATTTAAAAAATATTATTCGAACAACAAATAAATCACATATGGAGATTAAAATTGACCTTTAGGAGTCATCGAACTCGGCTAGAATGAGAAGAAAATTGCTGGAATAAAAAGAAACAATCCTGACTCGTATACAATATGTGTCATATGACCAATCTAGCTTTCAAGGTGTTTTGTCATGCACCATCAGAGCATAGTGGCACGTGGACCACTCTGCAGGGTGGCTAACTAGTTCCTCTTCCTTTTGGAGACGGTGATGTATACCACCTCCCACTCTATCGAGAGATCGACATCAGGAAGTTAATACAATTGTTGAGTTTTTATAGGTTGTCTTTCTACAACTTTGAGAGGCTAGGTTTTTTGTGTTTTTTTTATGTTCCCTTGTTCTTTTGTTATTATTTGCTTACATTTTTCTTTGTAAAAGTCTCTCCTTTGGTATTTTTCTTTGTATGTCCTTTCTTTGTGTTTTCTTTTATATTTCCAGGATCCTTTGCAAAACAAGAAAATTAAACTTAAAAAAATAATGTTAGGCAATTATATTGTTTCCTTCTTGACCATTGATTCCCAGTTAATTAAATTTCCCCTTCTTAACATGTAGAATATCTTTCAATGTCCCCATGACAAAGGGTTTGAGTCCCTTCTTTCCTTGCGGTGTTCCTAATCCAAAATATATATATATATCTTTCAATAATTTTCCAAATTTGCTTGGTCTTCCTATCCAATTTTTTGTGTGCACAATCTCTCATCTTGTTAGTTAATCCTTGTTCTCTATTTATTCTTAATTCACCTCTAAACTCTTTTTTCTTTTTCTTCTTCACTTTTTTTTTATTATTATCATGAAAACAATTAAATTAATTATCAAAAACCAAATCCAACTGAATATCTATTTTTTGAAAACACATAAAAAAATTGGGGGTTAAAAAGGGTCATGACACAACTCATCAAGTTTTTGATCTATTATTCCACATTTGGTTTCAAATAATCTACTAGTCATTTAACTCGCGCTTCGCAGCATGTTATATAAATATCCGGTATCCAAGTTGTTTCAATGTGTTTTTTTTACATAAAAAAATTTAAAGTGTAAATTGAAAAGCTTATGCAAGTTAGGTTAAGATATTCCTTAACATAAAATGAGATATGCATCCTATTATGTTTATTGAATTTATTTATTTAAATAAATAAAAGATAAATCTACAACCTAAAAAACCTATAACTTAAAAGATAAATACAGATGAATATGACTAAATAAAATTATGCTATAAAAAATATTACACAAGGCTGAACGCATCAGCAATATAATTTAAAATGAATATGTTTTATTTTAAAAAATAAACTTCATTTGTATAAAAAAAATATAGATGAATTAGAATAATACCTTGAAAAATAAAATAGAAATAAAACAACTAAAAAAACCTTATATTAAAAAAAACATGCAAAAATCGTGATCTACGTTAAGAAACCAGGATAAACTCATAGAAAAAACTTGATGATAATTACAAAACCAATATTAAAAAAAAAAACTAATGCAAAACAATAAAATCTTATGAAATCGAATTCCCAGCAAATTAAATGTTGAAAGATGAAACCAGAAAAAAAATTAATTACACAAAAAGATGGAAAAAAATAATAATTAAAGGGATTAAAATTTTCAATTGGAGGGTTTAATTGAATTGAAAAATAACTTTCATAAAAAAGAAAAAAAATCAACAAAATAAGGGTCAAACTGAAAAAAATAAAACAATGAAAAATTTGATTTTATGATGGAATTGAAAGGGGAAAAAAAAATTTCAACAAAAATGCCAATGATAAAATTAGAAATTTTAAAAAATAAGGACCAAAATAAAAAACCGAACATATGAGAAATTGCAATTGAAGGACTAGATTAAAAAGAATAAAAACTTTTATAAATGAAAAAAGAATGAAATAAAAAAATTAATAGAATGTAGATTGAAATTGAAAATTAAGAAACAAAAAGGATAATGGTATACATAACATGTTAGGAGAGAGAAAAGAAAGAGAAAAAATCAAACAACCACTAATGACGATCTGACCACTGTAAGTTGTCACACGTCACTCTAAATGAAAGAGAACACGACGACGTATTTAAGGAGACGATGAAAGGCAAGTTACATCCATTAAGCGGCGTGCACACACGCTGAGGTATGTCGAGCATGCTCCAATAACTTTTAGTATTATTATAAATTTATGTTTTGTCTCTTTCAACGTTAAAGATGTAATTGTATCATATACTAAAATTTGAAAATCCCAAAACATTTTTAGCACAATAATTTTTTTGATTATGAGAGCAAATATGTATTGTTATTGTTAAAATTTAAAAATCCTAAAACACCTCATTAAAGAGATTTAATTTCTTTGGACTAAAGTGCACAAAGATAATTTTATTGTTGTCCAAGACAATTTTTATAATGAATTGTACTACATTAAAAACACCCTACCATTTAATTTGTCCATACTTTGGTACAATAAAAAATAAAGGCACGCGGTAGTTGATATCAGCCATTCAATAAAAAATTAATGGAATGCACTCAAATAGGAAAAAAAATCAAATGTTGTTAACTCAAATAAAAAAAATAAAATTGTAAGCCATTCACACATAACATAAATTTAAAGTTAGACACTGAAATTGTAATTTTTATTTATCATTTAATTATTTCTTCTTATCTTTTATAAAATAAAAAAAACATGCCTTTTCTTCTTCTTCTTCTTCTTCTTCTTCTTATTATTATTATTATAATAATAATAATAATAATAAGAAGGGCATAATTATATATACACATCAGTGCAATATATTCATGTTATGTATTTATTAAATGTAAGATATTAATTTTTATCACTAACTGGATCAAAAAACCGCTTTAAGATATATTTATAGTCGGAGAGTTGTGACGGTTCATGACCATGGATTTGGAAAAATTACTAGAAAAATATGAAAAAATATTAAAGTATATTTTTTTTATACCATAAGAACTTATCTCATCATGTTGTAACTTAATTAACTACTCTATAATTTCAAATCATGGGTTCAAAGAGTTTATTAATTTTTTTAAAAATATTAAGTTGATAATGAGCATTGTTTGTAAAATCATTTGAGAAGTAAATTGGTTTTGATCAATACGCAGATAATTATGATTAGGGATAATTACAAAAAAACTTACATTGGTTTATTATATCGCTGACACATAAAAAAAATCAATAAAATTAATGAATTATTAACAAAATTGCTATTATATCTTATTTTATAATTAACAAGCTATTTCAATATTAAAATTCATTTTTTAAAAATATCACCTTTTCAAACGCCTTTTAAAACAAAATTAAAAAATAAAAATTTTGTTTGCTAGAATTTAAGCCAAGCGTCCACCGTGGTTCCCATCCGT
Organism: Populus deltoides; assembly: GCA_015852605.2. NCBI lineage: Eukaryota > Viridiplantae > Streptophyta > Magnoliopsida > Malpighiales > Salicaceae > Populus > Populus deltoides. The sequence goes on along the minus strand of CM027583.2, from coordinate 8,292,922 downwards.
GTGTTATTTAAAAAAAGGCAAAAAAAAAAAAAAAAAAAAAAGCAAGATTTCCCCCACATGTCATGATTTCTCTCGCTTTTAGCTTACCTTATCCCCTCCATCCCACCCCCCCTCGCATCAATCTCCAATGAGCAGAAACAGAAACAAAAACAGACACCCTCTCCTTCTTAAACTGAAACATGTTTACGAGAATAGTTCCCTTCTCACCACTTCCTCCAACTATATAAACCCTACTCTGTAATAACTCCCATCTTGTTTTTACGTCTGATTTTTCTATTTTCCACCCTTAAAAACAATGGCCGCACCACCTCTAGTGAAGCACTCTACTTCTATCTCATCTTTCCCTTCTAATTCTCTACTACTACCCCATCAAGATTTTTACAAAAAGACCAATCTGTGCTCTTCATTTTTTGGTGAAAATTCCCTAAATATGTTGAATTATGGAGCCAAGACGTCCAGATTGGTGAGTAATACAAGGAGGAAAATGTGTGCAGTGGCTTCATTAGGAGGTTTGCTAGGTGGGATTTTTAAAGGGACGGATACAGGTGAGTCCACTAGGAAACAGTATGCTCCAACTGTGAGTTTGATCAATCAATTGGAAGCTGAGATGTCTGCTTTGTCTGATTCTCAATTGAGAGACAAGACTGCTGCTTTAAAGGAGCGTGCCCAACTCGGTGAATCTTTGGATTCCCTTTTACCGGTAAGAGCTTATTTTTTTCCATTCAACTTCTTGCTTTATATACTTGTTTAAATTTAATCCTTGAGTTGTTTTGGAATTTTGAAATGGGGTGGGTAGAAATTGGCTATAACTCAATGCACTAGAATTGCGGAAGTTAAATGTTTGGTACATGAGTAAACGAAGCTCTTTACTTGGTCGTTGTTTTTATCCGTTGGTAAGTAGTTCTAGTGGCATAGCTTATCTTATTACTATGACAATAAAAGTGCCTGTATTGCAGGAAGCATTTGCTGTAGTGAGAGAGGCTTCCAAAAGGGTTATTGGTCTCCGCCCGTTTGATGTGCAACTGATAGGTAAACTATTATGCGTGTATTGTGTTTAATTTCTTTGAGTTTTAGATGTGCAAATGGTGGAGAGTTTCTGTGCTTTGTGGTTTGCTCCACCAAAGTATTAGGCTACGTGGGAAGTAATCTTGTTGTGAACATGGTTTCGTATTCTTGTCATGCAGGGGGCATGGTTCTTCATAAGGGGGAAATAGCTGAAATGAGGACTGGAGAAGGAAAGACGCTTGTTGCCATTTTGCCAGCTTATCTGAATGCATTAAGTGGGAAAGGAGTTCATATTGTTACGGTCAACGATTATTTAGCTCGGAGAGATTGTGAATGGGTTGGTCAAGTTCCCCGTTTCCTTGGATTGAAGGTTGGCCTAATCCAACGTATGTCACATACTTTTACATGTGTTTACTACATGTTCCATTTCCTTTATTACACAAGCACGTGCACTTATGTGTCTAGATTATGCACTTTTCATTCTTACATGAATGAATGGGCATGGCTCAGGTCTTGATTTTTTAACTGTTTTCAATTAATCCTGCCTGCCTATACGAGGAGGTGTACTGTATTTGCATCTGCTGTTCTCTTCTTGTACTTGGAAGCTTGAGTCTTCTTCCTTTTTGTAGTCTCTGGGTATTGCTTCTTCATTTTAGCTTGTGAATCTGATTGTCACGATAACATAAGTGTTTGTTTTCATTGGCAGAGAATATGACAAGTGAACAAAGAAGAGAGAATTACATGTGTGACATCACATATGTTACCAACAGTGAGCTTGGTTTTGACTACTTGAGAGATAATCTTGCCATGGAAAGTAATTCTTTCTTTATGTTATAATTAGTTCTAGAGTATTCTATTATCAATACTTTGATTTTGTTCAGTGAAGCTTTGTAGGTATCATTTCTTCCCTAGCTGAATGCGTTTTTTTCTTACCAAAGCTGACTATTTTTGGAAAGTACAGACTGTTGAGGAGCTCGTCTTGAGGGATTTCAATTACTGTGTAATTGACGAGGTTGATTCCATCCTTATTGATGAAGCAAGGACCCCTCTCATTATATCTGGACCAGCAGAAAAACCAAGTGATCGGTATTATAAAGCTGCAAAAATTGCTACAGCCTTTGAACGAGACATACATTACACTGTAAGACTCTGTTTTAATAACTAGTTTTCCCGCTGGAGTTTTCGCTGCCATTTGGTATCCTTTGCAGCTCCTTTTTTTTTTCTTAAAACAGAAACAGAATATTTGTTCATTTTGTTTTTTAGTTTTTGTTATTTTTTACTGTAAAAAAAACTCAGTTTTGAAAAGGTTAGGTGATTTGCTTTTATTGCTTACTCAAAGTGCACACAGTATACAATCACATTTTCATGTTGTGGCTCTTGAAAAATTGGACTGAGCCATTACAGGGAGTTGTAAATAAAATGGCTTCAGGCACCTGACATGTAACAAATACTTACAACTATGTCATAGCCACTTTTTAACGTTTATCTTATTAAGGAATTTTCTAAGACGAGGCAGTATAGGACTAGAAGCTATAGGCTGGGAGCATCTCATGCTTGGAATATTCGATGTGTAGATATAAATTGTCCTTCCTTACTTGCATGTTTCTCTAGACTGGCTGATTAGTCATAGCCATACTGCCCAAATGCAGAGCAAAATCAATGAAAGTCTTTCTAGAACGACTGGACGTGGAACAAGTGGTCAGCAAGGGGTTTTTCTGTATTTATTTATTTTTTTTGCTGGGAGGTGGGTTATCTTGGATGCACGGCTGATATTGATCATCAAAAAATAAAATAAAATAAAATTCAATTGGATGAAAAATCTTCATCAAATTGTGTGAAAGATCAAATCTTAAATCTAAAGATTTTGGTTTCTTTCTTCTTTCATGTTTTCAGTTTTGCCTTCTCACAATTATAATCCAAACTATAGCCAGGTTGAAAATAGAATGGTGATCTTTTTCAGTTTTATTCAAAGGATGAGAAGAAAAATTACTACACACCTTTAAAATATCAAATTGCTGCATGATTGTGTCCAGTGCCTATGTCCAAGAGACATGGCTTTATAACTATAACTGGTATATTATTCTGGAAAGTGAGATGGATCAATTGGTGGAATAATTAAGAAGAGACTCATTACTGGGTCAACCCTTTATCAAGATAATGAAAAGGAAAACAAAAGGAAAAGGAGATCATGAAAAAATATGCAACATCACATGTGAAAATTTTGTAATCATTGATTCTTGTGCGTAGAACATCATTGATTGAGAATGAGAGAATTTTAATCTTCTTCATGAGTCAAAATAATTTCAAGTTTTCAATAACCAGAAACAGTATCCATGCAGATTCTGATGGTGATGAAATGCAATTTTTTTCTAGTTATTTTCCTTACCTAGGCTATTTTTGCAGGTGGATGAAAAGCAGAAAACAGTTCTCCTTACAGAACAGGGTTATGGGGATAGTGAAGAGATTTTGGATGTGAAGGATTTGTATGATCCTCGAGAACAGTGGGCTTCGTATATTCTGAATGCAATAAAAGCAAAAGAACTATTTCTTAGAGATGTCAACTATATCATACGTGGCAAAGAGGTGCTTATCGTGGATGAGTTTACTGGTCGAGTTATGCAGGTGATCTTGTTTACCTAAGCAGTAAAGGTTACTGTTAGAAGTAGTTTGATTTGATTGTTTATCTATCAGATGAATTTAATTATGAAAATATAGAGTATTTAACTATAAATGACTAAAGGAAAACATTATTTGTCTTTTTTCTGTAAGGGGAGGAGATGGAGTGATGGACTTCACCAAGCAGTTGAAGCAAAGGAAGGTTTGCCAATTCAAAATGAAACTGTTACCCTGGCGTCAATCAGCTACCAGAACTTCTTTCTCCAGGTCATCCCTCCGCTGACTGTATGAAACAGTTTTTGAAATTTGTTCTTTCTTAACCTCTTAATTCTCATCATATGCTCTGCTGCAGTTCCCAAAACTTTGTGGAATGACTGGCACTGCAGCGACTGAAAGTACAGAGTTTGAAAGTATTTACAAACTTAAAGTTACAATTGTGCCTACAAACAAGCCCATGATGAGAAAGGTTTGTTTTACCATTCTATCCATATTTATATTTCTAGAATCATGCTGGTTGCTGTCACAGCAATAATTGAAGACAGCAGATGTGGAAGATGATGTATAGTTTTGTAACTATTTTTTATTTTCCTGTAATACTTGTAAATTAATAACAATATGTGAAAGGAGGGATGATTTTATCATTCTTATTGGAACATAGGAAGTCTATGAGTTGTTCAGCACCTATGCACAGTCAACTTAATGCACAACTTGCTTAGATAGCTTGATGCTCACCAACACCAACATCTTCTCAATTCCTCCCCAGGACGAGTCCGATGTAGTTTTCAGGGCAACTTCCGGAAAATGGCGAGCAGTTGTTGTAGAAATTTCTAGAATGAACAAGACAGGCCGACCCGTCCTTGTCGGTACAACAAGTGTTGAGCAGAGTGATGCACTAGCAGGACAGTTGCTAGAAGCTGGAATTCCGCATGAGGTGAGGCATCCACTCACCTGGAGGAATAAAAGTAGAATTAGGTTAATTTAACATGAAAGTGGATTTTATACAAACAAGTATATAAGAAATGAAGTTGCTTGTGTTATTTTGCTACCTATTTTTTTCTCTTCCCTAGTGAATATGTTCTTTTTCTCTACACATGCCTTTTGTGACCAAGTTTGAAGGAAGCACAAATGGTAACCTATTGGATAAATTTTCTCTGGGTGAGGAATTTTAACAAAAATATTTCTCCTCCAGGTTCTCAATGCAAAACCAGAGAATGTAGAGAGAGAAGCGGAAATTGTGGCACAGAGTGGTCGTGTAGGAGCAGTGACAATCGCTACAAATATGGCAGGTCGTGGAACAGATATAATTCTCGGTGGAAATGCAGAATTTATGGCCAGGTTGAAGCTACGTGAGATGCTTATGCCAAGGTATCTTCTTTTTCAACCCATGCATATACACACCACTAAAAAAGAAAAAAACCTCGTACATATCTGCAGCCCAGTTTCCAAGTGGTTAAAACTGTTAACTTATTGTTACTCATATTTCCACTTTAACTTTTTTTTCCTGATGCTTATTAAAAAAACTAGAGATGAATACTGCCTAAAGAATTTAAGATAACATGTAGATACTCAAATATGGAGACTTAAACTGGTGTTACACCACCAAATACATTTTTGAAATTCTGTTAGCTTAAATTATGTTGCCTCACCTTTCCTTACTCTGAAGTATAAGAGTAACATGCATTAGGAAAAAGAGAAGCCATTTGCACTAGGCAATTCTTCACATTATTGAATTTAAGGAATCTACTACAGGGGCTACAAAGGGCTTCTTGTTCATCTCCAGCACTAGTGCCCTTGCATGTGTTGAATACCACAATCTGAAAGAGGATCTATTAAAATGATATGCACACCTATTGCAATTTATATTTGTTAAAGTATCTTTAATGTGATATAAATATTGCAGAGTTGTTAGGCCAGCTGAAGGAGTTTTTGTATCAGTGAAGAAATCCCTTCCTCAGAAGACATGGAAGGTTTGATTTTTGTCTTTTTATTGACATAGAAATTGGCTTTGCCTGTGAGCACATACTGGTTTAAATGATGTTTGTAGTGTTATATGTCATCTGTATGGGACTTGTTATTTGCAATATATCAGGTGAATGAAAGTTTATTTCCATGCAAACTATCCAATGAGAATACTAAATTGGCCGAGGAAGCAGTACAATTGGCTGTAGGATCTTGGGGCCAAAGATCTTTAACTGAGCTTGAAGCAGAGGAGCGTCTATCTTACTCCTGTGAAAAGGTATGATAGATAGAGAATAAATTTTACATTTGCAAATCAATTTGACAGACTGTTAAATTTTATTCCAAATGCTCAGCATTTTTCTGATAACTATACCATGCTATTTTCCTTCTATTTTTTTATTTAAAAATAATATCCTCCGAATGCATACAGCTCATGAGTGTCATAACTTCTGTTTTAGGGCCCTGCTCAGGATGAAGTCATAGCCAAGTTGCGTAGTGCATTTTTAGAAATTGTTAAAGAATTTAAGGAGTACACTGAGGAAGAAAGGAAGAAGGTTAGCTTAGTTCCCAAAAGTAAATTTGTCCCTGAATTTTACAGGATAGTGTTACTTGCAACTTAATTTATGTCTGCATACTGCAGGTTGTGTCTGCTGGTGGATTACATGTGGTGGGAACAGAAAGGCATGAATCCCGCCGGATTGATAATCAGGTTAAATTTGATAAATGTTTTTAAACTTAGTTCTTTCATATTTTCTTTTAAAATGAAAAATCTTCTTTCTACAATACATGCTATGTGTAACTTCAGAATATATTAAACCAGAACTTGAATGTCATATATGGCAGCTTCGTGGTCGAAGTGGTCGCCAAGGGGATCCTGGAAGTTCCCGCTTCTTCCTAAGTCTTGAAGATAACCTCTTTAGGATTTTTGGAGGAGACCGAATCCAGGTTTGACCTGTGGTTGTTGTTCGTTGTCTAGTTGTTAGTGCTCCCCTAGATATGCCTGTTAAAACATTCTCAACATTGCCACTTAGGGTTTGATGAGAGCTTTTAGAGTTGAAGACCTACCAATTGAGTCCAATATGTTGACGAAATCACTAGATGAAGCTCAGAGGAAAGTGGAGAACTATTTTTTTGATATCAGGAAGCAACTATTTGAGTATGATGAAGTTCTGAACAGCCAGAGAGACCGTGTTTATACCGAGAGAAGGCGAGCCCTTGAATCTGACAACCTCCAGTCTCTTATTATTGAATATGCTGAACTGACAATGGATGACATCTTAGAGGTAACCTGGTTGAGAACTTCATTGGTCACATCGTATCTGTTTTTCCCTTAGGTTTTGAGTATTACTGAGACTATTGTTATTTTAAATGTATGAGTAGGCGAATATTGGTTCTGATGCTCTGGTGGGAAGTTGGGATCTTGAAAAGCTTATTGCAAAAGTTCAGCAGTAAGAGGCTTCCTTCATTCTCTTTGCTTAATGCTTGACGAGATTGAAACTCAAATTCTGTATGGATTTTTGATGAATCAGAACTATTTCTGTTTTTGTTGAAAGTAACATGCTCACAATCAGATCAATCATATTTGTAGATTAAACAAAGAGGCACCCGAGGATAAGATCTCAATATAAGCGGATCTCCCTTTTGTTTAATGTCTCTCCAAAATAATTTTTTCTGACATGTATTACTGTAATTTTAGGTACTGCTATTTGCTAAATGATTTGACTCCAGATTTGCTGCGAAGTAAGTGTTCAAGTTACGAAGATTTGCAGGATTACCTTCGTCTTCGTGGTCGTGAAGCATATTTACAGAAAAGGGTTAGTAAAACAGTCTTTTTGGCTCAGATGGCTTTTCCTTTTTATCACGAAATCCTTCCTCATCTAGGCCGTACTCCTTAAAATAGTCAAACAAGAGAAGATCTTCAATGAATCCTAACAAGTCTAATACATATAGCCATGGCTGAACTATGCAGCCCAAATCCTGCAAAGCAACCCATCAGTCTAGCAACTGTTAACCTAACCTTGCTCTTTGCTATTCATTGCAAGAAGAGTTTCTGGATGTTTGGGTGGTGCTTGGAGGTTTACCCTGGGAGATCTCCAGCATAAGCTGAAAACTTTTGAGTGTAGATTATTTGTTTTTGCTTAGCATCACCAAGTGTGTGCTGTGGCAAAGTGCAACACTTCGATTTTCTAAAATGCCTAGACACATGCTACATGAATATTGTATTTATCTTCCTGTTTAACCTGTGCTACAAGGATATTGTGGAGAAAGAAGCGCCCAGCTTGATGAAGGAAGCTGAGAGGTTCTTGATTTTGAGCAATATTGACCGCTTGTGGAAGGAACATTTACAAGCAATCAAGTTCGTTCAGCAAGCTGTAGGCTTACGTGGCTATGCACAGCGCGATCCTCTTATTGAGTACAAGCTTGAAGGCTACAATCTGTTCCTGGAGATGATGGCTCAGATAAGAAGAAATGTTATATACTCCATATATCAGGTCTGTACTAAATTACTGTATACTTGGATGTTTTAGAACGTGCTATTTCTTCTCAATAACGTGTATGTGTTTTTGCTGCTCCTTTTCTTTTTGGCAGTTCCAACCTGTGATGGTAAAGAAAGACCAGGAACAAAGCCAGAATGACAAATCAACCAAAGTTGTCAGAAATGGTAGGGGTGGTAAGAAAAAACCCAATCCAGTTGGCACCACGGAGCCGTCATCAGCTGCCAGCCCTCAGGCTAGTGCCTAAGGCCTATATCAAGAATGGATTTCGGCCAGAATTTGAAGGATATGAACAATACGTAAAGCATTTCTTCGCAAACAATGATAGGAGCTTGAATCATTCGTTGTAAACCTGATTCGTGCACATACTGTGAAAAAAAGGGAATGTATATTAAATTGTACCATAGGGGAACCACACCAAACGATTTAAACGAGGGAGGAATTGTGACACTAACTAGAGCTGAATTTTATTTTAATCCTTTTCTTTTTGTGACGAAGCGAAATGAATCGAACATGAATTGCATACGTCCTCTTTGATTGCTATCACTTTTCTGGTCAAAGCTAATTAATTTCCACCATTGTTAGTCATGATATGCTATCCTAAGATGTTTTAAAGTTTTTTTATTTTGACTTGGATGCTTTTCAACAAGAAGCACAAGATCAAGATAGAACTAAAATTCTCCGAAGGAGAGAAGAAGACCGTTGGACGCCTTTGCCACTGAAGCGGCAGAGCCTGTTGGCTGCTTTCTCATCATTGTAATGTTGGGATATGCTTTCGTAGTGGCGATTGATCGCTATTGACTGTCCATGCATGTGTAAGTGCTAGTGAGCGGTGCTGGAACAAGGAACATGAGATAAACGTGTAATTGCGAAAACTGCCTAGCATAAAAGAGGACATGTACATAAAACTACCATATCTACTGGAAAGTCGACTCGTGCACTCGAAGTGCATGCTGGATCGATTGTAGTTTGATATAACACTAGACATGTTGAAGTGTCCGACAAAGGATTGTGAGAAATAGTAAGCAAAGTGACCAAGTGAAGCCATTGTCTCAAGTTTTCTTCTGCAAGCACGTCAAGAAGCATGGACCACGATTGCCAACCTTGTTCATTATCTTGGGAGAGAAAACATTCGCCCAAAATTATAAAATGTCTATAAGCCAAACTTTGTGATCGCAGTAGCTCATTCCCAATTCAGTTCTATTGTTCCCGCCCTTCTACCCTGACTTAATGCACGTCTGTACAAACAGCAAGCTCATTGACAGGGCGTGGAAGGCGTCTCATTCAATTTTGGCAATCTGTATCAAGGTTTGTTTCATTTCCGCAAAGAATTCCCACAATTTCATTGATAGCATTTCCTCTAGCCTACATGAAATAAAACCATCAATTAAAATCCGAATAATATTCCCAAGCAGAATTACTTTGGCAGGAATGCAAAATATGCGATCTGCAAAAGATAGCACTTACTTTCACTCCAATGGCAATTGCAGTTTTTAGCTTAACAAGTTCACCTAATCTCAAGGATCCTCCTCGTTTATCTTTGACAAAGATCAGTGGCACCTTCCTTGACGAAGCCAAACTTGGTAGATGTCTTGTTAGCCATTTTGGGTTGCAATCAGAAGCTATTAATATGGCCTGCACACACGATTAGAGATTCACTATTTTCAATATTTCCTAAACATCCACAAATCAAAGGATAGAGTTCCGAGTCATAAAAATTCTGATTAAATGCCATACAAAAACATAATAAAAGAAAAAAAGAAAAGAAAAGAAAACTTTGGAAAATTGTCCTCGTAATATGAAAGCATTATGACAACTATGGTTTAGATCCTTCAAAATTCTCCCTTCAATGAATATCTACATCAAACAAAAAAGCAACAAGCGCTACAAGCAAGTTTGCTTTCATTCTAGCAGCAGATAGCATAACATAGAAAAGATTATAATATACAATTCACATCTTGCATTTTATGAGTCCCGTCATCTACAAACCCAGGATTCAAATTATTGATTGAACACGAAAACCATAAACCAGAATTCTACAAATCACTTGAAGCAATTATTTTAAGTAGAAACAAAAAACCTGAAGGTGAACAGAAGGCACTTTGTGATTGTTGATAGCATGAGACCGTTGAAGGGAGCTTCCACTCTCGGACACAGGCGACATACGTTCAAGAACACGAGTAACTTCATTGACCCCAATTGCAAATTGTTGCTACAAAAAGACACCACCACCACCATCCATGTTAATTACAATACATCACACAGCCAAACTAAAAGCATAAGAACATCAAAGTAAATGCTGTATTAGTGATTACCTTGAACCAAAATTTCTCGGGAAGCGAGCTTCCTTCCAAAGTTTTTGTTGATTCTATTTCTCTGTTACCATTTAATAAAAAACATTAATTATTGATTCATTAATGATAAAAAGAAAAAGAAACTCGGAAAAGAGTGAGTAACGTTAACGTTTACTTGTGAATTGATTTGAGCAAACGAGCTAGACGTTCCCCTTCATAGTAACTACTACTACTACTACTACATACACAATCAAGCACCCACCACATAAACAGAAAGGAGAAAGAATTAGAAAAACCCAGAAAAAGAAATCAACAAAATAAAAGGAACCAACTTACTCTTTTTCCTGAGTAACTGAATTTTTTGGAGCTCTGTTTCTGTTTCGCATGATTGTTCAAGCACGGTTTTTTGTTTTTTGTTTTATTGGGGTTCGGGCAAGAGGGTTTCGTATCGTTGCCTTCTTTTGTTTTCTGGACAAAAAGCTATAGATTGGGTCAAATAAAGACAAGCCCAAGATATTCTCCGAAGCCCATTAATAAGAGGTCGATTTGGACCTGAGCTGATGTCCACTCATTCAGCTACATGGGCCTGCTTTTTTTTCTTTTTTCTTTTTTCTTTTTTTAATTAAGAAACGAGTGACAAATCACAGCGCCACCGCTCCATATTAAATTTGTACCCCAAAAAAAAATGAAAACATATATGAAAATGAAAATATAAATCATATGAACTTTAATACATACATACACGTGACATATGAAGCTTACTATTAGTGCTTTATTAATATCTATATTTTATAATTAAAATTATTCTACTAAATACAACGGGGTGATGCAAATAATTTTTTTAATTAATATGAGTATTTAGATCAATTTGTACTTTTCTCGATTAATTTTATGAATCTTAAAATTAATAATTATATAAATTTTTAATGACTCTTAAATTTATAGGTTTTAATATGATAATTTTTAAAATTAAATTTAAAATTTAAACATCACTACTTCAAATTTAGATGCAAGTATTTTTAACATGAATCGAAGTTATTTTCAATTTGTACCAAAAAAATAATAATAAATTACGATGGTCCTTAGACTAGGTTGCTCCTAGCATGTGTGTGTAGCAGGTTTATTATTATTCGCAGGAGGCCGAAATAGGACCACTAATAACTTGACAGAAAGGTAGAGAATATTTTTTTTTTCAGCCAATTAATTTAATACGTGCAAGCCAAGACACTGGAAATATATATATATAGGAAAAATAGACCAGACTTGTGACTTTAGTGATCCTATCCTATAATGTTTATTTATTTATAGAAGGAATTAAAAAAAGGAGCAAGTATACTATAAAATTTGGGATGCGTTCTATTATGCTGAATATCCTCAGCAAGCAAACAATCAACCAATGTACTGAGAGCTAGAGAGTGATATTCATGTATATTTTGATCGTGGGTGATGTTTTCTCTGGATCTGGTAATGAACTTGGAGGTCAAAGGAAACACAGACGTGGATGCGATGACAATAAAACTAAGCAAGAGACAGCCCATGTGTACTCCTCGGCTCTTTAATCTCTGGTCAAAGTCCATGTATATCTATTTTTTTTAATTAACATGAGTGTTTAAATTAGATTGAATGTGTTTTGATTAATTTTATAAATTCTAAAATTAACTATTATATAAATTTTTAAATAATTTTAAGATTTATGAAACTCGAACTGGTAATTTATAAAAAACAAACTTAGAACCTAATTAATTAAATTACTCATCTCATGTTATCAAGCTATTGTTTATTAAATACTGTTTATTAAATACAAAGGTGGTGGGTTCTGTACAGTGTAACTGGCTGGCTAACTGCCTACCTACCTCCATTGAAGTCATCTGTGAATTCTTCTGGGAGGCTTGAGAATTGGCCAGTCAATGTATAATTGATATTAGCATGCCGAGGACAAACAAACAAGTGGCTCCATGCAATTATACTGCGCCAGCTCTCTATCATCATACATAAATTGTAAAATACATTAGTGTTTATAAGATAGTGATTCACAATTGAGAGCGTAAAGAGTTGTTTAGGAGGTTTTTTGACCCGAGTTTTTAAAAGTTTTAATTTTTTTGTTTTAAATAAATTATATTTTTATATTATTACATCATTTTAATTTGTTGATGTCAAAAATAAATAAAAAAATTATTTTAATATATTTTTAAATAAAAAATATTTTAAAAAACAACAGTTTATCTTCCTAAACATTCAAAATAAGATGTTATGATTAATATAACTAGTAATTACATAGCAAGTAGCTATATAAAAATGCTGGTATTAACTTCGTTAGCTCTCAAGGAAGATTTTCATGGCAGCCAATTATCAGCGAGGTATGATTATGCGTGTCAAGTTAGACAATTGATTAAGTGAATTAGTTTTTTTTTAATTTTATTTTAAAAAAAGAAGTCCATAGCTCATGCTGCAGAAAAGCAATAATTCGCTTTTGGTAGATGTCCACTGTCCAGTGTTGCCTGCGAGGGACCGGTGACAATACAGGCATGGACATTAATTTGTGTGTCTCCCTGCCATCACCTCTACTGGAGAGCGTTTATGAGAGCACATTAATTTCACACGTGTCATTTTATTTTTCACAGCGGCTGGGGTGGGGGGGATCGTCCTCTCGGCTTGTCAACGTGGATTCAGGGAATAATGGAAGAAGAATGTTGTGGAGATTCAAGAAGAACTCCTCCTGCTTGTAATGCTTAATCTTTTTAATTTGAAAAAATCAAAGAATGAACACCTACCTACCTACCCATCTCTTTAATTCCATCTGACAGTCCTTTTATCTATTTCCCTTGACAATTATAGTTTTTAATTATCACGTGATGAATCGGCTCCTGGAAATTGATGGTTTGTTGGTGGAAATTAGCGTCTACTAAAATAGCTGCTTGTAGCGTGATTACTGTTTATCATATCATATATCATGATTTAGTTATTTTTAATCTAAATTAACACTAAATAGCATAACTTTTTTTTTAAAAAAAAAGAGTTAAAATTAAAAATAAATCACTAGAGTTGAAAAAATTGATGAAATAGTTGACAATTTTAAAATTTATCTTAAAAATTCATTTTAATCTCTTATTTCTTTTGGCTCATAGGTAATCGATCCTTTTAATATTAAAAAATTTAGTTTTGATATTAAATTTCATTTTACATCATGATAAATATATAATTTGAATATATTTAATATTTAGGTCATAAATTTCACGTATTTGTTCAATTTTATTTATAATGATATTTTTTTATTTGTTGTTGTTATTTTATTTTTTCAAATATTAGTTCCGAGATTCAAACTAAAAAAATATATATATAATAAAAGAAGGAGCAAACTTCATTGACTACCAGTTAACCCCTTGATACTATTTCTTGATTTAATTTGAAATAAAATGAATTAAATGATGAGCTACATCTTCACACAAAAAAAAAAAAAATTACTTTCAAATTAAAATTCATTTTGGAACTAAAATTTCAGTTATTGTGGCAAGTTTGGAATTTCTTCTCAAGTCAGGGTGGATCTATCTTAAACGCCTTTATATATAATCATTAGAAGAAAAAAAAACATGATAAAAAGACAGTAAAAATTGCTGACAAAATAAGTAGGAATTAGACCGCAGAGATTATGTTCTTTCATTAGACATTATTATTAACTTGATCATAATCCTTTGACATGAGACTGATACAAACGAAATAAAAGGTTGCCCAAAATTCAAACATTGTTTGTACCTGGTTAGACCATATGAGATCATGAAGATCTGAGAAAGATTTAAAGAGGTAAAATGCAGTTAACTGACCCTAAAAAGGAAAGTTTAATTTTTTAAAAATTAATTTTGATATTAACATTAATTAAAAAACAAAAATCGCTAGCCGTGTTTGGTTCATGGGGGTCATTGGATACCTGATCTTGGAAACCTTAACTCTCTTGTTTTTTTTTTTTTTTCCCTTGCAGTGCTGCTCAAGACTCGAGACTTCTCTTTGCATTGTATTTTTCCTTGTACTGCCTAGGACTCTGCCCCCCTCTTTCAGGACACATTTTCTTAAATGGTCAAGAAACTATCTGTACTCGATGGATTGGCCCCCTCTGCCCTTTGAAAGCTTGCAAAATGCTCTTAAACTCGATGGCATCTTGAGGGTGTTTTGGTAAGTGCAGCTATGAATAATGACTACCTTTATTGCCCTTTTTACACATTCTCCCTGTTCTTGTCTGGTCTTAGCACTTTAAGCCCTAACTGGTATATTGATTAGGTTTTAGGTTTTTCCTGTCTGGTATGCGAATCCTCTTGTTGAATTCTTTATTTTTTCTCCCTCTTTAATTTCTTTCCCCTTTTACTTGTATAGCCTAACAATCATGATGTTCGCAAATCTTTAGACATGGGATATCCCAAGAGGTTTAGTCCGAGGAGCAATGCTAGCTATATATATCAAAGTGAAAATGCAAATCTTGAGTCCATAGCTATAATTGATGCCCCGTATAGAACTTGTTCTTGCAAAAGCAGAAGCAGATTGCCTTTTCTTTTTAACTTTGACAATCTTTTCTCTTCAAAATCTTAAAAACCTCTAAATTATCAAGGAAACTTCAGCACAACCTGAAATCAAATTCAGATTTAGGATTGCTTTTATAATTGAATGAGAAATATTTTTACCGCATAAAAATCATGTTAATTTTCTGTGAAATATAGAGGGTATAACTGCCACTTATTAATGTTTTTTTAGGTTTTAAACCAAGACGAATAATAATTATGGTAACGATTGTTTTTCAAAGTGTTTTTTTGTTTAGAAATACATTAAAATAATATTTTTTAAAATTTATTTTTAACACCAGTACATCAACAATTTAAAAAAAACAATTGAAGCAAGAAAAAAATTTAAAGTTTTTGAAAACGTTATTATGATGTAAAAACAAAACATGCCGTTGAATGGTCCCAAGCTTTAAAGCCAAAGGAGTAGAAGAGTCCACACTTGAATTGAATTCTGAGGCCTGGCTAAACATGGAGTCACAGCTCAGCTTTTTTTTTAATGCCCTTTCTCTTTTGTTAGAGTTTAATCAGTACCGGTGCGAGGATCAGTCAAGGTCAAGCGTGCTCTTTCGATTTTTTATTAAAGCAAAATTAACCTTTTTAGTTTTTAACGGTTTCTGAAATCATGAAATGGGGATTCGTGGTTTGGCAGTTCAAACATTTTTGCCAGTTGCAAAATTACAACAGCGAAGCTGGTTAAAGAAACAAAGTAAAGCCAGTGCTCTGTTTTCTCTCTATAAATGCAGGCAATGGGCAATAAATAAATCGCAAGCAATGGTTTTCATGGAGCTAGGGCCCATCACTTCCCTAAAAACACAGCACAGCTGTGTTTCCATAACCGAGTCCTTGTCCTTGTCCTTGTCCTTGTCTAATCCCTCCCTCCCTCCGCCTCCTCCTTCCAGCTATGATCGCAACTCCATAAAACTACAAGAACAAAAACAGAAACAGGTGAAAAGATAGCACTTTTTTGAAAGGGCATGCATTTTTTCCCCTTAATGTATCGACAGGGAAATACTAAAAATCTCGAGCTCAAGGTTTTCTGGCTCTTGCACCCCTCTCCTCGCCTAAACTACCTTGCCGATCGTTGGACTTCGATATAACTGTTTTAAAAATTGTTTTGAAAAATTTTAAATTTTTTTATTTTGTTTTTTTATTTTAAATTAATATTTTTTTAGTATTTTTATATCATTTTAATATGCTAATATAAAAAATAATAAAAAAATTATTTAATATATTTCCGAGTAAAACACACTTTGAAAAACACAAATAATTATATACTCTTAAATATGCTGCTCGTCTAAAAACAAAATAGCTGACTGTTAACAAGCCTAATGATATTATATATTTTTCAAAATAATTTTATATAGGATTGTGTGTATCCTCGTGTCCGTTTTTATATATTTAGAGTAATTGACTCCATTTCTCTTACCTCGTCAAAGATATATACGCTTTTCATGTCAAGACCAAGAAATTCATGAAGATATATTTAGAGTAATTGACTCTATCTCTCTTACCTCATCAAAGATATATACGCTTTTCATGTCAAGACTAAGAAATTCATGAACACATAAACGTTTTTTCATGTCAAGACCAAGAAATTCATGAAGATATATACACTTTTCATGACAAGACTAAGGAATTCATGAAGATATATTTAGAGTAATTGACTCCATATCTCTTAGCTCGTCAAAGATATATACGCTTTTCATGTCAAGACCAAGAAATTCATGAAGATATATTTAGAGTAATTGACTCCATCTCTCTTACCTCGTCAAAAATATATACGCTTTTCATGTCAAGACCAAGAAATTCATGAAGATTTAGACCCTCATGGCCTTGACCTCCTCGTATTTTGATGGAAATATATAACCAAAATTAATTTGAATTTTCATAAAACAACGTGACCATATTCTATTTTCTTCCATTGCCTGCAACCATATACATGTCAAAAAAGGGAAAGTATACTTCACGAGAAAATCTTTGACTTGTAAATACATGCGTGTAATTTTTCTTTTGGATTTTTGGTTGGGAAAAGGGAAGTGTATATATATATATATATAGACATTCCTGTATTATTTTCATGAGAACATGATATGTGCATATATACGAATCCATCCATAAAAATAATGGAAGAGGCTAGCTGCAATAATTTTTTTTAAAAAATCTTTCAGATTCCAGTACTACGATATTTAAATCTGCAGTCAAATTTCTATCCAAAGAAAAAGGTTAATTCATGAAATCCCATAAAAAAGGGGGCCAAGTGAATGATGATTGAAGAAGTAAAATCACAGGGCAGGTGAGTTTTAGGATTAGATTCTCCAAACCTTAAACTAAAAATGTGAGTTTGTCACATGAGAAGACAGGCCTATAGAGAGGAGGGAGACGGAGAAAGAAAGTAAGAGAGAGATGTACCCCTCCTCATCCCATGCGCGCGCGCGCACACACACACACACTCACACTATCTCTCTCTAGGAAAAATCAACTCTCGTCAGTGTTAATTAGCTCCCATCAAGGGAAATATAGAAGAACTAGAACCATCAAAGTGAAAAACAGAAACCACTGTTTTAGCTCGAATATCAGTGTTTAAACACCAACCCAACTTCGATTTCATCGAGTGTTTCCAGTCCCTTTTGCTTTTTTCGAGTGTTCATTAATTAGTTCAAAGTGTAGTGGTAATCTTTGAAGAAGAACATGTGAGTGAGTGAAGTAATGGAGTAGCAGGTTAAGTGAAGGAACAATTAGGGGGACCTACTGCTTGATTTTTGGCTGGCAGCAACGGTCACTTTCAATTATTTATTTTTTCTTTGGATGGTTTTGTTGGTGGTTGTTTGTCTCAATATCTAATCAGTAATCACACTCACAGACAGCAGACACACTTGCATTTCTTGCTTAGGGAGAGATCTTGATCATCAAGATCCCGCCCCTCATCTTTATCAAGCTCTCTACTTTGAGGGAATTTGTTTGTTGGGTTTTATTTTCTGGTAAACAAGGTGGAAAGGTTAAGCTGCTTGGGCTCAAAAAAGGAAACAGCAGATCTTAGTCATATGAGGAGATCTTTTACTGTGAGTTGCTCGATCATTTCTTAATTTAACTCCTTTTGTTCTTGTTTCCTTGTTTAGACTCTCTTTTTCCCCTGTAGATAATTAAATTAGTGTATGATCTCAAGAAAATGTAAAGCATTGCCTGACTCAGCCTATTTCACTCAGAAATTACAGTCATGAAGTCTAGAACATTTATGAAACGAAAATCATTTGCTTGGGATCTGATTGAGAAGAGTTCCTCCGTCTCTTTCTTTGTTATTAAGTGTTGACCCAGAACTGTTTGTTAATTTTCCTTTTCTTGGCCAAAAACTATGGCTGTTTGTCCAGTTTAAATCTTTCTGGCAAAATGTAGCTCAACTGGCTAGCTTTTCTATCCATCAGTAACTGATATGGCATGAAATCCGTGATCTATTGCTTATGAATTAGTATAAAGATACATTCTCGCCTGTTTAAAGTGTTTCACTCAACATATATCTTTCAGTATTTCTTCCAATTTTGATGTACATTGTAGTTTACATGACTTGCCTTCTTTATATCCTGTTTCCGTATAAGCTAGCTTCTGAGTTTTTAAGATGATCAAGGATACCAACATTACCCTACATGTATATAAGAATTCATCATTGATCACTATGATTAGCTAGTAACACAAGGAAATAAACGAAAAGACTTTAATTCAGATCTCTTAACTCTACTAAATGATCTCTGACTATATTTTTCAGCTAGTGGATGTGCTGCTGTTACTTGCGTTGTTCATTGATGCTCCATGGGCTATCAGGGGCAACTCACATTGCCAAAGGGGCAACCCGGCAGTGATTCGACCTCACAGTGTTGCTATTACTGAATTTGGTGCGGTTGGAGATGGGGTCACTCTCAACACAAAGGCATTCCAGAATGCCATCTTCTATCTCAATTCATTTGCTGACAAGGGTGGGGCCAAGCTCTTTGTCCCAGCTGGCCAGTGGTTGACAGGAAGCTTTGATCTGATCAGTCATCTGACATTGTGGTTAGATAAGGATGCCATCATTCTTGGATCAACTGTGAGTCCTTACATCAATGCCGGAGAATATGTGCACAAAATGTTTCTTAAAATCCTTTCCAGTTATCTGCAGTCTATTTGTTTGCTGTTATTCTATCTGTAAAATTTGGACGGTGTTAATCTAAAAGCTAGAAACTATTGTTTTGATAAAATAGGTCATTAGGCTGTGCATGACAGTAAAGTTATCTTTACCTGAATATGAGAAAATCTATATTCCATGGGATTGATCTACTAATTGATGCAAGAGTGATAATTAACCTATGATTTTTCGTGCCTTAGTGCTAGTCCATCTGTGCAAATTGCCCCCCAGTTTAAATATGCAATGCCCTTTTCTTTTGATTCTGGGTCTATAGGTATGATATTTAAGCCATAGTACTAAATAACTTAACCTGAAA
Source organism: Populus deltoides (assembly GCA_015852605.2). NCBI lineage: Eukaryota > Viridiplantae > Streptophyta > Magnoliopsida > Malpighiales > Salicaceae > Populus > Populus deltoides. The sequence goes on along the minus strand of CM027583.2, from coordinate 8,273,540 downwards.
ATTCCAGAACTCTGATGATTGGCCAGTTATTGATTCACTACCATCATATGGCCGAGGGAGGGAGTTGCCTGGGAAGAGACACAAAAGCCTCATTTATGGTCGTAATTTAACAGATGTTATTATAACAGGTCAGTGACATCTACAAGTATTCATTTCCTTTTGCGAGTACTTGTATTTAGGTATGCTTTAGTAGTGGTACTGGTTTCACCATGCAGGTGACAATGGGACTATTGATGGTCAAGGCAGCATATGGTGGAACTGGTTCCGAAATGAAACCCTGGACTACACCCGACCCCATCTGGTTGAATTGATGAACACTACTGGGGTGGTCATCTCAAACCTGACCTTCTTAAATTCACCTTTCTGGACCATCCACCCTGTTTACTGCAGGTTCGTCCTCTCCAAATCATTTATATTGCATATCTCTTCCTTGTTTGTTAGACTTGAAGTGTCTACATTATCATATAAAACTGTGCAAAAGTGAAGCGTTTATGAATTAGGGGGAGACTTGAGACTGTTTTTCTGGATGAACAGCCAAGTTATTGTCCAGAATGTCACGATCCTTGCTCCTCTTGATTCACCAAACACTGATGGGATTGATCCAGGTGAGCTTTCTCTACCAGGCTGGAAAATGTTCACCTGTAGTTTATGAACCCGAAATCTATAGTTTGAGATGCAAATTATAAATAAGAAAGTTCACATTTCTCTTTGGTCAAAATCAAACTCACGAGTTCGTGCTAGTAAAGTTTCATTTACTTTTCTTGCTCTCATGTACTGTCATAGAATGCGGCTATTTTGTTGCTTGGTTTTTAAAGTTAGAAATATCTCTGCAAGATGCACGTTACCTTTTCATTGTCCTACCCATTTTCAATTACTTTCTGTAAATACTTCATAGGGCTCTTACCCATGTGTTTAAATGGACTCAGATTCATCTGATGATGTTTGCATTGAAGACTGTTATATTAGCACCGGCGATGATATAATTGCCATCAAAAGTGGGTGGGATGAGTATGGCACATCATATGCTCGTCCTAGCAAAAACATTACCATTCGCGGGCTTGTTGGACAAACTACTAGTGCAGGGATTGCAATTGGAAGCGAGATGTCTGGAGGAGTGTCAGAGGTTCATGCAGAAAATCTTACCTTCTACAATTCAACTACAGGTATCAGGATAAAAACGGCTCCTGGAAGAGGGGGCTATGTGAGGAACATCTATATATCAAATATGAGCTTGACTGATGTCAAAACAGCTATAAGGTTCACTGGTCAATATGGAGAGCACCCAGATGAGTCTTATGATCCAAAGGCTCTCCCTTTAATAGAACGGATAACCATTGATGATGTCACAGGACAGAACGTTAAATATGCTGGCCTTTTAGAAGGTTTAGAAGGGGATACTTTTCTTGACATTTGCCTATCGAACATAAACCTCAGTGTGACCTCCAAGTCTCCATGGAATTGTTCATATATCCAAGGATATTCTGAAGCTGTTTTCCCAGAAATTTGTGAGCCTCTCAGGGAGACAATCATCCCTGACCATTACTCAGGTTGTTACTATCCATCACATCACTTGCAAAGTTCAAGTAATGAAACAGAGGTGCTTGATTGTCTTGGTAAATTTATGGTGGCATAATAGCGTTTGTTTGGTGATTAATTCACGCTCTACTGTGAACGTTCAACGTAGTTCAAGATTTGATTCTTGCCATTCTCCACACCGCCGCTCATTACCTTTAAGAGGAAATCCTGACATATAAAGTTGCTTGAAGTTGCTGATTTGTGGTTGTCGACTTGTGAAAACAGTCCCGAGAGATGATTTTTCCTGTAACTCTGTGTGCAGTAACAAATAATCCAGTGATTTTTTTTTTCTTTCATCATAAAGTGATAATAGAACGGGCTTATATCTTCAAAACTCTCTCTGTGTAGGCGTGGAAAACAACAAAAAGAAAAGAGCATTTCACAACATTTTGGACATTCTCGTTTTGTGATCCTTTGGTGTTGAAGAAATTGCAGAAAGTGAAAGTATTAGGCTGGTCTCTCTTGGTCTCTGTAGAATAAGAACAGGACTGAGAGAAAACCATCTCAATTACTCTGGATAAATTGCCTATTGCCTAACTATGCCGAAAGAACAACAGCACGTATGGTATTTCTGAATCATTTTGGAATTTACTTCTGCTTGACAGAAAAGAGCCAAGTGCTTCCAGTTTTCATGATAGGAGCAGGTAAACGCCTAAACATGTACGACCTGTAAACTGAAGGACCCAGAATAAAATAGAGAACACATTTGAGAGAAGATGACTCAGAAAATATTCCAGGGAAAGGATAATACACTTGGTCCTGCTTTCCCAATGAAAAAAAGAATCTGTACTGAGTGCTCGAGGTAATACAAAATTCGTAAATAAAGGAACAAAACACATGTATAGATTAAACACTTCACTTAGAAACTCGTCTATAATACACTTAATTAATCGACAGATCTTTCTCAAAGGCTGAGAATTCGAGAACTCAAGCGCATAAATTATTTTGGGGAAGCCTCATGGGCATCTTTCTTCATAACAGAACATAAAACCTGCTTCGAAATATAGGTTTCAAGCTCCCTGGAAACTTCTGTCAACTTCAAATCAAAACTACTTCTGTACTTATTCTTTGGCGAAGGTATGAAGCCAGAAAACATGCTCTGGGAGCCAGAAAATCGCCTTCTCGGACTTGAGAACCTTCCGGGTGACACTGGGGCCCTCCCTTTGGAAACGAGTGGTGTTGAACCTGATTCCATAGTGGTCATATTCTTGTCTTGGTTCATCAATGGTCCACATTTTGTCTCCAAGGGTAGGGGCCTTAATGGTTGCTCTACTGGTTTCTGTTTCATAATCCTTTCTCTGGTCTTCTCGGCTGCTAGCAGAGCTTTCTCTTTGCTCAACTTGATTAGTTTCCATGGATTGATGCTTGCGTGAAAGCCTTGTTTCTTGGTTAAGGTAGAAGACTCGGGATCTCTATCAATTCTTATTGACAGACTTGCAGGGTTCTGAAAATAGATGAACCATGTATTAGATTGATATTATCTCCTCAAAGTGCAATATCAAGGTAGGCAGTCTAATATGTACCTGATTTCCCCTATGACCACAAATAAAGCGTGAAACAATTGTTGATTTTTTAGGAGAGTCAAAATCAGAGTCTGAAGAGAAATCTGAATCATCAAATGGATCTAGTTCCATTGATTGGTTCACCTCTCTCATAGCCAGGATATAATCATATGTTCTCATTCCCTGCAGCCATAAATAATCAAAACACTAGTTTAGATTAGAGAAGCAATTAACATCAAAACTTCATAGTGCAGTGCAGGACGAACTAAAAATGTTTTGGTTTGTGTTGTTTCTAAATCTGAACCAGCAAAAAAGGGCCCCGATTTGTTAGCATCCTTTAGTGTTCAGAAGGTAATCCTTTCAGTGCATCAATCCCCTATGGAACATGTTGTCACTTGACATGATGACAATCCTAATCCTTAATATCTCGCTCAGAGATACAAACTACTATGTAGAAGGTTGGCAAATCAAGAGAGTCATCGCACACCTATATTTGACATGATTCTCAATGCCAACCAACCAGATAAAAATTAGGAATTGATTTCCAGTCTACTTGTATGGTTTAAGGTATCTTCATCTATCATGCGATGCATGAATCTGCCAAAATAAACTGGGTTGCCGTTACTTCTAAACATGTGCCAGAACTATGAAAGTAATGGAAATTGTCATTTTCCTTGTATCTTGCATCTAGAAACACATTTTTGCGTTCCTAACACCAAGACAATTGCTCGTTTTTTGAGGCTCCAACCCAACAACTCGTTTCTTGTTGAACGAAGTGGGGGTAATTGGAAGCAGACAGCAGAAATGAACAAAGATAGCCAGGTGGATCGCGTTTCTTAGCCATCAAGTCCTTGCTTTGCCTCACTAACCCAACATAAATGATGTTTTCAGTAATGGTTTCCAAGGCAAACATTATAATTACCTTGCGTATGAGAACCACATGAAAAAAGAAAAGTTGTCCCATGGCTGCTGAACTATAAGCTGTCATTAAAACCAACAAAACCTGTAACATTGTGACAAGTAGAAACTAATGAATACCGAAAATCATATAAAAATTTATAAAACATCCACCGAAGAATGTAACATAAGCTATATATTACTGATATTGTGGCAAGAACCGCTCTTGGGAACTCTACATGTAGCCTCCTCTCCAGCTCCCTCTCTATTCCTTTCTGATCAGTAAAACATCTCACGAATATGGCAGTGGCAGTTCCTCCTTCTATAATCAACTGTATAACAATTTGATTGAAAAAGCGAGCAAGTTCATTAGGAAACAGAATTAGCTGTTTCTAACAATCTAAAGACACAAAGCTACTGACCATTAACAAGACAAATATCATCAGAAGAATGAAAGTTGTGTAATTCCTCTTGCCAACACAGTTGTTTAGCCACTGGACCACAAAAAAATTTAACTTCATGAGAAACCAAGGCAGAAGATGATCATTAATTCAATCCTTAAAGAAACACCCAAATCCATACCCTGCAATGGTGATCAAATCCTTCAACGCACCTGTTACAGGTCCTACAGTGCTTACTGTGCTTCTTTACCTGAGACATATATATTGCAGTCAGCAATGTATTATCCAAATGAGATATTGATAATTAAAGTAAATATGCCCAGACCTCAAAATCACATAGCGAGCAATAAGATATGTCATCATCTTTTGGATCAGGTGAAACTGCATCATCCTTCATGACAAGTGGAAATGGAAGCAATGGCTCCATTTGAGCACTGACCTTTAAAGGGTCCAAATACTTTCTCCTTATAAAAGTTTTAAGGATCTTTCTTTCTATCCTTTTAAAAAACCTCACAAATATCTGACTCAATATAAACCCATAATTTAGCTTTGAAAACCCATTTGATTTAGCTCTTTTCTTCTTTCTAAACCTGGTCTTATCAGTTGGATCAATGGCAATGCACCTAATAAACAGGAACATAACCGAAACTGCCTGAAAAAAAAGGAGAGAGAAATGAATCATGGGTTAATTTTTCGGCCAGTTTGTAAAGAAAGGACAGATTTTAGGCATGTTTTGACATCAACATTACCACAAAAGTATAGATTGTAGTGACTGTAATTTCAGCAATTCTGTTTCCAAGGAAAAGTCCAAGGAATGCGTAGAAGGCCACAACCAGAAAACTGTAAACTGCCATTCCCACCATCTGCAATGCAACAATGAATATAACAATTGGATGGTTTAAACTTTAAACTGCACTGTGGCATTCAAAAATTAAGGAATTCAGCAGATGGGATATTCATATTTTTTTTTTCATTTTTCAAGTACAAAGACAACAAGTTCCGTAAATGAGTACTACGAAACTAGTGTTACTATTTATGGGTTGCTCGATCGAAGAAAAGGAAGAGCCTTTCTATATTCATTCAAGAACCCAACAAATATATATATATATATATATAGAGAGAGAGAGAGAGAGAGAGAGAGAGAGTTTAAACAGTTAATTTTTCAGAATACAGAGAGGTTGAAGTTAAAAGAAAATGTGAGATGCACCTGTAAAGGGTGGAGAGGGCGTTGCCAGCCATGGCGCCTCATGAACATCATCTCTGTTTGGAGTTGTGTATTTCTTGTTGAAGTTTTTTAATCCGAAGTAAAAGCAGAGAAATTTGGGGTATATTTTAAGCTGTGATCCATAGAATTTTTGACAGACTTTTGTCCTTGAGTGAGCTAAGCCCTATTGCTGTTTAGATTTAGATCGTTTGCTTGAAGTTGACGCTCAAAGTTCAAAAAAATCGGAACAACTCTCTTCTCCAACGGTCGACTATTGGGGAGGGTATTTGAAATTTGAGCGGCTACTTTCAGATCTAGGTTGATCAAACGGCTCTCAGCAGCTAACTTAAACCCCCCCCCCCCCCCCCAAAAAAAAAAAGATAAAAAAAATATATGGGACCCAATATAAATCACTTCTACATTATTATTAAAAACAACTAAAACTCTTCAGTACTTTACTGTAGACTATAAGGTAATTTACTGTGGACTTCCGCATTGAAATTATTATTTTACTCTTTTCTGCATAAAGTTTTTGCTTTGCTTGCAGGGTTATAATGATAATTTTCTATGACATCTAAATATCATTTGCATATTGATTATGAACATTTTAGTAGTTTATATTTTTTTATACAGTTGAATTATATAAATGCCCTTAGAAGGCAAAACAAAGAAGAAGAAAGGCTACGAGGGCTTTTGTGTACAGTTGAAAGTCAAGATAATGAGTCAAAGGGTATTTCAGTGTTTTTTCAATCCAACTCGAGACCATAGAACAAGGTGAAACAACTCTCGATTAACATTAAAAAAACTGATACCTTATTCAACAACTACTACTCATCAATGTTAAGAACAAAAAAAAAAAAAAAAACCCTTTTGAAATTGACCTAGGAGTGCAACTCTTAGATTTGCAACCAACCGGTGGCAATCCTCTCACCTATCATTTCGTTTATGAACTATATGTTGTCGTTTTATATGAATACTTGTGATTTGTCCTTTGAGGTGAAATCTCTAACTTGCAGCAATAAAGAATTATGGAGATATAATGAGATTATAAGTGTAATTTACTAGATGTTTAAGCTCATCAGCCATGAAATTTCATTTTGGATTCCTTCAATTTAAGAGTTGGTCATTATGTGAGCTTTAACAACGACTATTTTGCAAAATAATATGGAATTTTAAAGACTGTCTTGTTCAAGTTAGCCTTTATCAACATTTTCATGTCATCCCTAAAACAATTATTTATCATGGTTTATGCTTATCTATATTTATCTAATTTAGAATTCTTTATTCTTAGAATGTTTTGAGTCTCCTTCATCACTTATACAAGTCGAGAAGGTTTTTCTTTTCTATCACTAAAGAAATTTTACAAATTTGTATCAGATTTGATTTTTTTTTTTAAACATCCAGTGGGCTTTTTATGGTTGATAACCCATTAACCTTCTAGCTATAATAGATTTTGAAACTTAATCTGGCAATTATTGTTGTTAAACTTGGCTTCTTAAAAAAAATCATTTAAATTCTAATTAAAAAAAGAGAAGTAAAATAAAATCTTATCAAGAATCATAAGTGTTAGAATTTTAATAGTTGTGTCTAAAGTTCATTAACATTAGAGAGAGAGAGAGGCAAACGAGATTAATTAAGTCATTTAAGCATAATAAAAGATTATGGAAGAGCATAATGAAGATCAAGGCTGCATTTTTTTTTATAAAAAATGACATACCCAATCTCACAAGCCCATCTATGTATAATTTGTTTAAGAGGAGAAGTTTTGCCTGGATTTAAATGAAGTTTGAATGGTACATATCATGATTATTCAAGAAAATGCAGTTGCGTTTGTAAATTAGTCTCAATTGTTTGAGTTTTTGTTGTGATGCATCACAATTGATTTGATATTTAGATAGATTTATTATTATTATTATTATTATTATATGAGAATTGAAAAAAAAAGATGGAGGTGTATAAACATTTTTTAGAATTTAAATTTTGAGCAAGTTTCCATGCTAATCTAGGTTATGTATTTGCATTATAGAGAGAAAATCTATAAAAACAAATATATTTTTTGGTGTGAAGGTTTGATTCTATTGCTTATTTTGTTATAATTTGGGTTTTTTTTTAAGGTGTTTTATGATATTGGTGTTATTATTTGATAAATTTGATCTATAATCAATCACTAATTTAATTCTCAAGAAATATTCTTTTCTCACTACAAGATTTCACAGTTTTACCGACGGAAAAATTCCGTCTGTGTGTGATTAGAAGTTCGTTGGTCATTTTTTTACCTACGTCATCACCGACGGATTACGTCCGTCGGCTTTCCTTTCGTCGGTGATTCCCCCTTCCGTCGCTATATCGATCGGAAAAATAAAAAAACCATTTGCCGATGGTTTTACAGACGGAATTTGCGCGCAAAAAAAAAGATTCCCGCTTGAAATATACCGACGGATTTTTATTCCGTCGGTGATATTGTGATTTACCGATGGAAACTAACCGTCGGTAAATCGGTCGGTGAGTGTATGAAATACCGACCGAATATATCCGTTTGTAAATTCATCGGTACTAGTGGCCGCTACTGTTAAATGCCGACGGATTAATTCTATCGGTGAGTGTTTAAAATACCGACCGAATTAGTCCGTTGGTAAAATCTTTGGTAATAGTTTTTTCTAAATTTGTTTTTAAAAAATTATTTAGGATATATAATATAAAACTATATAAATTAATTGTGATACAAACCAATTATGCAAATAAAATTTATATTAAACATAAAAAAAGTTAAATAATATTCATTACAAACTGAATATGTTTCAAGAAAAATATTAAATGAAGTTTTAAAGGTAAATAATGTTTATTACAAATTAATATAAATGTGGAGCTGGAGGAGATCCTGGAGGAGGTTTGTCATAACCCAATTCTGGGTTATTCCCCAAAAATTCACTTTTTTTCAAAATAAAAATAAAAAAATTAAAAGGCTGGCAACGTGGAGAAGGCATGCCGGGAAATTAAACTGCAATTTTTGGAGGAAATTCAAGGCCTAACTGTACCCTATTATGCCCAAAAATGGAGACAAAATGCAAATTCAATGTTAAATTAAATGATTATTGGACGAATTTGCATAAACATTAAGTCCAATGATATAATTAAATTTTTAATAGGCCAATTTGATTTAATCATGGGCCAAATTAAATTTTAATTATGTTTAAGAATTAATTTGGGTCCAATTGAAGGATTTAATTAAGTGCAAGAACTTAATTATACTTTAAATGAGTCAAATTAATTTTATTTGAGGCTTAATTGGTGAAATATTAAGTTTGGGAGCCTAATTTAGGCTTAATTGAGGAGATTGAAATTTTAAGAGATCAAATTTAATTTTTACCAAGTTAATTGATTGAAATCAGGGGCCAAATTGCAAGAAAATTGAAGTTTTGGGGTTAATTAGGGGCTGGATTGAAGAAATTTGCAGCTAAGGACCAATTTGCAAAAGACGCCACAATTGAGGGGCTTAATTGACAAAAACCGAGGGTGAAATTGAAGAAATTGAAAGTTTGATGGTCAATTAGGGGTTAAATTGACAAAATCCTATACCAAGGACCATATTGCAAAAGGTGCGTAACTTTGGGGTTCCAATTGAAGGTCATCAGGGGCTTAATTGCAAACATTTAGGATCAATTAGAGGTTCAATTGAAAGCAATTGAAAGAGGAAGGATTGAAATGAACTTTGGCCAAAACAGAATCCTGAACACTATTCATTATTTTCTTCCTTTTCCCTGAAAAACTGATTCAGTCACCTCCTTTGCAGGTGCATTTACCACCAAATTTTCCAAAACTTGCACGAAACTGATCACCAGACATCCCTCTACGTCGGGGTATGGTCTTCACCGGCACATTGACAAATAAACGGACGTGACACCACCCCAAAAAGGCCAACTCAGCAGCCTGCAGCTGCAGATTTGACAATTTGACAGTGCACCATGCCTACTTTGAGCCAACGGTTGGGATCCTTCTCATCTGAAACAAGGGTTGAAATTTTTCTTTAGTGTAGACAAGATTGCCCTCTTCCACCGCCTATAAATAGAGGTAGATTTGATGGCCTGAGGGAGGAGAAAATCGGGTCCAAAATAAGCCAAAAAATCAGCCTCTTCCTGGTTTCTGCCACTTTCTCTGTTTTTCTGTTTTTCTTTCTCCCTCCACCACTGCAACCACTGGCAGCACACCATCACTGGTCTTCCCACCACCATATCCACCACAGAAACCTTTCTCCTGCACCAACAGACGTTTACCAGTGGTAGAGCAGACACCGCGTCTCTCTCCTCTCCTTCCTCTCCTACTTCTCCCTGCTGTAGACTTTCTTCTTCTGCTTCCTCCGCCGTCAACGTCTCTTCCTCAACCTCCGCCTTGAGCAACCAGCACCACCACGTGTTGCCAAGACCACCGGCCAACCACCACTGCATCTGTAATAAGCCACCATGAACGTCTCTCTCCCCTCTGCAGATTGCATCCTTTTCTTCCTCTTCCAGCTGCAGCCGCTCCAGCCACCTGCAGCCAACCCCACCTACGTTTCCACCAGCACGACCACAGGCCCTCACTGCCTCAGGTGGTTCTCCATCCCTGCCTTGCATCAACCGCCCGCCCCTGTTGCTCATTGTTCTTTGTCATTTGCATCGATGCACTGCATCGGCGACCAAAATAATTAGCTTTGGGCCGGGCCAGTTTTGGCCTCGCAATTTATCCGGCTCGGCCCCCATTTAAAAAAAAATCAAAAATTTTCAAAAATCATTTTAAAAAAATGTGATTTTCTCAAATATTTTTCTACCAATTTTGCATAATATCGGGTTGTATATTAACATTGTAAAATACAATTCCGATATTAAAATACCCGGGTTTCTTCGAAATATTTCAAAAAAAAAATTTCAAAACATTTTCAAAAAGAAAAAATATTTTATTGCATACGGCCAAATCGTAAAAGTTTTTAAAGCATATCTTCATAAAAACAAAAATTGCATCTTTTTCATGTTTAAAAAAATTAAAAATGGATATCGTAACCAATTTATAATTATCCATTAAAATTTGGCCAACATGTCAAAAATCTTTTTCCAATCTTTTTTTAGGATCCAAATGTAGACTTTAATATTTGTGGGGTGTAAAATTACACGATAAAGTACACTCTCAGGTATTAAAGATACAAGGTGTACATAAATATGATGCTAAAATTCAGACTTTAGAAAGGTTAAGATTTAATCGATAAGGTAGAGACTCTCTCATGAAGAGAGATCTGCCTTGAGCCTTAGAAAAGACCAACAGAAACTTGGCTTAGGAAAAAACAATCAAATAACAATGCAGCTTACCTTAGGTAGGGCGCACTGGGGTGATGCGTCTTCCCCTTGTACAACCAGTCCCTTACCCAGACTCTCGCAGACCATAGGTTCCTAGTGACCATAATACTAGGTGGCAACTCCTAAACATTAATCATAATTTATGATTAAATCCAAAAAAACTTTCCGATACACAACACCCCTCACACCAGGAGACACAACAGAGAGCCTTCGCCGTAACCAAACGACGTCGCGCGCCCCGCGATAAGTTTGGTGGTTAGACGGCTAAAAAAAATTAGGCGCACATGTTCCACTATTTGCCTTGTTCATAATCATTTCGCGAAGCTGTTCATAAGCTGCCTTTTGTTGTTCATAAGCCGCTTTTTGTTGTTCATACTCTGCTTTTTGTTGTGCATGAGACGCTTTGAGTTGTGCGTACTCCGCTGATAGGTTATCGTATTTCTCGATGAGCTGAGCCGTGTGTTGCTGCAAGGCCATGAACTCCTTAGATTGGGAGCTCGATATTGATTGGGAGCTCCCAACTGTTGAAACACTATGGGTCGACCACAAGTTGTCGGCCGTAGTGTTGGAGAGCCTGTAAACATGATTTTTATTGGGTCCACCTGACGAGCCAACCTCCATCCACAAATCCAGATCGAAATCCGGATGGGTCAAAATATCGTCCCCGTATCTCTCCCTCAACCGATTATTATAGGTCTCCTGAAAATAAAAAAAAGTTATTATCATATTCAATACAATAAACATAATAACTTACAAAATAAAATGGTTGAACAAACATACCATGAAATGTTGAGCACGGTTATCAACAAACCGTTGCGCCCTCTTTTGGCGGTCTCGACTCCGCACGTGCGTCTCCACAAACAGCTCCATCGGGCTTGGCTCACGTCCAAGAAACGTAGCCTATAATGAAAAAAGATATATTAACAACAACTGAATTTAACGATATATTTCATTTAAATTAATCTTACCATCCGTTTCACATGTGCAGCAAACGGAACGGAGCTGCCATTGTGCGTTGTCACCCCGCCATGAATTGGCCAATTCTGGTTGCCAGCACCGGACTGTGAGCGTCGTGTAAACCGCTCAGACGTCACGTGCTCAAGATAGTGCGGCCATATATCTTCCGGGATGTATATCGGTTTGAAATCCCTCCAAACCACAACATCGTTCCAGCCTTGGAAACCCCTATCCCTCGCGGTTTTTTTTACCTTTTTTTGTGCTTCATACCAAAAATCACGCAACCTACTTCACGCAACCAAAAATTACATTTCGAAACATAAATTTTTGTCTAAAAAAATCTTGTGTTGTTTTCAATCTCACCTAGTTGCCGCGTTATTTTCCCACACCCTACTCACAACAGTGTTATACTCACTGTCCCAGCAGAATTTGTGCTGTGTATAAATAAACAAGTTTAAATAAAAATAATAATTTATTTACAATTATATTAATAAGCTGAAAATTATAAATTAATACCAACCTCAAACCTGTTAAACCATGCATTGATTTGAGGCATCCATTCAGGATGCTTGGATATCTGACTCCATTGAAAAATTAAAGTAAAAAACCTTTAAAGTAAAATGAAATAGAAGAAACACATACCTTTTAAACTGATGAAGACGAAGAAGATTCACAAAATTGAAATTGAAGTGTCAGTTTTGAAGAACAGAGAGGAAAAGAATCGAAATTTAAGTTGAAATACTGAGGAGAAGAAAAAATGAACTGAAGGGGCGGTCGCTGGAACTTATATGACAGTTTTACCGACGGATATAAAATTAATTATTATTTTAATTTATTCCGTCTGTGAGGTGTTAAAAATCCGTTGGTAAATTTTGAATTTCGCACCAAATTTTTCAATGACCCTCCATATTTTTCGTGGTCCATCGGTAAATCCGTCGGCAATATGACACGATCAGAGATCCATTTAATGCACAAACCTTTGAAATTCGCGCGGTCTGTCGGGAATTTTGTCTGTAAAATTGACCCGCCAACAACGTACAGACGGATATAAATTCATCGGTATGGACGTCGGTGAATGTGGCATTTCAAGTCGAACTCTCTATGAAATGCCGACGGACTTATGGCCGTCGGTGATGTGGTGGCATTTCAAGTAATTATTTTCGAACTCTATGTGAAATGCCGACGGACTTAAGGCCGTTGGTGTGGCCGTCAGTGATGTGGCGACATTTCAAGTGATTATTTTCGAACTCTCTGTGAAATGCCGACGGACTTAAGGTCGTCGGTGTGGCCGTCGGTGATGTGGTGGCATTTCAAGTATTTATTTCATTTTACAAAATATATCATCCATGATCAATAATTATTTCAAGTAATTATTTCGTAATTGTGGCATTTCAACTAGTTATTTCAAGTAATAAATATTTTGTGTTTCAAAATATATCATCCATAATCTAAATTACATGAAAAAAAGGGTTTTACATAGGGCTTCATTTTGGTAGTTAGTCAGAATTTTCTTCTTCTTCGTCATCAATTGATTTGTCATCTTCTTCATCGATATTTGCTTGTCTGCTAGAGCTCAAAACAAAATTCAACTCCTCTGCGTCAACATCAACAAAACTATCATCGAAAACACAAAAATTTGAATTTTCTTCCAATTCAATTGAAAGAGCAACTCGATATGGTTCAACCACCTCACTAACTTGAAAGACTTTATCTCACACACTTGTGTCTTCATTCTCATCCTGAACAACCTCGGCACGACCCCGGGGTTTCGTTTTTAAAACGAACAACCAATCCACTTTTGATTGATCCTTTCTAAATGAAAGGGTGTATGTGTAATAAACTTGTTAACATTTCTTTGCGAAAACAAAGACATCGTTTATGTTGAGGAGTCTAGCTTTTGAGTTGATTTCGACCAGACCATAGTGCGGATCAACTCTGATTCCTCTGTCAGTCGTGTCATACCAATAACATTTGAATAAAAACACTATATTCTGCTCGTTATGACATTGCAGTTCGACGACCTCTTCTAATCTACCATAGTACTCAGCTTCTAACTCACTACTAGTGAATCCCTTAACACAAACACCGTTGTTGTATGTCTTTCTTCCTTACCTGTATTCTTCAGTATGGAAAACATATCCATTGACAAAATACTCGTTGGAGCACTTACATTTTCTTTCAAGCCCCAGGCTTAGTGAAGACAATGACTTAGGTGCACTCCTTCCCATTTGATAAACCTTGTATGTAATGTACATCAATAAACAGTAAATGAATGAAAAGCTAATGGGATGAGTGTTTGCATAAACACGTGGCAGTCATGACTCTTCATTCCATACAATCTGCAGTCCTCTATATTAACCAGCCTTGATATTTTCGATGCATGTCCATCCGGAAAATGCAGACTCTTAAGCCATTTGAAGACTAGCAGTTGTGCATTTTTCTAACACGAAGCTTGCTCTTGGTTTTGCGACCCGTGACTCATCATAAACCAACTCCATATTTTTACTTCATAAGATAAAGCTATATCCAATCTAACCTTGATGTTGTCCTTTGTCTTCTCCTTCACATCCATGACAGTGTTGAAAATGTTCTCAAACATGTTCTTTTCGATGTGCATAACGTCAAGGTTATGGCGGAGCGATTGGTCTTTCAATAAAAAAGCTCCAAAAAGATACTTCGCTTTACCCAATTAAGGGTCAAACCAAAATCAGGAAACTTTTGCTTACCTGATTGAAGGCCAAACATAATGTCACCGTACTCTGAGACAACATCATGCAATTCTTCACCAGAAAGACGCGGGGATGCAACATCTTTTTCAACTCCGCTAACAAAGAAATCTTTTCTGTTCTTTCTGTACCTGTGATTAAGTGGCAAGAAGTGACGGTGACAGTTAAAAAAAAAAGCTTTACCTTTATTTGTTAGCGTGAATGCCTTGTTGTTTTGCATGCAGTATGGACATGCGAGTTTTCCATGCGTGCTCCAACCAGAAAGCATTCCATAAGCTGAAAAATCATTGATAGTCCACATCAAAGCCGCCCTCATAAGGAAATTTTGTTTCCTCGATATATCTTAAGTTAGAGCTCTAGAGGACCACAACTGCGTCAACTCATCAATCAACGGTAGAAGACAAACATCTATATTCCGCCCCGGGCTTCTTGGACCGGGTATGATAGTAGATAAAAACATGAACTCCGGCCTCATACGCATTCCCGGTGCAAGTTATAAACTGTGAGTATGACCGGCCAACAAGAATAAGGAGCAGCAAATGACCCAAATGGGTTGAATCCGTCTGTATACAACCCAAGACGCACATTCCTTGATTCAGTTGAAAAGTGAGGATGAACACTGTTAAAGCGTTTCCACGCTTCGCCGTCAGAAGGATAAACCATCACTCCATCAACCGCATATTGTGCTTGGTGCCATGTCATGTGCTCAGCAGTCCTTGGTGACATGAATAACCTCTGCAGTCTAGGTGTGATCGGGAAGTATCTAAGTTTTTTATATGCCACTAATGTCTTTCCCCTGCCAGTTCTAGGTTTGTAACGGGAATGCCCGCATGTCATGCATTCGGTCATCTCAGCATTTTCAAGGTAGTATAACATGCAGAAGTTAGGGCACATGTCAATTTTTTGGTATCCTAAACCGAGGGGTTTCATCATGGACTTCGCAAAGATGAAGTTCTCTTTCAGCCTGTTCCCTTCAGGTAAAGTGCTTCTTGCCCATTCAATAATCTTGTCATACCCGGCCTCACTCAACCTGTGATCTGACTTGATAGTGAACACCTAATACCGCCTTCAGTAAAATTTCTAGGAATAGATGTTGCGAAATTAATAAAACCCTGAACCCCGTTACAATAATCCATCCTCTGTAATCCTTGGGGTGAATCTCGATACATCCATGAATGATCATCCATGATTTATATCGAACCTCTATAAAATTATGATGACATAATGTATTAATTAACTAAGTTAGGTAAATAAACTTGCAAAAATATTACTTTACCTCAAGATTATCCAACAAACCAATCACAACTTCTCATAAATATTAAATATTCATTATCATTTATCAACGTTCATACAAATTAAAATATATAAATTTACAGAAATTACCACTCCGCAATACCATTGACAAAACTTTAAACAGACCCATTAAGTAAGCTATTAATTATTTCAAAACAGCACATGTACTTGGGTAGTTCCATAAAGTTTTAACAATTTACAAACAAATGCAATCTTACAAAATCTAAAACAAACCATAACAGGTATAGAATTATACATTCATATACTACAAGTTTGTTTGAGAAATAACAATAAAACATGTACATTTACTAACAAAATACATATGCTAAAAAAACGATAAAATTGACATTTAATTAAATGTTAAAATTTTAAAAGAAAGAATTACTTACAAAAATTGATAAAATCCTTCGGTAAATCAGAACACGGATGCTGTGACCATAAAACTTCAAGAAATATAACTTGTTGTGATGATATGAGGGAGATTTTTGTTTGGGGGGAGGTGGGCTGGTTGTTTGCAGATGGGGAGAGTTGTGATTAGGAAGAAGAAGGAGAAATAGGGGAGGAGAGGGTCGGTGGACATATATTAACTTTTACCGATGTAATATCCATCGGTGAAACAGTCGATGATTCTGACGGAACAATCGACACATCACCGCATGGATCTGCCATTTCAAATCCATCAGTGATTCAGTCTGAAAAAATAACCCGCCAAAACCTCCACGTCAGCGACCCATTTTTTTTACGACAGAAATGTTTCCGTCCGTAATTCAGTCGGTAACTACCGACGGAAATTGTCCGTCGGTAGTTACTGACTGAATGACGGACGGAATATTATTCGTCAGTAATTTCAACCCCTACTTACCAACAGAAATATTCCGTCGGTAAATCCGTTGCTATTTAGCGAATTTCTGGTAGTGTCTTGAGATAAAATAAAATATGAAAAGATGGTTGGATTTCTTTTTAATTTATTGAAAAAGTATTTAGGAACCAAAAAGAAAATGTAAGAGAGGAGCCTGCTATTTTATGTTTTTACTCTGTACCCTGATAACTTTGATTCTAGGATACTTACTTAAAATAGCCTCTGTAAATGTCTATTTATTTTTCATACAAACACTTGTAATATGTATGTGTGAAACATCTTTCAAAACTAAGTGGTAATATGGTTAAATTTTCAAAACTCCACCATATCATGAGCCCTTTCCTCTCACAAGAACTCGATCCCAATCCATAAAAACCCCCGCTATCTGATTTCCATTCCATCATCCCCAACAAATAACCCTTTTATTGCACTTAATATATCTACTTAAATAAACAAAAAACTCACACCATCAACATCACTGGTGATTTGGCCAATTTATTTGTTCACTCTGAATACAACAATATTGATGAAGTTATCATAGGTGATGGTTCAGGCTTGCCGGTCTCCCACATTAGTTCACTTGTTCTCAAATCTCCCACGCGTACTTTTCAATTAAATGACACTTTTGTGTTTCTAATATAGAAAGCAAATCATTCTAGTCCATCAATTTACCTCACAGAACAATGTTTTTGTTGAAATACATCCCTTGGTTTTTCTTATTAAGGATCAAATCACGAGGGTGATTTTACTCCAAGGCACTTATAAAAATGGTGTTTACACTCTCCTCAAATCACTGGTGAAGACTTATGCTAAAATGATTGTAAATGTGCATGAATGAACATACATAGATGGGTGACACAAATGTTTTGGACACCCGTCTTAAAAAATTAGTCATCATCTTATTATAAGTTTTTCACTTGTAATAAAAAAACAAAGAACATGGCTCTCATCTTTGTACCTTATGTTTAATTAATAAAGCATATAAACAACCATTTCATACTAATAGTTTATTTAATTTTCACTAATGTTTGGGGTCCCTCAAACCCAATTGGCGCTGATGGCACCTTCCCAAAAGAGACAGAATTAATTCAGTTAGACTTTCTGCTAAACATGAAATAAAATAAAATCAGCTACACTACGATCGATCATTTACAACCCCAGCCCGTAAAATTCTTTACACTAAAATTTATTAAAATAAAAAAAATGAATGCATGTCAACCAAGCCGAACTCCTATATTGTCCTGATTATTGGATGTTTTTATAGTTCATTATTTTCTTCGCTCTCATTTTTAAGCGGAGGGCCTAGAACAAGTCCAATCAGAAACCATTCATGAACGTGGAATATAAGATTTAATTCTGTTTGGGTTGCTCGTCTCAGGAGGGTTCATTTAAGTTCCTCCTTGGTCTTTGCTAGTAGTTAGTTCAAATCATAGACAACTTGTTTATGCATGCTGCTGTAGTCCTTAATTAATTAGTATTTGCAGGTCCATGATGAGGGTATGCTCATGGTTATTCTCAGTTGGCAGGTCTTGGTTCTTCGCATTGGGTGCTGTTTTCCTATGCTGCAACTTCCTGATCTACAGGGCTCTGCATTTGCATGACTGCTAGTAGTTTCTTCGCCAGTGTCTTATCATGAATCCTTGCTACTAGTTCCTCTTGTAGCTGCAAGAGCTTTCTTCATGTGGATATTGGTCTCTGTCAGTTTTGCTTCCACGGGCTCTACTTTTACCATGCCATATTTTGTTGCTAGATCTCGCGGCTGCAGCTTCTCCAGTGATGATTCTCTTCAATTTTATTCCTTCGCAAGCATTGGCCTTTGTTTTCTGCATTTGTATATATAGTTTGTCTTCAGAATGACTAGAGGTCTGTTTTGATTTTGCTCTCTGCCGTGTTGCCCTGCCAGTGGTGCAACGTTGTCCATAACTTTCCTTTCCTCAAAAGACGCTATAAATCAATTGTTTTTCAAAAGAAAAATAAGGTTCAATTAAGTTTATGATTTATTTTCTTTTATTTTAATTTTTGTCGTGTGTGTCAATGGAAAGTTTCATATGAGGACACTAATACGTACAGAGGATAATCTTCTGCCATGTTTTTTTAATTAACCCTCTCTCCCATTTCTTTAAGTTGCTGTATATATATGCTTATCTTAAGATTACAGAACCTAATATTTTAGATAATATAAAGACCTAATTCTAACTACTAAGCTGTTTTTAGGAGACTGCTTGATTAAAGTAAGATGAAATTTGGGATGGCTCTCGGCTGGGAGCTGGTCCATACCCGTACCTATAAGCTTGAACACGGCGGTCTCTAAAGGGCGCGTCTTCCAGAAGACGAAGTACTCAGGAGATTAATTTAGCAGGCTTCTCTTTAATTAAACCTCAAACTTCCATCAATTAATCAGAGGAAAGAGACACCTTGATCAGCTCAAATGAGTGGAACCATGAATTCCTTACCTTATGAAAGAATGGTATATTTGGAAAAAGCTATACATGCTAATTATGAACTTAGCCTGCAGAAATTCAAGCATGCAAAATCTCTCCATCATAAGCTGTATTTTAATCTTCATTGAGCTTTGTTTTTGTACATAATCATAAATATATTTTATCCTAATCTTCAAATACATCACATTCACATCATGTACACAAATTCATTCTTACACCCCACTCCAAGCTTTTCAAAGCTCACAACTCCAAGTAACATTAACACTCTAAAAATTTATCTCCACCGACAATTAATAGATTAATCAAAGTATAGATTACTTTACACAAATAATATATATATATATATATATATATATATATATATATATATATATATATATATATCCTATTTTAATTTATCTCCTTTTTCAGCTTATCTGTATATGTCAAAATTTATCTATAAGCCCAACTTGTAGTAACAGTAAAGTACTAATTGATCATAACAACACTCCAAACAAGCTGAATCAGCGATACCTTAAAACCAAAGCTAGAAGCTTCTCAAAATGCACATCCAAGGTTGCTGGAAAACATCATTCTTAGTAATTTGTTGGACAACCCATGACTTGAAGCTTCTTAATTTTAACATCTCACTGTTTCTTCAATCCTCTCAAAAGCCGAGCATAACTCCTAAGATTTTGGGAAAAAGTGAAATAACAGACTAGGGCATGCGCCTTATTGAAGGCCATAGCCGCAGACGGTGGTAACCCTAGTTTGTGGAAAAGGTTGTGCAAGATTGAGGAAGCTGTGGAGATCCAGGTATTCCACTAGGTGCATTATGGTTGTTAGTTCCATCACTGCTCCTTGGTGTACCCATAAATGTTGAGATAGCTGCTGCTAAGGCTGCTGTGAAGTTTGGGTCAGAAGCAATGGCTGCGGTAACTGTCTCAACCATTGAAGCATGCCGCTGCCCTAATTGCACGGATGGAATTGCAGGTAACTTAGGAGAGGCATACATCGGGTGCCCTAGGAGTTGTGGGAAGCCATGTAGAGGAAGGGGGAACGTGGCTGGAGAAGGAGAGGTGCGGTGAAATGGCATTGTAGTGTTTGGGCCTTGTGTCAAGTCCAGGGTTATAGTGGGAAATGGTGCAGAAGCAGATAGGGTAGCCATTGTTGATGCGTAGGGAAAAGAAGGGTAGAAGCTACTACTTGAGGACAGGCCTTCTTTGCTAGTGGTTGAACCTGATAGGAGCATCGCTGCTGCAGCTGAGGTAGTACTTGCCATAGCTGTAGCTGCTGGGGGAAGAGGGTGGTTGTGGTTCCCTTCATATGTCGTAATGAGAATGGTCTTGTCTTCTGCACATCTTTGCACCTGTTCAAATAAAAACATGAAAAATATCAGTAAACCAGCGATCAAACCTAAACGGTTGACCAATATTTAATTTATGGTCTGTGTAATTTAGAAGGAAAAGGGAAAATTAAAAAAAAAATCCATTTAGATGGTCCTCCATTAGTTATAAAGCCCACAAGAAATGTAATTAATTTATCTTATACTAAAAGAAAATACAGCTTACCAATACCGACTATCAGTATTTATTGACCAATAAGTGAACACGATGAAGTAACCCGCACCGTCATAACATTAATTAATTATTGAAAGTTGAAAGTCGTTGTATTAATTAATTAATTAACTTGCTGTTGACACTTATTTACCTGCTTGCGGACTGGGCATCCAACAGCCATGGTGCAACGATAGTAGGCGCGGGGACAAGGGTTACCTTTGGCCATCTTTTGACCATACTTCCTCCACTGGCACCCATCGCTTATCTAAATATTTAAACCCAAAAAATTCACTGATCCGATTAATTCATTTAAATTGTGATTTTTTTTTAATAAATGCAAATTAATGCTCTCACCAAAGGAGCATCCGATCTTGCTCGAACGGACACTCTAGCCTTCCTGAAAGGCACCTCTGGTGTTTGCTCATCAGGCTTCTCATGTTCTAGTTTTGGACTTTTAGGGGATCCCCAGCTCTGGGATGTTTGATCAAGGCCATCCTCAATCGAAGCTCGTTTCCCTAGCATTTGAGACTTCGTTCCCACTGTATTTGTTGAAGAGACCAACACTTCTTGCGTCTTGTCGTCCGATACCGAAGGATCATTGACATCTAAAGTGACAGATGGCCGTGGCCGTGGGTCCATTAAATGTTGAGCTGACATTATGGAACCTGGTGTGTCATTTAGCTCCCCTTTCTGCATCAATCATTAAAATGATTCAATGCAATGAAAAAGATGTCAAAGAGTTCCGCCAACCATTTACGAAAAAAAAAACTGATCCTCATATTTTGCTCATATCCCATTAATTGAAGATAAATTGGATATCTAAATTAACGAGAGATTCAAGTTTTGGACCATCTGGTTGCATCCAATGAATGCCATGCCTCCTAAGTAGCGTGGGGGGGAGTTGCCCAAGTGAAAAAAAGAAAAAGAAAAGGCAGTAGTATTCTCTTTATAGGTATCCGCAATGGAACATCTTATATATATAATCAACTGCAATCACCGCGAGGCAGATTACAGGCTGAGGCTGGTGATCCCAGTATCAAAAAGATCTGGGACAAATCTTTAAGGTGTATCACCCCTGCAAACACATGATCATATGGGAGCAAGTTCGATGATTGGCAAATAGAAATTACCTATTTAAGATGTGTGAAGAAACTTGGAACTGTCTCGTTATCAACCTATCCAGCTAGGTGGTTTTGGAACAGAAATGGGCTAAAACATGTCTATTGAGATATTGAAATGGTGTTTCTGGATCAAGTAATCGCACTTGATTTCCAATTTAAGGGAATCACGTACGTTACTCATTTTTTATAGATAAAACGGGCCCTTAATTAATTGCAAATTGATTAATTATATATCTCACCATTCTAGGAGTTCGTGTGTGTGTGTGTGTGTGTGTGTACACGTAACTGATTTAAGCAAATTAATCAATCACCTGCTCTATCCGATTCCCTTGTGTCTGTTTTTGCGTTGCCATGATTAATTGGGCTTGCAGGTCCCTGTAACTTTTGGTAATCTGATCCAACAAGCTTCTCAGCTTCTTATTCTCATCATGCAGTCTCTCTAACTCTCCTTGTAGTCCACTCAGCTGCAAAGCCAAATCCCCTTACTTAAGAAATCCAAAATCCTTTGAATTAATGGCATCGGAAACACAAAAGACTCTGTAAGTATTAAAGTGACAACTCACTTCATTATTATCGGTGTTCTTGACATTTGCTATTATTGAAATCCCGGAACTTGAAGTTAACAGATTCAATCCGGTCTGTAACACATTAAATTAAGTCAATAACAAGTAAACTCAAGTATGAAATACCTCCTACATACACATATTGGTGGTAAATAGTAAATAAAGCATCATGGTCATGGTCATGGCCATGGCCTTCAAAACCTAACCTTTGGCAAGTGACATATTAAAAGCGAGTGAAAAAAGTAGGAGGAAAGAATCAAATCAAGAGCTAGATAAACATAATAAAGAAAACCTTACGTTTATGCTAGAATCAACTAGACTTGATGATCCAATAGTACCAATCTTCTTCTCTTGATCAGTACCTGGCAATTCGCTAGTCCTATCAGAAGAGAAGAAGTCAACTTCTTTGATTATGGGCTTGGTATGATCACTCGAACTGTCATTTGTGTGGTCGGAAACACCTGGTTTTTGCCGGAGAAAGTCACCGGAGTGGAAGAACACCAATTCACGGCCTTGTTTATCCATGAGTAAAACGACAGAGAGGGAGAAACAAAATAGATATTGCGAGCGTAGTAGTTGAATAGGCTTTTCAACGAGAGGTATTTGTATTGTTTTGATAGAAAATAAATAAATAAATAAATAAATAAAAAGACTAGGAGACTAGAGATGGGACGGATCCAGAATATAATTACAAGTACCTGAGAGAAGACCCAGCCGTTATTTTCGCGAGATTGGTGACGTCTCTGTTGTGTCAGGGTCACGTGGCACCATATGAGAGGGGGAGCATGCTGCAGCCGTGCAGCTTGTAACATGACACAGTAACTACTTGCCAGTGTGATGGAAAGTAGGGTAACTAGATTTGCGAAATATTATTATTATTTTCAACTGGAGTGCCCGGATTAAGCATTCTATCTGCTAACGAATATCTGAAAGTGTGATAACTTTATTTTCACGTAAGTATTTCATTTTAAAAAATTAGTTTTTTTTAATATCTTTTTATTATTTTGAAATGTAGATATTAAAAATAAAAAAAACATAATAATCTCTTATTTAAAAAAACACATCAAATTTTTAATGAATTTTATATAAAACATATTTATCGGAGATGCCATTGATTCCCAAACATAATCGTAAGAATATAGTTATTTTAATATAAAAAAATTAATCGTGATAGTTTAATTAAAAAAATCAACTTAAATATTTAAATAAAAATAATAATTATATAGTTTTTATTTGGAATTCGGGTAGAGGTAAAATGATTTTTTTATAAATATATTAAAGTAATATATATTTTTTATTATTTTTTAAATTTTATTTTTAATATTAACATATTAAAAAATATAAAAATACAAGAAATTTTAAATTTTAAATAAAAAAATCTAAATTTTAATCCAAAAATATTTTCACCGAATACCAAGTTGTTAAGTTGCTGTTAATGATAACGGAATGGGATTTCATTTGACGGAGATTAAGATTAAGTGTGTGGCCTCGTGGGAAGGTCTCCCACGTGGGGTGGGGACCGCGTCTCTACAGGTCAACGCAGTTGACGGCACGGCTCTATCTAACGGTGGTTAGAATAAAAGGGTGATGGTCCTAGAGAGAGAGAGAGAGTGAAGAGAAAATACCTAATCCCACTGACTTCTAAAGCCTTTTTTTTTAAAAAAAAAAAAAGAAGGGGAACGTCCTCACGTCATTATTTTCGATCTGTCCATGTCAACCACAACTATTATAGGAAGACCTCTCTCCAATGCGCGCGCTCTCTCTCTCTCTCTAGAAAAACTGTAGACCTTAAAACGTGTTTGACAGTGTGGTTGCAGGTGCTTTTCAAATAACTTTTTGTGTCAAAATGCATATCAATGATGTTTTTTTATTTTTTAAAAATTATTTTTGATATCAGCACATCAAAACGATCCAAAACGTACAAACTATATTAAATTTTAGCAAAAACAAATTTCAAATTTTTTGAGAACGCAGCCGCAGCCGAGTTTCCAAACATTACCTTAGACACCGATAGAATCGCGGTACACATCATAGTTAATAAAAATTTAATTTAATTTTTATTAAAAAATAATTTTTTTATATATATTTTAAATTATTTTGATACGATAATCTTAAAAATAATTTTAAAAATTAAAAAAAATATCATTTTAATGTATTTTAATATGAAAAATATTTTAAAAAATAACTATAACTATATTCCTAAACATGCACTAATCTAACTCGATAACTTAAAAGACTTGGATATCCTGATCGAGTTAACGAAAATAAAATAAAATTAAAGACGAAGAAGAACCTTAAATTGAGACTAATTGTTAAATTGATGTGATTTTTATATGAGAACTTATTAATATATTTTTATATATTATTTTTTTTAATTATAATAAAATCAATTTTAGTACGGATCAATTTAATATTTTTTTTAAAAAAATAAATTAAAACATATATATCTTATTTTTAGCATTTCTTTTTAATGCTGGTGTGGTTGTTTTTGTTTTATCGTATCCTTGCCAGCCCTTTATTAAACTCTAACTCTATTTCTTTTAATAAGACTTATATATGACCCAGTCACCGGCCGGAAGAATTTTAGAACATTTCCACTTTAGTACTGTAATATTTCAGTTAAATGGATGTTATATTGAGCTGTGGATATTCTTGAAATTCTAAATATTTTCGGTTTTTATTATATAGATGCTTTAATTAAAAAGTTCGAATTTATCTTAAAATGATATAATTAAAATCTTTTGCTATTTAATAATGGTCAGCTAATATCATGTATTAATTTATGAACGTGAAGATCAAAGACTAATATTGCAACCAAAACTCTAAGTAAAAGGGGCAAGAAAAGTTTACTCTCC
Source organism: Populus deltoides (assembly GCA_015852605.2). NCBI lineage: Eukaryota > Viridiplantae > Streptophyta > Magnoliopsida > Malpighiales > Salicaceae > Populus > Populus deltoides. The sequence goes on along the minus strand of CM027583.2, from coordinate 8,248,284 downwards.
GTCTCCTGTACATTGCGCATCAAAATGCAAATAAATATAAATAAATATTTTTCAATTAAGAATTTCAAATTTCCTTGTCGTCTACGTGATGTGTTTCAATTCTCAATCTTCATCGATAATTAAGTACTAAATTACATGTCCAATATATATTAACAATGAGTACGACTCTTATTAATATTTAATACAGTGATTAATTTTATAAATAATTTATATATATATAGTAAGTAATCACTTGTACACGTAAGCCCATTCAATATTAGTAAGATTTTTATGTGTGACTTTTATATTTCTATAAAGTTATCAACAATAAAATGTTTTAACCCTTAAATAATAGCACTACAAAGTACCATATATGAATATCAAAGGTGTATGAGTGTATAATTCACCATTGGATTGGACATAACCAGAATTTTGCATAATTGGTTGTCAGAAAATTTATTATCGATAATTTCTATTTTTTCAGTTATTCCATTAATAATATAATCACTGATAAATTTATAGATGGAAAAAGCGCTAAAAAAATATATCGGTATCATTCTATCGGTAATTTTATTGGTGACTATGGTATATCACCGACAAAAAAGATCGTTTGTAATTTCATCGGTGATTGAATTTATATTATCGATGAAATTAACCCGTCAAAGAATCAAATAACATCAGTGGCAATTCCAATAATTTTTTTAAATTCTCTGGAACTTTCTAAGAGATTTAGTCTATCTATAATTATATCTGTAATTGTCAGTTAAAAAGTCCTGTAAATTTTTTACAACTCTTTAAAACTTTCTAACAGACTTTTTCTGTCGGTTATTCCATCAGTATTGTATTTAATATTTTTTAAAAAAGATTAAGATAAACAAAATAGAAAAAAATTAAAATAAATAAAACTAAAATAAGAAAATAAATATTTATTACTAATTTTAAAAATATTTGTTTGAATACAATTTATTTAGAGACATAAGCTAAATGAAAAGGAGGAGGAGGAGAAGGAGATAAATCTTCGTCGAGACTAGGTGGGTAACAAGGTAAACTGGATGTACTATCGAGGTTTGACAATAGCTCCTCATACAATCAACTAAGTTTGATCATCCTAGACATAAATTGGGTCGTCTCAACATTAAACTAGGTTGTTTAAGTTTCAACTTGTTTTCGTACAATCGTCTGAACAACAATAGATTAGAAGCTCAAACCCAATTGCGAAGAGCTAATGGTTGATACACTACAACCATGTTTTCGATTGTAGTGTTTGAGATACCATGAACCTAATTTCTATAAGGTCCATCAGATGATCCAGCCTTTATCTACAAACCCGGATCAAGTTCTGGATGGGTTAAAGAATTGTCCTCACATCTCTTCTGCAATCGGGTGTTATATGTTTCCTTAAAAAAACTAGTCATCAAATTTTTAAAAATAATAACTTAAGAAAACATTTGTTGAAATCTACACCATGAACTTTTTAGCCCAACTATCCATGAGCTGCTACATCTATTTTTTATGATTTTTAATTTGCATGTGAGTTTTTATAAAAAAATAAATTATGTCAATGTAAATAAGGGAAATAACGAGAAAGTATTTTATGAGTAAATATCATTGTAATTAATTTATTGATGAGTTTTTTTATGTTGATATTTTTATTTGTGTTTAATAATTTCTTAGTAATAAAAAATAATCAAGAAATTTAATACTGAAAAATAAAGTTGGAGTGGTGGATTAATTATAAATTTATAGTTGAAATATATGCTTAGATAAAATTATTTTTTTCTGCTTCCTTGACGTGGTACTTGATTAAACTTTTTAATACTTAATTTTTTATTCACCAAATATACCCAAAATCAACTCTTTGTTTAACTTAATTTTTCTGAACTTAAATCGTTTTACCCAATATTTTTTTTCCTCCTTGTCATAACATCCTAAGACTTTTTCATCAAAAACTTTCGGTACAGTGTCTCAAAGAAGTACCTTCTTAGATGAAAACTTTTTAAAGTTTAAATTTGTATAGATTTCAGTGATGGTGTGATGAATAAAGTTATGATATTTTATTAAATAATTATTTTAATTTAAATATTTATTATATGGGATTTTAAAATATAATTTATATAATTTTTTAAAAAGTGAAAACTTAATACATGTATACATACAAACAATTCGTGTGTGTTTCTCACTCTATATATATATATATATATATATATATATATATATATATATATATATATATATATATATATATATAGACGCGCGCGCGCGCACAGACAATTAATAAAATATCTGTAAGTTGTCATTAAGAAACAGTCCGTAGTTCGGTACAAAGTTCCATAAAGATTTTTAATGGCAATATGGGGAGAGGACAGTCCATAGTTTGGTTGAGTTGTGCCTTCAATTCCAAACGCATATTCAATTCCATCGATCATGCTAACAACAAGCAATTATGTTCATTAATATCGAACATATTGTCCAGGACGAGATCCCCTACAAAAAGGACATATCCCATTCGATGCTGCCGTGCTATAGACGACCTATAAAAATCCCAGTAAAAAAATCACGAAAACTCCTTGCAATATTACATTTTATTAACATGTAAATTCCCATTAAAAAAATCATAATTCTGCAGGAATTCTTGACCGCTGTATTAATCTGGTTTCAATTCTTATGACCATGCGTTAATTCGCTGCAATATTGTCTTCCTTCTACAGATTCTAACAAGTCTAGCCGTTGATATATACGGCTGTTAACTTCTCTGGTCCTCTTCCCACTTCAAAGACGCAAAGAAAAGCCCGCTAGTTCATCAGGTATTCAAAGTTTCTCAGCTCATTCGGTCAGAAATATTCTACCATCTGCTGTTCACACATGCTAGGGTTTTCTAATTGGCTTTGGAGCCCTCAATAGTACTTTTCTCTAATTAGAAGCCAAAGTAGTACAAAGAAAAATAGTGGTATAGTCGACGGAATTGCCTTGCAAGTGCATAATTAAGACTAAAGAAGTCAGCCAACAAACCTTTGCGACTAGCTAGACCAAGCCATGGTGACTTGTCAATTTCTTAAAACTTCCTCTTATAATTAATACCATGTGTACACTGAGTGTACGTGTGTGTGTGTGTGTGTGTGTGTGTGTCTGATGTACGTATAGAGCTACCGTTTAAAAGCCTCTACAAGAGGGACTTATTTGGCCCAGGTGTATGTCAAAACTATATATTCATAAGTAATATATAGTAATTACAAAGCCAAGAAATTATTAATTGAAGTAACTAAGCGAGGATCAAAGGTGGTGCCTGTAAGTACTTTCCTAACGTGGTATGATTGCCCCTTGTTTTAGAATTACGGACGGTAACCTTTAATTATTTATTTCACACACTAACTAACAGATCGCCGGATTAATTTGGAAGAAAAATGAGCCTCAGGTAATACACACGTCATACTTAGCTGTGGTTAGGTGATATACATACTGAAATTCCAACTCTGAGAATTAAGAATTAGGTTTTTGTACATCTATGAGTTAATATTGTTGACTGTACTGCACTCTAAAAGACGAGCAATGATACAAGGTCCCTTGTATTTAATATCTAATTTAAACAATTCATTAATGTACTATTTTTGTATTTCATATTGCAATGCCAAGATCTCGGTATTTTATATATATACTGACAGAAAGATATCTCAATAAGTTTTTCGTTTGATATAGAAAGACGACATCTCAGTGATTACAACAGCTGTGCTAAAAAAATGCTTGGTTGAAAATCTCTAATTCATCAACGTATCGGCATCATAATATGAACTAATTGTTTTGTCAATGGCATTTTTCACAAGTTGCTTGAAATGTTCAAAGATCTTCAATTCGGGTGCCCAATAAAATATTAAAGGGACTGAAACAGCAGGGAAATTTCAGCCCTATTCAAGCAATGAAAATCACTTGTCCATGGAAAATTTCAAACAAGGGATTGGTTTATGCTAATTCTTGCAATTTCATGATTTTCCTGGCTTCTTCTTTAGTTGTCAGTCATTGGCAGCGTGATTATGACACCATCTTTCTTCTGATACTAACCAAACCATGAGTATGGATGATCAAGACAAGGATATTTTATTGCTGGAATTAATTTTAGGTGCTCTCCATCCTATCTTGACTGTGTCATTGATGTATCTGTGGAAGCTACTATTGTTGCCTTCCAGTTATTACCAGTGTGGTGCTCTTTGCATAGAATGAATGATTGCATGGTTTGGAAATTGTACGTACTCCTTATAACTTTGGGGTTTCTTGTATATCAATCTTGTTTGTCTTTGTTTTTTACGGAACTTTTATTTCTACAGATTAGTTTTGGTTTTCTTGTATGCCTCTTCCTTGACGCTTTCTTGCAATCTTTTGCTTATATATATAAAAAAAGCAGATAGATTTCATTTCAATACTCTTGACAGAGATGTTAATTTGCGCATTTACCAAATAAGGATACAAAATAAAACTAATGAAAATAATATTAAGAACTAATATAAGTAATGTAATATAAACTTTATCTTATTATTTTCTAAATTAACCTGAACATATCATAACCATATATAATGTGCTAACTAATCATAGATAGTGTTAAAATAATTAAGATCAAACACATAAATGAGACTAGAATTCTAAATAATATGTATATTATAAATGCTTAGTATTAACCTAAATACAAATAAAATATATATAGGTTATATAAAAGTACTATTATACTATTAATAAATAAAATTATATAAATATTATTATTTAAGAGATAGCACACCTTTTCTCTCTGTATAGACATACACACCCACAATTTTATATAAATTAAGGTAAGAAAAAAGAGATTATAAACTCAACACACTATTAGTTAACAATGACCACTTCAGACCGATTATTTAGCTTAAGTGTGTGTGTATAAAATAAAATTGAAAAGTTCTCACAGGCAACACACATCATGCTAATCATCAACATATAGTTTATTCAAAAAAATCCCAGTTTAATTGGTCAAGATGTGGAAAATTTTGGTCAATCGTGGAAGATGCTCTATTTGATGCTGAAACCCTACACAGCTGGAAGGTCCTTCTCGTTAGCTAGTAAAATAAACGGCATTGAGAATGATCAGTTGTCTCGAACTCTGCACAAGAAAACAAGGCCAGATCTTTATTTTCCACGTGAAGACATCCACAAAGTCAATGATGCTTGGTTAATTTATCAAGTTAGATTTAAACATCTCCGTCCTCTTCTTGTTTCTTTATCTATAATTTTGAAAAGGGAGGCCTTCCAGTCTAACTTGTCACCACATGATATGCCACTGACTTAATTCCTTTTTATTGTCTACAGTCCACACCCCCTTTTCTTCTTTTCTTTATAGAAAGTTTCTGGCAATCGTCTAAAATTAAGAAGCTAGCCTGTTTATATCAGCATAGCCTAAATTATGTTGAATGAATCCGCTATAGGACTGGAAAGTTATATACATCGCTACGCAAGGTCTAATAACTCAAACAACTTGTATAAGGGGATATTAGAATAATCTATTAATTCCGTGAGAAACATGGGCGGTGTAGATTAAGATTCGTCCCCTGTTTAGGAGAAAAGAAAAGAGAAAAAGAAAAAAATAATTTAGAAGCTATATCTATCCTATAATCAATTCAATTTAAAAACTTAAATTATTAGATAAAGTGGCAAGATATGATTTATATTATTCTTTAATATATCCCTTCAAGTGAAAGCTCTTTAATCTTGAAACTTACACAGACTCACATTGTTTTATATTTAATTTTTATCAAATAAATAAAGATGATAATATATCCGAACTCATGATCTCTAGATCATCAAGATTCTGATATCATGTTCAAGAACGAATTCAACCTAAAAACTTAAATTATTTAATGAGATTTGAAAATATAATTTATATTATTTTCTATCATTATGCGAACATCATTTAGAGATTGAAGGGACCTCGATGCTCCCGGACCTCATGATGAAAATTTTACCTTCAACAAAAAAAAAAAAGAAAAAAAAAAGGGCGAGATTCCTGAGTTTTATGAGTATATCCAGATAAGAATGTGATTTTGTGTGGTCGGAGAATAGAGAAGGTGATCCTGCAGGTTGGGAGAAGATTCTAAAAGATGGAAGGGATGTTAATGGGGTGGGAACTAATGAAGGTTCGTGGGTATGTCACATGCAACGTTTGCCTTTGAGTCAACACATAACGACACACAAACTCACAAAGAGATGGAATGGTGAGGCAATTAGTAAAAAGAATGCGGCGACTCTTGAAGCTGGCTGGGAGCTGAAGAGCAACAGCTACAAATCCACCTCAGTTCAGAAAATTATGGCTATCGATCAATATATATATATATAAACAATTAATGACCCAGCCATCAGGGCATCCGCCTTTGCCCGCACGTTCAGCCTCAAAGAAGTCAAGACTCAACTTTCCCGTGTATCATCAACGGCTTAATTAATTAAGCCTTGATAGAAAGGAAAATTAAAAATTAACACTTGGTAACCTTGAGGATAAAGTTGCCTACTCGATAACAATGTAAATCAGATAATAAGTTGGTGAATATATATATATATAATCCTTAAATTAATTTATATCTCACAGCTTACACGACTTAAAAAATAAATAAAAAGAGGATAACTCATTTACAAGCTCCAGTACTGCTGGATACATATAGACATAACCAAACCCCAAGTATGTTTGCATGTGTACATGGCTTTGGACTTGGTTCTTAAGGGATATTTTAATGTTTGTGCTGCCACCGGCAGAGCAAGAAAAAGAAATTAAAGGGGTCAAATTAAATAAATTATTTTAAAAAAAATTAAAATTTCAGTTATTTTATACAAGAAAGGGGATGGGAAAAATCTCCTTGTAGGGGCGGGGGTCCCTGCCAGCCCTCCTGTCTCCGCCACTGCATGCTGCAGTATTACTTTGATTGCACCTTTTTTATCTAACGAGGCTATTTAATTTTATTGTGGTAGGTATACGATCACTTTGACTGTCATGACTCATATTCTATATCTTCCAAAGTTGTTTTTATAAAAGAAATATATTTTTTTAAAATCCAAAAAAATTTAAAATTCAAAAATAGTTCGAGACACGGAGATAAACTTTTGAGCTGCAAAAGACCAAAATACTAGAATAATAGCCAGGTTGAAATATTTTTACAAGTTGGGATGAAGAAATGAAAAAAATTAAGGCTGAAATCAAAACTTGATACCAAAATCGGAAGAATTATTTAAGTTTAAGGACTTAATTAAACATCTAATTAACAAGTTTAATTGACTTATTTAAGGATTTAATTGAATAAAAATTAATTTTGAAAGTCAGGTGGGCAAAAATTGAAAGAACTAATTAAGTTTAAGGACTTAATTAAACTTATAATATGTTTTTCTGGATTCAATCAGGATTCAATTGAAGAAAAATCAAGTTTGGAGGTCTAATTCTCGCAAAGATCGGAGGATTAGGGATACATTTGAAACTTTAAAATGATAAATTAGTGCAATCAAAGGGTTCAATTGAAAGAAATTTGAAGATTGAAAACTAGTCGGTAATCAAATTAAAGAATTTCAAGACCAAAGATTACTTTGTAAACAACGCATGAAATTTAAGGATTCAATTGAAGAAAGCTAGGGGTGAAATTGCAAAGAATCTGAAAGATTATAACTCATTAAAGGCTTTATTTTAAAGTTTCAAGGGTCTAGGGACCAAATTAAAAAGGACTATAATTTCATTATTCATTTTCTTCTTCCCACCAAAACAAAAGAAAAAAAAAGCTCAAGTGCTAACCTTTCAGCCTAATTTCTCCCCCACTTATTCACCACACCACACAAATGTTATGCCAACTTATATCCTGGTACTTGTACTTCACTCTAAGCTAAAATTCTAACTCTTATTGCATTAAAAACACTTGTACATTCTCTTTCAAAAACGCTACCTAACATTGCTCCATCTGTAAATACAATCTTGTATCCTTCGTTTGCCAGCTTCAGAGCTAGACAAGCATTTGTTCGTAGCTTCAATCAATGGCCAGGATTTATTCTTAAATATCAATGGTTTAAGATAACCCAACTCGTAAGTTCTAGATCCTTCTTCTTGTGTGCTTCTCAGTTTGTTTTCAGATTAACCCTATATTGGGGTTGTAAATTTTTAAATAAACATGCACTCTCTTTAAAAACATTTTAATTTTTTTAATTTAGCAGTTACTTAGTATCATAATTAAAGTGAGTTGATATCTAATTAAATTTTTAATTCCATATCAAATAAATCACTCTATAAACATTTTAATCTTTTAACCCGGGAATTGATCGATCCAGGACCTGGAACGGTTTGCGTTGAAAAAAATAAGACAAAAACTCCGCTAACCTAATTAAAACTCAACTATCAACCCGTTGATTTTTATTTTTTAAAAAGATTTTTTTAGTCAAAGTAATATCCTTTTTTATTTTTTTAAAAAAATTATACATGTAAACCAAAATCAATCCTCTTAACTTATAACTCGGGTCTTATTCAAAGTAGAACCCCGCGTGAAAGTTTTCAAAGTTATACTTGGAAACAAGAAATTTTACCCTTCCTTCCATTGGTAACCCAAGATTTTGGACGGGGAAAAAGGAGTGGAGAGAGTTTAAAGTTGCAGCATCACACAAGTTGACCCAAATTAACACTACATGCCTTTTGGTTTCCTTCCAGGGATAGGGGCTAGGTCGAGGCAACTGCAGAGCGAACGTGACGTATGTTTCTCGAAATTATTTCAACATATTTTTTATATAATATTGATATACCAATGAAGCAAACCAACGGAGTATCATATACGGAGTTTGAGCAATTCAATGGTGAAGAGGAGTTGAACTGTTGAAGTGATGTAAGAACTACAGAATTTCTCCAACGTCGTACTCGAGGCTTCCCTGCTTGCATACTTAAATTGATGTCTGTGTTTGATTTAAAAAGAAAAAAAAAAGAAAAAAAGTTAGGTTGAATAACGGAACTCATTAGAAACTGCTAGCATAATTAACCTTCAATATCTTCGAACAAGATTATAGGATTATATATTAAAATTTAAATTTTTTTTCTAAACTATCTTGAAAATGTATTCACAATTCTGAATATATTTAAAGTATAATTTTTTTCTGGGCTCACTCATATGTCGGCAAGCATAATTAACTTAAAATCAATGCCTAAAAGTCAATAATATAGAAAATAAGTTCCGTTGATCTGAGGAAAATGCTAGAGATACGTTGCCTCTTTAAATATATAGAAACATGCCATTAATTATTTAAGGGGAAAAGCTTCTCTATAAGGCAGATAATAGGAAGGGGGAAGACAAAAGGAAATACCACAGGAAGGGTGCGATATCCAATTGCGTGTGGGACTCATCCTTTGTGATGGAAACTGCCAAAGAGATGCTTTTCCTTTTTCCTTCAATTTTAGCTTCGCATGTTTTATTTATTTTTATATATTTTTTTCCTCCACTTGCCGATGTCCAATAGAGATTTGGAAGGTGAAAAACAAATTTGATAGTGTGGTTGTTGTTTTTGTTTAAATAATTTTTTGTGTTAAAATACATGTTAATGATTTTTTTTAGTTTTTAAAAATTATTTTTGACATCAGCACATCAAAACGATTCAAAACATATTAAATTTTAATAAAAAAAATTGAGTTTTTTTAAAAACACGGTTTGCACCGTGTTTCCAAATGATTTCAAACTCTCCCTGCAAAGTCACGTTCAATTTATAGTGGGACCATATTGAAGGGATATCAGAGAGCAAAATGTTATTTCAGTAGAGAAAATTTATATGGTTTATCTGGTCAGATCTTAAGTTTATTTTTTAAAAATTATTAATTTAAGTGTTATAAATTTTAGAGTTATTGAAAACTTATATTATTATTAATTTTAAAAATTTATAATATTATTCAAGATATATATAAATTTTCTGGATATTTAAAATAAAAAAATAAATAAATAGAGGAGGAGGAGGATGGGTAATCTCATTTTCAAGGCTGTAGACTTTATACATAGGTCTCTTAAATGTCTTGGTTGTTTGATTGAGTTTCAATGGGGCTACTTTGTCGGCTATTTTGTCGTTTCTATAGTTAATTTATGTGCGTGGAAAGGGATGTTAGGCTGAGGTTGACTTCTAGTACCCCTTACCATTTTACAAAATATATAGCGTCTGTCCTTTTTACTGTGACATTAGATATGGTTTACTGTGTGAAATTACTATTTTATAATTGAGTTGAAAAAATACGAGTCTTTGTTGTGGGAGTGATTTGATGTTTTTTAATGGTTTATTTATTATTAAAAAATTAATTAGAAATATCTAATTTTTTAAAAAAATTGTAAACAATAAAATTATGTTTTTATCTCTAAAGCCAATAAAATTTAGAGCTGTTAATTAAAAAATTTTATTTTTTAATAAATTTTAAAACAGTTAAAATACTTATTTGTTTTTACCTTCCAAGTCACGAGTTTTGTAAGCTTTTTTTGGACAAAAGATTTTTTTAAAAAAAATTTGTTTTGTATTTAATTTTTAAAGATTTTTATTTTATTTTATACAAATAAGCTTTGTTTTATAAAAAAAACAAAATATTTATTTTGAAATAATATTTTTAATATATTTGACCTTGCATAATATTTTTTTATTTTATTTTATTCACTCAGTTTCATATGTTTCTATTTCTATTATCTTTTATTGATTTTAATAAATAAATTCAGTGGACACAAACGGGTAAATATCCCATTTTACGAGATCAAACATCTTCATCTATATTTATATTTTAATTTTTTTTAGTTTTTTTTTAGTTATTGTTAATGAATGTTTCTGTATATTTACATAGATAATTATAGATTTATTTGATTAGATATTTGGATAAACTTTTTAATTGATACTTTGATTTCTTTTTTACAAAAAGAAACTTATTGAAACAGCCTATATATTCGGATTTTTTTAATAAAAAAGCTTTTGATCCGTGGCGGAGCGCGGTTCAAATAGCGAGTAACTTCAAATTTAATGTATGAGATTTCAACAAAATTATTTTTTTCTTTTTCGTGAAAAAGGGCTTAGAATTTGGGTTAGCTAAACTACACATAAAATTGTGAATTATAATGACCGGAATATCTGGTTTGGGTTAAAAATGGAATGAAGATTGTTCAATTCTATGTCTCTGCCAATCACGAAAACCCCTCCGGGATAAACCAGAGGGCCGCCATAGAGCTGATAATTAATTAATGGAAGTGTTAGGTTCTTGTAACCTTATTTAATACATGAATGTAAAGGCGCCACGCATATTACCGAAAATGTAAGGCAAGTCGGCATTGATTTTTTTCTGGCCTTGCGGGATCCGTCGCCTCTGTTCAAAAGGTAAAGGTTTCTAGAAGCATTCGTTACTTTATATATTTCTCTAGTGAGTTCGTTGAGCGAGTGACCATGCTCGAGTTTGCATGAGATGCAATGCAACTATCGCGAAGGCATATAGTTTGGTTGTGGAAAATGAAAACTGATTAAGTGGAGCAATAAACACAGACAGGCGAGTTGTTTTGGCGTAGAAAAAATGTTGAAGAATGGTCTTGGATGGGGACGCAAGGACCCCCCTCCCTATAAGGCATTGTAACTCCCACGTTACTCCTTTTATTCTAATCCAATTCGATCAAAGAAGTGGGGTTCCCTGATGGGATCGATCATATATAGATAACAGAGGGCCTTTCTAATTTCCCATTTTGTCAACATAGGCTCTTCACTTTGTCTTCTAGTTTTTACCATTTCTTTCCGAAGAGGGCCACCACGAGACGACCTCTTTCTCCTCCCTCCATCTCTCCCCCTCCGAAGGATCCATGAAACCATCAATGACATGCTAGAATTTGAGGGATTTAGAAATATGGTAGTGGTTTTTTTTTTATAAGGCTGTTAATTTTGTTTTCGTAGATATTTTGTTTTTTTAATTAAAATAAAATATTATAATTTTAAAGCGTTTCAGCGTATCATTTCAGGGTTATATGGTTAATATATATATATAATTCAACGAATATAATTTAAATTCAAAATAAATTAATTATAAATTATCCAATAAAAACATAATATCAAACAAATATAATTTTAAAATTTAAAATATTCCTAAATAGTCAAGATTAAATAGAACTTTAACTTAAAGTAATTCAACTTAAACATAATACCAATTTGATTTAATAGCTTTTCAAGTCCGGGACATGTGAAATGAAACCAGAACATTCCAGTAGAAATTTATCTGGAAAATCCAGAACGAACCGAGATTTAAAATGAGATGAAAATTGTTTCGTTTTGTTCTGTTTTTTGAATTGCTATGAAATGTTTTGGTCATTCCGGACGAAACGGAACGAAATTAACAATCTTTTTTAAAGTGCTTTTCATTTAAAAATACATTAAAATAATATTTTATAATTTTTTTTTAAAATAAGCCTTATGGTGCTTTTCATAACTTGTTTTTTATTGCCTTTTTTTTTCTACAAATGTTCTGACATTTTTGTTATCATTCGGGCGGTAGGAATCGTGAGATAAGCTCTTTTGCCAAAATTCAAGTAATGGGCTAGGATAAAACAAATATATTGGTACTAATGCAACTTTCAAGCAACTTTCTATAGAGATATCGTATCAAAATGTAGTAGACTTTTCATTTCATGTAGACACACAATAACAAAAAAAGAAAAATTACACTTGACCTTTATTTGGTTTAAAATCATGGACATCTCCCTCTATCCCATTAACTTTCCTGCTAAGTCTGAGCCCGTTATGAAATATGGGCTAGTTGCCCCATAATTGTCTGGGCAAAAGCCTTTTGTCGAATTTTTCTTCCGAACTCACCTGTTGGGCAGTTTTGCTGGGGGGGGAATCGATGAAATTGTCAAGCATTAAAAGTTGTTTATTCTGACCCAAGCAACCGAAACAAGGGCAGGTATTCAAATGCCTTGACCCTTTTTTTAGTTTTTTGTTCTTTTCTGGGAACTGGAATCAGAAAAAAGTAGAGTTCAAATCAGAAACAGGGGAACATTACGGCATATGCATGACCTGTTCATTTAATTGGTAATTAAAATTAACTCATTTCTTGAAAGGCCTGGAGCGGACAAGCTTTCTGGGGATGCGCTTACTGTATGAATTGTTAACAGCTAATACCCATTAGAGAATTAAGAGTTGCCTTAGGAACCATGCATCGAGACAGAGACGACTTCTTTATATTAGAAAAAAGAAACACTTGAGGTCGTGCCCTAAGGTCGTAGCAAGTATTTTCTTTCTCTCCATCCAAGTTTGAACCTATATGTGAATGGCTGTCATCCGTGCATTGTTTTATTTATTTATTGTATTTGTAGAATGTTCAGCAAATCTAAAAATTAGTTTTAATCCGTGTAAGCTGACCTAAATATCCGAGTTATATAAAAAAAAAAACCTAGGGTAATTAAATTACAATTGCAGGACCATATCCACGCTACCAGGCAAAGCTGATGGTGGTACATTCCTGAAAAGTTCATTTTGGACTGCCGCTGGTTGCTACTCACAAAATCACAATGTATCGTGAACCCGAATAAAGCTTTTTATAATTTTTTTGGTTATGGTCTCCGAACTTTTTTCATTGATTGAGTCCTTCAATTATAAAAATAATAACCAATTGCTTTATATTTGTTGACTTAGGAAAAAATTGAAAGAAGAAGAATAAATATGGAAAAGGGGTCAAAATTAGATAGCGTGTTCAAAAGAGGTGTGAAAAGTTTAATTTGATCCTCTAATTCCCAATATTATATCTTTTCCATCCTTTTATTTTTTTTTCATTTTCAATTTTCGTATAAAAATTCATTTTTCACTTCTTAGTTTGTGGGGTGAGAGAGAGAGAGAGTATATATCATCAATTTTGATATATAAAGAGAAAGTTATCGTTTTGTCAATTCTAACAATTAAAATAGTTGATCTCGGTGTACATTGGTTTTATTTGATAAAAAAAATTTGATTGTGGTCATCTAAAATCCCAATAATGCCTATAAAAATAGATCTAAATTGAGAAAAATCTAATCTAGTTTGATTTCGGGTTTTTTAATCTTATTTTAGTTTCTTAGGTATGGTGTATTAGGTTTTAAATGTTCAGATGGTATTTATAAGGTGTTTTTTTTAGTTAAAATGAGTTAAAACAGATTTTCAAGGCAAAAAATTATTTTTTTTGATTTTTCGGCCACCATGGTAGTGCCTAAAATCTAAGTAGTTAAACGACATATCATTTGCCTCAACAAACAAAATAACATTTGATTATTTTTTTTAAAAAAAAAGCAAATAATAAATTATCCATCCCTTAAAAAGATTTTTTTAAAATAAATATATGTTAGAGCCAGGCACGTGAGCTTGGGCTTAAAGCCTCACTTGAGTAGGCTCTTTCTTTAGAGGCCCAAACATGTTGAAGCCCCACTTGGGCCACAAGCCCGCACCACTAGGCTGTTTTTAAGTTTTTTTTTAACAATTTTGTTATTTTATATTAAGGTACAAAACAAATTTAACAAAAAAATTTATTATACTGATAAAGTTCATAACCTGAATCACAGGTTTGATATGTTTAACCACAATGCCCGTGCTATATATATATTTTTTTGTTGTTGTTAAATGCATTTCCCTTCAATTTAATCCTTTTATCATCAATGATATATATTTTTTTATTTAACTTAATATAAAAAAATACAATTTCATAATTTGATATCATTTAGCTTAAAACAGCATGCTACTTTTTGTTATCTTAGTCTCATGTGTACGTCCTGTTAAAGACTAAAACTGAAAGGTCTTTTTTACACTTGAAAGCACTATGCACACACATTAAAAAAAAAACATCATGGACAATAATAAATTTGTATGTTGTTGCTTGAATCTAGGACAAGAGGGAAGGAAGGAAAAGGTCGTCGGAACCGTATTAGGAGTTTGACGCCAACATGCACTGCCTAGGGAGGAAAATATCGATAAGACAGTTGTGACGGTGCCAAAAAAGACTACCATCAAGTCATAAAGGAGGTTGCATGTGTCGCCTCAACCTCAGCGACCTCCTCACATGTTGGCGTGTGTAATGTACGAGCCATGCAGTCTTTTTATTCTTTTTTTTCTCTCAAATTTTTTTATGCCAATTCAATTTAATCACAAATTTAAGCTTTTTTTATTTGATCCGTAATTTTTTTTATAATTCTTCAATTTAAACCCAAGTTTCATCCAACATGTAGTTGACTAAGACCTGATTAAGGCCCAACCAGGAATAGAGTAAAGGCTGACAAAAGAAAAGGATATGTTTAAATCCCAAGTTTCATCCAACATGTAGCTGATTAAGACATGATTAAGGCCTAACCAGGAATAGAGTAAAGGAGAAAAGAAAGAGATATGTTGCCCAAACGACTTATCTAATCGGCATTATATTTATGACTCGGGTTGAGAATTTCGTGAGTTAACTCAAATTAACTGGAGTCAATACAATGTAACATATTTTTTAAAATTTTATCTCTATTTCTTTTATAACTCTTCAATTTAGTTTCAAATTCAATCCAAACCAAGGTCAATTAAGGCTTAGTCATTGCCCAACCAGGAAGAGAGTAAAGGAAGGAAAAAAAAAAGACAAATTTTTCAATAGAGTTAACTTGGGATATAAATTTCATGTATTAACCTAAATCAATATAATATATCGCTATCTTTTCATTTCACATCTTAATTTTTTTTTGCTTTAATCCTTTAGTAGTTTGTTGTTTTGCATTTAATATAAGGATAAACAGAGGTTGAAATGTCATTTTCTCTACCTGCATGATCATTATTTTATAATTTATTTATTTGTTTTTTTTTTCTATCTTATAGAAGAGATCATTATTCAATCTGGAACGTTTCCAATTAAAATGATTTTAGGTCGGCAAATAAGTTCCAATTGTATTTTCCATGCTTCAGATGTGCATGCGTTCATGATTAATATCAATTAGATTTGCTAAAATCTCCAAGCTCTAAGAAATTCGTTGTCTTTGTCTAGTGCAGGACTAATTTATTGGTATGCTGGGGGTCACACCAAAACGTTTTTAAAAGTTTAAAAAATACTCAAAACACATGAGTTTTTAGCTAACATTATATTGTGGGTGAGATTTTTTTTTTCTAACCTTAAAGAAATATTAAAATAAATGGAGATAATGACATACTAAATAATATGTTTTTAAAATAAATATTGAGCAATTAACTTAATTTAACTAAAAAATATTTTTTTTCTAAGAAAGCTAAATCCAACAAAGAATTAAATATAAAAAGATCCAAGATCTTTTCAAAATCAATGAAAAATAATATATATATATATATAGACAGAGAGAGAGAGACCAATATCCATTAAATCAAATCTCAAATAATAAAATTAAAAAACATGAGTTTCAAAAATGCAAAATAACAACAATAGATGAGCTTGCCTAATCTTCTAAACTCAGGTTAATTCTTAAAATTTGCAATCTATTAAATTTTAAATTCAAGGTCAGTCAAGTAACTCAATCTAATGTTGAAGTATAAAATAAAAAAATCAATTTAAAAAATTTGTCAAAGTTAAAAAAATAGTAATCTAAAGAATGAAGATAAAATATGATATGTGAATATAATGGAGGATAAAATTGTAAAAAAAAATCATTTTCAAAAACCATTCAAAATAAAATAAATTGCAATTAAAAGAATGATAACCAAATCTAAAATGAAAAATAAAAATTGATGGAGAATGAAATCAAAAAAAAAAATCATTAAACTAATTCAAATAAAAACTATCAAATAAAAGAGGAAAGACCAAATTCTATATCAGAAAAACTTGAAGGGTTGATGTGAAATGTTGCAAAAGAAAACACGAAAACTGATGAAGAAAGAGAAAACAAGAAAAAAAATCAATCACGGCCAAACCACCTGGAATTAAGTCATGTGCGATGTGTGGAGAGTTGGCCCTTGTCGTTGCGAATTGAAAAACACCAAAAAAGCTGATTTTTACCTGTCACAAGCCACCACACGCGTCATCTGAAGATGGCAGAATGACTCACTCCCTGACGCCTACAATTTTTTATTTTTTTTTTAATCAAACTATCAAATCACTTCTAAACCTGATAATTACAAAAAAAAATCAATATAAAAATACCAAAATACCTCTAAAACAAAGCCTAAAACTTTTTTTATTATGAGGGAAATAAAATAGTTACACTGCATGTCAATAGAAAATTCTGAAAAAAACCTATAAATCATAGTTATTTTTTTAATTTTAAGTGTAAATAAGTAATTTCTTTGTGAAAAAAATGATAGAAAGACCGAGATACCCTAAATAATTCTAAAATTATAAATAAACCTAGCAAAAGAACTATTTTACCCCTGAAAGAGAGTATTGTCTTATTTTTTTTAATAGCAATTCGGTTAGTTAACTATTTTAATCCATAATAAATGAAGAATAATATAAAGTGGTTTCTCCACTTGTTTAGGTTTTGTAATTCACATAAGTGAAATGTCATTTCTGAATTCAAATATGTGTTGACTCTGCCGCCCATATTACGTTGACCCAGAGAGCTTGTTGCTAATGCCCCCAATAAGGTTCATTAGGGCATCTCCAACGCAGGTGGTAAAATAGAAGCCAAAGCCAAAAAAACTATCCTTTAAGCTTTTTTTCTAGCTCGTCAATTAGTAGCTCCAGCAGGAATGGTGAAAGGGTAGCCAAAATGACTCTTCTCTCCTGTAAAAATTATTCTTACATATCTTAAAAGAGATGGCCGCAACCGATAAAGTGGAGCTAATAAAAAAGGCTACACGGAAAGAAAATGAATTTGAACTTCTTGGGAAAAAAGGTAAACCCCCCCCCCCCCCAAACCATTTACATTTCCCCTTTAAAATAGCGCATCTTGAATTGGAGATTTTCTTTAAGTCATTATTTGCAATATCTCACATGTTCTTTGTTTGACCTCTGAAGAGTTGTAGGCTGTGGCCTGTACGTGGGAAGAAATTGCTTGGTCAGAACTCAACGTGTGTTATTAAAGTATAAGCGAATTCGCTGTAATTGGATGCCATATAGAAATTAATGACTAAGGGTTTCGATGGCCAATAAAAATAGAGAGAGTATATATTTTCAGCAAAAACTCCATAACCTATTGTGCTTGGTGTCGACATTTTCCACCTTGGTATAAAGGCTATAGACTTTGAAGTAGAGATCGTTAATGGCTGAAAATAATGGGACATCTACCTAGTCAACTGCGAATACCATTTGAACCAGTCAATAAAGGGACCTATTGATGAGTTCTTGACATTTATAAATAATACATGCATAGCAAGTCAACATCTCCATCTCTGACATGATCAGATTCTAACGAGTAAAATACCTAAACACAACCATGCTTAAGACCTATATATATAAGGTCACGTTCGCCTCTTTAAGCATCAAATACAACCCATTTTAGCAAAGACAAAATGGCATCTTCTGCTCATACTTTCTTGTCATTCGTTTTTTACACCATCTTCCTCTCGTTTGGATCATATAAAGCAGAAGCTAGGAGATTCAATGACATCTCTTCTCTTGTTAGTAAAGGCCTCTTTGATTCCATATTCCTACACAAGGACAACAACGCATGCCCTGCTAAAGGTTTTTACACGTACAACTCCTTCATTCAAGCATCTAGATGTTTTCCTCAATTTGGCAGGACAGGTAGTTCCATTACGAGGAAGCGAGAAGTTGCAGCTTTTCTTGCTCAAATATCCCATGAGACCACAGGTGGGTGGGCTACCGCACCCGATGGACCATTTGCATGGGGGTTATGCTTCAAGGAAGAAGTGAGTCCACAGAGTAATTACTGTGACTCAAGCAACACTCAATGGCCATGCTCTCCGGGCACATCCTACAAAGGAAGAGGACCTATTCAACTATCATGGTAATATTTATTTACTCATTCAGCACAAGCATTGCATTCAGAATTCATGCTGATTTCAATATTTAATTAAACTTATAATATTGTGGCAGGAATTACAATTATGGACCAGCAGGCAAGGCCCTGGGATTTGATGGGCTTAACAACCCAGACATAGTGTCTAACAATTCCTTAATTGCCTTCAAGACAGCTCTTTGGTTTTGGATGACTGAGCAGAACCCAAAACCATCTTGCCACAACGTCATGATCGGGAAATACAAGCCAACAGCGGCTGATGTAATAGCTAATCGGACGGCCGGCTACGGGTTGGTGACTAACATTATCAATGGTGGTCTTGAATGTGGAATACCTAATGATGGACGAGTCAATGATCGGATCGGATATTTTCAGAGATATGCTACATTATTCAATGTTAGCACCGGGTCTAACTTGGATTGTGAAGATCAGAAATCCTTTTAACCAAATATTTAGTTCTGTTTCCGGTTCTACTTTCATTTGGGGTTGTGGAATGCTGTTGTGGTTAGTTTTTGTACTGAGTGATTATGCAAATGATACTTGTTAAGAGATCCATTTGACTTCTGAAGACTCTATGAATAATATCGTTAATTAATTTACTGAGCTGCTTTGAGCGTACATTAAAAAATGATCAAGAAGGAGTGGCTAAAAGGAAGCGACAAAGAACGTTTCATCAGCTCCCATTATCTTTTATATGATGCGTGAATGTGCTGATATATATTGAATTTCCGACATGTTCAGCTGGTTAGAAGAAGGTTTGGCCGTGTTTGGTTTTCAATCATTTTTTATAATTACTTCAAAACATTATAATTATAATCGAGTTTAAAACCAATTAAATAAACTCAATTCAATGTAAGAATTTGATTCAAAATCTAGTTCAAGCAGTATTTTATTGAACTAATTTAAGAGATGACCTAGCCAACCAAGCAAGTTAATACAGTCAAAGCTTACTGGAGATATAATCTGATTTTTTTATTAAAAAAATCCTAAAATTATATTATATTTATTTTTTAAAAAAATAAAACAAAATTATTTTAAATTGATTCGAATCAATGAATCAATTAAGGTTGATTTACCTAACCCATAATTTAGGTTGAGTTTAGACTAGGTTTTTATAACTATGTTATAAACTATTGAATATTTTTATTAATTGTATCTGAATAATTTATTTTGTTAGTTAGTAACTTAACTATTATTATTATTATTATTATTATTATTATTATTATTATTATTATTATTATTATTATTCGAAAGGTATGTCGTTATCTTTGAAAGAAAATTATTATTTATTTTACAATAAATAAATGTTTATTGATTATTAGATTAACCCACCTAATACAGTAATACACCATAAAAGATTATTATTTTTTAGCATCATACCGGACCAGGAGGAAATTAGTATCATGAACCTCGGCTTCCCTCAACTCGAGTGTAGTTGTACTAATAAAATATGGGCCAAGCCTACTTTCTTCCTGGACCTGGCTTACGTAGTAGAATTCTGCTTTAAATGAAAGGTTGGGCTTTGAGCCCAAGGGGATAAACATGGATGCTTTTAAAATCCCTAGAGCATAAGATAAGCAGAAAGTTAATGTCGTTCTATCTATTTCATTGTTGTAAAGGTATTTTTTATTTGAAAATGTATTTAAATTATAATTTTTTATTTTTTTAAAATTTAATTTTTTATATCAGTATATCCAAAAAAAAATTAAAGCCAAGAAAAAAATAAAACAAACAGGCTCACGCTCATAGACTTTTTGAAAAACTATATAGATTTTATTTTTCAACTCCCTTTGGTAGATCTTAGATTTGGTTACCCAAATTAACCAATTTATGCATTCTATTTTATACTCTTGGGCTAAATGGTTTGTGCACTAAAAGGGACACTAAGATCAAACGAATAGCCTGGCCGCTAGCACTAATGGCATGAGGGGTTAGTGGACTCAAAAAGGCCAAGAAAAAACAATCATACGTCAATGGACCCAGCAGGAATGGATGGGAATTGATCGGATTAACCAAAAATCCACTTTACCAAAATAAATTTAGTTCAGTTGAGTGCGCCTAGTTTGGTGTGAAATTTCCCAGTTTCCCCAGAGATTTCTTAGTATCAAACAATATTGCCGCCCTTTAACTCGTTGAGGTAACAATTGATGGTGGGCGATAAAAAAAAAAAAATATATAGTAATTCATTGTCAGAAAATAAAGTAAAAATTTAGCAGTAGTAATTTGCAAGTAGCTAGTACCATATCAACTGCCGAGACCATAATTATCATAAAATTATTAAAATTATTCCCGGTTCTAGTTAGGGCCTTGACAACTTGCTGGTGTTGGAAATTTGGAATAGATTTGACCGAAAGAAAAAAACAATGAATCTGAGAAAATCGTTAATTTACAATCAAAAGACAACTTTTGTTCTATCATTTATCCCAAGGATGATGTACAAGTGCATACGTGATTCTCAACACTTCATATAGAGTTACCTAGCTATCCACTACCTATTTATTTTCGACTCGCCATATTATATATGTGTCAAGGAGAAAAGGAGACCGCATAAGCATCGATCATGAACCAAAATCATATAGGCTGTCTGCCCTAGTGATCAGCACCATGAACCAAAATCATAGGCTGTCCGCCCTAGTGATCTTCAATCTCCGCACAGAAGGTAAGAACATCCTACAGATTAAAGAAAACAAGTCAATACATATATATATAGATATGCTTAAACATGTTTAGTTTTGTTGCTACTTGATGTTAACAGATCGAGAATGATAAATGTATGATAAAAAGAAGGAAGATGGAACTTACTCCCAGGGAACATCCCCAACAATCAACCAATCCCCCTCTTTGTCTTCATATGTCAACACATGACATTGCCCAGAATGTTCAATATCCATTTCAGGCCCTGCTTAATCATTTTCAACTTAATTATTTTTACATACTTTAGTTAAAAAAAAAGAAGAAGAAGAAGAAGAAGTTGAAACTGCAGCTGCTAGCTAATGAAAATGGAACAAAAACAAAAAATTAAGAAGATACTTAACAGAGAATGCTAGTGTTGAACATTTGGTCAAGAGTCTGTATTAAGTCATGGTAACCATCATGGGCTAAGAGGTTGAGCTTCCTTCCAATCGGAATGCCTTCCATGTAAACCTTGACGAAGAAGGTGGCACTACTGCACTCATTTTCTTCTGACGCTAATGCCTTCCTTAGAAATGGCTTGATTGGTGGCCAGTCCGAAAGTTGCTGATCACTGAATTGATTCATATCAGATCACGAAAAAAACAATACTTTAATTGAGCTGCCAACAAATTTCTTCAAATGGGAGGTATTGGTTTTATTGAATTACTAATTAGACGCGCATGTACCTTGGTGTAGAAGGGTTCTCCTGTTGAGAGGTTGAGATGCTAAGTCCAAGCCTGAGATCTGTGCTTAGGTCTTTCTTTAGCTGAGAGAGAGAAGACTTGCTTGATACAGATGGGTAGTTGCTGCTTTCAAAAGAAGATGAAGAACTAGAGGTAGCTCCTCTGCCCATTTTGGAGGTGTGAAGCCAAAGAAGCCGCCACCTTAGGTTCTAATATATAGTGTTGAGAGCATTAAATATTTATGAATATTAATTAATTAAATGGGGAAAGGCATTTTCTCATGCAACTCACGGCCTTGATAAGTTGTCAAGTTAACCGACTTCTACACGTGTCGAGCCCTAGCCTGCTCATAAGGAGTCATGATTTTTTCTTCAGCTTAAATTCAATGAGGTTCATGTGCGAGCAAAAAATCAAAATATATAGGTCGTGTAGTGTAGTGTAGTGTAGTGTAGTGTATTCACACATTATTTTATTTTCTTTACACCTCTGGTGGTACTCTCTTTGCTCACATTTTCAGACAACTCATTAATACGGCGTTTAGTTTATTGCCCGCCATTTCGTTGGTGGTTGGATTTAATTTTTTTAATAAAAAAAATTAGCATTTATTCAAACTTCAAGAATCATAGCTCCACTTTTTAATTAATATTTAGTTAATGAGACAGATTATAAACTTTACTAGGTTGAATTATGTTTTTTATTTTATTAAATGATAAAAAAAATATAAAAATTAATTACTATCAAGTCAATATTAATATATAAAATTCAATAAAAAAACTGACACACTAAATGATGGAATTAAAATAAAAAATATAAGAAAATGACCAAAAACTTTCAAATCGACTATTTGATTAATATTTAGTTAGTTCATCAAACTCACGACTCAACTAAATCAAATTAATTTTTTTATTTTATTAAAATATCCCGACTCAACTCCTTAATTAATAGTTAATCAACCCACCAAACTCATAATCCAAGTTATATACTATAATAGTTTGAATTATTTATTTTATTTATTATATGATAAAAAATATGAAAATAAATGATAAAAATAAAAAAAATACACACTAAACGATGTAATTGAAAAAAATAAAAAAATTATGATATGCTCTTTAATTAATTTTTTTAATATTGATGTAATATTAAAAAAAATTAACAGAAAAAACACACAAGGCTATGCCTGTCCAGAAGAGCCAATTGCGTAGGCACGAGAGAGGCCGGAAGAGTCTTGCAATCTCTGTTTTTGAGAAAATGTAAATAGTACAAGTGCGTGAATTAAATGTACACTAAACAAGCAGAAGTCATGAAAATGATCATGTCCGAGGCTCGAGACAATTGAAATCAATTTGTGTCGCAGTGCTTCTTGATGACTAGGTTAAAATGTATTGGACGATGGAAAGACGATCATGCGTCGTTGATGACGACTGACTCTCGTGGAGGCGAATGTAGACAAGTTGGAGATATTCAGGTGGAGAGGATACAAAGGCATTGGAATTCGAGGCCCTTCCCCGCAACATCAACAAAAAAACACATTGAAGTTAGCACACGATCTCGTACCGATGTTCAATGGATTAGATTATCGAGCTGCGCATGAAGGTCTTGGGTACAGTTACATAATTAAGGGTTTTGGTCGTGGTAAGACTATATGTTGTTCTATACAATGACAAGATACTACACTTCAACGAGATACTTTCATTCTTTATTCTTTATCTACGTTATGTTTGTTAAATGTTTTGCTTTTTTAGCAGAAAAAAATTAATTCATGCCCATATATAACTAGATTGACTTTAAAAACATAGTTTGATTTTAAAAAAAAATTAAAATGATATCTTTTTTAATATTATGATAATAATATATTGAATTAACTTGGTCAACTCGGGTTAACATGTTAATTTTATGACCCAGTTTATGATATTATGATGACCCTATAAAAAACAAATCAAAATAAATTATGAAACATAATACACAATTGATCTAATATTAAAGGATAAAATTGAAAAAAAAATCAATTAAAAAAAACGACTTGGGTCATAAAACTGAAATAACCCAATGAAAAGAAAATAGAAACAAATTATGAATTACAATCCCCAAACAACCCAATATTAAAGGATGTGATTAAAAAAAAGAAATCAATTAAAAAAACATAAAAAACGATCCGAGTCATTAAACCGAGATAATCTCATAGAAAAAAATTAATTTAACCATTTAAATCTAGGACATGAAAATAATATAACCCTATAAAAAAATCAAAAACAAATCATAAAAATAAATAACCAAACCGAACAAATCACAAATATTAATTCCCAACCAATGAAATCAAAGAATTTATCAAGATTTTCATCCCACGACTAAATAATTACCTGGGCCTGGCATTCTTTCATGGTGTTTTTTTTTTAATCTCCCGTGGCACGTTCTGCAAGGAATTAAAAATGTGATGCATGGAGAGATGAGATACATCCAATGAATAAACAGATATGTGAATCATGATTCATAAGCAGAGTTGTATTTCCAATCACCAATTATGTTACAGTCGTGGCCCATGAAATGCTCAATGGTGAGAAGGCAGACGAGAGTGGCCACCTAATTATAATTATCACGGATTCCATGCTGATTAATAAAACAAGAACAGGAAATCCAGCCATCCTAAACCGGAGACATGAAATCAACTCCATTTGGGAACACAAGGAAATGGTGGAAAAGACACAAAGCAGTGATTAAATTCTTCATCTCCCCTCTAATTCTCTGCCTCACGTGTAATTCCAAGTGTCAAATGCTCATTTCTAATTCAAAATCACACTCCATCATCTTCTTTAACATGGAGGGGAACAAGAAATCTTCGCTTGGACCTAAAGAAACGACAAATGCCAGAAAGAACAAACTTAGGATTTAAAACAAAAACAAACGGGGAGAAAAAGAAAAAGCAAATGTCCCCCACCACCCCTACCACAATGTTGCTTCGATTGGACCCAATAAGACCTTTCCCTTGCTCCAACGACTTTCTGGTCTCTAACACACCACTGTTAGTGTTTGAACTCAAAGGCCTTACCTACGAACCTTTCCAGAAGACTCAGTGTCTGAGGAGTGTCGTACATCAAACCCTATCATCATCCTCCCCCCCTCCCCTCCTAGCTGTGTGCTTCAAGGCATTCCCATCATGATGTCTTCGCCTTTGGAATGTTGATTTGTTCAGTCAAACTTAGGATTGCCTTTAATTCTCCATTTAGGCATGTCTCCAGGAAGAGGCCCTAAGTGGGGCAGGATCCCCTCTTTAAGCTCTGCTTTACACATCTTTTTCTCCAATCAAATTAAATAGCATGACTTTTTCACTAGATTTGTTTTGAAATACGATACATTTGGAGAAACATAGCCGCCGGGTAGTTTACCAAGGCTAGACACTCGGCACCCTACACCATTTTAGGATGGACATTGTGCTCCTATAGTGTTCCAGGCACATGCCCAAGTTCCCTCTTCATCAACGTCGAGTGCCTTACCTTTTCTCTTTAAAAAAGAAAAATAAACTCGAATGTATGCGCTCGACAATTCCAAAACCAATACGCAGCGATTGTTTTTTCACCGCACGTGACACTCGTAGAATCAATAATCAGACTGTGTTCAAGTTCCTATACCTGTTGCTTTAGTTGATAAAGATGCCTGATGATAGTTTTGCTTACCACCTTGGTCTTTATGGGTAATCGCTGCTTTTGGTGAGAATTCATTTAGTTTTATTTTTTTAAATTCTTCTTTCCAAAAGACTAGCACTTTTTTGTTTTTTTTTTAAATAAATATTTTTCTTAATTAATTATATATTTTTTTAAATTTTTCTAAAAAACCAAAGCTTTACCCGCCGCCACCTCTCCCGCTTAAAAAAAAAAAACCAACCTTTCATCCCTCACGGGCCTACCCTTCATCTTCTAGCAAAGAGAATTTTTAAGCCCCGAAGTTTTATTTAATTAATACTAAAATAATTTAAGGTATTAATAAGAGTTCTTTTATTTAACTCATCGGAGTTTAAAATCTCTTGGGCTTCGCCAACGATCGACTTAGGTCCGAGTGAAACCACATCAATCGGGGTCAGAAGCTAACAATTTCCGGTCCTCCATGCTGATATGCCTGTTTAAAGTTGAACTCCGCGTGACTGCTGTCGTTATCCGTTTGGGCTGATGCTACAAAAAGTTCGGTTCCCAAATCCTTATCATTTGTGCTAACTCCACTTCTGATCATTGCGTAACAAAAAATACATTTCATTGCTACTGTTACTAATGATAAACCTAATATGGATTGAGTAACTACAAAGTCATACAGAAGGCCTAAAACAAGGAATAACTCTCCAGCCACTCAACCTCATTCAACAGCCGCAGAGGAATCACTCATCTGCTCATACCTACAGGATACTTGAACACTTGACTAAAATCCTCAATGATCATCCCGCATCTAGCACTATTTGTAGGCGTATTGGGAGAGGAAATCAGTTACCTCAGAAGCAACCTCATAAGCCCCTTCTACACATCGGCCCAATGCGACACCAGATACATAGTTTCCCCCAAGAAACAGCCCCTGCAACCCTTTTTCCTTGAGAACATCTCTTGCAGCATCTAGGATATCAAAATGACCAATCAAGAACTGGGGGATTGCTTGTGGCCACACTCTCACCCCTAATACAAGTGGATCTGTCGCATTAGGATTTATGAGAATCTTTCTCAAATCACGATCAACTGCTTCTACAAGTTCGCTCTCTGTCTGCAAAGAAAAATAAAGTGATGATAAGAAAATTAACCAGAGTGGAAGTGGTTATCTGTCACTCTGTCAAAAAAAGGAGGGAAAAAATAGACATTATGCAGCACCTCGTTAATATATAATTGGCTTACACATAAAACATGTATCAACTAGTATAGGCAAAGAAAAACCTTTACACAAGTCAAAGCATGACAGCACATATGACAATCACAATTAAACAGGGGAACCAGATACTAAATTCACACTTAAGTTGCTTCGTTGAAATTGAAACCCATCTGAGAAAGTTGGATGAGGTGTTTAATACCCCATTGGCCAATAGGTTGGTTCCGAGGAAGAAATGGATTGCAAGCTATTATGGTATGGCACAGGTTTCTCAGCCATTGGTGCTTGTGGAACCCAGGAATTCCAAAAAATTTAAAAGTCAATCCTCTCTAATCATCTGTTATGGGATAGAAATGTTCTACATGCATTTATGTGGCGTTCAACTTCCAGGGATTTGTTGGGACCTCTCTTTCTGATAAAAAAAAATAATAAAATAAAATTGGAGAGCCCTCCTGTTTCAACGTCTCATTTTTTGTCCTTTTCCTTTTATTTCCTGCTTGGGAGGAAGACTCATCCTCCATCCTGTGAACATGAGCTCTGATCTACTTTATTTGAACACATTTTCTTTTGTTAAAAAAATGAAACCGACAAATGGACATGGGAATTCAGCATTGCAGCAGGCATCTATCAGGAGCCAACTAAACATTCTTATGGAAAAACAAGCTAAAACTTCTGTAGGCATACGAATAATTTATCACCAACCCCACCACCATTATTGCCCTTAGATTTGTGTCGCGGATCATTGACGACAAAAATCTAATGTTTTTCCAACTTTGTTACCTTAGACACAACTCCAGGGTTAGTAGCTCCTCCAATGTAGTTCAAGAGCAAAATCCTTCCAGCAGGTGCTCGATTAGGAAAAAGAGATGAGCTATATATGGTTCCTGCAGAACCCACAAAAAAAAAAAACATTGACTTTTTGGTATAACTGTGGAGTATTTTGTTCTTATTTTCAAATTTGGATGCTGAACTCCAGGAGCAAGACAAAGTTTAATATCGAAATACAGCAATGGCAAATGAGTTGATTCACACTAAAACATATTTACCTAAGGTTTCCACCCCTTGGCTTCGTGGATGCAGCTGACCAAACCCCTTGAGTTCACCATCTATTAAGCGTTCTGGTCTAATTGCTTCTTTTGGGTATGAAATGGACACTGCCGCAACAGGTGGGTAATATAATTTTGATAGTGCATCTGCAGCTGTAGGCTGTAAACAAGAGTGCATATGGAAAAGATTAACCAAGTATTTTGGAAATTTCTACTTCAAACAAAAATATAAAGTAACAGCAAATAAAGCCTCATTAGTAAGTAAAAAAACCAACTAGACAACAATTATTTTGGTGCGCCTTTTCATTGAGATTTTGGTTAGGTACCGCCAAGACTGTTTTCTAGAAATTACTAAGAAATTTACTCAGATTTAAATTAGGCATCATAGAGCAGATTATATGCTACTTTACAACAATACAAAACATTTGGGCTGAAATAAGATGATTCAAAATTCCAAAAATGAATCTTGCGGGGAGATATGCTAGTAGAAACCCATACTAGGAATAACATTGTCGCAAGAGCATAACAGGTCATTAGCATCTATTAATAATTTTAGAACGTGTTTTAAAGAAAGTCAGATTCATTGATGATGCATCCCACGTTCAATACAGATTAAAACGAGCTTAGCAATCTCTATAATCCAACCCAGTTAGTTTGTTCGCTTCAAGAAGTGGTTGCAACTTTCACTAATTATACGAGGTAAATGGAATCAAACACTAAAAACAAGAAATGAGCTTGGCCACAATCCACTTGTGAAAAATCAGTAATAAAAGGCAGTAAAAGGGACCAATTTGAAATAAGTTTTGAAGTCTTTAAGAATGTAACATACAGAAAGGGGATGCAGTAGAGTGCTTGCAATGTGGGATGGAACAGTGAAGACCACGCTTTTGCTCAGTAGAGAAACTAATCCTTCTGGTGTTTCATATGTCAAACTATACCCTCCATTCTCTAATTTAATGATGCTTGAAAGCTTCCAAGATAATTTTACATTGCTACCCAACCTGCCAAAATCAACACACAGCTAGTTTGGACCTGAAAATCTTCAAAATGCAAAATAAATAAATGAAAGAAGGAAAAAGAAAAACACTTTCAAACATTAACACAAGGGCATCAAGTGAATCAAATAATGGTGAAGGAACTTTGGTCATTGTGAAGAACCATAAGCATCATTCAAACACGCATCTGCTTTTCAGAAAAAGGATTTAGTAGTGGGGTGCACCTTGTTGCTATTGCATCAGGTAACATAGCAAGTCCTTTTCTGAAAGATCCAACAGTTTGGCCCTTTGGTGTTGGAAGACGCCTGCAAAGTTACTAAGAGTTTAAGAAACCGAGGATAAACTAACAAATACAAGATAATAAAATAATGCTTCAGTCCAAGTATATATTATTACGGGTCTCGAGGTGGCTTGGGGTTTTTACTTCTCTCCTGGATTGTTTTGAAAGTCCCACCAAAGATACTACCGCCAGTTTGCTCCAGGTTCCAAACTTTTCCAAATGCCGCTTTCATGCTTAGTTTGGAAGGATCACCCGCATAAACACCTGTGTACTGCAAAAGTTTTAGGTAAACCTAGAAACCACTCTCCATCTAATATAAACAAAATGTAGCATAGATGATCTTTGCAAAAATGCAGATTAGAGGAAGTCAGAGCATAATGGATCTAGTTCATCTATTATGTGACAAAATACTGGCTGGAGGTTACCAACACGTATATTCATTGGTGTTAGATGGATGACCCCATAGTATTTCACGCGATATTTGCGAGAATGAACAAATAGATTGTCTTACATGGCCTATTAAGAATAAAGACACAGCCATCAGAGATTTTACAAAATCGAGTTTAGCCAATTAGACAAAATGTTAGAGGGTCATTTTTCATTGTCATTTGTGATAGAAGTAAACAGATACAAGAAATACATGATGAAAAAAAAATAAAAGAAAAAACTATTGCAAAACTTAGTAATAACAGGCATACAAAATGCTGCATATGTTTAACGTCAACTACATTATAAATTGAAGCAAAGTGCCCGGTTTGAGCATGGTATTGTTATAAAGGACAGTAATGCTCACTACAGTAGAAGCTATAACAAATTGGTTAACAACATAAGCTGCGAATTATCACCTGAACAAAAAGGCTCTATCAATCGCTCGAAAACCTCATCGCCAAGGTTACGCCGCACAAACTCTTCAACTGATTCCTCGTGTCCCTGTCACCTTTGTCAAAGTCTAAAATTACGAGAAGATTCATTGACAAGAAAACATAAGTATGCAACATAGCACTAGCGTTTGATATTCTTATCAAGTGCATATTATAGAAATTATTTAAAATTAAAAAGAGAACAAACTGGTGGCGGAGGCCGAAGTCCAAGAGCACCAAAGCCAGCTCTGAGTTTGCCACCAATACTCATCAAATCAAAAAACGGCAAGTCAGTCGGCTTGCCTGGTACTGGTCTTAATTTCCCATCCCACAATACAAAACGCGGCGCATTTGGATCCCCTAATACCAAATCCTCCTTCAATCCACTATCCACCTGCTCACAAATTCAACCAAATCACTAATAAATGAACTCTTGAAATTCAAATTATAGAAAACATTAAATTATAGAAAGATATCATCTGCAACTGGATTAAAATAAAATAAAAACTGAGGTTAATTGAAGAACGTACCACCATGGTGAGCATAGGATCGGAAGGCTGGAAACTGTTGGGGCCCTCTTCCCAGAGATAACCATCTCTTTCAAGGGTGGTGATGTTGCCACCAACGCGATCTCTGGCTTCCGTGACAATCACATTGGGAGCAACATCCCAGTGTTTGGTTGCAAGAGCTTGTGCGATACAGAGCCCACTAATTCCGCCTCCAACAATGACACAATCCGCTGTGGCAGAATGTCCGGCGCTGGATTGGGCTTCGCCGTTGAGCTTGAAGGGAATAAATGTAGTTGAATCTTCGGTTAGGGAGCAACGGAGTTTTAAGGGTCTGTGAGTGGTGAATTTTGAGAAAGAGGAGGGAATGAGAGAGGGTATTGTTGGCCGGAGAAGAGAGAGGTCAGTGAAGGTAGAAGTCATTGCGGGTTCACTCTCTGTTTGACAAGCAAAGGAACCGCTGCCTTGCAAGTGTGTTATCTTGGATGGAAACGTTTTGTTCGGCCTCAATCCATTGTGACCTGTGATGATGATGGGTTTATGAATCCCTTGATTCTTGCCACTGAGCTATGTTTTACTGTTAATTTTTAAAATTACCAAGGAAAACTCAGATGCAAACAATAACTCAATATTAACATTAAAAAAATAATTAGAAGGAGGTTGATATTGTGATATTGATTATTTTTTAAATAATTTTTTATGTTAAAATATATGTTAATAATTTTTTTTAGTTTTTAAAAATTATTTTTAACATCAATATATTAAAACGATTCAAAATATATAAATCATATTAAATTTTAAAAAAAAAAATTTTAATTTTTTAAAAATACGATTTACACCGTATTTCCAAACATGTTATTATTATCCTCCGCGCAAAACACCATTAGCAAAGATAAATAAACATGTTTTCCTGTAACTCTCTTCACATAATACCATTAACTTAAATAATATTTTTTAATTTCTTTTGGTTTTTTCTTAATTTATATTATTTTTTCAATTTTAATTTTTTTTAATATTAAATTTATTAACAATTATGTTACGTAATTTTTATTAATTTATTTTTTATAAAGTTATTTTATACTCATGATCCGAATTGTAAATCTAATAGATTGACTCGAGTTTTTTTTTCATTTTCTAATTAACTTTTTTTTATTTCATCTTTTAAGTGGGTTGACCTTCGTTGACTCGAGTTATTTTTTTGTGTCTTTTTTTTAATTAATTTTTTTAATTTTATCTTTTAACACTGAGTTGATTAAATATTATGCTTCATAATTTGTTGCAATCTGCTTTGTATTAGGTTGTCCTAGTCTTATGATCCAAATTACAAGTTTGACAGGATGATTCGGGTAAATTCTTTTGGTTTTTTTTAATTGATTTTTTTTTAAGTTTGATCTTTCAACATTAGATTTATTGGGAATTGAGTTTTGTAATTTTTTTTATTTACTTCTTATAAAGGTGCCGTGATCTAATAACTTGATATGTGAATTGACAGGTTGACTTAGATTAACCCTAATCAATCAAATAAGTTGTTATCTTAATATTTATTAAAAAAAATCTCATATTAAATTTTTTTAGTCAAATTATATTTTTATTAGTTATTCAGATTATCTTTAAAACCATCAAAGAGACCGAGTCACATCGAATCAATTTCCACAC
Source organism: Populus deltoides (assembly GCA_015852605.2). Taxonomy (NCBI): domain Eukaryota; kingdom Viridiplantae; phylum Streptophyta; class Magnoliopsida; order Malpighiales; family Salicaceae; genus Populus; species Populus deltoides. The sequence goes on along the minus strand of CM027583.2, from coordinate 8,215,889 downwards.
TGTTTTTTTTTCCTATTAGTAAAGGCATTACCAATGCCAAGACAATTTTTTACATTAAAAAAAATTAATCTGACTTGCAGCATAGTACAAGCCAATTATCTAGTTCATTAGAATAATATTTTTATTTTTTCTAATTTTAATTGCATCCTTTAACATTAGATTTATTGAAGATTGTACTTTATATTTTTTTTTCAATTTATTTTTTATGAGATTATCTCAATCTCATGATTAGGATCACGGGTTTAATGAGTTGACTCGATTTTTTCCTTTTCCTTATTAATCTTTTTTCTCGAATTCATAATTCAGCATCGAGTTGATTGGAAATTAGGCTCCGTGATTTGTTTCAGTTTGTTTTTTATGAAGTTATTTCTATCTCATGATTTAAGTTACGGGTTTAGTTGGTTAACTCGAGTTGGTTTTTATGTCATTTTTTTTAATTGGATCTTCTTTTTTTCAATTTAATCTTTCAACACTGGATTGATTGAAAATTAGGATTTATAATTTGCTTTCTATTAAGTTATCCTAGTCTTATGACTCAAGTTGCGAGTTTAAAATGTTGACTTGAGTTATTTTTTTGTCAATTTTTTTAATTGTTTATTTTTCAATTTTATCATTTTTGTCTATTTTTTCAATTTCATCATTCAAAAGGAAAATAAAAGAAATTATAAAACACAATTTCTAAAGTAATTTAATATTAAAAAATGAAGCTGAAAAAAAAAAGTTGTTGAAAGGTACTCGAGTCATAAGATCGAGATTTTCTCATATAATGCAAATAAAAAATTTATCACCAATTCTACGTTGAAGGATAAAATAAAAAAAAAATCAACTAGAAAAAACAAAAAAAATACGATTTGAGTCAACAAATCAAATGTTACAAGTTGAAATTGAAAAAAAAAATTAAATCTATAGGTTAACCGTTAAATTTGTAACTAAGATTATAAGATCATGATAAATTCATAAAAAAACAAATAAAAAAAATAATGAAGTTTTACTTTTAATAAATCTAGTGTTGCAAGTTAAAATCGAGAAGAAAAAATTAAATCTATGAGATGGATATATAATTCAATAAAAAAATAAAAAAAATTATAAAGTATAATTCTAAAAATAATATAATATTGAAGAAAAAACACAGAAAAAATAAATAATATTTTATGAGTGTAGCTTTGTTTTTATAATAATACTATAGAGGGGCATTATTGTCTATTGACCAACATATGTGCGCGATACGCATCCCAAACAATTTAGAATGAGCAGGCCGTTTAAGATTCATCCAGACACCTTTTCATTTCCCGCCTCGTACCAGCAACATAGTTATTTCGAAATCACCAAAATTTAAAATTTTCTCTCAAACTGTCACTTCACTACATCTCACTTCTCCGCGATTCTCTTGTTTTCTAAAAATAAAATAAAATTGAGCCCAGAGATCATCACCGCCAAATAATCTGTAAGCGATTCCTCTTATTACTCTAGTAAAATTTCAATTCAAAAGCTTAAATCCAGCTCTCCCGTCCTGCTCTTAATCTGTTTACATTTAGTGATTAATTCTTTCGAGGTTTCGTGCGCTTGAAATTGAATTATGTAATTTATTACATTTTAAAGTGAATTTGAATAGTAGATTATTAGGGTTTAGTGATATTTGATCTTAAGTGCTCATTCCTCGAAATTTGTGTTGGTTTTAGATCTGCTTGTATCAACAGTGAAGTGAATTTGTCACTTCGAAAATTTCCTGAACTGTTTTCTTTTCACTTTTGATTTTCACCCTCTTTTGTTGACGAGGAAACCGGAGCTTACAATCTTGTGCGGAGTAATGTATTTATTTTTCACATCAAATAAAATGCTGATCAGAGTGGAGGATTATGTGGATTTTGCATAAATTTTACTGCTCCAGTTCTTATTTATTTTTTCGGGTTTCACAGATTAAACTTAGCTTTATGGATTTTCTTTTCATGGTCCTGAAGTTATTTCTCTGTTTGAATGATTTTCTTGTTATTTTGGCTGCAGATTTCTTGTGGTATACATTTCATACCTGCTTGGCTGAAGCAACATGATGGAGGTTGATACGGGACATAAATTACAAGATGTAAGTGCTGAATACGTGATTCTTAGGATATACCGCTAATGGAAAAGGTTTCAACATGATTTCTGCTAATTAGCTAAAGCCTTTTGTCTATGTTTATAGTGCACTTTATTATTTGTTGGAGTGATAGCTAAGTGATTGTTTTATGACACCGATGGAGTTATCTGATCATAAAGTCTTATAAGGTGAATATTTTAATTTTGCATTATTTGGCATATTCAGCTGCATGTCGCTGGTCATGGCTAGATTTCATTTGGATCTCTGTGGTGTGCACCTTGGTGAAATTTTATTAGGTCATGGATTACCCTTGAATTATATTTAACTCCATAAATGATATTCAGGGGATGGAATTCGAATTAGTTGATGTCACCCATTGCAACTTGATGAAGTCTCGTGAAAATTAGATATTTGACGTCTTATAAATGCACATTTCAGGATCAAATGAGCGACTGTCGCAGTTTTGGCAGCAATTATCATCCACCTAGCCAATCTAGAAAGATTTCGATTGGAATTCTGATTGACTCATTGCCAAAGAAAAGATCCGGAGGCACGAAGGAAGATGAAGCTGCAGTACCAAACATAGAAAGGGTAAATTCTAAGAAAGAAAGTTCAGTTGAAAGCAAAAAAAAGGGAAAAGGTGTCATTGATGCTACCACTAAAGGGAAACAAACTGAAGCTCCTGGGCGGGTCCCTTCCCCTTGGACTACTACAAGATCCTTTCAACAAAAATCACCAATTTCTGAGGGTGTTCTTCACGCTGTAGGAACTTCCAGCTTACCAGGCTCTACTGGGAGGAGGAACAGAACTAGCACAGCAAAGAATGTGCCTGTAACACATTCAGTAGAGTTTTTTGCCAAACATACATCAAATTCACATTCTGGTGATGGAAAGGAGAAGTTTGGTGGATTCACATACAAAAGGAAGGGAGGAGAGGATAGAAACTCACAGCCAGGAGAGGAATTTACATTTGCAACTGCACAAGATGGCTCTATGCTGGATAAAGTGGCAACAGATGATAAAACGGAAGAGAGAACTGAAACTTTGAAAATGAAACTATGGGAGATATTGGGAAACGTTTCTTCACAAAAAATTCAGCCATCTAATTCTCAGGTTCATCAGATTGGTGCAAATAATTTAAATCCGGAGCAAATTCTTAACCAAGCAGATGATGTGGTTGTCAAGCCTAGACAGAGCCCAGATACCATAGAAACTGATTCTGAAAGTCCCAATCATACTATGAAGAGACCAGTGACTCGTTCTTTGACTAGAAAGAGAGCTTCAACCAAACAGAAACCAGAGAAAAATAAAGTTGGTCCATCCTCCAGTTACAGACAAAAACTTCAAGAGAAGAATGTCTTCTCCTTTGAAGAACGATTGCCTGGAAAACAAAATGTTGCTGTCAATGGTGGCTCCTCAATGTCTACAATGAAGAAGGGCCAGATAAAGAGTTGCGGCATCGAACCATGTAAGACTCACGTCAGTGAAGACTACAATGCAGATAAGATTCAGGAAGGAATTCACAAGAGTGAAAGATCACTCCCTGATGAGAAAACATCTTCTCTTAGCAATAAAAAGGGAAATATTGACTGTTCTCTTCAGAATAAGAGAGAGTGCCGTGAACCAAAGAATGGAAACAAAGAAAGAGATTCCAATCAATCTGCAAGGGAAGCATCGTTCTCTGCTGAGAAAACATTTTCACTTGGCAATAAAATGGGAAATTTTCATGATTCTCCTAGGAACAAGAGAGAGCACCTCGAACTGAAGAATAGAAACCAAGAACGATGTTCCCATCAATCTGGAAGGGAAGATTCCCATCAGTCCCCGTGGACACACATGACTGATCAACAGAAGGATTTTAACAGCCCAGCAGCACCTGAACATGGGGATCAACAAGAAAACTTTGATACTCCCTCCTCAAATAGTACTGTCAACCCACAGGATGATTTCCAGAGTCCAACATTCAAAATCAATTCCCCTACCTTAAGTTCCTTCCCAAGCTCAACGCCAAAATCTGATCAGAGAAAGCAGGTTTTTGCCAGCCCTGAACAAGCAATGAGAAGCTTTACTGTGGGAAAAATCCATAGCTTCTGGACTCTCAGGAATTCAAATGCAGGTTGTTTTGCCTCAAATATTCAAACAGAATCACCTGTATCCTTAAGTATTTTGAGCACTTCAATACGGTAGCTTACTATCAGGTTACCGATGCCTAGTCAAGTTTTGTTTCGTTTTGCCTTTGCATTTCCTTATTGGACTTCAGGATATTGCAGCGGAACTTATGGATTCCCCACCCAACAATACATTACCTGCTAAGGGGAAAAGAGATGTGGAAGGTGGTCTTTCTGAATCATCTCCTGAATGTGGATACTCTGAGAGCTCCGAAGATGGTTCACCTCTTGTTAAGGGTAACGACTATTTTATTGCTCTTCTATACTAGTCATAGAATGTTCACCAAGTACTATCATTCTATGTTGTTCCCACACATTATTTTCTTTATTTTTCCTTTTTTTTTTATCACCCCCTTAATCATGATGCGCAGGTCGTAGGGAAGAAGAAAACTGCTCTACAGAAACTGCAACAGCTGAAAAATCAAAGTTCATGCTTCATCCAACTAAAAGGTTCTGCAACCACAAAGGTGAAAAAGTGAGAGTATTTAGTCCCACCCCGCCCTCTCCCACAGGCACTGCCTATAACTTAGTAACACTTGCTGCTTCATGTCCACAGAGTTACTGCCATCATCTGCCTTTTTAATTCGTTTTCTCTCTGTAAAATAAATTCTTAGGCATTATTGAAACTGAGTTGACTCCTGAGATTTCAGAACAAAACCAAGGGGATGAACTAGAAAGGTATTCCTTTCTATACTTAAGACAGAAATGAGAAATTTCTAGTTTGGATCCGAACTATTAAATACCGTTACGTTATAATATTTGCTTGATTTAGGACTTAATCATGTTTCAGGGTCATCTTGCTATTTGTCATGGCTTTAGAAAACTTCCGAAAGAAAATGAAGTTCGAGACTGGAAAGAAATCCTCTGATATTTTAATGTCTGTCTCAGAGAAGATGCATCTACAGTTGCAGAATATTGAGTCACAAATCCAAACAGATCTGTGCGTTTTTTGAAATTAATTGGTTTTCTAATTGTGAAAGTCAGTTATTAGGTCTAATCTTGATAATATTTCAGGGGGAAGCTGTCAAGTGTTAGTAAATCAAAAAGAAAACGGCTGGAGTCTAGATTTGAAGGTAATGAATTTTATCGCTACCGAATGGCTCCATGAACTTTCTTGACTATCTACTGGTATTTTAATTTATCAAAATGTCATTGCAGTCAAGCATATCTTTCCCTTTTGATTATTGAATATGATGGTGTATTTTTTTCTTCTTTATGGTTGACCCAACACATTTTTGAACTGCCATTAGCCATCTATTCTGCAGTGTAAATACGCATTTTATAATATCCAATAATCCTTTTTAATAGTATTCAAACCTTGCTTAGCACCACCCGTTTCTTCATTTCTGTATTAATGACTTTGTATTGTTTCTCATGAAATCTTTTGTATCTCAGTTCCCCTTATCACTGTATATGAATGGGTAGTTTATAAATATAGGTTTTGGCTACACATGCAGATCCATACCAGGCATGCATGTTTCTTTAAATAAAGGTTCTGTGGATTTGATAAATTCTAACCAGTCTCACTGTGCCTTAACTTTTCAAGGGTCGTCAAGCTGTTATGTTGGATCAATTCCTTGTCTTAGATTTTTCTTCTTGCTGAAGCTTGAATAGCTGGTGTTCTAATTACAATTTGTTTTTCTGTGCGCAGAACAACAAGAACAGCTAAAATTGATACACGATAAATTCAAACAAGATATTTACCAGCATCTCCAGGAGTGTAAAATCACTCTTGAAGGACTAGAATTGCACCAGATTGACTTCAAAGGAACTGTGAAAAAGCAAAGTATGGCAGCATATGTTATAGCGAGTAAATTTATTAATAAATACGGTGTTGAATGTGTTTGATTGCTTTCACACTATTCCTTCGTTTTTATTAATACTTTTAACTTCTGAGGTACATATACAAGCATGTGAGTTTGGACGTCATGATGCTTGTACTAGGTCTGTGATAAGTTTCAAGTTGATCACAACTTCAAAACTTTTTTAACTGACGTCTTTAACATTACATAAAAGTTTTTAATTGGTTACTTGTATATCCGACATAAATTAATTGTTGGCTTGCATAGTTTTCATTTGGTGTAAATGATCTGGGGATAGAAACATCTCAGGGCAATTCTTTGATTGACGTGCTCGACCATCTAGGTAGTGGTATATAAGTGGAAGATTAACGACAGTCATGTGCACTATCTCTTTTGCGCTTTAGACCTCGACAGCAAAGTAAATAAGTGCCCACAATATCGATTTATCATTTTGAATTTATAAAGCTACTTTATCTGCAACGCTTTATTTGTTGTGGTTGTATGACTTTAGTTTTGACACAACATGGAAGTATCTAAATGCCATTTAGCTTGATCTAAGTCTTTCTATGATACACTAATGGATCCCAGTCTGGTAACAACAGAAACAGAGTTGGATTAAGATGTATCAACTATCGTGTATGCAAACTCTGAAATACTCAGTTTTTTATTCATTTAATATGTCCATATATCGCAGAAGCATCACACCAGAAGCTTCTGATGCAAGCGGAAGAATCAGTGAAGACACAGCTAGATGATGCACAAAGAAGAATCACAGCTGTGCACAAGGCAAGTCTGCTTCTATTTAAGGAAATATGATTGCCAGCATCTCCTACCATCTGGATTCTGGGTTTATTTTTCATGATAACTGTATTGCATGCTCAGCGGCCTTTGCCCGTGTAGATATGGCTGTTTTGTCGCATCTGTTGGTATGGCATATAATTTTGAGGTGGTGGCAAGAGAATTCACATTCTTGGGTGCGCTTGCTCATCCAGCCCATCCAAAAGCTTATGAACTGGTGTTTGTCATGCACCATTAATCTATTAGTGCTCGAACCTTAATTTAAAGTTCATAATTACACCTAGAGATTTCTCAAGTTTTGGCCTATTGAAGGTTATGTCTTTATGCATTTAGGGTTATGCCCGTTAAAAAGGCAAAACAATAATAAAAATACAGTTTGTTGTAGTCAATAATTGAAAGAAAGCTTATGAAGCTAATTTGAACATTTCCTGTCATTCATTCATTGCAGTCAGCAAGGGAAAAAATGCTCCAGTTGAAGTATGTTGTAGGCAAGGGCTTGAATGAGGGTGGCCTAAGTTGACGTTTCATGATGGCTAAAGAGATGTTGACTTTGCACGGAGACCAGTGTAAGGAAGAGGCTGAGGGGTTTTATGATAGAGTCTCCTAGAGGTTGAGCTCGTACGTAACCTTTTCCCAGGTTACAAAAATGCACATCATTCTGTGGAATCTGTCATTCATTTCATAACTGCGCTGGGATCATGAAAAATAAACTCCTTGTAGCATGTAATTTTGAGTCACGTGTCCACGGTGTTGCAGTTTAGCTTTATAGTAAACAATAGTGAGATTATTCATTTAATAGCCAACAACAGATTAGATAGTTTGATGCCTTTCTTCCTTGAGAGTTAAAGCAGTCCATCATGGTAAAAGTATGTTTCGCTGTTCCAGTATTTTCATTTCTGAGAAGATAGAGCATAGCAGTGCATGAGAACGAATCAAGGCGAGTCCAAGTTTACAGTCTATGTCACTGCATGCATAGAACATGTTTCACTAGAAATGAACATGACAATGTTACTATAAGTTGCTCTAGGAGGCCCCTGCGAGTCTTTCTTGTCAATTTGCTTACACATGCACTTCTTACAAGCAGAGTTCATAATAGCCTCTTTATCTTTCCACAGTGCCTTCTAGAAAGGAAAAAAAGAAAAAGAAATTAAAAAAACTTGTGAAAGATCGGTGGTCCGTTACAAGAGATTCAATGGATTGGCTTCTGGGAGACATCCTCAATTATCCAACATGCAACTGACCAGCAAACCATGTCTTGTGCAAAATGAGCATCAAGACAGAATTGACATGCCTTGCTGGGATGAACCACAATTCTATAAATATTTCACGCATAGCCATTCTAGCAGCCATGAAATTCCATGGCTATAAGGTGTATGATATGACAGAACGTGGAGGATGAGGATTGTCATTTTGACGTTTTAGAACCCAGTAAAGAGATAGATATAGTTTTCACAAAAACAAAACAAAACAAAACAAGAGACATGGATTTAATTGAGGATATTTTTTGAGATTTGGCGATCGAAGAATGAAAGAGAGAGAAATGGGTGGTGTTGCTATGTGCACCGCTCAATGCTTTGATGGTGGGGGCTGCTGCATGCTCTCATTATTATTGCATGTAATCTGTGTTTTTATTGGCAAGCAATCCTTATCTGATTGTTGGGTTGGATTGGATTGGCTCTGATTTTGTTTCGTCGCCAGTCAGTCGGTGCTTAGGGAGGGGAAAAGGTACGGACCCCAGACAGATAAACAACGATGCACGTGAATGGGCACGCGGGTGCACGTGAAGTGCAAACTTTTTTTAATTTTAATCTGCCTTCTGCCTTCTGCCTTCCTATTCTCTTTTGTCAAACTTGAAAGAACGTTGATCGAGAATGTGTAGCAGCAGCCAGCAGGGGGTAGTAGGTCCCACTTGAAGTGGATGTTGGGTATGGGCCCTATGGGGTCGCCCGTGAAAATGCCTATTCTCGTAAGAGGACCCTTGCTCCACGAGGACATCTTAAATTCCTGGAGTGGGCACATGTCGTGGTTCTAGTGGTGTCGTTTTCATTATCGAAGTTTCCTTGCAAACATTGCGCTTCCTCCAATTCAAGCAAGGGATGATGAAAGTGACTGTTCGAACAACCAATATAAAGGCTTCGGCGAAGTCTCCTCCTCGGCTTTCATTTCGAAAATGAAAATTGAAGTAGGTGTTCTTCAATTATATGCTGACACCTTTCACTTCTAGAAAAATAAAAGAAAAACCACACAAGTCATTCATCAAGACGCTACAAAAATTCTTGAACAAAGAGAGAATGATATTTTGATCGGATTGCAAAATAGATAAATAGTGTTTTTTATATTACAATCAGTTGCAAAATATATTTTTATTGTGATATTAATGGAAAATGATATTTTGATCAGTTTTTTTTATGATTTCTTAATATTTTATAAAAAAATATACAACTCATGTTTTATTGCCAAATACATCACGGTATAGATTTTGGGTTGGAAAAAAAAAATTCAAGATGTGTGAATGGAGGTAGCTTATATATAATTTAAGCTTTCTTCTTTTTAAAAACAATATATTTTTATTCTTGCTTTAAACAACCACTCCATTTTTTTTAAGTGCCGATACTATATGTTTCTCTTTAAATCTAAAACTTGAATCCTAACTTTGCAGTTTGTTTACCTGTTGATTCAGGTTGAACGTATGATTTTTATTCATTAACACATATTTCTTTATTATTCTGGTTAAACTAAAAGAAACCTTTATTAGTTATCTTAGTAAAATATTATTTCTCTATACTCAAAGTCTTTTGATAGACTTTTAAAATTATCGATAAGGATCGCAAATACAACACGTCTTTGATGGACTGCTGCAATCCATATAGGTGCTTAGTAACAACAACTCTTTCATTTCTGACAATCATTCTAGTAGAATTTGTCAATGCATTCATTAAAATTTCTCCTACATTGTCTTAAAGTATGGGTCATTATAAAGTTTGAGTTTATCCAAATGAAAAAAAAAGGTGCTCATTCATCTTCTTTCAATCATTAATTTTTGTTTTTTTTATTTCTCTTGAGACCTTTTCAATTTATCTCCCCAAACAAAATCTTGCTTTTTTAATATGACGGTAATTAGCTTTAACCTTATCTATCCTAGAACTTCCATGTACTCGAAAATCTTTTCAATTTCATTCAATTAATTGATAAACTTCTCTGTTTATAAGGAACCGTGAACTCATAAATCTTTATACAAAATCATAAATCTTTATAATACTCATCTCGATCAAGATGATGCTTTCTATGCTTTCACCTCTAAAATGGGTTTTCAAAGTTAGCCATATATCCGTAATCACTCTCATCACAATTCTTTAGGCTTCTTTTCTCCACCAACTATCGGGTCAATTCTGTGATTTGTCTCTTCATGTCTTCTTTTATGAATTTCTAAAATATTTTTTCTTTGAAGGGGGACCTCCTCATCCCCTCTTACCTAAACACATCTTGTTTTGCGACATCTTTTCCAATCATTATTATTCAATAACATACAATAACTAACAACTGGAAATTATTGGGCTCTAATACTAACTGAAACATATAAAAATAATATAAAAAAGATAGAAACCAACCTTTAACTAACCAGAATGAGTGTTGATCTAAATATATCAATTAAAGAACTCGATACCATTTTTAAAGATAAGTTTGGTATTAAACTAACCTTTAATGCTCCTTTAGAGAGCTAGAACCAAGGTGAAAATGTAATAGTAGTTGATGTAGATGATGACATATTAATGATGTTAGTGAGTGTTTATTGGTCAAATTTGAGAGTGTTGGCTATGATTCTAGAACCAAGGTGAAAATGTAATAGTAGTTGATGTAGATGATGACATGTTAATGATGTTAGTAAGTGTTTATTGGTCAAATTTGAGAGTGTTGGCTATGATTTTTGTTGTCTTGGTGATCAGGTAATGTTGTTGGGTGGAATTTGGGTAATGTGGTTTGACAGGTTTGAATGCTAAAATTATGGTGAAAATTATGGGTGTTTTTTTTTAATTTCTAGAAATTTGGCATAAACATATTGTTAAATCTTGTGTATTCTGACTTTTGAAACTTTGGCCGAAAGTGTGATGAAATTGTGTTCTTTATTGCTTCTTAAGATTTGGGATTGTAGCTAAAATATAGGTATCCTTCTTTAAATAACAATGAATGGTGGTATTTTTATAATTTTCATTAAATGAGAGCAATGACTCTTTTTTGAAAATACATACAATAATAAAAAGTTCAATCGCATCCCTAAATCTTTTTAAAAAAATTATTTCCATCCCCTATAGTTTTATATGTTTATTTTTAGCCATAAAACTTAATTTTTCTCTCCATGTCCATAAATGTTGAGAAAAAGTTCAATTTAGTCCTTGAAGTTTTCACAAATGTTCAATTTCACCCTTAAAGTTTCTATTTTTACATTTTCAGTCCCTGTAGTTATGGGTTTTTACATTTTGATTCTAAAACTTCATTTCCTTCACAATTTAGTACTTGATTATTGAGCGTAGAAAGATAAAGTCGTTGAAAAAAAAAGATGAGAGAGAGAATGGGTCCGCCATAATATTCCAATCACAAAAGATAGATATTGGTGTCAATGAAGATTCGTTAGGGGATGGAGGTTCAATGATGATGAATTTGCCCTTTGACCATGTCAAAAAAGTAGATTAGATCCATAAATTTATTATTATTATTATTTGTTTATTTTTTACTTTTAGATTGATTAAAGATTGTTTTGTGGTTGAAGATGGAGTTATTGAGATTTATATGATATTTTTAGGATTTGTTTTGGTTAAAATAAGTTGAAATTTAGGTTTTAGAGATTCAAAAATCATGTTTTTAATAAAGAAAATGTTTCGTCCAAAACTAAAAAAAAAGAATTTTGACTAAATAAATACTTTTTATTTATAATTTTAATCGTTGAAATTCTTTTGAATATTTATTTTAATTAAATAAAAACTAGTTTTGGAAATTATTGTGCTGCCAATGCTTTTTTTTTTTCTATTCCATTTCTTATTAAATATTTGTATGTATTATTTTTTTGCTTATTATTAACGAGTTCAACTTCCCACTTTGTTGATTTAATTATCGTTTACAACTCTCTTTACAATTTATTAATTTATATAATTTTAAATTCATTATATTTTTTTTAATTAACAAATTTAAAAATGTATCTACAAAGCAGAAGTCTCGTTAGTTCACGTTTGAAATGATACCCCCAGCGTAAAGTGGGCACGGTTACCATATCTAGAAAACCTCGATGCGAATATCTTCATGCGAATATCTTCATGAGGTGATAAGGAAACTGGTCCAGATATTTTAGAGCTGGTACAGTTACAAAGTCTCGAGTCCTGAACGTGTAAACAGATAAAAAAAAAAATATGGCTCCAAATCCCACAGCCCCAGTTAACTTCTTGGCTCACACGAGCTAACAAATTAGTAGGTACTTCTTTGTATTTAGAGCAGCAAGTGGGTCCAGCTTCTGGTCGTGGACGCTGACCTTCCACACCAGAGTCCATTGGAGACGTGGTTAGATTATGTACACATGTTTTCTGTGAATGCTAGAATCTCACTTGGCCACCAAAGAATCTTCCATCAAGAAGGGTGTTGTCGTAGTTTCTGTTTTAAATTGAGACCATGATTTTGATGTGTTTTTTTTATTTTTTCTCACAGTAACTCTCGGTCGACTTTCATGATTCAAGTGGTTGAAGATGGACCAGCTGTTAACAGGGATAACGCAGTCCAGTGTATAAATTGGAATTGGACCATGTGGAGTTATCCTTTCGGTTGATTAATCTCAAGATATCCTATCACAGAGTCTGCTCGAGATCTTCTTGTCCACCGTCGCTGTTGTTTCTTTCTTGATACTCTCTTCAAAAATATAAAAAAGAAAGAGAGAGAGAACGAATAACTCTATAAAAGTAATACTGCTTTGATGTCCTCGTTGTTGAGTCTGTCCTCTCCATAAAGTTTTACCTTCAGCCAGTATCATAAGAGACACCTGACCAGAATCAATCCTGTTCTGGACGACCCGCTTAGCTAGTTTAGCTTCCATGTATGCTATTCTTTAAATCAACTTGGTACATCCTGTTTCTTGGAGACATTTTTTCTTGGATGCGTTGTTTGACAGGTTATTTTAATTTAAATGCAGGGATGATCGCGGGCATATGGAATTGGTGTGGGAAAATGGTCAGGTTCTTATGCGTGTATTGCCCAGTACTAGTAGCTCATGCACCAGTTACACTCCTCATCCTATAAAAAATGTTAGTGAAGTCGAGAATAATAGTGATGGCTACACTACAAAGAGGCCAAGGTTAGGAACTGGGGATTCTATCTTGGGCGACTTTCCTTTGATAGATGATAGAGAACTCGCCAAGCGTGACAAATCTTCGCAAGACGATCACCATCCTGAGTTATTCTCTGAATTATGTGAAACTAATCTCAATATGCTCTTGGAAAATAATGAAAATAACATTTTTGAGAAGAATATCACGGACGCCCATGTTGTTCCGGGGTATAAAGATGCAAATTGGCGACCGGGGAATGCGTCCGAGTTTGCAGCTGAAGTTCCTCAGCTTACAACAGCTAGTAATGGTCAGCTATATCAGTCTTTCTTGGAGCAACACAAAGCTTCAGCTCCACTATTCCATGGATTGCCCAATTCAAAGCTGCAGCAGGTGGATTCTGGATCTGACAACCACTCGAGGTTGCAGAACTTGTCCCACATTTTAAGGCCAGCTCTTCCTAAACCTAATCAGGGCAGTAATGCAACAAGACCGACAAGCGGTCCTGGATCATCAAGACTCCAGCAACTGAAAAGCAACGCTGACGAGCCTCCAGCAGGTTGTAGAAATCTTGTTGAGTCGGGACAGATGGTGCCGACTTATGCTTCAAAAGTTTTTAAATATTTCAATGACCAACAATATCTATTGGCAAGTCAGATAGTCCCTATTGGACCAATTGACAGGTCTGCAGAAGCGTCACCCCCAGATGAGCTATCTGAAGCTGTTCTCCATAACTATGCCACTACCAGTAAGAGGTGCTGCGATCGGGTTTTCGGTTCAACCTCAGGCTCCGCAGAAAAAAAAATAAAGGGGAAGCCTGATAGAGGAAAATCTATAGATCAACTGACTGCAACTAGTTCAATATGCTCACGAGAAGCTTCAAATGATCCAACATCTTCTCTAGAAAGGCAATATGAAGACACAGAGGGGACAGCGTATTCAAGCGATGTACGTGAATTATTAGAACTTGTCTACCTTTTCCGTGTTTCATTTCCTTCTTATTCTGAAAAAATTCATGTTTGACAAATGACCCAGGATCTTGAGGAAGAAGAACAAGTACCTGCTCGAGGGAGTGCAGGTTCCAAGAGAAGGCGAGCAACAGAAATCCATAATCTGTCTGAAAGGGTTAGTGATGCCATTGATTTGATAATTAAATCAATAAGCTGATATCCTTTGACAAATCTAATTAGCTGTTATGCATTTATGTGTGCGTACGTGCAGAAGAGAAGAGATAAGATCAACAAGAAGATGCGTGCATTACAAGATCTAATACCCAATTCAAATAAGGTTGGCACTATTTTCATCCAAAACTTAATAAATATATATGTTCTCTTTCATAATCTTTTTCTTAATTTTTTTTTTTTGGTTTTGCTCTTCTACCTGTGGTTGTCAGGTGGATAAAGCTTCTATGCTTGGTGAGGCAATAGACTACCTAAAATCCCTTCAGCTTCAAGTACAGGTATATATTTCCTTACTTTCAGTTTTTGACACACACATGAGACATGCACATGATCATAATAATCTTACACATATATGTAGTTGTAATCCTAACTGTGTGTCCTGGGGCAGATGATGTCGATGGGAACTAGGCTTTGTATGCCTCTAATGATGTTACCAACAGGAATGCAACATATACATGCACCACTATTAACTCAATTTTCTCCTATGGGTGTGGGGATGGATACGAGATTAATGCAAATGGGTGTTGGATGCAGTCCAGCAACATTCCCAGCTTCAGGCATGTTTGGGCTACCAGCTGGTCAGATGCTACCCATGTCGGTATCACAAGCGCCATTCTTTCCTTTGAATATCGGAGGGCATTCCACACACTCATCTGTTCCGATGCCGGCCATGTCTGGAGTGGCCAGTACTCCTCTGGAATTTATGCGCTCAGCTGTCTTTCCAAGTTCAAAGGATATTATTCACTCCAATACATCAGCTCGCAAATGATAAGCAATGGAGGCCAAGCTTCTAGCTAGTTTGGATTGTACAAGCATCGAGTCCAGGCTTGACGTGCTTTCAGTTTCATTATTGGAGGAAATGAATTAATGGCATCAACTGTGAATTAACATATACACCTTTATAGTTCCAAATTGCCTTTATATATATATATATATTATCCTTTTATTAATGGCATTTGTATTATTATTGTCCTGTTAACCTCGGTCAAGATTATCCTTCATGCCACCTCCGAATAAGGTTATTTTAACCAAATTGATGGCTTAAATATTAATTCTGAACTTAAAATGTATTTTTTTAATTTAATGAAAAATGATAATCTCGATTGATTTTAATTTTCTAATGAAATTGAATTTTTTAATTTAATGCTCTTATATAATTAAATGCATGGTTGCTCATCTAATCACATTATTGTTGTTATCCGGATGATAATTGTGATGCGGGCAAAAGCTAAAAAGACAAACAAATAATCATAGAAAAATACAATTTTGATGAGTAAAAAAGTTGCAAGTATAAATTCTGATTTTGCATTTTTATTCTCTGAAAATAAATTTAGTAGTTGACATCATAAAAAGGTTTACAGGTCTTTTAAATAGACCATAAAATCTATCTCTTCTAGTAAATAAAATCAAAATTTGAAAGCATAAAAAAATATAATATTCAAAATAAAACAATAAAACTGGAAATGTCAAAGAAAAACAACAAAATTAGCTCAAATAGAATCTTTTGAATCTAATTTCGAAATATTTAGATAGTAGATGACAAAAAATGTTGGTCACCTATGAACTGGGTCTCGAGAACCTCATGTAAAAATTTCATCCTGATTCAACAATTAAATATTATGTTATGACCTTTTTTAGTCGCTACTCTGGTCTAACGCAACCAAACATCTTCTTTTGGATTTAAACTTGTCATGCTAGTCTACAAAAGTATTTGCTATGTCATCCATGTAGTTTGCTTGTGACAGATCTCTATCTAAATGCACAAAACATTTAATTTTCACGAGCCTTGCTATATCATGTTATCATGATAGTTTTTTAAACAACTCAATAAGAATTCAGTGTGGTTTTATATATAAACTTGCATAGTTTAGCATGCTTAAATAGAGATTAGATGATTCCTTGCGCTACGTTGTAGTGAGATTAAAATTTCTTTACATGTAAAAAACAAATGCCCAAACCATAAAAAAAACTCTTTGACAGTGTCATTAAACCTAACTCAACAAATTAAACTTGAAACCTCTCGACTATACTCCTTACCTAGCTCAGGTCTCAAATTAAATTGTATAGGAGTTACCCTGGTATGACCTAAAAAACTTGATCGATTAAAGCAAACTCAGACAACTGGTAAAAACATGATTTGACTTTACTGGTCAGCATACATTTTAAAGCTGAATTTGAACCTGACTTGGTTCATATCATCCTCCTCTTCTTTTAAAAGATTTAAAAATATTTTCAGGATGATATTTCTTAAAAAAATATTATTAAGATGGCGACATGTTGAATCAACCCAGGTCAACCTACTAAACCCGCAACCTGGATCATGAACTCCATTGAGTTTAATATTTTTATTTTAAACTATTTTTATTTAATTATATGATAAAAAATAGACACTTGTAAAACCAAGCAGCAACTCAATACCAGGATGTTTTTCTAAGACCATAATAATCCAATAAAAAGTAAATCAAAATAAATTATGAAGTTTAATTCTCAATAAATTATGTTTTTTTTTATGGGATTGATTTTTATTTAATAATATGATAAAAAAATAGATGCTTGAAAACCAAGCTTCAACCCAAGTCCGTATATTTTTTTAAGATCACAATAATCTCATTAAAAGTAATTCGAAATAAATCATAAAACACAATTCATAATAATTATATTTTTTACAAAACCATTTTTTATTTAATAACATGATAGATATACCTTTTTTTAATTTAATAATATGATAGATAAAAATAGATGATCGTAAAACTGAGCACCAACTCAATACCAGGATGTTTTTCTAAGACCACAATAATCCAATAAAAAGTAAATCAAAATAAATTATGAAGTTTAATTCTCAATAAATTATGTTTTTTTTTATGGGATCGATTTTTATTTAATAATATGATAAAAAAAAAATAGATGCTTGAAAACCGAGCTTCAACCCAAGTCAGTACATTTTTTTAAGATCACAATAATCTCATTAAAAGTAATTCGAAATAAATCATAAAACTCAATTCATAATAATTATATTTTTTACAAAACCATTTTTTATTTAATAACATGATAGATATACCTTTTTTTTATTTAATAATATGATAGATAAAAATAGATGATCGTAAAACTGAGCATCAACCCAATGTCGGAATGTTTTCCAAAACTATGATAATTCCATATAAAGAAAACAAAAATAAATAAAAAAATTCAATTTTCGATATACTCAATATTTAAATATGAAAATGAAAAAAAAAGGAAAAAAAGAAAAAGAAAAAAAAATGTTATTGTTCATTAGATGTGAGGAGGGGAGCAATGGTTTTCTCTCATCAATTAGTTCTTACTAGATAGGTGGTTTGCGCTACGTTGCGGGTTAACCTGAATTTGTTTCACTACAAAAAAAGATGTTAAGGCAATGTAAGTGATTCCAAAAGAAAAAACCGACATTCAAGTCATCGTCTTGACTAGATGTAATAAGATTGTATGATTTGATTAACATGAAATAAAAAATGCAATGATATTAAAATAAAATGATAAAAAAATTGAAAAAAAAGATAAAAAAAAAACAATTAGAGCCCAACCGGGTTAGCATGCTAAATTTGTGATGCAGTTGTGATACAAGGGCAACTCCGTTGAAAGCAAATTGAATAAAACAATGAAGTTTAATTATCAAACAATCTATTGTCGAAAAAAATAAATTAAAAAAGCAACAGAAATTTTTTTATCTAAATTATCTTAGGTTAACCTGTTAACCCTGTGACCAGGGGCATTATGATTGGGATAACCTCGTGGACAGGAAAGAAAAAAAGTACAAAAATCAATTCCCAGTAAATCAAACATTGAAAGATAAGATTGGAAATTTTTTTTTTGAAAAAAACCTAAAAAAATAAAATCAACCCATGTTAAATACTGAAACTCACGATTTTTGTCATGAGCCCAAAACTAACGCTATAGAAGAGAAACCTTAAAAAATAATGAAGTAAAGAGAAATACCAAAGGATGAAATTAGGAGAAAGAAACAGTAAAAAAAGATAAAAAAAATAAATAGCAATAAAAAAAATAAAAAAATCTGATAAAAATAAATCAAAATCCAACACTAAGGGATGGAATTAAAAACACAACTCAATTAGAAAAAGGATAAATAAAAAATAAATAACAATTAAAAGAATGTTGACTCAATTTGTTACAAAAATAAAATGAAACTAAATAATGAGGGACTAAATTGAAAGAAAAATAATAATAAAAAGATAAAAATAAAATTAAATAATAATCAAAAAAATAAAGATTAAATTGAAGATGAATTTTTTTAAAAAAGACACATAAATAACAATTAAAAAATCAAAATCAAAATTGGTACAAAAATAAAATAAAATAAAATCAAGTGATGAAGGACTAAATTGAAGAAAAAATTAATGCAAAAAAATAAAATAAAAAAAATTAAAAAAAATCAAAAGAATGAGGACTAAATTGAATATAAAAAACAAATTAAAAGACATCTTTGTATTTTACCAAAGTAAAAAGAGAGGGGAAAAAAAAAAAGAAGGAAAAAAAAAAAAGCATCCCGGAGCCACACCTCATGTCTTCCGCTGACACACGCCCATCCGTCATAAAAATCTTGGTGAGAGGCTCCCAACGCCACCGTAGATTGTAGTGTTTGTCAGAAAAGCCCGCAATCGACACCCAAAAGTCGCGTGCAGATATTCTGTGGTGATGCGTTAAGACTTTTTTGTATTTTTTTTTATTGGGCAATAAGGGATATTGTTATTTTGATGATTAAATCTCTCCAGAACAAGAATTTGGGTTCCCAGTCTGATCTTTGCCCACTAAATGCCTTGTATCGGGCTGTTGCCATTATTTCGTCGTCCTAATCGGGGACTTCTTTTCTTGAGAATTCCTTCACCGATGACACTGAATCTGTTTCTACTCAATTCAATTCCCACTTCTCCCATTGAAATTGTTTGTGGGTTTGGCTTTGAAGGAGAGAATTGGAATTTTGAAGGTGGGCGAGGATCCGAAATATCAAAACTCGGGGCTAAAAGGATTTTAAAGAAAACGACGCCGTTTGATGCAACCGCCTCCAGTATTTCCTAATTTCAATTTTGGATTTAATAAATTACCTTCTATGCTCGATAAACTAGGATTTCTTGGTGGAGCTTCACTATGAAAAGTGAAGCAGCCCTTTTCTTTTTATTTATTTCATTTTTTTTTACCATTCTTCTTTTTTTTCTTTCTAATTTTTTCTTTTTATCTTCTCAATTTTAAAATTAGATTTTTTTAACAGTCATCTAGATTGTTTTTTAAATAATAAAATTAATTAAATTATATCAGATCAATTCTCATATAATTTAATTTTAAACATGGGTAAAGTAATGAGTTAGGATGAGAGGTTTTTCCTATTAATTTAATTTATTTTTTTAATTTCATCCTCAAATTTTTTTCTATAGGTCGGGTTGCTTTTAGATCGGTCAAGTTAACTGAGTTATGTCTGAACAACTCTCACACAATTTAATTTTAAATTTGTATTAAGCAAGAAGTTGGCAAGAAGTTTCAAAGTTAATTCAGTAAGTTAAGTTTAATAATAATATCAAATAATTTTCGTAACCTGAATATTTTTTTTGTTATGTTAAAAAAAAACATGATCCACTAGTAATACAACACTTACATGTAAACTAATATGTTATGTAAAAGAGAAGAATATAAAAGAATCTCGACTCATAAAATGTTAATAGAAAATCACCCCGTTTATAAAGTTTTAGCGAGACTAGTATTTTATTTGTTTTTATTTGTAATTATGTAATAAAAGGTTTTTTTATTTAACAGTAAATTGTATATTAATGAAAATTAAATCCTTTCTTCGGTATTGTTAAGGTCATATTTTTTATATTGATATGATGCATTCAGAACTCGCGCATGATGCATCAGCTGATGATCCATCCTATACATATTTAACCATAAAATTAGAAAAAGAGAGAAAGGTTTTGTATAGAATACCCTGAACTCATTTAACACTCCCTAGCCAACTTCTCAGGTGGGTTATCTAGGCGTTGCTGTGGTTGCTTTGGTAATTGTTCCATTTACAAAGATTTTGCAAATATGCAGGTTTGTCTTGTGGAGGCCATATTCCTTGACCAAAAGCTTTAAAAAAAACAGGGGATTAAAGGACCCCCACCCTGCTCGGTCCTTTTCGGGTCTCTTGGGAAAATAAAGAAGCTGAAGAAAGTGGCGGATGATATTGTTTTTAGATACAAAATCTAATGACATGAGCCCAGAAAGTTCTCCCACACTATCACAAATGGTCATCTCAATACGGCTAGTTAATCATTTTTTCGCTTTTCCTACCGTTGGTTTTAGTTCTAGCTACGGAGTCTTTTGGGATCCATCGAGTGGTAGTTTTCAAAATCTCGATTTGCATCAGATCATGGCTAGCTCTGAACAACAAGTTTGTGTTTTTCTTCTTCTTTTTTCTAAAAAAAGGGGTTATATTCAGTTTAATTCGTACCATTTTTAGTTATTAACTCTTTCACACTACAGGAGAGACGCTTTTGTTTTGGTATGGGCCGTTTCCGATTATCACCATTGCAGACCCCGAGCTAGCCAAGCAAGTACTATCAAATAAATTAGGTCTCTACATCAAGCCCAGTATGAGATACCCAATAGACACACTCCTGGGTAAAGGATTGGTTCTACTTAATGCACTGGACTGGGCTAGACACAGAACAATCCTTAATAAAGGCTTTTCCATGGACAAGCTCAAGGTATTGCTTTTCTTCTTCTTCTTCTTCTTCTTCTTTGAACTGAGTTTGATCAATTTGATTTTCAGTGTCATTCTGGAAAAAAGGAAAGGTTTTATAAACTCGGCCATGCCATGCCCTTTTTTCTTAAATTCTC
Organism: Populus deltoides; assembly: GCA_015852605.2. NCBI lineage: Eukaryota > Viridiplantae > Streptophyta > Magnoliopsida > Malpighiales > Salicaceae > Populus > Populus deltoides. Next base: position 8,194,700 of record CM027583.2, on the reverse strand, counting down.
ATAAACTACTAAATATAATTAGTTTTCATGCCTTTTGTTTCTGGACCTGGCAGGTTATGATAGGGAGAATGGCAGCGTGTAGACCGACAAGTGGAAAAACCGGAGTGTAATCACCAAGGATGAATATATAAAGATAGACATGAAAGAGCAATTTCAAACGCTTACTGCTGATATAATAGCCCATACTGCCTTTGACAGTAGCTATGTTCAAGGGAAAGAATCCTATAAAGCACAAAAAGAACTTCAAAAATGTTGTGTTGCTTTAAGTACGCACATTTTATCCCTGGCAGCCAGCAATTGCCCTACTCAAATAATTCTCTTATCCCAGATGCTCATTTTGTTGAATTTTGCCACTTCCTTAAGACAAGTGATTAGTCTGTTTTTTTCATTGTTTATTTAATCATACTCTATCTCTTCTTTGTGATCCTTTCAGATATCTTCCTACCCCGTCAAACATTCAGGTGTGGAAGCGAGACAGGAAAGTGAAGAATACGCTAAGGCAGGTCATAGAAAGTAGAACGAAATCCCAAGTTGAAATAAGTTCAAAAGATTGTTATGGATATGATGTTCTTGGTTTAATGGTTGAATCCTTACAAACTACTGGCAACGAAGATAGTCCCAAGTTGAACATGGATGAAGTCATAGAGGAGTGCAAGACGACGTTCTTTTTTGCTGGTCAAGAGAGACCACCTCCAATTTATTAACTTGGACCATTTTCATGCTGTGCCTGCATAAAAAATGGCAAGAGAGGCTGCGACAAGAGGTATTGAAGGAATGCGGGATGGGAATTCCAAATGCTGAAATATTGTTGACCAGGTTAGCCTTATTGGTAAGTTATCATATAGTTTTGTTATAGCAATTGCAATGTAATCATATTGTCAAAAGGACTAAAATCTTGGATATTATGTTTGTAGGTGAATATGGTTATTCTTGAAACTTTGAGACTTTACTGTCCAGAAATAGCTAGGTTTGATCAGAGAAGCATCACAAGTTACAAAACTAGGGAATTTGATGATTCCAAAAGGTTTATATGTAACAATTCCTGTCGTCTCGATCCATAGGAGTAAGGAATACCGGGGACAGGATGCTAATCAGATCAATCCATTGAGGTTCATGAATGGACTCTCCCAAGCTGCAAAACATCCAAATGCCTTGCTCGCCTTCGGAACAGGCCCAAGAGCTTGCAATGGCCACAATTTCGCAATGTTGGAAACGAAAACGAAAATATACTTTTAAAACATAAACACAAATAAGTTCTCGTATGTTGTGGTATATTAATCTTGTACAAGATGACTCACCTTATAGAATGGCTTCCTTATTTTCAAAGTAAAATTAAAAGCAATAATGTTTATATAGAGTTTCTGGACTGATGCAACCATATCAATCCTGATTTAAACGGTTTGTTACAGAATCGTCATGGTTTGACAAGTTAAAAAAAATAAAATAGAAAAGGCTATTCCGAAAAGACATGTGTCAAGAACAACGGTCCATTGTAGTAAGATAATGAAAGTTCAATTTTGAAGTCAACAAGGACACACCTTTTTCTTAATGGAAATGGCCTTGTAGAAATTCGAGAGTTACACGAGGAGAAGGGACCAGAGGCTTCACATCTGACTGACCAGGGACAACGAAAATTGTGCCAGCCAGGGTTGAACCATAATGATTCGAGTGTTGTTGTCAATATGCTCCATGTACTTGCACCGAGAATCGAACTGGCTAGGACTCGAGAAGTGGATAAATTTAATTTTATGAATCGGTGGGCTTGGTGGACTAATGAAATCTCATTTTCGAATCTCGAACTGTCTCCTAACAGACGTTGTTATCTCCTGCCACTGCCATATAAAATTGCTTTCATATAATATATGGTAACAATTCCTAATCTGACTGAAATGATCTTGATGTGGTGTTTAGCCTATTGCTTAGCTTTCGAGTTGATTGGATACTTTTTTCTTTATCTTCTTATTTTCAGGCAGCTTCGCGAGCCCTTCTATTCATGTACTCCTGTTGTACACGAAATGCACATTCTCCCCGGCTTGTAGAGCCGAAAACATTCACGAACATTAGTAATACGCGTAAAACAATTATTTAGAAAAGGTAGCATTATACGTTATTATCTCAATTTTCCATCCTGCATTTTCTTTTTTATATGATAATCATTAATCACATTACTAAAAAAAACATTAAAAGATTTGAGTTGAAATCACAATATTTTTTTTAAATTTTTTTTATTAAACTTAGTAAAGTATATAATCTCATCTATAAATTAGATGAGTTAACTTGGATCAAACTAAATATATATTGTTTTAAAATCTTCTTTTTAAAAAATTAAAATGATAATGTTTTTTAAAAAAGTCAAACTATGTTTTTAACTAAGTTATATCGAGTCAACTTCCAAACAATTTAATTTGAAACCTGATCACAGTCAGGAGTCAGGTCGATAAATTATCAGCCGAGTTTAATAATACTATTTTAAACTGCTACAACTAGTTCTGACTAGCAACAAGTTTAGAGTTAGACTAAATCACTGGTATACATTAGGCAATGGGTTAGATCAAATTATTCTTTCAACATTAAAAAAAATATATATATATAGCTATTGCTAATGTGTTTTAAAAAAAAATAAAAATTAAAAACACGAATTAAAAATTAATGCATATTGATGATATCTTTTTTAACTATCAAGAATGTTACATATTAGATGATAGTTTTAAAAAAATATTGAGATGAAAACACATTATATATATCAATTGACGTAATCTATCAAACTTGTAATCCGAATCATAAGACCATAATAACATTGTATAAAGCAAATAAAAAAAATTGTGAAGGTCAATTCCTGTAACCCGATGTTGAGAAATGAAATTGAAAAAGATATTACATTAATAAAAAAGAGTCAAAACTAGCGGTCTGTGCCATAAATCTCATCGGATCTAATAATTTTTTATAAATAATTTTTTTATTTAATTATATTACAACAGATATAAATGATTAAAAAAAAAATTGAGCACCAACGAAAGGTCATTCATGTAAGACCACAATAATTCTATAGAAACCAAATCAAAATATATTATCAATGAAATAGTAAAAAAAAGAATAAAGAAAAAAAAGTTGATGAAAAAAAAACCCACATAATCAATGGATATATATTGCCTATATTTAAATTGCATTTGACATGAACTATATATATAAAAAACTATTGAGTCATATTTATAAAAAATTCATGACAAAAATAATTTAAGTATGTTTCTTTGAATAATCAAGTTTGTATAATTCCCAATCAATAAATTAAGAGCAAGATTCCGGCCAAAATCACAAAGTACCATTTGGTTTAATTAAATTACAATTTACTCTAACAACGTCTTTTTATTCCTTTTCATTCAAAAGCAAAAGCCAGCTTAAGATAATCTTAAAGTGAAGTCTGTTTCAGATTATTCTGTCGAAAATCAATTATTTTGTAGGTACACGAATTATGTAGATTTATAATTGGTTGATTAGGAGATCTGTTAAACACCCTCCAATAATATCTTGAAGTATTAAAGAGCGAATACTGGATTGATTAGACCCAACTCAATAGCCGGATCAAATCTCACAGTGTACAAAAGAGAGACTTTATAATTATGCTTCGTTAATTAAGGACTAATTATCCCCTTAATCGAGGTCAATGATGCTACGGGCAATTAATGGAAATCGACCATCATTCCCCACTACATGTAAAAGGGGAGATGCATATACTCGAAGCCAGGGGGGGGGCAAACCTAGCTTTATTTGATAAATCTTTTGGATAATCGAGGGGTTTAATGGTGTTCAATCCTCCCTGTAATTGCTGTCTTCGTTCTCATTAAAGTCAAATTGCTATTATAATTCTGATCTTTAATGTTATCTTCGGCAGCTGTGCTTTATTGGATTGAGCAGGTACACTCTACTCCGCATAATCGACCGACTCAAAAGATCATCAAAAGTGTTTCACTTAATTATTGTGGTTTGAACATAAACACTGTCTCTTAACGAAAGAGACGTCGGATTTGTTTCCTCCTATTAGCATGATTGAGGGCAGTAATGGGAGGGCTTAAGAAAAATACACGATACAGATGCATGTGCTAATGTTGCCTGCCTCCAATGTTTATGGGCCTATCGACGAGAGATACATTAGGGTCTTATCTTGAATAGACACTCCTTCTCTAATTCTCAGTGCTTAGGCCTTTCAGCACTCCAGAAGGAACGTGGCATGCCGCTACAAAAGAGAGTGGGTCATCGGGTGGGTTGATTCTGGGCCGCTAGCTATCATCAAAGTTACAATAACAAGCAGCCTTAGTGATAGAAAGTTGTCCAGTTGCAGATACGAAATAATTTGCCAATTTAACGAGAACTAATTAGCATCACGTCTAATCCCATTATCCCAAAGGGATAGTTGATCTTTCTTGTCATCCTTTTTGGAAAGAGATGGATTGAAGATAATGAAGTCTGAGGCTACCTCTTCTTTGTTCAAGGACATTTCAATTGATGCCTCTTCAGATTTCAAACTACCTGTTGATTAATCAGAATGCTTCAAACTCGTCATCCTTGCACATGCTTAATTTCTTTTCTGTGCAAGTGCTCATCATCCATGTCTTAATTTTACTCTCTCTCTCTCTCTCTCTATATATATATATATATTATGTATGTATGTGTATGTATGTATATGCTCTGTTCCTCCTCTTCTTTTTTTCCTGAGATGATGATATATACAACCATGTCTTCTAAAAGCTATTGAACCGGGTTCGTCTAATGGACGACTAATTAAGTACTTGTTTTCATCTGAAGAAAATTACAGAATACCAACCAAAAGTTTAGATTTGATGAAAAAGACATCAATATATAGTATGTCAATATTGCATCCAACGTACAAAGAAAAAACTTTAAATTAAATGCTTTGGCTCTATTTATCAATGCCATGCAATCAACTTTTCTATGCAATCCAATAAAAAACATTTGAATTATTAAATAAAAATAACCAACAATGGATTTTAAAAAAATACTTAAGGTTTTATATGTAAGTTACAGTGTTTTTATTAAGTCATAAAGCCATAGCTACAAACTAATTTGGTAAATCTATAACTAAATTATCTTTGTAATAACAAAATAATATTTGAATCATAATTATAAAACTTGAATTAGTCTTGAATTAATTTGGCGAGTCGATCTGAAACCTAAACTAGTCTTGGTTAAAGAAAAATTAAAAAAAAAAACTCAATTATAACTCAATTAAACAATTCAATTGACTTGATTGATGTAGACTTGACCCAATCAAAATATAACTCTTACCTTATTAATTTTAATTTTATTTTGACAAAACATATTATTTTAATTTTTTTATATAAAAAAAATTAGAATCACGGGATGGTTTCACAACCATGTTTCAATTGTTAAGAGTAATTAAAATATTCAACTTTTTAATTACTCTTTAATAATGAGGTCGGCACAAAATTCTGAATAATTAAATAAACAACGAAAATATATAATCTAGGCCGACATTTATATAGATAGAGAGATGTGGTGGCCATTGACAAGCGACCCCACAACATATATCTCTCTCACGACCAAGCTTAAAATGAATTAAAAAAATCAAGATTAAATTGCTAACCGATAGTACTAGATCAATATTTGCACTGTTATCCAGTTTGTTTTTGTTTTATAAAAATATTTTAAAAAAAATTTAAAAATTTTTATTTTTTTTATTTTAAATTAATATTTTTTTGGTGTTTTTAAATTATTTTGATGTGTTGATATCAAAAATAATTTTTAAAAAATAAAAAAATATATTATTTTAATACATTTTCAAATAAAAAACATTTTAAAAAATAACCGCATCCATACAAATATATACAGGATCAAGAATAATTGATTCTCGTGCATGACATCGGAATCGCAATTCATTCGGCAGGGATTTTATTGAAATCCCTTTACTGAAATAGCAATGATGAATTAAAAGTGGTTTTTTTATTTGAAAAGATAAAAAAAATAATGTTTTTCTAAATTAATCTTTTTATATTAACACATATCTAAAAACATTCTAAAAAAATTAATTTTAAAAAAATCAAAATTCTTAAGAACACCGTTTCTGCTGTAAAAACATATATTCACTTAATTAAGAGGTTATGTTAATGGTTAAAGAAATTTGTTTTCTTGATAGAGTTTTTTAATTCAAGGCTTAGAACGAGCATTCAGAAAGATTATTAAATTTCTTTTATTATACGTAGATTGAAATGAAAGTATATCTGTAAGATTATTTTATATAAAGATATTTAATTAATTAGACGACGTCGATCTATATATAAAATAGTTTTAAAGATACCCAAATCAGAAAATAAATGTATATATGTGTTCTTCATTAATCTCAATATTCCTTTCAATAAAGCCATCCAATATTTAACGGTGTATATTATAGGGTTTTGAATGCATGCTTTTCTCTCTTTCTTTTTCCCCTTAATTGTTCCATCGCACATTCACTCCTAGAAAGTATATATTAGAGAAAACTGGAAAAACTGAGTACATCCCGTGATCTTCTTCCTCTTCTTTATGTGATAAACCATATTTCTCCATGGAAAACTAGAAAAAGTTCATTTATTAATCACAAACTCTTTCAACTTTTCAAGATAAAAGAACAAGGACATGGTTTTATTAGCTTGGTCCTAGAGTAGTAGATGACCACACGTGACCAATCCAGTCGTGTGGATAGCGATCGATGCATCTATCCATGTATACAGAGTCTTTTATAATTTATATATGGTGTTGGTGGAGAAAAGTAGCAAATCAAACTGTGGCTGCCTTCAATATCAATTTGATATACTGGCAGATCTGCACCAGGCCCCAGTTTGGATACTAGCTTCTGTAGTATGAGAAGCTACAGGTCACCATGCATTGAACTTGCCAGCCAGGCCCCGAATCTCTGTAATTTCTTTTCCGAAAATTCATCAAACAGCAATGATCTATAGCTAGGACCTGCTAATATAATTCTCATGAGAGAGAGAGAGAGAGAGAGCTGGATAGGAATGGAAACTATTTGGCGACCCTTTCACAGAAGCCACACACTAAAAATGTTAAATTGTAGAAACTCAATCTTAATTGAATTTTTCAGCAAATTGCATACTTCTAATAGTTGTCTTGTTTATGCTTGTAACCACACTTCTTTTTATAGATTGTATCTGCTGTTTTTGTGGTAAAAAAATACCTTAATAATTAAAAATTAATTATGATTACATTTTCAAGAACAACCTTAGCATTGTTATTGAGACATTTATTTTGGGAATTGAGTGACAAATACAGAAAACAAACCTTAAAAAGGTTTTTGAGAAAAAGAATTATTGATTACCAAATTTAAGACATGAAAACAAGAAAAGCACCAGTTATTTTTTGTATGAACTACGACGTTACAGCTGCTCTTCCGAAGCCAGAATGGGGCCCATGCTCCCAGACCAATGAGAGGTAGGAACAAGAGCGGCATAAAATTACACGTGGAAGTACGGAGAGGATGTGACGCTGGGTTTACAGGTGGCTGAGATAGTTGATGGGTCCCCCAATAGCAGACGCACACGTGTTGGCGATCGCGCCATATATTAGTAATTTGTTTTATTTTGCGGGGGTAAAAGCAAAGCTTCTTCGGGCAATCATTAAACCGTTACGACACAAATCTTCTCTGTGTTGTGGGTTTGTTGGGCCCATCATTACCTCTTTCGTTACGCTTTTTTACGTTGGAAAATCAAGTAAAAAGGCTCCCTCAGTTTGGTTGCAGTGTAGTAGTTTTCATGTCAGGTGGGATAAAAATATTTCTGAACAGAAATAAAAATATGCTGTTCGATTGATTTAACTTCGTACGATTATAAAATTAAATAGTACAGGGCTCCTTAATATGATCCAAAAGTTTGGAATTTAACTCAAGTGATTGGAAAAAAAAATTAAGAATTAAATTGAGAAAAAAAATGGATCAACAAAAAATCTTCTTGACCTGACATATGTTTTAGTTTGGGTTTCAAATTAAACCATGTAGGAGTAGCTCTTACATGACCAATCAACTTGGTTGGTTCAAAGATAATCTAGCTACCTAAAAAAAATATAAGGATAAAATTGATAAAAAAATAATTAAATTGTCAAAAAAAATCTTAATTTGACTCCTAACCTAACCTGAGTTTAAAATTAAACCAAGTGGTGGTTTCCCCGATATATTCTAATGGAATTAACTGGTCCAAAAGCAACTTGAAAAACTATTAAAAATTATGAGGATAAAAATGAGAAAAAAAAAACTAACTTTAAATGAAGAGGGAACATGGAATAAATGGCGGCGGATTGAGAAAAGAAAAAAATACGTAGCTTCATTGTTTATATGAATAATAAATCTCCATAAAGAATCCCAATTTTTTAGTATAGAATATAACTAGGTTACTACTCCACACTACTACATATCAAGCCAATTTTTTTAAAACCACAAACAAACATAGATGCCAAAAACAAATTGGCATTGTGACATATTAAATCGATCTTGGTTAACTCTTATTAACCTTTTAAATTGGTGACTAAGTTCTTTAGACAATAATGACCCTTTAAAAACCAAATCAAAATGAATTAATCATACACCAATCAAAACAAAACATTAAACGAAGATTAATTAAAAAAATATTATTAAGATAATAACATAATGAATCAATTTTTATTACATAACTTAATTTGTCAAACTTGCGACTTGAGTCATGAACTTTATTAGGTTAAATAATTTCATTTTGTAAATTTATTTTTCACGTAAATATATGATAAAAAAAGTTTAAATGATGTAGTTGAAAGGAAAAAAATAAACAAAGGTCATGTGCGAATGCTTGGCTTTGGTCATGGCCCAACATTCTTGGAGCTTAAGAAAAAGAGCCCATAAGCGTGAATCAATCTTTATTTCATAACTTAACTTGTAAAACTTACGATCTGAGTCATGAACTTTATTAGATTAAATAATTTTATTTTGTAAATTTATTTTTCACATAAATGTATAATAACAAAAAAAAAATTAAAAACAAAGTTAAAGGATGTAGTTGAAAGGAAAAAAATAAACAAAGGTCATGTGCGAAGGCTTGGCTTTGGTCGTGGCCCAACATGCTTGGAGCTTAAGAAAAAGAGCCTATAAGCGTAAATCTCCAATGCAGGTCTGCATGCCTAGGACTTTTCAATACTCGTTTTCTTTTTGTAAAGGGCAAACAAATTGTCGTCCACCTCCTTTAAAAAAAAGAAGAAGATATTGAGTTTGTGGCTGATTGTTTGTAGATTTCATCAACCAGTGGTGGAAATTCGAACAAAGTGGAAATTCTATTTCTCGATTTTGATCTGTTTTTTATGGCAATATTGAGTTTCAAAACAACCACTATCAAACTACTCTTGTTGATTGGAATCTATTGACACTAAAATTAACTTTTTTAGGTCCTAGAATCAATGTCAATTGATGTCTTTCTATCTTTTTGTCAGAATACGATGACTTTATCTCTCGTCTCTCAAACCCATTGACTGAAAAATAAGAAAAACAAACTTTTAGATCAAAATTAAAATCTGAAAAATTAACGGGACTGAGAAGGTTGGAAAAATAAAGTAAGAGGATAAAAATGATTTTTGGAATCAAAATCTAGATCGGCAATGAAATTTCACTATGTTTTACACTTTGGTCCCCTATTTTTTAATTTGACAAAAACTAGATAATTTTTAATAAATTATAACACAATTTGGACATGGAAAGATGCAACTGAAAAAAAAATAAGAACAAAAGGAGGTCTATAATAAATGTCCTAGGTGTTATAGTACATGGTGTGTGCTTTTGATATTAGTATGAATGCAAGATGGAATTCTAACTTTGACTTATGAAGTAGCTTTTTAGATGGAAGCCACACTTGCACAATTATTTATCAAAACATAGGTTTAGAGAATTAAAAAAAAACAATTACCATATTTTGAAAAATGTTTAGACAAACTATCACTGGTAAAAATTCTTTGGAACATAGCACAGTTTGATAAAAACAATACTTAGAAAGTGTGACATTTTAAAGTGTTGCATTTTGCAACGGTGGCATTTTAATTTTAGGACAGACGAGAGAAAAAAAACATTTTAATTTTAATTTTAAATTGTCTATTGTGTTGCGTAATGATGTGGGTTGGATGAAAAAAAATTTGATTGTAACAAAAAATATTTAGGTCATAAAAAACTATTTGATATTGTTATTAAACTCGGTTTATCGAGTCAGCCTTGAACCTTTCAACCAACTCCTTACTTATCTCAGGTTTAAAATTAAATCATGTGAGAGTTGACCCAACGTGACCTAGTCAACTTGACTAGTTTAAAGGTAACCTAGACGATTAGTAAAAAAATTCTAACAATAAAATTGATAAGCAAAGGATCAAATTGATATAAAAAATAAAAACATCGACCGAACTTCTTGCCTATCCTGGATTTAAAATTAAACTGTGTGAATGTTATCCTGACATGATCTAGTTGTTTTAACCAATCCAAAGGCGACCTAAATGATTGTTAAAAAAAATATAAGGATGAAATTGAGGAAAAAAATAAAAATTAAATTGAAAGAAAAAATAGTAAGGAAATGAAAAAAGGGGTTGAATTGAAAAAAGAAAAAAGAAAAGGAGAGGAACTTCATTGTTTATAAACGGTAAAGCTCTATAAAATTTTCAAAGCATTTTAGATGTACTTGATGTAGACCTACACTACGCCGCATGGATGAATTGTTATTTTTATTTAAAAAGTAATGTTCAAGTGTTGTATGAATTGTTATTTTTATTTAAAAAGTAATGTTCAAGTGTCGTAAGAATGTTTTAAGGAAGGAAGAAAATTTTGTAATTTAGTTCATAGACCCGACTAAGTCGAATAAGATGGTTTGTTTTAACTAAATGGTATATAAAAAAAAAAAAAGCAATGATAGAAAATGGAACAAATAAAAAAAAGTGATCACAATTATTATTTTTCTATAAAAAATAATGTTCAAGTATCGCAAACATGTTTTAAAGAAGAAGAAAAATTTGTGACTTAGTTCATAGACCCGACTAAGTTGAATAAGTTGGTTTGTTTTAACTAAATGATAAAAAAAAATAGGCAATAACAGAAAATGGAACAAATAAAAAAAAGTGATCACACTAATTTGAAAAAAAAATCTTTCTTCAAAAGGGAAAAAACGATGTTGCTCATTTTCTATTTAATTAAATATGAAAGGATAAAATTAGTTTAAAAAGACCAAATTAATCCGAGTTGCCATTACAAACTTGTAACCTGGATAATAAGCATGGAAAACCCAATAGAAAGAAAATGTGAAAAAAATCACAAAGTTTGATTCTCAGCAAACCAATTGTAAAAGTATGAAACTGATAAAAAAAATTAACAAACAAAAAGGACCTAAAAAAATCATTACCAAGTAATACGACCAAGACTCGCGACTCAGATCATGCTAAAAGGATAACCTAGTGAAGTCTAAAATAGGAAAATGATGAATATTAGTTTCAAAACAAACCAAACCTTTAAGGACGAAACAAAAAAAAGATTATAATTCCTTTTTAAAAAAGTGACTCCATAAAAAAAGTCGAGCAAATTTGGGTTAACACGCCATACCCGCGACTTAGGTCATGACATTAAGATTACCCGACAGAAAAAAAAATCACGAAGCCTATTACTTTTTTAAGAAATCAATGCCGAATGATGAAATTGAAAAAGAAAATAAGAAAAAAAAAGTAATGTCAACCTGCGTTAATTTTTCAAACTCGTAACCTGGGTCAATTAACTAAAAACACCCTATTTGAAAAAATTACAAAGTCAAATTCTCAACCAATCAGATATTGAAGGATAAATTATTTTTAAAAAAATCAATTATACAAAAGGATCCAAAACAAAAAAAATGCAATTAAAATAATAAAGATCAAAATTGAAATAAAAAACTAAAATAGAGGATAACAATAAAATTTTGATTGAAAAGTGAAATTAAAAAAAGAATTAATTTAACAAAGGGACAAAAAAAACAAAATCAAAAGAATAAGGACCAAATTGAAAAAAAATATCACAAATAGGATTGAATGATGAAATTGAAAACAAATCAAAATTTTACAAAAGACTAATAATACAAATTAGAAATCAAAGGAAGAAGAACTGAGGTTGAAATCTTAATAAAAAATAGGATAACTCTGAAATTTTAAATAATCAACACAATTTTTAAGGGTAGGAGAGAGAATAAGAAAAAAGGAAACAAAACACTGATGGTAACAAGTCGCCCCACAATAGGCACCACGCACTACCTTTAAAGGAGGAGAACGTCGCGATAATTCCAATGATATGATGGAAGGAAATCTTTGGCCACCGGAAGATGCCGTATGCATCATCAAAATAACCCTCTTACTGACGTATCTGTTCCATGCACCAACCACTTTTGATTTTTTTAATTATATTTATTATTTATTAAAATATAAAATTACCCCTCATCCAACTTTATTATACCTAAAAAACAAAGTTGAAAATACAAAAAAATCATGGTTATCAATTTTAATTTCTTTACTTTTAAGGGTAATTTAGTCATTTTAATTTGTTTTAAAAATGAAAAAAAACCAAGTTATCCCCGATGAATCTGATAATAGTTAATGAGCCATGTAAAAAGACCAAACTACCCCAATAAAGTTAAATGAATCTTTTTGGTAATGGAAAAATTAATTATCATTGTAGTATTCCGGTGAATGGTAACTTTCTCTATGGGTGAACAATGTTTTTTCAAGGCTTATTAGCTTTTGTTAATATGCCTCAATTTCTCTAATTTTCTAATTCCAATCAATGTGTTCTTTTCACTCGTTTTGAAGTGCTGTCCCAAGGAATCTTTGTAAGTTTTTTTGGTCTCAAAGCTTAAAACTTTTATCTGTATCCTAAAATTTATTTTGTATATTTAATGGATGAGTTTGAAGCATATAGATTTAATTTATGAACAAAGATTTAACTCTCACTGGTCAGATAGATTGCATTCTAAGAAAAAAAATATAAAAGATTTTAAGAGGTTTAGACTATATATACAATGATGTGTCATGAATCTTAACATTTTACGATGAAAACCTTGTAAGATTTTAAGAGGTATTGAAGATCTTGTAAAATGATGGATCGCAACAGATTTTCAATGATGGAATTCTAAGAGAGTGATTTGGGGATTTCGTATAGAGAGAAAGCAAGATTGGGCTCATCAAATTGAAAGGATGCAAGAAGGTTTAGCTAGTGACGTCAAACGTGGCGGATATATCTATATATATATATATGAAGTAGATAATATTACTTCTGAAATGGTACAAAGTCTTAAAATTCTGCTGTAAAGCCGATGAAAAGGAAGCCATTCGAGAACACTCGGAATGTTAAAGAAAGAAAGAAGAAAGTTCCCGTGCATTAGGATTAGCCAACCAAACAGGCTTTTATTACGCAACTCCTAATTAGATTTGTCCTTGCAACAGCTGACACACAAACATTTATACTGGTGAAAGTATTTTAAAATATCAGAAAGATGAAGCTTTAACGTTGAAACAAATGGAGCTTACTATTTATCTTACTACTCCTTGTTTACAGTTAAAGGGGCAGCATAGTAGGGAAGTGATTGGTGAATAGTGATGCAAAGTCATTATAATAATTATAATGGCAGACAAATAAGTGGAAATCCATCACTGATCTGGGATGTAAACCATGGGGTAACGGTGAAATTAATCAAGTTAAAAATGGGTTTGCCGACAATCACTGTTCTTAATGATGGCGTATGGCGTGTCTCGTTCATGATCCTTGATTTCCCTTCATCATAAACAGAATATAAGGAAATGAATAGCCTTGGAAACAATTCCAGTTCTGTTTGCTGATTAAAAATTAGGGTGAAAAGTCAATTGCTGTGGGGTCTGAGAATCTAAAGTAAGTACTAAGTGAAACTTGACCTTGTGCACAAACATGAGATTAATTTCACCTCACCTTGACAATCAATCGATTTGCATGGTCATGATAATCAATCATGGGAATTTTACCACCTCACATGAGATGAGTCATGTCATCGCTTGCTCAGCAGAGGGCCCTATACATGGACAGCCGGGATCGTGAGTCCCTACTTTACAGCCTTGCTTGAAATTGTATGTGTAAATGAATAGGGTCCCTTCAATACAATATATGACATCATATTAAATGAATGCTCGGTTTGGATTCGTTTCTATGGCTCTCCTGAACTACAATTTCCCCTACTTATCTTTCCGGGATGATGCTTTCAGGTCTGTTTATTGTAGTTGATCTGAAGAATGTGACGCATCCTTAGCGTGATGCATGCGTCGGGTCATCTTTTATAAATAAGACTGCCTTCTGGGGCTATTTGGCCTCCTCCCTGGACCAGGAAGGAATACCTGTCCGAGCCCTATTTCACGTTTCACATGATTTACAATTACTCTTGAGGAGGCCGGCATTAATGGTTATAGTTAATTAACCTGGCCCAGCATGAACTATCTATATATAAATGACTTTTGCTCCGATCACTTTTTGCCCATCTTCATTTTACCTCCTCTTGGTATCTGCAGATTAATGATCCCGATTTTTTTCTTAAGGGGAAAAAAAAAAAAAAAAACAGAGAGAAATGAGAAATGCAGTACTGCAGCATTGACACACTTCCAGTACTTTTGCGCATGAACGGCATCACATTTCCTAGCTCAAACTGGTTCTTAATTCCCCTGTTGGCATTATTTTTTTTTACCTTGAATTATCGGAGAATGATAATCGAAAACTATACCCCCAAAAGTTAGAATCTCGTAGTGTGAGAGGTATAGTAATCTTTTCTTTTACATAAATATTAAGTTTTGAATATTCTGATATTGATAGGATAGGATCTCGTCATATATTTATTGATTTGAAAATGTCAAAATTACTTGCTGATGTACAAATAGACAATACACTCTACATACAACCATATCATTACCGAAAAAACTGATAGATGGAATGGCCCTACGTGGGGGCTAATTGGACTCATGTCACATATTATTATTATTAAGACCCCACAAACACCAAAAACCTTATCTAATTGCCCCATTTATTTTCTTTACCTGTGGTGATAAACATAAAGTGGGAAGTGCTTTAATGAGGTTAGATTTCAGGGAGTTCGATTCTCGTAGCCCAGCTCAGCCACTTGAGGGGGACAAATGTGTACCATACACCTAAATGTGATTCAAACTAGATACTGATAATTAGCACAGTCGTGTAAGCAATGAACCTAGACAACCGAACGTTTTCGACCTTATTCATGGTCGGATCTTCATGTCATTCTCGACGATCCTTGTTGGCCATGACCTAATCTCTGGTCTTAATCATCCATCGGTTCAAATCGTCGTCACTGGACTTTAAAAAGATTGCAATCTTGATCAAGAGAATTGATATTACTTAAATTTGTGCCTTTCAACTGGGATTAATGTAAAATTGCATTAATTCCGTATTAGTTTTAAATTTGTAATTGTCATTTGTGTTCTAGACTTCTAGTTGCTAATCTATATACTATATCAAGCGCTTAATTACAGGATTTTTCGATCTTTATTCGTGCTGGGAACATGATGTCTAGCTATATATATATAGGCTCTGCTGGACACTTAATTTAGGACCATAGTTCTTAAAATTACTTGCTTATCATCAAAACAACAACAACAGTATCCCAAACTGGACAACCCCATTATTAATGAAGATTTTAAATTTAGGGATGAGATATGTAGGACTAATTCCCTTGAGAACATAATTAAGGACTTAGAAATGCTTTAATTATGGACCTGAAGGTATTATAGATTAGTCTAACACCAGATCAAGGCTTTAAGCATGACGTATCAGCTTCTTCAATCCTAATGTACTTTTTCGGTTATATTTCTGTTGACTTTTTTTTTGTGATTTTTTTATGTTTTTCTTTTGTATTTTTTATTTTTTGTTATCTTTTGGTTAGCGTTTTTAATATATCAACTTATTCCAAAAAAAGACTTAGACATGCTCCTTCCCTAATTAATCATATCGAAACCTGATTGTATGATACATTATATAGATATAATCTCTCTTTAGTCTTCTTAATTATATGGTTATGCTTCTTGAATATTTAGGTTAATAGAAATAAATTAATCATTTATCTATACTATAAGGGATATCAATCCCTAAATATTCTCCTAAGGAAATCTATCAGTTAAGAACTTGAGACCTCCAATAAGAAGTTTAAGTTTTAACATTAAGTAAAAACTTGACGTTACCATTACAATGATTAATTAATGTTTTCTCCTAAGTCAAGCAAAAAAAAAGTTCTTTATAGTTAATTTTTTTTACCATATATATCCTAATATTTAGTCCGTCCGTCCATAATTAATTTATGTCTATATATGCAATTACTTTAAACTCGTTTAACTCTTAACTTCATCCTAATAACTCAAGAAAATTATCAGCACTGCTTTCTGGTTAACCTTTCTTAATTGAACTTATCACATGGAATGCCATAAAATGATATATGATATGTTTCTAGTTAAATCAACAACTCGTCATCTAAAGAAGTCAACCAATTCTTTGGGGAAAAAAAAAAGTCAACCAATTCTTTGGAAAAACAAAAGGCACCTGAACACCATTTAAGTTCCCTCTTTTTTCCTCCCCTTTCTATTTTTTTGTAGAAATATCTAGATGAATTAAAGTGAAAGCTTAAAATCAATTAACAGCCGGCCGGCGCTAGGCCAGGGAAACATCAGGATATGATTAATAAACACTGAAACGGCGAAGACAATGGTTTACTGGAAGGAACATCACATGTGCTTGCATATGATGAGCTCGCGAGTATAAAATGAGTTGGAGATTATAAGTATCTTTTTAGGGTTTTAATTAATTTATAATTTTGATCTTGTTGGAATATACGTGAACTGGGACATTTCTAAGGTCAAAGAGGCCAAATGATAGAGCTACAAGAAGACAAGCTACAATACGAAAGGTAACACTCATTATTTAGGGTTTTGCTAAGCGCTTTAATGATTTCTCCCCCTCTTAATCTATCCTTTTTGCAGGCAGAGAGAGTTGAAGATGCTCTTTGATGTTTTCATTGTCTTATTATATATATATATATATATATATATATATATATATATATATATAGCACGAAGACTATTCTTGGAATATTTGCTTTCCCACGAAGTATATACAAATAATTAGCAATGTATGTACATATTTTTCCTTTGATTTCTATATTTGATTCATTCATCTTCTTTATTAATTATAGAAGTCGTACGTGAATGCAAAATCTGAGAATCTTCATGTCGCACTGTAATTAGAATAGAAACAATGTTGGATTTATTTAAATATTAAAGGCCCGGTCATATTTTTAAATAATTATTAGTATAAAATTATCATTTTCCCCATAAATGTTGCATGTCTCGGGTAGCTGTACAAAGTTGATGTGGGGTACAATTGTCAAAGGTCCAAGTCCAATAATTTGTTCACAAGTTAAACAAACTTTTTTGACAAAAATGGGTTTAATTTTTAATCCCATATTGATGGATTGGATTGGGATTTTGTTAGTGTATTCTATATACACAATTCTATAAAAGTTCAACTCCTGTCGTTTTCATGCCAAAAATAATTGAAGTTTTTAAATATTAGTTTGATTCTATTAATAACCATGTAATCTTCAATAAAGATTCTTTTTCTCTAAGAATATAGGTCCAGAACATGACTAGTATAAAAAGATATTTCAAGTTTATTTTTTAGAAGAGATTGAACAAATTGATTAATTAGAAATTTATTCAGAACTTTTCAAGTTAAAATTTTCAAGTATATAATTTTAAAGGCTTAAAAACCCTAATTTTAAATCTTTTATCATACATTCAATCGATATGAGAGCCTAATTGGCCTGATTGATGGACAACAACATTGATAACAATATCATCTCACCTTATGATAAAGGAATGAAGGCCATCGATCTAGGATTCTGTAGAAGTTTGAGAGGCAGCATGAAAAGGGACGTGCCTATAAATTTATCACAAGGTAAACTGAACCATCGATACATATATTCCTAGAAATCTATCATGTCTATATAAAGAGTGATGTTAATCTATGATAGGAAATGCATTAAAGACTTAGTTTTGTAGACATGTTCTTGATTTCAATGAAATTCCTTTTCTTGTTAGGATTTTTTTTGAAGAAGAAAATTATCAAATGGTTGTGGAGTCGTATGCATATATGCTTTCTATTAAAGAAGATTTCTAGTTATCATGATCGATGTAGGATTTGCAAGGCGTAAATTATTTACAGTGCTGAAAATAGGTGATATGATCTTTAACATAATAGAGTTTTATTGGTAAGTTTGCAATTCCATCATGGAAAAGTATGAGAAAATTATTAACTTTGGAGTTTATACAAAATTATTATGATAGACATATAATTAGCTAGATTGTTACTACTTGTTAATTTTTTATTCAACATTCTTAAATATTTATTAGATGGTTCTTGAAGTTAAAATCGTACTATCTATTGATGATGATGAAGATAGGATTTTCAGGACATAAACTTACTTATAATGCTGAAAACTAGTGGTATGATGTTTTTTACGCTAATGTTCTAAAAACCCTTCTAAATACGCTAGAGTAGCGAGATAATTTTTTTAAAGCAAGAAGTGAGATGGGGCCCCTGCTTTTTAGCAAAGCCGATATTTGCAGCAAAAAACTTTGGGCAGGGTGGTACGGTAAATGCAAAGGTGCTATTCCATGAGAAATTTTGAACCCTCATTATTATTATTATTATTATTCCAAGCTGTTTTGTTATACTAATATTAAAAATAATTTTTAAAAATAAAAAATATTATTGTAATATATTTTCAAATAAAAATATTTTAAAAAATAACTATTATTATACTTTTAAATATCTCTTCAAACTGCTACTACTGCTAGGTCAAGTGGCACGCCTAGCTGAGACAAGGTTTATTTTTTTAAGAATACATTATTCTTCTCCCGACATAAAATAAAAGCACATTATCAAGGCAATTAAAACTATATATTAGTACTTTTTCTCGATCCGTGATTGGATTCAGGTACGTAGAACTTAGAAAGTCGGAGGAGCTTCCCTGCTATTATTCCACCTACTCCTGCTTGGAATGTTGCTCTGCCAACTTGTATTATTTATATTAATATATATATTTATTATATATGAAGCATAAAAGAAGAAGATATAAAGTGACAAGTGAATGATTTTTTAAGGTGGAAGTAGCAAGTTTGATTGGTCTGATCAATTAGGGTAATTATATTGGATTTTATCAATGAACTGGTTAGGAGTTGGGTCATTAGGTTTTTGGTTTGTTTATTAATCCAGGTTTAGTAATAATTAATGAATAAGAGGCTCAAGTACTATTCTGAGTAGATTTCTAGAAAAAACACTTAAATACTCAATCAAGGCAATAAATTTAATTTATTTTTTAATTCAGGAGAGTAAGAAAATAAAATTAAAAAGAAACCAATATCGATATGAGTAAAAACATTTCAAGTATATAATATAAAGTAAAGATATATATATTAAAATTGGAGTGTTTAGAAAAATTAATTGATTTGTAATATTTAATTATCTGATTAAAAGTATATTTATCTTATTAATTCAGGACAAAAACTATGACAAATTATTTTTCCAATTGATAATCCAAAGTATGATGTTACGACTATTGATATATCAACTAGATTTGATTAAACCTCGTATTTCTAATTCAAATTAAGGCCTAATAATTGATATAACTGTTTTATTTTTTTATTTTATTTTTATTTTTTTGAAGTAAATAGATACACCAATTAGATTATTAGTGTCATTCCAACAAGTATCTTTGAACAAGGCGCTTATGATGTAACATAAATTGTTTTTCTAACTGCACGTTTCGCATATTGTGCCTGTCTTTGTCCTTGACATATAACACGCAACCTGCGATCATACAGAAGAAGAAGAGGAAAAAACTGTGTTTATGTGTTTGGGGTTTTTGTTTTTCCAACGAATGAGATAGATTGATTCTCTTTTTATTTTTATTTTTATTTCTTTTTTATTTTTATTTTTGTTTTTGTTCCTAAGAGAGTCTAATTAAGAGACCGATTGCGTAACATGGCTTCTAAGTATCTTGAGACTTTTTTGAGGAAACGAAAAACGTTTGAAAGCTAATTATAAAATGGAGGTTTTGAAACTTTTTAGCACTACTGATCATAGAACACCGTGCCATTGAGGGCATAGGAAAAACAAAATAAATTATTCTTTAATCCCTAGGTTTTGGATATAATTGTAACTTACTCTTTCATATTTGAAAAATTATACAAATTATAGTTTTGTATCTCTTTTGCTAGTGGTGAATTTATACCTTAACTTTGTATTTATAAAGTGAAAGTTGTGAGTTTATTCATTAACGTAGCACTTTAAAATGTTGAGCGAATCATCTTTTTATATGAGTTATCTGTGACTTCTGATATTCATATCATCTTAGTATCAAATCATAACTACCTTCAAGACCCAATGAATACATAATAATTCAGTCAAGAATATATTAAAAAAAAAACTAAATGAGCTCATCAATCCACTTTGGGTTGTGAGATTATTCCTTATGGGTTGTGTTAGTGTTTTTTTTATTTTGATCCTCTTTTTTTAGTTATTGAATTTTTTATTTTCATTTTATTCTTTTAATGTTGTGTTAATTGAGATTTTAAATTGATTTTATATATCTTTTATATGGTTATTGAGGTCTCAAAAAACAATTTGTCATCAAGTTGGTGCTAGCTTATACGAAAAAAGATTCGATTCAATTATTTTCCGGGAATGAAAAGTGAGGAGATGGATTAAGGGAGAGGAAAAATAGATTTTATTTTATAATGAAAAAAAATATCAATTCTCGTCCTTTTTCTTTTCTGACCCTTTAGTCATCAAAAAGTAATCCAATTTCATTGTATGATAAGAATTGATGATGAGAGGACCATTTTATATTAGTCAAATATATGAAGGTTCTTTTTTAAAAAACAAATTAATGTGTTAGCGCCTTTTCAAAAAGTTTTCCTTTAGCTTTTTTCAAAAATATTTGTGTTCCCTTTAGTTTTGAAATTACATGGATAGATACAAAAATTTATTTTCTTTCATTTATGTCCTTGAGCTTAAGAAATGAGAGAGAGAGACATGGATTAAGAAGAATAAAAAAGAAAGTTGAAAAACATTCACTTTTTGAAGATAAAATTTGTTATCCGTGGTGTCAATGAATTTCATTTACTTTAGGGAAGTTTCATTTAGATCTTCTTTTCCATTTATCTTGCTTTAAAAAGTTAATCGGGCTTTGAAATTTTATTTTAATTGAAGTTGGTTTTTTTTTTTCAATTGATTAAATGGTGATCGGTTATCAAAGATGGATTTTTTGAGGTCCTTCGGGTGTTTCTTAAATGTTTTATTTTTTGAAAAATGGATTTTTCACATATAGAGGGTGGTTGCCCAACTTTTCGCTACCTCTGATGGTTGGAGTGTGTCCTTCGAGTGTTTCTTATATGTTTTTTGTTTTGAAAAATGAGTTTTTCACATATACAGGGTGGTTGCCCGACTTTCCACTACCTCTGGTGGTCGGAATCTATGAAAGCAAGCGATGCATTGCATGTCATTTTTTAAAATTAGATTTCATCCACCCCTAAAAAACCAACGGGCCTAAATGCGTGGGTTGCCCCACGCTTCTGCTCTTGAGCTTTTCATTATTGTTTTTTTGCCTTTTCATTTGGTTTTTTTTACTTTTATTTATTGATTTTTTTAATTTTATCATTTAATATTTTATTTATTTTGAATCGGACTACATGATTTGTTCTTGTATAATATTTGTGGGGTTTTATGGTTTTAAACAAATACTTCAATATTTTATTAGTGCTTAATTTTGCAAACGATTTTTTTTTTCATTGTATGATTACACAAAATATAATTTTAAAAAGAAGAAATTTAAAATCAATCTAATATATCACTATTTTAGTATTTTAAAAGAAATATATCTTAAGATTTGGGTTTATTTTTTTTAGTTCAAATTTTTTTTAATATGGATAGACATATTTGTTATTCAATTTTTTTAACAAGTCAGGCCATGAAATTCCGCTGAACATTTTTTTTAGTTAAAACAAATTGGAACCTATCTAGGATACACTGTTCACGGTTTATCTCTGTATGCAAGAGGTAAAATGGCAAAAAAAGGGCCTTCAATCACCAGCAATCGCGTCTCTTTCATAATTCGAGACAGTTGAGGGCCCGGAAAGATGGCGTAGAGATCTGCTATCAGCTTGGTGCAGCACATGCAAATGTTCTGTACGGCCTCTCCGCTGATGGTTCCATTTCGAAGGGGACAGTTTTTAATGCACATAGGATTTGACTTCATATTCGCTTCGCTTGCAAACCGTCGGATCGTGCTGCCTTTCTTCCTCTTCGCTTGCAAACCGTCGGATCGTGCTGCCTTTCTTCCTCTTCTGTACATATATCAACCGTGCATGGTTTATCTTGTAGAATTCTGAGAGCGACTACTTCTTAGAAGTTCAATTGACATTGCCATTTTTAACTGCTGTATCTCGGAGCCAGGGGTTTCTTTTCTCGGGGTGTTCGGGTTGGTGATGATAATTGATTTTTAGAGTATTTTTTATTTAAAAATATAATAAAAAATATTTTTTTATTTTAAAACCGACATATTAAAACAATTCAAATATACTAAAAACAATTCAAATTATTCTACTGAAGTGTGCTTTGATTGATATTCAAAAAGTTGGGCTGATAGTTGAGGATTGAGGGAGTATATATGCATGCTTCCTCTTTCTTTATTTACAAGGTTCTAACCCTATGTTGTATATAGGATTATATATAGTCTTTAGTTGGAGTGCCCACAAGCTTTTTCATGGCTAGAATTTTATTTTATTTTTTTTTAAAAAAAAACCTATTTTATAGAGATGGAGAGATAATTTTTACTAAGGTCTATTTTAGGCTTCTCATGATGAACGAAGCGACTATTTTAGAGCTGCAGTTTTCCTCCGGAAATGCAAGACACGTCAATGTGATTCTTTTCACTTGAAAGAAAGAACTTAAACAAATTAGACAGAAGAGATTAACAACGGATTTTCTTCTTCTGTCAAAATGATTGATAGTTGGAATGAAAGATGAGCGATTTATAATTAATTAGTGCGATTGAAAAGATACTTGCTAATCTTTTATGAAAATTCCAAGCCGTTTCACGTTTCAACGCGGGCCATGCTCCTCTGTATAGCTAATGATTTCCTTTACATAATTCATGAAATTAAATCTTGCCATCAAGTACTTCAAAGTAATAGTTGTATGTTCTGTACATGCTCTTGCTTTCTTGAGTACAAAAATAAAGCCTGCTCAACAACAATGGTTGCTAATGACTTTCTTTAATTTCATCCTCTGAGTAGTCAATTTTTTTTTATTTTTTTAATTGATATGGGTATTCAGTTCAGCTTGTATGTACCTCGACTATTCCCATAAATCTTGAAGTTAACGATCATGTAAGTCTCTACTAACCCTAAAGTTTGTTAGATCTAAATTGATAATTTCTAGAGAATAAATTTAGATAAAGACCAATTAAGCGGTCACTCTCGAGATTCTATAAGTAGGTCATTCTTGCATGGCTGGGCTATCAGCAATTCAAGAGCTTGCCTTCGATTGAGAAAAATCTAATAAATCTTTCAATGGAAAGGGTCCCAATGAAAGGTGGAAACAGCTAGGATATATTAAGGAGTTCAAATTAAGCCGGATTGATCAATAAGACTAGCGGAGGGTGGTCCATGGCAAGAAAAATGCAGCAGTACTAATTCGTCTCCATCGGTGTTTTATATTGCACATGTTCTTATGTAGTTTACTCCCATTTGTATTAAATATTCGCTTCCAAATTAAAGAATCATGCCTTGTAGCTTTCTGATCATTGAGAAAAATAAGATCAATCCCCCAACAAAAACCCAATATTGATTATAGTTATTTTAATCGCCTGGTCATCACGACATTATTGTCACCAAAAATATATTAGAGGTTTGCCATTGAAGAAAATACAAAGCTCGCTCCAAGTTCATTGCAAGAGAATTCATTAAATCCCATATGATCACTGCATGATTGTATTCTTTTCACATTTCACTGCACTATAAGAGGTAGCTAGGTTTATTTACTGTGCCGCCACAGTTCATCCTGTTAAAAAAAGCAATTTTCCTCCCTCTGTCACTCAATTTTCACTCGGTTAATCCTCGCAAGTTCTGTTTTCGTTGACGTCATTGTGTTTTTTATTATCTTCAGATCGCTTGTTATTACGTGTCTCGTGGTATCGAAGATCATCATGAGTTAGTTAAATGTCAGGTTAATTTTGCATAATTTAATTCTTAATTGTTTTGAAAACAAATCAAGAGGAACAGGACCAGTGTTCACATTGACAAAACTTTGAACCCTTTTCCCCTCATTTAGTGTTCATTGAATGCGTAAAATTATACTTCGGTCCCTAAATCTTTATATTTGATCCCTTCTCTTTTTTTTTTAATACTAAAATTTATTTTTTTAGCGTTTCAATTCCTAATCTTGAGAGTTAAGAGAGAAAGTCATCGTACGAATTTTAAAAAGAAAGAAAGCTATTGAATGGTCAAATTACAAACATTAATAACTTTGATTTTAGTGTTTATAAATTTATTTATAAGAGATAAACTCAAATAAAATAATTTTCACCTTTTTATTTGATTTAATTTTGATTTTGTAGGTGATGAAAATGTATTTCGTTGTTAGAAATGTGAGATTCATGGGATTTTTTAATTTTTCAAGTGAAAAAGATTGTTAAAATTTATGTTTTCAAGGTTTAAAAACTTGATTTTAATTTTTCAATCACCAAAATCTTCGATGAACACAAGGTTGTAGGAGGAAGATGCATCCTCTGTTCACTTTAACCAAAATAAAGGCAGATTACTTTAAGAAAAAAAATCTCAAGTGTGTTTGGGTTTTAAACGTGGGCCAGGCATGTTGTTCTATTTCTCCATCCCTTGCAAGCATGACCCTTTATTTTTTTTTTAGTTTTGATTACTTTTTTTTCTTTAATAATTTTTTCTTTTTAAATAAATTTATTAAAATAATATTTAAATAATTATTCAATTATATCATTATTTTTAAGTAATATTAGATAATATCAACAATTATTTTTAGAGATATATATATATATATATATATATATATATATATATATATAATCAACTTTGAATATTCAGTACAAATGAAATATATGTTTATTTATTTATTTATTATAATTTTTTTATATGATTTTTTCAAGTTTTTTATTATAATTTTTAATTCGTTGACATCAAAATTATTGATTCATTATTTTGTTTTTATTAAAGCTTGATTTTAGGATTATGATAAGTTCTTATTCAAGAAACAATACTTCTAATAAAAACAAAAACATAAAAAAGGAATGCATTAACAAGGGTAAGGAGTTTTGATTAAAGTGGTATTTTTTATTCTTATTTCAAATCATTAACTTTTTTCTATATTTATATTAATCGCTTCGAGTTTTTAAGCAATAAACAACATATCTTAAAAAATATTTTTATTTTTTTTTCAAAAATTTATTACTCTTATGTTAGAATACATTTTTTTTTCAAAATTATCAATTCATTATTTTTTATTAAAACTTTATTTTTAGATTATTAATATTTCTGATTAAAAAAAAACAAAACAAAACTAAGAAAACGTATGAATAAGTGAAAGGGGTTATGATTAAATATTTTTATCATTATTTCAAATCATTAAATTGTTTTTGGATATTTATCTTAATTTCTTTTGGTTTTTATAAAATAAGAAACATTGCTAAAAAAGTGTATTTTTTATTAAAACAATATATTAATTGGAAAAGGAGAATTTAAACTAAAAAATTATACATCTTCTATAGAATTTAAATTATTTTTTTATTTTTATTATTATATAATTAAATAAAAAATAAAAGTTCTTAGATTAAATATCTTCATGTTCATATATCTTTTGATTTCTAACTTTATTTTTTAAATTAAAGTCAATAACTCTTTTATGATTTATTAGTTTATATAATTTTTAATTTATTTTATTGAACACATGCATTAACTTTTTAATTATTACTTAAAAATTTACCTTAAGATCTTATTCCGTAAAGTAAGCAGTTACATGGCTAGTAAATAATTAATTAGCTAGAAAGTTAATAGGGCAGGGAACAATACCATGTTAGTATTACAGAATTGGTAAGATACAACGCCTGCATATTCATCTTCAATCGAATTTTTTAGATAATATTTGACTGCATCAATTTAAATTTAATTCTCAAGGGGTGTTTGTTATACCGGTTATTTTTTATTTAAAAATATATTAAAATAATTTTTTATTTTTTAAAATTTATATTTAATATCATCAAATCAAAACAATTTAAAAATATAAAAAAATAATTTAAAATAATAAAAATTTAAATTTTTTAAAAACCCTGTTAAAAACACAGTGCCAGAGACAAAGTTTGGTGGGTACTTTTGTGTTGATGAAGAATCTCTATCTTGAATTTTCACATGTGAGGCCACAGAGGGCTAAAATGAAGAAATACTATGTATTAATTACCACAAAAATGGAAAACATTGGTGGGGATAGGTAATTTGCAATACTAGCAAGCTATTTGAAAACTTTAGATTTGAGTAGAAATAAAATTCTTTAATTATTTATTTAGTTTTAATGTTTCAAACATAAATGAATTTTACTTCTAATTAAAATTAAATATTTTTATAAATTTATAAATCATATTTTTTTAGTGTGATTTGCTTTAGAATTTAGTTGGTCTGTTAAAAATTAATCATATCAATACCTTTCTTTCTCGTGTACATATGATTAGAATAATGGATTGTTTGCTTTTTTAACTGTTTTTTTTTCCTTAAAAAACATCGTATTAAATGTTTTTTAATGATTTTAATAAGTTAATGCAAAAAAATAAAAATAAAATATTATTTTAATATGTTTTCTAATAAAAAATACTTTATATCGCTTTATCAAATACACACTAATTTTTTTATTTTTTGCTACAAGGAAAAATTTGGGTAGGTAGTGTATTTTTACAAAGTCGAGGAAAAATAATTTTCACATTTTAAATTGTTGAAATAAATTCTAGCAGCATAGAATTGGTTTCAAATAAACTGTAAGTGAATTCCACCAGAAATAGCAAGATAAGTTTTTTTTTTTTTAATTTTTCAGAAAATAACATAAACAAATTGTTCTTTCCACGTAATGATGAAACATTGGCAGGTGATCATGATTTGGAAGAATTGCCTGAAAAAGCTCATAGAGTAAAGAAGTGAGAGAACCTGTTTCTTTTAGAGTTTTTTATTATTTTTTAAAATATTTTTTATTTAAAAATATATTAAAATAATTATTTTTTTATTTTTAAATAATTATTTTTGATATTACCATACTAAAATGATCTAAAAACATTAAAAAATATTAATTTAAAATAAAAAATAAAAAATATATTATATGTTTTCTCATCCATCTTTTACGGGGGAGAAAAAAAAAAAAAAACCTTCCCTTACCCTGCATCGAAAGGAAGGATTATACACCAAATCATTCTTTTTCTAGTTCATCTTGTTTATATATATATATATATATATATATATATATATATATTAACTGATCACTCATTGATGCATGAGGCTTGCTGGACACATAAAACTATTATTTACTCGGTATGGATGTCCTTGGAAGAATCGTGAAACAAAGAATATTAATTGAAATTTATATTTCTCAACAAGTTTTTATTTATTACCTCCATTAATTATTTACTATGATTTTGAACTGCTTATAAACTCTTGTCCGTTGGCATTTCACTGACTTAAGTTAGAAGCATAGGTTATTATCAGCCATTATTTGAATTTCCTACTAAACATATTTAGCATCAATGAAGGGCCCCACCATTCTTGCAGAAGACATTATTTCTGATTAGACGTATGTATGCAGCTCAGACTGTGTCCACTCCTTGACAACTAAATGAAATACATAATCATCCAGAAAAGAAAAGAAAAGAAAATGGAAAATATTAAGGGACGAGGAGAGAGAGGTGACTTTAACACCATATTGACGATGACTTTTCTCTCTTGAAACCTACCCCTTATATTAATTCAACTCCCTTTCTCGGCTGCTACTTCATTTTCTTTGCCTCTCTCTCTCTCTCTCTCTCTCTCTCTCTCTGCCTACATCTTTTCTACCAAAGCACTCCTTACAAATCCATTTCACGGGCATCTGTGCTCATTGCTGACATTTCACCTAGGATTCAACAAAGTATTCTGTTTTAGGAAAGGTATCTTTCTTTTTCTTACCCTCATTGCAGCTCAGTCTTTCTCCAAATGGGGAGGCACTCTTGTTGCTACAAGCAGAAGCTAAGGAAAGGCCTGTGGTCGCCTGAGGAAGATGAGAAACTCTTAAGGCATATCACCAAGTATGGCCATGGTTGTTGGAGCTCTGTCCCAAAGCAAGCTGGTAAGACCAACCTCAACTCCATCAACCCTTTTGTTCACGCTATCCTTAAGAGCCAGAGTGTTTATGTAATGTTCAATCAAAAAGGAACCACTGTTCATGGACATTAATGATGTTTGTATTGAATTTTGCAGGTTTGCAAAGGTGTGGCAAGAGCTGCAGACTAAGGTGGATTAATTACTTGAGGCCTGATTTGAAGAGAGGCACATTCTCACAGCAGGAAGAGAACCTCATAATTGAGCTTCATGCAGTTCTAGGAAATAGGTATTCTCACTTCCCATAATTAACGATCCCTCCTTTTGAATTTGTCTTCTTTTCTCATGGAAGCTAATGCTGTTTTCTTAAATGATTCCTCAGGTGGTCTCAGATTGCGGCACAATTGCCTGGAAGGACAGACAATGAAATAAAGAATCTATGGAACTCTTGCTTAAAGAAAAAACTTAGGCAGAGAGGCATTGACCCTGTTACCCACAAACCACTTTCTGAGGTTGAAAATGGAGAAGACAAGAATCCACCTGCTAGTGGCACCCAAGATAAAGCCTCTGCAGTCTCCAATACTGAACTCAACCTCCTCAAAGCTGATAATTCTAAGTCATCAGGAGCAAATTTACAAGAAAAAAGGTCATCTCCAATTTCTCCAAATGGCTACCAATTGGAGAGGGAAAGTACTTCCAGCTCCAAGGTCATGAATGGCAACGGCAATAACACCAATGACCATGTTAACAACAATTTGATGACACCAACAAGCAACAAAGACTTTTTCTTGGATAGGTTTACAGCCTCCCACCATCAAGGTTCCACAAGTAACTGCCAGCCTTCGGATTTCGTGGGGCATTTCCCTCTTCAGCAATTGAATTATGCATCCAATGCCAGGCTCGCAACGAACTCGATTCCCTCCCTCTGGTTGAGCCAAACCAGCAAAGCTTTTGACATGAACTCTGAATTCTCTTCGACTGCGATACCCTCCATTCTTCCACC
Organism: Populus deltoides; assembly: GCA_015852605.2. Taxonomy (NCBI): domain Eukaryota; kingdom Viridiplantae; phylum Streptophyta; class Magnoliopsida; order Malpighiales; family Salicaceae; genus Populus; species Populus deltoides. The sequence continues at coordinate 8,165,209 of CM027583.2, read as the reverse complement.
AGCAGTAACAAGCTCATTTCATTCTACTTCTATGAGCTACAAGCCTTCCATTACTGTTTCACCTGACAATCCTTCATTGCCCTCTTTTACTACCAACAGCTGTCGGCTGTGGGAAACCGGTACCCCCAGAAGCAATAGTAACAGCAAAACTGTAAGTAATGGCAGTACCGAGCTGCAAAGCAACAGCTCCTTCTTTGAGAACACCATCTTTTCTTGGGGACTAGGAGAGTGTGGCTCAGCAGAAAAAGAGGCACAGAACCACTTGATGGGAAGCCAGCACGAGGACATCAAGTGGCCTGAATATCTTCAAAATCCATTGCTCATGGCTGCTGCTTTACAAAATCAAAATCAGCAATCATTGTACAGTGAGATAAAATCAGAAACGCAAGTCGTAACAGAAAATTCAAGTGGTATGTGGCCTCATAACCAGCAGCAGCAACAACCTTTACAAAATCCTGATATATGTCCCAGGGATTTTCAGAGAATTACAGCATCTTATGGATATATTTAGCTTGCATTGGCACAGGGAGCCTCAATTTAGAGGAGAAATTGATTAGAGAGGCTTGAAACAGATGCTCTTTCTTCATTTACAGGTGTGCGTGCCAAAGATTTTTCTTTGTACATAGGTCTGATACAATTAAAACATTTCTCACCCTCTGGTTTTGGAATATTTGTGAGCAAAATTACAATCTTTTTTATTAGTTTTTTACTTTTGGGTGTGGTACAGAATTGCAGAATAAGGCTACTACTTGTGTATGTTCTCTTCTTTGCCTCATGGCATATGCGTCATCACGTTGCAATTCTCTCTGTAAACAATCCAAAACAAATGTTATTTATCAATGGGATATTTTCTTTTCTTTCTTAGAATTTGATCCTTCTTTTTAGTGTATCCGGGCATCCCTTTTCAAATTGGATATTTAATTTTTATCCATTTATCCAAAACCTTCCTCTAGGAAATGGTGAGTTGAAATCAGGTGAGCCAGGATGCTCTCTCTCTCTCTCTCTCTCTCTCTCTCTCTCTCTATATATATATATATATATATATATATATATAGTTGCATATCACTATCCTCGGTCCCGAGAGACAATTAATATTAATCACTTGAATTGCAGCTTTTGTTCACTTTTTCCGGCCTTCAACTTTAGATGACTTCTAGGAAATGAAATATCGCTTGCTGGTTTTGATTCGTGCTCCTTTTCTCTTTAATCTAAAAGAGAGCATAGCACATCTGCAAGACTTCTCATTCCTTCAACTGTGATTGTAGCAAGGAGCCATCGGTCCCCGCTCCCCTTAATAATGGAAGCAAAGAAAGGGAACCCCACGATTGAAATTGAGAGAGTTATTCACTTTCCAGTCCGTACACGGGAGGATAATGACTGTCGATCTAACAAGGACCATATGTGTATATGCTCCTCGTGTCTTCTAGCTTGTTTTAAGACACTAACATTATCTCAATAAACATTTTCTGTATAAAGAAAGAAACTTCCAATTCATGTGAGAAAAGCTTTGTCAACTCTGCCGTGGATTAAAACAGAATTTGCGTATGCATACAAATTATCAAGCAAATCACTGCCATCCACTTGTCAGCAGAGAGGTCTTTTTATGATACAAGTCCAAAGCGAAGTAAATGCCGTACGCCGATACAAGGCTACACATTTTAATCACCTTTATTGGCAGGGGTTGAAAGACGCTTGGGATTGAAGAAACGAACCTCCAAGAGTTAAAAATCCATTGAAAAGGGTTCCTTCCTTCCTCTCTTTGTTCCCTTCTTCCTTAAAAGTCATGATGAGAACATATCGTTGACATTAAAGGGAGGAAGGGAGAAGGAAACTCCCTTGTAACCAAAGGAAGAGCCCCCCCTCCCCCAAATTTTCTCTGATCGAACTCCAATTTTCAAATGATTAATGGACAATAGAACCAGTTGGATTAGGTCATAATGTATAGGGGGAGGTCCCACTGTAGACATATATAATGTGTCGAGGCGAGTCCGGGACGGGAATCTTTTGCGCAGCCACACGCACAGCTATGCCCTCACCTCGCACCAGACGGATCGCATGGCCAGGCCAAATTATTGGGCCTTTTTGTTTCATTTGGATTAGGTAATAATTGATGGGCGACCACAGTTCATTTATTTGCCCTTCCAATTTCGCTCTAACACTGTACCATTTCTTAGGCCACCGGCATTTAGGATAAACTCTTAATTGATCCAGGTCGGTGAATTTTCCAGTAATTACGCCGTATTTTGTACAAATACGAAATCAAAACTATTAAACCCTGCATGAACTCTAACAAAAATCTTGCGAGGGAGATGGCTGGAGGTACGGTTTTGTGAGAAAGCTGGATAGGAGAATAATAAGTAAAATGTTGGCGATAAATTGTGAAGCCCATGCACACGGATGCTAAGCAAATAAGTAAAGGCCTCTTTATAGGTTTGGCTTCATTAACTTGGACTTTAATCAATCTGTGTTCTGTTTCGTTCTAAATTTGAAGCTCCAAAACAAACAGCAATAATTGTTGGGAGTGCTGTAGAGTTCATATGCTAACTTTATTTAAATATTAAAACGGTTCGTTCTAGAAATAATGGCAATAAGATTCAGAAGAACATAGAATTACTCGCAGTTTTGTACGGGGAAAAAAAAGAATTATTCGCCGTTGAGAAATCCAATCATTAAAAATATTGTCAAAAGACAATGAGAAAAAATAATTAATTCTCCAATTAATTAGTTTAATTTCAGGAAAACTCTCTGGTCATAGCTGCTAGCCGAACTGATAAACACACAGGCGAGTAAATGTTGCTGTAAATATCTCCTCCTCTTAACTACCGATTCCTTTTTTGCTTTGCCGCTCAATTTTCATAGAAACATGTCTAAGCTTTTATCCATGTGGTTGAGGGCATTCAATTGTCTTAAAAAACAGAGGATTTAGTTGAACATGGAGGAGTAATAGAATTTCAGCCAAAATACCAAATGAAAATAGATTTTTTTTTTAAATTCCTGAGGAAGTGTAATTTGACCTGCATCTTAATACCACCAGGAACAGTAAAAACAAATTTGAAGGAGTCGAAAAAGATGAAAAATTGGATCTATGCCCAACGGATCACACCTGCCAAGAAAAAGTCTTTTGTTTTGATTATTCGTCCAGTACTCGTATATGAAGGAGGAGGCGTTAAAAGGAAAAGGAAAATCGATCCACTGGCTAGGTAAATCCCCATTAAATGACGACGCAATTGAAACTGCAGAGAAACAGAGCAACGTTCAGCATCCTTTCTTAAACACGAAGTAACTTAAGAATACTGGAGACGCTTACAAATGTTCCACAAAAAAACACCATAATTAGCAGTCCTAATTACGTGTTCAGGTGTCCTTGCCTCCTGCTGTACTTTCTCATAGAAACAAAGATTTCCATGTGCTGATAAGACACTAGGCCACTTAACAGAAGGGATGTAAGCCTAACACTAGGAAAAATATAGCAATGTCGCGTCCCTCAAATAGACTTCATCCAGTGCCCCGGGGAACAGAATAACGAGTTGGATATTATCACAAAGCATTTATCATCCTCTTCATCTCAGCAGACCTCCTGGAATCTGGCTCTTCTATGGCTCTCTCCGTGAGTACATGCTTGATACGGCACATTGACTTCCTCACCTGAATTTCATTGTTCATTGAAATAGAACAGAATTTGCGGTCGGGCTTGTGAGAATGTACTGGGGGGCAAAAAAAACACAACTTGCATCCTAAAAACTGATATACTAAGTTCAAAGAGAAGCAATGTTCTAGTAATCTTTCTTTTACTTTTCTGTTCTTTGTAAGAAACTATCAAAACACGGGTGAGCATAGCAAAGCTGCTTGTAATTGTAGTACTTCATCTGACATACAAACAAGATTTTTACATGCATATGCTGGCAACCCCACACCACACAAAACAAAATATATATATCTTGAAAAACCCTCCACCACTCCCCCAATAAAGAATGAGAGAAAATGGAGATGGTGATTATAAAACACATTAAGCCCATATCATTTCCCTGGCTTTTCTGACCAATAGTTCATTTATTTTTAGTGATTCAATGGTTTGAAGGGCTAAATTATTCAAGTCGTTGTCAGTGCAGGAATATAAGGCAACGCATTTGAGGAGCTCAGAGCAACATCAATGACATGCTCATATCAAAATACAAGCAAAGAAGATTGGATATACCTTGGGTAAGCGCTCTGGATTGGGAAATCGAAAGTTCTGGGCATGAAGCATCTGCCGTTGAGTCATCAGCATGTTTTTCTCCTTTAACAGGACATACCATAACTTTTGAAGATCATCCCAAGACTTCAGACGCAGTTCAGAAGCTTTCCAACTTCGCCCTGGAGGCAGTAAGATTAAAAGGAAAATGCATTCAGGAAAAACAAAGGTTCTCTTTTTGCTGATAGGAAAGGAGCATAAAATTTTCATAGAGAAGACATACTGTTTTGTAAGTTAATTAAAGTACTTTGTATCAGGCTTGTGAAGAAAATAACATGATGTGCAAAATGGCATACCATTAAAAATACCAAACAGAAAATAATTCACACTTGAGCACTTTCAGCGCCTGTGGATGTAAAGTATCTGTGAGATTAATATCATATAAATTGGTCTCAAGCCTTTACTTTAGCTTTCCTTCAGGAGATACAAAAATATTAGGGTAAAGAAACCACCAAGAATACAAATGTACAAGTCTAACATAGCAGGCTTCAAAATATTACCAGATCATGTAAATATATAGTGATGTTTTATCAAAGAGATTAAGCAAAAAAAAGCAACAACTGTTTATTCATAGTGTGCTCTGTTACAAGTCCACATATCCAATAACATTGGTTTCAGAGTATGCCAGTCCAACAAATGCATATCAATCTTTCCCAGAATCTTATCTTGATTCCATATAGCTGGTTATAAGACCTTTTATCCCAGCTATGTCCACATCGCACTATATATATTGTCAAACCATAAGCCCCACTGGATTGCCCAATGGACGAGATGCTAAACAAGAAAATAATTCTTGTAAACATACTAAAAAACAAAGAGTACTTTACATTTATAAAACCTTATATGTGTCAGCTTTGATTACAGAATCAATCAAGTTATAGGTGATCTGTCGCTTCAGTAAACCAGAGAAGTATGGTCATACATGTGCATTAAAGGTGGGATATTTAGTCATACTGGTTGTATGCTTCAATTTTTCATTCTGTTTTCTTTTCAATTTCTTAATATTCATGTGCTGAATGCTGCTCTTATTTTGTTATTTGGAAAACAGTAGTAAATCATTTACCAGTGATCTGAAGCAATGAAAGGTCGTGTGGTGCTCAATTAGCAAATAAAAGAAAACAATAAGAGGCTCATATCATACCATAAACAATTGGTTTCTCCTCATCCTGGCTCCTATCAGCCTCAAAGAATTCCTCAAGTGGGTTATGTCCAGATGTAGCTGTAGCAGCAGCGGCAGAGGCAGCATGAGTTTCAGATTTAGCAGCAGCAAGGAGTGTCCTCCCAATAAATCTTGTCATAAACATGATTGAAGAATCAGATTTCTGCAAACAAAATAGAGCAAGTAAATGAGTTTGGGGCACAGCAGAAAATAAAAATAAAGACAAACACCAGAAAATTTGTGATGGTGGGATATATCAGCACTGGAGACTTCATTCACATTTATTTGGGACCAAATATGCGTTGGCATGCAATTTTATTACTAAGAATAAAAAAAAATGAAAGCCACCTTTCTTAGTTTTATAGAAACAAATTGCGCAGTTTTTTGAATTAAAATTCTTTTAATCAACTTAATCATAATATAAAAGGAAGTGGCAGCTGTACTTTAGAATGCTTCTGAGAAGCCAAAACACAAAAGTGTGAATCTATCATCGAATAGTTATTGCTGGCCTTGGGTCTTAACCCCTTGAAGAAACCCTCAAAGCATCAACAAGGAAAAGATCAATTATCATGCAATATTATCAAAATTCAAATCTGAGTTTTATTTGAACTTTTTATCCAAAGTAATTTAAAATTTCACCTTAGATTATCAAAGTAAAGTCACACTAAACATGAAGCAAAACAAAGAACAAGCAAGTAGGAATTTCTCGAGGGCCCAGCACTTATTTCAGGCAATCAAAAAAAAAATAAAAAAATAGGGGAACATAAATGATCATGATAAATGAAACGGCATTTTAACAAGCTTGTCTTGTTTTTAAAGCCTCGGACTCCTTAAAGAAACAAACACCAAGAATGACATACAAGACAGCAAGGTGGAGATGAAAACGCAGGGATCACTATTAGCCTGAAGTGTCCCAAGAAACCATTAAAAGTCCAATAAACGAAAAAATTGTTCAGCCAGGCTGCCAAGATAGCAACTTTACCGCAAACCTGCATAGGCAGAAGCATCTAATTCATTTAGAGGGAAAAACAATACCCACAACCCCGCAAAACAGACTGCTTTCGTGCATTTTCACACCCAAACTGCAGAAACATCAATATTTACCACAAACCCTGCCTGTTCTCTAGTTTTTTTAAACTGGATCATCAATAAACATCATCAAGACTCGAGTCATGTTTTTGCAAAGATAATCATATTCAAACACCCATACTTATTCCAGGTCATGTCGAAGTGAAAGAAAGCCATAGAGAGATATATATACCTAAATGCAGCCTCTCAAATCGAATTTAGAGCCCTGAAGTCATCCTCGAACCGAGTTGCTGGTGAATGACGTGTTGTGGCGTCAGCTGGGGATGCAGGGAAGCCGGTTGAAGAGGCTGCTGGAGGTGTTGGTGTGGTGGCGGCGGCTTCGGCAGTTGGGGTAATGGAGTGGTTTTGTAGAACTGAGGTTTTACGGTAGGAATTGGGCTTGTTTGGACTTTTCAGAGATGCGGGCTGTTTGAAGAGGAGTCTGGGCTTATTCTCTAGGTGACCAAGTTTGCGTTTTAAAATCTTTCTGAGTATTTCTTTTCCTTCTCTCTAGTTTTTTTTTTATTTATTTAATATCATATTCCAAAGTTTTTCTTTTAAACAGTCAAAATAATAAAATGGTTAATCGCATGCAAAGGGTTTTAAAAAAAATTAATTTATTTTTTTAGTATTATTAATAGAAAAAAATAATTAATCATTTTAGAAGTACAGCAACTTATACAGTAATTTGACTGAAAAGAGCTTATCTTGCTACTACCACTCTCGCTAATCCCACTCCATAATTTTTTGGGGTGACTAAATTAACCACTATTTTTAATATATTTTATCACAATTTAAATGCCATGATATTAAATATATATTTTACAAATCAAAATTAGTTTTTTTATGGAACCGGCAATGTACGAGTGTTTTCTAAAGCAACACGTTATTGGGCCCTTTAGCCTCATCCAAAGCAACATGGGTGGTGTTTCGTTATTGGGCCTTAATGGGCCTCATAGGCTGTGGAGCAAATATTTGGTTGGGGTTGATTGGTGTCTCGTTCTGAATGACATATAACTATTCCAATCTGAAACATGACATCATCATCATCATCTTAGTTATTGTTCACCGAAGCCAATTCAGTTATTGTCTTTGCTTCTTTCAATCTGACAGACATATAAAGCAAATACAGACAAACATATGAATATAAATATTCAGTAAGTCATAAAAAAAACAACACAGACATATAAACAGCGTTACTTTAATGCTTAAAATCTATCTTTTCAAAATTCAATTCAAGTAAAATCTCTCTTCATATATCTAAATAAATTATCTCCTTTCCATAAAAATATCTTGTTAATGATATTTTGAAATTCAATATGCTCAAAAATAAAGATTTTTTAGTATTTAAATAGAGGACGATTACACGTTAACGTCAATATTTTCTTTTTTAAAGTTCACGAAGTTAATAATTGGTAATACAAGACCTAACACTTGCAAAACAGTGTCTTTTGATGGGATATAAGGATCCTCCAATGAAAAAATCAGTTATTTTTAATAAAGGATTGTAATAAATGAGAGAATTGACTTTAAATTTTAAGAATAAGAGTATTTGTTTTTAGTTGTGTATGATAAATGCTAATGAGAGGATTGTAATAGTTGTGTATGAAAATAAAAATATAAATACTTAGAAAATAAAAGAAATATAAATCAATTACCTTGGTGATTGAGAGGGTATATGTAATCTCTAAACTTTGTCATGTTGCTTGAATTGGAATATTAGAATGTCATTTCTTTTTAATAATATTAATGAGAAATAAATATCTCTTAGACAGCATTGATTGGGGATAGATATTTCTTGTACAGTATTAATGAGAGATAAATATTATTTACGCAACATTAATGTTGATAGAAATATGATAGATCCTTATGAGATTTTTATAAACTCATGGATGTAGGGAGATGATCATAATTGATTTTTAACATATTAAAAGACAGAAAAATAAACAAACAAATCTTTGTAAACCAATATGATGCCTAAAACATTATCAACTTTATAATTATTTAGACCTGAAATGATTCCAAACTTAGAGATGATGGTTATAGCAGTTTGTCAAACTCATATATAATTAAGCTACGCATATAGTTGAATCCAAGATTATTAGATTTAGTATCTCATCGAACCTACATGTATTTGGACTTAAAATATAGCTGAATCCAAAAATATTAGTTCCGCTATCTCATAAACCTACATATACTTGAATTCAAGACATACTTTTATACATTTGATCTCAAATGCGTAGCTAAATAAGAAGATCTCAGCAAACCATCTCCTCTCAACAGAACACCCTACTAAACAATGCTAAAAGCAAGGAGTGCGAGAATTACGTGAAAATCAGTGAGATTTGGGAGAAAATCAGAGATTTAGGCTGATCGGTTAAACCGATCACAAATCAACAAGCAACCATTTCTCGAGCTCACTGGAGAAGTCCATGAGAAGTGATATTGCACCGTGTACATCCGGCACTGTTGTGGAGATCCATGCTCAAGAGACGATCATGGATTTGTATATTTTGATAAAGACAACAGTACCATTTTACGAAGGGGATGCATGGAAAATTGAGATTCTCGTCAGGCAAGGAGAGAAAAAAAAAAGAAAAAAAAGAAAAGAAAGCGTATTCTGAACATCATGCTTGGATTAATTCATCAAGTCCGTCCAGATAAGTTATTGAAATATAAAGTAAAATGCCAATAAATATCTGTAGTGTTTTCTAACACGCTGTTGGGCCTTCTTCTAGTCTCTCTCCTCCAGAGTAATATGGCTAGTGTTAAAGCCTGCAAGCCACGTATACGTGCTGGGTGAATATAAAAACGGTTCAGTATTAGACTGTAAAGGGTTTTTATTTGCTGCTGAGCATATACTTAGTTTTTTTTACCAGCGCTGCACTGTGGTTTACATTTTTTTTTTATAATCTAATAAAAAAAAGTAAAACTCCTAGGAAGTTAAAATTTCAATGTATTACGGATAAATAATTTTTTAAATATTAATAGCATGATATATTAGATGATTATTTTTTTGAAATACTAGATGATATTTTTATATATATATATATATTAAAATAATAACATATTGGATCAATCATCAATAATCATATTTAACTTACAAAACTCTTGATTCGGGACATGAATCCATGACAACACTATGAAATTCAAATCAAAACAAAATAAGAATCTCAAATCAAACTAACCAAATATCATAGGCCTAAAATAAAATAAAAAGTTAAAAACATTAAAAAAAAAATTTTTAAAAAAAAGACCTTGATTTTTAGACCTAAAAATCTTCTTCCAACTTAAAACACTGTATTGTGCTATGACATGGCTCTAAGGGGCAGAGCTAGGAATTTTAGTTTGTGAGGGCTAAATTATAGGAAAAAAAAATTATAGGGGCAAAATTTAATTTTTTTTTTTTAAAGCTAAAATATAATTTATTAAAGGAGAGGGGATGAAAAACAATTTCCTTAGAGAGCCCTTGCCCCTGCAAACCTCCTAATTCCACCTCAGATGGCTCGGCCAGTGTTTTTTTTAAAAACAAATTCAAGACTCGTGTAATTGACTTGATTGAATTCATTAAGTCAAGTTATTTTAATAATATAATTTAAAAAATAACAATAAATTTTAAATAAAAAAACACGAGATAACCTGTTTAATTTTTTAAATTAGTAAAAAATTATATAGAAACTAAAAAAAGAAGCTCAGTCTTCAAATTAATCAAATGCTGAAGAATAAACAAAAAAACATGAGTTTTTTTTAAAAAAAAAAACCAAATGATTTAATATCTTACACTACGAAGTCTACGATGCAAGTTAAATATTTTTTTCTAACCTTAAAAAATTGTTAAAATGAATGGAGAAGGTGACATACTAGATGATATAATTTTAAAAATAAATATTAAGCAATTCATTTAATTTAATTGAAAAAACAATATTTCAAAAGAAGCTAAATCTAATAAAGAAAAAGATATATAAAAATATCCAAGATAACCCGTATTATTTTTAAAAGCAATGAAAAATCCTATACATAAAAAAAAATTTACCGAGCCCAATGTCCAATTAAATTAAATGTTAAATAATAAAACTGAAAAACACGAGTTAAAAAAAATAAAAATGAACCTAAGCGATTCTTCTAAACCTGAGTTAATTTTTCAAATTTACAACCTGTTAAATCTTAGACTTGGGATAAATCAGTAAGCTTAATTTATGGTTGGAGTATGAAATAAAAAAAATCAATTTTAAAAACTTGCAAAGGTTAAAAAATAACAATAAAAAGAAAAAGGAAAAAATTTGATATGTAAATATAATAGAGGATGAAATTGTAAAAAAAAAAATCAATTTCAAAAACCATTCAAAATATAATAAATAACAATCAAAATAATGAGAACCAAATTTGAAATAAAAAAAATAATGGAGTACGGAATAAAAAAAAATCAATTACTTAAACTCATTCAAATAAAAGAAATTACAACTAAAAAAGCAAGGTGAAGGGTTGATATGAAGTGTTGCAATGGCCGACACAAAAATCAAGGAATAAATAGGAAAAAAACCAAAAAAAGACAATTTTCATCAAATCATCAGGAATTAAGTCACATGTATCGCATGGAGAGGTAGTCCTTGCTATTACAAACTAGAAAAGACAAAGATTTGATGACAATATTAGATCAATCATGAGTCCATGACAACACTATGGATCACTATGGAATCCAAGATGCTACCATATTAGATCAATCATCAATAATTATATTTATTTTACCAAACTCTTGATTCGGGATATGAGTCCATGACAACACTATGAAATCCAAATAAAAAAAAAATAGAAATCCCAAATGAAACTAACCAAATATCATAGGCCTAAAATAAAATAAAAAGTTAAAAACATTCAAAAATTTTTTTTTAAAAAAGGATCTTGATTTTTAGACCTAAAAATCTTTTTCCAACCTAAAACACTGTATTGCGCTATGACATGACTCGAAGGGGCAGAGCTAGGAATTTTAGTTTGTGAGGGCTAAATTATAGAAAAAAAATTATAGGGGCAAAATTTAATTTCTTTTATTTTTAAAGCTAAAATATAATTTATTAAAGGAGAGGGGATGAAAAACAATTTCCTTGGAGAGCCCCTGCCCCTCCAAACCTCCTAATTCCACCTCCGATGGCTTGGCCTAGTGTTTTTAAAGAAAAAAGAAAAATTCAAGACTCGTGTAATTGACTTGATTGGATTCATTAAGTCAATTTATTTTAATAATATAATTGTTATGAAGGGTTGATTTGAAATGTTGCAATGGCTCGCATAAAAATCAAGAAAGAAAAAGAAAAGAAAATAAAAAAAAACAATTGTCGTCAAATCATCAGGAATTAAGTCACACGTATCGAATGAAGAGATAGTCCTTGCTATTACAAACTAGAAAACACAAAGAAAGTTAGTTTTTTCTCGTTGTAAACCACCACACACGCTATCTAAAAACGGTTTGGTAGTGCACTTGCTGGCGTGTTTCATGAACACGCCAACTACTTTTTCTTTTATTATTATTTTTTTATTAATTAAATTACCAAATCATCACTGAGAGCACTCAATAATTACAAAAAAAAAATATAATTGAAAAATATCAACATACCTCTAAAGCAAAGCCTAAGACTTTTTAATCCCTAGGGAAATAGAGTAGTTACATTGTCCATGTCAAAATGAAATTCCAAAAAAACCCTAAACTGTAGTTAATTGTTTTTTATTTTTAAGGGTAACGGAGTAATTTAATTGTATAAAAAGTTTTAGAAAGATTGAGATACCCTTAAACAATTATAAAATCACAAATGAACCTAATGAAACTATTATTTTACCCTTGAAAGATAGTCTTGAATTTTTTTTATATAAAAAAAATATAAAATCACTATTATAATCCATAACAAATTAAGTCGAAGGATGCACAGGGTTTCCTACATGAAATAGTTTCTGGTAATAATTTAAGTAAGGGTTGGTTTATGTCTTGTCTATTTTGCTAGTTTCATCTCGTTTCTTGTGTTGAACAATATATATTTTATTCAATCTGGAACATAACATCATCCAAGTTATTGTTTGCCAAAGCCAATTCAGCTTTTAATTTCCTTTCTTCTAATCCTTGACAAACAGGTGCTTCCAATTCAGCTCAGGGCCGAGTAAGAAACATTCTCATCCTCATTTTATTTTTTTATTTTTTTACTACTTTTCTCTTATATTTTAATCTCCTTGTAACTACTGCTTTTTCATCACCTATAAGCAATGGATTTGATTTGCTAATTATAAAACTACTAAAATTGGTCTCTCACGGTGAGTTTGTCTTCCCCTTGTGGAGACACGAGGCCCATTTACAGTTGCACAGGACAAGGAAAGTGTTTACTAGTTACTTTTTAAAAAAATATATATAAAAGTATTAAAATAATATTTTTTAATATTTTAAAATTTATTTTTAACATTAAAACAATAAAAAATATAATTAAAAATTAAAAAATTAAATTTTAATAAAAAAATAGATTTAAACAAACTATAAAACGGTGCTAAAATGTTCATGTCAGCAAATCCATCCACTTCCTATTAAATTTACTAAAACCCTGTTGGTTTGTTGAAGCAGAACACTTTTGCAATGCAAAGCTATCTCCTTCACCGTCCTAGCTACTTTTCTTCAAATTTCCACCCTTCTTTGTTCTGTTCATGAAAATTACATTATCTTAGGACAGCAGCACAATGTTAGTCAAGTGTATATATATATTACTACAAAAATATCCTTTCCCCTGGGCTTTTCTCTCCAACCAAACACCCGGTGTCTTGGGGAGACCCCCCTTTCCATCCCCCTTTCTAACGTGGCAAGTAAAGCGTGTTGTCGGCAGTTCATATTTAAATGTTGTAATAGCATCGCGTCAATCTACTATGCCCTAGTTTGAAAATTGTGGGCATGGTATCATATAATAAAATTCAAATCTCGTGTAATACAGTAATTGGTCACCACATTTCTGTCTCCTTGTAATTTATGTTTCAGGTGATATATTGTAATTTATACATTTATTATACGAATATTAGCCACGTTTATTATGGAGAATTGGACGTATCGCTTTTGGTTTGGTATGCACTCCACTAATCAGATTTTTTATTTATAATTTAATTCAAATTCAGGCTTGGAGGCTTGTGGTAGAAGCCGCAGGCCCTTTTTTTTTTTTTTTTTTTTATAAGGAACGTGGATGTTAAAAAAATGAACCTTTGGGCTATAAGAAAACCTCCTGCAGCTGGAGTTTTGTTTTTTCTTACCATGATAGAGGCTGAAATTCAGGTCAAGAACGTTCGAAGAAAAAAAATATATTAAGCGAAGACAAAGACAGTAGCTATGGAATCGAAGGAACAGAAACAATTAATTAGTTAAGAAGAAATCTGTAGGGCACTTGGTTTTACAAACATAGATCATTGTGGAGTCGTACAGTAACTTGTTTTTTTGTTATTCAATTTTGTTGTCATTTATTTATTTTTTTATTATATTAAAAAATATTTTTTAAATTTGTTTTGGTTTATTTTATATAAAATCACTAAAATTACCATGGTTTTAAAAAAAATCTCTTAAAAAAAAATATTTTTTAAAATCTATTAATTTCATAGTTTGCCACAACTTAGAAAATTAAAACACCCAAGTTGAAAAGAAGAAGAAGAAGAAGAAGAAGAAGAAGAAGAAGAAGAAATGACAGGCTTTTTTTCATAGCATCGTGTTGCTAACGCATTTTTTGGGTGTTTTATGCCTTGGGATTTTGGCAAAAAATAAAACTGATTTCTTTAGTTTTTTAATTAAATATTTCAATTTAAAACTTTATTTTATTCATTTTATAATCACCATATTTTAAAAAAAAAGAGAGAGTCATAAAATAATTAAAGGGAGAGTAAAGGAGGTTGATTTATCAATTTTCATGGATAAAAATAGTCATTTTCAGTATCAAAGTAATCTTCTTGACAACAAAAATGTTATTGAGAAGTTATGAAACCCAATCGGGTCTATGATAATATCAAGGATTTACTATGTTAACTTAGACAAACCTTGATTGCTTCGAGATATTATTATCTTGATACTAAAAATAATGGTATATTAATTTTTTTAAGCCATAATAACATTTGACTAGTCATTTGTCTTGCCTTTAGATCTGTCAAGTTAGTTAAAGCATATTGAGCCAATCTTCGCGTGGTTTTATTTGAAGCCTAAACGAGGTAAGGAGTCAGGTGTGGAGATATTTAGGATGATCTGCTGAGTTGGGTTTAATGAGACCGCCAAAGAGTTCCCCACAACAACATGATAGCATTATATTATTTTTAATACATTCACGTCTAAATTATCAAAATATTATTGTTTTAATGTGAATATTAGATTGAACCTTTTATAGTTTGATTTCTTTTTTTTCTACTTTACCTCCACTATTTAGAAAATTAAATTTTACAATCTCGATCAACTTAAAATTTCAAATCGAATGAAATTATGTTATTACAATCATATGTAAAATATGAGAAATTTGTTGAAATGCCAAACAATTTCACTCCCAATCTATCCTCTGAAACTACTTCCCTCTACAATATTCTTCAACTTGTCTCTTCTTGTGTGGCAAATTCTTGAAAAAACATAGATAAATCTTATGGTTCTGACTTGGTTTTGTACAAATTGTTACTTATAATTAGAAATTCCCTGTGGAATTTTTGGAAATCTTAGCATTTAAAATCATTTTTTTTCACAATTAAATTACTCTGTCGCCTTTGAAAGCAAAAAAAAAATGTATATATTTGATTCAGAGACTTTTTTATCTAATTTATTATTATTTGCACAGTAAAACTATGGTTACACCATTTAGAGAAAATAATCATTAAACTAGCACATAAGGAACTTTTTTGGGTTTTTAATTTTTTTAAGCAGTGAAGTTACAATATTACCTATTAAATATATATATATATATATATATATATATATATATATATATATATATATATATATATGTTCAAGGGTATTTTTGGTTTCAGCAGGGTTTTTTTCAAGGGTAGTTTAGTTATTTTTAAAATATTAAATGTTATTAAAAAAAGGTTAAAGGCACATGTTAGCATATGACAACTCTCGTGCCTTTTAGAAGGTGCATGCATGGTCATACGGTTATCAAATTCCACCATCCAATACAGTGTTAAGAGCAGTGAATCATCCTTTTCCTAGCGGTGTGGTGTGTTCTTGTGACGGACGCAAGGTTGGTCAACGACATGTATTTTTTCCTTTGTTTTCTCTCTCCTAATCTAGAAATTCATGTCAGCTCATCCAAAAAACAATTGTGTCCTCCAGTTTGTATTTCTATCAATTTTAGATCTAATTATTTTGATTATTATTTGTTTTTCTTTTGATGCTTTTTAAATTTTAGATTCTTTTTTAATTTCATCCCTGGAATTTTATTTAATTTAATTTTGTATCCAAATTGGTCCTCATTCTTTTGATTGTTTTTGTTTTGTGTTTTATCTTTTTTATTGATTTGTTAGTTTTTCAATTTCATCTCCAATCATTTTATTGTATTTATTTTTTATCAAATTTAGGTAATCTTTCTTTTGATTGTTATTTTCTTATCCTTTCTTATTTTTATTTTAAAATTTTGTCCCTTGATATCTTTTTTTATTTAGTTTTTGTAAAATCTAATTTGAGTCCTTATCATTTGATTATTATTTTACTATCATTTTCTCAATTTATTTTATTTTTCAATTTAGTCTTTAATTATTTTATTTCATTTAGTTTTTACACCAAATTTAGTCTATATTGCTTGGATTTTAAATTGTTCTATGATTGTAAATATTACTTTATTAGTTTTTCATGTCTGTCTTCCTGCAAGGTAATTTTAATCTCATGACTCGAGTTCATTTGTTTCGAGTTCATTTGTTATGTTCTTTTATTATAAATTGATTTTTTTTTAAAATTCATCATTTGATATTTTTGTTATTAGACCTCGAACTTTGTTATATGTTCAACTTTTCTATTGTTGGGTTATTCTATTCTCATATTTGAGTAACAAGTTAATTGAGTTAGCTCGAGTTTTTTTTCTCGAATTTTTTTTTTTTACAATTTCATCGTTTGACATTATATTATTGGCCCTTGAGCTTTTTGATTTTTTTTTGTTTTTCTTTCTATGGGATCATCTCAAGTGCGAATTAGTCAAGTTAACACAAGTTATCTTAATTTTTTTCAACTTTTTTTGTAATTTAGCTTGAGTCTTTTTTGCTAGGTTTTTCTTTTAAAATTATTTTTATCTCGATCTCATATTGCAAGAGGTTGGTTAGTCAAGTTAACCCGAGTAAACTCATTTTTTGTATCAATCTTTTTTTTAAATGATTTTTTTTGGTTCATTATTTGACATCATATTATTGGCCCTTGAGCTTTGTCATTTTATTTTCTTTCCGTCATGTTATCACTAGTATGAGTTTGTCAAGTTAACCCAGGTTAACTCGTGTCTTTTTTTTTTATTGAACTTTGATCTTTTTTACTAGGATCTTTTGATCTTTTTTACTATTGAACTTTGATCTTTTTTACTAGGATCTTTTGAGAGTCTATTTTTTTTTTATTCCAGTCTTATATCGCAAGTGGTTGCCTAGTCAAATTAACCGGGGTTGATCCAAGTTTTTTTCTTCGACATGATTTTTTTTATTATTTGACACCAGGTTGTTGGGCTTGGAGCTTTGTGATTATTTTCCCTTTTTCTTTTATATGGGTTTAACTTGATCTAATATCTCATGTTGTGTTTTCATTAATTAACCTGAATTGACTCGGGTTATCATCATCGTGATATTTTTTTTGCATTAAATTTTTTTTAACCCAGCCCACAGAGAAGCAAAAAAATGTGTGTGTGACTAAAACCAGAAAAGTTCCGATGCTTGATAAAACTCAAAAGCACAAAGGATATCAAGTTATTATTGTTAAGGATAGAACATATATATGCCCTTAAGGTTTTATCACGTCTCTTTTAGTGCAAATAAATAATGTCAACAAGCCTTTTAGATTCAAACAACTATACCTTTTAAAGTATACATTCACTTCAAAAATTAACCAACCAAAGAAATATATACTCAAAAGCTATGTGCAAGGACATGAACCTAAGATCTGGAAATGAAGAAAATGAAGGTAAAAACATAAGTGTCCAGAACATTTCATTTTCCACCTATTTTTATATTAATTTTTTAAAATCAAACTGATGAATAATCAATTCTAATAATGAATATAATTAATTATTGTCATTTTGTCTTAATTACTCACCATTAATAAAAACTTACAACTTTTATCTTTAAATCCATACATTTTTCTTTTGAAAAAGCTATTAAGGAAGATGAAAAAGGATGACTGTTCAAACTTTTTATTTATGGTCTAGAAAAAAATAAAATTATAAGCCATGATATTATTTTATAATAAATCAAAAAACAAACCCAAGCCCTAGGCTCGAGCTGAGCAGCGATTTTAATCCTAAAAATATTTATACTCAATTTTAAATATATGATTTATAAAACAAATTTTAACAATGAGTTGGTCCACCAACAACGACTGTATTGTCATCAGTAGCATTCCAGCTGTGCTCCCGAACTCAGTCCATCTCGTTGCTGAATACAATATTTTGATGGCATATTTTTCTAGGCTTTAAGTTATTTTATTGTTCAATGAAATATATCTACAGAGTATACTGTTATTAAATATGATAGCCTGAAGGTCCATGGAAACATATTTAAATTTAATATATCATCATCTAAAAGTTTGAGATGAAAGCAATGTTATTCACGTGCCCCACACAATGAAGAATTGATTGAGTGCCTCGAACAATCATAATAAAACTTTATATACAATTCTAACGGGTGTATCTTAACTAGTCGGGTCTTGGATTTGTTCTTCAAAAATCAATAGTTCGAGTTCCACAAATCTCAGGGCCACTAAAGGCTTACATAGTTGTTAACTTCAGGGCTTGTGAGATTAGTTGAGGCGTGATTAAGCTGATTCGGACACCAATATTAATCTAAAAAAAATTAATATACTATTATAATTATTTAATTTTAACTCTTAAATTATGCTATTTTTATTTATTTATTTCTGTCACAGTGTTGACGACTGAGTCTAGATATATATTTTTTTACAATTTAATTGCAGTCCCTTTGACCATATTCTTTTTTATTATATCAATGTATATCCTAATGACTTTTCTAAAGAGATAATAACCATCATACCACTATGCCCAAAACATATGTTATTAACGAATATTGTCTTTAAGTTCTGTCGTTTTGATTTAAATTTTGTACATTATATATCAGCAAGAAGTGGTACGAATTGCTTTATTATGTGTTTCTATCACACCGAATTATATCTAATTAAAAAAAAAAAAGTTAATAATTTTCAAGTCTCCACCCTTGCATTATTGAGAAAAAGAATCATATACTATTACATTCCCAAAAAACAAAAAAAAACAATATTTGATGGGGTCCGGTCCATGCACTCAGAATGCAATCATAGCCACACAAACTCCTAGACGGCCTAAATCATCCTCACAGGTCACAACTCCAAAGTTTTGTACGTGAGATTGTCCTCTCCAGATATATTTATTATAATCAAGAACAAAAATACGTGTAATTATCCCAATCACTCCTCTTCCCATACCAACCATCCATTTCAATTGCCATCAATGGAGCTGGCTTAAAATAGCGACTAGTCAATAGATGAACGGTCGGTGAGCGGCAGCGTTTACCGTACCCTTCAAAATATTTTTCTTTTAAATTTAATTTATTTTTGATGATTTTATATTATTTTGATTTAATAATCTTAAAAATAAAAAATATTAGTTTTATATATTTTAAAGTGAAAAATACTTTAACAAACACATGATACTATAATAACAAATGAGTTTTAGAGTGTTTGAAAGTGTGGTAATAGTTATTTTTTAAAGTGTTTTTTTATTAAAAATACATCAAACTAATATATATATATATATATATATTTATATTTATTTTTCTAAAAAAATTATTTTTGACACAACACATTAAAATAATTTAAAAAATAAAATTTTTGAAATCATAATTTTAAATGGATTACCGAACAGCACCGAAGCCATGCCGCAGTGTTTATTGTACCAATATATTTGGTCCAAAGCAGCACCCTTTCTTAGTAATTATCTATAATTATATAATTCATATGGATAAAGCGGGGTGGCTAAAGAAATTATAAAAACAAGATTTTGCAGAGGAAAATCAACATCTACTGGTAGAAGTGAAGCATGGGGACCACTGACTCTCATCAAAGGATGACAGATGTCTTGGGTTTGATGGGATGATGCCATGTGTAAGTGTCTATTTAGCATGGTCAGAGCTTCTACTTTTCATATCGTTTTTTTTTAAATGTTAAATTAATACTTTGCTAATACCTTTTTTTTTATAATTCTAATTTTGATAATATAAAAAGAATTAAAAATACACTAAAACCGATCACTATCTGGTGATTTTATGTCGGGCCTTTGTTGGATGGACCCCATTGGGCCCTGGGTGTTGTGAGACCACCACTCCCATGAGCAGGAGTAGAGACTGTGAGCCTTGAGAAGAGCTGAAGACGCGGACAGCTGTCCTATTGAACGCGGTTATATACATCATTGTCATCGTCATCAAATAAGGCAGTCTCGTGGGCCTAATGGGGCCAAATTGAGAGCCACGATCCTTATCCACTACCAGAACTACCCTTCATATTGTAAATATCAAGGAGGGCAGTTTCGGAAATGAAAGTGCTATTTAGAGCACTTGTTTTATGTGATTAAAAAGTATCAAATGAAAAAAAAGTTGATATCGTAAAGAGCACTTGTTTTTCATATTCCAAAACCTTATTATTTTTACAATATATTGATATTAAAAAGAAATTTTAAAAAATAAAATAAATTATTTTAATATAAAAAATATCTTGTTGTTAGATTAAAGGTGGAAGGTTAAAGGTAAAAAGTTGAGTGAGAATAATTAAGGTCACATCTCAACTCACTACCTAGATACTCTAAAAAGTGAAAAAGTAAAGGAACGCCAGTAGCAGGAAGCTAGCAAGGGTGCAGCGCCACTAGGAAGGAGAAACCATACTATACATTATTGGAGGCTTACGCTAAAAAGGAGAAGAATTATGAACCCTTTGAAAAACATCCAATTTCAACCCAATCATTATGTTTTTGATGATAGCCAGTCTGAGTGAGATTTGCCACTCGGGAAACCAATTGGAGACACACATGCTCGGGGCTTAACTGGACTGCCCTTTTTGATCCCTCGCTAAACAGTGCTAGATCGACACTCTACTCATTTTGTTGGATCCCAACTCAACTTCAAAACCAGAAGATAAAAAGACTGGGAAAACTGTGGTGGAAAAGTTGAACAATGGCATCCATTTTTTTTTATCAGCAGCAAGAAGTATCGCTCCATCGCCATGGCTAGCAGCAACCACAGCAAATCAGAGCCTTCAAGCCGAATTTCGGTGCGTCAAATGGACCCGTGAGCATTGCCTTTATTAATACCTGTTTGGCCATTTCCGGGACATCGTGCAGGCAGGTCTCTGTCTGTGTTCCTTCCCTTGGTTCACACTTGCTCTGATATTGTAGCAAGTCGTGACCCATTAACGTTAACGAATCCCAGACTGTAATTATCTGTGATTACGTGTCATTAACCTAGTGGCGGCAGGGGCACTCACTAATCACTATTTACACTGATTCTGTGAGTCAATTATCTTTAATTTGCCGTGTGAATTTCCAATTCAACGAGTAAACGTTGTTTTAAGGTGTTTTTTTTTTTATTAAAAATCTATAAAAATATAATTTTTTTATTTTTTAAAATTTATCTTTAACATTAATATATTAAAATAATTTAAAAATAAAAAAATCAAATTTCTATAAAATGCTGTTCGAACCGTCTCCCAGGAGCGTCTTATTACCGAAGCACGGATGTGTCGGATTAGCGTTTAAAATGTCTCACAAACAATCCTGATTACCAAAACATCCCTCCCAGTCAAATCCTTTCAAACAAGAAAAGCTAAGCACAAAGTGACAAGTGGAAAGGGCATTTTAGGGATGGCGAGCAAACGACGTTGCATAAATATGAATGTTTGGTCCGGGAAACGTGCTTACGCTTCACCTTATCATGAAATGAGAAACGAATGATTCACAGAAATCCGAAAGCCACAATCATTTATTTATTTAACCTCTCCTGCCAAAGCGCTACGCTCTCTTGTATTCCTTCTCTTTCCCCTTTCTTTGATAAAATTGCAACACTTTATCTCCTTCACTTCACTTTACCTTCCTCTTTTTTGTTTTTTTTGTTCTTTTCCTGACACACCGATAAACTTTTGATAAGCTAGTGATCATCAGGGCTTGTCAGTTGGCAAATGGCTTCAGATGAGAGTATGGCCTTGCTTTCTTCTTCAGTTCAAGAAGATGATCCATATGATCATGACACGGATGATGGGTATCAGCCTCCTAGTCTTCATAACCTGTCTAGGTTGTCCATGTGTACAAGTTCCTTGTACACCAATGAAGATGATGATTATCAAGATTGTGATGGGATGAAGATGTTTCTTTCAAGATTGTCTGCAGAGAATTTTGATGCTGATGAGGAACTCTCTGATGATCATAAAGAAGGCAATAACAAAAACACACTTGACCTCTCTTCAGATTCTGATGAAGAGCCAGGGTGCTACTCACTTCCAGCGACACCACCTCGGAGGAGAAATCGTGGTGGCTTAATAAATCAAGTACAGTTAATTGGAGCGAAAGATTATGCCAGTGAAAATGAAGCTCAAAAGGGTAACACGAGACAAAAGATGAGAAAGAATTTGAGGAAAAGAAGGGTCATAAGAGAAAGGTGGATGGACAATAACAACATGAGTTTTAAAAAGAAAGAAGAGGAGATGACGGGGGTGAGTAATTATGGGTATTGTAATAGTTTTAGTGGGGAGAGTGAAGGTGGTGGGTTGGTAGTGATAACAAGGCCGAAAGGAGGGAGGAGGTCGTTGTGTATGGACTTGGATGAAGTGAAGGCTTGTAGGGATCTTGGGTTTGAATTGGAACATGAGAGGATGCTAGAGATGCCTGGTCGTGTCTCCCTTTCAGGATCTACTCTTGATACTAGTAGTGGTGGCAATTCTCCTATTGCCAACTGGCGCATCTCCAGCCCTGGTTAGTATACATTTACCACTAACGTCTCTTGACTTTCTCTCTGTACGGTATGCCTACACATTGCAAAAGATAGAATCTTTGAAATGATTTATGGACCAAAACTTGAGATGGGTGATTAAGAGTTCTGAATATGACCAGCACTGTCACATAATTCCGACGAGTTGCGGGCTGTTGAGTTTCACATACTATATTTTCAGTGCTGTTTATAATGGCCTCAAAGTTAAAACTTTTGTGTCTAATTGAGTGTGGAATTTGTTATGCAGGTGATGATCCGCGAGATGTTAAGGCAAGGCTCAAGGTATGGGCACAGGCAGTGGCAATTGCATCTGCATCTAGACATGGTGGCGTCTGACTAGTGATGTTTGCGGATTCTAATCTATACCTTTTCGTTTTCATTTTAATTTTATTTTGTGGGGTGAAGAGAGTTTACCTTACCTCTTAATTTTCTTTCCTACAAAAGAGTTTAATTTGCCTCTCTTTCTGTGAAGGTTACCTTCATTTTCTTTTCTAGTTGGGTTACTGGGATTGAAGTTGGAGTCAAACATTATTTGCCCGCTACTTTACTTACTTTTGTACAGCTTCCCGCTGTTGTAAATATCACATGCACACCGGGGTTGGAAGCATGAAGATGGTAGTAGACTTGAAAAACATAGTTCATTACTTGTAATGTGATTTTGAAGGTTTTGTATACGGTTTGTCTAATTGTTTGTTGTTAGATTTGATTGATTTGGGTGCTTGCGGCATTTAGATTGAGTTTATGTTACATTGTGTATCCAGAAAAGAAAAAAGAAAACGTTGTATCGAGTTATCCAGGGCCTTGCATGGTTATGTTGTTGGAGTATGAGTTTGCTTACAGAAAGAGGATCGTTTCTTTTGGAACATAGAACGATTTGTAGAGCTACTTTTAATCTAGGCGCACGCCCCTTTCCTTTTCAGTATAGAAACCACCAATGCAC
Source organism: Populus deltoides (assembly GCA_015852605.2). Classification (NCBI taxonomy): domain Eukaryota; kingdom Viridiplantae; phylum Streptophyta; class Magnoliopsida; order Malpighiales; family Salicaceae; genus Populus; species Populus deltoides. The sequence continues at coordinate 8,141,629 of CM027583.2, read as the reverse complement.
GTGCTCACCAGCTAATGATAAAAACCTCGAGCATTTTAGGTCCAACGCCCAGAAATCTTGGGTACTTCTGTGGAAATCATCCCTGTATCCCATGAACAAACATGTACGGTTGTTCATTTTCTTCGACAGTAGAGTGCCTTGCATATTTCCAAGTACAAATACCCGGGCTCACGAAGTTAAGGATGTTATACCTATCCCATGAAAATATAAAAGCTTGCAAAATTTGAGTTCAAATAGAAATGGAAAACAATCTACGTGGAACCCATGACACAGTAAATTTTTAATAAAACGCGGACAGATCAAAATTGACAACCTCTAGAACTAGTGTTAAGTTCTTGTAAAATCTTCGGCTTGAAATGCAATAAGAAACTCAGGACCAGCTGCAAGAGCATAAGAAATGCAATGACCGTTAAAAATGGTGCCTTGAGCCAATGGTTTCATATGGCTGTGAGCAAACAGATCTACACACCGTGTCTTTATCGATATGGACTTGAAGACAAATGTCACCGGACAAACTTAAACCCCGTAGTGCTTATAGAACATAATGACACCAAGAAGATGATGAGCAGATTTAATGGGGTTGAAGTTAACCTTGTAGACTGGGAGATCGTTATGTTTGAAACAACATCACTGCAGAGGGAGATACTAATTTTAGTTTTCGACAGTTGAAATTCAGTAAAATGGCGCATGAATTATACAGAAAGAAAAGAAACTGGACGATGATACAAGCTATCACCATTCACATGACTCGAAGCATATCACTTGTGGGTTACATGGTGACACCCGGGACAGAACAAATTAGTTTAACATGTATTCTCGGTAACAGCAATATTGACATTGTACCCATGTAAATTCAATTTTGGGATCTAAAGCCAGCACACACACACGCCATCTTTCAGCATAACAGTGTCATAGACTCATGATTCTGACAAAAGAATAGAGCGTTATATAGTGAACAGAATTTAAAATCTGTGATTGAATTGAATTTTCTGAAATTCATGGTTTATGATTGCTGAGCAGGAGGAAATGACAGCAGAAGCAGGAGGCATGATGGCTGAACCATGACCTTGGGTTTTCTATGATATCTCGAATATTCATTTCAACTTGATGCCCGGTGAACTTTTATGTTCTACTGGGACAGTAAAATACAACAGAGAGATCACATGTCCATATTCACTGCATTCACCCCGCCAAGTGATGTCTTAATCATCACCACAAACAAATGTTCCAAGTTCTACATGTGTCAATCAGGGAAATGAATAAAGAAGAAGCCATAAGGAACCGATGGATAAGTTATCACTCACTTGAAAACTAGATTATGGCATGTGTTGTCACAGGGATATGGACAGTCAACAGCTTTAACATCTTCTCGATCAAAATACCAGTCTCCAACAGATTGTGCAATCCTCTGCATAGTGTGAAATTTAATTAGTGCAAGTTTTTAAGTTCCATACATGCACGCATGCAAGGCATCCTGCGTGTGTTCATCAGATCACACTATAAATGCGAAATAATTTCATCGTAATCCGTCCGTTCTATGAAAAGAATAAGGGACAAACAGATCACATGTGAATATCTATTCTACATTTACTATAAAGCCTCTGTCTAAGAAATTTATCAGCCATACCTTGTTCCCTATACGTGGAGAATCATCAGCGAACCATGTATCTTGTCTCTCAGATTGGCAATGAGCAAAACAAGAATTTATGAATAAACCATTTTGATTGGATGATGAAAAGACTTTTATGGCATCCAGCATTTGATTCCTGAAGTCTGTTTTATAACAGAGAAAGGACAGACCACTATATATATGAATCATGAGTTCTGAGTCAAACTGAATATTGCTGCAGGGATTAAACAACCAAGCAAAAGAAAGTTTATTTCAAATTCTACCTTGCAAAAATTGGATCTGTGATGAATTACATTGTGCATTATTTTGTCTGCATTCTTTCCAAGTACCATGAGGATCAGCTGATGGTGGAGCTAAACTGGATTGCAGCTGCCAAAAAACAAAGAGAAGAAATTTTTCTCAAGCTATCCAACTTTCAGGAAATGACCTGGCCCATAAAATGTAACTACAGTGTTGATTTGATGTTTCACTAGTGTTCACATGCAATTTCTTTAGCCCTTTTCCCAATGGTTGCTCTGCTGTTCATTCTTTTCTTCTCTTCTGTTTTCTTGGTTTTAGTACTATCTCAATTTTTAAACCGACGACTCTTCTACTTGCCTTAGAAATCATGTGTCAGTCGCGTCTGCTGATGGCTTCTGGCCTTCGGCTCAAGTTGCAACGAAGAGGGGTTGAACAGGGAAAAGTTTTATTTGAACTAAACTCAAACTGGTAGGTTTTGGCAACATGAAACATTTTTCACCAAGCCCCTACCCCCAGGGTAAAAAAACTAATTACAACATCTTTTTTCGAATGTAGCAAAAGACCCCTACTGTTTAACGGCATGATAGCTGTTTGAGAAAGTATACTTGTTACGTTGTACATAATCCTTTCCTTGTTAGCTATTAGAAAGAAAATTTGAAGATAAAATGATTACCTGCCATACATCATAGGCTGCATTGAGAAGAAATAGTGGAGTCCTTACAGCAGCAACCAAATTCTGGGGAAAGAAGCACTGAGGAAGGGGGGGAGAGAATCATAAAATCTCTGACATTAAAATGTACTCGTGCAACTACTCAATAATCAAGCCAGAAGATTACCGAAGTTGGATCTAGGTGGTCAATACAAGTACTTGGCAGACTCTTTTGCACTTCCTACAATTTCATCCATATACACATGGTCAATCAATGGCCAAGTACCAAAAAGAAATGTATTCAGTGGAGAGATAATACCTACAATTTAACGCAACGAAGAAAAAGGTGAACCAGTAATATTAATAACTATCAGATCAAAGCATTCAGATTCTATAATCAGATCAAAGCATTCAGATTCTATAAGGATCACACAAAATGATTCTACTTAAAAAATTGTTTTCACCAGCATGGAAATTGTTTAAAGATATACCTGTAAGCTGACTACACCACTATAAAAGTTTTGCAGGGTGTGCCCACCTGATATATCCATTCTGCAGAAGTTCCATTAAAAAAAAAATCATCAATGACATATATTTCAATTGAAGTTCATGCACTGATAGAAGCCATCAAAAAGAATTAAGAAAAGCTTCTTACGCATTGAGAAACATTCCAGCATCACTTAAGCATTTCACTTTTGTAGACTGTGGAAATAATTCCCTGAATTCATCACAATGAATTATGGATGCCAAGCCCCCAGCAGAGCATCCAGAGAGAAGAGCCTAAAATGCATTTGTGGACTAAATTGAATGGAACTGAAGGAACAGTATAACATTCAGAAAAGACATGATAAATTAAAATACCTGAGTGGCATTGTGCATTCCTTCAGCCATTAAATATTCCATTGCAGCTGACCAGATACGTTGTCCTCGAAAATAAAGCTGTGAAGCCTGAAAAAAAAGTAACTCAAAGAGTCAATGCAGTTTCAAATTTTAGAAGGGAAAATAAACTTTAAGCCAAACTACCTTGAATAAAAATAAAATAAGAGAGAATTGTATTGATCGATAATATTGGATTGTTACATATGGTTATATTTATATAGTGAATACAAAAGACTAAGACAACAAATCAAACCAAATTACAATCATAGATAATCTGATCTCCTTAATCTCCACTTATATTATAATCTTTGAATGATCTTATTTGATTTCTTCGTTATCTTTAACTGCTCCATAATCTTCTTTACATTATATTCTCTAATAAATCTTTCCATAGCTAGCATAAAGGAAACATGACGAAAAGGGAGGCAAATCCTCCATACCAACAAAAACATTTATTGTCCACAGTTTCAAAACAGAAGAACCAATTTTGTTTTTTCATATTCCTTTGTATGATACTGTCATTCTTTGACATCTGTAAAATTTCAGGCCACTGAATCAAATTGATATATCTACATGGGGTCTGCGGGAAAACAAATAATCAGCCAGAGTTCTAGATGAACCCTGTCAAGCACCAAAATTCCTGACACTCCTGCGGATTACATGTAAAATTTGGCAAATGCAATGCTATGAGAACCTTACAGAATGCTAAAACAAAAAATATGAAGACACAGCCTATGCTAAAGATCACTATAATACAAGACATGCTGCTTCAGTATGTCAGCATTGAAGTTATAAAATGCCCTCGAAGTACAGCTGCTGATATATCTGAGGATAGTACCTTCTTCAATTAAATCATTTAACCAAACCAATTATCTTCAGCATGCCATGCAGCAAGATGCCGATTAGAGCAATTTAGGCAAACCCTTATATTCTATCTGTAATAGTTATTCGAGAAATAAAGTACAAGGAGCAAACATTCCCACCAACCTCATTCTGACTGTCCCCGCTAAAAGATGCACCATCACAATAACGTACCTTAACTCTGTTCCAGTTAAAGAAATCTGTATGCATAAGAAACCACCACTTTTACAAACAATGGATCACCCTTACAAACAATAAGCCAAACTTCTATTGAAATAGCCAGAGTATGGAGTTTCCTAGGTTGGGAAGAAACCTGGATTTTCTTCTGCTTTATCACTCAATATTCCAGTGAAAGGTAATTGCTTTTCAAAAAGTTTTGATGAACCACGACGAGTAGTTTTGCGGTAAACACAATTTTTAATGGTATTGCACCACCCTCCTCCCTGCATCAAGCCACAGACACCGAAAAGTGAATCACATTTATCAGCTATAACAAAGCATAAAAAAGAAGAGACAGAAAGACTAATATTCCTATGCAAAAAATGACAATTGGCTTGCTCTTGAAGATTCCAAACTTAAAAGACAATGCTGCTGCTATTGTTGAATGGAATCTAACGGAGCCAATTCTGAAATGTTGTTTCGCATACCTCTAACTGAACGAGCCAGCTATCTTTTCCCGTTCCAGACCCACGATCCAAGTGGTAACCGGGCAGTGTTCCATCCAAACAGACTGGTACAAGAAGACGTAACAGTAAAACATCAAGCAGTCGACTTCAGATAAAACAAGAATGGCCTCACTTTCAATCTGTAAAATAATCTCCTCCTCTTTGAAGATATAAATGCAGTAAGATTACACAATATCACGGACTCTATTTAAGAACTATCACATCGTTAAAGCAATCAACTGTATGCCAAACAAAGAAATTCATTCCTGAAAAGAAATGAGAGAGAAAAAAAAGAGAGACAGCCCAGTAAATCATTTTCACAGTAGTATTTGATAACAAGAGCATCCAATTCCAACAATAGACACAAGAATTAAGGAGAGAAAGGAAGTACCAGCTCCACTGGAATCAGCTCCCTGAATAAGAGTGAGGCCGACCATGAGAGGTTTATCAGTAACAGAGGAAGAAGGTGAGACAGCCGCATAGTACTCAAGGAAGGAAAGGACTCCTTCCCTATCTTTCAAATCTTGAAAAACATGGTTAGATCCGCTCAAAACATTCCCAATTAAAGTACACACGAACAGGGACATCACTTGCACCCGCTTCATCCTTTCTCTCTCTTTGATTCTGTTATCTAGCTACACACACACACACACACACACAATTTTGCCTGCACTTGGCTAAAGTTGTTTTAATTTCGTGTGGCATTTGAATTTTCTATATAATGAGTTACTGAAGATGAAATCCGGGATCTTTTTGTAACGAGGCAATGAAATACGCCTTCCTTTTGCTGAGCTGCCACTCGCTCTCACTCACTGTTTCAAAATTAACGATTTTAAGCGCAAGTCAATTATTATACTGTTTGGCACAGAAACCGTTGTCGTTTTTTCTCTCTCTTTTTATTCACCTTTTTCTTTCTTTCTTTCTTTTTTTATTCTTTTTCACGTGGACTTCAAATTTCAAAGCTCGCGTGGCTGTTCTCGTGACAAAAATTATTCTTTCCTTCCCTTTCTTCTCGTTTTTTTTTTCCTGGTTCTGGCAATATTACAAGGCAAAATTAACAAAACCTAACTGGTTGGAATAATATAATATATATTTATTATGACTAATTTTTTATAATTATTTTTATTCTATTTCAGAACCCAAATATCATTTTTTATATAAAAAATACTCTCGCTTGGAGGGAAAGCCTTTTATTTAAGGGTTAAGATTTGAAAAGAACATTTTTTATTTTTAAATTTGTGTTTGGTATAGTGGTGAATTAGTGCTTTTTAAAAAATTTGATTATTTTTTTAAAATTATTTTTTATATATTTTTAGATTATTTTGATTGGCTGAAGTCAAATAAATTTTAAAAAAAATTATTTTTATTTTTTAAAATAAAACACTTTAAAAATGATATATATTTTTATATGTTTATATAAATTTCTTTAAATATATATTTAAAAAACTATATATATATATATCCCAATTACTCTTTAGTACATTGCTATCATATGTAACTTTTTCCTTGCGTGTTTGATTTTGCATGAAAAAGAAAACCCAGAACCAATGCCTTTCCGTCAAAACAAAAGAAGAAAGATGTTCGGACAGAGAAATTGTTTGCCATCCATGACTTTTTCTCTACATTGATGGGTGATGTTTCAGACATCTATTATTATTATTATTATTATTATTTGGTTAGAAATCAAATAATTTACCCTCCCAAACCATGTTCTTAAGAGCTGGCCCATATAATAGGAGGGCGGCCTCCTTCAATTCTGGCTAGAAATCTCAGGGAGATGGGCAACCATATTCGTGCACATAAATACTGTTGTAAAAGCAATGAGTTTGGTTTGTAATTCATATATTGAGTTGTATGTATTGATCTTCACATGCGCCATTAATACTTCCTTGAGGTTGAGATGTCAGAACTTACAAGGATATTTGGTTTCCTCGGAGAAAAAGAACAAGAACAAATATAAGAGATAATGCTGCAACCTCGTGTCCAGGCTTCAAACTAATTTTGTTGTGCATGAGGGCTCCGTTCTCCAAGCCCGGCGGGCATGGCTTCTGATGCACCCATATCTCTCATCATTCCAAACCTTGGGGCGACAATGATGAGGCGGCATGACTTCTGATGCACCAATATCTCTTATCTTGAGCCTAAACCTAGCCTCCCACGAGGAAATTAAGGCCCATATGTCTCTTTATCTATAAAAGTGATTTCAGTGCTTTAAGAAAACCTAAATTTATCCCTAGTAACTAAGAAGGACAAACTCGTTTCTAACAGAATCAACTTATTCATGGACTAACATAAGATTCTGTCGCCCTCTGACTCGCTTGGTGGTGATGGACATGCTATGTGCACTTGCATTGTAAAAAATGATTGAAGAGATAGAACTTTGTTACAAGCCAAAGTCTTGAGAAGAGGGGAATCACACGTGGTAAGAAGTTAGTTGACAAGTTAGCTAGTAGTTAAGAAGTTAGTTGGAATTAGTTAGGATCAACTAATTTCAAGTTAGTCAATAGTTTAATTAATCCTTGTATGAAAAAAAATATAAAAAAGCTTGAGGTAAGGAATAAGACTGAATAATTTAGTAGTGTAAATTACTAGCTCTATCTTTCCCTCAAAATCTATTACTTCTCCCTCAATTTTCTTCTAAAATTTTATTTGTCAGGAAAGATCCTTCCCTGACCAATCTTTAAGAGTTTATGTTAATCAAAAAAATAAACATGGTGGATAACAACTTAGTGAAGGTTTTGAAAGAACACAACAAGAGGTTTGAAGAACAAATTCAAAACATTCATAACTAACTTTTAGAAATCAATGTTATGATTTGAAAATAAAAACTTAAAATAATCATATTTGATGATTCTTTCACCCACAAAAACAGTTTAAGCATAAACCAATCATCAGAACAATCTAAATCTAATTTCTTTTAATAAGGGTTGTTCGAAAATGATTGAATCTTCAAAAGTTATTCTTCTTCGCAGCATGGAGCATGAGATTTATAAAATTAAGTTACTTCAGTTTTTTCATCTATTCAGGATTATAACGAAGTTTGTTATGTTTCGTGTTAAAAAATAGAAACTCTTTTAAATTCAAGATTTTGTTTTTGGCCATTAATACCATATAAATATCGAGCTAGCTATAAAGGTAAGGAATACTTATGTTCAATTCTCCGTACATCAATAATCCACTATAATAAATCAAAATACATAAAGTAAGGAGACGAGGTAAAGTGATTTTATTTAACTAAATATGAAAATATTTTCGGAGAGAAATAAAAAAAAAAAGTGAATTTTAAAGAAAGTGCAAGAAGTTGAGAATGAGGAGGAGAATGAATCAAAGAAAGAGGGGAAGGGTGATGTCGTGAAAATTGAGAAGGATAACGGGATAGAAAGGAAAATGAGTGTATGTGAGATTTGTCCGATATTGAAATTGAGATTGTGAAGAAAATGAAGGAATGGAAAAGACATTTAAAAGGAGCAAGACAAAGCCTACTGAATATTAACGAACGTATTCCGACCAAATTGGATTCGACTGCCCTTGCCATTGCCATTGCCATCTAACAAGGTTTTTGAGAATATAATAATAATAATTTTTTAAAATATTTTATATTTAAAAATATATTAATATTTTTTAAAAAAATATTTTTAACACCAACACATTAAAATAATAAAAAAATAATTTTAAACAGAAACAAAAAACTTTAAATTTTGAAGAAACGTCGTTTCAAATGTGTTCCGATATAGGATTTAAGAATGCATTTTTTTTACTATTAAAAAGTGATTTTTGAAATGTTTATAATTTTTTCTTTAAATTATCATGATTTTAAATTGTTTTAATGTATTAATATTAAAAATAAATTAAAAATATATAATATTAATATATTAAAAAAATACTTTAAAAAATAATAAATAACCCCCAGTTATTACCAAAGACTTTAGAAACGGAGAGAGGGAGGTCACAGGTAAACGGACACATGACCCGGAAGTCTTACTTGCAAATGTCAGAACTTCGGCATGAACAGAAAGGCCTAAATAAGACGATTACATGAATTGAAGCCCAATTCGAAATATATATGGCCAGGTCACATAACTGAATCATAATTTATTTTAATTTTGTTTATTTCACCTTATTTTATCTTTTAATATCCGAACAAAAAATCATCCTTTAGTTATTTTTTTTTATTTCTCTCACTTTTTCGTGTTTATTTTACCGTAATCAGGGGAAAAAAAAACAAAGACGAGGGAGAAAAAAAAAGAAAAGAAGAGACCAATAACCTAAAAGTCTAAGGCCCAACTAACTTAACCTACAGCCCATTATCCGAAGATCCTAAAAGACAGCCCAGAATAATTAAAACCCATCACTCAAAGGCCCTCAGTGTATTTTTTTTTTTTAATGATATTCAGCCAGCATGATGATGATTATTTTCGAGTCTTGTTCTTCTATATAAGATAAACCATGCATCAGAAACGCATAACAATTCGCCACCGTCAGGATTAAAATAAAAGCTTCAAAGTTCAACTTGAGTTAGGTACAATTCTGGGAGGAGGGTAAGGTGTTGTGGGAGCAAACAATTAAAACTCGGTTGTTTCCGGAAATTAATTTTTAATTTGGCGAGGAGGAGGTAAAAAAGAATTGGATAGCTGAGATGGTAAAGTAGACAGGATTGTGAAATGTGTTTTTAATGTGTTTTTAGTTTGAATTTCTCTGTTTATTAATAATAATAATTACGGATCGTGGGGTATAAATCATGTTTCGCGAGTCTAGTTCGCTTACCCGAAATACTTTATATGTAAAAAAAAATAATAAAAAAAGATTTTATTTTTATAAACTCTCTGTTAGTTAGAGTTGGTGCCATCCTAGCTTAGCTAAGAAAGAAGAAAATTGAAGAAATCTCAATTTTTGCAAGGGGTGTGACTTTCGAATTTTATCATCTTTGCAATTTGACGTCATCACCACCATACTGTGACTCGGAGCAAACTCGTCTCTGTTAAAAATGCAACAAACTGTAAGAACAGAATCGGGGTCCTTGAATTTGTCCCAACACAGACAACCAATTTTACGTTCATTTTTGGAATGCCGAAAAATATTTGCTTTAACCTCTTTTCTACCTTCTGGCAAGCCAATTATACTATATTTTAAGATACGTGAGAAAAACATTGTATAGGTGCTATTTATATAGATTTACATCATATAGATTATTTGTATCATAAATCTATTGTCTTTTTTGTTTTTTAATGTCAACTGTTGCTGAATCTGATTGGACAGCCAGACTCATTAATATTGTTGGGTCCGGCTCGACAGCAAAACCCAATGTTAATGTTATTAGGTTAGGTTCGGTTGTCAGACCCAAGACTATTAGGTCAAGTTTCACTGTTAAACTTAAAGTACTTCAAATATTTTTTATATTTTTTTAAATTTAAAAAAATATTATTATTAAACCCACTACTACGAAGCATATACTAAAAAATAATATAAAATCGCACGCCACGTAAAGTAAAAGAGTGCTGAGGCCTGTGGGAGGGTGGTATTGCAATTTGATGATTGATTTGAAAGATATTAACATTTGCATGAGATATATAATAGAACATTATTCTTACCTATATAATATGCACCGTATCGAAAGAATAATCGTCATCTCTAGACTCTATTTATCTGTTATTTTATCATATCCCGGATCGATTCCTAAATTCCACTCGAGCACTTATTCTCGATCTCGACAACCTGGCTAGCATATTTCCCGTTGCTTTTCTTCTTCTTCTTCTTCTTCGTTTTTTGCTTGAATTTATTATGACATCGATGCAGATAAGAGGTGGCCAACATGCAGTGGAATTATGGACGGGATTTTAAAGTATTTTTTGTTTAAAAATATATTTTTTATTTTTAATATCAACACATTAATTAATTTTAAAAAAATAAAAAACTGTGTTCTGATAAGAGATTTTAAAATATGCAACCAAACCCTATGGTGCAAATCAATATGCGAAAGTGGGCTGGGCATTTGGCAAGTCTCAAAAAGCACTTGCAAAATCTAAGACAGTGACTGATAACAGAAATATACTGGAAGATAAGGACTTGAACTAGTTCAGAATTGTACCAAATGCAGATCAAATATGCTTACCACCTCAGATACCGAATGTGCCATCTCTCTTATTCCTCGTGTTGGTGGGTCATGCATGCATTTCTATAGATAAATAGGTCCATTCAGCTACTACTGGAATGTGCGTCAGACCTGTTTTATTTTCCATTTCGTGCTCTTTGAAGGTTGTTTTTGCTGCACTCTGTTTCTTTAAATGATTTGTGTGTTTATTTTTGCTGCCCGGAGGAGGTTGATATTGATGCACCGAATTCATTGCCTTCATCATAATCTACATGAACCTGTTTCAGTGTTCCAATAATCACTTGACACGACACCTCCTGAAAATGGAAACGCAAGCCGAACATAATTTTAACTTGCTATAAATTGGAAACTCTTGAGTGTTATTTAGGCCTCTACTCTTCCAACGGGTTCATTAGGTCCTTGCTTTCATTCGTTTTCTATCCATTCATTCACTTTGATTCCAGTTATTCTTCTTTCTTTCTTTTTTTCCCCTCAAGTTTGTTACACTGCTGATTTTTTATGTCTTTCAAGTGGTTTTTTTACTTTATCTTGCCTTATTTAAGGTTCTCGAACCTGGGAAGTCTTACAGAAACCTTCTTGTAGGGAAACTTTTTAAGATGGACACTGCTGAGAGGGCCAATGGACCAAAATATGAGTGCCTGCTCTTTGGTACGTTAAAGCCAGTGATTTGTTAATTTGCTGACAAGCTGGGATATCCAACAGAGAGCTTACGAAATCTGATTTACATTTTCTTAATTTCTTAATTTATCTGTATAATTAATGACGATATGCTTTCCAGACATGGATGATACTCTGTACCCCATGAGCTTGGGTCTCAACTTGGCTTGCCGCAAAAACATTGAAGGTTAGACCAGTAGTACAGAAACAGTCATCACAGTAATTAATCACAGGTGACCAATTCAATTACATCAATAATGCGTGTTGAGTTATTCTCTTTGCAGAGTTCATGTTGCATAAGCTACATATTGAAGAAAGTGAAGTTCCGAGGATGTGCTTGGAATTATACAGGGAACATGGAACAACAATGGCCGGTCTAAAGGTGAAATTCTATCCTTGATTCTTCTTCTTCTTCTCTGCTGGGAGTTTAACTAATAAATCTTAACACAATGAAAACCAGGATCTTGGCTATGAGTTTGATGACGATGAGTTTCATGCCTTCGTTCATGGAAGATTGCCTTATGAAACACTAAAGCCTGATCCGGTGCTAAGGAACCTTCTACTTTCCTTGCCACAGCGTAAAATAGTAAGTCAAATTTAATTCCATTCTTTCCGTTCAAACGAAACATATTGCAGCAAAGTAGACATGGAGTGTTGGTAACTTTTCTAAGATGTGCCCAAACGTTTTCAGATCTTCACAAACGCTGATAAGGCGCATGCAGCTGAAGTTCTCAAAAGAATGGGATTGGAAGATTGTTTTGAGGGCGTCATATGCTATGAAACCCTTAATCCTCCTCTAGAAGCTGCAAATAACATGGATGCATTAGATAATGATGCAGTGATTACAGGAGGTGAACCAGAGTCAAGTGACTTTGATGGTACTGCTGCCACTGGAAGCAAAAAAATATTAAAAAATGCATTAGATAATGGTATCAGCTCCAAGTCACGAATCCTCTGTAAACCCTCTCTGGAGGCCATCGAAGCAGCTATTCAGATTGCAAATGTGGACCCAAAGAAGACAGTAATATTTGACTTCTAACTTCAACCTGAAAACTAGCATTGTTCTGCTTCAAATTTGCAGAGATCATGTGGAGTTATATCTCATTTCTTTTTTCTCCCTTTTTCCTTCGTTCTTCTTAGATCTTCTTTGACGACAGTGCTCGAAACATTGCTAGCGGGAAAGCAGCAGGACTGCGTACAGTTATTGTAAGCTCTACAAATCACCGCTTTTCTTGTTATCATCAGTAAACACACAGTAGAACAGACCAGTAGTAATGTGTTTTTCAATAATCATGGCAGGTAGGGAGCTCAGTCCTTGTACCAGGTGCAGACCATGGCTTGAGGAACATCCACAATATCAAAGAAGCGATACCTGAAATATGGGAGGATGAAGGAGAGCAGAGTGAGCAAGTTATCCAGTCCACTGCAGTTGAAACTGTGGTCCATGCTTAGGTTTTCCCTTCAGCTACCTCACATTTACACAACATCAAATCTTGTCATTGCTAGCAAAGTACTGACCTAATGGCCAAAAGATGAAAAGGAAATAAATTAAGTACTGATGTTAAATTCAGTCTTCATGGAAAATATCTCTACCGTGAAACTTATAGCTCATTGTTTTTGTTATGGGCATGTGGCACATTATACTACATATGAATTCATGTAGCATTGTTGAGTTATCAATGTGATACAGATGTTATATGCATTTCTGTTCACTTAACAATACTGTATCCACCTCTAACATGAGCTTACAAAACATAGCTTGCACTGATTATTGTCCTCAACTACGCTCGAGTTCGGATTGTTAATGTATTTTCTAATTAAAATAATTATAATTATAAATTTATATGGTGTAAACTCAACGATATTTTTTTAAAAATATTAATACGATGATATATTAAATGATATTTTTTTAATATCAATTAAGACAATAATATGTTAAATTGATTCGGATTAACTTGTTAAATCTGTAATCCGGATCATAAGACTATAATAAACTTATAAAAAATAAATTAAAATAAATTATAAAAGTTAATTCATAATCAATCTAGTGTTGAAGGATATAATTGAAAAATAAATTATTAAATTAAAAAATAAATAAAAAAACTACCGAGTCCACCCATGTTAACCATCTAAACCTGCGACTTGAGTCATGAGATCGAGAGAACCCTATAAAAAACAAGTAAAAAAAAATTACAAAGCTTAATTTTCCAACTAACTTAATGTTGAAGGATAAAATTGAAAAAAATCAATTAAAAATAGACAAAAAATAACAACTCATGTCAACCCGGGCTAACTTTTTAAACTCGAAACTTAGATTATGAGACCAAATAACTTCATAAAAAACAAATAAAGAAATTACGGAGCTACATTTCCAACAGATACAATGTTGAATGTTAAAATACAAAAAGCTAAATTAATAAGACTGTGATAACTACACATAATGCAAATTAAAAAATAATTATGAAATCCAATTCTCTAACAAATAAAATCAAAAGAAAAAATAAATAAATAATGGTTAAGTTATTAGATGATAAAATTGAAAAAAAATCAATTAAAAAAGGACCTAAAAACCTACTAAACCCGTGACTTAGATCATAAGATCAAGATAACTTCATAAAAAGCAAATCGAGAAAAATAACAAAGTTTAATTAAAAATTATTCAATTAAAAAAGAACCTAAAAAAATAAACATTGACAACATAAATCAACTTGTCAAACTCATGACATATGTAATGAGATCATGATAACTATATAAAAAACAAATAAAAAATAATTAACAAGCTTAATTTTTAATCAGTTTAATATTAAAAGATGAAATCGAAAAAAAAAAGTGAAAAAAATAAAAAATAATAATCCAAGTCAGCTTGGATTTATTTGACAAATTAATTAGAAAAAATCTTGTTGTTTCTTAATTTTTCTCTACAAACACTGTATATATTTATTAGAAACAAAATATATATTTTTAATAAATTTATAAAAGTTATTTGTCTATAAATTTAATATTTTATTATTTTCTTAAAATATATCGCTTTATCCCTGCAACAAATATAGCAAGGCAATTAATTCCTTGAAAAATAGATATCCTCACGTCTCAAACCTATTTACTGTACCCACTTACATTACAGAATCCTTTGAAAAGCTATCTCTAAATGTTTGATAACATTTCCTTTTCATGCTATCTTTCCGGATCAAGACGTGGAGGAGAAAGAAAAGGAGAAGGGGCATCTCTCTACCTCCGCCCCTAGAACAACTAATGTTCTCATTCTTATTCCTTCGTACATGAACTCTGTTAGTTAATTACTAGTTATATATGCCGTGTGATGTTACTGATCAATTATTTTTTACAATTAAAAAAATTCAAGATGTAAAAATATTAGATTTTTTTGCAAAGTTATATACAAGAGTTTTAAATTTGATTGCAACGCCTGACCCAAGAGTAATATTAATAATATTAATAATATTAATAATAACATTAAACTTGGGTTAACTCTTAGCACAAAAGTATCTGGACTGCAATACCAGACCCAATAGTATGGACGTGGGTCTGGCTGCAAGGTCGTGTTATAAAAGTGTGATAATTAAATAGATTAGTTAAAAAGAAAAAAAAACTAACATGAAGAAAAAAACTAACGAAGAAAAAGAAAAAAAATATGAATTAACTGAGTTAACCCGTCATACCTTAAACTCGTATCGTGAAAGTTTGATAATTAAAAAGGAAAAAACAAATTAATGGGTTAACCCAGAATTAACTGGGCTAATTCGTCAAACCAGGTTAGCCTGTCAAATCCGAAATCCGTGTCATGAAAGTTTGATAATTAAATAGAAAAAAAATTTAACATTAAAAATTTAAATTAAACAAAAAAAATTTAATTAAAAAGAAAAAAAGGCATCGGGCCTTTTCATCAGGACCTGACTCAGACCGCAGTCCACAGTCAAAGGCATAAAAACAAAAAAAAAATTAAAAGTATCAGTCGAGAACTATTTAGAAAAAAATTTAATATTAATAAACTAAATTAATTAAAAATTAATTAAAAAAAACCTCTAAGAAGAAAAAAAACTAAATAGAAAGAAATTTAACATTAACAAACTAAACTAAACGAAAAAAATAATAAAAAAGCAAAAAAAAAGCGAAAAAAACTCAGGTTAACTCGTCAAACCAGGTTAACCCGTTAAACCCGGGATCTGTGTCATGAATGTCTGGTAACTAAATAAAAAAAAGTAAAAATTAACAAACTGAACTAAATGAAAAAAATTAATTAAAAAGAAAAAGAAAAAAAATCCGTGTTAACTTGTCAAACCATGTTAACCCGTTAAATCTAGGATCTGTGTTATGAAAGTCTGATAACTAAATAAAAAAAATTAATATTAACAAACTAAATTAAACAAAAAAAATTATGAAAATAAAAAACAAAAAAAATTGACGGGTTAACCCATAATTAACCGGGTTCACCCGTGAAACTAGGTTAACCCGTGAAACTCGGAATATGTGTCATGAAAGTCTGATAACTAAATAGAAAAAAAATTAACATTAAGAAATTAAACTAAATGAAAAAAATTAATTAAAAAGCAAAAAAAAATTCATGGGTTAACTTGTCAAACTAGGTTAACCCGTTAAATCCAGAAAACGTGTCATGAAAGTGTGATAACTAAATAAAAAAATTAACATTAATAAACTAAATTAAACAAAAAAATTTTATTAAAAGAAAAAAACAAAGAAAAAAGCAAAAAAAAATCCCCAAAAGCATAAAAAAATGGCTAAAAAAATAAAATAACTTAAAAAAAACCTTAAAAAATTAATATTTTATTATAAACTACACTATATAATCCACAATACAACACTAATACCTTTTAATATATGTTACAATAGCACAGAGCAACCGAGACATCATTAAGTGAATATCTCTTACCAGATTGCCGATGCCAAGTGTTTCCTGTCTATGTAATAATAACAGGGTATAAATATGCCCAAGCCTCCCAAAGTTTCAGCGTTCTAATTCTCGAGAAGACAACGTAAAACATTTCACATTAGAAACACAGTAACTGTGGAAAGTTCCCCCTAGATTTATAGCTTTTTTAAGAGATGATGAAGTTTGATATGCAACAGCCGAAGGAACAAAACTGCCAAATCTATCTTACCTTTACTGTACAAATGGCCCCCATTGGTATTTGGGCCTGCATTTGCCATGCTCAACACAGCAGGTCCAACATGCTTCACTGCAAATTATGGCTTTAGAATTTTAGCAACCTGCTAGTCATTTCCTACCAAGACCCCAGTCAAATCACCCATGTTATAGAATATAAGACAAAAAAGGATTGGGGTGTTTATGTGATGCTCCGAATTATTGAAGTTTACAAATATACTTATTCAAGCTCTTGCAAATACTCACAGGCAAAGCTCTCATCTTCAAAGCTAAAATATGACAGAATCACTTATTTGTTTGTGTCGGTCACACAATCATTTGGAAGTCCTCTCGGGCAATAAATAACACCAGCCCGGGGAGACAAGTGAACTGAAAGTGGGGCTAAACCTATTTAATTGTGGGTTATTTTAGATTGAAATGCACCACCTACCTGTAAGGGTAAAAAATGCTGAAACTGGGCTGTGTTGTAGTTTTACTTTCTTTTGCCAGTTTTGTGGACCTATTCCATGACTAGTCTCAACATTTGAGAGCAGATTGATGCTAAAGAAGCAAGGAAAAAGAAAGGCCATCTTCTGCATTGGGCATTGGTAATCATATCTCAATTTTCTGTATCACTACTTAACATAGATAGAAAAGAAATTCATTGAGATATGATGCCTGAAAACGAAACTTGGCTGTCCATTGTTCTAAAGACTTTTTAAGCGTATCATTACTGAATACCAAAGCAAAGGGATTGATTAAGTAGCTACACTTGCAATTGGGTTGACGCACATCATTCTTTGATTCTTCATAGAAGATGATTTAGAAAGCTGAATGACAGGAAAATCCGATGCATAGTGAGATCTTGAAGCCAAGGCTCTTCCAAGGCAGTTCAAAGTAGGACTTTGAGAGTAACCAGTCCAGGCATTTCTGATGGTAGATATCTTATGTGGCCTGCTTGCATTCAAAACGACATGGCCATAACCACACTGCCTGTAAATAATGAATCAGATGAAAGAAAACAAGTCACATATTAAGGGTATGAACCAGAATAGGTAAGAACTAGTATATTTTTGAACATTTTTTGAGCAAGTCTACTGACAAACAAATTAATCACTGGCCAAGGCATCAAAGTGTGATGTCATTAAACAGAAAATTTGCTTGCTGCGACAGAGTAAATGTGATCAACACACGTCTTGAGATCTCATTATTTCATCATCTCACTCCCCTACTGATAATAACCGATTAGTAATTAGTTGTTAGAATCAAGTTTCTAGTAACCCCCCTTTTCTTTTTTCATAGCTGTGAAGGTTGCATAAAGGGCACAGCGGTGCACAAAATGATGAAATGGCAGATGAGCTGGCCTTATTTGAATGATTAATACTCCATTTCATACATTTTCAAGTTTTTGTTATTCGAAATACATTGATAGATTACAAGATTTCTCCAAAATGAACTGAAATATAAAGAAAAGCACATCGAAAGCTGACGTCACAGGAAAAAAATTTGAAGGTCATGCTTAAGTGATTCCATGGAAAGCCACACAAGCAGCTAAGAATTCAGCAACTCAAAGGGCGAGTTGTCCCAAGTACAATAGTATCGCCTACAAGTCAAGAAAGCATCTGGATAATATAATACTTGTTCAATTTATTAATAGCCTTCCAACTTGGGAACAATTTACTGTGAGATTAATAAAAGCAGTTGCGGGAAATAAATGCACGACAATTCCAGCCAAATAATCTATTGAAGCAGGGATGTGCAGAGTTGACTACTGGAAAAAAAAAAAATTGGCTAGAAGACAACGCAGAAGACGGGATTCGATAGATGGTGAACTGAATGTTAAGTCCAACGGTCAAAATCACGTTGGAATATTACAAAGAGGCATGGGAACCCATTTCTCTGTAATTCTCTATATATTTAGTGCGTAAATTAGTAAGCCCAAAAACACAGACATTACAAAACAAAGAAACCAGCAACAGCAAAAACAAGAACTGGGTTCTTGAAGGTTTTCCCAATCCAATTAGCAACCATGGCAGCAGCGGATACAACAATGCCCCAAGGTATGTCATTTCATTATTCTCGACTGTGCGTATTTTCTGTGTTTATGTTGTTGTTTCAAGGTGTTAAACTTGAGAGAGACTGTGTGATTATACTATGGAGTATGGAGTGAGACTGACCTGAAAAACAAGGTGAGTACTGTGTACCATTTTCATTGAGGATGTAGATGCCATTTCCTTGGCAGGCTAAAGAGTAGAGGAGAGTAATTTTTTTCTTTCTGGCTGTGTTTGTGCTTCGAAGCAGAGGAAAGACACCTTTTTTAGCGCAAGGCTGGTTGAGGCAGTATTGAACTTGGAGAGGACAACGAGAAAAAAAATGTTAGGCAGGTACTACCTCGTATTAGGGGTAAATTTTGAAAAAAAAAATTAATTATTTTTTTAAATATATTTTCAAATTGTTTTGATATATTGATAAAAATAATTTTAAAAAAATAAAAAAAATATTTTAATATATTTTTAAATAAAAAATATTTTAAACCATAATTATTATTATAATTTTAAACACATCTTATCTTATCCAATGTCCAAGTTTTAGCATCTAACTCATTATTGATTGGGCTGGGTATGCAGCAACCCGGCCTTAGGAATTTAACTATCTAATTCAAAATGAATGCGCATAACTTTAGCATATTTTAAAAATAATAATAATTTAACTTCTTGTTATTTTTGCTTCAATTTGTAAAAAAAAAAAAAAAATACACTTGAAATTTTAGACTGGAGCAAGCCTTACCGTGATTCTTGAGACCATGGAGTGTAAGGCCCATGTGTATTGTAGAGATCCAACTCAGCTACTTTTATGGGGCTCACCAAATCCAAAATCTCACACGCAGCGCAGGCAGTAGGCTGGCTGCAGCCTGCAAACAAGAAATGCGGCGTTGTTGTCGGAAGTGAGCGAAATAATGCGCGCCTTTGCAGTCCCAATAGATTATTACTACTGCTGCTACTCCTCTTATCCTTGTCTCTTGCTCCCACCGTCTTTCACTAACACCAAGCTCTCTTCTTTCCATCCTAAATTCGCTAGCCTTAGCTCACAAGCAACGCACCGCCTTCCATCCCAATTCAGATCCACCAGGCTTCGTTGTTCAAATTCCGGGTCGTCCACATTTCTGGACGGGGATGATGATGATGGGTATTGTTCTTATGCAGGTGAGGAGGAGTCGGGAGATAGTGTAAGAGAGGATGGTGTTTTTATAGAGATAAAGAAGCTTCAAAAGAATTCGAGGAGAATTCGGTCCAAGATTTCCATAAATGCTAGCCTTGACAGTGTGTGGAAGATTTTAACTGATTATGAGAAGTTGGCTGATTTCATTCCTGGTCTTGCCGTCAGCAAATTGATTGAGAAGAAAGACAAATTCGCTCGTCTTTATCAGGTAAATTCAGTTCATTCTTTCTTAATTTTCAGTTTCTCTATAAAACTGGAAGTAGATACTTTTTTTTAATGTTTGATTATACATCAGGATACATCTTAACAGCTTGCAGTTTCAAAAATGTAATCTGAACTGCAAGTTTATAATATATTTGTGGGTTTTGTTGAAGAGTTTTTATTTCGTAATCGAGTGTTGTTTTGGAATGAATATGTAGAGCTACAATAAATACATTCTTGAAAAGGATATTCTTGCCTGATGTCGTTTTACATTCTACTCGTTGGAGTTTTTTATATTGAATTATTGATGATTGTAAAAAAGAAATGAAGGGAGTGGTGTGCATCCAAGTGACGGAATGGAGATAAGAGAGAGTTGAGGGGGGAGGAGCAAGAAAAATAACTTAGGGAGCCTAAACTTTGAAGCAGAGGCGGTTTACAGGAGATTAGACGGTTTAGTAACTGGGAACTTTTAGTAGATCTGTAATTAGCCAGAAGGCGAAGCTGTTTAGTTGTTGGCTTGTGATGAGAAAATTTAGAAAGAGTCTTATGTTCTAGAACAAGCCGAAATGCAGTTTTGAAGTGTTTTTTTAGTGGAAATGAGGCGCCTTCTTCCATTAGGGAAGTCTTGAGTTTGAGAAATAATGTGTTGATAGGGTGAAATGTGTCATGGATAGCAAGTTTAGTGGAAATATGGGGCATTGAAAACACATGATTGAAGTTTGGGCCTTAAGTAAGGTCAATAAGGGTTTGAGCCTTCTTGACGAGTCATGATTTGAGTCCACTGAGTCAATTCTCCCCAAGACACCAATAGACTGATATAGGATCTTTCCATAAATATCTCAACATTTATCGTCTGTCACTTGTAATAAAAACATTGATTGACAAGTAGATATTTGATTAGTTAATATTTTTTCTTCAAGTTACTAAAAACCTTGATCAACTTGTGATTTATCATTGTGGTTGAAATGAGCATTGTGCCTTTCTGTTTTTCTCTCTCCGCGCACATGCACACAATTGCACAAGAATGTACACACACACAGGTGCACAGCAACACACAAACACACATGTGCTGCCTTTCTCTGTATTTTTATTCGACTGAAATCTAAACTTGCATCATAGGTCATTGGTAGAATTTTTTCTACGACTTGAATTGAAAACCCCATTCTTAAATAAATTGTGGTCACAAGTTTAGCTGAAACATATTTTCTTGACCTTATTATATCATTGTATTTGTATTAACAGATTGGACAGCAAAACTTGGCATTTGGCCTAAAATTTAATGCAAAAGCAATTTTGGATTGTTATGAGAGAGATCTTCAGACTATTGCTTCTGGGGAAAAGCGTGATATTGAATTTAAGATGACAGAAGGTGACTTTCAGTTTTTTGAAGGAAAGTGGTCTATTGAACAGGTACGAATTAGTTGTTTCTTGGTTGTTCAGCATCTCCGTATTCACTGGCTATGACTTTGTATATTTGAGACTTCAATCAAGCTCTTTAGACCTTAACAGAAAGTCTATCCAAGTTAGCACAGTTTTTTCTAGGAGTGCAAACTTCATATTTTCATCATTAAGAATGATATAGGATCTGGTTTCTTGCTTACTCTGGAAAGGTTACAGCTGACATGGCCGGCACCTGAAAGATTTACGTTGTTCTTGTGTTCAAGAAAATTAGAATAGTACTTGATGTTATGAAAGTTCCTGGATGGTGTGAAATAATGGTAGTAACAAAGGTATCCTATAGTAAGCAGCTTGGAGAATTGAGTTTATCAGAACTCCAACCTATAGAGACTTTCCCAAAAACGATTGAACCAAGAATCTGGTAACATGTTGAATCAATTTTTTTACTGGCTTATGATATCATGTTGAGATGCTATGTACAAACTCCTGAGCAGTGAGCACAGCCATTGCACCAGGTGAAAAATCCACAGCCCAATGGCCAAAGGTTTTGCGTTAAGATTTGGTGTCTGATGTGTATATCTAACTCCACTAGTGACTTCTCTCTTTGGGCTCTGCAGTTGATGATAACTAGGCATTCCAACCAGTGTATAAAGTTTTGACCGTGATATTGTGTTTTAGATTAAGAGCAAACAATATTTACATCTGCAAGACATCTGATTTACATGAAACTATATAGATAAAATTTGGCATAAAAATGTTTCATGCCACTTATAATCCTTTTAGATGCTGAACTCAATTGAAAATGCTTTCAATTCCTTAATTATTAAGAATCAGCAATTTTTCCTTCTTTTCCATCCAGCCTTATGGAGGCTATATCATCTGTCTAATCTTCAAAAGTTTGAGTTTATTCTATCATTGTTTGTACATTGTTATTGACCCTCCTGGCACACTGGCAAGCCATTTAGTTTCCGTTTCTGTGTTTGACCCAATAGTTGACTGCATGTAAATGATATGTACAATGAATGATTTTTTCGAGGAATTATTCGGTTTATCAAAAACTGTACTCCTCACAAAAGCATGGGACCTATGAATTATTTTCATAGTGGGTCTCGTGTTTTGTTTGAGAGGACGGAGTACAACTATTGGCAAACCTGATAATTTCTTCTTTCGTTTTATGACTTTCAGCGGTAAGTCTGTAGAGAATCTCTTGTTTTCTACTTTTCATTGCAAAAGCATATGATTCAAATATGATGGTTCATGCAGCTTGCTAAACCCAAAACTGAAGATTCCGCTGGTCAAGAGTATGAGACAACTCTTTCATATTTGGTGGATGTAAAGCCTAAGATGTGGTTGCCTGTTAACCTAATTGAAGGAAGAATCTGCAAGGAGATAAAATCAAATCTCACATGCATCCGAGAAGAAGCACAGAAAGTGATTGATGATGCTCAGCATGACCATTAGTGTTATTGGCACAACCAAATAATATCTGTCCATGAGGGCCGTATATTTTGTCAACGATTTTATTGTATGGTGAATCGTTTAAGGACAAATAATAATCTTTTTTAGTGTACATTTGGCTCGAATGTCCACTTGTGCCTTACAAAGAGAATGAAGGAAAATATAGGAGGAATTACTTTCATGATTCATTCTTCTTTTCAAATGTCGAACATATAAAATCTACATATAGAGTTGTATGCACAGGTAGGATCTCCATGCTCCGAAACCACGATTATTTGTCCAATGACTCGTCCCATTGGTTTGTCAAGCAGTGATTGCATTTGCAGATATCTTCCCAGGAAGTTTGATCTTATTATCTGGATCTTGCTCGCCAAGAAATCAGATCATATGCGTTTAGTTTGGCAATAAGGAGTAGTATTCTGTCATTCATGTGTCCACCGCTCCTTGTATTCTTCAGCTCTGCCAGGTGCATCAGCCTGTGGATATCCCAAACGCTCAAATTCTTAATCTAGCATCCCTTTAAACCGAAAAGAAAACTCCTTTGGGGAAACATTAAAGTGAATCTAGGGCTACAACTTTATTAAAAGTGTGTCTCACAGGCCGCAATCTATGGTGAATGAGCTGTTAAGTGCAAGGGAAAAAGGTAGGATAGAAATTAAAATGTCCCCGTGATTGGTCACAAATGGAGTAATAATTGATCACCAAGAGGAGAATATTTGAGTTTAACTCGACCAAGGAGACAAATCTACTCTAGTGATATGGGACCATAAGGTTTGACCCATTTGGATGCAAGTGATATTCCTACAACACCTGCTATTGTTTAGCTGAAATTAATCCAAATGGGAGCAGCACTGACATCCTTGTTCGAGTTGGCAAGAAAGTTGGATTGTTAGGAATGGCTTAGATGCAGAATTGTGCTTTCAATCCCTTTCTATACCTACCAACATTTCAGCACATGACTTTTTAATCTCAAGCACTTTGCCGCAACCTTAAACTATCACTAGTTTGGTAGGTTTGATTCATTGTTTTCATGTTCTGGCTTGTCAATTTCAAATTCATCTGGCTGAGTTAAATGGGACTGAGTTGAATCAGGGACTTTGATTGATTTTCACATCCATCCAGATCCAGGGTATAGTTCTTACGACACACTTGGTGAACATTAAATTAATGAAACGTAGTGACAGATTTTGTGGTAGGAGCCAGAATAATTCATTTCAAATGAAACTCAAATATGAATCACCACTTCCACGAGCTCTTTCTTTTTCCAAAGCTGCTAACTAGGACTGCCACACCTACATTTGACTCGTGTATGATTCTTAAATAGGTCTGGGCTAATTCATCATTCACGGCTGCTCATGAGATGCCAAAAAGCGGGGGGGCTGCTCCGGTACTCTATACAGCGACAGGAGGAGCTCGAGGGCACACAAATATCTGGTAGAGCTAGCACCTGTGCATGCGACTTCACACAAAAAAAAAATGTTGGGCTCTCTATTGTCTACTGTGCAATTGTACCCGTGACCCGAGAGTTCCTGAGTTATTACTTGTGGAGGAAAAGAAAAGTATCCTGTGTGCATTGCATATCTGAGTTCAGTCCTTGTCTGAAAAATTGGTCCCTGTTTGGTGAGGCCGGTTATATCTATGTACCTAGTTTAGAATTTTTTTCATGAAGGAGAAAACCACGTCATAGGCTAATCAAGGTGGTGGTTGGTTGGTACGAGCTTGGATTTGTGCCCGGTACATGATTGGAGGAGTGAGTGTGCCACGAGGTATGATTTTTATTGACCTTTCGTGCGGCTGTAATTAGGTGTAGCAAAAAGATAATTATTAGTGATAGAATATGTCCCCTGTTCTTCAATAATCTTGGGTGTATAAAAGATGTGTGCTACAAGTAAAATTATCAAATAATAATTCATAAAATTAAATACAGAGAAGCGTGTCATATAGCTTTAAAAATATATATATAAAAAAGGATAACGAGTTAGTCACTGGCCGAGCAACTCGAGTGGCTCGGGAAGTCGGTTCGCTCGAATAGAGGACCTCATTGGGCACAAAATTGTTATTTTTAACTCTTTGTGGAAAATTGTTAAAGATCACAGACAATTTTTGTGAATATCTATGATAGTTTTCAAGTGACAACTCTTTGGAATTTGTTCTAAAAAGACGCACAATTTTTAATATCTAGAAGTTTAAGTTTTTAATTTGTTTTTTTTAAAAAAAAGTGAAATCTCTTTCTCCCAATGTATTTATGGTGTTTTTGGGCTGTAAATGTTTTTATTTTTATATTTTTTTATAAAAACAGATTAAATCAATAATCAAGTTTGCAACAACTTATTTTATTAGAAAAGATAAATAAAACCAGATTCGAGTCATGTAATTGTTAATATGATAGATATTAAAAGCTTACATGATCGTTAACTTCAGGATTTATAAGATTAGTTGAGGTAGACGCAAGCTGACCCAGACACCAACGTTAATAAAAAAAAAACCAATTTATATCTATTAAAAACTAAATAATTGTTTGTTGAGGAAACATGCTTAAGAAAAACACATGTTTTTGTTAACAAGTGCTTTCCAAAACAGTACTTAAAAAACCACGTGGTTGAAAAAAAATACATATCTTCTTTATTTGAAAAACAAAACCCTAGAATGACTTTGAAATCTCTAAAAAAAAAAACGAAAACCCACGATTTAAATATCATATAAATATAGACGCAGCACTGCAGCAGTGTCCTCCACCGTGTGGGTTCCAAATTCAACATTTTCACTGCAGCATCATTTAAAAAAAAGCAACATCAAACAACATTATGATTCTTTTGGAAAATGAAATGGTACATCAATTACTCTCTTACGTGCCTGATGCTTCCGAGCCATTATCATTTGACAGGATCGGTTGGCATGTGTGGTTGGAAAGCTTTGTTCTTATTTATTTATTTATTTATTATTATTTTTTTAATTTTGGTGGGTAGGGACTTCTTGGATTGAGCAGGGATACGATAAAGGAGAACATAATGGGTTTAAACATAATCGCAATTCATCGTGGTCTCTAAAGCACTAATTGTCAAAACCTTTGACCATTTGGTAAGTGATAATCATCCGAAACACCACAAGTGGATTTGGAGAAATTAAGATACTTGATTTACTGTACTGTAATAATAAGGAATGTTTCTTTCATCTAAATTAGTTTTTTAAATTTTTATTTGTTTGTTACTAGAAAAGTTGGTTAATAAGAAATGATTTTTAACTTTAAAACAATTAACTTGGTTTTAAAGAAAGTGTCTTCCTTTTATTTTGGATGAAAAACGCTTTTTAAAAATTATAAAATTTTTAGAAATGTCATTTTATTTGCTGATTATATTAAATTTGGCCCTCAAACTTTTAATTGTTATATATTTTATTTTTAATCCTTTTTTTTCAATTTCATCCCTTAAAATTTGATTTAATTTTATTTTTATATCAACTTTGATCCTTATTTTTATGATTGTTATTTGTTTTTCTCTTATCGTTTTCTTAATTGAAATTTTTTATCTATCAGATTTTGTTCTCATTCTTTTTACTGTCATTTATTTTATTTGAAATAATTTATGAAATTACAAATTGTTATTTCTTTAATCCTATCATCTTTTAATTTTTTTTATCTGTTAGATTTGACCTTCACTATTTTAATTTTAATTTATTTTATTTGAGATAATTTAAGAAGTTAGATTTTTTTTCAATTTTATTTTTATTTTCATTCAACTTTTTAATTTGTAAGATTTGTTTCTTATTATTTTAATAAACTTAAAAAAAACATTAATAATTTATTTTTCATGATATAGTCAAAACTAGAAAATATTTTTCAACATATTTTTCATGATACTATTATACATTAAAAAATAATTTATTTTTAAATAAAAATTATTTTTAATCAAACAAACAAACAAACAATGGAGACCAAAATACTTTAAACGTCCACTTTTATGTGATTATCATCAACGCGCGTCCCGTCCCCCCTGTTCTGCCTGGTGTAAAGACTCAAGGTTTTTTATATTGCAAGAGAGAAGAAGAAGAGTCTTGTTCTAGCGTGGGTGGTTTGGAAGGATGTGAAGAATCAAATGAGACCAGATGGACTATTTTTTTTTTCTATTTTCTTTCTTCTTAATGGAGGTTCCTGACTAGGGTTTTTGTTTTCATTAGGAGATTTTGTTGGATTAACTCGTGGGCGAGATCCCCCAAAACAATATATATATATATATATATATATATATATAGGTGGGTTGGACTTTGATTGGAGATGCCCACTTCAACCCCTCGGCGTCTTCTTCTTCTTCTGTTTTTTTTAATAAGAAATGTCATTGTTTATTGACGGATTTCATCACTATTCTTGCGTGCACAGATCTTAAAAACACACAAAAGGAGAGAAAGAAGAATAATTAAATCTTGATGGTCGTGTATATTAAAAAAAGAGAGTGATTAATTAGAGCGTTGAAAGGAGAACAACCGAGAGTAGAAGGTGGCCAGCCTCTCTTTTTCTACCGTCTGGTGGATTTGGTTAAGTCAGCAATATGGGGTGGGTGTTCATGGAATTGCTGGGGAGTGGAGTTGGCATCCTGTGCATGCTACACACACATGAAAAATACTAATAGAACTTGTTTTTCTTTTAAATAAAAAACCAAGACAATAAAATTATTCAAAAAAACAAGTCAAATTAAAAATTAATAATTTTTAAATGTTGAATGATGAAATTAAAAAAATATAAGTTTTAATATAAATAAACTTGAGGAAACCTTTTAAATCTAAGTTAATTTTTAAAATTTATAATTTATGAAATCCTAGATCCTTAATCAAAATATTTTATTTTCAATTAATTTAATATTGAATGATGAAATAAAAAATAATTTAAAATTAAAATTAAAATTAAAAAATAACAATAAAAAAATAATGATGAACTTTTATTTCATCCGTCGAGTATAAGTGTAGCTTTCTATCGCATGCAAGGACTTATCTCACAAATGACAAGTTTGTTCAGTCAACACTTGGCAGTGAATTAATTGAACAAAATCGTATATTTATTGGAAGATCAATCAATCTCGCTGCGGTTCTCGTCTCTGTAACAAATCCCAATGAGAGCTGTTCACTTGAAAATTCTTTACAAAGCTGTTTGTTTGAGCCTTTGTGGGGCAATAACTTTTATTTAAAAAAAAAAACAAATTGCAGAGACAAACTTTCATCTCGTTTTAAATGGATAAATTTGAGGACCAAGTTGACTTTTTATTTTTTTAATTAAATCTGAAAGAATCAAATAAATGGTCTTGAAAAGGAGTGTGTATTATCAATGATATTGCCAAAGATTCCACGAAGTAGGGTAATGGTAAAAAATTTAAAATCTGTATAATAGGTTTTGAGTTCGAATTATGACGTGTATTTTTTATAAAAACCTGAGACAGTCAAGATTTTACTCGCTCAACTAGACTCATAAAATACACTTTCAAGAAAGTGGAGCTTCCTCGAATTAAAAAAAAAAAGTTATCAATAATATTGATTAAAATCCTAACCAAAATCTGTGAAAATCATTAAAAACCCTACACACATGCAATGCTGATTCAAAAAGAAAAAAGAAGGCATTTAAAATTAGTTTGGCATCTTATCTAGTCCAAAAAAAAGGCTTAAATAACACTAATATTAATCAATACCATAATAGATTTGTTCTAAATTCTAATATCTTATAAAAATTTTGTATTTAAAAGTGTGGTTGTGGATGCTTTTTACTCAAAAATATATTAAAATTATGTTTTTTTTTATTTTTTAAAAAATTATTTTTGATATCAGCACGTCAAAATAATCTGAAAATACCAAAAAAATATTAATTTAAAGTAAATAAAAAAATAAAAAAATTAATTTTTTTTAAAAATACTTTTAAAATAAAAAAAACAAATACAATCTCTTGCTTTCATAAAGGTATCTCCCACAAATATCTTATTATCCGACCTAAAAAACCATCAGTTATGATTATAATATAAATTTAAAGTCAAAATTTAAAATGATGTCTCCACTCACTCATTCTTTTTTTTTTTTTCAATGAGTACAACAACAATGGAGATAATATTTGAGATTACTGATTTTAAAGTGTTTTCTAGTTAAAAATAAATTAAAATAATAATTTTTTATTTTTTATAATTTATTCAAAACAATACAGAATTTAAAAAAAAAATCAAAAAAATATATATTAAAAAGCATTTTTTGAATGAAAAAACGAACTCTCTCGCATAGTGCCAATATATTGACTTTAACAGTCACAGTACACCACCGATCATTTGCCACGAAAACCTATTTAGAAAAAAAAAAACATACTTACAAATTGCAAAAGAAAAACCAATCCAATGGTAGTACGACAACAATAACAGGCTCAAGTCTCGACTTTTCAACTCAGCTAAAGAATTTGTTTTTTTTTTTTTTTTTTTAATTTATTAAACCCTCCCAAACCGTTTGAAAACCCCAAGAAAGAGAGAGACCCCCTCCTTGATGAACTCAATGCTTTGATTCCTCATCATCACACCGAATCCCAAATTTTTTACTCTCATTTTTAATCAACACTCACTCACTAATAAAAAAACAAACAAATACCCTCATTTCCTCCCTAGCTGCTTCTCCACAATCTCCATCCTTGAACTCTAAAACTTCCCTCTTCTTTTCTTCTCTCCTTTTTGTTCCTGGTTACTTTTGAACAGTAGATTTTTTTATTTTTTTTGCTATTGTATATAAATAGTTTGCGTGATTGAATCATGAGGGATGAATTCAATCTGGGTTTTTGGTTTTTCATCCGGGGGCTTTTTCAGATTCCATTTATTACAAGAAAAGAGGAGAATCTAGTCTAGTGTTTCATGGGTTTTGTATCTCATGTGTTCCATTTACTGTCTCTTTTAAGACATCTCTCTTAGATCTGTTTGCTGCCGTATTTGATCCCCTGCTTTACTCACGCTCTACCTCTCCCTTCCAAGGTTAGATCATCACATTTCACGCTTCGTATCTATTATTTTATATATTTTTCTTGATGTTGTAATCCAGTTCGCCGTTTATACTAGCTATAGTTTAAATATTTATAGTTTTTCAGACACAAGGGTTTCGGGTTTTTATTGCTTTTGGACTATGATAATTTGATGATGTGCAGATACTTGAAAAGTTATAAGGTGGTTGGGAGGTTTCATGGGTTTTTGGGATTTTGTCTGAGTTTCTTTATGTTGTATGTGCTTATGGTGCGAAGTGAGATAAGCCCTCCATGTAAGAGGTCTTGTAAGCCTTTTTTGTGAGGTCTGTATTACAAAATGGGTAACGGCACTTCTCGTGTCGTGGGTTGTTTTGCTTTTAATGGCAAGAATGGTGTTGATTTAGAGTTTTTAGAGCCATTGGATGAAGGGTTAGGCCATTCATTTTGCTATGTTAGGCCACCTATTTTTGACTCCCCTGCCATTACCCCCTCAAACTCTGAGAGGTTTACTGTTGATTCCAGTACTCTAGATTCTGAAACATTAAGTGGTTCTTTTAGACATGATATCATAGATGATCCCTCGGGTTTGCATAGACAAAACAAGACTTTCCCTGAAACTACATTTAAAACAATATCTGGGGCATCAGTTAGTGCCAATGTTTCAACTGCTAGGAGTAACCAGAGTGCATTGTTTGCTGGTGAAATGCAAGAGCCAGCTGCTTCATTCGAAAGCACGTCATCTTTTTCTGCAATTCCTCTGCAGCCAGTGCCTCGTGGCTCTGGACCTTTGAATGGCTTTATGTCCGGTCCTCTTGAGAGAGGATTTGCTTCAGGTCCTTTAGATAAGGGTGGTGGTTTTATGTCTGGACCTATCGAGAAGGGGGTAATGTCAGGTCCTCTTGATGTCACTGACAAATCCAACTTCTCCGCTCCACTTGCACGTGGTCGTCGAAGACCCCGCTTTCAGCGTTTAGTGAGGAGTGTGAGTGGACCTATGAAAAACACTCTATCACGAACATTATCAAGACATTTGATGGGTTCAGGTTGGATGCAGAGGTTTTTTTTGCACCCGGTAACCCAATTGGCTTGGCAGGTTAGGGAGCCAAAGTTTCGGCAAGAAGCCTCAAGGAACTGTCTTGAAGGAGGGCCATCAGAGAGCGAGTACGTGGACATTTGCAACTTACAATGGGCTCATGGCAAGGCTGGGGAAGACAGGGTTCATGTCGTACTTTGTGATGAGCAGGGATGGCTGTTTATTGGGATATATGATGGCTTTAGTGGTCCAGACGCACCAGATTTTCTGATGAGCCATCTTCATAGAGCTATTGACAGGGAGTTAGAAGGACTGCTGTGGGATTATGAAGATAAATCTTCCAATGATCCAATAAAACCTAAACTGTCCAAGAGTGGACTTGCTGAGGCAGGTTCAGAGTGCAGCAAGCAAGAGCAGCCTAACTCGAGTCAAACAACCTCTTGCAGCTTAAACAACTTGTGTAGTCCTGGAGATGTTGGGGGCCAATCTTCTAATTGTGAGATTGTGGATGAAATTGATGTCAGGGGCTGTCAGCAGCAATCATCTAATTGTGAAAAGCCTAGCAGCTTGGGCCCTGCTTCTGCCTCTATTCCATCTGCCAACTTGACTGGCAAAGGAAGGAAAAGCGTTCGGCTTTACGAGCTGCTGCAGATGGAATCATGCGACGGTTCAGGTTCTGCATCATTCTCAGTGGTTAAAAGCCAAAGAAGCAGATCATGGAATTGTCAACCAAGCTCAGATGCTTTGGATTTTGATCAAACTTTGCGAAAAGAAACGTCAAGATCCTCCTCATTGGATAACTGCAAAGGAGAAGGTTTTAGTAATCGAGGTGAAGATCCCACGACATCTGGAGAAGATGGAGGGATTGGCCTTCAATCTGGTAATCAGGGAGGTGGAACTGATCTTTCTGTTTCTGTTCAAAGACAGGGTACAAGAAAGTTTGTTTTCAGCTCAAAGATCCGAAAAATGTATCGGAAGCAGAAGTCCTTGCGTAAGAAACTCTTTCCTTGGAGTTATGATTGGCATAGAGAGGAGACTTGTGCTGATGAGAGAGTGGTGGAACCCTCTGGACCTATTAGGAGATGGAAAACAGGAATTGTTGACCACGATGCAGTTTTGAGAGCAATGTCTCGGGGACTTCAACACACTGAAGAGCAATATATGGAAATGGTGGAAAAGGACCTTGATAGAAATGCAGAGCTTGCTTTGATGGGATCATGTGTTCTAGTGATGTTAATGAAGGATCAAGATGTGTATGTCATGAACCTTGGGGATAGCCGTGCAATATTAGCACAAGAACGACCCAATGATCGTCATCCTAATCCAACTTTGGCGAAGGATGACATGAGGTATAAGAATAGATCCCGAGAGTTTCTAGTACGTATGGAGCTGGACAGAATCTCAGAGGAGTCTCCAATGCATAATCATAACAGTCAGGTTAATATGATCAACAAGAACAGAGAGATCTCTATTTGCAGATTGAAGATGAGGGCAGTTCAGCTTTCAACTGATCACAGCACGAGTATTGAAGAGGTGTGCTTCTTGAAATTTTCAATATGGCTAATATTGTGAGTGTTCCACAAATGATTATCTATATGTTGGACCTTTGTATGTTCATTTACTGTGCTATCCATCAATTGCATCATGAGTTAGAATAAACCTGAAAATCCCCAGCATGTATTCATTCATTTTGAGTATCAACAGGATAGAATACCCATGGCAACTCCAGTGATTCGCCATTTGCTTAAACACCGGGTCATTTTCTTTTACCGGTTTTGAAAGATGTGAAGCAAAGGTATCGTATTTCAAGTCCATGCTAGGTGCAGCAATATCTGAATGATTTAAGCTAAAATGTCTACCAACCAGTTGCCTAACTGATTGTTGGTTAATATCATTTCAGGCATAAGCTTCTGGTTTAAGGATTTTCGTAGAGCTATAAACATTAAAACATCCAATGGATCAGTGAAAAGGAGTTTATTGCAACACTTTGATCATGTTATGCTGTAATTGAAAATTGATCTTGAATTCTTGCGTGCTTCAGGAAGTGCTTAGAATAAAGGCAGAACATCCTGATGACAACCAAGCGATTTTAAACGATCGAGTGAAGGGACAATTGAAAGTAACCAGAGCTTTCGGTGCTGGATTTTTGAAGAAGGTCAGTCATTGTGAAGCCTTGACCACTTTTCTCTGTTTGTATCTCTAGGTACTTTGAGCTTTTCAAATATTTGGAAACACAAATTGCTATTTGTTAACAATTCATCAATTTTGATAATTTATTAACTTGACATGTCTACAAATGTTCACATATACATTTCCATCTACGTGCTATAAGATAGGCATGCTGGTCTGGGCCAGAAGTGAGTTGAATCTTATAATTACAAGGAGTTAAAAAGTCAAATCAGGGTACCATAGTGATGTCATGATCAACTCAAGTTGCTGGATGATATCTGCGCTATGGAGGAAGGTTGAAATTAGTATTTGCCATCCCACAGCAATGACTTGATGAACTCATCTGTTAGGTTAAATTTGCGTGGCGAATTCATTTGTTGCAGGCATCATAGAGTTTGCAGGATTATGAAGGGTTGTGGGGAGGGGAGCTTCTTTAATGTTCTATCATGTTGACAATCAAGAAGCTGTGTACTGACATATTGATTATTGGAAAAAGGGAGTACCGGATGGGTGTTGAGATTGGATTTGGAATACTCATGTTTACAAGTTATTTATAGTTTAGTTTGAAATCTTAGTCTTCCCCGTAGCAATCGTTTCAGTTGAGGGGATGCAAAATATGTTAAGTTTGAAAACTTTGTTGAACACTTAGTTGCATACTTCATTGTGAGTTCTGCTGTTTGCACATTGATAATTATTCTTCACAATATTCAGCTAAATTTGAAAATGAGCTTCATACTTTGCTTGTGCAAATATCTTTCTCATCAAATGAACGCTTTATGTGCAATAATTTACTTCTACTAACAGCTTCCCATGTTTAGCAAATCATGAATTTATGTAAACAGTCAGCATCTTTTGCTAATTTTACGCCTTGTCTTATTTGTTTATTAACCTTTTTGGATGCTGGTTGCAGCCATCTTGTAATGAAGCTCTGCTAGAGATTTTTCGGATCGCTTATGTGGGAACTAATCCCTATGTGAGCTGCATTCCTTCTGTAGTTCACCACCGACTCTCCTCAAGCGATCGATTCTTAGTTCTCTCCTCTGATGGGCTTTACCAGTACTTCAGCAATGAAGAGGTGGTTGCTCATGTCACATGGTTCATGGAAAATGTCCCTGAAGGTGATCCTGCACAGTATCTCATTGCAGAACTTCTCTTCCGTGCTGCCAAAAAGAATGGTTAGTTGAATAAACTGCCTACCTGTCTTATTAATTTCATACCGAGAGATGAAATCTCCTGATCTTCTGTTTTTTTTTTTAAAAAGTTTTGATGGGATGGAAGTGATACCTTCTAGGAAACTTAGGTTTGTAACGTCCCTATCTGATTTTCGAACTTGCTCATTTAATCTACCAAGCTGTGGCCCTGTAGTTTTTATTTGCGAAGCTCTGCAAAACAGTACTTGACAGGTTGGTGTAATTCAGTTAAAAAAGGAGAGGATGGAGTCATTGAATGAGGCATTCAGCTAAAAATAAAAACAAATGCATACTGCACCTTAAATTATTAAAGATCCAACCCACTTCGAAAATCTGGCATAAATTCATTGGCATGGTTACTAAATCAATTCTCAGGAGTCCGTTCAAATTTTTTATTCAACAACTAAACTGTCACCTAATGTGGTTAATCAAATCACCAGCGTGGTGTCTGGCTGCCATAATTTCAGTTGAAAAGGCAGAATGTCGAAGTTCTTTAGAGTTTTTGCTCAAATTTTCAATTACAACTGTCAAGGAAGAGCACACCCCATTAGATCTTTGCCCTTGACATGGGTATTCAAGTGAAATCAAAATCTTTCTTATACCTTTGCTATATACGAGTTTGAATCCATATCCATACTTCCTCTCCGCAAATTGAAGTCTTCAGCAATTCTCTGATTGTCTTTTATTGGTGGTTACAGGAATGGATTTTCATGAATTGCTTGATATTCCTCCTGGGGACAGACGTAAATATCATGATGATGTCTCTGTTATGGTGGTTTCTCTAGAGGGAGGAGAAATTTGGAGATCCTCTGGATAATTGTTTTCAGTTTACGCGTATTGCCTCAACAATGTAAACATTTTCAAGGGGTTGGTAACCGTCTCTGCAATTCAGAATTTAGAAATCAGTGATGACATTCTCAGGAATATAATTTTTTCCTCCTGTCATTTCCTTTCTTCATCCAGTGATAGTTCAAGGAGGGCAAAAAAATCACCAGCCCATGCTGCTAGAATGTTGCAGTCAGATGCCCCTTGAAGTTTCGAGTATATCCATTTATTTTGTATGCCGCCTCCATCATTAAAGTCCTTTTTGTATTTCCTCTCCTTGGAATGGTATATAAGATGATTAAAGATTTATTTCCCGCACTCCTACTCCGACCTCACCTCTTTTATCCTTTCCTGGCGGTTAATATTTTTCATTTCTCCATTCCCACAATCACCAAATTCTTCCAGAAACGGCCCTTGTATTATCTGATGTATTGAAAGCTAGGCAGAGGACGCCTGGTTTAAATGGATTACAATTGTTTTGGTCCTCTAGGTTTTCGTTGATAAAATAAGATTCATTAATGTTAAATACTTCCCACTGCGTTCCGATGGATATTCTCCTACTCCTAATACCTTCACATGCAGAAACTAGTCTTTAGTTTTTTTACTCTTGGATGCTCAGATGCTGGGGTTTCTCACCATGTCCTTAGCAAATAAGAACTCGCAATCCACGGATATGCAAGATAGCTTCACCTGCTTGATTGTTTCTAAATTCTAGTTCTTTCTTCTTCTTTTTTTGCTTTGAAAAGCATTCATTCACTTTAAAAAACATCCATTATCACAGTAATATCACAATCTTAAACATTACTACAGGGGAAGGGTTCTTGCTTGCAGGGTGTCTAGCGTGAGAGAATGTTTTCAACAGATACTGACTAGTTTACTCAAATGTGTTTTATATTTTGGTGGCCCATTTGCTATAGGTCCAATTCTGCACAGACAAATTGGGTAGAGGCCTAATGCCTATTCTTTGGGCACTCCGAACTCCTGAGTTGGACTCTCCCGCTCCCCGATACCCATGTTCTATATTGGTTTTTTCTCTTCTTTTGTCGGTGGAGTAGCTCGATGGCCCTCTCTCAATCCCACGGCCTTTATACTTTGCGTCGCTACATGGGAGCAAAAAGCATTGTGAGCTTACTTACCGTGAAGTGTTTCTTTCGTGGTGTATCAAGGAGAATTGAACTTTGACGATATAGACTGGAAATAAGGTAACCGGTGCCTTATTAGACACTAGATGTCTTTTGTCTGTGAACATTTAGTATTTTGCAAGGCTTGTGGCTACAGTAATTACTCGAAAGACTTCTCCCACCTACACTTTTGTCGCCAGAAGTTACGTGAGGCGAGATGCAATTTTTTTCTTTAATATTACCTTTAATTTTTTCATAAAGACGGGCATTATTCGGGTTGCTTTATGGAAAGCAAGTGACAAGGGGACCTCATGAGCAGAGACGACAGAAAAGAGAAAACCCGAGTTTAAAAGATAGTCCATGCTTCATGGATTGGACCATCCAACCACTGAAACAGGGCTGGTTAACCAGACCCTTTTTAATTTATTATTTATTTATCAAGCTAAACATGAATTTCCAAAAAGAAAAGACTAAAGTGCGGTGGTGGAGCTGTCCCATCTCAAGGGCCCAATTTCCTTGTTTCTTGTTTGGTGCTGGTGAGTGTTGTTTTTTTAAGGCCTTTTTCGACTCTCCCAGTCCCAATTTCCCATGTATCATGTGGACCCAGAGGCCGAAGCACCCATCTGTCACCTAATCCTTGAAAGCTTTCTTTTTTCGCTTCACAATTAATAACCTGTTCGTTCAAGCTCTTAATTAGTTTAGAAGCTAATTGAGGTATGCATTCCTTTTATAGCTCCCCTTCTTAATAAATTTCTTTGACCCGCAAAAAACCCAGATACTGATTGTGGTCTAAATAGAATAGAAAAATCGTTTCCTGTATTTGAAATTGCTTTGCAGTTAAGTTGAAGGCCTTCTAGTTTCCATGCCTTTGTATCACCCCCATCCCTTTCTCCAAACAACCATATCTAGAATCATTTTTTTATGCTCAAGACAGAGACTATAAAGGATAGCCAGTGCTTCCACATCGAGACCAGAGCTGTAACTGTTCTTCCTTTGCATCATAATAACTCAAGTCTCCTTGATAGATAGCTGCAGCACCCTTCTCCAATGCAAGAAATGGCAGCTATTGTCACATATCTAGTCATCTTTACTGTCATCTCCAGCGCCCTTGCATATGATCCTGACATGCTTCAAGACCTCTGTGTGGCTAATACTCATGCTGGTATGTTTCATGTAGCCTTGTTTAAAATTGGTTCTCCCTGCTTTTAGAACACTGCCATGATCTTCGTACAAAGACTCGACTGGCATGATTAAATCTGATAAGATACTTAATTTTGCAGGAATTAAAGTGAACGGGTTTACATGCAAGGCTGAGGGAAATGTTACTGAAGCTGATTTTTTCTTTGACGGTCTGGCCAAACCAGGAAAAGTGAACAATTCAGTAGGATCACTTGTAACAGGAGCCAATGTTGAGAAAATCCCAGGCCTAAACACACTAGGCGTGTCACTGTCACGTATTGACTATGCAGCTGATGGCCTTAACCCGCCTCACACTCACCCCCGAGCCACCGAAATGATCTTTGTTTTGGAAGGTGAATTGGATGTTGGATTCATCACCACTGCAAACAAGTTGATCTCAAAGACTGTCAAGAAAGGCGAAATCTTTGTGTTCCCCAGAGGTCTAGTTCATTTCCAGAAGAACAATGGCGACAAAGAAGCCTCTGTGATTGCAGCATTCAATAGTCAGTTGCCTGGTACTCAGTCCATTGCCATGACATTGTTTACTTCAACCCCAGCTGTTCCTGACAATGTCTTGACTAAAGCTTTCCAAGTTGGCACCAAGGAGATTGACAAGATCAAAACCAAGCTTGCCCCCAAGAAGTCCTAATTTTGTTTCTTTTTTTAAAAAAAAATTATCTATTTCATATTGTGCAGTGCGCACGATGAAGTCTCTATGGTATTGATATAACTCTCTCTCTCTCTCTCTCTCTCTCTCTCTCTCTATATATATATATATATATATATATATATATATATATATATATATATATATCCTGAATGGAAGAATGCAATTGAATATCAATTGATTTTAGCATCACTTTAAAATAAGAGCAAGAGAAATAATGATACCATCACGGGATTATGAGCTAAGTTACAATAAACATTATTAGGAGTCCAATATGGTTTGACTTGGAAGCTACAATTCTCCTTTTATTTTGATTTGGGGCGTTTGGTGTGACATAAGACACCCTACCATAATTTCTAATGCCTAGCCTTTTTGGTAAATAAATATGCCCTCTAAGTTATTAATTTCAATGCATGAAAGTTGACTTTGGAATACCATATTCTTAAAATAATAATAAAATACCTACTGGTATTCGAAAACACTTGCATTTTATCTCTTCTGTTCTTTAAAATAAAAAGATGATGTTAGTGTTTAATACAATGAATTGAAAAATATATTAAACTGATATATCATTAAAAATTAATACTAATACAAAACTAAAGTGAAAGGTTAATCTTCTTTGCAAGAAGTAAAAAATGAAAGGCTTTTTGATTTTTTTTATTTAATTACATCACAATTAAAATGGAGATTTAAATTTTGTAAATGCGTTTTAAAAAATAAAAAAAATATATAACTCAAATTATAGTCTTGACTGTGTCTAATATGTTGGTTTTATTTGAATTAGATGATAAAAAATAAATAACGATAGTAAACGGATGAAAAAAAACTTTAAGAATGATGAAATTGGATAAAATAAAGGGGGTTTATGGCCAGAGTCAACCTAGATTAATATGATGCACATGTAACCTGAGTTATAAGAGATAAACTAAACTA
Organism: Populus deltoides; assembly: GCA_015852605.2. Lineage (NCBI taxonomy): Eukaryota > Viridiplantae > Streptophyta > Magnoliopsida > Malpighiales > Salicaceae > Populus > Populus deltoides. The sequence goes on along the minus strand of CM027583.2, from coordinate 8,102,466 downwards.
AATTAACTGGTAAAATTCATGATTCAAGTCATGAAACTGTGATAACTTGATATAAAAAAAAATCAAAGAAGCTACAAAACCAATTTTTTTATATAAAAAAACTAATGTTAGACAATAAAATTAAAAAAAAAGTAAAAATAATTATCAATTCATATTAACTTTTTAAACCCATAATTGTGAAAAATATCGAGAAATGAAATTGTGAAAAATAATTAATTATAAAAAAGGATTCAAAACAAAAATAGCAATTAAAAAAAAGGATAAAAATCAAAACGAAAAACAAATTAGAGGGTAAATACAATTTTTTTATTAAAGAGTGAAATTGAAAAAAAAATAATTTTAACAAAAGGACAAAAAAACCGAAACAATGAGAACTAAAGTGAAAAAACTAATATACCATAAATTTGAATCGAATGATGAAATTGAAAATCAATAAATTTTTTACAAAAAAGTCAAGAAAAAAAGAGAGGATCAAAGTTAAAAAAACACATGACAGATTGGAATTAAAATAAAATTGAAAAAAATCAAAACTTTACGGAAAAAAAACTAAAAACAAAAAAATAGCAATCAATAGAGCAATAGAGCACTGACAAAATCAAAGTAAATAAATAAATTAAGGGGCTGCTTTATAAATTTAAAGGTTATGCATAAAAAAAAAAAACATCACTGGTGCCAAACTGGATGCTTAGCCCGTGATGGAGAGGTCGAGATATATTTTAGACACTGCCATAGAAGTTAGCATTTTGATTATGAGAGATATCACATGCAGTATAATAAGATCGTGAATATAACCCATGCGATGACACGTGTACCCTCTTGTTTTTTAAATAATATTTATTACAAATTAAAGTATCAATATTCCCCTCAATCCACTTAATCACAGCAAAAAAAACAGAAGAAGGTAAAATGACAAAAGTAACCCTGGATGAAAGTTAAAGGTTTTTTGTTTGCAAGGGCATCCCTGTAATTTTATTGTTCATTTATAATTGAAAAATCCAAAACAGCCGCTCGTACAACAATTCATTTATTTATTCTAAAAGCAATCAAGTACTTTTATTGCGCATAAAAAAGCATAAAGCCCGAACACCCCCATCATCGAGGAGACACCCCTTTGTATTGAAAGAGGCAAATTCATTTTTTTATTGCTCTAATTCATAGTGCCATTGAATATAGAACTACAGTGTTCCATTTTGATTTAATAGTTCGTGTGGTAATCATGGAGGGTGTTTGTCAGTGAAGTAGTGGTTGCTTTTCAAATAATTTTTCGTGCTGAAATATATACTAATGATATTTTTTATTTTTTAAAAATCACTTTTGACATCAGCACATCAAAATAATCCAAAAAGTACAAACCACACTTAATTTTAAAAAAAAAATTTGAAATTCAATAAAAAATAGATTGAACCGCATACCCAAACATTCTCCAATATTATTGAGGTAACTTCCGCGCATTTAAGTCTCACAATTTGATGCTTGATGGCGGCCTGAGACTCAATGATTGGTCTCTGCATAGAGGTAAAAATCCTTAGTAAGTTATCTATATTCAAATTAATATATTTATGATAACTTTTTCTCGTGATTTTTCCTGAATTTTGAATCCTAAAATAATAAAAAAGAGAGCGAAACACACTCACCAACGAAACGTCCTAAAAAATATCAAAATCCAATTCGAGGTCTCTTTAAACAAAAATTATTCATAAATCATCTAGTTATTCACTACTTGAAAACATAAAAATTCCCATGAAAAGAAAATTGAGTTTTAGTTTAGGATTTTAATGCCTTGGAAATTCAAAATTATTCATAAAATTACTGAAAATATGACCCAATTGATTTACTGGATTAAAAAACAACTTAGATGACTAGTAAAAAATATAACTTAATTTAAAAAAAATATTAAAACGATAACATATTCGTTTGAAACACACAACAATACAAGTTTTTAAACTGAAACGCACAACATAAATATACACACTCCTTACAATTTTATTCTATTTTTTCTTACTATATATTATTTTTTTCTCTATATTTACTAGTTTGAGCATCAAAATATCCCATATTTTTATAAAAAACTTGTTTCGCAAGAAAGTTTATGGATTGGTGGTCAAGTCTAGTCACTTCACCACTTTAAAATTATGATTATAAAAAACTCAATTTATTTTGAGATTTTTCACAACTTCATCGTATATAAATTAAATTATTAATCAAATTCATAATTTAAAAAATATATATTATTTTTCACCATCACCAATGAGTAGTAAGTATAATTTATTATTGGTATCACAATTGCTTAGTATCAAAGATAAAAGTGTCAATTTTATTACTTTCAATAATATATCATGTTTTTTTTTTAAATGATTATTAACAATCACTTTGTTGCCAGCGACAGGCTGACATCACCCACGTAAAATTGAAGAACATTACTTGAATACAATATGCAAATACACCTTTCCAAAAATTATCCAATTGAATGAAGAAAAAAATTTATTAGCATTAACTATTCAAAGAAAAACAAAAGAAATTGGAAAGCATTAAAACGGCATAGTTTTAACCCGATGATAGGAGCGAATATAATTCCCGCGCATACCGAAACGTACCAAAATTTTTAAAAAGAATTGGAAAGCTATTTCGAACCCTTCACTTCTCTAACCATAAAAACATCTCTCTCTTTCTCTGTGCCTCCCCTTCTCCGCCGGTGGCAAATTTCAGAGTTGGAGAACAATTTGCAGCCTTCAGTTTCTGTTTGAGCTGCGATTCTACTGAAGGTAAACCACGCTCTGTATATTAAATTTAAGAACAGCACTTCGTGTTTGGTTCGTAGATGATCCGGTCTTGTATTAGCGATATTTTATCGTACATCCATTTCTTTTTCCTTTCTCGAGTAGAAATATTATATATAAAAAGAATTATTAGTTATCATCAATTGCTGATACTACTTCCAATTTCTGTATAATTTAGGGTTTTGTTTTCCTTTTTCTGCCACAAGGAATTGGCTCGCATTTTAATCGTCTCATCTTTTAGTTATCTAGTGATCGGAATAGACAGAATCGTACTTTGTAGGATAATTATACAAATTATTGTGATTATAGCTGCGTTTAGCTTGGATTGCAAAAAAGGTATTTTTTGGTGAATTAAGGACTTGTTGGATTTACATACAAGCAAGCAATCATTTCCATGGAAATTTTTATATCTCTTCTTTCGTTTACAATTTGATGTTTGTAATGCTCTTCTTTGCAATGATGGCTGTTATAAGTTCTGTTATAACGCGGTCCTGATTGTCTGTAATGAGTTTATAAGTGGAAGATTTTGTAAAATGCGTATGCTATCTTCTTTCTGCCTAGATTCGTGTTTGAATAGTGTTTAGTTGTTGATCTTATCAGCTCCATATGATTGATGCCGTGTGATTTCCACATTTATTTATACTTTCCAAACTGTTATTGAAACATGCCACTCCAGCAGCTGGCTATAGAGAAAATTACTTGAAGGTATTATTTCAAGTAACAAATATCTCATGCTACTGTGTACTTGTTGAACAGATACCTGTGAACATTTTCTTCGACATCCTTTCTGACCTATTTTTTCTTTTTAAATTTTTTGCATGCTTATGTGTTTCTTCCAATTTAACTATATATCTAGAACTGAGGGAATCTTATGATTTTTGACCAGCAACAACGGATATGGAAGGCGAATCAAGGAAGCGCATGAAGCATGGTGTATGGCTGTTTGTCCTTCACTTTCCAAAGCCTTTACTTGTAATGCAAAGTTTGTATTTTTTAGTGTGGCAGCATTTGATTGTAATATTTTTCAGATAGATGAGATTGGACAAGAGGTCATAGATGGAGCAGCTCTAGTGATTGTAGAGAAGGAAGAAACTGAGACAAACATTGTGGGATCTGAAGAGATGGAACTGAACATTGCTCACATTTTCGAAAAGATAGAACACTTCACCCAAATGGTAGTTAGCTTTCAATTCTGTTTTATTTTCATCCCTTTTCTTAGAATATTTTGTATGAAAAGCCACTGATGAATTCCTGCATGTAAAATATCTCCCTTTTTTGGTCGTCAGTTGAAAAAAAACCAAATGTACCAAGGGGAGGAGATAATTTATATACACCAGCAATGTCCCTTTCGTTGATATTTATGTCTAGGCACTTTTGTTTCTTACTAGCATTTTATACTTTTGTTATTAATTCATGTAGGTATCTGAGTTACTGGAATCAGGAAAAGCAATGTTCAAGGAGCTGAGTAATGAATTTGAAGAACGCTTGATTTCGTGAGTTCAAAATGTTATTAAATGCAATTTTTAACGTTGCAACTGTGGTTATTCAATGTTTTCTATATTTTATGGTGTGGCCACAGGATACACAAGGAGCAAATGGAGAAATGGCAGGAGGAGATCAAAGAATTGAGGTTGCTTGATGCCTCAAATGAGGAGGCAAGTGGTATTCTGAACAATGCTAGATACGTGCTCCAAAACCCTCATATTGACTCTTGAAGGTAATTCTAAAGAAGATTTTTGGCAATGTTTTCATTATAAACACGAGTTCTTTCCCTAGAGGAAAAAAATAACTCAGAAGTACTTTGCCACGGAATTGGAGCTGCAATAGGGCTACACATCTGGCTGCTAGGCTCAGCTTGCATGGGCTTGCCTTGTGTTTGAGCCCAGTTCAGAACCTTGCCTTAAGCATTTGGTGGGCATTTGGGTGGGTGGGTGGGTGTGCGGATTTCTATTGCCTCGAAATGCCTTGAAATAGGAAGCATATTTGCAGCATATGACAAAAGTTTGTATGGTCACATTAGAGCGGAGCTAAAAGTCAGTGTGCTCATGAATTTTTTGAGGTGAAAAAAGTTAAAAGTTAGAGCAAGAGTAAAATTTATTTGTAGTCACAATGTTTTCTGGGCTGAGCTTAGAGTTAGAGTTTCAATGGTATTGTGGTGACCTCTTACACCTGCATGTGGAATGGTTGCTTAGTTCTTGAATAAGTTAATGAGCAGCTACTCTTTTTAGCTGCGTGGCTTTCTGTGGCCTTAAAATATTGAGTATTTGTTTTGTTGCTGACTTATCTGCGGCTGTTTATTTTGTTCCAAGTGCTTTGTGGAGGAGCTGATACCCAAGTTCAAATGTACAGGTTTGGCTGGATTGTGCAGCAAGAATAAATGAATGGATGCTCCTTTGGCGACAAAACAAGGTACCTTTCTTTTCAGTGCTGCATGTTATCAAACTAGAAGATACAGTATAGACTATCTTCTAGAATTTTTGCTGCTGCAGAAATTCTCAAGACTTTTCTCTTAGATCTATGTAAAAGGATCTTAGGGGATACGAAGAGAGGTTCTTGTATAGTTCCTCGTTGAAATGTAAATGGACCAACCAGTGCACTGGAAGAGGGGTTCTTGTATGGTTCCTCATATAATGTAAATGGATTAACCAATGTACTGGCTTATTCAACATTGATCCAAGAAATTTACACGGCGAAGATGCTCTTAACTTTTCTCTATTTCATTACTTATATGCCTTCTGAATTGGAAGAATGTGTACCTCAGTCAGTCCACTGATATGAAACGACTGCTGCAGCACCGAGGATGTTCTCTCTACAGTATACCTGCTCTGTTTATTTGTTTTCTTGCAGCTACAAATCAGAAAACTCTAGTTTACAAAAGTCTGCCTAACCAGGATAGCATATAGGAAAATAATTAGATGTCTAGTGGATCAATAGACAATTCCCTGCCCTACCCGGCGGGATCAAAAATTTCTTGTACGTAAAAAAATAACGCCGATAATTCTTTGATGTGTCATTAAATCTAATTTAGTGTGGTTGAATATGAAATCTCCTTTGTAATTCTGCTTAGTTTAAATTTTAAATTAACTATTCAAGAGTTGTTTTAATATAATTTAGTTAATTTAATAGACTTAATCAATTAATAAAAATATAATTTAAAAGTATTTTTAAGATTATATATATTTTTTAAATATTAAAACGGTGACACATTAAATTAATAAGTTAATTTAAGTTAACGTGTCAAATATATAATTTGAATAATGAATTTCATTAAGTTTAATAATTTTGTTTTTTAAATTTTTTTTATTTAATTATATAATAAAAAAATAAACATTTATAAAACCGAGTATCAATTTAATACTGTGATGTTTTTCTAAAACCATTATAATTCTATAAAGTAAATTAAAATAAATTATGAAGTTTAATTCTTAATAATTATGTTTTTTAGAATTTTTTTTAATAATATAATAAAAAAATAAATGCTTAAAATATTAAGTATTAGCCCAATACTGGTATATTTTTCTAATAATATTATGATAACTACTTAAAAAATAAATTAAAATTAATCTTGAAACCCAATTTATAATAATTATATTTTTTCAGAACTAAACAATTTATTTATTTAATAATGACAAAAAAGAACTATTTTTTATTTAATAAACTCAATATTAAAATATAAAAATGAAAAAAAAGAAGCATGTACTGTTCCAGTGAGCAGTAACATGTGAGGAGAGGAAAAGCGGTTTTTCCTAGTCAATTACTTCTCGTTAATAGCTATTTCGAAAATGAGACCTGTGTTGAGAGGAATAACGATTTTGACAACTACGCTTGCGATTATAATTTATTGTCTGATTGGAAGAAAATTATTGGCATCTCAACTGTACGTACAACGGATACTACAAGTCTACAACGTAGTAGCTTTGGATTTTGTCCACATTTCAGAAAACTTGAACCGACATACGCTTGAATTCTCTCAATCACCACCCTCCATTTATGACTGTTTTATAATCCTAAAATATATTCCAATGATTAGTATGTAACTGGATGTGTGCCCGTTATTCGTGACGAACCGAGCAAAATTTGTACTAACAATAAATAAATTAATAAAAAAATATTAGGGTAAAAAAATCCAAGTTCATAAATAAACTGCCAAAAAACATTATTATATTTTAACCTATTTATATAATCAAACAATCCAATGCTAACCTAATATAAACTAAAATAAACCTTCCCAAAACACTTAGCTAAAAAAAAAAAAAAACCTAAATAAACTTTTTAAACTTGATCTAATTTTTAAGACTTGCATCTCGTAAAATCATGAGTCTAGATTCAATGAGAAAGCTTAATTCTCATGATAAAATCATTAAATATATTATTAAAAAAACTTGTAAAAACAAAAATAAATAATCCAAGGAGAATAAAATTAAAAAAAACAATTTTAAATTAAATTAACTTAAATAAAATAAAAAACAATTAAAATAATAAAAATCAAATTTAAAAGATAATAAAATAATAGGAGTGTAATTAAAACACATTTATAATTTCATAAATTATTTATAAATTAAAAACATATTAGGAAGTGAAATTGAAAACAATGATAGGCAAATCATAAAAAATAATAAAACAAGACAAAAAAATAAAGTAAGAAAAGACATCACCTTGAAAGAAAAAAAAATTCAGACGATTCTTTTAAATTTGGTCCAGCCTTTAAAATTCACAACATGTGAAATCTTGATCCTAAATTAAATCAAAAAGCTTAACTCTTAACCAAATTAATTTTGAAGAATAAAATCAATAAAAAAATGCAAAAGCCAAAAATAAAATAGCAACAAAAAAAATAAAGATAAAATTTGCTAGAAAAAACTCCAAGGAGAATGAAATTTGAAATTTTTTAAAAGAATAAAGAACGGATTTGAAAAATTAAAAAAATCATTAAGGTAAAATTAAAAAATATTTATAATTTGATAGATTATTTATATATTTAAAAATGGTAGTGGAGTGAAATAAAAAAAATTAAAAGATTATTTATAGATTAAAAAATAATAGGAGTGAAATTAAAAAAGTTTTTAAATTATTAGCATTATTGAAAGCTTCATTCATTGGAAGATAAATTCTAAGAAAATAAATTTAATTGTGCGAGTTCAAAATCATTTTGAAACTTTTGCGTACACTAAAAAAAATCAATGATAAAATTTAACATGTTACATGCAAAATGAAAACTTTAAATATAAATAAAGCCATAACTCAAATAAAATGTAAATTCATCATCATCACCATCATCAGGTCTTTTGCGAGAAGTTATAGTTTATGTGATCATTTAATCTGGACCTATAATAGCCATGGCAAATGGATCGAGCATGGCTTTATTTCACTAGAGCTAATCTACATTATCATATAATCTGCGCTGCAATGCAGATGTGAACAAACACGGTTCTACACTTTCTTATTTTTAAAACAGCTGAAATAGTTTCACGGATGAGAAGAAAAACCAAAGCATTCATACGATATAGGTTGCTTAAACCAAACACGCTAGAACATTAAATTAAAACTACAGCTACGCCCCATTCTGCCACAACCTTCTACCCATACCTTATAGATGTAAAGTACCGTCGACCTCAATTTGTCAATTGACAACCATGATTTGAACGAGCTGGCAAAAGGATAAAAACAAAAAGGCCTTGAGAATCCTGATTTCTCAAACAGAAAGCAGTTCATAATAAACGGAAAGTAGTTGGTGGCTAAGGAAATGCACATTCACCATAAGTGTAAGGTTCCAACTACTAACCTGCTAGTTATTTGCAAAACGAGGGATTGGTGACATTTCCAATCTAATTACCCAATCCCTGTCTTGCTGCATGACCATACAGGCAAGTTGAATCATATGAGTGGTTGCAGTGACCATGCCATCTTATGTTGCTAAGAAAACATTTTGAAGCAGCAAAGGTTACAACAAAAAATGAGCCATCCTTGCCAAATTACTTTTCTCAGAATGTCGCATGTTTGAAGTGCATACTATCTACGCATGACCCGATGACGTTCTCGTTTTCGGAAGCGCTCTAGCATGAACTCATCCGTTGCAGCTTGCCTCCGTCCAGCTGCATCAGTGCTGTTATCAGCTGGTTTGGATCCAGCAACAGCATCATCCTGCAAACTCCTGTCCTTGTACAGCTCAGGATGATCTGCAAGTTCATCTTCACGGTCAAAAAACAAAAGAAGAAAGGAAAATCACTCAAGACCATCAAAAGATGGAGCAAGCATATTTTTAGAGAAGGTTGTAAGAAATATAGGGATATAAACAGCCCACACATTCAAGACTTGCAAGACCTGGATTTTGATTTTAGTAAAAAGATGGGGTGAAGTAAAGAACCAATCCACTCATATGATGAAAGGGTGCAATATTATAAGAAACAGCCAGCAACCTCGTCGAAGTTTCTCAGCATAATCCCTGCCGCGTTGGAAATAATCAGCACTGTAACTGGAAGGGATGCTAAATTCTGATTTTGGTCTACCCATTAGCCTTTTCTCCTGTAGAAGCTTTTTGGCTGCCTCTGTTTCCTCAATATTTCTCAGTTTGTATCTGCAACCAAGGAAACAGTTATTAAGTTTATTGAGAATAAACGGTCCAGCCATACCTCAGAAACTCTTTCTATAATGCCCATTACATCATGCAGTAACAGAATCGATGCAAAACAAATCAGATAAGGATTGCCCTTGAAGGCAAACACTCCACTTTCATGAAGCAAATTGAGCATGGTAGTGCTCCAAATATAATGATTCCAAAAGAGATACGCCAAAACACAGATTACAATTTATTAATAAATTAAAAAGGCAGGCATACTCAATGGGTAGCTGAACCTCCGCAATCCCAGTAGTCCACTGAGTAGAGCTTTCTTCTGAGTTTCGCTTTTTCACCTGACAGCATGCAGTGAGAAGTTCAAGGAAACAGTTAGAAGAGTGAAAGTAATATCAGATTGTCCCTGGTAAAGATAACCAGCATCTCAGAACAGCATAAGAAACACACACACACGCAAGTACATATACATATTTTCAAAAAAAGAAAAAAAGAGAATAATACTCACAGCAAGTTCCACGTTACAAGAACATTCTTGAAAATTGACATAAAAAAGCATGATCAACATAAATAGTAAATGGAGAAATATTTAGTATTAAAACCAAGCTACCCACTTTAAGATGCTCCGGAATTTTGTATAATTCATCTTCAGCACGCTTCAACTCCGTCTCAACTTGATCAGTTGCATCAATATTCTTCCCTCTTTTCTTGGCCAATTCTTGCTCAACATACTGCAACCTGTGGGTTTTAATTAAGACAAACACAACCGGCCAGGATGAAGAAACCTCAAAAATAAAATTGTAAAGAAAAAGAAGATAGTAGGTAAGGTACATGTTGGGATCTTCAACCATGACAGCAGTTTCTTGAGCAAAAGTGTCTTGAAGAACAAGCTCTTCTTTTTCGCCATCTCCATCGGCCTTTTCGGTTAATTTGGCAGCTACTGTAGTTGCAGTTTGCGAAGTTGTTGCTAATGCAGGGATTCCTGACTTCCTCTCCCTCTGTTTCTGCAGGAACTTCACCTCTTCTAATGCCAATCTGACATCCATTAATTAATTAATTAATTAAATCGATGTAGCTGAAAACCCTAATTATTTCTCGAAACTGTATTTAATCTATTTTTATTTTATTTTTTACCTTCTTTCTTGTTCGTCGTCGTCTGATGCTTTGTTATGCTCATCTTCTTCGAAAGTCCTCTTCCTGAAATTTCTCTTCTTCTGCATCATCCGCGTCTCTATTTTCCTGCCCTTTATGCCGATTCTGGAATTTCAATGTCAATGTTAACGTTTTAGTAACATCGATGTTCTGCGGAAACCCAATCTAAACGCAGCGTTTGGTTCTTTCTCACTTTCATTTTCAACGCCACCGTTTCAGTACGTTAGAGTCTTGCTATCAGCGGGGAATTTGTTTTTTTTTTTTTTTCATTTCAGAATAAAAGGTATTCAAATTCGAATTGAAATTGCAATTAGATTTAAGTTGAATTAGTACATGTATTTATTTTAATTCAGAGGTTTTATAAAAATTTATGCAGACATTTCATAAGAACTAAAGAAAAATTGAATGGTATATACAATACATACTTGTCAATTACCTACATATTTAATATAAAAAATAAATATGAATTGCTAAAATTTAGAGGAAAAAAAAAAAGAAAAATCGTGGTCCAAATCAAATCATTAATATAAAATCAAACAATATAAACTTACATTATTAAACAATTCAAGTCGATAAATTTTAAAATTTACCCGGGTAAGGTTTAATATCAATATTAAGTGATATTAATATTTTTTTTTCATGTTCAAATCTTATATAATTAAAAAAAATTAATTTTTTTTATTTAAAATGTATTAAAATAATTTATTTTATTATTTTTTAAAATTTATTTTTAATATTAGTATACCTAAAAATATTTTAAAAAAACAATTTAAAGAAAAAAATTCAAAATTTAATGGGGGAATATTAACAAAGCAGACTCTTGTTGAAATTATTGCAGGACTGGGTCAGTGAAATGGCAGCACACATTAAATCCATTGATAATCACCATCTTCTAGAAATAGGGCTAGAAGGATATTATGGCGACTCAAAGAAGCAATCAAATCCTGGCAACCTCCTTTTTGGCACTGATTTGATCTCCAACAACGAAATCCCGCAAATAGATTTTGCCACCATTCATCTCTACCCAGATCAATGGTAATATATTTATTTTTTTATCATCCTTAACTCATTGTACCTTCGTTTAGATCATAACTTATCTGGAAGTCTTGCCAGATTAATGCAATGGCAGGTTGCCAAATTCAAGTGAAGAAGAGCAAGACTCATTTGTGGATAGATGGATCCAAGACTCCAGATCGGTGCTTAGAAAGCCACTCGTTATAGGAGAGATTGGCAAGTCTTCAAAGCTCCTCAAATTTGTTAATAAATCTCGAATACCGAATAATTTATTCAATGACTAATTTTACTTTGATCAATGGTTCGATAAAGTTTGACAGCTTTTACCCAAATAACTTATATGAAAATCCTTGACATATCTATGGACCAGAAACCTTGTCTCTGTGCTGGATGAAAATGGGATTCAAAATTCTGATAATACATAAGTAACGACAAGATCAACCTATTGCATGGAGTGCAGTCCTATTCTGCACACAACCATGATCAAGTCTTGTATATACATGTATGCACCTTCTCGCCTTCTATATGATCGTTCCATCCTTTAGTACAGAGTTTTTTAACACCACAGTTATTCCTGATCTGATATAGAATCCCTCGGATGGTCTCTCTGCCTCTTGCACACCCTGCAACTCAAGCCAAAATCACAGAATTTGAGTATGGACAGCATGCTCTGTTCACAAGTGTATCTTGAAAATGTAATAGACATCATTAACCTTCTTTACCCCCTTCCCTCCAGAGGAATTTCAGAAAATGGTGGTGCGGGTGAGGGAGGGAAGGAGCTGACAACTTTGCAGAAATACTTACTTCTTTGTTTGCTATGATCACATTCTTTCCAATTCTGGCGTTCTTGTCGATTATACAATTCCTGCAGGATGATAGAAATAACCATATGTACCTCATAAATAATTACCATATGTACCTCATAAATAATTATATTATTATCTCTAAAGGGTTAAATTGAAAACATTTATCACCACAAGAGAAATATAAAACGGCGCAGGACACATTTATACTGCATTCCAGTTAACTATCTTGTCCACAGTTCTCTAGTTGCATATGTCAACAAGAAAATAAAAGAGGCTGCTAAAAGTTGAAGAAAGGGATCCTCATATGTTCTTAAATATATTCTTTCTGCCAAAAAACTTGACGAACAATTTGAAAACATCAGTTCAAATATCAAAATCTTTTGCTTCTGTTAACTTTTGTAGTGAACTTACATGATTTTGGTATCTTTCCCAACACCTACTGGAACTCTTCCTTCTGCTAAAGAGGCTGCTATTTCGGCCTCTGTTTGATAATAATCAGCACCAATCATCATGGTATCCTGTGGAATATACGATTCAGAACTATCATTCCAAATACGACTCAGAGCACCGATGTAATCCAAGTGCACTGATTACATGGCTTTTGATTCTTAAACATGTCCTCTAATTGTTAAGCAAGATGAGAAAAGATCTTTGTTCTGGATACGCGAATGTCAAGCTTATCGGAACAAGATTCATATGAAATCCACTAGATTTTCCACAGCATATTTATTCATACTATATCATTGTGATGTACACAAAATGTTCCATATTAGAGGTCCAAATAACTTATTCACCAAGGAACTGCAAACATATTGCTAGAAGAAATTACATGCAAGATATAGTCTTCTTTATCTTAACACTAGAACAGACATTGAACTTCAAAGTCCAGTCCCAACTGACAATTATTTTCAGTTTATTATCCAGGAGGAACTTTCTGTCATGTCTCTTCCTCAGATGAACTTTTAGCTAGTTTGTCATTGCAAACAAAAGAATGAGAAGGGAATAGGTTACCTTCAGCTCAACCCCGTATTCCAGTCTAGAGCGAACGCCAACAATGGAACGTTCAACACTACACTCCCTTAAAAAGCAACCATGCGAAACTATGGAATCCTTGACCTATAATAGCTAAGAGTTAATGGACAAGCTCAGTTCACGGAAACATGACCGTGAGAATGTTACAGTATATAAGAAATGAGTTTAAAATCATACCCGGCACTTCTCGATTTTAGTTGGTGGCAGAAATCGGGGAGAAGTGAAGGTTGGCTTCAGAGGATCAAAGAAGTGAAAATTGGGAGGCTTCAAAAGTATGGAAAAAGATGACGGGTTATAAAAATTCATTTGGACCACCAAAAACTGCACTAGGAAAGATTTAAGAAAACTACCTGATCCGTTAGGGCCAAGTTGGCATCAAAGAAAGATTTTATAGTTCCAATATCCTCCCAGTATCCATTGAATAGATATGCCTGGTATGGAATCAACAAAGTTCCATCAGTAATTTCTGGAGTAAAATTTAACATTTCCTTTTTATGATGCAGATTCACATAGAAACACTCTCATTTAAAACCAGTAAATGGAATATGGTTTTAAGACGCAATCCATAAAAGGCAAGCTTCACAAGGCCAGAAAATGTATGAACTCTATTTTTGCAGTATTGAGATCTAGTTACAAGTTAAACTATGATCGTTTTTTATTCGAGGAAATTACCTGAACATTATACTCCTTTGTAGACATTGGAATAATTTCTGATCCAAAATCATTGGCTGTTGGATAATTCCACCTAAAGAAGCAATTATCATAGCAGAAAAAAGTAAGATTATTCCAAGTTACTCTTTACTGTTCATGTTTTTGCTTGTGGGGAAATGTGTTGAATTCGTGAAGCCCTACTCATGAATTATAAAAGTTTGACAAATTAGTTTATTCAACCCTGCATGAAAATCAATTATATGGGATAAACCATTTATTCTTCATATCTATGGTGTAAGGATAATTCCTTCCATCAAATAGCAGATTAACAAAACAATGGTCTCTCCCCACTACCATGACAAAAAGAGATTGCAAGCTCTGAAATGTTAGCACACTCACAAAGTAAAATACCGTTAGTTTTAAAATCATTAGCCTGATATGGCATTGAATTAGCACTGAAGTGTGGAATAAAATGATTGATCAAGATAAAGGAAGCACTGATTGGACTGGAGCTTAACAAAATCATTATTGTTTTGATCTGTCTGTGCTTTCAACAGTAATATGCTCACTTCACATGTTTCTTATAAATTAGTAATGGAAGATAGTGGCTATGGAACTCCCAAGAAAAGCACCATACATAGGCCCATAAAACAAGAAGTTTTCTTTACAAGTGATTGTCTCACAAAATTGTTCAGCTAAAAGTCAAATTGATCCAACGGTAAGAATAAGTGACTGGAATCAGAAGGTACGAACTAAAATGGATTCAAGCTCTGTCTCAGGTATAAAACTCAATTTTTGGTTTATAGTTAAGAGGTAAAACAGATGTTATCAATTGTTTCAAAATTTTATTCAAAGTAAGTTTGCCGATGTTTAGCTATGAAGAATATTGTACAGAGAAAGATGCCTTCCTTGCATGCTACTTTACCTGAGAAGTTTTAGCAGTACATCTGTCTTGAACATATATATACCCATCGATGCAATGTATGGAAATTTATTTGCTTCTTGAGCTGGTAATCCTAAAACAGTTGTATCCAATTTCTGAAACAACAGAAATTGTTAAGAAGACACTTGTTAGTTTCATACTACAGCAATTCTTATGATATAGTTCCATGCACTATCTCATGAGGCTAAAACAAATAAAGTAACACACCATAGATTTCAAATTTTCACCCTTAGGCTTCTCAAGAAATTGTCTTATCTGTCCTGTTTCATCAATCTTTACCAACCCAAAATCAGATGCTCGACTGCAGTAAGAAGAAATAAAACCATGATGATCGAAGTAAGAGAACACTAAACAAGTACTTTTAATTAAATTGTGTTTTCTTGGCGACATTACAGTCTGGAAGAAGGAAAGGGTTGTGAGAATCAGGAAAATCTATGATTAAAATTAGTAACCTGTCATTCACGGGAAGACAAGAGACACAAATGTCAGCACCCGATTCAATATGCTTCTGCAGACAGAGAGTATTATTTAACAAAAATCACTTGAGTCTAGAAAATGAGTGAAGTGTTAACCAGGTTTGAAGTGATGCTTAAACCTGCAAAAAGTCCATGTAATCCATTCGATAAAGATGATCACCAGATAATACCAGAATGTTCTCAATGTTTCTAAGCTTCGCATCCTGCAGAGATTACCACAAAATTGGCCACTTAAGATTGAAACATCAAGACCATATATTCATTTGGATGAATGAGTTAATGATTATTTATCCATGATCTAATACCATTAGCTTTCTATTCTAAATCTGCTAGGAATGACGGTTCGCAGAATCAAGATGCAGACATGATAGAGAATTTCATACCTCAAACAACCAAATAAATTGTCTTACAGCATCTGCTGTACCCTGAAACCACTTCTTACCAGATTCACCAGGTGTCTGGGTAGCTGCCAATACCTATCGTGGAAAATGAAGCATAATTAGAAGTGCAATTGCTCGGATGCTAAAAACTCATTCTAGTGAAGGTAAAAAGGGAAAAGACTATGCTGTTATCTGCACCAAGCACACAGTTGATCCTAGTATATAAAATAGCATCTTCAAAATAGAGTATAGCCTATCATATTAATTAAGAGATTCAACATACCTCAACAAATCCATCGCCAAAGTCTACACCGTTTCCCTGATTATATGTTCGAGCAATGTGGCGGTTAAGGGATTGAGAATTGAACTGGGTGAGGATGTAAATTTTGTTAATTCCACTGTTGATGCAATTACTCATTGGAACATCAATCAATCTGTAACATCCCCCAATTGGTACCTAAGTACCATACAAAGGAGACAAAATGTGATAAATTAGTAGGATTGAGAGTTGCAACATTATGAAAATAAAATGGGATACTCCTATTTCAGGAGTATTTCGAGTTACTTACAGCTGGTTTAGCCCTTCTTCGAGTAAGAGGAAAGAGTCTTGTTCCAGCTCCACCACCTAATATGATGGCAGCAACAGTCTTAGGGTCTGCTGCTTGTTTCTCAAACATTGATGCCTGAAAAGTCTACGTAGCAAATTCAAGTTGATCCAAATAACAGTTAGTTAACAACGGCAAATAAGGAAACTTAGCATGCTCATATAGACACAGCAACTGGATATCAAATAAAGGTAAAAATATATAAAAGTTACCATAAAGTCTTTAGTAAAATCGGCTAGAACTGCAGTAGTAGTTGAGTGCCGTCTACTAGTGTTCCATGTTTTCCTAGGGAAGTTGAATTTTGATAGCTGAACACCCGAAATTGAGGTATATGCATGTCCTCCATTGCCCGGTTTACGCCCAACAAATGGTGATGACAGAAATATGTCACGTGTAGACGATTTCATCTTGGATGATACTGGCATAAATCCATGCAGCTCTCCCACTACCATCTCTACACAAATTATATGTACTAAGAGCTAACTGAGATCTTCTCTGTTCTTGGACTGCACAAGTAAAAAGGAAGTCAAAGAAGAAAAGTTACTTCAAATCAGATAATCAATACGAACAAATTCCACAACTACACTTATTCCTGTTGGGATTTGGAAATCATAGGTTCTATAAAGCAAAAAACTGGACAGACTAATAGGCACCCACCACAATCTATTAATAACTGGCTCTCAACCAATGTAATGCACCTCGTTGTAAAAAACAAAGCAAGGATTAAAAGGAAAGGATTGCCTAAAGTACTTGCAAACACATATTTAAATAGAAAAGGGGAATAATTATGATGAATCAAGAAATGGGATTATACCTTTATTATATTTTTGGAATTAAATGAATAGCAGCAGTTTCTTGAGTTGCCTCAAAATGGAGCAAGGAATGGCGGTCCGATATCGTTAACAGTTGACAATCACTTTTTCGTCTACAGCTATTTATTATTTATTTTTTTAAGAAAAAGGGTTCTCTAGTCTAGATATCTTGAAACTAAGACCAAGTTTTCGAGATTCGCAGCCAGCTTAGAACTAAAGCCAGCCCCATGTGTTTCATTCACGTTTTAAGGAAAGGAAGAACATAGCAGGGAGAGCCGACTCCCTCTTCTTGGGGTTTTTGTTTCAAGACTGCTAGCATCTACATGTGCTCATGCAAATAATCGTACACGTTTTTTTATATTATTATCAATACAAAATAAATTCCATCAATCTAGAAGAAGAAACAATAATAAAATTGGAAGAATTACAGAGAGCAAATCACATGCGAATCCATCACCATTTCCCTTTTCTTTTCAACCTGCATATGGGTCACGATGAGTGGTGAAGTGAAGGAAACCCCATGAATGTTTCTGTGTGAGAGTAAGTTCCACTTCCACTTGAGAGTCTAAGAGGTTTGTTAGGTTTGAATAGTTCTTCTTATCACGGTTTTCATAACGATCCAGAATTCCCGCATTAAAATCCTGCGAACTTTTTCTTTGAATAAAAATATCTGGAGATTTTGGATAAATTGGGCAAATAGATTCAAAATTTTAAAAAAATTGATATATCAGCAAAAAATTTTGGTGAAATAATATATTTTAATTATATGGCATTTTAGAAACGCGACATGGTCATACTATATTATTTTTTACTTAACCGGTCAGCTAATTCGTAATGGTCATTGAAACTGATTGTTTGATTTCAAAAATAATAAAGAAAATCTCAAAATTATCAAACTCGGGAGTCTCAATGAAATTTTTGATATCTAAAGATCCAACGGTCCGCGTAGCAATGCATTGGCTATTAAGGGAAAAAGGTTTTCGGAAACTCCTGTAAATATTTGAGTGCGATTCAACGATTAGATTAAAAGTTATGATTCTTTTGAGTTGTTATTCTAGTCTGACGCGATCAAACCTCCTTTTGAGTCTAAACTTATTCCACTAGTTTATAAATGCATATGCTATACCATCCACGTGATCTATTTAAGATAGATACTTATTTAGTTATGATAAACTCACACCTATCTGTTTAGAATTATCAATTACTATGTGAACAATAATTTTTTAAGATTTTAATTATAGTCTATTTTTTAGTTTAGAAGTTGAAAAAATATATATATTTTGACTTATAAAATATATTTGGAAGAAAAACTTCATAAAATTATAGTTTTTATATGAAACAATCGAATGATTAATACAATTATATCTATCCGGTCAACCGGTTGAGGTAGAATATTAGAGTTTTAACTATGTTGCGTTTCAAAAATATAACTTGATCAAACCGTATTATTTTACTATATATTTTTAAAACAGTGTTATTATATCAAAATTTTATGTTTGTTGTGCTAATTTTACAGAAAAAAATAAAATAGAAAGAAGTCCGCAATCCACCCACTTAAAAATATTCTTCTTTCGCATAAAGTAAATTTCACGGTAGTAATAACACATAAGAAAGGAATGCACAAGATAACGTTTTTTGAGATTTTAGAAAAATTATTACACAAACCGGAGCCATATTCACATGGATGGGTAAAGAGTGTCTGATCTAGTTGGTTGGTGCAAAAACCCTAAGCTATTGCTACTATATTAGTTCGACTCACATGTGGATGATCCGTGTAATAATATATATATATATATATATATATAACAAGCAACTTCAAATTTTCTATGATATTTATGCTACCTGTGGATGACTCAACGGGGGATTGTCATTAACCGACACTTCAACATGTATTTATCTCTCAGGTATTCCATACTAAGGGCGTGCATTTTTAGCCAACGCCAACTGAAACGATGCTGCTCTTAACGAGTACTTCTATATCTGGTAAAAAAGGCATATTTCACTTGAAAATCTGGGCACCGTGGTGATAGTTGCAAGTCCGTGATATTAAGGGCATGGAAGGGCAATTCTAAAAATTGACGGACGCAGGCATGCTTCCTCGAACAACCTTTTGCTTCAACTTTCATGTTCATGAGCATACCTGTGCTCTTACTTCTCTGCTACATCCAAGTATAGATAACCTTTAGAGTTCTTGTAGGATAAAATTACACGCATCTCCATCGGTTTGTCAAACTTACATGCAGCATTCAACTCCTGAAAACCTCCCACCCCCCTCTTAATCAAATTTCAACAAAAGAATTGACACCCAAGCAGGGGTCAAACACGAAGAGTTTTGTCTTAGCATTTATATAGAAGGCAAAACAAATTTGAGTTTTGGCTCAAGACCCGCCCACTGATATGATCTTTATGTAATGTTGATTGATGTATCAGTACTAAAACTCGTGTGTTCTTTTTTTACTGTTCTAACCAAACCTTGCAACAGCGTGGAGCAGCAAGTAGAAAGTGAAGTTATTGGCACCGAAACTACAAACATGGCTAGCTGTACAAAAATACATTTGAATTGAGTTTTTATGTGCCTGAAATTATTTATCCATCCTGAGATTATTACATAGATGTCTTAGTTCAGGCCTTGAATCCATCCATGATGTGAAATTCGTTTCACTCGCCTTCGCGGAGTAGAGGTATGATCTGAATGTGATTAGAAAAAAGTACCTCCTGAAAATGGGCAAAAGCAATTGGTTACATAATATTATGATATAGAGTTGCTAAGGAACCATGAACCCACTGCAATGGACATGCAAAAGTGTTGTTCTTTTCAGGAGTCCAGGAAAATTTTAGATGCGCACACAAGCTGAGACTAAGAAATTGCAGGAGCATTGAGCATACTTAAAACATCCAATCTATTGTTCTAATTGACACCAATTTATTTAGAAAATTCATGCTATTCCCATTAAATTACCATCCATACACTAAATTATATGCATGTGAGGGTACAAACAAGTTTCCAGTGACATGAAAAACCAAAGGGGTGCAGACTTAAATAGCTGTCATATGAACTATTACGAGGTTGGATGCCGATGGGCAAGGCAAACCATGGTGATGCCCTTACCTTAAATATAGGACAGATTCAAATCCAACATAGTCCTAGGTTACCAGACTGAAATGGAATAAAATGCAAGTGCGAATCTTGTGGCTTTCTATGTTGATTAACGAAAGGCAACATGGACCAAGCAGATTGAGTATATCTTCCAAGAGAAAAGGAGGATTACAAAAAGTTACTTAGCAAAGGCTCCAAGATTAAATTGCCAAGATATATCAACCAACCTTAATGCCTTGATGCCCATATCCATGAGGTATGCACGTTGCTCATCATCATCACCAGGAGACTTCTGAAGTTCCTTGTTGTAATAAAGAATATCATCACGCAAATGCCCTGCACCTGCACACCTTTAAAAGAAAGGAAGGGTCTCAGCACAACGATCAAATTATGGCAATGAAGACCAATTAATTAAAAAAAAGGTAGAGCTTAACTAAAACAAAACATAACTTCACACAACAAAATAACTTGTAGTTGTAAACATTTTTCAATCCAAGTTGACAGAAAAACAGGCCAATCAGATAACACATTGTCACTTTCTGCTTTTCCCCAAGTTATGGAGAATTTATCTTCTTTTCCTATAATTATGCCTCAACAATCATCTTATAAACTTGCATTCAGTTATTGCCCTTTTTTTTATATGAAAAAAGGACTGAAAGGAAAATCGCATACTTTTCAATAACAATGTCAACATCTGCTTTGCTCTTTGGACCATGTGCGAGAACTCTTGTAAGACTAAGTATGTCACGGTAATCGCCCATCCTCAGTGCTTCTTCATCAGACAACTCAGAAGGTAAGTTAGCTTCAGACAAAATAGACGATGAACGTCTACCAACCACTGTTTGTGAAATCTTTGATGTGAACTTTGCTTCCGCGTCAAGTCTGATACAAATAATTGCCATTGCATAGCCAACACCTCCAAAGCCTGTGTGTGAAACAAAAAGGTAGCTCCCCTCACAGCTACAGACAAATTTTAGTTAGTTTGCAACACTATCTCTGCACCCAAGCATAATTTAAGAAAGGACTATTTAAAATAATACCAAAAGAATCTCCCAGAGCATAAATTGTGGAAAGGCCAAATGTCAAAATTCCAAATAAGAATCTAAAAATAATAATCATCTGCTTCCATAAACACCCAACTAAACTAAACCTCAAAACCATACTACTTGTCACGGGCTACATAAATCCAATTCTGTTATGAGCTAAAACATTTGCAAGTTGTCGGGAGTCCATTTCCAACCAAGCACTTGCAAATAGTTTTGGACAAGGAAATGGCTTATTATTGTTTACTCAAAAAGAAAGTTGTCAACAACTTAAGACTTCTTGAACTTTTGATTTATCTAAATTCTTTGTACTACTCAGAGTCAAAATCAACTGTTATTTAAATATGCTACTAATTGACAGATGCCATCATTTAGCATGAATCAGGTCAGTCACAATCGATATCATAATGTCCAGTAAAAAGAAACGGTCCATATTTGACAAATATTTGGGAGACAAGTTACATTATTGCCAAGGATTAATTAATCAGTTACTATTTTCAAAGTCTGCAACGTGATAGGGTTTTACTTTAGGCTTTGGGTAACTTTCGGACTAGCAATTACATGAACAATTGGAGAGACAAAAGGGCACAGTTATGAAATGATTTCCACCTTGTGGAAAAATCATAACTTGGCAGCATAACTCTTTTTTGTCCAGTTAAAATAGATGCTTGAGATAATAATGTGAAAATGGCATTGGTGCTGCCAGAGAGACTTAAACAGCAGTCTGAACCCCAGACAAATCTTCAAGTTCCACATACTATGGTTATCAAATACTAAATAGAAATATTGCTACCAGACTTATAATTAAAGAGACAAATTGTGTTACTATGGAGCAGAGGATTTTGGTACTTACTCTTCTTTACAATACTGTATTGCATCAACATCAGAAGTTAGAGCCTCCCTCTCTCTAGTTAATGGAATCCTCCTATATGTTATATCATAACCCTCTTCCTTTAGAGCAGCGTACACTTCAGCTGGTGTCTTCACATCATCTACAGAGATGTTCTCCCAATATCCTATGACACAGGACTGATTTGTTGCTGGATTATATTCTTCACGATGTAAAAGTATTCGACCACCAGACTGTCTAATCTCGGATACTATATCTTCTTTTAGCCGGGCCTCCATGAGTTCTACCTGCATAACAGTTACAATACAGGAAGTTAGTAACATACTTCACTAATAGCTTGTTCTTTAAATAAAAAAATAATTCAACAATGACGGACCACTGGACCAGTAATTCCAACATGCTTGAGAACATCAACAGGTTTATTTAGCTCCCTGAGCACATATGGTGTGCCATTGATGTAAACAACTGCTTCTTCTCTGAGATCAGTCAATATCACTTTCCGTGTCAGAGATCCTTCTATCTTGGGCTTGGCACTCAAATACGCAAGCATCTCTTTGGCACCAGTAATCGTTGGTGTTGCCATGCTATACACAGGATATCCATCCACCTGAAGCATAAGAAATATTGAGCTTAAAAGGGGGAATTTCCATCAGGATGTAATGACTTCTCCCTTTGTATTCACACGGTCAGCTTTTCCACAGAGCCTTGACTGTCTGTGTATGCGAGGGTGCGTGTTATTGTGTCTGTGATCTAAATTAGCGAAAGAAAACGGAAAATGCAGAAGAAAACAAACTGGAATACATTAAAAAATAAAATGGAGTCAAAAAGGATATTTTACCAGTGATCCATCATTGATATAATTTCAGATGAAGGCATACCTTGTAAACATGAGGTGCTCCTTGAATTTGTATGTGACTGGAAGTCCTCTGACCAGGAAAGAAATACATTTTGAGGATAGAACCTTTACCCAAAACCGAACCATTTCGGACCCTGACAGTGGCTTCCATTACTGCATCTCCATGCTGAGATTCCTGTGGTGTTCTCAACTCCTCCTGCTTAGAATAAAAAACAACCATACGCCCAAGTTATAATAATGATAAAAGGGGAAATCCACAACAGAGAAAAGAGTTGTCATTAAGCCCAAGAATTTCCAAGTCAAAAAAAGAAAGAAAATATACTGGGACAGTGAAAAAACGCCCTGGCTTTAATCGAATGCTCCATTTCATTGCTTGGACTTCAGATCTTTGATGCAACCAACTCTTAAATGCCATTCTTGATTCTCCTTGTCCACAAAATCCATCAAATGCTTCACTTCCTAGATATGCTGCAAAAGCAATTAAACGGAAGTAACGCTCCAAGTATTCAGCACCACGGCTCAATGCCACTCTCCTGACTCTTGGCTCAACATGTTGTTGATTGACCGTCTTTCTGTATTGCAGAACAGCTTCGCGTATGTTCTGCAAAGCAGAACATCTATCAATAATAGCATCTAATGCTTCTCGGCATTCCATACCATTATCAAATAATCTTGTTATCTTCCACAGCAGCAGGATATCATCAATGCCAAAAGCACGACCTTGCTCCATATCAGTTTTTACACTGGCAATGTCAGAGGTGGATGCAGCAGGGTCACCTCCAGTTTCTTCACCACTTGAGCTTCCGCTTTCCATTTCTTCATGGGTCATATCATCAGCTAAGACTCTAATTGGTCTCCCATAATCTATTCTAAGTTTCAGAAGGCAAGCAATTACAGTGCCAGTCGTAGTCCTTCCCCTTCCCATCTGTGTTTATTATAAAGACATTGAGGTGAAGGACAAATAAATAAAATAAAAAATAAACAGGACGCGGTTCCATAGAAATTAATGAATACATCCATGCACGTGTCCAATGACAGCAGTGTAAGAATAAAATTTTAACCTGGCAATTGAAAACGAAAGCAGTATCCTTGGAAGCAGAAGCAATATTTATTGCCAATGTGTCAAAATCAGAACTTTTAGGAGCTTTACCATCAGTGATTGGCACACGAGCATACTTAATGGGAAAACCATCAGTAACTAAGCCTTTGAACACCTCAAGTGGTGTCTTAATAGAATCAGAATTTACATGCTCCCAAGCATCAAAAATTTGGCCATCATCTGTTTCATGAATGACCATTATAGCACCTCCATAGCGTTCAGCTTCTCGCAAGATATCTTCTTTAAGTCGAGCTTCCATCCTCTCCACTCTCTCACGACCAATTCCCTGAATGCAGTCATTATAATCTCAACTTCAGCAACCATGGCAAAGAAAACTGGGAAAAGGAAATTGAGCAAAGGTAACAAAAAAAATTGGTACACTTCAAAATGGAATATAGTCCATGTGAGTAGGCATCAGTGTTCTAGAAAAGCTCCCTATATATGTCAGGCACAATTTCTATGCACCCATAATATGAACACAATTTAGTAGATTTTGTTATCTAAGCAGAAGTCATGAAATGTTAACAGTTTGTAAAAGCTTTTTCTCCATTCTAATTATTGTTTTTATAGCAATTGTTCAGGTCCCTGGACCAAAGCTCCACCTTGATAAATTCATGCGATTCCCATTAGGGAGCCTCACAGATGAGTGGGAGGCAAGATTATGTCTGCCAGGCTCAATGAAATTACTTATGACATGAGTGTGCTATCCATCCAGAAAATAGAGCTAAGTAACATGTACATCTTAAGGAAAGGAAAAACTTTTTTAACAAAAGATCTAATAATAAAGAATAAAAAAAATGACAAGGTTAAATACGATATTGGTTTCTATGAATTAGATATGCAAGGACATGCAACCAGGATAGGACAATATCAAGGTTGTCGTTAATTCATCATGAATCAAATTATCAACTTGCATCACAGCATGATAAACCCACTCCAGTTTTCAAACACGCTTGGATGGTCTTTCTATTCAGATAAATTCCATTTATGCACCATAATGCTAATGATCCAAATGACAGTTATTCTGCCAAATGGAAGAATTAGTAACCAAAGTAGTTGGGTCAACTTCTGCTGCGTGCACAATGAAGCTGACGAGTTGGTAGTTGTGGGGAGGTAAAAAATACTTACCGAGTATTCCAGCATGTTTTTATATGGTCTTTCAACCTCGCGGAGCACAAATGGCTTTCCATTTATGTAGATGACAGGTTCCTCTCTCATATTATGCCAAAAAACTGGGCGACCTCCTTTAGAGCTGCCAATCCTTCGAATGACAGAAAGAATACCATCAATGGTTGGATTTGCAACTCCATAAACTGGAAAGCCAGGAACTTCTCTGAAATTAGGTGCACCATCCACTCTCTCCGGTAAACCAGGGTTTTGACAGCCAGGACAGTGGTCACTTTTTAGAACAGTCTGACTTCCGAGCACCTCCCCGTTTCTCAAGGCTGCAACCAAATCCATCTCATGAGGTCGGCCATCAGCAGATTCAGCAATCTTCATTAGAGATGGCTTCAGACTCGCATACCCAAGGGCACCCATTGGGTCTCTCCTGAGCAACCTGCAACAAGGATGGTTTAAGCAAAATAAGTTCCACGTGATCTGCAGTTGCGGACACATATTGATATATATGAGGTTGCATTCTAATTGGAGATAAGTGGTTGACATAAATATACAAAAATCTGGACTTGGAATGTAAGTGCGTGCCAAAGTTATGGTGTTGAGACGTGTTTGACAAGATTGAATTTGCTTACTTCTTGATGATTCTATGTACTGTAACAAATATAATAATAAACAAGTTTCCAGAAAAGGACTAGGAACCAGATATCTTTCAATTAAGGATTCATTCAGTCTTTTAACTGTCCATACAAGTGCCAGATGACTTTGATGGTTATGCATTTAGTTTCTAAGTGTCCAACATAAGTTTCTTAATTTAAGGTTTTACAAAAATAATAGCCTAGTAATTGTGTGATTGGGATGAAAATTTTAACATCAAAACAAAATATCCATAGACAATGTGCCAAGGTGTGACAAATAAACAGTCCCAGAAATTAACCAAGGCACGATGATATCTCACAATTAGCTTTTGGGGGGGAATTCAATCACTAGAACACAACTATCAGGCACATTAAATTTCCTAAGCTTGTATCTGTAGAAAACACCTTATCACGGGAAAGAGATTGAAGCGTCCAACAGTTTAATGAAATGGAAAGCCAACAGAACTGCCAGTATTTGTACACACAAATCACAAACTTCACTCTTTCAGTTTGATATGTTAGTAAAAATAGGATACAAGTCTGGATATTTCCATAAACAAACCAGCACCATCACCACGTGTCTTTACCTATGAATAATGCTATAAAGTTCTGGTCGTGCTCGCATCCAGTCTGCAAAACTGCTATGAACAAAGGAACTAGATCGGAGGGCAACTCTCTCTGAGTGAATATACACAGCAAAACATATGAGGAAGTAATATCTTTCCAAGTATTCCACAAAAAATGAAAGTGATGCCTCTCGCTTCATCTCATCAGGTTGACGAAGAATACTATTGCGATAATTGGCAATTGCTTCCCGTAAGTTCTGTTGTCCAGACACTTCATTCATTTAGGTGAAATCTAAAATGAAACACAGAAGAAACAATTCCATTCTTCTTACATATCTATACCTTACTAGATTAAGATAAATTATAGACCCATACCTGCATGGAGGCACACTTGTCAATGACTTTATCCACTTGTTTTTTCCCTTCAACACCACCCTAAACGCATGTCACTGATTAATGAAATTTCCAAAATGCCAAGTGCTTCTAAAATAAATAGATAAATATCAAAAGCAAGGAAAAAAAATCAATAAAAGTAAACATTAACTACCTCTAAAACCCGGATCAAACTTCTTACGACTGCATATTCTCCTCTGCGAAGCGCATCCTCTGAGTTTGGCAAATTTTCATTGACATTCAAACCAAAGTCAAAAATTCTCCCTACTGAATTGGTTCTCTGAATACCTATTTTCACGTAACATGATGACAAAGACATCAGCAACTATCATAATTAAAACATTCAACCTGCACTCCTCTCAACAAAATCAATTACAATAAAAATTATAATTCAAATTCATTTTAGAAAGCAAATAATATCAACAAGGTTTTTGAAGCCATCTGTGTATCTGATCAAGCAGGACTTCACATATTCAGTGGTTTCTCATCACATATGCATGATTCTCTCATTATTTACACCAAAGCTGAAAATTCACAAGCTATTTTCCAGATGGCAACCTGATCTTGGACTGGGTAGTAATTTAAAATAGTAGATAATAGATAACTTTAAATCAAGGTCCTTTTGGGTGTATCATTTCAAGTTACAGTCCACCACCCTAGATTGTCAATCAATTTGTTATCTATGCTAGCACACTGCTCTTGGCAGTTTCTAAGCTAAATCCTAACATGGCCAGTAGAGCATAAATAATATTCTTTTAAGAGAAAAAATTAAAAAGTAGCCTCGTCTTTGAATATATGCATTTGTGGGAAGTGGGGAGGTGGACATGAAACCTACACACTCATATTGTGGTAAAGACTTAGTTTGAGCAGTGATAAGCCAATTTGCTCCATATTTTAAGTAAAGAAGATCTCATAGAATATGGAGATAGAATCGCCAGGAGATGACATGTGAATGACAAAACAATATGCTCTTCTACATATACATGCACCAAGTCTCAATCCCAAAGTAGTTGGGGTCAGCTATTTGGATCCCTTTGCACCATTCCTTGTGATAATACACAAAATCTGCCCTAAATTTGCTCTTCTTTAAATGAGGGCTCAAATTTTTCATTGCTTCATAGTAAGCACCTAGGAAGAGTATTCTAGATGTGCCATTAGAATAATTTTAACAGCATTGAAGCAAGTGCTCTGTTTTTCTTCAGGAACATTAGATATTTGTTCATAACCAATTAAACCCTTCATCCCACAATATATCTCTTATCATTTTATTGAAAAATGATAAAATTTTAATTTATTTTTTAAAACAAAAAAAATGAACTTGGCATGCAAGTAATAAAAGATTTTAAAAAAATAATAATAAGCTGAGGGAATTTTAATACTTAACATATAAAAATCAGCCACATTTTTATCCTTATTTGAATCATATGCTATGGAATGGAGGGAGTATATGCATTGTCCAAGTCTGTGGTTGGTTTGGAATTTGGAACTGTTGTAAAAAGCAACAGATCTGTGCTCCAACAGCTCCTGCAAATCAATCCTCCACATCAATGCAAGCAGAATTAACAAAAATAGGTCAGGTTTACAAGTTCTGTTGGAATAGAATATGAGGGGGAAGCTAAGGCTAATAGCTTTGAACAAGTTTCTCCATCTCCTTACACACTTACATCAGGTAAAAGAAGGATCTAGTTTTTGCTGACTTTTTAGATTGATTTGATATGATACTAATGAACAGGAAAATTAAGGTTATGGAATCTCCAGCCTTTTCCCAAAACAAAAAAAAAACAAAAACAAATATTACAATTGACTAATCCTCTCCACAATGACCACCCTAACATGGAAGTATATGGAATAAAAAGAAAATTAGAGAAACATTTTCAATAAAAAAGAGTGAAACGGTTGATAAACAACTAGAAGATGGAGAATGAATAATATAAAACTCATCTTGAAAAACTGAAATTCAGCCAGACAACCAAGATCAAGAAACTGAGGTAACATGCAAGATTCAAAGTTGGCTTAAATTATGTTGACAAGAATGATGACTGCTGGCATATTCACTAGAGTACAAGAGTAGTTATAGAAAGAGAGAATGTTACCAGAATCTCCAATCCGATTGAGGAATACCAAAGTTGCTATCACCATACCAGTTGTGGTCCTGCCACGCCCCATTTGACAGTTAAATATTATATCTGCATTCAAGTCTGTCTGATAAATTCTATCGACCTGAAATAAAACAGGCAAGTGTCCTTTAGAAAAACTGAATACTGATCGTACTCAAACAAATATCTGAAACTGTGACTGGTCATGTTTGTCGCAGAGGTGTGCTTCCATGATTCATGGTTGGAACAAGAACATGCATCATTGCATCTAAAAAAAAACCGAATTTTGCAGCATATCATTTGCAAAAAATATTTTCTCATTTGACTTCAAAAATTGGTATTGACACCAGGAATTCTAAATTCCACTGCTCTGACTATGATATCTTCTTCCATGTGCTCATTAAAGGTTGAGGGTACCGGATTAATTTGTCAGTAAGCATGGAGTTGTGGAAAAAGGCTTCATTTCCAAATTGGAATCCCGTTTCTGATAGATTCTGGTTTAGTTTACGGCCTCAGGATATGTAGAATTGTCATCAAGAGAAATTCTGGTGTTCAAGAAGACAACAAAGAAACTCGTGTGCTAGCACACGTGGTTAAGACTTGGACTAGGGTATGGAGAGGTCATGGATTCAAGTCTTCACTTGGATATCTAGTGAAATTTTCGGTATACCTAAAATGTTGGGCATCTGATATCTTTGCTCCTATGATGATTATAGTTAAGAAGAACTATCACATATTAGAAGGTAATGAGGTTTTTTATATGTTAATGGATATAAAATACAACCTTGCACTTACAAATAACAAGCAGTCCTTGAACAGTCATTCTAGATTAGGCAAATAAAAGTAGAGCTTGAAATTGCCATTTTCAAGTTATGCACTAGAATTCAACAAGGTTGTAGAAACGGTGCCTAAGTTACTGGTACTCTATAAGTGCATTAGATAAAATAAGATGTAAGCAAAATTCCTCTGCAAACAAATAATTAATTAGTCAAAGGGACAACTAACATAACTAAATAATTATTTGTTTAGTTGATTTATCATAAAAAAAAAGGTGTGAAACTCACTAAAGTATCAAAATCCTGCTCCTCTGGTGACTTTTCATCTGTTACAGGAACACGTTCGTAATCATACAGATATCCTTCTTCTTGCAAATCTTCATACACCTTCACGATAGAATAAAGTTGCAACAAAAAGTTATAAAATCAGTAGATTAACTTTGTTTAGTTATTTCACAAGCAGAATGAGTTCCATGGTTTTGCCTCAAGTGGTGTCTTCACAGAATCACATGACACTGGTTCCCATTGGTCCACCATCTGACCATCTGGCAGTTCATCTGTAACGAGTATCTTATTTCCATATCTGTAAATCAGATGTGCAAACATATTCAGAGGGAGAGTAACCAAAGGTAAACACAAAGTAACATAAAAATAAAAATAAAAACAACGATAACGCAGTATTCAACCATAGGAAACACCTTGCAGCTTCCATCAGAATATCCTCTTTCAACCGAGCCTCCATTTCTTCAACCCTAGACCTGTTTATTCCCTGTTTGAACACAGAAGGTCAGTATCAAGTTGAAACCGCAAATACAATCAACTACTTGTTTGCATGACTGCTGTTGTCAACCATGTGCATGTACGCATACAGAAGTTAGAATGCATAGGCTATGATCTGTTTGAGCGAACATATAAACCAAAAATAAAAAATGAATGAGAGATTCCGTAGAAGACATTGAATTAAATCAACCCATCCTGGATGTTAGAGAGAATTTATTTTAAGCTGAGCAAATTCTTGCATTTATATCACCAAGGGAACCATTTTAGTGTTAAGACTATGAGTAAGCACATAAATTCTAGGCTAAAATGCGGAAATTTAGAAGGTAAACATGAGATACAAGTTTGTAAGAAAGATATAGCAGATTAAGGTAAAAGCATTAAGGAGAAAAATCATGTATATGTAGCATACCGTATATTCAAGGTTGGAGAAAGGCCTCTCCACATC
Source organism: Populus deltoides (assembly GCA_015852605.2). Classification (NCBI taxonomy): domain Eukaryota; kingdom Viridiplantae; phylum Streptophyta; class Magnoliopsida; order Malpighiales; family Salicaceae; genus Populus; species Populus deltoides. The sequence continues at coordinate 8,071,495 of CM027583.2, read as the reverse complement.
GCGCAGGACAAAGGGACGCCCATTAATATACACCAACTGTTTCAATAAAGGGAGGGGGGGGTGAGTTAACTGAAAGATGTGGTGATCAGTACACTTGTAGGGGGGGGGGGGGACGTAGAAACATCCAACAGTTATTGACAATATACTCTAGCCGATCAAAGGAAAAATTCTATGCTCCATGGAAAAACATAGGGGACGACCCTGGAGTTAAGGAAGGCAAAACAGAAGGTGCACTGAAACACATTAACATTTATTGACATGAAGTTTGACATGATTTTAATAATTATGTTGCTTCCACTGGCATTTTATGTACTGATTATCCATTTTACTTAATTAAAAAGGGAAAAGAAAAGAATACATTATAGTCCATTGCACTAATTTATAAAGATTACCGAAAAATCAATTAAGCACAGCACGAAGAATGGGGAGGAAAAAAAAAGAAGAAGCTGCATTTTGGCGAAAGCTTTACCGGTTCTTCACGAAGGTTAAACCATAAAACTTGTGCTTGCTTCCCGTCTTTCCGACCTCTTATGTGCTTAATAACATTACGACATCCTTCGATTGTTGGAATCGCAACACCGTGAACAGGTAACGAATCCGCCTATCAAAGCCACCACAAATAAGTAAATAATAATAAAGTAAATAAGATGCAATTAATGACAATTCATTAGTTTAATAATTATTAATTTACAGTGATCAATGCTTTTGGCCATTGACTTTTTTTTTCGTTTACAAGATTAGAAGCAGAATAAGACAAATGAGGCTCTTAAAAATGGTCATGGTCAACTTCTAATTCTCCAGGCAAAAAGATAAAGCGGGAAGCGAGACATGATTTCAGTTTCTTTCTTTCCGGCGAAGGGGAAAAAATCCCTAATCTGAAAAAAGAAAAGGCTGGTATGCATCTAAATCGGGGGATTTCAAATGCTTTAATCAAAAAAGAAAAGAAAGGGAAAAGGAAACTGCTGAGAAGAAAAATGGAAAGAGAGAGAGAACCTGACGGTAATTAGGAGCGCCGTCGATTTGAGGAGTTAAGCGCTTATTTTGACAGCCAGGGAAATGGTCGCTTTTAAGAATGGTCTTCTTTCCCAGTACTGATCCACCTCTCAGTTTCATCACCTGCTCTGGCTCTTTTTCTACCACCGCATTCGACATGTCTCCTTTTTCCTTTTTTTTCTTGATTTTAATTTTAACTCTGCGCTGCCTGTCACCCTTCTCCCAACTCTTTCTTGCTCACTATTTATTCTCTCAATCCACTCCAAGCTTTAAAATAAATTAAAATGCCAAAACCGGTCCAAAATGCCCTCGCCGCGCTACACCAATATGACGCTAGTGCTCCCACCCGGCACCTGAATTTATAGAGCGGAAAGAACAGGAGAATTATACAGAAGAGAGGCTTGGAAGCAAGTTTGAAGGAGAAGAAAAGCAAGGGGAGGAGTTATGAAGAGATAGGGATGGGTAGATAAATAAAATATTTTATAGAGAAATTAAACACGTATTATTTATTGTATAAAAGCAAACAAGCAAGACGACGACGACGACGACAACAGAAAATACTCAGGTGGAGCAGTTATGCTTCAGTGCCACAAATGAGGTGGACTATCTTTATCCCTTTCATTTTGCTTGCTTTCTTGTTGTGTGGTCTGGTGGGACAAGTGACTGACTGGTAAAAAGGTGGACTCCCTCGGGTCTAAATTTTCATCCTCCGCGGCAGCAGGCAACGTCAACGTGAAAGGCGTGTATTATTTTGATGCTTGGAAATCTTTTATATATAATCTGTTTTGCGATTTGCTAGATACAAAAGGTGTCTATACAGGATAGTCTTTTCCATTGGTTAGCGGGATGCCAAACAGTTCATCACATGTCGCCACCCAACTCTCATTTGGATTTTCGGATTATCCTGCGCATCCCCGCCCCTTGGAATTCTTCTTTATCTCTGTGTTTATTTTATGGATATAAAAAAAAAAAAAAGTCAAATAAATTGCTTTCTGAAAAAAATAATGTGGGAACTCTGACAGAAAGAAAGTGACAGCATATCCATCGTAATGCCATGGCCCAGCTCAGCACCAATGAGATAAAGGTGCTGTTTGAATTATTTTGTTATATTGTTAAAAATAATTTTAAAAAAAATAAAAAAATATATTATTTTAATATATTTTTAAATAAAAAATTAATTTTTATTACGTTGTCAATCACCTAAAATAAATTAGATTTCTTGCACTCTCTTAATAAATTCTAACTATTCATTTTCTATTTTCTTTTTTTTAATAGTAGGAGAGGATCTTAATTCTTAAACAACAAATTAAGAGATTCTTTTTTCCGATATTCAATGCAAATATACATTTTCCAGTCATCTATTTTATTTTGTTTTTCAAGAACATCAAGGAAGGAAGGAAGGTAATATTTGTTTTGTGTTTCAAAAGTATTTTTAAAAAAATTTAAATTTTTTTATTTTTTTACTTTAAAATTAATATGTTTTTAGTTTTTTTAGATTATTTTGATGTACTAGTATTAAAAAAATATTATTTTAATATATTTTTAAATAAAAAATACTTTAAAAAAACCCATAAATATTCTATCTTTAAAAACACGACGCTCGTGGCGTGTGACATGGCCAGCTAGCAAAATGATGACATGGCGTCAATTTACCGAGAACATCATCAAGCATTTAACACGATGACGTGCATAAAAGCGTAAAAAGAAATGGAGTCTGAGTCACTGGATGAACAGGGGTTGAGTCATATCAAATTAATTAACCAAATATAACAGCGACGAAAATGTGCAGTGTAAGGTCACACGTTGTTTATCGCTATCTTCTGAGATGGTATTTTTGCTCAATCTTTGACTCTTGTTTCTTTTGTTGATAGTTAGTACGGTGATGGGGTCCTCCAAATAGCGTTACCAGGTTCAAACAAAAGGTATTTACTAACCTCTGTAGCCTAGCTTTGCCGCGACCTAGACTATATTTTAAACCTAAATAAATAAATAAATAACGTTCAGTACTGAAAATAACAAGAAAAATAAGGATCCTGGCTTATTTATAAGGGTAATAGAAAGAAATGAAGGAATAAAAAGTTACACCAGTCTTATTTAACATGTTTGGGTTTAATTTTTTTGGGTTAAAATTTAATATGAATTGTTTTGATGTGCTGATGTCAAAAATAATTTAAAAAAATAAAAAACATCATTGGCATGTATTTCGGCACAAAAAATTATTTAAAAAATAACCGCTACCATACTGCTAAGCACCCTCTAAAAATACACTTGTCACTTATAATTAAAAATAAAAAAAATTAAGAAGACAGATGGTCATTTTTAACAACCAAAATTCATCGCATGTATTACTCAAAGCATGTGATGGTTTCAACGTGTTAACGTCTACAACACATATTATCAATTTTTTAAGTAAAAAATTATTATTTTAATGATAAATTGCATAATTATCTTTAACCAAATTCATGATTAATAAAAAAATCAAAGTAAAAAAAATCAAATTTGTGTATAAAAAAGAAAAAATATCTAAATACCTCAACCCAACACTATTTTTTTTTTTTTTTGCTCCTGGGAGTATTTTCATTATTGTAATATTTATGAAAACATTGAAATGACAAAAAAAACCTTCTAACAAATTAGTAATGACTTATGAACTTTGTGAAAAATGCCAAAACACCCTCAATTTGATTTTTTGTGGCAAGGACAGAATGGTCACCACACTATAATGGTTAATAAAAAAAATGGGAACTACAGTGCATCTTTAATGTCTTTTAGTATATTTGTTATATCAATTTCATGATGTTATAAAATTCATAATGCTTGTGATTTTAATTATGGGTTAATTTAATATTTATTTAATTAAATTTACTCTCAATAATAAAGGAAAAATAATCTCTTGATAAAAAATACATTCTTTCATCACCCTACAATAAAAAGTATATATAGTTCAGCCTGTTTTCAACATCCTTAATATCTCAACTATCTTTGCCTTCTCATAAAATCTATTCATAGCTTACTGCAAGCACCTCATGCCTGGTTTTCTAGGCTTACATAAGGCTCTTGGTTTTCATGGTAGAAAACTTGATAGATACATCTCTCTGTATTTATCACATTTCCTCTATCATTTTATATATTTTATCTATGTTAACGACGTCGTTATTACAGGACCAAGCTCAGCTGTTATTAATCACTTAATACACAAGCTCATTTCAAGTTTTTCATGAAATATAATAATAAAATCGACATATAATTAAACAAAATTTTATTTACCATATTTCATTGAATCAATAAAGAACTTTGGTATTTAAAACGCAGTCGTCTTTAGGATTTTATCTCGATTAATATAAATTTTAATACTAATGCACATAATTACAATGGATGACAAAATATTAATGTGCATATATAATTTTCAAAACATGATTACATATCCAAAATGAAATTCTCAAATTAAAATACATAACAGTTTAACATCTTCAAATTACAAAGCTTATTTTTATAATAAAAAATAGCATTATAGAAATCTACTAGTTGGCTTAAGAATGGGAAAAACATGGCAATTACATCATTTCATGATATTAGATTATAATACAATAGCCTTATGAAGAAAACACATATATACATGCATATGTATATGGATATTACCATTTCATTCATTACATTAACATTAAGAAGTAGTATTAACTTTGTCATTTAGAGGAGATATATAAAACATTTTTAAATTTTTACTCTAAACAAGTTTAATATCCCGTCAATCAAATGTATTGTTGCCATTAACTCATTTAGGTCAATTAGTTTAATAAGATTATCTTGATCATCCGAACACAAATGTCATCATTAACTCATCTTTAGACAGTTAGTTTAATATAATTATCTTAGTCATCCAAACACATATATCACTAGTTTCTCTTCGGACAACTAGTCTAATAAAATTATCCTGGTTATCTGAACACAGATGTCACTATCTTCTTTTTGAACAGCCAATCTAATAAAATTATCACGGTTATCTGAATACAAATACCACTAGCTTCTATTCGAACATTTAGTCTAGAAAAATTATTACAAATATCTGAACACTAATGTCACTAGCTCCTCTTTGGATAGTTAATCTAATAAAATTATTTATTTTTATCTTTTCTCCATCTCGCAATAAATAATTGAACAACATGAATTTGAAGAAATTGCAACTTTTAGAATTTTAAAATTATCCTATGATTGGTGAAGGTGAAGAACATCTGCATGCCTCTCCCGCCAATTTAGCTTCTTATGTTGGAGTTCCTGCTATTGGTGTCTCTTCTAGTAAAAAAGAGTTACCATCACCAATCCATTTATCAGTTTTTTTAAACTATTTCTTCAATTAATATTTTGATCCATGTTAAATTTCATAATTTCTAAACCAATTATTTGATCAATTAATACCTTCATTATTGTATCAATATCATGAAGTTTTATAAAAAAAACTTTACAACTAGATTTAGTTATTTTTCTTTTCATATTAAGTAATACTCTAAAAGATATAGGGAAAGCATTATAGCTTTTCCCACGCCTGTACTCTTATATATTATAATTATAATTATAATAATATAGCTTATATATTACTTATATATTATAATTATACTTATAATAATATAATAATAATAACATATACTAAAATACTCGGACCTATTTTTTTTTTAATTTTTTTGCTATTTTTTATTTAATTTTTTACTTTATGTTTTTATCTTTTAATAATTTTTTTTAAAAATTTAGTTTGTTAATGTTATTTTTTTATTTGGTTATCAGATTTTCATGACAGGATCCCGAGTTTGACAGGTTAACTCGGATTTTTTTTACTTTTTTTTCTTTTTAATTAATTTTTTTCATTTAGTTTAGTTTGTTAATGTTAAATTTATTTTTATTTAATTATCATACTTTCATGACACGTATCTCAGGTTTGATAGGTTAACCTGATTTAACAGTTTAACTCTATTAACCCGTCAATTTTTTTTTCTATTTAGTTATCAAACTTTCATAATGTGAATCCCAGGTTTGACGGGTTAACCCAGTTAATTCAGATTTTTTTTCTTTTTCTTCATTAGTTTTTTTCCTGCTGATTTTTTTTCTTTTTCATTAATCTATTTAATTATCATATTTTTATGACCCGACCTTATAGCCAGACGGCCCAGACCCACATCCAAGGCTATTAGGTCTGGTGTTGCAGCCAAACTCACTTAAACTTAGGTCATGCAAGTTTAATGTTATTATTAATATTATTTTTGGGTCAGGCGTTGCGGTCAAATCCAAAACTCTTTGATATAGCTTTATAGAAAGACTTAATATTTTTAAATCTTAGACTTTATTTTATTTTATTTATATATAAAAAAATAACTCATGGTATCACGCGGGCCATATAACTAATTAATTACTATAACCACACCAATACATCATTAATCATTTAGCCTCAACATTTTATTTAATTACATTTGTATACACACTCCCACGCACATATGAACTTCGTACTTCAAAAATCTAAAACACTTGTTCATCCATACCATTAGCCCATCTCCCAAATAATCTAGCCTCACACACATATATATTATGTTAACTAACATTTTACAATTTAATTTTACTCTTTTCACTTCTCAACACAGTACTTTTCATGGCCGGCCCTAATATATAAAATTCCCAAGATTTTCCTTATAGCTATTTCTAACCTTTTCTTTAATTTGGGAATTAATTCTCATAATTTTGAGCATTTAACATTTAATTGCCTATTTTTCTCAATTTTCCATAACACAATCTATGTTCTTATACTAAAATTTTATAACACATCAGTTTCACTCATTTTTATTTTAATTCATACCCATGTCATCAAGATAATACGAAATTTCAAAAGATTTACTCAATTCTTCCTTCCTCTGATTTCTTCAATCATAGCCAACCCCAGGGTACTTCATTAATCTTGGTAAACCAATCTAACTTTATGCTTCCTTTGTTTAAGTTTAGAAGATCAAAATCTTATTCGCAGTAATAGAGAGAGGGATTTCTTTCCCGCTTTTCCGATCACTCTGAATCCATCTCATCAAAATGAGTTGCACATTGGATTCTCGATGAATTCGTCTCGGTCTAAGGAAAGGGAAAAAAAAAAAAAGTGCTTCCACTCGATGGTTTATGGGGCACTCTCCAGAGCTGTGGTGTGACACCTATTTGTCTTCTAACCCAGTATTTCATGCATGCACAAATAATAATAATAATAATAATTGCTTTTCACATTGTCCGAGATCAGGTCATGAATAACAAAAATATACAATGATCATTGATTCTGTAATTGTCTTAAAGTTAAATTTATTTTCAGTAAAGAACATCTTGTAGATCTGTTTAGCATACCGTTGAGTGCAAGAAGGTTTAATCTTTTGAAAGACCAATCTTAAAAAATATGCCACCTTTGCTTAAGATTGCAGGGCGTGTTGAAGACCAGGTCCAAGACACATGCAACTGTCAGATACCCAGTATACCATGGAAGAAGAGCAAATTTGATTCTAGCTAGAGAGTTACAGATTGTATTATATTTAAATCCAAACTCAAATTTTGATTTCTCTTTACAATTATACTATATATATATATCTCCTGTAACACTCGTGAAGAAAATGACAAGCTGGACTTCTTTAACAACTAAAATTCTGAAATCTTCTCGAGCATGCACAGGGCCGTCCCATCCTCTTAACTAGAGCACGAAACTCCTTGAGTTATTATTAATTATTAACATGCCGAAGCAGATTTACCCAATCAACCTGGAAACGCCAAACAGCTGACCAGGAAGCAGGTAAGAAGCTGCAGCGTGAAATGCACCAAGAAGGTGAGTCTGTTATTATCAGTAAATATTAAGCACGACAATATCTACACCCTGTTTGCCTCTCACACGAACAGCAAATTTCAGCTGAGAAAGACAACTATTTACGTACATGGATGCATATACCTTGTCTCGTCCCTTGTATACAGCACACAAGCCCTTTTTTATCACAAGAACCAATGATTGATACATAAAATACAGCACTTTGAAATATAACAATTAAGATGAGGCATCCTCAAGAGCATCGGTGCTCGCAACCTCTCTAACAAGATTCCTGGTTGAGGGCAAACCAGCAACTACAGCCTCTTCTAATCTTGAAGAATCAACATCTAAGAAGAAACACTGTGTTTATTTATCTAACATGGAGAGATTTTTGACAGGAACTTGCATCGCCCCAGCCTTTACTCCAGTACGATTAATTAGCAAGAAGCTGCACAAGGAGAGTAATTACATTATCATGGAAAACTAGTGGCTATAAAATCTATTTCTACTTCAACAAAAAAAAAAAAGAGTTAAAACATAAAGTACAAAGATAATGCTATTTCTACTTCATGGCCTTCCCCAAGAACATGCATGAAAAATAGCCAGTCAAGGCAACGTAATTAACACTTGCTCTGAGTTAATTTACTTTTTTTTTCCCCTCGATAACTAGCGTCATGTTGTTTTTTTGGACTATCGAGCACGTGTGTTAATTTCCTGTGAACATTTCCATCAAGTCTTCTGATAAACAAGAAAAGGACAGTTGCATCACCATTTTGGACGGCTAACTGTCTGATCTATGAGATTATACCTCCAGCAAGTTGACAAAAGTTTGTCTCCTTTAAGACTACCATGTGTGAGGGTATTTTAACATCTTAACACATTCTGACAGGAGTGTTGAAGATAAAAAAAAAAATATTTGGAATTCACATGTGCAAAAATGCATGTGTAAAAAGAACAAAACCATGGTTGTTAAACTCGCGAGTTGACTCGTAAAATCATTGACTTATAAAATCGTACGATTTTACGAGTCAACACAGATATATAGTGTTAAATCGGGTAGAAAACTCGAAAATTAGCAAACTCGGTCAAACTCGGTCAAACTCGGTTAAAATCGGTCAAATTCAGTTAACTTGGTAAACTTGAACCAAGTTTGACAAAATTAACAAAAACTACTAACACTTCTGATTTTTTTGCCTTCGCCTTTCTTGAAAACAACTATTATTAACAAATCGCGTGCTTTAGTTTTCAGTGAGGTAGAAGAGAAAGTTAAATCAAAGTGATTTTTATTAAAAGAAAGCGGGGTGGGAGGAGGTGGAGGAGGGGAGGACCGGAGGAGAAGGAGGTGCTAAAGAGTGCAGCTTTTGTGAGATCTGAGGGTTCAGTGGGAATGGCAACCAAGTAATAAGCAAAAGCCATGAAAATGACACTGAGTTGTTTGTCCTGACAGAGAGAGCGCAAGAGATGAGCTTGAAAGTGAGAGAGGAGAAGGAAAAAGAAGATTGATGATGACGACGATTATTTGAGAAAGAGAGCGAGAGAGATTGTGATTGCCTGGGGGCACGTGCTGGACGGTCATTTATCATGTTATTTTTTCTTTCTTTTTTAAGAATTCAAAATTATTTTGAAAAAATTTAATAAAAAAAATCAAAAGCTTTTCGAATACAAAAAAAAAAAAATAATATGTAACATCAATGATTTCAAATAAATAAATAAAAATTCTAAAACTAAGGTAATTGAAAAGGACCATTTATATTGTTAGAAAGACAATCAAAATAGCAAATTAAAAAATAATATAAAATAAATATATTGTATTATAATATAAGTTTTAGTTTATATGAAACACCATATTGATTGTTTTAAGTTTATTAATTGTTAGTTAATGAAAAATTATTTAAATTATGCATGAATTTTTATTTGAACCATGTATTTAAAGATGCTTTAACTATGTATGAATTTTTATTTGAACCATGTATTTTCAGGTGCTTGAACTATCTATGAAAAAAAATTTCCTTACGATTTTACAATTTTATGATCCGAATTTATTTTATATTTTTCGTGTTGTGTTAAAAATGTGTTTTTAACAACCTTGAACAAAACAAACAAAATTATAGATTAAGAAAGATTTATTTTTTAATTTTATTATCAGACTTTTTATTTTATTCAAGTCTTTTAATTTTTTTTTAAAAAAGACTTTTTAACTATATTTAATTGGCGTGAAGAACGGGTCAAGGATGAGCACGGTCATTGATTAAAAGGGTCAAATGCACATAATTAATCACATGCCAGTCTAATCCAATTGTTTTGCGTGTAAACCCAGGGAAATTCCATGATATGATTCAATATGAATTTGATTAGAAAAAAAAAAAAGAATTATAATCCAGTCTTGGAACAACAAAGCACTTCGCATCGTTTTCTTCTTTAAACAAGAAAAAAAGAATCCACCGATCTTGCTGCGAAGGCACGGCTGGCGGCAATTCATGTTAAAAAATCAACATAAAATTCTATAAAGACTTTAATTGTTAAGATATAAAACTTGATAGTCGATAGTCAATGAATAAAAGGAAAATAAGCTGAGAGAGAAATCGAGAAAGAAAAAAAATAGGTGGTCGGGGGTACGCCGAGGCTGTATTTTTTACACATTTTATATTATTAAAAAATTTCGATAAAAAAATTCAAAATATATCCATCAAAGCTATATTTGTTTCCTGAAAACTAGTTTCTGAAAAACTATTTTTTAAATTTTTTATATTTGTTTGCCATTAGAAAAGTTGGTCAACAGAAAATTTAACTCGGTTTCTAAAGAAGTGTTTTCCTGAAATATTTGGGCGGAAAACATTTTCCGGAAGTTGTAAAAATTTAGAAATGCCATATTATTTGCGGATTATATCAAATTTGGTTCTCAAACTTTTGATTGCTATATATATTTTGTTTTGAATATTTATTTTTCAATTTCATCTCTTAAAATTTATTTTTTATATTAACTTTGGTCATCATTTTTATAATTGTTATTTGTTTTTCCCTTTTCATTTTTTATTAAAATTTTTTATCTACCAAATTTGATCCTTCTTCTTTTGATTGTTACTTATTTTATTTGAAATAATTTATGAAATGTTAATTATTATTATTTTAATTTCTTCATCTTTCATTTTTTTCATTTTTTAGATTTGATCTCTATTATTTTGATTATTATTTATTTTATTTGAGATAATTTATGAAATTATTTTTTTTTTCAATTTCATTCTCATTCAACTTTTTAATTTGTAAGATTTATTTCTCATTATTTTAATAAACTTGAGAAAAATAAAACATTAATAAGTTATTTTCCAGCTCATTTTTTATGACATAATCAAACACTGGAAAGTGTTTTCCAACTTATTTTTTATTATACTATCAAACATCATAAAATAATTCACTTTTTCGAAATTCACTTTAAAAAAAAAACTACTTTCCAGCAAACAAACGAGGCTCAAATAAGATCGTAATTGGTTAGTAGTTTTGTTTTGGGTTAAGGTAATTAACCCAAAATAAAACTACCAACCAATTACAACATTATTTGATAGTCTTTTATGATACAATTAGAATTATCTCATCGAGATTTTTTTAACAATATCAAATATATAAAAAAACAAAGCTTCAATATATACCCCCTCATTTCTCTCTTATGTCACTTCAGTTTATCTTTCCCTTTTATTCAATGACCATTAAATCTTCTTGAATATCATATCTTAGCAGTTGGATTTTTATAAATTTCTATGTTATTTTTCTACATGTTAATTAATTTGTATAAGATATTCACATTTAATTTTTAAATAAACAACCCTTATTCCTGACAGTGGTTGTTACAAAACCAATATTTCCAATAATAAATGTTACAAAACTAATATTTAGATTCGTAATTACGTTAAAAATCATGTTATTTTTATAACATGTGTTATTTTAGCACAACGTTTTTCTTACTGAAATATGTTATTTTTCGATTTTCAACCAGATCCTGTGTGTGTGAGTGGAGGATGTTGTTTCGAGGGGAAGGAACTGATGGGTCAGGTTTTTCCATATCCCAACATTGAAAACCACAAATTCAACCCGGTCTAATCCAACCCAGTCTGCCAGAAAGTAGATAAAGCGACAAACCACCGGGGTCCATGCTGGATAAATCACATCAATGGAGGACTATTAAAATATGCACATGGTTTTTGGTGTAGACACGGTGTGGCAAGAGAAATTAAAGTCGCCAACAATAACGCACTGACCAGAAAAGAAAAGCGGTTGAGGTCTGTCTATTTGTTATGTTGATGGTTGACGTGGTTAAGATTTGAAAACAAAAATATTTTATTTTTAATTAAAGTTGATTTAAAAAAATATATATATGGTTAAAATTATGATTGTGAATTTTGAAAAAAAAAAAAAAATAATTTAATGTGTTTAATTAAAAAAATATTTTTTAAATTGAGGTTATAAAATAATTAATATATATATATATATATATTAATATTGATGATTTTAATTTAAATCTTGTAGATTTAACTACTATTATTACATCATGAAATAAATAATATTGATATCAAATATTTTTTTATTATTCCATTAAAACTACGGGGTAATTTCATCGAACTTAAATCTATCCAACAAGGACTATATTTTCCATGGTTTTTTAAGCGCGCAACAATATCAGGTAAAAATATCATCAAGAACAAAATTGGGACTGCAATCAAATTCTACAAATGCTACTTCATCAAATGATTTCCTTCAAATTTTTTGAAAAAAACACAATAAAAAAAAAAATAAAAATAAAAAACTGATTTTTTTTAACTAGGGGGCGGACCCGCATGAACAAAAATTGGGATTCAAAAAAATTTTGCAAATGCTACGCCCCGCAATTTCTTCTTCTAATCCCAACATCTTCTTCTAATTTTTTAAATAAAACATAATTAAAAAAATAAAAATTAATTTTTTTAACTGGGTTGGACCCGGTTCAATACATTATTTTCAGGACCCCGCCCCGCCGGCCCAAAAAAAAACAAGGACAAATGAAAAGAGTAAAAAAAGACTCTACTATTCTGTGAACAGTGAAGAGTTTCACTCTCTGTTACGCGGTGCTTTAAAGTTTGGGAAAAGCAGGGGAGAGCCCCTTCCGAAAACCTATGTTTTTACTTAAATTTAATGGTTTACAATGAATAGTAAATTAAGGTGATTCATTACCAAACATTTGATACCTGCAGTTTACGTTAAACATAGCCGCAGACGTGTAAGCAAACAGCAAAGAGATAATAGCTTAATCCCCGGGGAAGATATGTTCAGGAGCGAGTATTCTGGTAGCTGATTTGTGCCCCTACAGCAAAATGATGGTAATAACTAGTTGGTTTTAAAATCAAGCTATTTGGGTGTGTTGTTGGAAAAGGCTACTCTCCTGGTGTTTTAGTCGGTGATGATAATTATTTTTTATAATATTTTTTATTTAAAAATATATAAAATTATTTCATTAAAAAATCATCTTAAATTAATAATTTAAATTACTAGATAGATTTTAAGATATAATTTATATTATTTTTAATATTATTAACCTATAAAATATTTATTTAGAGTATATACTAGAATAATTGAAATTGTTAAAACTTTGTTTTTATATATATACGTGTTGTTTATTATTTGATTTTAAATAATTTATACTAATGTCTCAATAAAATGTATTCATGTCAAAATAAGATACTTAGTTATATTAATGACGGGGGCTAATGTAATACGTTGATAAAAACTATAATAAACATGGAGTGGGATCAATAATTTATATAATGAGAATCACACCGTCCATTTTTTTTTTATGTAATTGAAGAGTGCTAAAGGTTTATTTGATATTATTGGGGCATTGCTATTGTGTTATGTTATGAAATAAAAACAACATTTGGAAATTGGTTATTGAATTATGTTTATAAATATTTAAAACAACTATATAATATTTATTTCAATTCTATTATTATACTCTTAAGATATAAAACTAAAAATATTTCAACAAATACATTTTATTTATATATATATTTTTATTAACGTGGATATCCGGCCCAACTTGAGCACACCTCGACTAATTCCACAGGCCTTGAAGTTAACGACTATATAAATCTTCAGTGGTCATGAGAAAACTCGAACTCGTAATCATAATGACCCAAAGAAAACTCAAACTCGTAACCATTAAGAAGCAAACCTAATATCAGACCAGTTAAGCTACCCTCAAAATTTTTTTATTTATAAATTCTTAATCTTACATGTTGCGTGTGCACGCGCATGTATATTTTTCATTAAGGAATTCTTAAGATCGAATAATTAATAATAATAATAATAATAATAATAAAGAATGATAAAGGCTGTGGGGGGAATAGTGATTCCTTCTTCTTTTTTTCGTTTCAATGTTCCCCCCCCCCACCCCCAACCCCCCCAAACCTTTGATTCTCCACATTTGGAGGGTAACGAAGGGGATAGAGAATTAATGGTCTTATAATTTTTAAACATTAACTTAATATATGAATTTGTTTTTTAAAATTCAATGTTATCCTTTTTAACAAAAGCATCCTAATGTAGCTGAGATCATATTCAATAACTCTATCCATGCATAATTTATCGCTAAAACACGGTTTAAACATAAATAACATCACATTTGAATACGATAATCCATCATCAAGCCGTAGCGTGCTCATGGCCATCGATGCTGGCAACTTCTCTAACGAGGTTCCTGGTGGAAGGCAAACCAGCAACAACAGCCTCTTCAATGCCGCACTCATTTGTTCCTCTTTTAATCTTAAAGTAACCATCCTGTCATTCAAAATGAAATTGCATGTCAGCAATTGAGAATACCTTCTACGACAGTAATTCAACACGGAGCAAATTCTGATCAAAATAACCTACATCACCCCAGCCTCTGTTCCACTGATTAGCAAGAAGCTGAAACAAAGAGTAATACTTGTGTTAATAACATGAAAAAACAATGGTCATGAATGTAAGAAAAATATCCTTAAGGTGGCCGATATGTCATGTAGATTTTAAACTAGGTAATAATTAAGACTTCGAACCTATTGGACTATAGTAGTGGATCAATCACATCTATGATGGATGGAGGTGAAAAAATTAGATTATATATAAAGGATTCATAATCTAGCTAAAAGAGAAGTTAATGAAAAGTCTTGTGTCTTCCATCTGCACAATAACCCTAAAGTTTGGCATAGATTAAAAGACTTTTTATTCTCGACGTCTTTAATTTTTCTGGACAATTGCTTTAACACTTAATCAATCATGGGCGGGTGGTAAATATCCTACTAATTTGCCGCTACTTTTATATGCTAGGCATATTGAAGTTACTTACAATGAAATCTAAAAACAAAATGACAAGTATTAACACATACCCAATAATCCTCCCCATCTTCAGAAGTCCCCCACCCAATAAGCTTAACAGCATGGCCTCCCATGGCATCACCTGTTATGTGCTTGTAAACTCCTGATTTATAATGAGCAAAATCCTGTAGAATCGTAAACAGACCATTTCAATTATTTTAAGTAACAAGTTATACTACACAGGAACATTTATCTTCATGCAATATCTATATTAATACTTTGCAATAGATTAATAATGGGCAACTTTCGTCCCTTATGAATGAAAAGTGCAAGTACAACTAAAAAAGAGATTCATATTTTATAGATAAAATGCTTGCAAACTCCCACCAAAGTTATTCCTACTTGTAAAAGCAATGCTCAGAATTTCTTCAGCTTAATAAGCGAGCTGTAGGTACACACTGCAAGAGACCTCAGTGCATCAAGTGTGAGCAAATGAGAATGAACCAAGTTTTTACCTCATAAACAGTGAAGGCAACCTCTACTGGTCCGTTACTAGAAACTTCTGCCATAATACTGTGGGGGTCAGAATCGATTCTATATGCATTAACACTGAAGTGCTTTGACTCCGCCCAGAGTTTGTTCTTATCAGCACACTTTCTCTCACACTTTGGAGTGGGAAATCCTGGTTCGCAACCAGGGTGAGAACAGCCAATATCATCAAAGTATGGATCACACTGCCACATGAAAATTTTGTTAAGGAATGTCATGATCGTAGAACAGATTGGGCAAGATCAAAATGTATTGTCTCTCATTTTCTCAGTAACCAATCTAAACTAAGAGAGATCTCAAGGGTCAAAGTAATAGGAAAGGCCAGAAACTTGTACCTCCTCAGTGACAACACCAGATTGGACAAAGTATCTCCATGCATCAATTGGACTACCCCCATCGCAACCAGCGCCGCACATCCAGCCACAGCAAGCTAAGAGATCATTGACAGATAGAGAGAGGTTCTGCAATAAAAGGACGTATATGATTATACTGGAACAACATAAATAGCAACTTCTTTTGTTCAAATATAAACAATCAACTTGAATTACAAGATTCAGTTACCATGCCATAATGGATGCAAAAACGATCAGATAGTGATTCAACAGCACCAAATGCCCAACAGGATCCACAGTGACCCTGGATTATCAAAATTGAAATGTCTCAAGAACTGACAAGGTTTATTTAGACAAATCCTTGAGAAAGAAATAAAAACAAATTTTTTTACCTGATCTATGATTTCAAATTCGACCCACGATTTGCCAAATAAAGCAGAAAAGCATCAAGACCTTGAAAATTAATTAGAAAAAAAAAAAACAGAGAACCATGCAATGCAAGCAGGTAGAAAGTGACCTAGAATTCTTCCGATGGTGCTACAATGTGGCCAAGCAGTTCTCGCATCAAATTCTATTGGCAATTTCATGGATTTTGGATGCCTTAAAAGAGGAACGCCTCTTAGTTCCTTTCTGGGTGTTTGTTTGACTCCAAGAAGGTACTTAAATTCTCCAACCTGTGCAGCAAAGAAACTGGAAATGTTAGCTATATGGAATAAAAGACTAGAGCCAGCCTCTACATGAGTTAATGAAACAACATAAAAAGGTACTTAAAACAATCCCAGTCTCTAAATCTCCAATGAACAAGGTCTGCCCAGTCGAGCACTCACAGAATAATTGGAAAATTGAGGGTTCATTGTAGCTTCCCATCCAGCTTTGGGATTTTCATTGACCTTTTGAACTATTGAATCCTGTACAATCATAGTGAAAGAAGAAAAATAAATAATTTGCAATGCAACAAATTCATACAAAAAAAGAGGGGATCTGCTAAATAAAATACCTGAAGGATCCTAGAGTTGAGTTTGAGCTTGGAGACTGGTTCCTCCGCAGTAGCCTGTTGACCACATAACATTCAATAACTTCAAATTTAGAATAGTAACCATTCAAGAATCAAAACAGATAGGAAAAAAAAATCCAAGAAATGGAAATTAATTAAGGATAAGACTGACCAGCAGACCGACATAACGACCTCCTACTGATTTGTATTCACGAGGTCATATTTATGAATTAATTCCTACTTTAAAGATGTTTTTGCATAAGTACTAATAAAGCTCCATAAAAAAATAAAAAAACTCAAAGTAGAAAACAATAACTTTGTTATTAACTTAAATGGCGGGTTGCAATAAAACACTTCCAGCAAAAACAACTGATTAAAACTGCCCAGTAAAAGATGACAGAGCTGAAACCAATCAATCCGAGGTTTGTCCAAGGAAAAGAGACCCCCAATTACCGTGCAATTAACTAAACATCAAAATTTCGTGTATTTTTTTAATTGCCTAATCCTGGCTTCTTTAGCCATCTTCCAAAAAACACCCCACCCAAAAAAGACTTGTACAAAACAAAATTACCAGATTTTCTTCAAAACAGATCTTTATAAATTTATTTCAAAACATATTTAATAGCTATATTTGAGTCAAATTAAAAGTGGAATCAAACATCTACCATTAATTAAAACAAATTATGGGTGAATAAGAAATTGATATAAAAAAACTCTTATTAGCATGTTTTGCAAACCCAAGAACTATCAATCTAGCATTGAAATATTGCAAGATTTTCTTATATTTTATTAGCATGAAGTTGAAGAGTTTAAATTTAACCCGTAAAGCACTAGAGCTTTTAAGAGAAAAAAAACCCTAGACCAAATGGACTTTGAGCTTAAAAGTTAAGTCACATGTGAGCATTTTAGACCCATAAAGAAATTATTTTTTTTGCCAATCTAAACAATAAACATCATCTACCTAAACAATTTTATTTTCAAAGTAAAAACATCTAATTTTAAGGCAAAACTATAGGTTTTTATTTTTTTATGACGGGTAATTATGAGAATTAATTATCCATTAGTTTCAGTTCAAAAAAATCAATATAAAAAAGAGTTGAGTGAAAGATGTTCTGCACACACAAAACAGTAGCTCTTCAGCCTTCTCTCCTCTGCTTTTCCCAACGTTTCTACTCTCTTTTTTTCATCTAGTCATTCTAGAGCTGGGTTCAGGTTATTTGTAGAGAGATATTTTAGAATGTTTTCCTAGTTCATGGATTTTGTTTAGTAGTAGTGTTCTTGAAATTATAAGACACTGATTACAATCAATCCATTTCCGTACGAACAATAAAACTGCCAAAATACGCAATTATAGCAACGTGATCTGCATCTAAATGTTTCAACAAATGGACTACATAATCTGACTAATATAATGCTTTCTTTACAGGCATGTTTAAGAAACAAGACTTGATTAGTTTAATTTTGCATGTGTTTATATGCTTGTTTATTATTATTATTTTTTACAAGCTTAAATTTTATTCTAACTACATCTGATTTATTTAGTGATTATATTAAATTATTTATTACAACGAATTAGAGTACTCTCGTATTTTTAATTGAATAGAATTAAACCCGTACAAATGCAATTAAATTTTGATTACAAAAGCAACCGCCAGATTTGGGGAAAAAAAATTCGAACAGGCATTGATATCTCTCCACTAGAACACAAAAAACTGAGAGCTAACGATCGGATGTTTTTAGAATAAATAGATAGAGATTGCAACTGGAAAGCAATTTACCTGAGAGATAACAGCAAGGAGTAAGAGAAGAGTGGGAAAATACAAAGGATTTGCCATTGCCTGCTTGCTGTAGAAGGGAAGAAAATGGAAATATCCAGGAAGTAGGTGACAAACGAGGAAAGGGGAGAGTTTACACTACAGAAGAAAGGAGGTGAGGGAAGTAAATCAAACTGGAGAAGGAAGGAAACTTTCTTGACCTTTTCTTTTTGTGCAGGCTTATGTCAACAGTGATGGCAGAGCCCATTGTCTTTTTTGGGTTTGCTCTCGCTTCCCACGTATCATAATGGAGACATCATCTGTTACTGTCAGTTATGACC
Source organism: Populus deltoides (assembly GCA_015852605.2). NCBI lineage: Eukaryota > Viridiplantae > Streptophyta > Magnoliopsida > Malpighiales > Salicaceae > Populus > Populus deltoides. The sequence continues at coordinate 8,052,410 of CM027583.2, read as the reverse complement.
CTCATGGCTCACTGCGGAGGACATCCCCCCTTTATCCTTTCTTTGATTATTATGAATTATCCCGCCTTTATCCTTTCTTTGATTATTATGAATTATATATATATAACCTGGTCCGGCCCGGCGGATTAATTCGAACTGGATAATTTAAGGATTTTGAATAGATTTTAAATAGTCAAAACACGAGCAATCCAGTATAACTCAGATGAGACTTGATTTTTATTCTTTATATTTTTTTAATCAACCTCAAAACATGTAAAATTAATTTGTGAATATTTGGCCTCATTTTTTTTATAGCTTATATCCCTTTAAAATATTTTTTAATTCTTTCATGTGAAATAATTATGTTAATAGTCTATATCTATGTGGAATATCTTTCAATTTTTTTTCCATGTAGATTGCTCTATATATAGGTTTAATTTATATGAAATGTTTGTTAATTTTTAGCTATATATAGCTATTTTTCATTCACATGAAATGTATATATACACACACAAAAAACACACACACACACACACACACACACACACAAACACACACTACATAAATATGTGGAACAACTATGTATAACCTATATTTACATGAAATGTTTTTTAATTTTTTTTATGTGAGATATTAAAATCTCAAATATTTTTTTAAATGTTTTTTAGGTTGACCCGAGACCTGACCCCATGGCCGAATCAACCCTCTCATGGCCGGATCAACCCTCAAACCGAATTTAAAAACTATGATATATATACATCACAAAATGATTATTTTACTTTATTAAAAAAAAATATTTCATAACTTAATGAGGTGTTTAAGATAACAATAAATATTGTTTTTCAAAGTGTTTTTTATTTAAAAAATATTAAAATAATATTATTTTTCATGTTTTAAAAATTATTTTTAATATTAGCATATCAAAATGATAAAAAAATAATAAATAATTAAAAATAAATTAAAATTTTTAAAAAACATAATTATACCGTGCTTTCAAACAACCTTATAAAGTGGAACCACAAACAACCTTATAAAGTGGAACCACAAGGATGGAATAGGCTAGTTAATTTTTTTTTTCTAAAATAAAATTGGAAGTTTGGACTTGTTTTTCATTTACTGAATTGAGTATTTATGAACTGGGGAGCCATAAGATTAATCATGCTCTTTAAATAATATTAAGAAGGTATGTTTTCAAAGGGATTTTTTTTTAGATTTGTAAATTCAATACCTCCCTTTACTATTTTTTTCCTGGAAGTATATTAACTTGCAAGCATTTTCTCTTTAAAATCTGTTTAATATTGTAATATTAATTGTTTTTAAAGTATTTATCATTTAAAAATACATTAAAATAATATTTTTTCCTTCTAACTTATGAATTCTAACTCGTAGCATATTTTTTTCTAAAAAAAATAAAAAATTATTTAAGCCATTTTTATTAAATATATTTTTAATTTAAATTCATTTTTCTCATAAAGTACTTATAAAAACAACCTTCAAATTATGATTTAAAATAAAAGGTCATATCAAAAGGAATCTAAATCCACTTATCATCTATGCCAACAATTGGCGGCCACATGAGAAAAATAATTTTCTATCCTTCGGTGTAACAAATATATCCACACCCACACACGCCAATAGTTTGTATTAATTCAATTGATTTCAGGCTGGCCTTGCAAGATAAAAGTATGTTTTCCATAAAGACCCAGGGAAACGGAAAGAAAGCGCTCAGTTCATGATAATTCTCCCTCTTCGTAGGCGCATTGCTGGGCGGTTAAGCTTCTAGACAAAGAAAGTTAGAAACCATAAGAAACAATACATTCAGAGTCAGCATATATATATATATATAAAAAAAAAAAAAATATATATATATATATAAAAAAAAAAAAATATTTATAAGGTAACCAGTGGGTTTCTAAGCAAATTGTCAACACAAATATTCCTGTTTAACATTCATTGTCCATTGACGATCAACCTAAATTATTCTACTTATAAAACATTACCGTCACAATATTCTGTTCCATAAGTTAAGCATGCCACCGGGAGGGAGCATGATCATTCACTGTGTGCCACAGGAACCCCAGAAGAGTCACGAGACTGCTGTAAAGTCTCACATAATTGCTTCAGTGCCTTGTCGTATGATATAAACCCCATGAACCAGAATTCATGACCATCTGTTGTCACAACTTGGATGTACTTATCAGAAGGGCTCATTCTATTTGAAGAAGGATTTACTGCTCTCAACCGATCAGGCTGCACCACGACCTATATATACATATATCGAGGGAGTTAAACAACAGAAAATGCTATCTGGAAAGTAAAAGGAAACCGTATCAGTTGCCTGCTAAAAGTTTTAAGCAAAATTATTAGAAATAGGTAACACAATAAACGGGCCTTGTAAAGAAATAGTTATTGCACGAGTTCACATCAATCATTTCTCGCTTTCAGGTCAATGAAACTTGTAATGATTTCTAATTGCATTGTGCAAAATTTGTTTGAAAACTGTTAAAAAACTTTCTATTCAAGAAATAGAACATTGAAAAGCATGTGTTATCCAGCTTAGATTAACAGAAATGCGAGATTGAAGGCGAGTGCATCGCCAAGAAATGTAGTAGAAGATTATAACCTTGTAATACATCCATTGCTGCTGTCCTGTGGGAGAATAATAGCAGAAGGGATGCTCACCGCAAAAGGCCACCTTTTTGGAGGATATATAAAGTGTCCCAATGACAGGTCCTGTGGAAGTTGATATATAGCAAGCATATGCATTCAAGAACTTCTCTCCAGGCAAGACCTCAAATGTCTGCTGGAATACCTTATCATGTCCTCCTTCAGTAAGTACCTTTGTCCCTTGAGAAATCCTTGCCATTGCCGCATCGGTGAGACTAGGACTAACCTTGACTATTGTTCTCAAAACACAAAATTACACACAAGAAACTAAATGATCGCATCCATATTTGAGAATTAAAACTATGTAATTTGCATTACATGAACAAAAGAACCAAAACAAAAAATTGGCTTCCTAATTTCCAAAAGTACAGGTTTAACTCACAAAACAAAGTGGGTGCTTTGTGTCATTCCTAAAAATCATTAACTCAATGTTCTTGATGGGACAATAGGCCCGAGACACAATTCACACCCATGTTGGTCATAGATGATGGAGGGTAGCCTAACCCGTTGTTCTTTGATTAGGAGATTGGGTTTTAGCCTATGTTATTGGGTTTAATTTATTTGGACTTTTATTTGGGTTTTGTTACTGGATTTGATGTTATTCTATATTAGACTTTAGTTTATTTTTCTTGGGGTTCTGACCTAGTTATTGATCAGGAAGGGTTTGCTATTCATAAGCAATCTTCTTACATTTTGAAGACAGTTTTTGATGAATTAATAACACCTACGTAGTTGCAAACTTTACCTCCTCCTATCTCTTTTCTTCTCTCTTCTCTTTTTCATCTCTTTTTCTTCTACTTCTCAGCTTCTTTCTTTCTCCCCTTTTAATTCTCTTAGATCTCTTTTCTACCGCATCAGTTCTACAAAGATCACTTCCCTTCTTGAAGTCCGGAAACAATGAACTCCTCAAGGTTGTAAAACATCCTTTAGAGGAGAATAATAATATCTGGCTTTTGTATTCCCGAAATGGTTCTCAAAGCCAAGGCAATGAATCTATTCCATCTGTTTATACCTTATTTGTTTTCCCCCATTAACCTGTGTCTTTCCTCGTATCCATTCTATGAAGACATGCCTCCACATTCATCCATTCTCATAGATCCCAAATTTACTTGAAAATAATTATAAAAAGGTCAAGAAGAGTGTTCCTTCACTTGGTTTCTCAACAAAGGCCAGATAAGCATCTTCGACTTTGCAATAAAAAACAAGCCATTTTGTTGGTTCAGTTTGTATTTGATCATAACTAAAAAACCTGGTGAATCAAGGTGATCCCCAATCAGTCACAGTGTTTAAATTTAAGCAGATAGGGGAGGGGGGGGACCAGAGGGACTTTCTCCTACTTTTATATGTTTATACCAGGCAAGTTCGTAGGCAATGCTGGATGGCACCTTTCTACGAGACTTCATTTTCTTAAAGATGAAAAGATAAACCCAATAAGCCAAGTAAAAAGAGGCGATGCAAGGTTTTTCCACTCGACATTGCAGTGGCATTAAATTAAATGATTGTGCATATTAAGGGCAGGCAAGAAGAATTTACTTAGTCCTGACTCTTGATTGATGGTAACATGACGAGGGAAGGGAAAAGAAAAACTCACAGTGATGCCAGATGTTATCAACATAGACTTCTGCTTTCCTAGTGGCCACTTCGACCCTTTTCCCGCATCGATTCAGAGCATCACATATCTTCCCCATCGATCCTGATAGAAGTAGAGCGATAATTAACAATTTGGATTCTAATTAAAAACAAACACCACGAAAGGCACTCATGAGCTCAAAAGTCAAAAGATCTGACTCACTGTTGCCATTCGTCCCATGTCCATTACTAGTAGCGGGAGGAACAGGCGCGAACTGTAGGTAAGGATTGTTGTTATTGTGGTCCATGTTGTGTTGAGGATGGAGATTGGGGTTCACTGTATTGCGTCGGGGTTGCAGAGTTGTGCAAGTTATAAGGCAGCAAGACAGGAGACTCTCTTTTCCTCCACCGCCCAAACGTCACTTGGATTTTAGCTCCCCGCTATTATTCCCCGTGGTAACCGCCCAAATCGGCCGATTTATTTATTTATTTATTCGAAGGTGGTATTTTCGGAGCAGCCTGTTTATCTACAGAGATTAATATTCGTTTTATTAAAAGGATGCCTTCACATCGTTTGATGCATGCAAGACAATTTCAACAGATTTCAAAATAAAATGCCTTTTGCTTTGGTTGTGGAGTGGAATGGAATTTGAGTGATTCCATTGATTTTGTGGGGATATTGTATTTAATTTGCAAGTTTCAGAGAATTTATACACGGAATCATGTAAGACATTTATTTTTATTTTATTTATTTTTATACAAGTATCCTTATATTTTTAAAGAGTGAGATTAATTCTATTCAAAGTTTATAATAATTTTTTTTAATAAGTATTTGTATTTTTATTTTTACAGAGATATAGCAATGTCTTAATTATTAAACTAATATTTTATTGATAAAATTTTAATTAAATTCATATTTTATTTTAAATTTATTTTAATTGAGTTCATATTTTATGTGATTAGAGAAAAGCATTCAGTTTGGATAAGCTTTGTGGTGAGAAAGCATTCAAGTGCAGTTAGGGAGCGTAGAAAAATGGAGGGAAAGAAAAGGAGAGAAAAAATATCCCAAGATTATACGACATAAGAGCATGATTCCGAGATTCCGATGTAGATTTAGAATTTATTTGAATAAATTTTTGTGATTTAAAATATATAAAATATATTAAATTTTAGTAAAAACTTTTTTTAAATTTTTTTTTTAAAATACGGTTTATACGCGTTTCCAAATAGTTTTTTAATAGATAAATTTTAAAATATTATTATCTAAGTTTTTTTTTATGGAACAATATTGTTTTTTATATAATTTTCTTTTAAATTATCCAAGCATTAAGTTACATGTCAATATTTAAATTAATTCAAGATAATACTTGAACTTGATATGACTGGACTGCATGCCAACATATTACTCAACTGACTAGCTAGGCCAAGCGTATAGTTAACAAAAATTGTAGGAAAAATCGTTATTCCCCTCCTTACATTTAATAATACTTTATATATATTTTTTAATTTTATTATTTAATATTAGATTTATTAGAGATTAAACATCATATTTTATCTCAATTTACTTTTTATAAAATTATCTTATTCTCGTGACTTGAGTCACGAGTTCTGCGAGTTAATTCAATTGACTTAATTTTTTTTAATTGATTATTTTTTTAAATTTTATCATTCACTATTTATATTAATTATAAATTAAATTTTATAATTTAATTTAATTTATAAAGTTATCTTAGTCTCATAAAAAATAAAGGATTAATGTAATTATGAAAGTAATAAAAATAAAAATAAAATAAAATTTTCATCACCTTCTTATATGAAGCGTAACATATCCAATTTCTTATGTTTGCTGATAATTGAATCATGATTTCTTGGTTGGTATGTAGAGACCATTGCCAATAAATTAGAAGACCATTGATAAAAATTGTGATAAAAATAGTTTTATTTAGAAACACAATAAAATATTTTTGTTTTTAATAAATACGATGCATATTCGACATTTAACCATTTAATGTTTTTAATTACAAAGCACGCCCTTAAAATTGCCACTCATCAGGGTGGGCCTGGGCCTCTGACCATTGACCCATTACGAGCCACTCACAATTAGCCGTATTCGAAAGCAATTTAATTAATTAAAAATTTGAGAGTGAATTTACTGTTTCAGATAATCATGGTGATGGTATTCTGCAAGCTCACTGCGGTACAGTAGAAGGGCAGAGAAGCCGAAAAAGAAAAAGAAGAAATCCAAAGCCAAAAGAAGGAATAAGTTCGGCACAGACAGGTACGAGAGAAAGAGAAAGATGTAAAGCTACTATCCTAATTCCTATCCCCCCAAAAAAATGGCACTCTTGCCCACTTCTGGTCTCTGTTTTCAACTACTGTAGAAGAGAAAACCCCCCATTTTCAGCTCCAATTCATATGCTTCGCCTCTTCTCTGTTTTTCCCTTCCAAGGTTTGATTCTCTACTCTCTCACTGTGATTTTTCTTTTTCCATTCATCTGGTCTCTGTTATGGTTTCGGAACCATGATCAGTTGATGGTTTTGGGTAATTAGCTGGAAAGGTTGCTATTTGAATGTTGGGTTTGATCCATCCTAATTTGCAAGTTTATATATATATAGCAGAGGCATTTTCTCTCTGGTTACTTGGTTTTAATCTTTTCTTTCTTTGCCGGTCTCTGAAGATTAGAGTCTTCCAAAATCTGTGTTGCAAATGATCTGGGTTGGACCCGAATTCATGCCAATGAAATCTGGTAACACGCTGGAGATGAACTGTACATTGAGATGTGAAGAAGTATCTACTTGCGTACATGTATTGTGAGTTTGTGGATATATAAGAATATATAGGAATGTGATTCTAGTATAGCAATCATGGACTGAAATATCAACTATAGCAGCAAGCAATGTAGAAGGTATCGCGAGATGCTTCATATTGCCATCGCTAATAGTAATTCTAGGCATTTCATTTGGAGCTGGTTGATCAATTTTTTCATTTTTTTCAGCCACCTTTTTTTTTTCAATGGCTGAGAACACCAATTTACTTGCATTTTCAACTCCTAAATTTAGAATATTCATTCGCTTTTGTTTTGATGAACTGTTTCTTTGGTGCTGTCATAAGGGGTTTAAAATCTAAGGAATTCTCATTTAAATTGTGCTGATTTTGATGACTGTGGTCATCTTCTCTTCAGGCACCTTAATTAGTTCTGGTGATTAAGTTTCAGATCTGGGATTCGATATGTTCATGTAACTTAAGGATTGTCTTCACACTACTTTCTGTATCAATGGGCATACAGAAGATTTGCCATCGGAGTTCAAGTTCTGATAAAGTTTCTTGTGTCTTCAATGGTGAAGTCAAGCTGATGAGAGATAACCCAGTCCTGGGAGCAGACTCAGGGAATGATTCAGATGATTGTGAACTTGCTGAATTGAACTGTGAGCTTGGCATGGTGGAAGGCCAGTGGTGCTGCATACCATATGAGCTCTATGATCTTCCAGATTTGAGGGAAATATTATCTCTAGACACATGGAATTTGTGTTTAACAGAGGAAGAAAGGTTCCATCTGTCAGCTTACCTTCCAGACATGGACCAAGAGACGTTTTGCTTGACTATGAAGGAACTTTTTGATGGTAGTGAAATATATTTTGGGAATCCTTTGGATAAATTCTTCAAAAAATTGAAAGCTGGATTCTACCCTCCAAAGGTGGCTTGCTTCAGAGAAGGCTTGCAGTTTTTACAAAGGAAGCAATATTATCATTCGCTTAGAGCTTACCATGACAGGATGATACAAAAGTTTATAGACATGAGAAGGTTATGGGATCAGCGTGAAATGAGTCCTGGTATTGAGGAAAATATTTTCACTTGGAAAAACAGGAGAAAACAAAAGAGCATCAACATGCTTGATCTAAATGAATCTCCTGATGACGATCGTCTGTTAAGTGAGAAGGTCAACTTGGAATTGAAGGCAACGAAGCTAGTGGAGAGTGAGAATTCAGCAAAGGACAGGCCACCTTTTCTGTCTGCCAACAGGCCAAAATTTGCAGCTCCATACTGCAGACCAAAGGGGGTTCTAAAGATGAAGGCATCCGGCAATGATTCATTCCATAATTACAATTCAAAGATGGTTGTGGCTGACTTCTCAGAACACTATCGATCATTGCCCAAAGGACTGTTGAAAATAGCACCTAAAGTTCCTTCAGTTCACCTGGAACAATCAGACATTGTGCCAACAGGAGTGCAATCAAACTTTCCTTCTGGGACTCGTGGCATACGGGATTTTAAGTTTTCTTCTTTACCAGCTTCTCTATGCTTTCAGAATGCAGGCAGCCTGCATGAATATCCATTTCTAAGGCAAAAGGCTGATGTTAGCAGAGTTTATTCTCCTCTGGACCAACCTCAGTTTCTAATGGATCCACAGGAAAGTGTTAGAGTAACCAGTAATCACCCAGAAAGCTCTACAAGAAAAGTGAAACTGGAAACACCTTCATCTTTAGATGACAATTCTGTTTTAGGAAAACACAAATTGTTTGGAGTTGATATGGGAAGGTTTCTGAATAAGGAATGCAAGCCATCCTTGGATACAGTGGGTGCAATGCCGTATGCCTTTGGTAGTGAAAATCCGAGGGCAAATGTGGGCAGAGAATTTAATGGCTCTTCCCTGAGATCCTTGGAATCATTCCCATTTCGTATCCAATATCAGGGAGGGGAGCAGCACATGACACCCTTAAAAGAAGAGCATCTCACAATCCATCCAAGAATTCCAGAAGTGGTTCCCACAATTTCAGATGTTGGCAGTGGTAAGCAAGAAACGTTAATGGGTTCTTCTTCACACCAAAAGAATGGTGAGAGTGATGTCAGCATCAGAAAATCGGAGAAGCTATCGAGTAAATCCAGTGTCTCGGAGGCATTTAAGGATAAAAAGTTACTGCCATTGACGTACAAGCGAAGGAAAGTTGTAACTAAGGCCAACTCATTAAACTTTGGCAAGTCACTAACAGCAGCTGCTGATTTGAAGTCTGCAATTCCAAAAGAATCAAATCAAGATTTTAGGGAAGGTGTGAAAACTGTGAAGATAAAATTAATAGGATTGAAAGATATGCCCTCGGACAAGGAACCTGAAACAACACTTCATGGACTAAAGTAGGTACTTCCTAGTAATAGCAATTTTCTTTGTGGTTTCCACAAAATTACTCTTTAGTATATGCTTTCTATGTGTAAATCGAAGTATAGTGAAAAAAGAAAGTTCTCATCGTCGTGATAATCCAATTGGAAACTTATATTCTGCCACGGAGCTTACCATCAGCATGTGCATGCATATGTATTTGTAAATATTTTCTTGTTGACTTGTCAAGTTACAGCACTGAAGTCGAGCATATCGCCATATCAAAATTAACATTATCTAAATGTGATAACTTTTGAGCTCTGCATTGAAAATTAACTATTCTTTTCAGCTGGCTCAGTGTTTAGCCCAGAATTAGAGAGGCATGCAGCTACACTCTGCCTGAACCTCGTTGTTTCGTGACCAGCTCTTGGCGGGAAGAAAAGATCACGAAGTCATCTGACACTTAAAATCACAATTAACTCCCAAGTAATGAGTTAGTGATCACGCAGCTGCCCTGTCATGGATGGCCATCCTAATAATCAATCGGATTTGAAAAACAAAAGGAACGATTCATTCAAGAACTGATGCTATGGTCTGGCATTAAAACGGCAGTCCAGCTAAATTAAAAAAGGAAAAGAAAGAGAGAACCCAGAGTTTATTGCCATTAAAACGACTTCTATTTTAAACGTTATGAGCTACTGCTTTTCCAGTACTCCAAATGAATACCTCGCCTTATACAAGATGACTAACTAAAAAGCAGGCTACAATTTCCCTCAATTTTTATTACTGCAAACATGATATCTGTTCTCGGCGGAGGAAAATAATCTACTTCTGTTGTACAAAGGGAATTGGTATGCATCAATACTCGGTAATGTTTTAAGAATGGCTGGCTCTTCTATTCACATCAAACCGCAGCAATTCATTTGCTGACCCGAACCAAAAATATCTGCATTTCAGACCAATGATCTCAGTTATCTTCTCCGATTTCTACCTTTTAAAGGAAGCACATTGCTAATTCATTTGTCATCTCACTCATGTTCATTAACTTGGTTCTCCTCATTGCCTCCTTCATTCCCTCTACCCCCATAATTAACCCACGGCAACATGGATTCAAACAAGACAGCCAATGCATTGCGATTCGCAACATCACGTGGAGCAGGGCCACCATCAAGTGGGTTGGCAATTTGTCCCCCATTTCGCTCAGGCTCCCTCATCCTTGGATCAACCATGAAGTTTTGCAAGTTCTCAGGTGGAAGTGTTGGAATTGTATCAGAAAAGTCTGAAACCAGCAAATGGCCGTACCTATAAAGAGAGAAATGTCAACTCAAACATGCATGATAAGCATGATACCAATAGTTGAATAAACCCGGATGCAATGAATCTACCACATTCTGCAGACCCCTAAATTGACACTCAACCATAAAATTGATTCCGTCATCCAAGGGACATGAGTTATAATAACAATAAATACCATCATTGCTTGTGACAAAACAACAATTAACAACAACAATAATTAACAGATACAAATAGGTGGTTGGAGCAGAATAGAGGAACTGAGTCCATAATTCAAAACACTTACTCATTGTTCTCAGATGAAAAGGCCTCTTTTCTCACACAAGCCCAATCCTTGGCATCACTGGTACTATGTTCTAGAGTTTCGATCACTTGTAGAGCACTGACACGAAGCAATTTTTGCAAGTCTGGAAGCCTCCATATGATATAACTTTTCTCTACATATATGTTAATCAGATGATCCAAGGATGCAGACCCTGTTTTCTCTGATCGAAAAAACACATGCTTTATTATATTTGTCCATGCCTGATCTTTCAAAGGTACCTTGGCCACTAACTTTTTAAGGACTGACGGGTGAAGCATTAAAGCCTGCTTCATCAAATCAGCTGAGTTAGACTTTGTAGCACAAGTATCGGCATCTTTTGAGGGTTCCTCTCGCTCAAGATAAAACCGGCAAATGGCAAGAGAGTATGAGAAATTTGGAAACAGCCACAAGGAGTTATCACTTTTATAGTCTTCAGAAAACCATTCCAACCATGCATACTCCTCAGCCCTCAAAGCAAAGTAATCAACACAGAACATGCCCCCCATTGGATCATCTAAATCCAATGAAAGCAACAGTTTGCAAACCTCAAGAGCAGAACGATGACATCCACGTCTGTCCAAATTTTTCATGTGAGTGAAAAGTGTTGTAAACAGTGGCTTGTTCGTTTCATGGCAGATCTTCAACTGGCAATTTGCCTGCAAGGGGGAGAATGTGGGATGCCATGCACATTCCAAGGCATATAAACTCTTCGCAATAGAATCGGCTGACATTTGATTCTCACCCACAAATTTAAAATAGTCTGCCATTGTTACAAGTGAATCCAAGTGATAAGGGTGGTATAACAGAATGCTTGCTATGCCATTCAGATCATGAATAGCCTTGGCAGCTTCAAATGTCCTCTGCGCTTGATCAGAGGAAGATGAGTGAACATACCTGTGTCAATAAAACAATACAGAATCAGGACATGCATGAGCAATGAGTTTGAAAATAAATATATTAGAATTTTTTACATGTGAACTAAACCATCGATAACTTCAATGATAGGCAGAGATGCAATATTTCCTAAAAAAAACATGAGAAAAATGGTTGCAATCCATGTAAATGACAAATATATAGAAAAAAACCATATTTAGTAGCCCATATAGAAAATGAACACAACTTATGCAGAAGTAAGATGCTTTACACAGATATCAGAAATAAGTTCACAAACACAAATGATAATGCTCTGTCCGCAGCCAGATTGCAAAAGACAAAATGCTAGGGCTGCTTGCAACTAGACTGTGGGTTAAAGTGTCTTAGAGATCACTGTACCTTTTCAAAGTCTCATCAGGTGGGTTAAACTTTAAAGACATAATATCATCGCTTCATCCCCCCACTATGATCACTCCCCAGCCCAATAAAGAAACAAATCCTAGCAATACACCAAAAGCATGTTTCTTGATAACCAAGATAAACCCATGACTAAAAATGAAAAATTCCCAAAGTGAATGCTACCATTCACAAGAAAGTGTCCCCTAAAGGCAAACAAGAATAAAGAATATACATTCAGTAAGAGAGAATGAAGAAACTATCAGTAATGATTGGACATCATAATATCGACAGATGCATAATCTGGGAAATATAGAAATAAAGCAAGAACATTCTTCACCTAAAATGGTGGTATCCATCCTTAGTTTCCAAAAACTCCATGGATAAAGATCCATCCCACCGAGGCCAATGTTCTGATGGAGAGACTAAAATAGTCCTTCTAGTATGATGGGCTCCACGTCTGCCTCCAATAACCTGTCTAGAACTGCTGGCTTGATTACTTTTCTCAAATGATTTCACCACCTTAGAACCAAAAATTCTCCTTAGCTCGTTCTCAGGATTCAAACATTTCGGATCCACTTGTAAGGCGGAAGGTGCACACTGTTTCACAAATTCTGCACAAAGTTTGGAAGTTTCTGGTTTGGTTTTGGTGGGGCAAGGTTGATGTCTTGAAGAATTAACATCCAAGGATAAAGTATCTAACATGTCATCAAAAGGTTCTTTGACTTTATTTGTAACTGAAGACAAACCAGTCTTGCTTTTCTTTTTCTTCTTTTTCTTTGATTTCTGATTGGATGTTGAAATGGCACCAGCCATGCTTTTCATCCGAGACAATTCTTGTTTGTGATTGTTTCCCACTACCATTTCACCATCAGTTTCTGGCTCATTCTCCTGCAGCTGAAATCAAACATTAGCAACTGAAAGTAAATGGAAAGTAGATATTGCACTCTTTCCTTTCACAACCACCAGTAATCCTTGAGAACAATTGTAAAACGAGGAACAAAAATTTCACAAACAAATCTCCCAGATAAACTTGCAAATACACTGTTATCATATCTTCTCAAAGTCAAATGTCCTTCAAAATTTCACATGAGTGCATCAATATGCTTGATATTTAACCAAGTCTTCACACTCCAGAGCAATTTGGCCAGTGAACAAAAGCACAAGATGGGGAGTGTAACATATCAGATAAAAAGATCAGTAGAAAAATAGTGTAAATGATGCTATAAAACTGAACTAAGTGCTTAAGAAGACTGTAATAGTCCTTCATAAGCAGGCAAAAATACATAGCCACAGGAAACCACATGAAAGCTGAACCGAATGTAAAGAATGCTACAAAACTGAACTGATTGTAGTGGATTCTATGAAAACTGGATTGGATGTAAAGGATACCATGCAAACTAAACATATTGCAAAAGAAATGGGTCAACTGCATTGGACGTCCTGTAATGAAAAGGCATGAGCATCTTTTTTCAGTCTCAGTTTTTCTGCTAGCTACAAGGCTCATGGTTTATCAAAACATAGTGCCTCTGGGTGTTGCCCTACTACAGTTTATGCTTTAAAATCTCAAAAGAGACTCTCAATTTCATAAGAGATTAATCACAATTTTACAAAGGGGCAGGTTTTACACAACAATACATCATAGGAAGGTATTGGATGCCCACGTTGAAAGGGAAAACTACATGCATAAACAATAGGTAACGGACTTACTGGGGCACCTTTCCAAACACTGAATACCCATTATTAAGACATCATAAACAACATAAAAACAAGGATATAAACAACAGAGCAATAAAGATAGTCATGAAGCAATAGGTAACTTTCTGGTTTTGATCAGTTAAAATTGTTGTACAATAGGCGCTAGGATTGGTGAATAAAACCTGATCAACGTCATCATCATTGAGAAGGTCAAATGGGTTTATTGCAGGGCGAGTTCCCGAATAAGGAGATTCACCTTCTTCCTCCTCAGACTCATCATGATGCTGTTGCTGTTGTAGTTCTTGTTCTTTCAGGACTTTCTTCAATAACCTAACTGACATTCTGTCTAACTTTTTTTGCTTCTGAAAAATATCACAGAATCTGATTGGATTTCCTGTGTTTCGGACCTGAAAGAACAATCTCCTGGAAGACAATAGGGATTGGGATTGCCCTCTTCCTCCTAGAGGCGTAATAAGGGTGGTGGAGACGACGATATTGCTCGATTAGGAGTCTCTGGATCCTTGCCTAAAATGGTCCGTTGGTTTTAGGCTTGAGCCCCAAGCACCTTCTCTTGTTCTATTTGGGCTCAGCATGGACCTGGACTCTTCTTTTTCTTCACTAATTAGTACTTCGTAGACTCGTAGCATTAAGCCCAAAGTTGAGAAGCACTGAGAAAAAATATAATTAGTTTGAAATTGAAATAATAAATAATAATCATATCCATATAATTACCATAAACCCAGTGTTTGTAACTTAAAAAAAAAATATATAATTCCTGGTATGTAAATCTTATTAGGCTTGGTTTTAGTGTGTGGAATAGGACATATGATTTCCCCCCCCTCGTTTTATGAGCATCAAGCCTCCCTGTAGCTTTTTTTTTTTAATAATTAAAATTTATTGAACACGTATTTTTTAAACTATTAATATTTGTTTCTACAAGTTTTATAATGTTGCAATATTACGAGAGTATATGTATAGCATATAAGATATTAATTATTTATGTATGATAAAAAAAATCATCGCATAATTAATATATGTTATGATTTTATTTTATGATTATTTTTTAAAATATTTTTTATTTAAAAATATATTAAAGTAATATTTTTTAATTTTTAAAAATTATTTTTGATATAAGTGTATCATCTAAAAATATTATAAAAATATTAATTTAAAATAAAAATTAAAATAAATTTTTTTTAAAAACGTAAAAATAAAAAGTTACGGATATACTCCCCAAACCCAAAAAAAAAAAAAGAAAAAAAGAAAAGAAAAAGAAAAAAAGAAAAAAGGCTTCGGCTTGATAAGGTAATCAATCCATTACACTGCACCAAATACAGAGCAAAGGCAAAACCCAACCCCCCTCAAGTCTTTCTGTCTTTCCCTTCTCTTCCGCCTCTGCGCAGTTTAGCGACGCTATCAAGAGGTCAGTAGCCATCATACTCTCTCACCCTCTCTAATTCATTTGTTTTGACTTGCATTGCTTTCTTTTTACTATTAATCTCTAGGGTTTAGGGTTTATTCCACAAATTTGTTTCCTTTTTCTGTTCTTTAGCTGTTAGCGTTGGCAATAATTTCATCTTTTAATTGCGTTTCGTTTGTAGGCATCAATGGGGTCTATACTTCGTGACTGGCAAGGGTTCCACCAATTCCCTGCTGCCACACAGTCCAAACTTGTTGAATTGTTTGCCAAATTAAAGGAAGAGGTTCCATTTTTCAGTCTCTTAATTCAAATTATTTGTTCAACTTCTTCATTAATTGTTTCAGTTTTCATAATTATTTATTGTCTTGGACTATTATATGTTTTTGCAGGGTGTTAATAAAATGACCATACTTGTTATGGGCAAAGGTGGAGTTGGGAAGTCGTCCACTGTCAATTCTCTTCTCGGAGAGCGAGTGGTCAATGTGAGCTCCTTCCAGGTAGCCAATTTTCTGTGATTCTGGCAGCTAGTGGTCTTTGCATGCTCTATATATTAGTATATCGTTGATAATAACAATGCTTGCGTTACAGTCAGAGGGATTCAGACCAGTCATGGTCTCACGTGACCGGGCTGGATTCACGTTGAACATCATTGACACCCCAGGCCTTGTGGAAGGTGGTTATGTCAACTACCAAGCTCTGGAGTTGATTAAACGGTTAGTATTACTAGAATCTTATGTTTTGACTCACTTGGATTCCTACCAAATTATTACTCCTGTTGTTCCTTTTTTTAACATTCCTGGATTAAAGATGTGGTGACCGTACATTGATTTTACTATGGGTTTTGATGTGTCTGCTTATGTAGGTTCCTATTGAATAAGACTATAAATGTTTTGCTCTATGTTGACCGCTTGGATGCATATAGAGTGGATGACTTGGATAAGCAGATTATTAGTGCTATAACTGATAGTTTTGGAAAAGAAATATGGAACAAGAGTTTGCTTGTCCTCACTCATGCTCAGCTTTGCCCACCAGACGATCTCAGTTATGATGTCTTTTGTGGTCGAAGATCAGAGGCTGTTTTGAAGACTATTCGGATGGGAGCACAGATTAGGAAACGAGATTTTGAGGTGCATGTTTTTCTTAATATGTCTATAAACCCACTTCTCTTGTTTTTGTTCTTTTTTTTCTTCTTGTTTTTTTAAATTTAGTGGGCAACAGCTTCTCATTGGCACTCCGGATGGGCAACAATATGCTGACTTGTTTTCAAATGATAAGTGCATAATTTGCTGCATATGCATGTTGATAATCTGTTGCAAACTGCAACTAGCGGAGTGAGCTGGTTTTTTTTTTTTTTCCATACACTATTTCTCCTAAAATAAATACGCACCCTCTCCCAGAGACCCATATGCATGTATTCATGGGTGCGCATTAGACCATCTTACGCTAATGATCAATGCTATAGATGGAGCCACCATTTCATTTTCTTTCGCTGTCATTTTTTTCAACATGGAAAAAAAGGACATGCAATGTGATTAATTACTTAGCTGCTGAGTAAGTGGGAGATCTTATAACCTTCTAAGAAACTTGAGGTTCATGATGCCATGGTTCAAGAGATTTCTACTTGCATTTGTTAGAAAATTAATGGAGAATCATACTTCATTTTTCTATCCACTAAAACACTAAAAACTTATACCATGGTCTTTGCAACTTTCTCCAGTTCAAATGTACATGTTTGGTTGTTGACAAATGCAAAGGAATGCTAAAGTTGGAGATTTGTTGTTTTGCTTCAGCCAATTCATTCTTTTTCCTGCATTGCCAATTATTTACTGCTTCTAGCAACATGAACACCCACAAATGTGGTTTAGATACTTTAAATGAACATTTATTATCAGAGGAATAAACAAAATGGTAAAATAATCTTTAGGTTATTGAGTATGTTTTCAAAGTATCTTCCATTTTCAATTCTCATTAATATCAAACACATGAATTGTTTAGAAAATAATTTCAAGTTCTTTTTCTTCAACCATGACATCCATGTTCATTCTGGATGATGAGGATTACCATGGTAGGTGAAGTTGGTACATATTACAGAGGACTGGATGGGGCATTAGAGAAAGGAGGCTGTTAAATGTTGATGCTAGTGCTCTTGATTGTGATGTTAAAGGAAAGGAGATGATATCTTTATTTTAAGCAGTAATCAACCTTAGTTCCCGTTGACAAAAGTCCCAAGTGACTACATCTAAGTGGTCTCTTGATATGATTTAGCAAGAACACTTCTACTTCCTCTGGGGGAAGATAGAATCCAGGAAGCTAGAGCATTGGGGATATAGGCTTCCTAAGTAAGGATGATTACTAATAATTTCTCATATATGATTACTTGGATGTTGTAGAATGTCTTATGCTGGTATACAAGGCAATTTAATTCGGTAGCTTGAGGAAATCATGGAGAGTTCAAAATAAATTTTATCTGGTGCTTTAAAAGCAAAGGAAGAGGTGAGGTTCCTAGGGAAATTGAGAATCTCAGATGAATATCAAGTTTACGAATAGTGGGAAGGAGAGTGGCATGATGGTGGCATATGTAATGCAGTTAATTTAGCCCTTTCCCCCTTTATTTCTGTATTGTCCCTGTGGAAGTCGGTTGGAGCTCTTTGCCTTGACCACTAGAAAAAGGTAAAGCACGATAGTGCAGTCTGGGAGCACTTGCCAATCATCCCAATTTCTTGTATCCCTTTGAGCCAGACATGCCATGACTACTTGTTCCCTTTTATTCACAAAGCGATTCTCGACTTTCTTTCTTTCTTTTTTACTCTGTCCAGATTTTTCTTCTTTAATTTCATCCCAATTGTCTATGGAGTTCCACTGCATCCTTCAAAAGCAGTGCTTTAAAAATATTATCATGAGATATCCTGAGGGTGAAAAGTTTTTCCTTTTATTGCCTTGCATAGCTTTATCTGTTGAATTGTCAAAATATTTTCAAGTTTGAAACTTGGCATTTCACAAGTTACAGTGGAGTTTGGGCAAATATTAAAGATTTGTGTTGGAAAGGAAAATTTTTTCTGTATGATATTACTTCAAAAAAAAATACTTTTCTGTTTAGAAAATTAGATGCGCTGTTATTATCAGTGGGAAGGGAAGACTTTGCCTTTTCAAATAATTTCCTCGTCCTGGATCTGAAGTTTGTAAATGAAGATCATTTATGATGTCTGTAAGGAAAGGTCATGCTACTCAAGCTATAAAGTGTGCTTGAAATATTGTGATGTTTTATAATCTCTATTTCAGAGTTCTGTGAATTGATTGGAAATTTCTTACTTCAAAAAATGTATTTTCCAGTGTTGGATGCATGAGATTGAGATATGCATATTTGGTGTCTAAGCAGCTAATTAACCTAGAAGTTGGAGAGGGTCTCACAGAAACTAAACTAATTTTGTGGTTCATGAGTGAACGGGATTCTTCATGGGATGAGAATAATGCCCTGGATTCATATTTGGAAATCTACTATAGTGATGAAAATGCAGAACCATCTTCAACCTTTTTCTTTCTTTTTAGAATTATCTTTGCTAGTTTTGAGGAGGCGTTAGTAGAAACTAAATTAGCTCTTCAATTCTTCATGGGATAATCAAAATATGTATTTTCCAGTGTTGGATGCATGAGATTGAGATATGCTCATTTGGTGTCTAAGCAGCTAATTAACTTGGAAGTTGGAGAGGGTGTTACAGAAACCATACTAATTTTGTGGTTCATTAGTGAATGGGATTCTTCATGGGATGAGAATGATGCCCTGGATTCATATTTGGAAATTGACTATAGTGATGAAAATGCCGAACCACCATCTTCAACTTTTTTCTTTCTTTTTGAGAATTATCTTTGCTATAGTTTTGAGGAGGTGTTAATAGAAACTAAATTAGCTTTCCAGTTCTTCATGGGATATTGGTGTCCTGTAATTGTATTTGAAGATTATCTACAATGATGTAAAATGCACATCCATCTCTATGGTATCTGTAAACAGGGAAGATAAATAACTTTTTTTTTGTTCTTAGTGTTCTGTTTATGTAATCAATCATTTGCTTGCTTTTGATGTGTCTAGGATTCTGCTGTTCCAGTTGGTTTGGTTGAAAACAGTGGGAGATGCAACAAAAATGAGAATGATGAAAAGGTTTACTCTTTATTCTCTGAATTTTTGATAATTTATTCATTCATTTAAAAGGTTTGTTGCAGATTCCTTATAATTTTGAGTTGCAGATTCTCCCAAATGGGGATGCTTGGATTCCGAGCTTGGTAAAAGAGATTGTTGGGGTTGCAACAAATGGGAAGAAATCTCTTTTAGTTGACGAGAAGTTGGTTAATGGATCTGAGTCAAATGACAGGGGAAAGATATTTATTCCTCTTATCTTGGGGGTCCAGGTAAAAATTTACCTAAATCAAGTATTCTATTTGTGGTAGAACTGGTGCATATGATCAATGTTATTCATTGCTGTTTTCTCATCTTGCAGTGGCTTCTTGTGAAATGGATTCAACGAGAAATAAAAAAAGATATCGTGAAAGGGGGCAGGTATATTTGAGTACTGTTAGGTTGCCCTCAAGTCAGGTGCAGGATCTTATGTGGCTCTTTAATGGCCTCTTCTTCCTTCTTTCTCCACCTTTTTCTATTCATTTCCTTTTATGTCCTTGCATCTTCACTATTTCTGAATATCTAGTCAATCTGTACCTGTGTGTTTGTGTTGTGAGTTAATTTTTTAGGGACAGAATATGAGTGAAAGGAGGCTCTTGCTCTTCAATCAAGTGTCTTCTTTTCCAGTTTTATGTATTTTTTTGCCGCATTTTTTATTTGAATTTCATTCATGAATTTTTCCATTTAATTTGGTTCTTTTTAGTACTTAAAAATATCCCTCTATCCTTTACACGTTTAGATGATAGAGTTTACCTGTGAAGAGAGGTATTCGGGTGCCCTTTCTTTGCAAGTGGAGGTGCCGAAGTTATTGCGCATCGGTTATATATCCTTCTTTATCTTTTGCTCATTTTGATTCCTTGCGGCGATAGTGCGGTGAGCACAAATGAGTTAGCATGGTCTCGGATGCTACTCTCTACCAACCTCTACATGCTAGGAGAATCCGATTTCGCCGACCTATGCAGGGCTAAGACTAAAACTACCTCTTTAAAATGTGGTCCCTGTAGTTTGCTTTAAGTTCTATTAAAATGTTTTGAGCAATTTCTACTGGGCGTGACCTTGTGATTATGTTTATTTCACTCCCGGCGTGTCAGCCAACAGTTAAAAGCTGTTTGCCATCTTTCTGCGGAGATTGCGGGTATTTGCAAGAACTGATGGATGGAGGCGGAACCAAAGGATCGGAAGTGGGGGACCAGAGCAGGGAAGGTTTTTAAACAATGGATGCCATCATTAAAGCATACCACCATAACCTGTAAACATCATTAAAGACACCACAATCATAGTAAAAATCTCATAATTATATATATTATGTGTCCCATGAATTTGCATTGCACGCCTCACAATCATTGCTGGGTTCTTAATCGGCCAAAAACTAGTCAAAATATAAACTCGCGGTCACCTTTTTGGATTCTCACCATTGCTGGAGGTCTGATTATGTTGCAGTTTTTCGGTGTGCCTGATGCCCCTAGGCAATCGGTGATTTGGTGTCAAGCGTGCTGGAAGGGCGACAGGCGCAGTTGTCTTGTGGTTGGATTAGCTGGGACTTTTATCATGTTACGGTGGTTCATGGGTAATGCCAGGCATGCAATCGACAGTCTGCACCATTACATGATCCATACAATCAGATCTTCTCCTAAAAAGACGAGCAACACTTGCCCTGTGTTTGACATGGGGACAAGTCCAAAATGTCTACTGTCCTAACCTCATACTGAAGTGGTTAGTTCAAAGGATAAATGGGCAATTTTAATAGCAAACAACGAGTGGCAGTCTTTTTTTTTTCTCCTTCTCTTTTTATCCAAAATGGCTGTAGAATTACACAATCCTTTCCATTAGGTCCATTCCAACCTCCAAGGCTACCAATTCGCGGATAAAATATTGAAAGGCGCTCCCACTAGGTCCTTCATCGGAGATGGCCAGCCAATTTTATAACGAGGAACTACCTTTTCTTACCCCTCATGACAAATTAGTGGCTTTAACTCCCAACTTAAATTAAGTTTATCATTAAAAACTTGCATCACTTTTATGCTGAAAAATTAGGCCAAAGTCGGATCCCAGATAGGAATGGTAATGGAGTATCCACGTACTGAGTTTCTATGGATATGCATGTGTATTTGTCATCTAGATATTACTTGTTACTTATTTTAAAATAAAATAATAATTTGTATGCTTGAAGTGTGTGTGTATATATATATCAGATTAATTTTGAATCGGATTTAATATTTATACTATATTCATAAAATAAAATAATTATATATATATAAACATCCACTCCCATTAATTTGAATTGATATAGATTAAATTATGATGCAAATGTCATTAGTACTGACAAAATTTTTAACTAATGACTAAAATATTATTTAGGAGTGTGGATTGTATTTTTTAAAATTTTTAATTTTTTTTAAAAGACTTCAAATTAATGTTTTATTATTATTATTATTATTATTATTATTATGTGCTAATAACAAATACATAAAAAAATATTTTAAAATAAAAATATTTTAAAAAGCATTTATATAACTATCTTAAACACGATATAATTAAAGTCTCATCGTAATATGCATCCAATTGGCAACAGGCGTTTAACAGAAGGTAGGGCATAATCATGATTAACAGCCACCAGTGCTTGATTGAGTGTGGGAAACCACAGCCACCACCATGCATAAAAGAGAATCAAATCTGGTATCTTAAATAGAAATAGTAATCTAAAAAACACCATGCCATGCTAGCTAGCTAGCACTTTTCCTCTTGGAACCTTTCGGAACAAATAGCTATAAATTTAGGCCTCCTGTGTTGACATAGGTAGGTATCCAGAGCAGAGCATAAAACACATCATGGGCACTGCTAGTAATTTGAAGCACGCAGCTGTTTCTTTCTTGGTTCCACTTCCTTCAATTCTCTTCTATCTTTACTTCATTAACCATTACAAAACAAGCACCGTAGATGGCACTACACTCTCTCCTTTCTGGTCATGGTGCGTCGACCACCCTCTTCTTTTGGTCAACGCCCTCTTCTTCTTCAATGTCAATGTTCTCTTCTGGATCATCAGTCAAATCCAAAAGAGCCACTGGGTATGTTACCACGTTATTTGGATTACATTTTCCAATCAAGTTTTGTTTCTTTTTGTTTTCTTGGATTTGTTTATTGAATTTTGTTTTGTGGTTGCTGCAGATGATAGATTTGTATTGGACTGTGATACCAATGTTGCTCGTTTATTACTATGCAACATACCCTTTGGCCCAATATAACTTGTGGAGGTCGAGAATTGTGATAGCATTGACATGGATTTGGAGTTTGAGACTTACCCACAACTATTTTAGGCGGGAAAAGTGGCAATGGGGTGTCAGAGAGGATTGGAGGTTCACTGATATGCGTGGCCAGTATGGCAAGCATTGGTGGTGGATTTCCTTCTTTTCTGTCTATGCTTCTCAGCAGGTAATGTATGATTGTATCTTTGCTTATTTGTATTGATAATTTGGTTCTTAATTGAGGATAATTGACTGATCTGAATTTGGTTAAAACTGCTTGACGAATTGCCACAATGAGATTTCACTAGCTGGAAGCTTTTCAAAGTATTTTGGCTTTACTTGTTATGTTGATGTCTTGTGTGTTTAGTCTGCCATGAATTGTTGCAGAAAGTTGAAATTTCTCAGCCACAAGCTCTTTAATGGCAATTCTTTTCTTATTTGGTGATCTCTAATATTGCAGATGTTTCTGGTTGGTATATGTCTCCCATTCTATATTGTTCACTCAGTTTATAAGCCATTGGATGTCTGGGATTTTGTTGCTGTCGCTGTATGCTTGTGTGGAATTGTGATTGCATACTTTGCTGATACGCAACTTCATGAATTTGTGACAAGAAACGACAAATTAAAAGAGCTTGGAAAACCAACGGTGCCAAATCTTGATAGGGGCTTGTGGGGTTACTCACGGCATCCAAATTATTTTGGGGAGCAGCTGTGGTGGTGGGGACTGGTGGTATTTGCATGGAACCTGGGACATGGATGGGCTTTCGTTGGGGCCTTTGTTAATAGTATGTGCTTGGCATATGTTACCGTGCTTGTAGAACAGCGGATGCTGAAACAGGAGTACAGAGCTGAAGCATACAGGCTTTATCAGAAGACAACTTCAGTGTGGATCCCTTGGTTCAGGTCATCTGCTTTTGCTAGAAAAGATAAGGACACTTGAACTGATACAGGTCCCAGTGCCCAGCTTCTGTAGTTCTTTATAATCTGTTGTTCTTCAGCAATTGTTCATGTTCTCTGTTGTTGATTTCAAATTGTCTGTGTGTAGCTAATAGATCACTGTATGGAAATGTATAAATTATCGTTGCATTTTCTTTGAAGTTTGCCATGTCATCTGAAATTTTGAGCATATGCTGAATGTTGAGTTCTGGATTTCCCATGCTACCCGTTTTGTCATCAGGTTCCTTCTCGCAAAAAATTGAACACATTAGTTTGTTGTATGACGTGAATGGTGAAGCAAAATTTGGCTGCAATGCCATTGTAGATCTTAAATGTATTGGGCAGAAATCTAGCTTTATTATAGTGGTGTCTCAACTGAAAATGAATACTGGCCTGCTCAGAATTTTTTTCCTCCTGAGGGCTGTGCTGGTGCAGATCACCTATGTCACTGTCACATCTGAGCTGTTGAAGTTTGTTAACAATGTCTCAAGTGTCTACTGTCTTAACTTATGTTGGATGTTCTTCTAGCGTCATTGTGAACCTTGGCCATTAAGTGTTTTGGGTTCTTCCGTAAAGTCATGAAACACATTGTATCAAAATAATAAGAGTACGCAGATACTCTCTATAGAGCCGTTAAGGAGAATGCCATTGCTTGCCAGTATGCACAAGCATTCCTCATGAGAGGGAAGAAGAACAAACTAGAGCTAACATGAATGTCATATTGTTAGCTCCATGTGCAAATAAGCTTACTGGTCTTTAGCCCGGTCAGAAGAGCTGCTTGCTCCTCAACATACCCCAATGAAGCCACTAGCTCTATTCCTGCAACCAGAAATACCAAGCAGCGCTTTCATTAGCATTCCATAAAAATTTTTCTGCTTCTAGCTTGGGGGGCTATCCTTAAAGATCACATGTTAGGAACCAGCAAAGTTTCTGGATGATTTCTGTGGATGTGGTTTTGTAGGTCATGTATTAAACATTAGAAGAGATCCTGATTTTACAGCATGAGATGGTTTAACCTTTGAATCCTGGGACGTAGGGATGCTGCTACAATAAACTTCGTATAGGATTAACAGAAACGTGATTATTGGATACCATTTTAGTTTGATATAAAAAGCTTTATTCCATGAACCTGTCAACAAGAGGAGGAGTGGATGTCTCACTCAGCAGACATTAAATTAAGGGTTTCCAAAGAAATTATGATATAGAATTGAAGGCCAGATAAATTTTGAAAATATGACAATGAACAGATCACATCGTATGTAAAATGGAATGTTTTATAGATCAACTCATGAATTTGTTTCAATGGACTAGAATTGTGTTATATTGGAACCCTTAGGGGTTAGATGATTCAGAAAGCTTGCTGGTGATTAACCTTATCAATTGTGAGCTCATCACTGTCGGTTCCGACAATTTGATGGAAGAATCGCTGAACAGAAGTAGATGGCTTCAAGTTGAGATATAACGAGTTTTGGATCCATTAGAATGAAGGTATGGATCAGGTATTGTCATTTATGAAGAGGTTAATGCTCTTGGCCTATATATTCTGTTTTTTTAAGGATTACATGTTGAAATATTGTCATTTACTTCTAGAGCTTTCATGATTTCTTTTGCTGTTTTATTCTAACATGCCATTACTCGTGGAGAGTAGCTTTCCGACTTCTTAAACAAGGTGCTGTTGCTCCAAGTGTAGCCTGTTCTGTACTGTGTGAGACTCGCATTATTATGGCAACATATCCTGGTACTAGGTGTGGCCTGAGTTTGAATGCTTTGTGAGAAGATGATGAAGCGCTTGAGCCGTGTCAAACCCTGAAAAAATTGTGGTCCACTCAATTAAAACCCGTGAACCTACCATGTACATTTTGAGCCAGTGAACCTATCATGTACCTCATTAATGAAACTAATATGCAGCATCGGAACACAACAGGACAGAGGTTTGGATGGCGATGGTCCTGATGGATGAATCTCTATAATGCTGTAACGCGAGGATGGGTGATAGACAACTAGACAATTTTGAACCTGGGTATTGCTTCACGGTATGCTGAGTCCCCTTAAAGATTAGATTTCTATATCGAAACTGACAGGATTGTGTGTCTTCAATAGAAATGGCGGTCATCCTTCCAATGAGATATCGTATCCTTCTACATTTTATGGCATAAAAAAGTATTGCTGCAGGAGCAAAGGAATGCTATACGATGTCTTGGGGTAGAAATCCCCATGCTATTATCCGCCCATGAAACTTCGGGGCTAAATCATACCAAACCATAAGACATTCGACCTCCAGCCCTAGCCAACCAGCTATCTCCTTCCTTTTAAATGTTCTTGAGCACGACATTCAATTGTGCATTGCAGACACTTGATTTTATCAAGGAAGATATCAAACATTACTTTGCTGTCTTTCTCTTTTCTGGTTAGTTCTGTCTATCAATTGCCATCTCTGTGAAGCATTCTAGTTCCAAAACTATTTTGGATAGGTCTGGTCGTGTTACTCGAAGGCTCACCAATGCTATGAGTCCTATAGTGTTGTTGTTGGTATAACGTTAAAGACCCTTGGAGGCTTATCCTGCCGGTAAACGATCTCCTCCCTCGTATCATCATCCAGTTTTTGAATTCTAAAGGATATCACGCGGTTTCCTGTGGGTATACTAGTTCAGGTATAAATGGTCTGTTTTAAATCTGATTCGAAAAGTAAATATTTCCAGCACGAAAATCAAGAGTGAAGAGATAGAGCCTTAAAGTTCATGTGATATTGTCAGTGCAACGGATTTTGCCCATCAGAGCTGAACCACCAACTTCATGTTTGTCTTCTCTTTCCTGTGTTTTGTACTTGGAAAATTGAAGTGGATCCGTAATTGAGCACCAAAAGTATTGAAAGGACTTAAATTAAAAAGTTTGAGTAACAAATAAAAGAGACTAAACATCTGTTGTTTTTAGAGAGGGCTTAGAGTTTTTTTTTTTAAAAAGGGCATCACGTTGATTGTTGAAGGATGATGATGCTGTTAAAATCGAGACAAAGGAAGCGAAAATGAAACCTTAGAAAAAGGGCATATATATATATATATATATATATATATATAGTAAATAATGTAATGTATTCCAAGATTGTTTGTCACACTGCTTTCAGCAATTCATGAGAAACCGTGACAAAAAGTGCCAAGAGAGAGATACATAGCGAATAGATTCTTTTAATTTTATATTCGTTTTCAAATTATAATTATTTTAAGAAATATTAAATTAATATTTTCTTAATGATTTTTATAATATTTTTAAGAAAATCTTAATATGTTAACATTAAAAATAAAAAGAATTAAAAAAAGAAAAATTATCTTTAGTGCAAGTGATGCAAGTAAAGGAATATCCTTTTAATGAAATAAATTTCTACCTTTTCTGTATCTCTGTTTATTCATCCTGTGACATGTGATGAGTATCCGAAAGCTTTGTTTGTCTTGATTGCGATTCTGACTTGAGCACATCAGCTATAGGCTATAAGCCAAAAACTAGGCTCCCGCTCTGTATTTAGCCGCAAGCAACTGCAAAAGGGCATCGGGGTTTGCAAACCAGATTGAGTAGAGAACAACAATGGCGAAGAAGAACAAACCAAGTCTTTCGCTTTCTCACTTTGTTGGGGTAGTGGTTTTTTCTCTCTTCTTCTTTCCAAAATCCGTTTTGGGTGGGAAACAAGAGCTACGTTTTGGAAAAAATGGTGAGTTCAAAATACTGCAAGTGGCAGATATGCACTTTGCAGATGGTAAGACCACGCCTTGCCTTGACGTGTTCCCAAATCAAATGCCTTCTTGCTCTGACCTCAACACTACTGCCTTCGTTGAGCGCATGATTCAAGCTGAGAAACCCGATTTTATTGTTTTCACTGGTACACTTACATCTGCACTCAGTAACTTTTTTTTTTTTTCTGATTCCAAATTTATGTTATTGGTTCTGATTCTTTTTGTCTATGTATGATTTTATTTTGAAATTTGGAGAAAACCCGGTTGTTAATTTGTTTACGTTAGCAAGTTTCCTAATTTGCTAACAGTATATGGCATTTAGTGGCTAAGCTTTAACAAGTATGTTCCTTTCACAATCTAAGCTAATGGAAGTATTATTTGCACTGTGGCCAATAGGGGATAACATCTTTGGCTTTGATGCCACCGATGCTGCAACATCACTGAATGCTGCCTTTTGGTCAGCAATTGAATCGAACATCCCATGGGCTGCTGTTTTGGGGAACCATGATCAAGATTCTACTTTGTCAAGGGAAGGAGTCATGAAACATGTTGTTGGCCTTAAGAATACTCTCTCTCAAGTCAACCCTGCTGAGGCTCACATCATTGATGGTTTTGGGAACTATAACCTGGAGATTGGCGGGGTTAAAGATTCATGTTTTGAAAACAAATCAGCTCTTAATCTTTATTTCCTTGATAGCGGAGACTATTCCACCGTTCCGGCAATCCCTGGCTATGGTTGGATCAAGCCCTCTCAGCAGCTTTGGTTCCAACGCACTTCTGCAAAGCTTCGGGTAATAATTACCACTATTTTTTACAGTCGAAGTAATCAGTAGGTCATTCTATGAGCTACTTTTATCATTTATTAGTAAAAAGGACCACTACTTTGTCTACACACAAATAGAATAGACATTACGCAGATAGTTTTAACTTGAAATGAGTGCAATAGCTTAAATGTGATCTGTTGAATGGCCATTTTTCCCTTTTCTCTTCAGAGAGTCTACATGAGACAGCCAGAGGCTCAAAAAGGACCTGCACCTGGGCTGGTGTACTTTCACATCCCATTGCCTGAATTTGCAAGTTTTGATTCATCAAACTTCACAGGGGTGAGGCAAGAAGGCATTAGCTCTGCTTCTGTGAACTCGGGTTTCTTCACAACCATGGTAGAAGCTGGGGACGTGAAAGCTGTTTTCACAGGACATGATCATCTCAATGACTTCTGTGGTGAGCTTACTGGTATACAACTTTGTTATGCTGGGGGTTTTGGATACCATGCCTACGGGAAGGCGGGGTGGTCAAGGAGGGCAAGGGTGGTGGTAGCATCCTTGGAAAAGACAGAGAAAGGAGGTTGGGGAGCTGTCAAGTCTATCAAAACTTGGAAGCGCCTTGATGATGAACACCTTACTGCTATAGATGGTCAGGTCCTTTGGAGCAAGAGTCGTGCAGGTAAGTTCTTACTTAACAACCCTTAATTAATCATTTGCACATGTTGAAACTGTACAAGACAGACAAACGGATAGTGTCTCTCAAGGACATCGTTGTGGAGCATGTCACCAATAACTATTAGGAAATGCAATATACTGGAAACAGAAATTGCAGGTTTTGTCTTTGTATGTTGGCATATTGGTGCCTTGTGCTTTCTTGCTTGTGTTCTGGCAAATAATATTAACCAGTTTATTTACTTAAAGATCAATGACTTGTACTGCTGGCCGATACTAATTTGTGTTCATCTTTTTATTGAAAAGCTCTTCATTCACTTGCCCGTTTTCAATTGATATTAATTAGTTTCATCTTCTTATCCTTGAATTGTCATACTGCACTGTGCAGTTAATCGTCACTACCATGATCTACATGCTCATCAATATAGAAAATTTAGCATAGTTAGATGTGACCATGATCTACATTCTCATCAATATAAAATCTTTATCATAAGAAAAGATATAATGACGCCCATTGAAAGTTCAGGCTGCAATTACCTGTCTACATTACCTAATCCATTTCCTGCAATGAATCGTACAGTTGTTTCTTTTGTTTCAGATGTTTCGTAGTTTAGCAACAAAGTAGACAAGACATTGGCAATGCCTGTGGTGCTAGGTTGTTCGCTTTTGCTTTATGTTGCAAAAAAAAAAAAAAACCATGCTTCATTGTCTTTTTGGCCTTTCACTTGATTATGAAAAGGTATATCCCTGTAACAAGGTTTCCCCCTGTCTATCTCCTTTCTTACCAAAGTGAGGCACCTTTTCAGCAGTTATGGAACTTCCTTCTACATCAGTTGCTTTGTGTTTCTCAGGTGTCAGTAACTGTTGCATATGTTCTTATTGGGCAGGAGCTGGTGCATTCCTGTTTTCTGTTTCTTGTCTTCCCTTCTTTGTTTACTTTTTTTTCATTTGCTTGAACAGGGTTACGTAGAAAGAAACAGGTTGGTGATGCTGAGTGATGAGCACATGAGATGGCTTACCACGAGGAAGTAAGTTTTGAATCAATTTAAGTGGGAATGTTTCACATATTTTGTAACGTTATTCATAGATTTTGATATACATGTCCTTGAAGTAAATGAAAAACGTAAAGGTAATTACAAAAGGCAATAAATGGATAATCATACAAAAGGCAATCAAGGCAATAAATGGAAGGTTCAAGAATTTGATCATAAAATGTAATATTTAACGGTCTGTGGAAATATGATTACTAGATACGATAGCCTGTATCTTGCACACTGAGATGTTGAGTGCAATTGAATCTGGCATGTTGTGATCCAACAGGCTGTATCTTGAGTCAATATGGTTGATTACACCAAACAACATATTGAGTCCTGCCGTCCTGGAGTCAACTTATTAATCGAAATGTAATGAGCATCTTGTTTTTGGTTCTTAACAAACAAAATAACGTAGGCTGCTGGACACACATAAGAATCTGGGAATCAAAGGATCATGGAGCTTTTGGATTGTTTCTTCATTACTGATGTGGGAATTTTTCAATGCCTATGACTGAAAACGAAATTGAAGGTATCACGACAGGGATGGCTGAAATTCTGTCATCCTGCTCAAACAGGCAGTCATGCAGGTGTGCAATATTCAGTCCTTTTTTCGCGATATCCAATCATGAGGAATATGTCAAGGTTTTTCTACAATGTATTAAAAATGCTATAGAAAATCTTATGAATCGTGTGAATATTGTCAAGGAAAAGGTATCAAAAGACTAAATGTCTTCGGTGGAGAAGCCACCTTAGCGATACATGCAACTCTATCATATAAAGATGAAGGTAAAAGATGTTTCGATATTACAAATATTTTTCAAAATAGCATATTTGTAAAATTAACACGGTTTGACTGGACACACCCTCTAACTTGCGCCGCTTAAAAACACAGTTCACAATCCTGTAACCTGTAATTCAAATAAAATATTTATTAAATATTATAAAAACTAACGCATATCAATTTATTATATCTAAGAGTACGAGACTGGCAACACATCGTATTACTCGTCGGATTTTGAAACAAGTAAACTTGTCTGCCAAGGAATGATATAATGTCGACTGTTTCGAAAAAGAAATCATGAACAAACTTTCTGGGTTTGAATTCAGACGCAATTCCCATTGTGAATCCGGTTTGAATCATTGATGAGTGGATGACTATGCTTCGGGCATGGAATTCTAAAGTTAAGTATTACCTGAGAAATTAAATGGAAGATATATCCATGCTCCTTGCTTCTATTACTGACCAACAACAAAAGGACAAGTTCACACTCTCTTTTGCGAGGCTTATCGAGCCAACAATTGCTGACTGGCTGTGGCTTATGCTTTTAAATAACATAACGCTTTTAAGATATTATTTATATAATTTTGTTAATATATTTTTTTGTTTGAAGGTTTTTTGAGTTTGAAATTTATATATATATATATATATATATATATATTATTTTATTTTTAATTTTTATTAAATAAAATAAATAAAATAAAGATGGTAAGATTCGAATTCATGACTGTTTGGTTAACAAAGCTTTAATATCATATTAATATAACTATCTTATTCAATAATTTAAATTTTTAGATGAGATTTCAAAATATGATTTATATAATTCTTTTTAATAAATGACGTTCTTTAGCTAAGTCATCACTAATGATGAAAATTAGCTAAATAATGTTTTCTTTTCTAAGAGAGGGATTGTTTTCATAAAAAAAATAAAATTTAAGTTGATTCGAGTTATTTTTTGTATTTTTTTATTGATTTTTTTTTAATTTCGTCATTTAACATTCGGTTGATTGAGAATTGAATTTTATAATTTATTTTGATTTGATTTCTACGAAGTTATTCCAGTTACATATGACTTAGATTGTGGGTTTGACAGATTAACCCAAGTTAATTTGAATTATTTATTTTTTATCTTATTTTTTTAATATTTTTTTCAATTTCATCAGTCAACATTAAGTTAATTGAGAATTGTATTTTATTTTTTTATTTGTTTTTTATGGGTTATCTTAGTCCTATAATCCGGGTTGTTGATTTGACAAGTTAACCAGAATTGATCTAAGTCAATCCAATATATATATTTGTCTTAATATTTACAAAAAAAATTATTGTTTTGAATTTTTTTAATCAAACTATATTTTAAAAAGTCATCTTATCCAACTAAACCCTAATTTAGAAGAAAATAAAGGATGAGAAAATAGAAAGATATATTGCCATATTATTTTATTATGGTCGTGTTTATGATCAAAATTATGAATTTTTCATGTGAACTCAAGTCAACAGGGATTAATATAATATAATATATTTTTTTAAAAAAATATCTTTATTATTCTATAATTTAGTTAAAATTACACTTACTTTTCTACTGAGTCTTGAAAAATTAAAGTTTGCATTCCAAATCAAATGAAAATTTCAAATATGGTAAAAAAACCAAAATATCTTTTTATATATATATAATGAAAATCGTTCCAAACAACATATCTAACCCCTCCATCTCTTCTACCGACAGCTTCTCTCTTATCCCGATATTTCTCTCTTTCAAAACCCAAAATCAATCCAAAAAAAATTATTGGTTTTAATTTTTCTCTCATTCAAATAGTTTTTATGTGAATTTATCTCTCCCCGCAAAGCTCTGGTGATAAAATTTCAAATTAAAACTCAGGAAGAACCCTAATTTTTTAATCTTTGCCAATTAATGGAGAAAAAAAAATTGATTCCAAGATTTCAATATTCTGGTTCTCCCAACAATGGAAGCTTTCACTTTCAGATTGCTCAAGTACTGGAGAGGTGGAGGTGGTGGTGGTGGTGTCTCCAAACAGAGCTGGTGAGAATGATGACGATGGTGGGCCGCTTTTTTACTTGGAGTTTGCGTTCTTGATGGATAAGAGGAAGGAGGAGACGACAAAGAATAGAAAAAAGCTTGGTCTTTGTTGTGAGGTGGAACTTGTTCTGTCATCAAAGATAAAGACGAATCCACTTTTTTTCGAATTAATTATTAACAAATGCTTCTGTGGATTCTTGTTGTCAGATCACAACACACAACATCATTTGTGTTCTTACAACAGAAACTGTGAAGCGAGCAGGCATTCAATTAGTACAGAAAGTGACTCAGAAGAATAAGTTTGGGCTGTAACAAATGAATCCCTAGCTGGGAAAGTCAAACAATGGGTGTTCGGGAGCAAGAAGGGGTGTTCGGGAGTAATTGTAGTTTTTTAAATTATTTTTTATTTAAAAATATATTAAAATAATATTTTTTTTATTTTTTAAAAATTATTTTTAATATTAACGAAACACTAAAAAAATATTAATTTAAAATACAAATATTTTTAAAATACAGGTGATTTTAAAGACCATAAATTTAATAATAATTCGTCTTTGACTTAGGTTTTTATTTGGAGAAAATAAAAATAAGTATTATTTTTGTTATTTTTTGATTCAGAATTAGTTTATTCTTTAAATAAAAAATAATAGTAAATTTATAAATAATTAAATAATTTTTATTGAATTTATTTGGGTGTGGAATTACAGAAAGTAAAGTAAGTATTACGTATAGGAACGAAAGTTTACTATATATGTTTTTTAAACTTGATTGATATGTGCAATTTTAATTAAATTTCTAAGATGTTAGAGGTAAAAATAATTTTTCATGTTTTAAATTTCATGTTTAATCTTTTTATAACTCTCTTTATATTTTGTCCCATTGAGGCTGATTAAGGCCAGCCAAAAAACAAATAACAATACCGATATATTTTTATGCGCAACAATTGATTTTTAATTCGGTTCAGAGGGGCTGGGAATCGGGACTATTTTTTTTATCTATAATTTATTAGAGTTGTTTAAGATTAAGAGTGCGGTTGCGATTGTTTTTTAAAATATTTTTTATTTAAAAATATATTAAAATATTTTTTTTTATTTTTAAAAATTATTTTTAATATCAACGCGTTAAAATAATTTAAAAATATAAAAACAATATTAATTTTAAAACATAAAAACAAATAAAAAATATATAAGACATGATAGTTTTAAGTATTCAACTTCGGTTGCAATAAATATACTGAAAAAGGAGTATGCTAGAACCTTGTGCAGCCAGAGTGGGAACGCTGTTAGGATCGCTCTTGGCATCACCTTCTCCTTTCCAACCCCATCCAAGATTTGATCTTCATCTGATGATTAAAAAGAGGGTCGCATGCTAGCTAGCTGCCTCGTTGAACACGACTCGGTCAAGAAAACCACATTATATAACCTGCTCCTTGTTGACTCTGCGTTCCAATTCCGTGTTGCTTTGTGCTTCATCTCTTCCTGACTTCCTCTATTTAAATTCAGCCGTCTTCCTATCATCGATCCAACACATCGCATCCAATTCTCTCTTAATTAGGCTAAACTTGGCCAAACACCCCGCTTCATCATCTTCTCCTACATATCAGCCCAATGGCCACCTCCAAGATAGTAGCACCCTTATGCTTGATGGTTCTCGTCTTCGGCCTTTGCTTGCCAAAGGCTCAATCTCAAGATGTGTGTGCAGGAGTCGAACGCCCCGATCCAGAGACAATTCCATGCACAATTAACTGTTTTGTTCCTGACCCTGTTTGTGGAACTGACGGTGTCACATATAGTTGTGGTTGCCTTGACGCTTTCTGCCATGGCGTTGATGTCGTCAAGGAAGGGGAGTGCTAGGCCCAAGACATACGCACTCGTGTCCATCAAATGCTAATGTCCGCCCCATGTCCTTCCCGGTTGTCTTCTAAAATTCTGTAATAATGTGTATTCCTTGAAATCATTTCAAGCTGTTTGGAATATCAGTTGTATGTGTTGTTATTAGTTTTGGCAATGATGCTTTTGCCATGCTAAATTTATGTAACGGAATAAGGACGCAGCAGTATTATTAATTAGTACAATATTGATGAATTAAAGGTTGGATGAGTATGATTCATGAAAGCTTTTAATATTAATTGTAAAGGTTGTGGAGTTGACTGCCAGTACAATCGATCCAATTTTTTCCGGTAATAATCGGTGCTGAGGCACAAAAATTACATTAAGATATAATATAATATAAGATCGTATATAAATGTATGGATAGTCATATCATTTTTATGAAACGGATTTTTGGTTAAGATAACTACCCAATTATCAGATGAATTGGACCGGACAGGATATGGATGTTGCACCTTCACCTTTAATGATACCCTATAAATTTAAGTTATTTAGGAGTAATATTTATGTGTTGAATAATTATTTAATTTTTTATTTTCAATTTGTTTTTTTAGCTAAAATGACTGGTAACTAATAGCTTGATATGAAAAGTCAAGATAGCTTATAGTTGACAGCATGTTATGAGAAATCAAATACTTTCAAAAGATATTTTTTAATGAATATGAGAACTATTATATGCTTAAGTTAATAACTTTGTAAAGAGTAAAAGTACAAATATATTTTATAGAGATTGACCCTAAAAATATATATGCTAAAAATATTGAGAATAAACATATTGTGAACCTTGAATTTGGTAGATTTATGCAGTATTTATAATCGATGAGTCTTGTCCTTTTATGGAGAGGAGATGTTGAAGAATCATTGCACTCCTATAAATTAATGTGATATTTTAAGTTGTATTTCATTCAAAATAATATGCATTAGATCAGTATAAAATATTAAGAGACCTATATGAGTCCTAAGAAAAACTTGTAAAATTGCTTAGTGAAGTAAATTTGTTCAATTTTTTTTACATGAGAAAAGGGGTAAAAACTTTTGGGTAACTTATAAAAGAGCATGTGTAGTTATGTGAATCATATTTGAAAAAAAAATTAAATATGTAAAAGAAAACCATAGAGTAATCTAGACTTTAAAAAAAAAAAATGTCTAGAGTAAGGAAAGATATAAAAGATTCCATGTGAGAGAACGTTTTTGAATAGCTAGCTAGGGAAACCCATGACTATGTTATTTGTTCAGGATGTTGATAGTATTTATAACTTAATTATGCATTTAAAACAAAAGGGCTTAATAATGAATAAATGACATAGCCTAAGGTCAATATGACATTATGTACGAAAAGTTAAGGATTAAGATCATGTATGTTTATTTAATCATACTTATTAAATCCGTCTAAATAAATTCAAAGTAAATGAATATTTTATTGTTGCACTTTAACATTAACTTTAAAGTGAAATGGAGTACGTGCTCACTTTTTTCTTTCATTTATAATAGTTGGTTTTAAAACAAAAAAAAAGTTAATATTTTCCTTCTCATATAATATAAACAATTATATAATTAAATTTGATATAAATAGTGAGATTTCTGTTTCCCGAACATGAGATGTTCATTTAAAAATAAAATAAAATTGGGTGAATACATAACAATTTAAAAACCAATTAACAAGAAAGGTTCAGCTAACATGAATTCGATTTGGCCCCCAAGAATTCATGATGAGAATTTGGAAAAAGTCTAAGATTAGATTTTAATTAAGAGAACAAATTGAGAATTTTCCCGGGTCCTTGCTTCTATATTTGACCGATAACAAGGCTTCCGAGGATATTAATTGAATACTCATCAGTTGCTTGCGCTTGTTAGTATGTGAGACTTGGTAACCACGGGAGCACCAAAATCAACAAGCAATGCTGACGGGCTGCGGCCTGTAAGAATTCAAAACTGATCAACAGAGAAGATGGTACCATATTGATCATAATATAGAAAACATATGATCAAATATTTAATTTGATTTGCCAATTAATATGGCAGCAGTATGCCTATGGAAATGATAGTAATATAGATTATCTTTGTTTAGTTGAATGATGGTTAAGAGCCAGGTATCTTCCTTTTTAGATGGACTCGATAACCATGTAATTGTAAATAGAGCAGCCACAGTGGGAACGCAGCGAACGCTGTTAATTAGGCTTTTGTTATCGTCTTCTTCTTTCCAACCTCAATCAAATTTTGATCTTGATCAGGATTCAGGATATTTACAATGGATTGCAGCTTCCTTGTTGATCAAGATGAATTCGTCAAGAAAACCACATTATATAATTGGCCTTCTTTGACTCTGCGTTCCACTACATGCGTGTAGCTATGTGCTTCATCTCTTTTCTAACGCAGCTTCCCTTATATATATATATTCGTCCATCTTCCTCTCATCCAACACCCCACATCCAATTCTCTCTTTAGCCTGCAGAGTTTAACAAAGTTAACCATCTGCTTAGTATATATATCTTTCTCCGACATACCAGCCCCAATGGCCACCTCCAAAATCGTAGCACCCTTATGCTTGATGGTCCTCGTTTTCTGTCTTTCCTTGTCAATGGTTAAATCTCAAAGTTACGGTGTGTGTACAGGAGCCGCACGCCCCGATCCAGAAACAATTCCATGCACAATTAACTGTTTGGTTGCTGACCCTGTTTGTGGGACTGACGGTGTCACCTACACTTGTGGTTGCTATGACGCTTTCTGCCATGGTGTTGAAGTTGTCAAGAAAGGGGAGTGCTAGGCCTCGACACTTGTGTCCATGAAGTGTTAATGCCCGCCCCATCGTCCGTCTCAGTTGTCTTCTAAAGTTCAGTAATAACGTGTTTTAGCACTACTTGAAATCATTTCAAGCAGTTTGGATCAGTTGTCTGTTGTTGTTGGTTTGGCATTAGTCGTGCCATGCTTTTATGCAAGTACCGAATAAGATTCAGTTGTGTTAATTAGTACAATTAAAATTGATGAATAAAGATGGGATATGCTGTTCATGAAAGCTCTTAACATTTTGAAGGTGGTGATTGATTATATATACATGCAGGTCATCGATCTTTTGTGATCAGTTCATGGGGACAAGCCCCAACTGCAAGAATGTTGGAAGAAAACTCAATCATGTCCGAAAATAGGAATTATAATTATTTGTGCACCCGATTTGTCAAATTAATTGATGGAAATCATTGAAAAAGAAAAAAAAATACTTCTGGTCCAGTCTTTTATGAATTAAACTATCAAAAATCAAGCTCTATCTTGAGCAAATCAAATCCTGCGTGCACGTACACTCGCACTTTGTTCTCGTCTATATTGGGATGCATGTTATTTTTTAATTTGTTTTTTAAAAATATTTTTTATTTAAAAAAATATATTAATATAAATCTAAAAAAAATACAATCCAACTATACTTTCAAAACGGCACATTAATTAATAATTAAAATACATGTGCAAGGTGATCAAATCCTCGACAGGATGCTGCAACAAAAATGGGAACAAATGGATCCTTTCAAAATTCCAAACTCGATCGTTATGTGCACACAAATCAATATATATCACCACTAAAAACTAAAATAATTGGCGCCTATTTAATTCGTTGGAAATAAAAATAAATTTAAAAATATCATTTATAGATTTATGACTATTGATTTATCAATAATGCAAAATCCGTTGATGGAATATATTTTTTTATTAATTCATATTAGTATCGTTATCGTTATGATGATTTATTATTAGTCTCCTGGTTATCTGCATTTCGTTCATCTTTATCATTATCATCCTTTTCTTGCTCATTCTCAATTAGAAAAATATTAAAAGTTGATAATAAAATTTATAATAAAATTATCCCGTCATGTTGGAATGCTACAGGCTATATCTTCAGCTAAGAAGACATCTTTGAATCCTAGAAATGTAACGAGCATACATCGATAAAGAATTTTGAAATTCATTTCTGATAAATTTTGAAATTATTCTTTTCAAATGCATTTTTAATTTTAATTTCTGATAAAAACTGGTTAGAAATGAAGATTATTTTAAGAAAAAATGATTAAATTGTTATGGAAAAGGGAATAAATTATAAGCAATGATGAAAATATAGAGATTCATTTTTTATTTTTTTAATCAAAGGCATTGACTAATTATTTTTCTAGAAACACATAGATTAAATAATTATTTACTCATCTTGGGAATGCGCAGTAGCATTCATAGGAAACGTTTCCAATTTGCAGGATTTCCAAGGTCAAATTAACAGGCCAAAGACTACAACCTGAAAAAATTGAATACAGCATTAGCATTTCTAGCTAAAGATTAAAAAACGCCATCTGTTTAGAGAATGAACTGATTATTTAACTTTCTGGGTTAGACCAAATGTATTCAGCCGCAATTACCCCTGTGAATCCGATTTGAGCCCCAGGAATTTATGAGCAGATGACTGGACTTTTGAAAAAGCTCAAGGTTAAATTTTACTTGAGAAATTAAATAAATGGAAAAATCTACCTGGTCCATGCTTCCATTATTGACCAATAACAAGTCTTACGAGGATATCTGAATAGTACTCATCAGTTGCTTGCGGTTGTTAGGACGTGAGACTTCTGCACCACAGAGAAGCACCAGAATCAACAAGCAATGCCGAATGGCTGCGGCATGTAGGAATTCAAGACTGATTAACCGAGAAGAGATACCATAATATTGTTGTAGTATATGGTTAATAGAGAGATGCCGGAGTAGAGCGGAGAGGAGACAGTGAGGGGAGCGGAGCCAGTGAGGGGAGCAAAATTACTAATACCTCTTGTATCACGATAGTTTACTATAAATACACATTATATAACTCTAATTTAATATATAATGAAATATAAATCCTTGTTTACGTGGACGGAGATACATTGTCAAACCAC
Source organism: Populus deltoides (assembly GCA_015852605.2). Taxonomy (NCBI): domain Eukaryota; kingdom Viridiplantae; phylum Streptophyta; class Magnoliopsida; order Malpighiales; family Salicaceae; genus Populus; species Populus deltoides. The sequence goes on along the minus strand of CM027583.2, from coordinate 8,012,980 downwards.
CTTAAACACATCTGTTTTCTTTCTTAATTTATTGTTTTTGCAATATTCATCATTATTGTTGTAGGTATCTAAACCTAACTACAATGTCAGGTATTTTTTCTACAAAATTTAACACGGTCAAGCTTAATGAATTTGATAATTTTGGATTATGATAGAGTAAGGTGAATGATATGTTAGTGTAACAGGGCATGGTAAAGGCGTTATACAAAAAGCATCGTGAAGGAATGAACGATGTATATTAACAGGAGCTGGAAGCGAGGGTTGTGGCAATTATCAAGTTTTGTTTAGATGATGATGTGATGTATTATGTTATGGAATCATCGGCGGTAATTTTGAAAAAAAACTAAAAAGTTAGTATATATCCTGTTTGGTCTTAAGATGTTTAAGGAAACATATCTGAATTAGCATGTGAAAGTGTTCGGTCCATTCATTAGTAATTTCAAGCGAATTAATGTGAAATTTGATAATCAAACTAGATATTAATGTTATTAAATTCCCTACCTGCTTCTTCCATGTAACAAACTTTGATACGGAGGACTGAAACACATTGTCAATTAAATATTTTGATTTGTTAATTAATATGGCAGCAGCCAGCCTGTGGAAATCATATAGTAATGTAGATTAACTTTGTTTAGTTGAATGATGGCTAACAGCTAGGTAGTAGGTACTTCCTTTGGAGATGGGCTCAATAACCATGTCCTGGTAGATATATAGCGCAGCCACAGTGAGAATGCTGTTGGGCTTCTGTTATCATCTTCTTCTTTTCAACCTCAATTGTTGAAGATGACTTTTCGTCAGGAAAACCACATTATATATTTGGCTTCTTTGACTTTACGTTCCACGAGTTGCTTGTAGCTATGTGCTTCATCTCTATCCTAACGCAGCTTCCCTTATATATATATATTCGTCCCTCTTCCTATCATCCAACACCCCACATCCAATTCTTCTCTTTACCTTGCAGTGTTTAACGAAACCAGCAGCTTAGTATATATATCTTTCTCCTGCATATCAGCCCAATGGCCACCTCCAAGATCTTAGCACCCTTATGTTTGATGGTCCTCGTTTTCGGTCTTTGCTTGTCAATGGTTGAATCTCAAAGTTATGGTGTGTGTGAAGGATTCGATCCTGAAGCACCTCGATGCGCAGTTAGATGCAGCGTTCCTGACTATGTTTGTGGGACTGACGGTGTCACCTACACTTGTGGTTGCAAAGACGCTTTCTGCAATGGTGTTGATGTTGTCAAGAAAGGGAAATGCTAGGCCTGTACATTTGTATCCATGGAGTGTTAATGTCCGCCCCATCGTCCGCCTCCGTTGTCTTCTAGAGTTCAGTAATAACGTGTTTTAGTACTGCTTGAAATCATTTCAAGCAGTTTGGATCAGTTGTCTGTTGTTGTTGGTTTGGCATTAGTCGTGCCATGCCATGCTTTAATTTATGCAAGTGCCGAATAAGATTCAGTTGTGTTAATTAGTACAATTAAAATTGATGAATAAAGATGGGATATGTTGTTCATGAAAGCTCTTAACATGTTGAAGGTGGTGATTGATTGCTAGGTAGTGCAATGGATCCGTGTGATTGATTATACATGCAGGTCATCGATATTTTGTGAGATCAATTGATCATGGGGACAACCCCCAGCTGCAAGAACGTGGGAAGAAATCTCAATCATGTCTGAAAAAAGGAACTACTCCGGGGCCAGATAAAAAAATTAATTTTAACGTCAAGGAAAGGAATACGTACGCATTGCTAAGGTTTTCTTTTTTTAATCTTATAAAAATTTCAAGCCGCCTTGTTTTATCATCATTGACCCGGTTAACCGAGATTTAGTTAAAATTAATAATTATATTTTTTAATTAAATTTTTATTTAATTATATAATAATTCGAGTTAATTTTTTGAATTAGATACATGGGTAATGAATCCAATTAATTGGATCTAATAATTTTATTTTTTAAAATTTTATTTTTGTTTAATTATACGATAGCTAGCAAAAATAAATACGTATATGAAAATGATTGAATAAAATTTTACTTGTTTGAACCAATTCTTTATTATAACTGAATTCAATTATATTAATGTTTAATTTGAATTCATTTCATAAATAAATTGAATCTATATATTTAAAACATATAGAATTTAATTCATTTTGTTTCATATATTATCCTTGTCAACTTTTTTGTTTTGAAAGGTCTCTGAAAATAATAAAGATGGATAGATGTGTATTAAAAAAAATAGTTTTAACATTAAATTTCTCATTATTAAATTTAGAGGTGACCTCTAATTTATATTTGTACAATTTTTAAAGATTGAATTTTATTTAGAATTTAATTTCTAACACTCAAAATATTTTAAATATGAGACTTCTTTGAAATTTTTGAATTGAATTCAATTCATAGGTTTTAAACATGTTTTAAGAAAGAAATGCTTGCTAATATTACAAAAATGTATATGTTATAATCTCACTTAGAAAAAGTAAAAATTGATTTATTTTTTATTAAATTATATCCGAAATATATTTTTCATTAATTTCTTAAAATGAATTTCAATTAAATAATTTCAAGGCTTGCTTTAACTTAAACAAAATATTTCAAGACAATGTCATTCCATCTTATTTTTTAAAAATACCAAGATAGCATTTTCTAGATTGAAAATAGTAGCCTAATTAACCTATAAAATTTATGATTTGAATTACATGACTTGCTTGGATTTAATAATTTTTTTAAGAATTTACCATTCATTCAATTATACAATACTAAAAATAAAAATTCACAAGAAAATGAACAATTAAAATTAAAATTAAAATTAAAGATGAAAAATAATCTTATTAAAACTAAAGTCTAAATTAAATTTTATTGAATTTAAATTTAAACTTAAGAGGAAAAAATAACAAACAAAAAGAGTTCAGTGTGGGCCTGTCAAGGGAGGTCCAATCATGGGCCCTGACAAAATGGGTTAGACAGAGTTACCTGATCTTTGTTTTTTTTAAATTAATGATTTTTTATGATTTTTCTTTAAATTTTTTAATTTATATTTAAATTAATATTCATTTTCTCTTCCATCTTGTTTGGTAAGTTTCTTTTAATTAACAATCATTTTTTTTAATTATGCATTTAAATTTAAAGTGTCTTTCCTATCTATCTATATATATATATATATATATATTTATCTTTTGTATAGATAAATTTTATTTTTGAAAATAAAAAATTCTTTATTTTCATATAAAATTTCTAATATGTGCAGCTTTGTATGATTTTTTTTTCAATCAATTTAATTTGTGTCTCTATTTCTTTATCGTTTGCTTAAATAAAATAAATTTAGCAAATATAATTGGGTAAATATCTTGTCTTTTGAGATTAAACATCTTGATCTACATCTATTTTTTAATTTTTTAAATTTTATTTTTAGATATTGTTTATGACTTTTTATTTATTTATTCACAAACATGGTTCTTGATTTATTTGATTATATGCATGCATAAAAAAATTATTTGAACTTAAATTTTTTAAACTATAAAAATACATTAAAAAGATTTGTATATATAATTTTTTATAAAAAAATAAAAATATATAACCTACAACAAAGAGGGAGTCACGTAACCAGTCGATCCCTAATTGTCATATATAGTATATAGTTATCTCCGGCTCCGCATAAAGAAGAGAGAGTACTGTCTGCTTTTGCCTCCAGGGTCTATCTGTTGAACGCAGAATATGGCTATTAGGATTAGACAGAATCGTGTTCTTGATCATTTCTATGGCTTTACTAGAGGGAGCAACCTCGGAAACAAATACAAAGTCGGAGATGATACAAATCTTACCATGAGAATTGGGTTAGTGGTAAGAAGTTTGAGGTTGGAGTTTCATTAGGTAGGCATATATATGATTCTTTTAATTTTCTTTGGATTATTTATCTAGAAACTAGTGAACATCTATACGTGGAACACTGTCAAATAAGCAAGTGGTTTAGGAGGCAAAACAATAAAAAATAGTAGTTTTAGATAATATTAAGACAAAAATAAATTAGCTGACTTTTTTCTTTATTTTAATAGATAATCTCAATTTAAAAATACATGTGAAAGGGATGTATAAACTGCGACAGAAATGGGAAATAATGGATGGATGCTTACAAAATTCCAAGCTAAATCGTAGAGTGTATACAAACCAAAATATATTATTGTCGCTGAAAACTTTGGAGATCGTATGTTATCACCTCGACCGGCATTCATTCAAAACAAAGCAATCACCTTTGACCGAAGCATAAAAAAAGCTGGTGAGATTCAAAGCAATCACCTCGATCGGCATAGTATGTAATGAATAAATTAATTATATGAATGCTGAAATAAAGGGCTAAGCCGAAGCTCAAGTGCCAATAATCCATGCATGTTTGGTCTTAAATTTAAATTACAAAATTAAAAATAAAGAGGATTTTTATTTTATATACTTTTCACATCAAAGTGAAATAAAATATACTTAATTTACTGGGAAAAAAAAAAGAGAAGAGAAATATATAGTAATTGTTTTTTCCTTTCATTCCGTGCCTGTTGAATGTAGAACATACATAAATTGAGTTTGAAGGCATCAGAATTGAGATACAGAATGAAACATCTCAATACAATTCTCTCTCTTTGTAAAATAAATATTCATTAAAATTTCTGCGTCAAAACTCATCTAAACTTGGCTCCTTCAGACCTCTGCACGTCAAACATCTCACATCCCACTCCGAATTTGCCCCAGGAGAGACAACGCAGCCCAGTGCATTCTTGAGGATTTCTTTCCGGCTAGCCCGCGAGGCGAGCCTTCTCGTTAATAGCTCTTAATCTTAAGCTTAACCTCTCTCTTGTTTTTTTTTTTAAAAAAAACAATTTATAATAAATTCTCCTTAAATAGTTTTATTAAAATAATTATTCAATTATATCATACTTTCCAAAAATATCAGAGTTTTTAATGGTAATATTAATAATTATTTTATAATTAATTATATATTAATCTAATACGCATAGCTTTTTGTTTAAAAAATTGCCCATTAATATTGAATAAGAATATAATATCTATTATCTATTATTATGAATTTTTTATATAATTTTATTGGATTTATTATTCTTACATTTATTAATATAGGTGAATAAAAATGATTAATTCATGATTTTTTTTTATTTTTCACTAAAACTTATTTTCATGATAATAATAATTTTTATTAAAATTAATTATTCTAATACAAAAATTCATTAAAAAAATGCATGAATGAGGAAAAAGAGTTTCTGATTTAAGAAGATAAAAGAAATTCCTCTTTAATTTAAGTGATTAGAATCTTGATGCATTTTTTAAGTATCATTAACTTTTATTCAACAAAGCATGTTATTAATAAATGAAATTTTATTATAAAAAATGAGAAGATAATTTTCGCTAAAAAAAAGTGCATATTTTTACAGAATTTTAACTATTGCATCTCGTATCAATATCTATTTTAATTGCCAAGAAATTGAATAAAAATAATTTTTTAAAAAGTGATATGCAGTAGCGTGTGAACACAATGCTAGTTTATTATATATTTTAAGATGTGCAATCACGAGGTCCACAATGACATGTCCTTGCCGGACTGTAAAAAGTCCGTCCATATTAATGCAAGCGCTCATCTCAATCTGACAAGTTCGTTTGCGCCAACAGAAATTTGAGAAAATGGATCTTCTCGAAGTAGATGATCCAGAGCTTAATCAGAAATGTATAAATAAATATATTAAATTAGTAAATAAAAATATTTAATTTATACATGCTTTAAGTTATTAATATCAAATAAAAATATAAAGTTTATACATGTTTAAAAATATAGAAAAGTAAAAATATAATTTTGATATATTTGTTTTAAATATTTTGATATTATTTTAATATACTATATTAAAAATAATTTTTTAAAAAATATTTTAAAAAACAACTATTATTAACTTTTTCAAATATCTACTAAAAAATTTATAGTAAAAATTATAATAACGGTAGTCCGCGCCACCACCTCCTGACCCCGTTGATTATTGGAGAGTTGTGCCGTTCAATAAATGCGACTCTTTCTTTCATCATTTGACTCTCCTTTTTATTTTCATCGGCAATTAATTAGACCTTAGCTCAGATCCACAGACATGTGGAGGCAGTCAAATGTAATTAAACTAACGATTGGTTACTTTTTCTAAATAAAGGAAATGGAAATAATAGAAACACATGGGTGAATTTTGAAAATATAAAAATTAATTGGAAAATTTATAAGATGTTTATGTCTCTTTAATTAAATAAATTTTTATTTTTTTATATTTTTCAATTCTATTCCAGAATACTAAATAAATACAATCTAAAAATTAAAACTCAATAAAGAAGAATTTGTTAAAAATGTTACGAAAACAATTTATTTGATATTTATCTCTTCAATTAAATAAATTTTTTTTAATCTATTGATTCTATCTCAAAACACTAAATAAATATAATATAAATATTAAAACCCAACCTTACTCGATTTGATTGACGGTCCACGAACTTTGAATCCAGGTCTAATAGATTTTTAACTCTGCGGATTCCACCGCTACACCCTCTACTCTGTGGGTTCCTTCCTTATCCTTTGACTATCCATAATATGTAAAAATATTGCTATCGGATTTGGAGGACTCTCTCTCTCTCTCTTATTTAAACATCCTCCTCTCCAAGTCACCACGGACGTCCTCCTCCGCCAGAACTTCAGCAAGAAACCAAGCTACTAACATGGCCACATCCATAAGAGTAGCCCAGTTATGTATCGTTATGGTCCTGGTTCTGGGCCTTTGCTTAACTATGGTGCAAGCGCGGCGTGGTAGTGTTAATCTGTGTCCAGGATCCGCCTCTCGAGGGACATGCACCGGCCAAATCAACTGCTTCCGCGCGGACCCTGTCTGTGGCGCTAATGGGGTCACTTACGGGTGTGGTTGTCCAGAGGCTGCTTGTGCCCGTGTTCGTGTTGTTAAGTTAGGGGCTTGTTAAGTGCCCACATATCGGTGGTCGGTATTTCCCTTCTCTCGGTCCATGTGCCTCTGCCGGCACCTGCTCCATGGCTCCTTTCATTTCATTTCTTTCAGTTCACTGGTATTGTGTTTTCTTTCAGTTCCTATTGTAAGGTTCTCCCCTGACTTTTGTAAGGGACAGGGGGAAGCTGGGATGTTGCCATCGTTAACAGTGTTTGTAATCGTGTAATAATCGAAGGCCGAACGGACGAATAAATAAAGATGTTATTTTTACGTAATTTTAGAAAATCTATCGAGAGTTTTCATAATATAACGAGATTGATAAAATATAAATCTATGAAACGTAATAAAAAAATTTATTTTTAGTATTTACAACATCCAATTTTTATATCTAACTTATTAGTTAATATTTTTTTTTGAAGATTTAATAATATAATAATTACTAATATTAATATTTTAAAACTTAACTTGACTTAACAAGTTAACCTGAAATTCGATCGATCATGCATCTTGATTGGGTTTTATATAATAAAAAAATATAATTTTAACTGGTCAATCAAACCCGAATAACTTGAGTCGATCCGAAACTCAAATGCCTTCATGTAACTTAGATGAGCACAACTTCTTTTCTTTTTTTAAAAAAAAAAAAAATCACTTCTTCTGTGTCTTTTCTCAAGAAGTTCCATGACACCTTGCATCAATTTCACAGGCCACGAAGATCTGACAGAAGAAACCTATGTATTTAGGTTAAGTGCAAGTCGTGAAAATAAGGCAATTTGAGTGCAAGCCATGGAAGGGTGCAAAAAATGAGTAATAGGAGACTTGAATACTTTCTAATCTATTTACTATTTACTTTTTTGTTATTTTAATTAGTTTGTTTTAGGACGTGTCTTTCATTTCAATACTGAATTCGTCGTGAGTTGTTAAATTTTATGTTTATTTATAATCTATAGTTAATTATGATAGATAGGTTACAAAACATTTTATCAAATTACATTGATCTTAGAATTCTCAACGGGAGAGAATTCAAACCTTTTGTATTGCTAACTTGCTTTGACAACGAACTCATCACTTTTCCTATGCATTTGTAGGTTACGGTAAACCTGGGTGATTATTTTGTTTGAGATTTGGTGTCTGCCGTGATGCAGGTGAAATGAAATAATTCAATCTTTTTTTATTTTAATGTTAGCCAGTTTAAGTGTATTTTAATTAATTTTATAAATTTTAAAATTAATAATTATATAAATTTCCGATACCTTTTTAACTGTGGAGCTCAGAAATAATTCAATCTTGATCTCTGCTTGGAGTTTTTTGGTATGATGGGGTTATCAACTTTTGACGATGATAAAAGAAAGAAAACGGGTACACTGTTGATAGAAAGGAAAAAAAAAAAGTAAAGAGAGAGAGAGAAAGAGAACACAATAAAGTATGGTTTTAATCAATTTCTGTTCGGTTTCAACTTGCTTTTTCTTTTTCTTTTTTTTTTTCACCTAATAGCTTTAATTAGTTATTAATCCGGATGATTCATTATAACCCAGATAAAACCCGGGATCCGGACACTATCCGGTTCAAACCGGGTCGGGTTTTAAAAATATGAATAGAGATATAATTGGAGCCGGTCACATTTATTAATTGACTCCCGTTAACAGTTCTTCACAAATTGAAGCCGGTCACCTACCCTACCCTACCCGAACCCCCAGCGGGCCATGGGCAGGATGGCGTCAAGACTGTCAAGACCGTTGTCGTTGTTTTGTTCCTTTTCCATTCCTCTAGGCATACCTTTTCTTGTTGTTCACCATACCAATCGCATCGCCCAATTCCCTCTCTTGCACGAATTCCTCTGCTTTCAAAATTCAATAGTCTGTAACAAGAACCCATTACCCCTTGCCTCCGTATCCATATTTTCCCATATTTTAGGGTTAGGGTTAGGGTTAGACCCACCGATCCCTAAATCCTAAACAAATTAATCCATGTCGAAACTTTCATTAATTTCCACCTTATGCATCGCCATTTTCTTATCCAGCCTCTGCTTCCAGATCGCGCGATCGGAGCCTGACGCTGCAATATTAATTCAAGAAGTCACGAACAAGGATGGAAAGGGTGAAGCTTGCGCAGGGTTAAAAGCACCCGCTTCATGCCCAATCAATTGTTTCCGTGCGGATCCTGTGTGTGGTTTTGATGGTGTTACTTATTGGTGCGGGTGCGCTGACGCTATGTGCAGTGGCACTCGTGTTGCTAAATTAGGGGCTTGCGAGGTTGGAAGTGGTGGCAGCGCTTCTCTTCCCGGTCAAGCACTTCTTTTGATTCATATTGTCTGGCTTATCTTGATTGGGTTTTCTCTCTTGTTTGGGTTTTTTTAATTTGACAATTTTGCAATTTGGCTTTGATTCTGTCATTTATTATTTATGTTGTGCCGAGGTTGAGATGGTTGGGGCTTGTCGAGATTTCCCATGCTTGTAAAAATATTCATTGAGTTAGTACCGTTATTTTTTCATTCTTTCTTACTGATGTTCTTATGGTTCTAAGTTACTCGATCATATTTTAATGGTTCTTTTTTTCTCTCCCTCCTCTTTTCTTTGGCCCCTTCCCTTGGGGGGCTTATTTCTTCTGTACTTATGGTTCTAAGTAACTCGATCATCTCGATGCATATGGGCATTGCATTCGAGGGATAGAAACCTGTGTTTTCACATTGAATGTTCTTCAACCTGTATTTTTATGGTTCCAATGCTGACTTGACAATTCAAATTGCGAGCTACTCCCATTCTAAGTGCCATTGCAAATTTACTACTGCAAGTTGATGTTTTTTTTTTTTTTAATCTTGGAGCATTTTCAGAGAATTAACAGGAGCTACATCCTGATAATCACTGTGTTGTACAATCTCATGCATAGAAAAGGGCCATAAAATTTGTTGAGCAAACTTTCAATATGAAATAATTAGGGTTCCAGGAAATGCTTCAGAATAAAATGACAATAGAACCACACCAAGCATGGTCAGTTGCACAAAATATTGCTAGTCTTAGATGTAAGAAGATATTACATAAGACGCAGAGATCAGATACAGAAGCAAGCACAATTGATAATTGCTTCTCCAAACACATATAAGCATTTAGGTTTTCTCCTTTCTTTTTGCTTCCATTTCTTTTCTTCTTTTTTGGTTGAACAGAGCTCGGTAACTAGACTTTGATACTACTTATAAGCAGATATGAATTTCATTTCTTTGTTGAAGTACCGAGTCTTGTCAGTACGAATGCTAGTTCAATGCATCTCAATATGATGAAAAACTGTTGGTTATCTGGATGATCACCATCCCCAGTTTGTCAGTGGATTGTCGATTGAACTCACCTGGTTTTGCTTTATTTATTTATTTATTTTTGTTGAATATGCAAGTCATTCTTTAACTTCGCAAGGAAACTCGAGTTGCACAAGTGACTGGAGGCCGTCTCGTGCCACAGATTGTCTTGTTTCCCAATAGCCACTTAATATCCCAAAGGTTTATTTTTACGAACTAACAGAGGTTGCCTGGAGAAACGCTGACCGAACTTCGATATTCCTACAATGCCAATGTTTTCATGTTGCGAAGAGTATTAGCATCCACTTCTGAAAGGATGCTGCTGTAAGCAAGTATATTTCATGGACACCTGTAATAAATCATAATCAATAAACTTCCAACTCATTCTTTCTCCAGAATAAACATATGTAAAACTCTTATCAACCAAAATGAAGCTCGTATAAATGTCAATCCTGTCATTTGATCCCCTGATTAAATGACCACAAGGATCAGTGGCAGTTAGCTACAAAGGGAAGTCATGCCTCATACTGGCCTCCTTTCACCAATCAGAATCAGAGATTTCGAATGTATTTTGCCAGTCAATGCTTCATATTGGCCTCTTTCCAAAGGACGTTTTTGCAGTATGTGTATGCAGAGACCACAGAAAGAAGAGTAGAGAACAATAGCTTCCAAAGAACTTTGATCCATTGAGACTAGCTCAACACATGTTAGCCTTTTTATCTATTTCTTATTTTCAGGGATGGTTTTGGTTCCGATTTTAGAGAGTCAGTTACTAACCATTTAGCTAGCTCGATCTCAAAACTGGTATATATTATTATATTTTGAACCATTTTAAGATTTATTGCTGATACTTTTCTGAATTTGGTGAAAATCTGAAAGAATATATCAATAAATCTTAGTATCCTGGTGTAGAAAAAAGCTTTTTATCAAGGACAAGAATACTTTCGAAAGTTTCAACTTATCATACGCTATGTAAATGGATAAACATTTAACCGTGAAGGTTATAGACAGAATAAAATTTAAGAGCTGTTTTGTTCTGGTGGAAGAGGCTGGCCTTTCTTTCTTTTAGGCCTTATCCATTTACCCTTATTCGAGGTTCCTTTTCGTTCAAGATAATCAGTAAAAAATAAAAAAAAATAAAAAAGCAAAGGAGAGGCAATAGAATCAAGTTCAAAGAAAACTGTCTGCTATCAGAATTCTTTTTCATGCACCTCCAGCTGTATAACCTGTATACTTCTAGCCTTAGGGCACGTGTAATATCATTTACAGTATAGTGCTTCCGAGAGTATTCCCAGTTAATGTGCTGCCATAGAAAGATAATAAAAATAATTATCCTAACGTGTTAAATGTGACGTCTTCAAACACTTACCAGTTTAGTTTTCAGATCTAAGCCTGTAAATGCGTGACAGAAGGGAAAAAACATAACTTGCACTAGTTACAATTACAAAGCATTGATGTAATCATGTTTCTTTCAATAAGTAGTTCTGAATAGTCAGTTATGAATTTACTACAACTAAATAAAAATTTATTTCAGATAGATTACGTGAATAGTCTAATAAAAATATTTATGAACTAGTGGAACATGTCTAGGCTCAAGAAAAGATTTGGTCGTGCTAGATCAAAATAACAACTTAAAAGAATTATAACTTTTGATCCGATTATTGGATAGTGCTCAAATTTTTACAGAAGTTTCTGAAGACTGTTTTTTCTCAAAGTAACCTCGGAATCACTACTTCGACCATCAGATTTTTAGATTTTGAAAATCTCACACCAGAGCCCCGATTTTAATAGTTTTTACGATTTTTTTTGTTATTTTCGGATTTTATGCTTTCTTCTTTTGTAATCTCATATTTTTATTTTTGTTTTTTAGTTGAAATAGGGTTTCTAACCTATTTAAAGCTTTATAAATCTCCTAAAAAGGCATACTTTATCATTGTTTTTGGAGAGAATAAAACCTGCAAACTTGGGGTTCGCATGAACAACTCTTTTCGTTGATTAAAATTCCCGTGATCTTTCTTTATTTTTACTGTATTCATCTTCCGCCTGCATCAAGCATCCCATTGTTTTGGCAACTAATTTGCTTTTAAGATTTGACATGTTGTTCTTACCTTCACTGGAATCTGAAAGAGTTGGTCAATCTGTTTTTGAAAGTATTAGATACTTCGCAGAAAGGGATGCTTGTGTCATATCTGCCTCCCAGCTTTCAAAAGATGCTGATTGCTTCCTGCATATTTAATTACTATATGTCCAATAGCATAAAGGCTTCAGTGACATAGAGCCTTCCTTCCTTTTGTTAAATATGGTCATTAGCCAAATTAATTACCGAAACGCGTGACAAATTAATCTACGAGGTCATGTTTTTATGATGCTTAAATATAATTAGCTGTGCTTTGGGATTTGATTCTGTGTTCTCCAACTACAAAGAGAGAAAGGTCTAGCAAAAGACTGCACGGAGAATATTGATTAAAAAATGGAAAGTCGGTTGCGCAATTATATGTCGATCATTTTGATTATGTAGTCATGTTTATTCCCCTTTTGGAAGGGGCGAGCCTATATATAGATGAAGTTTATCAGTCCAGTTGCACTGCGATTGCATACAGTGGGCCGGGTATCTGTTAGGGAGAGGAAATATTCTGTGACTAGTTCAGCTTCTCCTAAATTTCTATCTATATACTGCACTGCACTCAGAGAAAATATGAGTGACGTAGGACAATGGAAGCCTGTTGTCGGAATGTTGGTTATTAGTTTTGCCTTCGCAATAGTGAACTTACTTCTTAAAAAGATGATTGATCAAGGAACAAACAATATGGTTATTGCCACTTACCGACTGTCAAGTTCTGCAATTTTCTTGGCGCCCATTGCGTACTTTTGGGAAAGGTAGTAGCTACTTCGTCTCTCCCTTCTAGCAATATTCTATTAGCGTCTGCACACTTATTTTTTAATGCTTGTTTAGCTTCTCTGCGTTCAATTGTGACGTTTATCAACTAGTTATTGTCAATGCGGCTCCTTTCATTGGAAATAGCACTGAGTTTGTTTTAGAGGATGGACTTAACTTCTTATACGGACAGGTTCTTACAGGGACTGTAATATATTTAGTTTTCTTGCAGGAAAAGCAGACCCAAGCTAACAGCTTCCATCTTTTGCCACCTCTTCCTCGGTGCCTTTGTTGGGTTCGTTAAAATACACATTTAATATTCTAGATGGTTTTGTGCTATGCTGATTGTTCATTTTAAAATTACAATTACCCTGACAATTACAGAGAAACGCTGAGAATTATTGATGTCTATCAGGTTAACCCTCACACAGTACTTGTTCCTTCTGGGACTCGAGTATATATCTGTCACCTTCTCATGTGCCTTCCTCAACACGGTCCCTGTAAACACGTTCATACTAGCCCTGCTTTTTAGGTAAGCACAACAAGCAAGGAGTAATTTACCGCATTTTCTGACCAAAAATAATGTTTATTGGTAATTGGTGTTCAAACTCTTTCCAGACTAGAAAAACTGAACATGTCAAGTAAGGCAGGAAGAGCAAAGGTGTTAGGGACATTTATTTGCATGGGAGGAGCTGTCCTGTTAATCCTTTATAAAGGAATCCCATTAACCAATCCACGTTCAGAAGCCACCACAACTCATGACATCCTGATCTCAGGCAAGAAGAAACGGAGTTGGGTAGCTGGTTCGATACTTTCTCTTGCAGGCTGCTTCATGTGGTCTGCATGGTTCCTCATGCAAGCTAAGATAAGCAAAATTTATCCATGTCAATACTCCAGCACTGCCATTATGTCCTTCTTTGGTGCAATCCAGTCAGCCGCATTAAGTTTAATCTTGAAAAGGAAGTTTTCCATTTGGATTCTTAAATCAAAACTGGAGATTATAAGCGTCCTTAATGCTGTAAGTATCAGGACAACTTAAATGAATATTTCTTGCTTCGTACAAATAAAGAGAAGAAGTTTCATTATTAATTTCAATTTCAAACAGGAGGCTTGAAATATTACCGTTTCACTTCTTGCCACAGGGGATCATAGGATCAGGCTTGTGCTATGTTGGGATGTCATGGTGTATCAAACAAAGGGGACCTGTGTTCACATCTGCGTTCACCCCTTTCATACAGATATTCGCTGCTATGTTTGATTTCTCTATCCTGCATGAACAAATTTATCTTGGAAGGTTGATTCCTTTCATTACACACACACACACACACACTATGCTTTCACTTTGCTACAGATTATATATTGTTCTAACATTCTGCAGTTGTAATCAACAGTGTCCTGGGATCTATCGTGGTTATACTAGGTCTGTACATTCTCCTGTGGGGTAAAAGGACTGAAGCAGTGGATTGTGGTGAGAAGCAAGCCCAACTAACCGACGTAGAGGAAAACCATGACACAGAAGCACAAATATCAGCAACAAATTCAAAGAGTAATCCATAGACCCCCTTCAGGATGATCAATAAATGCTCTTTCAGAGTTAATTATATATATGGTGGGAGGAGGCTGGTTATTCAAGGCTGTAGTGTGAAAATGCAAGCAAAAAAAATTCAAGTGTAACATGTGCAAGTCCAATTTGAATTGATAGAACAGTCATTGTCTACTACTCATTTAGCTTAACTTAACCTGCTTTCCACTTGCAATTGAAAGAATTGAAAGAGATGGACACTCCTCCCTTGATCATGGAGTCGTAGATAGCCTACTTTATACCAAATTGAAAATAATAATAGAAATATCCTGGTATATAAAAATTGATCTGAAAAAAATAGTAAAAGAGATGAACTCAAAATATTGTATAGAAGAAGTAATGTTGTAAAAATAATTTCTAAAAATATGATATACAAATAATTTTTTTACACAAATAATTTTAATACACATATAATTATTGTTATGAGAGACCTTGATGTGAAAAAAAATGGTGGTAAATTATTTTCCTTCATAGCATAGAAGGGCGAACAACCTTGGACGCTCAAACAGGCAAGTGCTTTATAAACAAAAATCTTAAAGGGTTAATTTAGTGTTTCACAGTAGCTAATGCGGAGAAAGTTCATTCAAACACTGTTTATTTTTTTTTTTTCAGTTCCTAAGATTTTTTTATGTTTTGGTCCCTCAACTTTTTTTTCTTCTTATTTGATCCTTTAATATTTTTCTTTGATTTGCAATTGGTCTTGGTGATTTGTTTTTCATGCCTGCGTATGAGGATCTCAGGTTGTTGAGGAAATATTATGTCGCTAGGTTAATATTCGGTTTGGTGACATGTAATTTAATTTTATTGATTTAAAATAATTCAAACTTTAGGGATTAAATTTGTAGCCTAAAGAAATGTCCAACCCCCTTTTCATTACCAAAATCAAGGAATGATTTGCACGGCCAGTGAGAGTTCATGTTTTTTTTATTTTTTTAGGGTCCCCTAACCTTGTTTTTTAATTTATTATTTCATATTGATTTAATTTAGAATTTGATTTGGCAGTTGGCTTTCATTGCCTTGATATAAAGATTTAGTAATATCAAAGAAAATTTTTAGTGCTCAGTCAATACTTGATTAACCTGATTGACTTAAGTTTTTCTTAATTGTTTTTTTAATTGATTTTTTTCCAGTCTCGCCCTTCAATTCTAGGTTGATTTTTGAGATTTGAGCTTTGTGGTTTTATTTAATTCTCTCATGGTCTCTAGGTCACAAAATTGACATGTTGAATCGAGTGTACTTGGGTTGGTTTGTTTATTATTTTAATTATTTTTTAATTTAATCATTCAACATTTAATTTTTTAAAAATTGGGCTTTAAATTTTTTTCATTTTATTTTTTATGAGGTTATCTTATTTTTATTTAATTTTTACTTATTTATAAAATAAAATCATTAAAATATTTTAAGAATATTGGAAAAATATCTTTCCATAGTGTGTTCATTTTTCACAATTAATCATTTTTAATTTTTTTTTGTTTTGTTTGGTTTATTTACTTTTTTTTTAATGTGTTATTATATTATTAAATTAATTAAATCTAATCTAATTAGATTCTCATATTTTTCTTGCATTGCTTGTGCAAAAATTTTTACATTAAAAACAATTTAACCTGATCAGAATATAACGCGAGATGTTCATCTACTTGTATTTTGAAGTTCAAAGCTAAATGACGAATAGTTATTTGTTCACTCGTTGACCCCGCGAAATTACCTGTCGTTCCGTGTCACATAAAACAGGCCCAAACTCCGAGTGTAACGGCCTCGCCCCTTTCTCTCTCGGGCCCAAAAATAAATCCTCAAAAACCCTAATTTCACTGCTGTGCATTTTTTTCCCGGGGCATACTGCAATTGGAGACAGTTGTATCTGTAAAGCGAAAAGAAATTAGAAAAGATGGGAATAAAGAGAAAGAAGAGCGAAAGCGAAGCAATGGAAGATTACGACGACGATGTAGTGGTAGACAAAAAGGAGAAGAAGAAGATGAAGAAAATGGAGAAGGAGAAGGAGAAGGAGAAGGAGAAAAAGAAAGAAATACTCCCATCAATGATAAAGAACAAGGAGAAGAGGTCTGCCGTACACGCCAAACTCAAGCATCAAAAGAAAGTCGAGAAGCGGAAGAAGCTTAAAGCCCGAGACGCCGAAGAGAAGCGCGCTCTCGAGCTCGGCGAGGAGGTCAGGTCCCCTTTTGTAATATGGCATTAGGGTTGTTTTTTTTTTTTTTTTTGCGGAATAAGAATTGATTTGGTGTGATGTAATTTTTGTGCAGCCTCCTCCCAGGAAGATTCCACGCACCATTGAGAATACTAGAGAGTTTGACGAGACTGTATGCAAGCCCGACGACGAGGTACTACCTCATAGCTATTGCTCTGCTAATTTTCAATTTATACTGATCTTTTCTGGTGAATATTTGGGAAGATTCGTTCTACTCTTTTTACTTATGGCCAAAATAGCAATGCTTGTCGTAGCTTATGTGCTAATTCTGTTTGTTTATAGCTATTCGCTGGTAATGATGCTGATGAATTTAGCTCCGTTTTAAAACGCGAACGGATTCCGAAGATATTGATCACCACTTCCCGTTTCAATTCTACTGTAAGTTTTCCATCTCCTTTTAATTTGTTTTTGTTACAGAGTCATCAAGTAACCATGAAAGGAAGATCAAATAATATTTGGGTGCCAATTTAAATCTCGTGTTGCGCCTCTGATATGGTTGATTGTCTTTACATGTCATTTGTCCTCTACAGAGGGGACCAGCTTTTATATCAGAACTACTTGAGGTGATCCCAAATGCACATTATTACAAGAGAGGAACTTATGACTTGAAAAAGGTGTTCTTTTATTGTTTCTCGTTCCCTCTCTCATTTCCTAATAGAAGAAGCTGAGCTATTCCAGTGTTAAATCTCTTACGAAGATGTGCGTAACATTTTTGTAGATTGTAGAATATGCAAAGAAGCAGGATTTTACTTCTCTTATAGTTGTTCACACCAACCGCAGGGAGCCAGGTGAGTGGTACTTGTTAGTTGTCAATAAAGAACATGTGCCTAATTGCATAGGATACATGTGCTCTTGACATGTTTTCCTATTGTAATAACTATTAGATTGGAATTGAATTGAATTTTCAAAGGATAAACTTTGGGAGACGGTGATTGTCTACGAGAAACTTAACAAGTTTGTAACTTTCTTGTAGATGGTCTCTTGATCATTGGCTTGCCTGACGGACCTACTGCCCATTTCAAGCTCTCACGGCTTGTTCTACGCAAGGATATCAAGGTTATATATATTGATATGGAACTTTTGTTTAAATGCAATGTTAGGTACTGTCTATTCTAAAGATAATTGATTTAATAAAACTAAAGAAAGTCTTTAATAATTATGCATCCCCAAATATCAATTAAATCTAATTTGTCAGGCCTTTAAATGGACGAGGCCTGTTTGATTGGAGCAAGATTATCTAATCAAAGATAAATTGATTGATGAAGAGAGAAATGTGATTTTAAAAGTATTATCTAATTAAGTTTCAATATATTAGAATAACCTGATTCGTTTTTTTACGTGGTCATGCATGTGATTTCAGTTTCTTCAGATGTAGTTTCTGTGAGGCTAACGTCTTATCTTTACTGCATTGTATTGCCTGTAGAGTCACGGAAATCCCACCAGTCATGAGCCTGAGCTGGTCTTGACTAACTTCACAACTTGTCTGGGTCATCGTATTGGGAGGTATGAAATTTTCTTCATGTTGCATATTAGAAAAGTTGTAAATTCTCCTCACAGTTGACATGAAGAATGAATTGAAATACACTGTAGTCATATGTGTTCTCATCCCTCTAAAAATGCTCTTGTTTTCTATAATTTATAAATGTTTTTTCAGTGTGGTTTGTCTGTCCTCACAGTTCTTCTGCATGTCATTGTCTTTTGTTGACTTTTTACATACTGGTTTTCTTCTTTAACACCACTTTCTTTTGTTCATATGTATCCTCCAGACTAATACAGTCACTTTTCCCACAAGAACCAAATTTCCGCGGTCGGAGAGTTGTTACCTTTCATAATCAACGCGATTATATATTCTTCCGGCATCACCGGTATTCATTGATTTCTGTCAATTTCTGCCGAGGCTAAGCCTTTTGGTAATCTTTTTCAGAAATGCCTCTCTGATGAATTTTCCTACTGTTTTGTGGACAGGTACATCTTTGAAACCAAAGAGAGTAAACAGAGTGATTCAAAAGGTAAAAACAGAAAAGATGGCAAGGGCGAGAAGAACACTCAACAGAAAGTGATTGCACGCCTTCAGGTTACGGTTCCCTATTGGATTTTTTTTGTTAGTATTCGTTGTTATGTAGTCAATATCCTTTCTACCAGGATCTTAAAATTTTGGTGCGAGCCTTCAAACACATCTGGAATTGTAGGACCTTGTTAATTTCAACTACTTCATTTGTATACCCTTAAGTTATTGGTCCCAATTTTACCAAAACATCACTTGGTCTGAAATCCCAATGGTCTCATTAGTCAGTGCCAATAATCAATAATTTTCCTCTAAACGTGCAGGAGTGTGGTCCTCGATTCACACTGAAGTTGAGAAGTCTCCAACATGAAACCTTTGATACCAGGGGTGGTGAATATGAATGGGTTCACAAGGTAACTTATGAATGGTTTCTGTTTTGTATATTGATTTGTTGATGCCTTGTTTTTTCCAAATTTTGTTGGATTTGAAACTGTTAATATTTCTTCCCGTTTGAATTGCAGCCGGAAATGGACACCAGCCGAAGAAGGTTTTTCTTGTGAGTTGCATCAGATTGTTTATTTTTCTTGGGGTAGAAGCAAATTTTGGTGCATTTCGGGTTGGTACATGAACTGATGGAGAATTGTGATCAGTTTTGCCCAATTGTTTATTCAACTCTGGTGGAACACTTGAAGATTATATGAATATATTTATTATTGGATTATTTGTTTGACCCATGATTAATATTTTTCTAAATTTCTTGGTTGCCTGTCTGATTGTATGATATCTTTCTCCTTTCGGGTGTAATTGATTGCATTTTTATTTACAAAGTAGGTGCAATCTGTTATATTATTCTGGGTCAAAAGAAAAAAAAAAGTAGTTGAGAACTCTTACAACCATAAAATTCAGACTTCATCATTCGGCCACCATATATGTTGGCCTGTTGGGTGAAAAATGAAGGAAAAGAGAACAAGAAAACAAATAGTTATTGGTATTCTGTACATTTGGTTTCTATTCCCTGTACAAGAGAGATCACTCAAGATACCCTCTGGCTTGCAAACGGATGGTTAACAATTTGAAAACTAGGACTGTCTAGTCCTAGCTGTCTGGTGCAAGTCCTACCTGTCTAACTTTACATGTGCAGAATGCCATTGGATCATCTGAGCAGACATCTTCTTTATCATTTGAAGGCAAATTAACACGAGCACACCTCCAAAAGCAGCAATTCGCATCAGAGACTGTTCTGGACTTCTTCTTATTAGATAAATGCAGTCCACGGTGATCAAGATCAAACCTAAACTTTCCAGCAAGGTCTTGATTGACATGATCCTGCTCTTATTCTCTCCAGTCACCCTGCATAAAATTCTTGAACACAGAACTCCTATAACCAAAAATGTAGATAATGACCACCCCCTGTACCTGATCAACCTTCCACCCACAACCAAAACCTCTTTTCGGCAAACACAAGTTGGGCACTCCCCAGAAAATGTAGATGAAACTAGAGCATCAAAACCTGTATAGTAGGGTAAGATAATGGAATCCAAGTACAGGCTTGCATGTAGAATTCCAGAAATGGTTGATGCCTGGAGGAATGCATACCTGACATCTTTGTCAATGTGGCTATCGAATGTGAGGGCAGATACCTGAAGCAGCTGAAGGATTGCTGGTCCAAAGCAGGAGAGAGGGAATACGGTATTGATCCGAGAACCCTTGGCAAGTACTAAGAGGATTAGAGGGAGGGAGACTGGACCAGATGGTTGCAGGTATCTCTTTGATTCTCTGAGATATGTTCGACCACGTCTTGATATATCTACTACCATAATGGCTAGTGTTACCAGGTACAAAGCTGTTGTAAAGAGAAAAGCTAGAACATCCACATAGGGCGGGTGATTCCCAGGGTAAGTGCTGTCGCAGTAGTAATGGTAAGGACAGTTGATTGGATCCATTGTATCCTCTACCTGCCATCTAACACATTTGAAGAATATCGCCTGGACGTCTTCTGAAGGCCATTCGGATCGGAATGCCAGGTCCCGTCGGTACAGCATGGTTCATAGGTTGCCTTACCCTCTTGCCAGTTCTATATGAATGAAGTAGAGGCTTTTTATTTTTTTAAGCAACGGGCATTCTTTCTGTTGAGACGTTGTAGGTATAGGTGAGTAGATGGTGAAACATCATCTAATTTATTTTCTTTTCTTTTCCCCTGTTTAATTAAAATATATAGTTTCAATTTCATTTTTCAACTCTGAGAGAGAGAGGGGGTCGTTGTTTAAAAATTAAGATGTGGCTAGCTTATTGAGAAATACCATGTGTATCTTGTTTTCATCCATCCTTGTTCTCCTAATGGAAAGTTCTATAGCCTTTCGTGCCTCTACCAGCTTAGGTAATGTTGCACCTGCTAGAACATGTTTCTTGCAGGATCACAAAGATGACAGAAGGTGTTCTTGATGGTTTTGAGTTAAAATCAGGGAGCAACTTGCAGATTACTCATAACTTATCTATTTGTTTATGAGTAGGAGTTAGGAACCAATAGAAATGGGTAGGTACTTTCAGTGACAAATGCAGCTTCAGGCAGCTTGAATCCAAAGCAATAATTGGTTGGTTGGTGATAGGTATTGATTTGGTGAAATCTACATCACTGTTACCATGGTCAGAGCATTTTGATGACCATTGTGTAATTAAGGAGCGATCCGTCAACAAGAGCATTTTGCTGGGAACTATTAATTACTTCGATTATACAATTTGATTATACATTAAAATATTTTTTTAATTTTTTAAAAATTATTTTTAATATTAACAAATCTAAATAATCTAAAAATATATAAAAATAATAATTTTAAATAAAAAAATTAAGTTTTTTAAAAATACAGTTTCAACCGTATTATACAACCTTCATTTACTCTACTTGTAGTTAGGGAAAGAGGATTTTTACTTTCATGAAGATACGAGGTGAAGGTGGATAAAAATTACCCCAGTTATTCAAGAATGGAGAGGGTATCATCCAATCTGACGGACCATCACACCCAAAAACACACGCAAGTATATTGAATAATTTCATCGTTAAATCATAGAAAATCTTTATATTTACTAGTTAAATTTTAAATTTATTTTTTTAAAATTATTAGTTTGAGTTTTATAAATTTTAGATTCATTTTAAATTCACTTGAGATTTATATAATTATTAATTTCAACATTTATAAATTTAACTAAAATACATACAAATTAATTCAGCCATGTCATTTGCAAGTTGTTCTCGGGAAAGCGGAAAGCTTTCATGGATCGTAATTAGCAGCTTGCACGTGGAAGAGCCTCTCGGAATTCTTATATATATTCATAGCTTTTTTGTAATTTACCTTATTAAAATTCGCACTTACAATGAGAAAACAGTACTGGGAATTCCTAAAACATTAATTAATAAATATAAGAACTCTCATGCCCCAAAACTAGGGTAGGAGGGATCAAGTTAAAGCCATCAAGCAAACCATATTCTTATAAAAAGCAACATAAGAAATAGCAGCAAAAATTGCAAGAGCCATGAAACCACAATGAAGGGCGATGAACAACAAATATATATAGCACTGGAAAAGACTTGAATCAGAGACAGAAACAACAACAGTAGTAGACGCAAAACACTACATAAAAATGACCAAGAAAGATGGCAAAACTGATCAAGATTCACAAAAATCACAGAACTCCCAGACCTTTATCTCATGTTTTTCTAGTTTCTATTTTGATTGAGTTTCTGATGATCCCCATCAATTGAAACCATTATTTATTTTTGCGATATTTAAAGGTGAATAATGTATATATTTAAAACTTTTAATACGAGGAGAAATTTAATTTTGATATAAAAAAGGTTAACATAAGAATTTTCTTTTCGTGCAAAAAATTCATTTCGAGTTGTTTATTCAAATCACCTCATTAATCTATCATGATTAAAATGGATATGAGATTGGTTTTTAAAATTTAAATTTAAATTAATATACAAACGGGGGTTCAAATTGCAACTTCTATTATCTTACCTTTCATGCAGAAAAATAGCTATTGAGCGGCGGCTTCTCACGATCCTTGTAAGGATATGATAGTACCATAAAAAAAAACTCTTATTTCAAATATGACAAGATTTATTTCTATTTCTATTTAAATTTAAAGTTATTATATTAATATCTTTTAAATTTAAATTTATATGAACTCTTCTCTTCTACTTTATTATTAACTAATTAAAATTCTGGCCATGGAAAAACTTATTGGGACCGATCCCGTTTGATATTGTGGTAGTGATTGCTTTTCAAAATGTTTTTTGCTTGGAAATGCATCAAAATAATTTTTTTATTATTTTTTTTAAAATTTAAATCATTAGAGGATTAGATAACCTCGGATATGCCCTTGTGAAGGCCCGAGCAACCTTTAATATACCCAAAAATTATCTCTTTTTTTTAGTTATTTTTTTATTCAATAAAATTACTATTATTATCAACCTGGATTATTATGTTTTTTATAATTGGTATTCGAGCAGTAAATCTATTGTAGAAGGAACAAAAATGTCATAACTTATCGAAGCAATTGCAGATACAACAACAACAAAAAAAGCAACAACAACACCAATAAAACTTAGTAAAGAATTTTGGAAGAAATAGCAAAACATGTTGCTAAAGGAACCTACCTTAGTTTTGAGAGCAAAGTTTTTAAATGGGGGTGGAATTATAACAATCATAGCCTTGACACATCAACATGATTTATTCCTATTCAAATTCAAAGTTGATCAACTAAACGAGATTTACTCCTATTCAAATTTAAATTTAAAGTTAATAGATTATGATTTTTTAAAATTTAAATTTGTTTGATTTTTTTTTTCTATTTAGGTATTAGCTAAGTAGAATTCTATCCATGGAAAAACTTATTGGAACTTTTTACTAAACCATGAGAGGATTAAGTAACCTTGAATATGCCTTTATGGAGGCCTGAGCAACCTCAAATATACCCATAAATTATCTTTTATCATTTCTTCAATTAGATCTTTGTAAGTTAATTTCTCTTTATTTAATAAAATTTCTATTTATTATCAACCTGAGTTATCATGTTTGTTATAATTAATATCGATCAGGGCAGTAGATTTATGACAGAAGATACAGGGATGACATGACTTATTGAAGCAATTGTAAGCATGAAACAACATAAGGAACAACAACAGTTACACTAATAAACTCAACAAAGAATTTTGGAAGAACTAGTGCAACAACTTCAAAACATGCCTGCTAAAGGAACCTATATTAAAGAAAACTTATTGTATGTCAATTTTGAGTTGTGTTGATGTGAGATAAGGTCCAAGAGGATTTGACCATTTTTGTTGTGCTGTTTGGGTTGTGATTGAACATATCGATAATTTAGTACCCTTCAAGTATTGAGGAAATTCTGCTGAAATTTTGATAAAATTCACAACAAATAAAAAAAATTGATCATATGTTAAAAATTAAGATGTTACATGTTTAAAGTTATGAACGGATTTATTTAGGTCTCTAAATGTTTTAAATTAAAAAAATAGATTGAAAAATAAACTTTTGAGCATAGAATATCCCTGCCTCACTTTTTTAGGGACCATTTGGTTGCCAAATTCTAAGGAAGCAAAAGGTGTGTGTCTTAGCTATTTTTATTTTTAATATTAAAGTCTTTCTCTTCTAATATATATAAAAAATGAGAGGCCTAGCACGCGGGGTGAACCTTTTTATTTTGGGCTAGGTGCCCTAGGCCACCAAGGCCCAAATGCTTGCTTTTTGTTTGTTGGGTCCATCAATTTATTTTTTGCTTTTTTATTTATTCAATTTCATTCAAATAAATAATTATATAGAGTTATCATGATCTCATGACCTTGATCGTGGATTTCACAGGTTAACTCATGCTGACTCAATTTTTATGTTATTTTTTTAGATTTTCTTTTTCATTTTTATTTTTCAATATTGAATTGATTGGGAATTGAGTTTCAATTTATTTCAATTTGCTTTCTATAAGGTTATCTCATTCATGACCTGGATTGCGAATTTAACAAATTAACCCAGTTTGACTCGAATTGACTTTTTATTCATTTTTTAAAGAAGAATTTCTCCTACAACATTGTGTTTACTAACAGTTGAGTTTCATAATTTGTTTTAATTTACTTTTTGTAGGGTTATCACTATTTCATGACCCATATCACGGATTCTACAAGTTAACTCGAATTGATTCAGGTTAATCTAATATCTAATCATCTCAATATTAAAAAAATATCATCTTTAATTATTTTTATAATCATATTATATTTTTATAGTCATTCATCTTTAATTATTTTTATAATCATATTATATTTTTATAGTCATTCATGTTGCTTTTAAACTAAACTTACCAGATTTAGTTCACACTAAATCAATTATTATAAGATTTTAGCGAGGTAAAACATATGTGTTTAGTGAATCTCAATAGATGTTAACGGGTCCAATAATTCTGTTAAATCACTGTACTATTAAACACATGTTTAATAGTGCATCATAGACAAATAAAAAATCGGGCACCATAAATTTTATAATAATTAGAAAATAATTATCAGTGTTTATGTAATGAAGGAGGAATAGGTTAAAGTAAAAAAAAAAATTCTTATATTTAGTATAAATATTCTTATTACATATACAATTTTCTATTTCATTTTAAATGACAGCCTCTCAAGTTATCATTTTTTAGGTAGAATTAATTGCTTTTATATTTTTAATAAATGAAAAAAATTATATTTTATCACAATATTTTATCTAATAAAATTTTCTTTTTTTTATCATGAATAATTGATTTGAATTTTAAATATATTTATGAAATAAAAAAAATAATCCAATATGTGAATGGTTTAAGAAATTGATATGTGTTCGATATGATGATTTCCTAAGTTTGCGGTTGCTAAGATTGCGGCCGGGAAAAGTAGATAAGAAGTGACTGTTAAGATTGAGCAGTTAGGGGAAAAAGGATGATTGCAGACATCCAGTTAGAGCCCACAGAAAAGGGAGGGCGCTAACGGCGAAGCTATTCAACTAGGCAAGCAAACGGAAAACAATCATGGGCCCATCATCTGCGTTCCACAACCGGATTCCGATCTGTCAAATGATTAATTGATGATTTCTCCGAGAGTTAAAACTTAATTGTGTTGTTTAAATTATTTAATTTTTTTTAGTTTTTTTTTATATTTTTAGATTATTCTAATATATTAATGTTAAAAATAAATAAAAAATATTCTAATATATTTTCAAATAAAATATATTTTTAAAAAATTATTATTATTTCCGAACAGCAACTTGAAAAAGTGTTGTTTCTAACACTGATAACTCCAAAAACAGGACTGTGATTCTCTGTAAAAGCTAAAACCATCTTCACGAGAGTGAACCATACCAAAGAAGAAACAATCATAATCTCCATCCAAAAGTTTTGACAGATAACAACAGTTTTCCAGAATCCTCATTTGCCATATCTTCTCTTCTTTATCTTTTCTTTTCACGTTTCACTTTTTCCCCTTAACCTTCTACAAAAACCGAAGACAACAATTATTTTCTACAGGGGCTAGAACTCTAAAAAAATGGTAACATTGTTATTTGTTTCAGTTTTTCCAGTGTTTCTGCTATTGGGTTTTTGTTTTTCTAGTGTGGGGTTTGATTGAATGACTGGTACAGGTTGCGTTCGCGGACTCCAGTGCGAATTCAAATATTGGGGGTCAGTTAAACCCAGGAGTTAACGAGTCTGATCTTTTAAGTGGAAATGGAACGATTTCAAGAACCAACAGTGGTTGTGGCTATGTGTCCTCAACGACTACAGCGATGACTTATGAGCCTTGTGTTTCTTGCACTACCTTTAACATCCTGGCTCCTATCTACAAGCGACTTGATCAAAAGGTACTAATTCCTGTTCTTGTCCCTTTTGTAGAACCAGACAATGGTGTTAATTCTTCTTCTTGTTTTTTTCTTCAAAATTTTGAGAATTTTATCTGTGTGCTTTTATGTTGTCGTGAAATAGAATCAAAGTCTTCGTGAAAGCAATTTCAGAGCAGTCTGGCTCTCTAGAAACCAGAAGATTTTGAATTGGTTGCTTCTCGAGAGATCTTCAATTATATGTCTCCAGGTGGGTGCTTAATTTCCTTTCAATTTCTCTGTTACCATGGATCTAATTGTGTGGAAAAATAAAAAGGGCTGTTTATTGTATTTGAAATTATGCCAAATGGTTCTTTTCGGTGTGAAATTTTGGTTTTTTATTTGCAGGAATTCTGGGTTGGAAACGAAGAACTTGTGCATATGTACCAGCAGAGACTTGGTGATGCTGGCTATGTAACTTTCCAGCTTGCACGAACCAATAACCGTGGAGATGGTAATCAATGTTCTGTTTGTTTGAATTTCTTCTCTGGATTAGTGTGGATCTTTAAAGCAAGCTACTTTTTTTTATTTTCTTGTACTTTTCAGGAGACATCTTTGGTCATCAGCTTAAGTTGGCTGATTTTGACTATTATTCAATCTCGTACAAACATAATAAAATTAAAATTAGGCATGGCATATATTGGTTGATAGCTGACTTTGCAATCAAGTTCTTATCTTTTCTTACAAAGAACAACAAGTTTGTTGGAAATTCTGTAAAAAACATTTATGAAAAGACCTTCATTTTATTTTGGCAGGCAGGTGGAAAAACAATCTTTCTCAGTCTTTGCAGTAAATCAAATTAATATTTTCTTTTTGCTTATTTGGTAGTCACATGTAAACTGCACTTTGTATGCTATTGCTCTCCTTGAGTATGCTTGCCTTTTTCTATATGATTTTACTGACCTCCAAGTTAAAAAATCAGCTACTTGTGTCCCATCTGTTATCACCATCCAATCCAGCTTGTATAAGTTCATGCTAATTGGATTGGGATTTTATCCTCTCTGCAGGCCTGCTTACTGCTGTGCGTAAGGACTACTTTACAATTCTAAATTATCGAGAGTTGCTCTTCAATGACTGTGGAGACCGTGTTGCTCAGCTATTGCATGTTCAGCTGGCCTTTCCCATTTCACAAAACCGGAAAGGCAATGCTCAGCAAGAATTTCTTATTGTTAACACTCACTTGTTATTTCCTCATGATTCCTGTCTATCTGTAGTTAGACTGCATCAGGTATATAAATCTCTCTTTATTCATAATCTTTTACTTCATTCTGAATTTCCAATTCTAGTTCTTAGCTATGTTAGTGCCAATTTTTACCTTGAGGTTTCTCAATGGTTTTTTTCCTAGGTTTACAAAATACTCCAATTCGTGGAACAATATCAGAGAGAAAACAAACTTAACCATACGTCAATCCTACTCTGTGGGTGAGCTTCTTGTCTTGCTTCTGCGAAGCAAATGATTCTTACATAACCTCTGAATAAAGATATACTCATTTTCTTTTCATTTGTTTCATGCTTTATCCAGTGATTGGAATGGAAGCAAGCGTGGACATGTTTACAAATTCCTGAGGTCTCAAGGGTTTGTATCTTCATATGACATTGCCCATCAATATACTGACAGTGATGCAGATGCCCACAGGGTAAGTTTCTTTAAGTTGCAATCCGAATGCCTCTGCATCACTAGCTAACAACAATGTTTAATTACACTGCTTACCTCAAATGTTTTTTTTTTGCCCATGACTCCTTCTGCATCACGTAGTGGGTGAGCCACCGAAATCATAGGGGTAATATCTGTGGTGTTGATTTCATATTGCTGTGTAATCCTAATAAATCAAGGAAACCATTGAAGAAGAGTTGGGCTGAAGCAGTGTTTGGAATAATAAAGGTTAGTTCAATCGTTTCTGGAATGTTCTTAATAAAGTTGGGCTGAAGCAGTGTTTGGAATAATAAAGGCGAGTTCAATCATTTCTGGAATGTTCTTAATATCCTACTCTTCAGTTCTGTTTTACTATCGATTAGTTCCCAGCATGTCAGGTGATCGTGGTACTTCCTTGCCCTGCCAGTCTGGTATTTTGTGCTAGAGAAGAAGATAAAACATGGAATAATATTGTTAGAAAAAGAAATAGAAATATACGCTACCAACAAGAGTCAAGACCATTTATCAACTTTAGTTCATATCTTTCTAAAATTTGTACCTGTCTCAGAAAACTTGCTCAATTTTTATACTTGAGGAGATAGCAGACACGTATTGTTATGCATTAGAGAAGGATTAAGAATCCTTTATTGTAATTTTCTCCTCTTAAATAATTATTTTGTGGAAGCTTCTTTCTGCAAAGAAAGACAATGTTGTTTACTGTCTGCTAGTCTTGCAATCCAACCATGGACCCTAGGAATTTATGCCTAAGCAATCTTGATATTTACAGCTAATGCTGCTTGTTGCAGTCTGTACCTGCTATTCTGAAATATAAGACGTATTAAACTTCACATACATTCTAATCAAGAACCGGTTATCATTAAATTAGTTTCCAAGTTCCTTGAAGTAGTTTCCAATAACATCAATATGTTTTGATTTATAAATTCACTTAACCATACTGCTTTCAACATCTGATTGCTATAATTTTTCTTGGTTCAGTGTCAGCTCCAAAAAGCCTCGTTGGTTGAAAATAATGCATTTGCGTTTCTAAAGGCTGGCGACCATGGGAATTTTATAACATATTCAGCTTTCTGTGAAGCACTCCGCCAGGTACTTCCACAAGCAGCTTGACGATAAACATGCGATTTTAAGTGGAAAGATGACCTTACCATAGTCTAATCTATACAGGTAAATTTAATTGGTCTTCCTTATGGGCTCACTTCCCAGGAGACGGAAGATTTATGGATGCAAGCTGACATTAATGCAAATGGAGTTGTCGGGTATGAAGAATTTAAGGTGCAGTACATCCCTGATCCATGGATATTGTCCTAAATTTTAGCAGTTCACTTGGTCTCCCTAATATTTCGCATGATAGCTGGTACATTTCTGTGTGTTAAATTTACAAATCTGGGCATGTGTATGGATCTTTCAGAATATTTAGAATTCTGTTCCAATTCTCTATATATCCGTGTTAGATTAATCTACCACACCATTCATTATATGTTGTTTACTAAAATGCTTAATAATTGCAGCGAAGGATTTGCAATTCAGAATGCGCAGAGCTAAGAGAGGAGAATTGCAGTGAGAGGACTGGGGACTCTGAACATGACATAGTGGAAGAAGCCATTGGTTTCCATGTCAAGAATGCAGTTCTATTCCCCCGTGAAGCCGAGAAAGGCATGTGGCCAGAAAATTATTCTCTCTCTGATCATGCTCGACTCACCGTTGTGTTTTCTCCGGTTAGAATGCAGTGTTCTCAGCGTGTGACACGTTTGTAGATGAAACTGGCTCAAAAACTATGGGGTAGATAAGAAAGTGAAGTTTTTATATCAGAAACAACTGACTATAGCGATACATATCTCTGGGGGTAACTAGCTCTGGTCTAGCCTCAGCCAAGTTTTTCAGGCAAAGAGAGAACTACGTATCCCAGATGTCTTGGATTGTAATGTGAAATGGCAAATCAGAACCATTTTGCAAGAACCATCCAAAATGTATAAATTTATGAATTCATAAGTGCAAACTCCATCAATTTTACTACAATATTATTTATTTTTCTCGAGTGTTATGTCTTCCAAGATACTTCGGTTTTTCTCTCCTGAACAATTACCATTGAAACTATTTCTTCCGCTTTCTGATAATTGTATCTTCGGAGTGTCGGTAATGGTGACTCACGGGTATCATGATTTTTTTGCCAGAGAAAGAATTTGTTAGATTTCTTTTTGTCGCGTCTCCTCCCATGAGATGATTGTAGATAGTCAGATTCTATCTGCTCTCCAATGGCGTCCAGAGGCAACTCATTTCCTCAGACTGGTCCCCTTGTTCCTGACTTGGCTGGGGTTTGAGGATGGCTTTGATTTAAGATAAGGCTGGGACCTACTGCTTTCACGGCTTAGGAGACTGTACTGCTGCCAGACCCCGTGTGTTTGCCGGATAATTCCATAACAATTAAAACAAGGTATATGTTTATGTGTACGTGCATTCAAATTTCAAGGTGTATTCGTATAGTAAAATGACTATCTTAATTTTTAAAAACCAAATTAAATAATTTGGCTTGAAAGGTAATACAATTTTTTTTCAATAGATTAATTTATCATTTACAAGAAACATCTCCGTCATTTCATATTTCTATTGCTTAGTAAAGCTATTAAATAGTTTTTAAAAGCAAAATTCATTTAACTTGCCTCTAAAAGATTTTTTTGAAATTTTATTTTAATTTGAAAATTAAAATGCTTAAATTACCCTTAAAATCTATTTTTTTCTAGGAAAATAGATATTTTCCTTAGTTAATTTTATTTCTTTCTATTCTTTATTATGATGTTTTTTCCTAGTTTTTTTTTCTATTTTAATAGAATTTTTTTTTTCCTAGTTTATGTTTTTTATTCAATATTATTAGAGTTTAGACTTTTTTTATTTTTTTTTCTATATAAAAAGTTGTAATAATCTTTTGACAATTGAAGACATGGTGGAGTAAAATTAATTATTTTAAGAGTATTTCCATATTTATAATGTTCTTAATCTTCGAGATTTTTGACTTGTAACAAATCTTTTATCCTTATTTTTTTGAAGCTCATCAATCCTTGAAGGTTATTTTACTTTGTTGTGTGCTCCAAAACAATTATAACTAAAATAGGATGCAAAACATGACATGCTTGTATAGAAAAGGACAAGGAGGTTTCCTATCAAGAAAATACATCCAAGAACTAGTGTGTTGTTCTCGTCCACATCAGTTGTTGTCGTTCGAAATCCTGATGGTGGTATCCTTTATGGAACAACATGTATAAAGATGTGTTAGAAATCCATGATAGGTCGAAATGCACAAAAATATTGTGTTATATATCATAATGATGTGGTTCACACAAAGGTATTAAAGACCCATGATGAGGTGACTCATGCATAAAATGATACTCTTAATGGAGGATAGTTTGTAACTGAAAAACGAATTCAATGATGAGTTTTTTTCAACATAGAGAGATTGATGCATAACTTTTTTTAGAAAAATAGATATTTTTCTTAGTTAATTTAATTTATTTCTACTTTTATTTTATATTCTTTACTATAATGCTTTTCTACTTAAAAAAAAATATGAAGCTTAATTTTGTTTTTTAACATTGGATTTTCTTAGAATCTAGCTTCATATTTTTTTTTTTTTATCTTTTGGCAAGTGTTTTTTTCTTGCAATTCATCATTATCACATTTTCTCTTTAGATTTGTTGCATTTTTTTTTATCATATAACTAAGTTAAAACATTTTATTGGATCCAGTAGGGTTTGTAATTTAAGTTACGAGATTTTGTTTTCTTTAAAACACTCTAACAATGCTTGAACATCACTTTTTTAAATTATGAAAAAATCAACCCGGCTCACGGTGTAGTGCAGACCACCTATCTAGCGAGTTTTCTAAATAAAATATTTAATTGATTCATGCTTTATAGCTTTAAAGATGACTTTCTTAACATAAAAAAATAAAACCATTCAACACATTGTTTTGCAACGAGGAAAATTATGATTATAAATTTAAAATTTTAAGTGTGTATTTAATAAAATTAAAAGAGGCTTTCATGTGCCAACAAATATTATAAACAAATGTTATTTCCACTTAAGAATCAAGTGGAGAATTTAAAAGACGGACTTCGAGTAAGATATATGATTTTGTTTTACATGAAGCCCTAAGGTCTTTTTTATTTGTTTATATGGCAAGATATTTTAGACATGAGAAGAGGAGTAGTTTAAATTTCATTGATACAAAATAATTTTCTAGTATAACCCTCCTTTTCTTATTAAAATATATTAGCTTTAAAAAAACAAATTGTTGTTTTATGTTATTCATTCAATAAAAATAAAAATAAAAAGAAATAAGAACAATCATAAAAAAAATCTTGGTCCTTTTTAAAGATACAAAAGTATCTCTTACTTAAAACTCGAGAACTTATTAAAAAAACATAAGAATAATATATTATTCACATATTGGCACGAGGAATTTTTAGAGACATTACTAAACTTGGTCTAACCTAGTGAGTCCACCTAAAAGCCCCCCACTTGTATCCTTGATCATCTTGGTTTCAAATCAAATCATATGGAAAACTAATCTAATATGACTCGATTGATTTTGTGGGTTCAACCATGACCTAGGCAAAACCCAATTTGATTAAAAAAACTCTAGTTGCTATCATTTATTTATTTTTATAAATATTAACACAAAGATGTTCTAAGTTAACCAAGGTCTTTAGATGTGGCCTAATTGCCTTGATTGTCATGTTCAAAACCTGGTTCACCTTAAAAAAAAGAAAAAACAATATTGATGTAGCATTTTTTTTATTAGAAAATACAGGGACAACAATATTTTAGATAGAATAGGATTAATTGGGCTAACTTACCCATCTCATGACTTGATCATAACCCTTATTAGGTTTAATATAATTATCTTTTATAATCTATTTTTATTTAATCAAATAATTAACAATTTAAAAAATAAATGGAAGGGTAATAGTTGAGATTTAATATTAATTAAAAGAAAAAAATACCATCTATATTTTATACTTTACCTTTATTATTTTGAAAAATACATAAAACATCTTAAACTTTATAAACATGGCACAAGAAAAAATTAACAAAAAAATATTGAATTATTTATAGATTTTTCATTATATTAAGAAACTTTGTTACTTTAAAATAAAGAAATTTTCACTTAACAAAACTCTCCCTCTCTTTGAAACCCTAGCCACAATACTATTCAATTACACTATTAGTATTAGATGTAGTAACACGAGTAAAGATGCGCTTTGTTGTCCCGCAAATCAGGCCAGGAGAAAATTCAAAGATTGAAGGATAAAGTGAGCTCGACCCAGTGTTTAACCGGCCACTCCCCTGGTTTTCTTGATAAGAAGAAGGAAAACAGGAAAAAAGGGAACTAGCTCGGTAGATGACAATGGGTGTCAAGTCTCGTCATGAAAAAGATGTATATAAGGCTCCGAACTAGGAGTCAGACCTAGGCCTGGGGGAAGATAAGATCCTTATGTCAGAGAATTCGTTCTGCCTTAGCCTTCGTTCTCAGGCAGGTTATAAGAAAAAAAGGCGTCGTTCGATTCTAAACGATAGAGCGTGACCTAACCCTATTTCAAGAACTGGAAGTCCAGCAAGGGCTGAATGGGCTGGATCTCAAAAGCCTGTGATTGAAAGCCCTGCAGGAAGGAGGATTGGCAGTAAAGTTAGGCCCAATTCTTTTTGTAACAAGTGATCTGCTTGGAAACTCTCCCTGTTGACATGAAAGAAGCGCCCATCATTGTAACTTGAAGGATCCAGATAACTGGGCAAAGTTTAGGTTTTTTATGGATAAATAACTTTTTTTGAAGTTTCAAGCATTTTAGGCCGAGCTTGAGCTTTAAAAGCAAGCCATCCAGCCGAGTTGTCGGGCCAGCAGACTGGGCCTTCATAAAACAGGCCCCAGAAATTAGTTGCGTTTTCCATCGCAACAAAAGAAAATTCTAAATCTAAACAATTATAATTTTTTTAAAATGTTTTTTACTTAAAAATATATTTAAATAATATTTTTTTATTTTTTAAAAATTATTTTTAATATCAGCACATTAAAATAATTTAAAAATATTAAAAAAAATTAATTTAAAAAAAAATTTTAATTTTTATAAAAATATTTTTAAAATATAAAAACGAAGGATGTGTTTTCACCGTTAATTACCAATACAACAGCCAGGAAGGATACACCATCAAGTGAGAATATTCTGGAAGGCTGTAGAAGATGGCAAGAATTTCCGAGGGTGGGGCCAAAATAAAAACCTTGGAAAGTAAGTTGGAGCGATAAATTCCTAAGCAAGTATGATAGTGGAGTAATCATCGTTTTTTTAAAAAAACTTTATTTATAAATATATTAAAATAATATTTTTTATTTAGTATGATAGTGGAGTAATCATCGTTTTTTTAAAAAACTTTATTTATAAATATATTAAAATAATATTTTTTATTTAAAAAAAATTATTTATGATATAATAAAAAAATTAAAGAAAATAACTTTTTTTTTTTCAAAAATACTTTTACACCGAAAAACAAAGAGTTAACTAAACTGGGATCCACCCCTTACATGCAATCTAATCCCATCCCTTCCTTCGACTTAGTAATAATAATAGTATTAAATAGATTGAAAAATAAACTCTAATCCTGAACTTAAGCCTAATCCTATATATAATATTTTTTTTATTTTCTCATGTTTATTTTTGTTCATATTTCGAAATTACAATATTCATTAGCAGTAATATCAATATTAATTTTCAAGTTATTATTAGATCATCATTCATATTTAACTCAATTAATAAAGGGTTAATGATCTGAGATTTAAATTTAACTTGAATTTCAAATAGTGCATATCAAGTTTATATCACTTGATCAAAATCTATACAATTAGGAGGGACCCGGGAGACACCATCAAGCGAATATTCTAGAAGATTGTAGAAAGAATTCGAGAGAATTATAGAGTGGGCCTGCCCAAACACTTGGGAAGCAAGTTAGATCTCAAGCCCAGTCAAACTTGGAATCCCTTCAACTGCTTCTCAGCGAAGGTGAAGTGTGCCACGGTGCCCTCCCTGTTTACTATTTTAGACTGCAACTTCAGCTGGAGTGTCATTGACTATCTGTTGACTACAGAATCTCAAGCGCCTATATATTCTTTCATTAAGCCCAAGCATTCACCACTTGCAGGCAAGCTCTCTCTCTCTCCAGAAACACACACACTCACACACCCGCGCACACACGCACGCACAAAACAGTCACTTACCTGTAGCTGCTAGTTTTCTTCCTCTTTCCTTCCAGTTTCAAGTCTCTTTTAGGAACAGGAATGAATTACAATTTCCCATCAGGTGAGTCGGGTTTTATTCAGTGCACCACAACACACACTAATCAATTGCCTCCTCCTGCAAATCTTTCTCTAACTGTCATTTTGCTTTGTTTTTGTTAGCTATGAACAGTTCACCAAACCCAAATCCATCCATACCAGAAGTTGGATATAGATTTCATCCAACCAATGAAGAATTAGTTTGTAATTATTTGAAGCCAAAGATACTGGGTGATGACGTGGAAGACTTGTCAATCATGCCGGTGGTTCATGTTTGCAAGCATGAACCCTCGGAGTTACCTGGTAATTAATAATTAGACGTCCCTTTCTATCTTGTTATACGTTTATTGTTTCTATCATGATATTGGATTAACGCAGTCATTATTATGTGTAGATAAATCAAACATAAAGTCAAAGGACGCGGTATGGTATTTCTTTTGCCCTCGCGATTTAAAGTATTTAAACAGCGGACGTTATAACCGGAGAACAAAGCTCGGGTTTTGGAAACCAACCGGCAAAAATCTTAAAATAAGATTTATGGGTACCAAGAAGGTGATTGGTACAAGGAAGACTTTGGTTTTCTATACAAAGTCTAGTCCTAAACCAATAAGGACTGGATGGATCATACATGAATACGAATATATCTCTGGTTTAAGCCTCTCTAACCAGGTAAATGCTAAAAGAATTTTGTCCCTTTTTATTTAATTTTTCTGTACTAGTGTAGGGTCTTTTGCAGAAACATTGATTTGAATTAATTTGTTGCAATGTTCTTACATGGAAGGGGAAAATAGCCCAAGTAAGTTATGGCTATCATTTCTAGGAAATTGGAAACTTGGATGTTAATCTGGTCCTTTACTTTTTGCTCAATTATCATACCTCTTTATTATTTCAAGCTGTAAGGAATGGTCATATACTCTGTTGTGCATGAAGATTTTAGTCGGTAATTTTTGCTTCTAAAGTTCTGTTCGTTCGATTTTACTTTGAATATCTGGTGATGTAGGCGCCCCGTGTTTTTTTAGAAATTAATTTGCTTTTACTGGTGTATGCTCTCATGTACTAATAATTCACTCGATGAATCTAGGTTCTCTGTTTCAATATGTGCAGGGGGGATATGTTCTCTGTAAATTGAAGAAAAAACCAGATGTGAAGACCACCAAAGGTGAACCAAATCACCATCTGGTCTCGATCTCTGATTTCGAAGCTGCACCGAACTGCAGTATTGAAGGCGAATGCGGGCCTTCGATGGAGATGCCTTCTAGGTTTATAAATCACCCAACCCATGGTTACGGAGATAGTAGCCTACTGGATTTAGATTTTGATAATCCAAATCTGGACATATCAGCCCCCGATGAAGGTGAAAGGAATTCTCTTACGGTTCTGCCTTCGGGTTTGGAAAATGGAAATCCGTGGGAGAAGACTGAAGAAGGTTGTTTGCGTCCCTCAGTGGTTTCACCAGAAAATAGTCCACCAGATGCATGGCTTCCTGACCTTTCACAGGTTAGAACCTAGAATTAACGTGCCTTATATGGATTCTTTTTAATCTCAGTTACGTGGAGTATAAATAGACAACAGATAGCTCATTCTTGCATCGAATTAATATTTTGATCCTTCCTGCAGCTAATCCCTCATCTATGGGCAGAGCTGAAAGCATTAATCCCAGAACAAGAAATTAATCTCGAAAACAGCCTCCATTCTCCATTTCAGCCAGCTGCGTCTGTGAGCACTGAGGAAATCCCGTTTCACATGGGCTTCGATGCCCCCGTGTCTACCTGAACAGATCTGTTCCTGTCAATATCTGTGTCCTTAAGTTGCTATTTGAGTATTTGTAACATATTTGTACTGAAGAATAAAGTTACTTTATGGCCAATGCTGCCACTTTATATTCCTAAATCTGCTGCCGAGGCAACTTATGTTGCTGAGTTGTTTAGATCCTTGCGTGGTAGGTCTTCTGCACATTTCTCACTGTCTTTATCCGGTCCGTGCAGCTTCAGGATGCTAATCTCTGAAGTACAGATGCCCTCCCATGTCCACGGCTGAAAGCTTTTACAACCAGTAGTAGAAGATGAAAGTATCGTCTTAGAATTCTGATGCGATTGTTGTCCAGTACTGAAGTTGTTAAATTGAAATTACTATGTAATTTCTATATATAGTTAGCCGGTTCTTATAGCTACATGTTGCTTAATGTGTGAAGGGGAATTCTAATCAAGTGGAATTTAAAAAAAATATGATAAAATAAAAAAATATTTAATTATTTTTTTAAAAAAAATTCAAGTAAACTTTAGTTAACCTATGGATAAAATTGAAAAAAAAAGAAAAAAGAAAAATTAAGATCAATGTTAAGCTGAAAGAACTAATTCATAAAATCAAAATTATTTTATAAAAAATCATGAAGGAAGGAGAAGAAAACAATGTGTCCCACCAAACCACCATTCATCTACCAATATGCGTTGTTTCTTTAGAACATATTCAACGCTCCGCTTCTAACACTACAAAAAAAAGCTAGTGTTTGATCGTCTGAGAAAGCCGTACACATCGATAGAACGCAATGATCTTTCTTTACATGTTGGGGCGTATGAACCAAGTTGTCGTACCCATCTATTTTAGCCTAATTGTAATTTTTTTAACTTTTTATTTAATTTATTTTCAGCCC
Organism: Populus deltoides; assembly: GCA_015852605.2. NCBI lineage: Eukaryota > Viridiplantae > Streptophyta > Magnoliopsida > Malpighiales > Salicaceae > Populus > Populus deltoides. Next base: position 7,974,532 of record CM027583.2, on the reverse strand, counting down.
TTTAAAGTTAAAAAAAAAATCATTTTGTAATTTAATGTTCTCTTTTTGTTAGTTGACTTTAGAAAAACTTCTTTTGCTATCTAAGTTAAAAAGAAAATAGGTTTTTTTTTTCAATCTCATACACCTGTTTTGTTTGTTTTTTTTATTTGATATAAAAGAAATCTTTATCTAGTGATTGTTGTGTGATTAAATAAAAAATAATTTAATAAATAAAAAGCAATTTAATAAATAAAAAGCTACTAAATATAATGGTACACATGAGGTAGATCACGTGTTTAGTAAATTAATTGAGGTTTGCTCGAGTGTTTTTTTAATAATTTTTAATTTTAATTTCATCATTCAATGTTAGATATTTTAGGACTGTACATTACTGTTTATGGGGTTATAATAGTTTCTTAATCTGGATTGCAAATTTAACTGATTAATCTTAATTAGAGTTGATTCAAATCAATTTAATATAATACCATCTTAATATTTTAAAAACTAAATTATTTGATATATTATTATTTCAAGATTAAAAAAAATATATTATCAAATATACGATAAATTTCACATTCATTATTAAAAGTTTTTTCTCTCGGAAAACACGCGGTATCAATACCTGAACATTTTTTTCTAAGCGTTGGAAGAAAAAAACCATGTGATCACATCAGGGTGATGCGATTCATTGTTAAAGAAGGACCTGAACTTATGAAAAAACAAGGACTGGATCTCATGACCACTCGAGATTTGTGTTTTTTATTTTTATTTTTTTCCTGGGTAGTTTTTATTTGTGGGATTGAATTAAAGCATGGGCCAAATAGCAACATACAGAATAATTAGAAAAAAATTATTTATTGATATTGGTAAATACTCTTTTAAATAACAAATTATAATTCTCATTATTTTATTTTATTTTATTTTATTTATGACCGCAGATAAACAAACCATTATTAATAATTGATTTTACTGTTACATGTAAAGATATCTTAATGGATCTATTTTTGAAAAGTCATTTCAAATATTACTTAATAAAAAAAAACATGAAAACTTGTTCAAGTTAGCCTAAAAATCAAAGTTGTCAAACAAGTGTGGTTCCAAAAAACCAAAAATAAAGAAGAAGCAGAAACAGCAGCTGGTAAAAGTGAAATGGATATAAATGGAGGCTCTCGTGTTTGGGCTCGGAAAGATGCCGAACCTACAAGTTTTTAGGTCCAGTTTATAACTTGACACATATGTTACCCTGGAACAAAATAAATACCACACACACTCCTACAGCATGAATAATTATACTTTATTTTAAAAGGTATGGTTTAACTGATTAAATTTTAAATTTACTTTTTAAAAATTATTAATTTGAGTCTCATAAACTTAGGATCACTAAAAATTTATATAATCATTAACTTAAAACCCGTGAGATTAATCAAAATACATGTTAGTTAGCCCGGATACCAATAAAAAGAAAAATTATAATTATACTCCCACCCCAACCACCCCAGACCCGTATACCAATAAAAAAAAAATTATAATTATACTTCCCACCTGCCATTGATAGCCTGAGCGGAGAATCAAATCAACAAGAAGCTCCCTAAAGACACTCACCATGTAGAACATTAAATAGAGATTTCAAATAAAATTTTTCATAACATCATTTATGCTACAAGGCTTGTAACAATGTATTTCGAAGTATCACATCACACCTATGTTAGATGAAGTTTAAATCTTTTTAAAAATAATTATGATCAAACAAAAACATGTATTTATGTAAGAAAACAATAAATTATAGAAAGGTAAGATTCAAGTCTTGACCAGTAGAAAATCATTTCATAAATAGCCGCATCATTTATTAATAATATTCTAAATGGTGTGAGGAAATTATTGTTTCCCCACACCAAAATCATTGTGGATTACAAAAGTAATCGATAGTGCATTCCTCTTTTTTTATGTATTTTTTCTAATTTTTCCTTTTTTTGTTTTTTTTTCAACTTTCTTCTGTTTTTTTATTATTTATTTTTTTTTCAAAATTATTTTTCTTGATTTTACTTTTTAAATATTGAGTTGGTTAAAAATTTTGCTTCGTAATTTTTTTTCTTTAAAAAATTATGGATTGCTGTGGTGTTTTCCCACATAATTTTTCTATTTTATTTTTTTATTTTTCAAAATTATATTTGTCGATTTTTTAATATTGAGTTGGTTAAAAATTTTGCTTTCTAATTTTTTTTTCCTTTAAAATACTGTGGATTGTTGCAGTGTTTTTCTACATAGTTTTTCTATTTATTTTTTTATTTTTCAAAATTATATTTGTCGATTTTTTTTAAATATTGAGCTGATTAAGAATTTAGACTTGTAATTTTTTTCTTTAAAACATTGTTGATTGCTATAATGTTTCTCCTCATGGTTTTTTTTTTATTTTCTCTGAAATTATCTTTTTTATTTTATTTTTTAATATTGAGCTGGTTAAAAATTACATTTACAATATGTGAGGAAAACACCCACTTCCCTCAACCCCTCACTGGATTGCTACAATGTTTTTCACCACACAATTTTTTTTTTCCTGTTTTGTTATGTTTTTTCTTAAAATTTTCTTTGTCACTTTTATTTTTAAAATATTAAGCTGGTTAAGAAATTGCAATTAAATCACTGTTTCTCTACACCCAAAATTATTGTGGATTACAACAGTGCATTCCTCTTCTTTTTTTTTGTATTTTTTTCATTTTTTTCCAACTTTCCCCTTTTTTTCTTTTTTTTTTCATTTATTTGTTTTCCAAAAATTTTTTTGTTGATTTTACTTTTTAAATATTGAGCTGGTTAAAAATTACACTTTACAATTTTTTTCTTTTAAAATATTGTGGATTGCTACGGTGTTTTCCCACATAGTTTTTCTATTTTATTTTTTAAAATTATATTCGTCGATTTTTTTTTAATGTTGAGCTAATTAAGAAATTAGTTTTTTAATTTTTTTTAAAACATTGTTAATTGTTATAGTGTTTCTCCTCATGGTTTTTTTTTATGATTTTCTCCGAAATTATCTTCTTTGATTTTATTTTTTAATATTGATCTGATTAAAAATTACAGTTACAATATGTGAAAAAAAACATTGTAACTTTCTTCGCAAATTACTGTTGATTGCTATAATATTTTTTTCCATTTGGTTTTTTTATATTTTGTTATGTTTTTCCCTTAAATTATCTTTGTCAATTTTATTTTTTAAATATTAAGCTGGTTAAGTATTGCAATTAAAAGTGAATACAAGTTTTTCCTCACAAAACACTATGAATTGATATAGTTTTTCCTCACATGATTTTTTTTCTAATTTCTTTTGTGTTTTCTTTTTTTATAATGTTTTTTTTCAAAATTATCTTCGTTGATTTTTTTTGTCCATATTGAGCTAGTTAGAATTTAACTTTATAATAAAATTTAATCGTGTGGGGAAAACACTATAGCTTTCCTCACAAAACATTGTGGATTGCTACAATGTATCTCCATGGTTTTTTTTTCTTATAATTTTTTTTCAAATTATCTTTATCAATTATATTTTTTTAATATTGAGTTATTTGAGAATTACAATTACAAATCATTACAAATAAGGCTAAATCATGTGGGGAAGCACTGTAGATTTCATCATAAAACACTGTGAATTGCTGCAATGTTTCCAACATGATTTTTCCTGCTTTTTTTGATTTTTTTTTGTTATTTTTTTCTAAAATTATCTCTGTCGATTTTTTTTTAAATATTGAACTAATTAAGAATTTAGCTTTGTAATTTTTTAAAAAAAACACTGTGAATTGTTGCAGTGTTTTCCCATATGATTTTTTATGATTTTTTCCAAAATTATCTTTGTCGATTTTTCTTTTGAATATTGAGTTGGTTAAGAATTATAATTACAATAAAGCTAAATTATATGAGGAAACCGTTGTAGTTTTCTTCACAAAATATTGTCAATAGTTGCAACGTTTTTTCTCATGGGTTTTTTTCTTCCAAAATTATCTTTATTAGTTTTTTTAATATTAAGTTAATAGAAAGTTTAACTTTGTAATTTTTAAATAACAAATTATAATTCTCATTATTTTATTTTATTTTATTTATGACCGTAGATAAACAAACTATTATTAATAATTGATTTTACTGTTACATATAAATACATCTTAATGGATCTATCTTTGAAAAGTCATTTCAAATATTACTTAATAAAAAAAACATGAAAACTTGCTCAAGTTAACCTAAAAATCAAACTTGTCAAACAAGTGTGGTTCCAAAAAACCAAAAAAGAAGAAGCAGTAGAAGCAGCAGCTGGTAAAAGTGAAATGGATATAAATGGAGGCTCTCGTGTTTGGGCTCGGAAAGATACCGAACCTACAAGTTTTTAGGTCTGGTTTATATCTTGACACATATGGTACCATGGAACAAAATAAATACCCCACACACTCCTGCAGCATAAATAATTATACTTTATTTGAAAGAGTATCATTTAACTGATTAAATTTTAAATTTATTTTTTACAAATTACTAGTTTGAGTTTGACAAACTTTAAGATTATTAGAGATTTACATGATTGTTAACTTCAGAACCCGTAAAATTAATCAAGGTACGTATAAACTAACCTGAACACCCACATTAATAATAAAAAAAAATTATAATTATACTTCCCACCTGCCATGGATAGCCTGAGCGGAGAATCAAATCAACAAAAATTATAATTATACCTGATTGACTATTAATGTGTTTGTATTTTGAGAGGGAAGAAAATAAATGAAAAGGAAATAAAGATGGATGTACGGATTCTTTTATGTTTGGGAAACGGGAGGAAAATGAGTGGAATTGGAGGGTAACTTTTTTCCCAGGAACCATCATGATTTTTCTTTTAAGGACTTATTTACGAGTATGGTAAAATTTATTTTTTATTTAAAAATAAATTTTCAGTTAGTGTATCTTCATCCTTCTTTTCCAAACAGAATGCAAAAGGCAGAACAAAAACAAATGAGTATTGGAGTACATAGTTTGACTTTACACTGGACGCTATTCGTGATTGTTCGCGAATGTTCTATGATGGTTATGGAAGTGAAGTGCAGTCCCAGGGGCTTGGATTGTAAATTGTGGAATTCTAAGTTCTCACTTTTGGTGTACTTTCCGAGCCAAGGAGATATTTGTTTTTATTGTTAAAATGTGATTTTTTTTTGAAACATTATGCTGTTTATAAATTATTTTGATGTATTAATATTAAAAATAATTTTTAATTAACAAAAAAATTATTTTTTTATAAATTTTCAAGTAAAAATTATTTTTTTTAAGAAAAACCTAAAACATTCTATACACGTCGTGGCGCCCTGTGGCTGGAGAAATGAATTGCTAACTTCCTTTATTTATTTCTGGTCTCGGTGAAAAAGGTTATTTCTATAATTGTCTTACATTCCCTCCTTCCTCCTAATTGGCTATCGATGGAAGGATATATAGTGGGAGGGGTTAAAATATTTATAATAACACTGTACTGCCAAGGAGGACACGGTTTAACATGGGACCCACTTAGACCTCTGATGCCTTCGAAACTACGAACTTCTGAGTGAAGTAGATTCTGTGAGGGGACTGGGTGTTTGAAGTCTTGGATATATAGAAGCGCAAACATCCCCTGCATCCCCATTCCCCTATATATATTGAACGCACACCACAGCTTCCAGTGCACACCAACAGCTTCCTTTACAGTACTTACTTGTCTCTCTACTTCATTCTTCTCTTACAAATTATAGATTTTATTCTTGCAACCTCTGATGCTTTGGTAACTTTCTTTATATATATAATTTGCCTTAATTTTCTCTTAGTTATACGTACACGACGCGATCAATCAAAGACGACAAGTACAACAATGAATTCTCGACCACCTCCCGTAGGCTATGGATTCCATCCAACCGATGAAGAATTGGTGACCTATTACTTGAGGTTTAAAATGCACGGTGGCTATGAACAAGAAGTCAGCATAATCGCAGAGGCTAATGTGTGCGATTATGAGCCTTGGGTTCTGCCTGGTACGTGTTCATGTCTACGTGTCCAGTGCAATGTTTTTATTCTTATCACTTTCCTATTTTTTTTCCCTGTTTTCTAACTTGCAATTTCTCATTCAACAACAAATCATGCAGAGCTTGCAGCAATTCAAGAGCCAAACGACCCAGAGTGTTATTTCTTCTGTCCTCGCAGTTACAAGTACGCAAATAGCCACCGGGCTAATAGGACAACTCAAGCTGGATACTGGAAAGTCACAGGCAAGGATCGTATAGTCAAAACTAAAATCACCAAGGAGCATATTGCTACCAAGAAGACTCTGGTTTTCTACGAGGGGCGTGTTCCTAACGGGATCAAGACTAATTGGATCATGCACGAGTACCATCCAACCTTCAGCTTCCCTAACCAGGTACCATTGCTGCACTTCTTAAGTTGTTTTGTAGTCTTTTCTTTTGTCTCTTCATTCCAAGAAAGAGACTTGAATTCGAGGGTATAATAGAAAAATAAAATTAACGAAAGGCTTGGGATCAGACCTGTCGATCACCAACAGTGCTCCTTGTCACTTGTGTTGAGAATTTTGATTTTGAATACCAGCTAACTAAAATGATCACTCGTAAGTCTTGAAGTGCTCTTTCCCCCTGTATTTACACGTGATCTTGTTTCCTTTTTGCGTAGAGGGAATTCGTTCTCTGCAAACTGAAGAAAGATCCAGATGCGATGCCAACATATGAAGAAGGTGAAGCAAGCTTCAATGTTACTTCTGATCATCATTTAGAAAATCCAAACCCAACCGAGTATGATCATCCCCAAACCTTTGAAGAAGGTGAATATGGTGTCTGGACGGCTTCTAATTTCACTAACAACGAGCCAGAGGTGATAAATAGCACCAATAACAAGCAGTTTTTTTTTGCAAGTTATTTCACATGTAATAAGAATATATCAACAACTCGTGTTTCTTTTACAGGAAGATACTTATCAATTCCAAGCACAACTGGACTCATTGCGTGGCTATGGTGAGGGATTTTATAGCCTGGACTCTGCCCTACAGTTTCCGTACAGGGATATGTAGTGAAAAAAACCCTTTCCTGCAATGGGTTTCCTATCATCCATGTCTGTCGTCAAACTTTATCTATATATAGCACTGTACCAGCTTCATGCCCTGAAGTTCCTATTTTTAAGTCTTAATAGCGTATTTGTATTAAACCTAGGACCAACAGATCAGTTCATCCGCTGCATGCATTGGATGTGGCTGATCATATGTCATAGGAAAGTAACTTTTTCGTTTTTCTGGAGTGGAATTTAATGCGCATCTCGAGTGTGTCCTGTACTTGATTGCTGATTGTTTAATTGTAGCCTATGAGATTTTACAAGACCGTGTACTTTCTAAAAATGTCTTTGGTTCAAGTAAAGGTGCTCATTTCCATCTCAAAACCTGTGACTACGGATCAATGCACATGCCTCAGGCTCAGGGTCCTACATGAGAAATGACCGCATCCAGATGAAAATCAACCAGCACCCGCGTAAATATTTGCTGGTGAATTATACATCCACATGAAGTAAATAAATTTAATAAAAAGTTGAAAATATTTAACAACTTGAACTTCTATTGTGATGTTTATGTTTTTTTTTTGGATGAAATCGTTACTTAAACCATTACATATTCATATATAAAAGGAACATAAAAAAAAAAAAAAGTAGATTGAAAGTTGTAGAGCACAAGAATATGGAAAGAAGGGGATAAAAAGGAAAACATAGGTGCTTATAAGGGTAAAAGGAACAGGGACTTTTTGATACTGCAGTACGACCCTTTTTTATATAAATTTTTAAATATTTTTAGTTTTATATTATTACTTTTTTAGTATTTTTTTATTATTTTAATGTACTCATCCCAAATATATTTTGAAAAAAATAATTTAAATATGTTACTATTTTGATCTTTATTTAATAAATAGGACTCATGACTGGACTGATGCTCGCTCTATGATGAAGATCTGTATTATTTTTTTTTGTATGACGTTGCAAGTGTTTTTAAAAAAAATAAAAAAAACCCAATAATTTATGTTATATTTTGAAACAATAACTCAGGCTATAGTCTCAATTATCTAAATAAATAAGACTGCTCATTTACCTAGTTGTAATGAAAATTAATACACACATAAAATTAATAATATAAAATAAATAAATAAAAAATATTATATAAGGCTATACATATTAAAAATATTATTAAAAAAATAATAGAGGAGGTATTAATTAAAAAATAAATTGAAAATTATTTTAAAAATATTGATTTGAATTAATTTGTTGCAAGGTTCTTACATGGAAGGGGAAAATAGCCCAAGTAAGTTATGGCTATCCTTTCTAGGAAATTGGAAACTTGGATGTTAATCTGGTCCTTTACTTTTTGCTCAATTATCATACCTCTTTATTATTTCAAGCTGTAAGGAATGGTCATATACTCTGTTGTGCATGAAGATTTTAGTCGGTAATTTTTGCTTCTTAAGTTCTGTTCGTTCGATTTTACTTTGAATATCTGGTGATGTAGGCGCCCCGAGTTTTTGTAGAAATTAATTTGCTTTTACTGGTGTATGCTCTCATGTACTAATAATTCACTCGATGAATCTAGGTTCTCTGTTTCAATATGTGCAGGGGGGGTATGTTCTCTGTAAATTGAAGAAAAAACCAGATGTGAAGACCACCAAAGGTGAACCAAATCACCATCTGGTCTCGATCTCTGATTTCGAAGCTGCACCGAACTGCAGTATTGAAGGCGAATGCGGGCCTTCGATGGAGATGCCTTCTAAGAAAAAAACCATGTGATCACGTCAGGGTGATGCGATTCATTGTTAAAGAAGGACCTGAACTTGTCAAAAAAAACCAGGGACTAGACACTCATGACCACTCAAGATTTGTGTTTTTTCTTTTTATTTTTTTTGTATGTGGTTTTTATTTGTGATATTTAATTAAAGAACGGGCCAAATAGCAACGTATAAAATAATTAGAAAAAAATATTTTTTGATATTGTTAAGTACTCTTTTAAATAACAAATTATAATTTTCATTATTTTATTTATGACCGCAAATAAACAAACCATTACTAATAATTGGCTTTACTATTACATATAAGGACTTCTTAATGGATCTATATTTGAAAAACTCTTTTGAAATATCACTTGAACTTATGCATAATTTTTTTTTATATAGATTTTCAAATACTTTTTTTTTCAAAAAAAAAAACCATGAAAACTTGTTCAAGTTAACCTAAAAATCAAACTTGTCGAGCTAGTGTGGTTCCAAAGAAAAAAAGACCACACACTCCTATGGTATAAATACATGGAAAAGGATTCTCACCATGCAGAGAAAGTGCAGTCATCAATCCTTTTCCGTGTCAAGCTAGCTACTTGTACTTCCCACCTGCCATTAATAACCTGAGCGGAGGATCAAATCAACAGGAAGCTCCCTAAAGACACTCGCCGTGTAGAGCATTAAATAGAGATTTCAAATAAAATTTTGCAGCATAATATCATTTATGTTACAAGGCTTGTAACAACGTTCATCAACATGTTACCTACTTTTTAGTATTACATGCTACTATTTATCAATATTTTTAGAAGTTGTCCCCATTCCTTTTCTCATAAGTAGTTAAATTATATATATATTATTATGAATATCCAGTTAAGTTTGCGTATACTTCCATTGATTTTATTAATTTTAAATAAAAAATTATATAAATCTCTAGTAGTTATAAAATTAATAAAATTTAAATTAATAATTTTTAAAAAACAAATATTGAGCTCAAATTATGTTTTATTATAGCACACACTTGCATTTCATTTTCATAGATATTCTTATCGTTTATTAGGGCTTTTTTTATATAAAAAAATATAAAATATTTTATACCTATTATCCTCACATCACATTCACCTTTTATTTCGAAGTATCGCATCATATCTATGCTAGATGAAGTTTAAAATCTTTTTAAAAATAATTATCATCAAACAAAAACATGTATTTACGTAATTAAACAACAAATTTAGCAGGTGAGATTCAAATTCTCAACCCCAAAAGCATTTTATAAATAGCCCGCATCATTTATTAATTTTATATCATGTTTATCGTTCTGAAAATCCTTCCATCTTTATCACGAGACAAAACAATGTATATTATATAAATATAAAAGACGAGATGTCACAAAGCCATCGAGAATTCCAGTTAGATTTTTTTTTCATGCTACTTGATCGACTATCAATGTGTTTGGGAAGAGCGTATTTCGAGAGGGAAGAAAATAAATGGAAAGGAAATAAAGATGGATGTACGGATTTTTCAAGTTTGGGACACGAGGGGAATTGGAGGGTAAATAACAAAATATTTTTCCAGGTTGATTGTTTTTTTAATTTCTCGCATGTTTACAAGTATATATTTTCATCCTTCTTTTCCAAACCGAATGTAAAGGCAGAACAAAAACAAATCAGTACATAGTTTGACTTGCATTGGTCGTTATTAGTGATTGTTCGCGAATGTTCTGTGATGGTTACAGAAGTTAAGTGCAGCACCAAGAGCTTGGATTCTAAGTTGTGGAATTCCAAGTTCTCACTATTGGAGTACTAAAATGTGATTTTTTAAAAAAACTTTATGATATTTATAAATTATTTTGATATATTGATATTAAAAGTAATTTTTAAATAATAATAAAATATTATTTTTATATATTTTCTAGTAAAAAATATATTTTTTTAAGAACTTACCACATTCTATATATATAAACACTGTACGGGCAAGGAGGACACGGTTTCATATTGGACCCACTTAGACCTCTGATGTCTTCGAAACTACGAACTTCTGAGTGAAGTAGATTCTGTGAGGGGACTGGGTGTTTGAAGTCTTGGTATAGAAGCGCAAACATCCCCTGCATCCCCATTCCCCTATATATATTGAACGCACACCACAGCTTCCAGTGCACACCAACAGCTTCCTTTTCAGTACTTACTTGTCTCTCTACTTCATTCTTCTCTTACAAATTATAGAATTTATTCTTGCAACCTCTGATGCTTTGGTAACTTTCTTTATAGATATATAATTTGCCTTAATTTTCTCTTAGTTATACACGACGTGATCAATCAAAGACGACAAGTACAACAATGCATTCTCGACCACCTCCCGTAGGCTATGGATTCCATCCAACCGATGAAGAATTGGTGAACTATTACTTGAGGTTTAAAATGCACGGTGGCCATGAACAAGAAGTCAGCCTAATCGCAGAGGCTAATGTGTGCGATTATGAGCCTTGGGTTCTGCCTGGTACGTGTTCATGTCTACTTGTCCAGTGCAATGTTTTTTTTCTTATCACTTTCCTATTTTTTCCCTGTTTTCTAACTTGCAATTTCTCAATCAACAACAAATCATGCAGAGCTTTCAGCAATTCAAGAGCCAAACGACCCAGAGTGTTATTTCTTCTGTCCTCGCAGTTACAAGTACGCAAATAGCAACCGGGCTAATAGGACAACTCAAGCTGGATACTGGAAAGTCACAGGCAAGGATCGTATAGTCAAGGCTAAAACCACCAAGGAGCATATTGCTACCAAGAAGACTCTGGTTTTCTACGAGGGGCGTGTTCCTAACGGGATCAAGACCAGTTGGATCATGCACGAGTACCATCCAACCTTCAGCTTCCCTAACCAGGTACCATTGCTGCACGTCTTAAGTTGTTTTGTAGTCTTTTCTTTTGCCTCTTCATTCCAAGAAAGAGACTTGAATTCGAGGGTATAATAGAAATAAAATTAACGAAAGGCTTGGGATCAGACCTGTCGATCACCAACAGTGCTCCTTGTCACTTGTGTTGAGAATTTTGGTTTTGAATATCAGCTGACTAAAACGATCACTTGTAAGAGTTGAAGTCCTCTTTCCCCCTCTATATACACGTGATCTTGTTTCCTTTTTGCGTAGAGGGAATTCGTTCTCTGCAAACTGAAGAAAGATCCAGATGCGATCATGCCAACATATGAAGAAGGTGAAGCAAGCTTCAATGTGACTTCTGATCATTCTGAAAATCAAAACCCAACCGAGTATAATCATCCCCAAACCTTTGAAGAAGGTGAATATGGTGCCCGGAACAACGAGCCAGAGGTGATAAATAGCACCAATAACAAGCAGTGTTTTTTTTTTTGCAAGTTATTTCATATGTAATAAGAAGATATCAACAACTTGTGTTTCTTTTACAGGAAGATACTTATCAACTCCAAGCACAACTGGACTCATTCCGTGGCTATGATGAGGGATGTTATAGCCTGGACTCTGCCCTAAAGTTTCCATACGGCGATATTTACTGAAAAAACCCTTTTCCCGCAATGGGTTTCCTATCATCCATGTCTGTCGAACTTTATTTATATATAGCACTGTACCCACTTCATGTCCTGAAGTTCCTATTTTAAAGTCTTAATAGCATATTTGTATTAAACCGAGGACCAACTGATCAGTTCATCCGCTGCATGCATTGGATGGGCTGATCATATGTCATAGGAAAGTACCTTTGTTGTTTTTCTGGAGTGGAATTTAATGCATCTCGAGTGTGTTGTGCTTTTTACTTGATTGCTGATTGTTTAATTGTAGCCTGTGAGATTTTATAAGACCGTGTACTTTCTAAAAATGTCTTTGGTTCAAGACTTCAAGTAAAGGTGCTCATTTCCATCTCAACCTGTGACGACACATGCCTCAGGGTCCTACATGATGGTAAAAAAAACAGGGTGGTTTTTTTAACCCAAAATCTTATTTTCAACCATTTTTTTTCAAGAAAACACTCATTAAACCTTGTGATACTGAACTCTAAAATCACTATATATATATATATATATATATATATATATATATATATATATATAAAAAAAAAAATAAACTCATAATCAACCTAAAACAATTTTTTTTTAAATTTAGCTATAGTTTTCTAAACTTTTTAAGATAAAAAAACACAATCTTAACTTTCCTTGTCATATAAAATTATTTTACATAAAAATTGATTATTTTAATTGATGAAATTATCTCTAACAAAAACTTTTTTTCTCTAAACTGGAATTCATTAACCCTTCTTTTTTCTTAAAAAGAAAAAGTTGGTATTAAAATTAAATATTTAAAAATTAAAGAGACTAATCACTTTATATCTAAAAAAAATAAATACACTAAATTGAACTTTCAAATAAATTTCAAAGTTTTCACTTATTTTACTTATTCTTTTCGTTTAAATCTTTTATCTTTTAATTTAACTCTTTCTAAAAAAATATATATATACAATTGGATATTATTTTAGATTTAAACAAGCTTAATTGTGAAAAAAATTAATTTTCTTTTTAATTTTTTTCTATTAAAATCTTGATTAATATACATCCATCTCTTCTAGTTTATACTGTAATATAATAATATGTTTCTGGATTTTTACTAGGGATGATTTTTTGTTTTTTATTAATATAAATATTTAGTTAATTTATGCATATTCGACTAATTTTATAGATTTTAAACTAATAATCATGGAAGTCTGAAACTCGTGAATATGAAGGATGAAAACAAGTTTAATTAGAAGAGAGAGAGAGAGAGAGAGAGAGAGAGTGTGTGGGTGGTTCCACCCAGTAGTTATGACTTATGAGTAGCTTCTCACGTAAGGAGGTACTTTTGATGAAAAAATAATAGAATCTTTGAGTCAATCCCGATAGATCTCTCAAGTCAATGTTTTCTTAAAAATAACAACAACAAAGAAGAAGAAACACCCTATTTTTCTTTTTATCTTATTAGAGTGGAAACTCTCTGACCCTGTTCTTTCGAGTTGCTTCTCTTTTGTCAAGAATTAAGGTATCTGTTCTGGTGCGTTACATTAGTCAATCTGTTTTAGGAAAAGGGATGAATCTTCTTCTCGTTAATAACTTGGCTTCTTGTTATATTTTCAACTTTGCTTGATTTCTAGGTTCTCTTCTATTTAAAGAAACTAGCACATTTACCGGTGATTGAGTGTGATGGAGCGGGTGGGATACAGATTCCATCCAACTGAAGAAGAAATCATAGATCATTATCTGGGGTGCAAATTGAACGGCCTTGATTCCCTTGTTGATGCTTATATTGGTGAGATTGATCACCTTTATCAGTGGGATCCATGGGATTTACCTGGTTAGTACCATAAACAGTGATGATTGTTACGAAAATTCTAAGCTATTCTTGATAATTAAATCCACACTTTCTTGATAAATCCTAATGTTTTTTTTTTTTATGTGATCATGTGTTTGTAGACCTTGCAGTAATTCAGTCGAATGATCGAGTGTGGTATTTCTTTTGTCGGCATGACTACAAGTTCCCAAATAGTAAACGAGTTAACAGAACAACCAAGAATGGAAACTGGAAAGTGACCGGCAAGGTTCGTAATATCAAGCGTAGAGGCACAAATGAGGTGATTGGTACTAAGAAGAATCTGGTTTTCCTACACAAATGTCCTGATTCTAAAAAAACTAGGTGGGTCATCCATGAATTCCAGGCTAAAACTTCCCCTCCTGATGAGGTATTATATAATACTTTTTTTTTGGTATTAAATCATACAGTATACATGAGATTACCACCTTTTCTTTTGTTTGCATCTAGGGATTAAGGTTAGACCGTTGTGTTTGTGTGGAAGAATATGAGTGCTGGAGTTCAATGTCGTGCTTCGATGGGATTGTTTGACATGATTTTTTGAATTATGACTTTGGATTTTTAGTCATAATCCAAAAGTTATTTTTCATTAATAACTTGTGAAAAAGATGAGTTAAAATGATTTGAAGTTGAAAATATATTTGGTTAAAATGAATCAAAGCAATTTTCTTAAAGAATAGATGCAGTGTAAGTTGAAAGATGAAAAATCAAAATTTTAACTCAATTTCCTAACAAGCTTTTGATTCAAGTCAAATGTTATTTCTAACCAAATATACATATAACTTTTCTTTGGATAAAGAATTTAAAAACAACTTAAACCTATTTGTAAAAATCATACCGAACATAAACTAAATTCTTTGCCATTATTGGATATTGCTTGCCTTAAACTTAGACTAGTTAATCTTGCTCAGCACACTCTCCATTACTTTTAAGCCATGGGAAACTGTCTTCCATGTGATTAGAAGAATGTCTGCTATATCCTAGCTTGTTTGATGCTTGAGTTCTATTTGTACAAACTGTTTTCAATGTGATTTGCTGAATGTCTGCTATATCCAAGCTTGTCTGCTATATCCACGTGTTGTTCTATCCTGAAACTTTGGGAACAGACTGCTGCTTGATTTCTTATTTTTCGAGTTCTTTTTACTGTAGAGGGCTATTGTTCTTTGCAAGTTAAAGAACAAGGCAGATGACTCAGCTGCCAATTCACCTAATGATGAAGGTGCAGAGACTAATATCCTAGAGGTGAGATGGAGCTTTCCCAATTGCAGTTTTAAGAATGTAGTTTTTCATGTGGAGCATGAGAAGCCTATGTGTTTACTTGTGTATGATTCTGAGTCCAGGTAGATGCAGAGCAACGGCTATCTCTCTTTAACAGCCACAGGGAGGATTCCAATTTTCCTTGGCCACTGCAGTCACTGATCAATGCACAGAATTACCTTTCAGATGAAGTGGATTTCAATTTTCCTTGGCCACTGCAGTCACTGATCGATGCACAGAATTACCTTTCAGATGAAGAGGATGTGACAGGGTTTGCATTTGCGGACTCATTAATTGTTGATCCAGATGAATATGGCACTGAAAATGCTGCACACTCTCTCCCAAATGACCACAGCTCACCAAGGTCATCAAGGAAAGCTTATGCTGAGGATAGCAGTGACAGAACAACTTATCATGCGTATGGGGAGGTAATAAATAATCTCCAATGACCATTTTTAGTAACGCCTGATTCTCTCTATAATTATTTAAGAGAATGCTAATGGGAGCATTGGAGTAATATGTGACTTGCTCATTATTTCAATGCCACTAAGGACATTCTCTTTGGAGTCTTGAAAGACCTTCAGGTGAAATGAAATTCTATGTTTTACTGAGAGTTCGTGCACAGGTCAACCATTCTAGATTTGCTGCATTTCTGGGCCAGGAATCATTTTGTATTTCATGTGTATTCTTTGAGGACACTTGGAAAATTTAACTTGTCTGTTCATATCTTCATGACAGTCTGCAAACTTGTATGGTGGGCACGGTAATTTGAAAATATCTCGGCAGCTGCAAATGGCTCACGGAGATGATATTCTCTTGATGGGGGCTTCTTCCACGGATTCCACTACTGCAACTCGACATGAACATATCAAATTAATGCAATCAGGTGGTGAAGTAATTCCAAGGACTCGCCAACCTCCGCCTCCAGTAGCGCCCAGCTTTGTAGAACGCAAGGAAGTTTCTCATAAAAGAGTTGAATTGCTGCGCGGAGTTTCAAAGGTGAGGAGTATACATTGGAGGACAAAAAACATAGAAGCAGCTTGTCTCTAACTAGCGAATGAAATTAAACTCTTTATGATTTATCTTTGCAGGCTGGAGAAGGTAGAAAGGAAAGTGCTGATATTGATCTGCCTCAGAAGGAAAGTTTAGGAAGAGAATCTGAAACAAACAGGAAAATAGTTCCGGTTATCAATGCAAAACCACGTGCAAAATCGAGATCAAATGAGTTAGGTGGCAACGATAGGAAGGGTCGTTTCATTCACCTTGAAACAACTATATCAAGCCATGGATCAAGCCCTCTATCGGTTTATCTTTTGAACGCAGTCTTAGGTCTGCTTCTATTCCTAATCATGCTTAGAGAAGCGCTGATTGTTCACTGAGAGATGCCGCTCTTAAAAGGGTATATACGGTCAAACATTTTGTCACAAACAGAATTGTCTGTCCAGTATAATACATTGTTATATGTTTGGTATTGTAGTAGCTTTTGTGGCTGTGGATTGAAAAAAGTTATTTTATAAAAAGTATTTTTAGTTGAAGTTGGTTTGATATTTATATATGATTGATTAAAACTGTGCTTAAAATTGAGATTGAACAAAAAGTAGTTTAATGTGTTTGGTTAAGAATACTTTTTAAATTGAAGTTATAAAATAAGTAATATATATTTATATATTATATATATATATATATATATATATATGGTTTTTAAATTTAAATATTGTAGATTTAATTATTACTATTATATCATGAAATAAATAATATTTTATATAAAATATTTTTTATTATTTCATTAAACCATCTATAATTTCATTACATATAAAATTCATCTGACAAGAACTATAGTTTTCATGATTTTTTGAGTGTGCAATGAAATTAGATAAAATATTATCAGAAATAAAATTGAGATTATATTGCAAGTGAATTTAATTCACTCTATACTAGTTTTTCAGGAAAAAAAATATTGTTCACATGACAGTACGAGTGAATTTAATTCACTCTAAACTAGTTTTTTTTTTTAAATGTTCACTTAAAAAAAATTATTTATGTGATGGGAGTAAATTTATAATTCATTATACTATTTTTTTAAAAAAAATTAAAATCCACTCGCATTTTTCACTTAAAAAAATAAATAGTGAATAAAAAAGTAGCAAAGAACTGCTTCGGCAAAAGTTATGTTTTAAACCTGAATTGCATTGGGTCTCATAAAAATAAACCGTATTTTTAACTTTACTAAATATTTGTTTTGCTGTAGTTATTTCAAATGTAAAAATAACCACACAAACAAATAGACTCTAATGAGCATTAAACGTTTGTTTACAAGGCGCGCCTTGTAAATAATAAAATCCTTTAACCCCAAACCCCCTAATTCTCATATTCTTGCGCTACAGTTCAATTCATCAATTACTTTTGTCTACGATTTTTTGTGCTATAAGAATTTCACCCGCAACTTGAGAATCAAGTTTTGTGGTACATTGTTTCATGATATTCAAAGTTTGGAAGTTTTACACAGTAATTTATTCTTTGATTTTTCGGTTTCGCACAATAAGATCAGTATCCAAACCACTACAAGTATAGTATATCCCAAGGAAACGGGAAGCGTTTAGTTACGAGCATTTTATACATTTAAACAGCAATTTACAGCAAACTTAATACAGATAACAGTAACTACAGTCCAACACCAGCAACTATGACAGAATATATACGAGTTTAAAAAAAAATATTCTGATCTGCAGTGTATATAATCACGTTTGCTTCCGTGGTTGCTTCTGCATTTGAAATGCACAAGCAACCACAGCAAAACAAATATTTAGAGTGTGTTTGGTATTGCGGTAACTGTTGTGATTGTGGTTTAAAAAAAATTATTTTATAAAAAGTACTTTTAATTGAGGTTGGTTTGAAAAAATAGGTGTTTGGTTAAAACTATAGTTGGAATTAAGGTTAAAAAAAAATAGTTTTAATGTGTTTGGTTAAGAATGCTCTTGAAATTGAGGTTATAAAATAATTTTTTAAAAAATAGTTTTAATATGTTTGGTTAAGAATGCTCTTGAAATTGAGGTTATAAAATAATTTAAAAATATATATATATATATATTATTGATGGTTTTTAATTTAAATTTTATGGATTTAACTATTGCTATTACATCATGAAATAAATCACACTTAAAAAAATTACTTTAATAAAAAACTATCTACAATTACATTACGTACAAAATTCATCCGACAAAAACTACAAAATTAGATAAAATATTATCAAGAATAAAATTAAGATTACAGTACGAGTAAATTTAATTCACCTTAAACTAATTTAAAAAAACAAAAAAAATTAATGTTTACGTTCACGTGAACAGTACGAATGAAATCGATTAACTACATTGATTTATATTAAAAAAAAACCTATTCAGCGAACAGCGGAGGCATGCCTCCACTGTTTCAAAAAAAAAATTGTTTAGTGAATAGTGGAGGCATGCTTCACCGCTCACCGAACGATAGAGTCTCGGTTGTGGCGCGCGGCGGCAATTTGCTGCTTTCCATTTCCCTGTGTCTCGCACGCAATAAATTGGGAGACCCATGCACAGTAAATAACTTTTTTTTTCTTAACCAAACATTTGTTCAGTGCGTTTTTGAAGAAACACAACCTTTACCTCGTAGCCAAACGGGCTCTTAATAATGCTCCAAAACGCAATTTATTTTTTGTTGGGCCCATTGAACTTACGTTTAAAATTTAGTTAAATTGAAAGTAGCTCTCAGCTATTTTTTTTTCTTTGCACTGTTCATAAGTGAACATCGCGAGTGAATTTTAATTCACTCGTGTGAACAGTGCTTTTTTTATATAAAAAAACTAATTTAGAGTAAATTAAATTTACTCGCATTGTAATCTCAATTTTATTCCTGATAATATTTTACCAAATTTTATTGCACGCTCAAAAAATCATGAAAACTGTAATTCTTGTCGAATGAATTTTGTATGTAATAGAATTGTAAATAGTTTAATGGAACAATAAAAATATAAAATATTATTTATTTCATGATATAATAGTAGTAGTTAAATATACAATATTTAAATTTATTAATATTAATATAATTATTTTATAGTTATTTTATAACCTCAATTTAAAAAGTATTATTAACAAAATACATTAAACTATTTTTTTGTTAAACATCAACCAAACATATATAAATATCAAATTAACCTTACTTAAAAGTACTTTTTATAAAATAATTTTTTTAAAACTATAACCACAAAAGCTACCATAATACCAAACACACTGAGACAATCATCAAATCAACTCGATGGTGTGATTAGAGTAGAAACCGGGCATGATAACCAATATGGTATCTTAAAAAGAACCCTTTTGAGCAATCAAATTTGTAGCCTCCGTGTTACCTGATCATTAAGAGTTAAAGTTCATTTCAATTAATAATTTGACTGATACATCTCACATGTTAAGAGACGAAGGGCGCATGAAAGTGGGGAACATAAGAGAAAAATTAAGGAAACATAGGTGGAAAGAAATGAGATTATGATTGGCAGCTTCGAAAAATTAAGGAAAAAAGGAAGGAAAAGGAGAAACTTGTGGAGGAAGTTTAAAAAAGTAATGCTTGGACTGGCAATGGCAATGTATGAGCGTAGAAGACTTTTTTTTGTTTTTTTTAAAAAAAACCTTTCTATTAGTAATCTAATTTCTTAAAGAAGCACACTTGGGAGCTTCTTGATAGTTGCAGTCATGTCAGTATGGATAATTTGGACTGGAGGTTTGGCAGGGCACGTCACTGCAGGAGGGCTCCATTTTAACTGGACGTGAAAAGGTCGCATTCTCAAATCCCGATCCAAGTTCTAGCAATCTCACACTCATTCCCAGGTAGCGTCTCATGCAAGTAGACTGTAGACCCGCCAACTAGTAACTGAACTTGGATTATTAACCAACAAAGACATAAATACCTTTGTACTTTTTTTTTTCAGTTTCAGTTTTAATTGGTCTAGTGGGGTTTAGGTTATGAAATCGAACACTATTCTTACATTCTAATACACTTCCACTCTTATAAAGGTTTGAAATTGAGATTTTGCTTTGAAAATGACAAGTCTAGTATTAATTACTGAACTATTCCCTTAGTTCATAACTACTTAGTTATCTCGAACATCAAGAACTAACGCTTACTTTTATGTTGTTATCCTTTCAGGTAGACCAAGGGATGCAAGTGCATTCTATATTTACTGGAAATGGACTGGGTTTCCAGTATCCCCATCCAATTCAGCAGCAGATCCACATGGAGCAGGGCCTCTCTTTAGAGAACACACCATTCACCAATGAGTTGACATTTCAGTTTGACGCTGATGATATGAAGATGTGGAGGAAACCATAAAGTTGGCAGATTCATTTCTTGATGAACCAGCCGGTTTTAGCTCCAGAAATGTGTTTGTCCGCATGAATCTAATTACTACAAACTTCAAACACTCCTCTCAATGATTCCAGTCCACCAAAGTCATTGAGTAGAGTAAATCCTGAAGGTATTGGTGACAATGACATTGAAGTTGACCATCTTGAGGTAAACAAATGTTCTCCAATGGCTATTGGAGAAAGTTTCTCCGAAGACATGTAAACTCAATAAATAGCACAGGAGAATATCATTGGGAAGCATTGCAACTTTATGCATGCTCATGTTATTTCAGTGTTTTCAATGATGTTCTCCTGTGGAATATAGATCTCATATATGTTAAGGAATAGTCTAGAGATCATAGATGCCTTCAAAGTAGTACACAAATTATAATCGTATGAATCCCAAAATAGTCCATGATTCTTTTATAGAATCTCCAAATAGAACAAAAAATTCATAGATCTTATGAAAAGAATGCACAAGATCTTCATCAATAGTCTATAGATCTTATATGTGTCCAAGCAAAATGAACAAAGCAGGGTTGCATTGACATCTTACACAGGTCAAATACTCTAACTTCGCCGCATTCCTTTTATTTTAGTCATTTTGAGTTTCTTACTATTTAGACTTCTTGAGGAATGTAGCAAAATTTATATCTTCATACTCTTATTGCAGTCTTCCCAGCCTCTGGGAACTTCAAACTTTTCTGGTGGAAATGCCAGATGAAATGAATACTGGCTGATGCAAACCATTCAAGCACTTACTGAAACCCTGCCATCTGAAGAGATCGGTTGTTATCGTGATGAGATCCTAGTAACAGAGGCTTCCTCATCGGGATCAGATACAAAGAAATATATCTGTTGCATCACTTCAGTCCCTGAAGTTCCTGATTACGTAACAACTAAATGACATAAGGTGAGGAAATTAAGTTGCATGCATAAAACTCGAAGAATAACTTATCTTCGGTGCTGAATTCAAACTTCATTTGATTTCTGCTTGCAGGCTCGAAATGCCAGAAAGCACTTCAATTCCAAAGATTTTCCTCAGAAAAGAACATTAGTTACGGAGTCTGATCATGATGACACCGAAGTAACGGAGGCTTCCTCAGACGTGGCTTAGAATCAGAGAGCTATATCTCTTCCCTTGAACCAGTCCATGAAGAAGTTCCTGATTATGTAACAACTTGCGGACCACAATGCTACGAGGCGAGGCACTTAGGCTGTCTGTCTCTAGGTGATGGAATTGAACTGTATTTGATTTATGCTGCAGGCCCTAAAAGCTACAAAGCTTGGTACTGCCTTTGATCTCCCTCGGATGGAAAGCTCTGTTAATTATGCCTCCGAAAGAAACCTTCATTATGGAATCGGAAAATGACTTGGAAATGGCTCATGCAGAAACAAGTTTGAAGTTGAGAACAATTGGTTCGTCTGAAAACTACTGGATGTCTTCTTTCATTCACTTGGAAGTGTCCATTAAGCCACAGACAAAATCCCCCATTAGTGAATGTTGTTGGATTGACTTGTGTTGTCTTCTCTATTTGTGTCTTTGGTACTCTTTTTATTATTACAATACGTCTCATACTAATTAATATTGATAAATATAATTAATTAATATTAAGTAT
The DNA here is from genome assembly GCA_015852605.2 of Populus deltoides. NCBI lineage: Eukaryota > Viridiplantae > Streptophyta > Magnoliopsida > Malpighiales > Salicaceae > Populus > Populus deltoides. The sequence continues at coordinate 7,952,158 of CM027583.2, read as the reverse complement.
CACATAAAAAAAATTAAAATCACTAACAAATTAGTATAGACATTTATTTAATTGCCCCTATACATTCACTAACAAAAGAAGAAATCGACTTAAATGTTGTTGATAGTAACAATAGACTTCCTTCGTCAAGTTTGGTTTTGAATAAAACTTTTTCCATTATATATCATTAGTGGTGATCGACATGTAGAGTCTAGGATATCAGTTCATTTTTTGTTTTAGTGGATTTCTTTTTAAAATGTTTTTTATTTAGAAAAGTATTAAAATAATATTTTTTTATTTTTTATAAATAATTTTTTATATCAGCACCTTAAAATAATCTAAAAACACCAAAAAAAATATTAATTTGAAAAAAGAAATTTAAATTTTTTTAAAAACATTTTTAAAACACAAAAATAAATAGAAAAAATCAACGCAAATAAAAAAATAAAAATCATGAATAGCAATTTTAATTAGTTACAGGTAGTTAACCTACTAAAAAAACCAGGCTTATAAAATATACTAGCTCAATTTCGAAATGCTTGTAAAAGAATCGATCGTCTTTGACGGGGCTCCAAGACACAATTACATTTCTCGAACTTCAATATTTGCGATTCTGGGTTTAAAATCTGCACTGCTCATGTTTAAAAATAAGACAAAAATAGTATTTTAACTGAAATGACTAAGCATAGCATGATGTGCTTAAAATACAATGAAAATGAACAATCAATGCTTTAAAATCTCAACGATATCCGAGCGGGCCCCTGAGTGACAAGCAACTTAAGAGCCTGTGCGCAGAAGCAGGCTGCAATGCATCTATTCATGGCTGAATCAGTGATCACTGCTTCATAAAAAAGAGCAAAGGTGTGTAAAACTACTAAGTTCATTTCAACTACGATCAATAATCCTCCAAGAATCCACTCGGAAAAAAAAAATCAGTTAGCAACATTCCAATATTTGACAGAACAAATCCAGCAAGATAAAAGTACTTCATGAAAGCAGGACAGTGTTCATAAGGAAATATTCTGAACACCGCTAAGCAAATGTTTGGGAACTTCAATATTAAGAATAAGAACTGAAAACAGACAGTGAGTAAAATTTTTATTGAAGTGCATTTCTAGATCTCCTACAAGTTAATGGGAATATTTGCTCTTTCTGCTAATTGTGCATACAAATACACGTGGACCCAAATATTCAGCTTTCTGCTAAACATATTTTCAATTATATAGCCAGGACCTAAAAAAGTAAATAAATACTTAAAGCTGCTATAGAAAACATATACTATATTTCAAGTATTAACAGTCCACATGTGGGATAGATTGCTACATAAGGGCATGTCCAAGGGATGTGATAAATGAAAAGCCAAAAGGAAAAACCAAAATTTTGGCCTTCATCTCTTATTTTTACTGCTCGAAGGAAAGAGCTATACCGGAGAGCCAAAATAACATTTCTATGTAGGAGAGTCATTCCTACATATTGGACAAAAGTGCTAAAAGTTAATTTAATATATTTTTATGCAAAAGAAGGGTTTTGATTGGACTTTTATTAGTTAGTCACAATAAATAAATAGTTTTATTAATATCAAATATATTAAAACACATATTTACACTATTCAAAAAACCATATTATTGATTTGGCTGTTCTAAATGGTTTCGTTTCACACTCAACCATAGACAACAGATTCGTGCCAGTCCACATATTGATGACTTGCTGCAGTAATAATAATTACTAGTATGGTACTACCATGAAAACTGGTGAATAAAGGTTAAGCATAATTGCATTAGGGCAATTAATGCTTTTACCTAACCTTTTAATGCCACGGTGTTGGATGATAAAACAAATAAATCAATGATGAAGATTACAGAAGATGGAAATTCCCAAACCTGCGAAAATGCATGTTTAGAAAAGTTAGATTAAACCAAACTTCAAGCTCAAGCATTAAACAAGAACCAACACCAAGAAGATTACAGAAGCTGAAAGAGTAAAAGTGTTGTCAATATGCTTTTTAGTAAGCCATACCATTGTGGCAATAAGAAAAATCTTGAAGTAACTTGAAACTAGGACGGCAAGCAAAATGTCTTTGCACCTGTGAAGTTAAGGAAGACCAAGTCAAATTACACTATTCTTTTATTTTCTATGGTTGACGCAGATAATCTAGATCAAATGTCACCAGTATAATTGTCAACAGAAGCGAACATAATTCTGAAAGTTCGGTAACAAAAACTACTTTTCTCTATCTTGCCTTATTTTGGCCATATCTCTTTAATGATCTTAGACATTTATTTCACATAGACAGAGGTGTCAGACCACAAGTAGCCAATGATCATACACAACATCTATCCCAGTCCATTGTTATGCACGCATAAAAACAGATTTATAGATAATTATACTAATTTGGATTAAAAAATCCCCCCTCAAGATAATCTCCATCATGAGTTTGTCCTAAAAAACAATGAGTGGCACACATGGCAGTTGATATTAGTGCTTCACACTCCTAATATTGCAAGTCCAAGAAATAAATGAAAGGAAGAAACAGCATGATACCGAAATAAACATTTACCTGGAGATTTGAATCGATGTATTTAGCATCAGCCTCATTGAAAGAAGAAAAATACAGAAAAACACAAAGTTTCCGACAAAGACATCCACGATAATCTACATAAGACAGTAGCAAACCCACTTTTCAAGAACCACAGAGAATCCAACTCCAACTTTAAAGCTGAAATTTATCTCCAATTCCCACCGGCATTGCTAACCTCTTGGAATGTCCAAACAATTGAAGAAAAACTCATGGAAGAACCCCACTCTCCCTCATTTCTTTTCAAAAGCAGACTTCTATCTTTGATCATTAAGGCAGACAAAATACATCATAAAAGTTTAAAGGGGTAATTAAGTATTCAAACAAGAAAATAACCAATTTGAGAACGGATACAAGCATCCAGAAGGAGAAACGCAAAGATTGACTTCCATAACGAACCCTGCAAAGTAGCCCTATGTTAGAGTTAATAACCCATATTCACCATAGCAATAATTACAAATACTGAAACAGAAAGTGCATAATTAGATATAAGTTTGCCCCCGCCAAAAAAATCTGATTAGAAGCATTAATATCCTCGAAGCATTCTGGAAGAATACACCATAAGAGAGTGTCCAAATTAAGAACGCAAAGCTTATAAACCGTAAGCCAACATAACTAAAGGCAGCAGCTTGTACCTCAAAATTGGCGGTATGCTGATTAATTACATTGAAGAGAAGATGTCTATACGCTTTTGTCTTGTGCAGAATCAGATCAATCAAAATAATCTACACCCATTAACCCAAAAAAGAAAAAAGAGACCTCTAAATCTTCACCAAGTGAACCCGAAAAAAGAAAGGATAAAAAAGAAATCCATAGCAAGTCAAGAATCAAAAGGGTATAATAAACTCACCATGAATTCACATTCGATGTACTCGTCTGCAACTGCTTTGCAATTCTCCTACAACAAGAACAAAGTTTAAAAGGAAAAAAAAAAGAGGTAAAGTTGGGATATATAAATGAAAGAGAGAGATTTACACATCTCATGAGCCGAATATTGCCAGGTGAGTATTGGACGAAAAGAGTTTTGATCGGAAAACCACACTCTACACATCTAGGCTCCATCTTTTTTGACTCTCTCGCTCTGTCAGTCTGCATTCTACAACGTTTCTACTGTTACTGGTTTTATTTATTTATTTATTTTTGTAGTCTCTTTCGGGCATAAGCCCAAAGCGTATGGGCTATAATATGGACTTTCAAAGTTTGCTGAAAGCAACCATTCTAGGAATATCTTTTTTATTTTTCTTTTGGATGATTGCATTTTCTTCTTCTTTTTTTCTGCCTTTGAAAAAGAAAAATTGAAGAATCTTCGCCGTTCATGATCATAATCCTGTTGCATAACACCTTCGTTTCTAGTTTCTAGAGAATCGATTGCTGAAATCAATTTGATTTTCAAAATTCTTTGCTTGAAGAAAATAAACAAGTATTATGTTTGCTTTGTGCAGTATTGTTTTCAAAATGGTTTGTCTCTTTTCTCATCTCTTTTTATTTTATTATTTAGAATAAAAAACCAAAAAAAGTGCTTTTTTGGAGGAGCAATTTTTCTTCTTTCTATTTTTAATGAAAAATTGGTGTGTTTTTGTTACATCTCTTTGGACAAACATTTCTAAATTGAAAGGGAAAAAAAAAGAGCATAACTATTTTATGAGAGTAAATATTTAATACCTTTAATTCAAAGTTGAAAAGGGAAGTAATTAATTCCCATAACATTTTTTTAACATTGTTTTAACGATTCTCAAGGTCTCATGATCCTTTTTGTATGAATAAAGTTCATGTAATTATAAATCTTGTATATTCATGAGCCATGTCAAAAAATTTGTTTGGCTTTTCCTTCAATCCTAAAATCAGGCCAAAGATTTTTTTTTTTAAAGAACTTGCTTAAAATAGGATTTTTTTTCAAATTTTTTTTAAAAAAATATGCTTGACCTCCAGTTAAAAAGACCAGCTCACCCTTGAAAGCCTAAGGCGAGCTGGGCGCTAGCTCGTCCTAGGCCAGGCCCAGGATAAGCAATTTCTATAAGCTAACCAATTCAAGTCACCCAAGCCCTCCCCGACCTTTCTCTTTCTCCTTAACTTTTCTTTCCCTTTATTTTTTATACAATCCTATATTTTTTTATAAAATATATTTATAGTACAATAAAAATATTCTCAAACCAGCATTTTTATTAGACAACAACATTATCAATTATGTGATTTTTTTCATAGCCAAATAAGCTCTCTCTTATTTCATAAGATGAGAATCTTTAACTATTCATCAACGTAATTACCAGGTCAAAACATTGATTTTTCCATGACAAATAAAAAAAACACCTTTTTTCACTTCTTGATCTTTTTACACGCTTATCACTTTAATAACCAAACTCAAAAATTCATTTAAACATGAGAGTTTTTTTTTTTTTTACAGGCAACACCAATCCATTAGTCATGGAAAAGCCCAGAGATCCAATGAAGTTTTTCTTTAACTTCATCAGTGACATTGTTTGTGGGAATCTCTGGGAAAAAGTATTCATTCATTTCCTATCTAAACTTTTCTCATCCCGAACCTAATTTGAGATATTTCATGGATGATAACATGGAAACATCAGGCAAAAGAGTTACAAACCTTCCATAATCTTCATCAACTACAATTAACCTCCAACATTATGCTCAACAAATGAGAGCACTCATAAAAGTTGTTTTAACTTCCTAACAACAACTCAAGGCTCTTCTCATTTATCCATAAAATATACAACCAACTTTTCAACAGCCCTCTCCTCCCATTTCTCCTAAGTATAGGCAACTTAATTTTCTGAATGAAACTAGACAAAACAAAGTGGAAAAAAGCAGATGATACACCCTCATAATTTTAATGATATGGTCTCATCATCACGAGGAACATTCCTATACGGGTCATCTAGACAAGATCTACATAGATCAAAAGACAAGGTCATAGGCCATAGCCTTCATCAATGACATTATTCTTCATTAGAATCTCATTTCAGTAGTTTAGAGCCAAAAGAGCCATACATGGATGTGGAAAAATTGATAAAAAATTTACACGTTAGGTAGGATATTCTCTATTATATCAAAGTGTGTTAAATACATGTATCCCTAAAGATTTTATAGTAATAAAAATGAATCTAAACAACTATGATGACCTATCTAATTCTAGAAAACACATTCAAAATGTTCGAAACAGTCTTGAATTGGCAAGACACAAACACCATATGTAAAATTCTCCCTGCCACTTTTTATAGGTCTGCTCGAGCATGGTACTACAGTCTAGAACCAAGTTTTATACCTAGCTTTGCTAACTTATGCCATAAGTTAATTGCACGTTTTAGCACCAACATACATATAAAAAGGAGCTCTATGATTTATTTCCCATCACCTAGCTAGAAAATGAGAGCACCATGGTATATTTAAAAATATTCAATTAAAAGGTAATTAAAGTGGAAAACTTGCTAGAACTTATGGTGAATGAGATTTTCATTAGAGGGGTACATAATTACTCTTTATAGGAATAACTCTATGCTCTACCTAATATGAGTCTCTTTAACATGTAGCAAACTATAAAGAATCATGTTTGCATGTAGGAAGTGAGCGTGGCTATATATGGGTATCCATACTTTTATAGATAAAAGGATGAGTCTCTAAAACATGATAAACATCCCCCTTGTGATGCACATGCATTTAGAAGTAAATCTAAGGGTCCTATACATAATAAATTAGTGTATCTAGAGTTGATGATGAATCCATTGAATACGATCAAGGCAAAGATAGGGAAACGATTATATGTAATATCTACCACCAATGAAGGGAGACGTAAGAAAGAAAAACCTAAAAAAGTATTATTTATTCCACAAGAATAAGAGACACGATACATAAGAGTGTTATGCTATAAAAAAAAAACGAGAGGCTTATATCTAAAGGTCATCTTCAATAATTTATATAAAAAAAGGCCTAGAAAATAAAGAAGAAGAAGAATTTGATGCTCCTCATAAGTCTACTAGAACCTAATGTGATTTAAGAAGGAATATTGGTGGATGGAAATTATAATAGAAGTAAAAAAGGCTTATAAAAAGCAAGTATCATGGATATCTAGAACCTTCAGAATAAGCCCATTGTGTTTACTTATAAGAATGAGAATGAGAAATGAAAGATATTTCCATGTGAATATGCTTTAGTTATCTCCATTATCCTGTTTAACAATAATATACATAGAGTATTTATTGATGATGAAAATGTTGTGAACATCCTTTATATATATATATATATATATATATATATATATATCAATTCGTCTATCCCATACAGAGCATGCATTAAAATGTTGAAAGATAAATTATTAAAATTAAAACAACCAACTTGTAACAAAGTAAAAGTGAAGGGTATTATGTTTATCATTATAAAATAAAAAAATATCTTATTGAATGTAATGTGATGAAGATCAAACCTTAAATATTGAATTAAATGGTATACAGAAGGGAAAGGTTGTGCGAGTTGTTATATAAAATATATATGGAATCATTGTATAAATATTTTAGGATTGATGAGTGAGAATGCAATTTGAGATTAAATTAATGTATGTTAGTACAACGATATATGCTGGGGAGTACTAAATAAGTTTGGAAACTTGATATTGAAATATAAATGATTATTAATGAATATAAAGGTTTAAATAATATAAGTATTAAAGAAATAAATAACATCTTTTATTATGCATGTATGCATGCATGTGTAATGTGTGTATAATTGCAAGTTCACAATATATTAAAATGTTATGGAATTGTTATGAGATGTGAAAGGACTTAATGGATGAATAAATAAACTTGTGGTATGCTGGAAGTTATTATGTGAAAATTTAATTGTGATGTAGTTTTATATAGAAAATAACATATAAAATTTTGAAGGGTCTTATATAAGAGAGATTTTACTGAAATTTTATGAAATTAGATAAAAAAATTTTAAGTAATTCACTTTAAAAGGACATGAAAGGTGTAATGGATGTCGTTTAAAAAAAGAAAATCGATGAGTAAAATCTAATAATATTTGTGAATAAAATTGTGTTATAATGTGTTGAAATATCCACACTAATAAAAAAAAATGTGTTAATTTGTTTTTCATCTCGTATAGAGAACAAATTAAAGTGTTAAAATATAAATTATTGAAATATAAAAATAACCAACTTGTAACAAAGTAAAAGAGAGAAGGATATTGTGAAAATCAAATCTAAAATAGGGAAGTAAATGATATATCGAAGGAAAATTAAATTAAAGTTGTGCGAGTTAATTATATAAAATGTATATGGAATTATTTTAAATGTTTAATTTAGGATTGATAACTGCGAATGCAATTTGAGACTAATTAAATGTATGTTAGTAAATAAGATACGTTGGGAGTACTAAATAAGGTTGGAAACTTGGTATTGAAATATTGTTGATCAACATGGGAGAGAATTGATTTTGTTTCCTAATATGCAATAGAATGATTTATATATCCTCTCATGATCATATATAGTCTCAAGAGAGAAACAAGTTCACTTAATAATTTTTCTTTATTAGACGGCAATATACACAAGTAACCAACTTTAGTGAACTCCCCAGTTAGTAAACCCAACTCGATGGATCGTTTAAGCTCCAACAGTTATATAGTGAACAACAGTACATCTCTATAGATTTGCACTGATAGAGGAAGAAGAAGAGAATAATTACTTTAAGTTGTTACCAAGTATATATGAAGTACGCATTACTTCCCCTGATAGAGGGAGAATTGGCAGCCAACAGCGCAGAACAATAGGCTGCGGCACCGATCATCAGTCTTAGCAACCTTTCTTCGTAAAAAATGAAGAAGAATTGCTGCCATGATCTTTCAGCTAGTTAATGTATACAAACCAAACTGCAACGACTACGTGCAAATTAAGCTTCAAATGAGTAGTTAATTTTAGTAAATTGATAGGTAATACCCCCATGATCAACTCGCTATAGAACGATGGTCTGTAATTGCCCCGAGTTACTTTCATCTTAAGAAACTAAAGCGGAGTCATGGATAGATGTAGCCGTATACCGCCAGAGAGAGAAAGCAATAGCTAGGAGTGCATGCGGTACTTGCTACAATAAATGCACAGAAACAAGAACGTGGTCCATGCAGATTCAACTACATGTACAGGGAGTAGTGCTGTACATCACCCCCGTTCCTTATTCTGAGAGTGGGAAAAAAGGAGGACCAAACAGTGAAAGGAGCTTTAATCTCTTTTCCTTTCTTTTGTACCAGCTCACACATGTGGCTTCTTTATCATCATCAATTGTGCCTATTAAACCTAACCTATATATACTGTCTTTATAGGCCGGGGAGGGGAGGCGAATGGGACTTCAATTTCAAGACTTGGAGTATGGGAATCTCGTTAGAGAAATTAATGAATCTTTTACGACAATAATTGGACCAAGTTGCTAATGAATCTTTATGACAATCAATAATGGTGGCCATGGTGCTCTCGTATTACTATATGTTTATTTCTCCAATAAATCTCTCAACATCCTCTATTAATTACCTTTATCAGATGTACTGTGATTAGCTTTTAATATATCATCATGCAACCTGCCATTACTGAATTGTATGCAGTAGCTTTGTTTCTTTATTTATATATATATATATATATATATATATATATATATATATATATATATTGAGCGTATTTGTGAGGAGTAATATTAATTAAGTCAATAATACGACAAGGGTGTGTTCATGTCCTGCACCACCAAGACATATATATTAAGCCAGAAAGACAATTTAATCTGTGTTGTGCGTGCAGTATCCCATTGCCCCGTTCTCAAGATCAAGCTACGTAGCTATTTATACAGTCGTAGAAATTGTGCATCAATGGTAAGAGGGGCAAGCACGCAGGCTTTTCTGAATTTTCTCTCAATAAATGCATGGTACTGTAGACTCTAGCCCAGCATCTTTGAAGCATATCTACAAGACCAGGCCGGGAACATACACGAATTAAGGGAAACTATTAGTGTACCTCTATATATGTGCATGTTAACACCATATATACATAGAGTTCTTCTTTTGCTGTTCTTCTGGTACTCATCAACAGTACGGAACTTGACTATCTCGAAGCTTGAGCATAAAAACTATTTAGGTAGAGGCATGATTCGCATGAGATAACAATCTTTTGCATTGATTTGAGATTGCGTTTTTTATTTGAAATTGCTACGGCCTTGTCAGGAAAACGGATGAATAGCAGAAAGAAAGAACTGTACAGGTTTGATCTCGGAGGCAAAATTTAAGTAAATAACCAACAATATATCTGGCTCCTTTTCTTCAAAAATTACTCTTATAAATGTGCTATTACAGGCAGCAGTACTCGTCAGCTGGTAAATCAGAAAGCTTGAGGTGCTCTTGGCTCATATGGCAAAGACTCATGATCGGTTGCAACTCCTAATGCAGAGACATCATAGCTAGTGCTTGCCATTCAATTATTGGTGATTGCGCATTCTTATAATCCAACAGTAGAAGAGTCTTAAATTAATAATATTTCAAAAACACTGCATGTACAGCTGCGAACGGAAAGATATTGAAAGGAAATGCTCAGCAAGGACAGATACATTTTTCTGCAGTAGGTTAGCTGGCGGGGAAAATGCAAATTCCGATTAAAATACATCATCTTGATATTGTTACTGATGTAAAATGAATAATAGATCAACTCTGCATTTTCATAACGGGGATGGCCAGTGTATAGTGTAATATTTCAATTTAAGGCTGCGCCAATCACTGTAGTTCTTACAAGAACTATACATGCATGTAAAGACAACACTTACCGCCGAACTATTTTCAACTACTGAGACAAAACGATCATAGCTAAGAAGAATGATAGATTGAAAGGCTTATTTAATAACATAATGCAGAAGACTATAGTCAATATCCTATTGCGCAAGCAATTGATATGAACTTCATAATTGTTCAATGAAAACTCAAAGATGATGACACTATATATAGCCCATATATAGTTTTATTTAAATAAATAAATGAATGAAAAAAACAATTTCGCTGCAAATCATAATAACTAGCCAGGTGCTTTGGAAGGACACCGTGGGTGATTACTGGATTTACTCCCCTCTTGTAGGTTCGAATATAAGGAAATTGGACGTAAGAAGAAAGTTTCTTATGGAAATTAACACGACTGGGAGAATATGATCATGATTATGCATTACTAGAAAAAATGAAGATAAAGAGAACTAGATTTGTTCACATGAATCTAGATAAAGCATGCATTTTAGATAAACTGTTAGCTCCTTCCTTCTGACTCGGTCAGCCTTGAAAATTATCCATACACTAGCAGAAACATATATATATTTATATGAAATAAGGCAAGCTATTTAATCTTTTTCTAGACTTAATTATCTGTAATTAGGTTCTTCCTTTGATACATTAATTTATGTAAAACTAATCATTTCAACTACAAAATTTTTAGACTTAAAAATTATATAGTTCAACGTTACTTTGTGTTATTAATTAATTTTAATTAATAAAATAGAAAAATTTAAATACATAACTATTTAGTCATTAATATTTTAATATCATGTTAAAGAACTATCTAACTTCAAGATATAATTTATATTATTCTATAATAATAATAATAATAATAATAATAAGAAGTTATTCAACTAACTAATTACATGAGCAATTCTCAATGGTATTTTGTGATGGAAAGCAAGTGGACTCTCGAATATATATGCAACGGCGTTGATCTTAAAAAGAAAAAAAGAAAAAAAAACAAGAATTATGTAATTATATAGATTCATAGAGCAATTTTGCATTGCATACATAATAATCATTATTATATATTATGGCTAATTGGCTTCATAACTATTTAACTCTAATGCAATCAATGTTTTATTTTTTTATTGAAAAAACAGCATGCTTCCATAAAACAATCCATGGTCAATATATGGACGCAGACGACACCTGCTTCCTCGCTCACTCTGAAATCTTGATAAATGCATTTCCACCACATGCCGTTTTAATTATTATATATCTTAATTATCACTGCTCCAACTACTTTGAAGTCACAACTGATCAAGAGTCCAAAATAACGGATGAGTTTTGAGGCTCCAAACAATATTTTTGGCACAACCATCTTCTTCACCAGACGGACGGGTCATATATACTTCCCAATTAACTAATAAAACATATATATATAGGAAACACACGTACATATTCCAACCAAAACATGTTGTATGTCTGATCCAATATTCAGCATGTGCATCAATTGATCTAATTTTTTCAATTTGTACTTAATACTATCACCCCCCCCCTCTGATTATGGTCATTAAGTTCCCTAATTAAGAGTGATTTTTTTTTGCAAATGGTAATTTCTTATTGATGATGAATCTAAAGACGTTTTGGTTTCTAATTTTATTCAGCAGGTATTTCTAGCGACCATATGGTGTTAAAAAAAAATGCAGAGTTTCTAACAGAAAAGCTATTCAACAAACTTCCATAAATGAAGAGTCCAAAGATTTTATAATAATGTTTTTGTGGATTTATGGCTTCATGTGGTCTTTTTTTAAGCTTAATGCCAAAGTTAATGCTCTTTTCTGCAATTTAGAAACATAATATTCAAGCAGCTTCCGATGACATTCTCTCTAAGTTAAAAACATGAATTTTTAGGTATTGAAGTATGAATTAAAACCAAAAAAAAAAAAAAAAAGCACTGGGAGAAGATTTGTTGGCAGTGCACATACCATGAAAGTAACTTTCAGGAACTATCCGAGAAGGCAGTAATTCCAACTTCAAAATGACAGCATTGAATACAGACAGAACCGAAGGTCACTTTAAAATGTTTATGGGCTGTGAAGATGCTGATCATGTAAAGAAAGGTGTATCTTGAATCCCACATTCATCATCTGCACACACACACACACACACAAAAGAACAATATGCTTCATTTCCAAATCAACAAACTAAACAAAGCGGTAAATAATTAATTCAAGAAGGCTATAATCGTTAATTAGTAATTAGTAGATAGATTGTACTTGGAAAAATTAAAAAGAAAAATACAGTTTTAAGGAGAACCTGCAGCTATAAGTACTCTTCATTAGTTTCCCTTCTTCATGATTGAAAATTTGTGTGTGTGTGCAAACAATCACTACATTAAAGAACGACCTGACAAAGAATTAATGCTTGTAGGCTTTGCAATAACGAAAACATAAAGTCACCAAAGAGCCCATTAAATGTCCAACTGGTTAAGTTAGGAAGGGTAACCAATGTAAACAATGTTAGAGCTAGATTCTAAACTTAGAACCATAAGATATACAATTTAACCATCATATAAAAACTGAATCACACAGGATATAGTGCTTTCTTTGACCTCAGATTTCCATACATAAAATGGGCTTCAAAAGACATTAAACAAAGCACTTAATCGCTTAAAAAGATTCAGTGGTGTCATGACTCCTTACGTGATAAATCTCTTTCAGCAGAAAAGCAGTTTTTGATTGTGTTTGCTGTAATCCAGACAAGAAGATGGCTGTAAAAGAACGAAAACATATATCTATTACCGAGAAAGATATGTAACAATGCGATACTAGTTTTTAAGATGTAGAAAAATTGATTAAAAAGAAATAAAGTTAAAAGAATAAGAATACAGAAGCTACCTTTTACAGCTGCTGAAAACTTTCTGCCCAAAACCTGCAATCCAACTTAACTAAGCAGCAGCAGGAATTTAACCCAATATGGTTATAAAAAAAAGAAAAAAGATAAAAACAGAGAGAGAGAGAGAGCTGTAGGAAGAACTTTCGACTATATATATATATATATATATATATATATATATATATCCACTCTCAAGCAATGTGCCATAAAATGCGTCATCAAGAGACAGAGAGAGCGAGTAAGCTTGAAATAGTTGATAGCTAAAGAGGGAACAATATTAACCCAAACAAACTGGGCAGACACCATTGCATGTAGACAATTAATATATTATATAGCAATAAGTTAAGTCACTACTAAAGGAAAAACAATGATGGAAATATTCCTGATATTTATCTGTATATATGTATTATACACAGTTGAAGGATTTGTCGAACTCCAAATTTCTTGCACCTCTCTTCCATCTCTTGCTCTTCACAATATACCCAAAACCGCGTCTATTAATCTACCGACAATATTTAAACAATCGACAAAAAGAAACTCAAAGAAGGCTAAAACTTATAAATTGCTAGAAACGAAAGAAATGGGATCTTCATCACTTGATGTGCAGGTGTGATCAAAGATCCAAATCAAAAGATAAGGAAGCCTTTCCTTTCTTTGAAAACTCAGCTTGCATCGGAGCACCAGTGGGTTCCCTTACTTGGAAAGGAGGAGGGAGAGAAGAGGAAGCCAAACGAGGGGAGAGTACTGAATCCAATGTGCCATGTCTGATCATTGTAACCGAAGATGACGGGTCATTTTGTGTAGGACACTCCATGTTTACACCAAACAGCCTGAGCCGCTTCCCCACAGTCTTACCATGAACAACTGGCACTGAGTTTATCACCACTGGCACATGACTTCCTCCTTGTTCATGCACTGCCCCAATTGGAAGTGTACTCGCCGGCGGCCTTAAGTAATACTGCGCTGCATTGCCATAACTAATGTTGGACGGTTGATGATAATGATACTGATGATTATGGTGTTGATGTTGTTGATAAGGATGAATGCTGTAATTCAAATGTTGCAATTGAGGTTGCTGCATGGGTAAATTAGATTGGGGCATGGAGTGCAGCCTGCCCCACCGCAAGGATTGTGGATAGTGTAGCTGATTTTGGAGCTCTAAATGTGAGAATGATGTTGGATCTGGTGCATTAGGCCTGCGTCGCCAGTCTATGAAAAGACGGTGCTTGCCTGTCTCACCAACACCGCGTTGGAACGACACAATATCACCTGCATAAAGCCTTTTCTCTTTGACAAACCTGCTCCAGCCTTTGGTCATTACATAGCTTTGACTACTATTCCAATACGAGTATCTGAACCGCCATGGCTTGCCGTTCCGGTCTTCAAAGTTCAAGAGGAGGCCTTTTTCATTCGATGAAGAATCAAGAGGGAAGTACCTCTCTGCGTGTTGCTTTGGTATAACAAGACGATTTAGTTTGCCTACATCACTTGGGGTCACTACTTTGTCAAACATGTGCTCTCTCTCAATAGACTCACTAGCACCGCCACCAGCATCAGTACTAGAGCTCTCACTTTCGTTGTTATTTCCCAAAGATAATTCCATGAACTCTAGCTTCTTGACAAAATTGAGAGATGGTTCTTGGGTTTCTCTATCTTGCCGTGGCTGATCAAATAAACGAGGCCACAGATTCTGGTGCTCAGGAAGAAAATTTTTGTATTTGCTAGAAGAAGATGATGTACAAGGAGAAGCAAAAGGACGCTTACTTGACATGGCTTCCTCTTCTTCTTGTTCTTCTTTATCAAAATACCCTCTTTCTCCTCCAACAAAGTTCATGATGATCCACTAAAGAAATTCTTGAGCTTCTTATGATCGCACTAGATCTTGAATAACAGAAATCAAACAACCACAATAAAAATAATGATTGAAAAGAAAGAAAGTTAAGATGGAAAAAAAAAGGTGGGGTTAGGACTTTATAGCGAAATGAACAAAACAAGGCCTCACCTCACCTGGAAAAGAAGATTTGGTCTCTTGTTCAGAAGATTTTCTCTTTCAAAACTGTGAGGCCACAAACAAGAGAAGCTAAAAGGGAGCAATCTAGCTCAGTACAAACTAACGAAAGAGTCGGTGCCTTCTTCTTTGACCAAAAAGGAGCTCTCAAAACCCTAAACAAGACAAGCCAGTTGGTAATTCGGTATTAGAATGAAAGAAAGCCAATTGTTCATCATGTGGTTGACCTAGCTACCACAGAGGGAAAGAGAGAGAGAGGTTTGTTTTTGCTTCCCAGTTATAGTTTCCAAGAAGCTTCTCTCTCTACAAGTGATGCAGCAGAAGTATTTTCTTGCTTTTTTCTGCTCTTATTAAAGAAAGACCCATGAGGATTGAGAATTGAAAGAGAAGAGTAATGCGTAGGGGCCCATGAATGATCTGGTTCGGCTCATGTGAGCTTGTCTTTTTCATCATTTTTGTGTTTTCTCTGTATATCGTCTGCACCATGACCCAAGACCGAGAGAATTGGCCGGTTGGTTTTATTCAGAGGCGAGTAAATCAATCAAATTAATTATCTAGAATATTTGTAAAAATTCATCCATAATTAAACCTAATGGTTTTTTGAATTTTTTAGATATTTTTGCTAGAAAATTTTAAAAGAATTCGGTTTCGGTTTTAGATTTTTTTTCTTAAAAATAAATGAAACCAAACCAAAAAAATTCATTATAAACTAAAAGCTAATAATTGACTAAATGGGATTTCTTTGATTTTTGAAGTTGTAAAATCAAGCTATATCCAACGATTCGGTTTTTTTTTTCAGTTTGATTCCATTTAATTTTTTTCAAGAAAAATCGACTTGGTTGAATTTTTTTAATTCAAACAGCTATCAAGATAGGAATTGCTTCTTTATTTTTTATTTTTCTCCCTAGATGGTTATTTTTGGGGTGGGTGTTCTATTTTTCTAGAGAAGGGCATGTTCAAGTTAGGTTTTAAGTTTTGACTTTGGTGCC
The DNA here is from genome assembly GCA_015852605.2 of Populus deltoides. Classification (NCBI taxonomy): domain Eukaryota; kingdom Viridiplantae; phylum Streptophyta; class Magnoliopsida; order Malpighiales; family Salicaceae; genus Populus; species Populus deltoides. The sequence continues at coordinate 7,935,972 of CM027583.2, read as the reverse complement.
ATTGATTAATGTGTGCTGGTCCAGGGAGTGAGAGAGAAAAAGGTTGCGAGGGGAAACAGACAGACCTGGCGCCCTCTTATTCTCATCCTCATCCTAACGAGATAGATATCATAGATTCCTCTATTTTATCTCGTACATGATTATACAAAAAACCAAACTCTCATTTAGGGTTATATTTTCTACTTTTGAAAATTAGCTAGAAGACCTAAATATCTTGCACTAATTTGAATTACCCATTAATTAATATTGATTACCCCCTCTAAATTATCATTAATTGTACATCAGAACTCCAAATTGTATTAATTAGGCATTTGAGAATGAATATAAACACAATCTACATACTATACATCACGATATGAAACAAATTTCTCATTGAGCTAGGGCTCAAGTTATATTAGTTAATTTTCTCGGAACCCAAATATTGACATTACTGTTTCATCGATCTTCCTTAGAAAGGTTTTCAAGTTCAAACTTCTCCTATACAGCGAGAAAACATGAAACAAGTTTTGGGATTAACAATCTTCATTCATGGAGATTATTTATTTGACCTAATTACTTAAAAACAAAAACTGAAAAACATATTATTAAGTTTGTGTGTGTGTGTGTGTGTGTGTGTGTCTGCAAGTCCTGGAATTTTTATTCTTAGACATGTGCAAGAGAGGGGTAAGAAAGAATCTGTCAAGGAGCACAGGGTAAGAAAGGGGCAGGCCTAAGCTAATAGTAAAACATGCTAAAAGATTAATAAAAGAGAGAAGGGCGAAGAGCTTAAGATAAGAAAGGAGAAGAAGGAGAAGATATCAAAGCACATATATTTCGCAACATTTCAAATGGAGGAATCACTCAACATGCAATGGGCATAGAAGAAAACGTCTACTAAGTACAAGGAGTTGCTTGGAGTTTGATCAGTCTTCATGGTTGGCTCGATTCAACTTTCAATGCTATAGGTAGTTATACGAGGGAGAAGAGGAACTACTGGTTTGGCAATGGTGAAATGGACGGAACCTGTGGTTGAACATGTCACACGTTTCCTCGTTAGTCTATTATTACGTACAAATTTATCCCAAATTTGATGTTCTAGTACAAAATATCTACGTAATAACAGCCAGCTCATGTTTTATTTTTGTATTGATATACAATTGTACCGACAGAAGCAAGTTCTATCTGCATGTGTATTATGATAACATATCCTAGATCGATTTTAGATGGACTGGCAAGAGGGCTGTCTCTAATTCATCAATCATTTCACTCTTGAAAAGCTCATCGTCTCTCTATCTAATTTTTTGTGTCATTACGCATGGATCGTTTGGTGAATTCACAAGGTCCAGTTTTTGTGTTTTACGCATGGATCGTTGGTGAATTTTCCTCTTGATCTGATCATGGTTAATCCAACTACATCATCTAAAGTTGCTTTGTAAGGTACATGATCACTAATCAAGTGATGTGCCTATATATGTGGTCCTGTTCGATCTTCCACTTTATGGGTTTTGACGGAGCCTCCTGCAGCAGGCACCATATGTTTTTTTTTTTTTTAATTTATTTATAGACTATAGATGCCAGTCAGAAATGCTGACGTCCTGATATTGCTTTGATAGTTACTACACCAAGTTGTAGAGATAAAAGGAAAGAAAAAAAGAAGACTGGTTAATACATAGAAGGACTGCATCAATTTTATTTTGAATTTTATATCTAAAAGATATGAATGGGTAAGGATATATTAATTAGTACTTCTCAAAATCATTTCGAGTATTAATTTTTTTTCTTCCTCTTCAAGGTGATGGAAGGTTTATAGTTTAATCATTATTCTAGAGAATCTCAAATAGTGTAAATTTCTTTGATGTGTTTACTTAGTTAAGGGTTTTCCATTTTTTTAAATATAAAATAAATCATGTGCTGTATATGTTTAATTGAAAGTAAATCTTCCTAACTTAAAAACACGTGTTTTTAAGTTTCTAAAAAACTAGAACTTACTGAAATTTATTTTTCAGATTCTTCACTTTAAAATGTAAGCATCATGTTTTGTTTGTACTTTGTATAATGTTAGTATACTTTATATTATTCCTTATTTATTTTATTCAAGAATTGATGGCTATCGTCATTTTTGTTCTATTTTTTTGCACGCAGGAGATGATAAAAGAATCAAAAATCGTATAAAATCTATGCACATCTCCCATAAGAAAACATCTATCCGCATCTTATATTTAAGCTAGTGATATTGAAGATACTTGAAATTAAATTTTATCCACATATTTTTAAAGTATAAAGATGTACATGGGAGCATTTTGAATGCTTAATGATGATGTTCCAAAAAAAATCCAAGTTTAAGAGTAAGATTTATGTGTTGAATAATCGATTGATCTCTTAGTCCTAGCAATCTGATTCATTCTTTTTAATCAGGTGGCCGGTATCTAGTAAGCCAAGATGGCTGGTGATCGATACATGCAAAATATCTCTTTTGATATAATTATGAACTCTCAGATGTTTAAATAAATATCTTTTTAGAAAGAGATTAAAATGTTATTATAGAGAGAGAGATACTTAGAAAATATAAATGCAATAAAGAATAGAGATTTGTGAACTTGGAGTTTAAATGATTCATGAGGTATTTATAACCCATAAGTCTTGTCTTTTTATGAAGAAAATGAACTGGAAAGTAATTTTTTTTATTGTATCAATGAGAGATAATTATCTCTTATATATTATTAATATTGATGAAAAAGTAGTAGGTTTAAAAGATTTATATACATCTAAGGGTGTTGAGAGATGAATATCTTTAACCTAACATTTTATGTTAAGGGTCACAAGAATAAACAAACGAAATCTCGTTGCTGAATATACAACCTAAAAAGATCATTAGTTTTATATCCATTTAAGTTTGGCATGATGTCGAGTCCATAGATATTGGGTTTGGTAACTCGTTAGATCAATATGTAATTGGGCTCAGTACATAGTTAAGTTCAAAGATGTTGGGTTTTGACAGCTCGTCAGAACCACATGTACTTAGGCTCAGTGCATAACAAAGCTCAAGGATGTTAGGTTGAGAAACTCTCAGGCTCATGTGTACTTGGGCTCAACGCATAACTAAACCAAAAATATTGGGTCTGGTAGCTTGTCAAACTCACATATACTTGAGGCTCGGCGCGTAGTTGAGTTCAAGGATATTGGATCTAACATCTCGTTAGACCCACAAATTAGATCCACATATACATGTGCTGAGCTCAAAGATAATGGATTTAATAGCTCACCAAACTCGCTTGTACTTGAACTCAACGTAAAGCTAAGCCCTAAGACGTTAAGTTATCACCCAACTTTTGCCCTTGTTAAACATGGATTCAGACAAAAATAACATATATAAAACACATTGATCAATCACTTAATAATCAAGAAATTAAATCAACTATGTATACTTTTATTAAAAAATTAGATGAGTTTTGTATGATTAAAGAATGTCAAATATCTTTTATGAACATGTTTTCATGTTCTAATATTTTTTTTATAATAATAATAATAAATAAATAAACATGTTTTCATGCTCTAGTATTTTTTCTATGAACTTATTTTACGAGGAATTAAATCTTCAATGCTAAATGTACGTACAAGGTTATGTATATGCTAACCCATAACACTAAAAAACTCGATTTCTTATGTTTTCCTGTTTATATAAATAGTGATGTATCATAACATATATTTTTAATTTTTTTGGAACAAATCAAACTCTCAGCTTAGTCGGTTAGGTGCATGACAAACAAGACATCGATCACGAGTGTGAAAGCTAGGAGGTGTGCTTATTTTTCAAGTTATGATAGATGACATATTGTTTATCATATTTTTTCAAAACAGTAAGGGGTGGACAACGCACGTACCCGCATTTGGGCCAGATGTTAGGTATATCCCTTCTATTGCTTTTTCTTCTTCTTTTTTCTTTGGATTTTGTTTTTTTACACTTCATAAAACATTTACTAAATTCACTTACTCTTATTTTTTATATAATTCGTAAATACTATTATAAGTTTTTGTTTTTATTTTAATATTTTTTGCTCAATTATTATGCATTTGATTTGGAAATAATAATACTAATGATAAAAATTATTTATGAAAATGTTATTGAAAGTAGTGGTTTATTATTAAAATATTTAGATAGATTTGAAACATGTTTTTATCATATTTATAATTTTTTTAGCTTTCAATCACATAAAATATGGACATACTATTTTTATTTTTTTAACTTACTTTACCAATCATAATTTAAAAAGAACAGGAAAAAAAAAGGCTTGTGGTTAAAACTATTATGCTAACAAAGATAAACAAGAAATATATCGATACAAAAAAATATATATCTTTATAAAAATAAAATTTAAAAATGACTTAATTTATAGATTTAATAATAATAACAAAAAAATTCTTGAGAACTAAATTTTTTTTAAGTCCCCCGTAGCATAGAAAATGCATACAAACTAGTATTATCCAGGAAGTGTATGAGTATAGGTAGTAACAGAAACAAAAGACTAATAGGCTCCGACCCTTATAAGAAAAAAGAAATTTCTAGCTCCCTGATAATATATATTTATAGTTTTAGCTCAAAACATAAAACAAATTAATTAAAATTTGATCTCTCTAGAATAATTTTCTAAATTTAGATTCTTAATTAAAATATTATAGTAATTGCCCAACACCTTTTAGATTCAATAATGCTTGAAGCAAGGGCTATATATGATGTTGACTCACTTCCTTCAATTAATTAGTGTAACCACATCACAGTTGGGATTAAATAACAACTTATGAATTAGTGCTCCGAATATCCACTTTAAAAATGTCGTTTAGTCCTCTTGCATTAGTAATTGGGGGAAAAGCATAGATAAACTCAATTTTAAGAAATAAATGGAAAATGAGTTCTATCGTGTTTTTGTAAGATTGATAAAATTCAATTTTCAAAATTTTCTTTTAAAGAATTTTATATTTTGAATTATATTCTTATAGGGCCTCCTCAATACATTTAAAACAACAAATTATGTGATTTCTTCGTTAAGAAAATATTTTTAGGCTTTTTATACAGAAATAAATTTTAAAAACATCTATGCACTCATTTTCTAGGAAGCGATATTCACACTCTCGGAAAGACCCGGTTTTGTTTTAATTGAAGAAAATACTCTTAAAGGCAGTTCTTTCCTCTCTCTCTCTCTTTTTTTTTTTTTCCCCTAAAACATTTATATTACCTGCAAAAGCTTCTCCCACATTTATATAAAACATTTATATTTCCTACAAAATCGAGCTCAAAATATTATTACCCAGAGTCACACATCTCATCCACGTATATATATACCTCGAAAATTATTCCCCTCTTTTTGCCATTTTCGCTCACTTCCATGCTAGTAATTATATAGAATTCACTCCCTTCAATATTCCGCGGCTAATTAAATTATAACTCATCATTGCAACTAATCAACAAGAACTACAAATCCATGGGCAAATATCAAACACTACGACTGTGAAGTCCTCTGGAATGTGGAGATGCGACCACTTATATTTCAATTTTTTTTCTTTTATTGAACTCGAAGCTTATTTAAGGAAAAAAGGGACACTGATACAGTTTAGCTACTCCTTAATTCTACTAGATTATTGATATACGATGAGTTGCAGATCAGATCAATATTATTTTTAAGATAAAAATATATTAAAGCATTACTAATATATTCTATAATAATAAAGAATTAATTATAAACTCAATATATATCGGACTAAATCTTTTTAAAATATTAATATAAAAATATATTGGATGATATTTTTTAAAAAAATATTAAAATAATGACGTATTGAATCAACTTAGTCTAACTTATTAAATCTTTGATCTTGATCATGAGACCAATATAACACTATAAAAAAAAATCAAAATAAATTACGAGTGTCAATTTCTAATCAACTTAATGTTGAATGATAAAATTTAAAAAAAAACAAAAAAAACTACCCGGGTCAACCTGTAAACCAGCAACTCAAGTCATGAGATCGGGATAATTTCATGAAAAGTAAATAAAAAAAATATAAAGCCCAATTTCTAGCCAACCCAAAGTTAAAAGATGAAAAAAAAAAAAAAACCAACCCAAATCAACTTAGGCTAAACTATTAAACCCACAACCTGAATCATGAGATCAAGATAACTTCATAAAAAAATAAAAAAAAAATGCAAAGCTTCATTTCTAACAGATCCAATGTTGAAAATAGAAATCAAGAAAACAGCTAAATTTATGAGATCAAAGTAACTTTATAAAAAACAAATTGAAAAAAATCATGAGGTTCAATTCCTAAACAATCTAATATTGAAGAATAATTTTTTTAAAAAAAAGTAAATGAATAAAAAAAGATCGAGTTGTTAGAGAGTGAAATTGAAAAAAATCTAATAAAAATTATCCTAAAGATCTATTTTTTCTGGATCTTAGAAAAATCAATCATACACTTTAGTCATTGATTCTTCCAACAATTGACAAATCACATCTTTGATCAAAATTAGTCCCTAACCTTTTAATTTTTAATTTTAAACCCTAAAAGAGAATTAAGTCAAAAGCAAATAGGGTTGAAACTAGAATACAACAAAATATACTAAAATAGTCATGATTAACCAAGAGATTTAAAGAAGCAAGAGTAGGATCATAATCGATCAAGAAAAAGCAATAAATCATAAGAGTTTGAACATGCATGGAAAAGCGAAAGGACTAATTCTATTCAGAGTGGGAGCTATCAACAAAATAACTAATAAAAAATCACAAAATTAACTTATAATTCACGTGATATCAATAGAGAAGAAGTTTAGTTTGTATTATAACTCAATAAAGTATCTTTACCCAATACTAATATTTGTATAGAAATAGGATTTACATATTTAAATGTGATTCAAAATTTCTACCAATATATAAAGGTTGATGCAGTCAATGTGAATGATGATCAACGTACCTCGGATATGTAATTTCAATACAATTTTATCTTTCTTCTAGTTTTTACAGCTTTCTTTACTAGTTTTTTTTTTTCTGCACTTTAATTCATGTATTCTCTTTCTCTCCTTCATAAAATTATTCTTTTTTTTTTTGTGTGTGTAGTGTTGTTATAGAATAAATAATCTTTTCTTAATATTTGAGGTCTAAGATTCTTATACTTTGCTTGATTTTATAAGGTTGTTACCTGCTTTATTTTTTAATAAGTTTCTATTATATATATATATATATATATATATATATATATATATTAGAAAATAGAAACAATTAAATGATAGCATATTAATTAAAAAAAAGGCATCTAAGTGATCTCTAAAATTATAAACTAATAAAAATATAGGTGTGTGTGGGGATAAATAATTGAGGATTGCCGATAACACCTCCCTCCTTTTTTCCTTGTTAATCACAAAAAACAAAAGGTTGTCGTCATAGAGCAGAAAACTTTGGTTTTCAAGGGCTTTTTTCCTTTTCTTCTTCTTGATATATTTCTGACAAAGGTTTTCAATGGTTTGGAAGGACATTCGGTGGAAATAATCTAATGCGTATCAAATATGTGGGGATATGAAAAAATAAAAAATAAATTTAAACTTGAATATGCGGAAGGCACGGCCATGATACACGATTAGGATTTGTTAAGGAATAATTTGTGTTTAAAGAAAAAACGTGGTTCAAATATTATTAAAAAAATTTACAAGTTAAAATAATTTAGTATATAACTAATTAGAAATTTAATTTAATATTTTTTTTCAATAAAAATAAATGATCATATTTTATATAAACAATATTTTAAATCAAAATAAGAATATAATAATTCTTTTTTTATTTTTGATTAAAAAAATATGATAGTAGTGTTTCTTAATTTTATCACAAATAAAAAATTAATTAAAGGGAGATATATAGTAAGAATTAAATTAAAGAGAAAAAAGAAATTATCACCAATCCTTTCATATGATCATCACAATAATTATGAAGAGAATTTGGTTTTTAGATGTCTAAATATATTTCATTGTTAAGCAAATATAAATAACATGATACTTAATTATGGTTCTCTTTCAAAACTTCATATATTCATGCATTCAATTAAATATACATTACTGTTGATTATATTAACTTTTAGTGTTATTGTTATTTATTTTTAAAATTATTTTTATAGTATATATGAAATATTTAAATCCGTGTTATTAATGGAGTACTTAATTATTTTTATACTATTTTGTTCCAAGGGTAAGGAGGCCACTAGTACCGAAGCACTAGAATAATGAACAAAAGTAGTGTTTCTTTAGTACCTTAACCAGTTATGCACCTAGTTAGTTACTTGGTTTCACATGTGGCTGTGTGTGTATTATACGTGGAGTACACATGCAGCTCAGTTCATAAATATTGTAATTATACGCAAACAGATCGTAAGGAATAGTTACCAAGACTTTCGAGGATATATCATGAGTTAACATCAAAGTCCATAGGGAGAAGGGTGGGAGGTGGGGAGTGCCCTCTTTAGAGCTAAAGATAAAGCCTATGAAAAAACCCTACTGGGGACCTCCTTGCCCCTCTCTTTCATCATTTATTCAGATGAAAGTTCCTCATGCTTGCCCATTTAGACATGGTTGACAATTAAGCTGAATGCTAGTGTGATTTTGCTCACTCTAATATATGCTAATAGTGTTTAGGGGCTGCAATTAATTGCAGATTTTCAATTTGCAACTGTTATATACGTGTACAGAATAGGCCGGTAGCTGTTCAAAAAAAATATCTAGCTAGGGTTGGACCACTCCTAACTAGCTGGAGATCCAGCCACAAAAACACACACCCTTGCACTATGATCCAGTTGGCGGTTATCTTGTTTCATAATTCTTGCGCTGGCTTTTTGTCCCCTTCTCTCTTAACTCTTCCACTGATCAAGAATGCAAGTACCGCCCCTTGGTTCTGTGTTCTGATTTTTGACCATGAGCTAGTTGCCGTGTAAAATACCACATAGAGACTAGCTACATATTCAACCTGGTGAGATACAATCAAGAGCATATATGGTGCAAGGAACACTTGAGATGCTTAAATTATGGCATCTAGCTAGTCCAGTTTTGAGAGAAATATATGCATAGCTGAAGAAGAGGGCCGGGAGTTGGCTAACCAGATAGTAAACTAAATTTTTATATTTCTTCACCAAAACTCCTCGAGACAATGGGATCGATGGTGTTCATTTTGTTTTGTTTTTTTTTTTAAAGAAGAAAAGACAATATTGTATCAGTAACCATAGCATATAGAAACACAAGGATGGGTCTCCATCAAGTAGTGGCATCCCTTTCGTGAGGATGATAATGGTAACAACTGGCATGCCCCAGAGTCTAGGACTAAGTAGCATAGGGTGATAGACAAATTTCATGAGGCTATGCTACTTGAGGGTTAAATAATGGTATAGCAATTGGGAGAGACTATTAAGTGGACCCATGTGTAAGGGGAGGGGGACACACGCAGATCAACCAGGTAGCTTGGAAAGGAACTTGAATGGGGGCGACGATACCCAAATAATTCCTTTTGAAAAATATTATGGGCACGAAACAAGTGGGGGCTACCCGAACTAATAGGATTAGCAGCAGCAGCAGCATATATACGTGTGTGTATGTGTGTGTTACAGTCCAGAGCCAGAGCTTAGCCACCGCTAGCCTCACCGCTAGCCTCTTCTTCTTCTACAACCCCACACTAGCAGTCTACTGTCCCACCTCTGCCCCTGTGAGAAACCGTTGAGCCTCTCTGGTTGTTAAATCGCTTTCTCTCTTCATTAGATGACACAGAGCCCATGGCTAGATTAGCTAGCCTTTCATTTATTCATGTTTGTGGTGTCTCTTTTTAGTTTTCTCCCCTTTTTCCACCATACGTGTATATACTCGCAGACTCTAATCTTATCGATCCGCCTACAGGTAACCACAGAATTGCATGCCTTCCTTTAGCTGGTTCAAGTGCCATCGCTTTAAAAAAAATATATAGGTTCCAAACTTGCTGAAACTAAGTAAAGAATAAAAAATATTATAGTCCAGGCAATTCCTGCTCGCTGCTCGGTAGATCAATATTAATGGCAATTTTACCCGATACGACGCAGGCGAGTATTATGGATGTCTAACCATCACTTGATCTGGTTGAATCTAATCTTAACACAATTTTGATCGGATCTAATTAGATATATGTGTAATCCGACCAAGTTTTTAATTGATGTGGGTGCATCTAATCTATCACTCAACTTGTATCCTGTCAATTTTTTTAATACATATAGTTTTAAATTTTATTTTATGATTTTATATTTTTATTTTGTGATTTTGTGATTCAATTGATGAAGATTTATTAATTCTATTGTTTTAGTTCTTTACAATTTGATTTTATGTGGTTTTTAATAATATATATTTTTTAATTAAAGCGATTATACCAAGATAATTCAACTAGTGGCCGGTCTAGAGCCAAATTCCCTTTATATATATAAATAAAATCAAAAATGTTTCTTTTTTTCTCATTCTTTTATTCCATGAATGAAACCTTCCCCGGCTGCTTTTGTGATGGGAGCCGCCAGACAGATAAGAATACGAACAGAAATCCATAATATATACTCACGAAAAGGTCTCATAATTCAACAGCCTAAAAATTATGGCTAATGAGTTGCCGATTCCCTTCTCCTTTTTTTTTCTTCATCCTATTAGCCACTAGCTAGGCAGCTATCATTTTAATAAATTTTCTTTTTTTTACGGATTTATTATCTATTTAAAAATATAATTGAGGTTATTTTTTAAAATATTTTTTATTCAGAAATATATTAAAATAATATTTTTTATTTTTTAAAAATTATTTTTGATATCAGCACATCAAAATAATCTGAAAATACTAAAAAAAAATTAATTTAAAACAAAAAAATAAAAAAATTAATTCTTTAAAAATACTTTTTAAAACGTAAAAATAAATGAATGTTTTAATATTGCTCTCTTCTTCTTTTTTTCTTCATCCTATTAGCCACTAGCTAGCTAGGCAGCTATCATTTTAATAAATTTTCTTTCTTCTACTGACTTAATATTGCTCTCTTCTTCTTTTTTCATCACCTTTTCAGTGCAAATTAATAAATGCTAGTAACCAAGAAAAAAAAAAGAAGAAGAGTAGTAGGTATTAGCACTATGTATAGGATTTCCTTTAATTAGTTTCTTTGTTTTGCCCTTTTGTTTTACACCTCAAAAGCAGCCTAGCTAAGCCTAGTTAGCTAGCTACCACACTCATCCACCCCCCAGTTTTGGGTTTCTAGCATAGGTTTTACCCCCATCCGATTCTGTTGAGTTCGAAGTGTGCGCGAATGGGATTTTTATTATAGATCACTGGCAATTTTACAAAAAGATGTGCCTAGCACTATTTACATCTTCAAACTTGAGAGCAAGATCTCTTCACTTTCTCATATGTATGGGGTACTATTCATTGCACCATCTCGGCGATTAGAAAGGTGTCTGAGATTATATCACACCTTCAAACAGGAACTAAAGATACGTTAGTGATGCGGGACAAGAGAGAATGGAAGAAAGAAGAGGAGGAAAAGAAGAGAAAAGAAAGGAGGTGGGAAGAATGAGAAAAGGAACAGGAGAAGAGAGAGAGGGAAAAGAATGAGAATTGCAATTCTTGTCGCCTTTCTATAATTCATCAATAAGATGTCTCTTATGTAGAGAAGAATACATGTAAATAATAAGATTTATAAAACAATCAATTGGATTAATTTATATAGTTCATTAATTAAAATTAAATGTTCACCAATTAAACCAAATTAATGAAATTTCTTCACATAAATTTAAGCCTGATTTTTTGACCAAAAAATGACAAATTAGATTATCACTCGTCGTTTTAATTTGTTATCATTAATTCATGTATATGGATTGGGTATCAATTAGTTTGAACTACCATTTTGAGAGCTCGTGATGAAATACAATCCCATATTAGAACGAATTTAGGCAGAGTTAAATGCGTGCAGCGCGCGAATTAATTAACACTCAGTTACTTAATCCTTTACAGCTACGTACGTACATGCTCATTTATATATTTTAGAATTTCCTCCTAAAACTGTCCACCAGACAAATGAAACATTTGACGCCTTGTGTTACTCGATCCCCACAAGTACGTAATTAATTAATTAGCAATGGAACTCGCACAAGATGCCCTCTTGCTAGCCTACCTCTCGTCATCATGTTTCTTTCGTACCATAGTTATTGCAAACATATACTTTATAAGATTAATAATGGTTTAGTTTAGTTGAAAAATGAGTTTTTTTTTTTAATTTTATTAATTAGTTAGAGATTTATATTATAAAAGATCACCAGAAAAAAATTATAATATAGGTGGTGGTATATATACTCAAAACTTGATGGAAAAAAAAAACTTAATCACAATAGAATGAAAGGTACTGACCCTAAGACGCTCTAACTCTATATATATATATATATATATATATAATTGTTATTGAAAATATAATGACAAATGATGGTGATCGATTGAAATGAACATGCGATATGTAGTACTGTACATCTCCTAATAGAAAAGAGGGAGAGTGCGGGATACACATACCTTTAAAATCCGTTTGTTTTATGCTGTTGCGACAGTTTTTCGACCAAACCATAGATGTTAATGATAAAACATAATTTATTATTATAAATAAACAGCGGACAGTGAAGAGTTTCACGTGAAGAGTGAATTATAGTTCATTATTCACTGTTCACTTAAGTCAACAGTGGAGTCACTTTTTATTTTCATTGTTTTGAACGGACCACGTCCGGTTTAAAGTGAAATGCATTGAACCGGGTCTAATCTAATTAAAAAAGTTAATTTTTATTTTTTTAATTGTGTTTTATTTAAAAAATTAAAAGGAGATCGCTTGATGACGTAACATTTGTAAAATTTGATCGCAATCCTAATTTTGTTCATGATGATATTTTACCTAATGTTGTTGTACGCTTAAGAAACCAAAGAAACTGTAGTTTTTGTCGGATGGATTTCGTACGTGATGAAATTGTAGATAGTTTAATGGAACAATAAAAAAATATTTGATATAAGTATTATTTATTTCATGATGTAATAGCAGTAGTTAAATCTACAATATTTAAATTAAAAATCATCAATAAATTAATTATTTTATAATCTCAATTTGAAAAGCATTCTTTTAACCAAACACTTTAAACTACTTTTTGTTCAAACTCAATTTCAACCACGGTTTTAACCAAACATGTATAAATACCAAACCAACCTCAACTAAAAATATTTTTTGTAAAATAACTTTTTTCAAACTACAATCATAAAAGTTACCACAATACCAAACACATAACAACTCCTTATCGATCTCCAAGTGTCTTGAATGATTCCCATATTATTTCCATTAGAAATAATAAAGGGTGATATTTAAGATTTAATTTTTTATTAGGAATTTATTTATCAAAATATTTATTTGCTGGACCAAAAAATTGTGAGAATCATAAAAAAATATAATAACATTTTTATAATTATACCGTAGATGTATTAGATATATAAAAATAATACATTATAATTTTTTGGAAACTGTTTTCAATGTTATTATAAAAGATTTGCAGAGAAAGCCACAAAAATAAACAAAGTTGAAAACAAAAACAAATCAAAGGCTAGAAACAAATATCATGTTAACATTAAAACAAATATTTTTAAGATATATTTCAAATTGTATTTCAAACCCTTGAAAAAAAAATTCAAAAAAAGTAAAAATAGGCTAAAGAAAAGAAGTTACACAGCTAAGCTTTAGAGCGTGTTTGGCAGTGTGGTTGCGGGTGCTTTTCAAATAGCTTTTCGTGCCGAAATGCATGCCAATGATGTTTTTTTATTTTTTAAAAATCATTTTTGACATCAGCACATCAAAACGATCCAAAAAGTACAAACCGCACTCAATTTTAGCAAAAAAAAAAATTCAAATTTGGAGGAAACGCAGGTACAAACGCAGTACCAAACGTTCCCTTAGTGGATCAGCGCCTAGCCTATTAAAAGATAAGAGCCTTGCGCGGATTTGCAAAGTCAAGCACATACACTCAATTCTTTTTTTAAAATAAAGGGGTGAATGATACACTTCTTTTAATAATAATAATATCTTATAATGTTTAAAAATCTATTTTCAAAATATTTTTACCTAGCTAAAAACATCTATCAAACATCCTTATAATGTCCATAAATTAATTTAGCAACTCAAAACACCTTGAAATTTGTCCAAAACACACAATTAAAACAAAAAAAAAACCTTTCTCAATCCTGGTCTATTTTTTTTGGCAAATTAAAGATTAAAAAATTAACACCTTCATTGAATTGCTATTAATATAAAAATCTTATGTTTTGGTATTAGAATATGGTTATCTAATAATTGTTTTTTTTATATAAGTTTTTTTTTTCTATCTCACACCATGAAATAAAAAAAATAAGTTTTTGAATCAAAATAACTTTCCGTGTAAAATTCTTATTAGTCATGCGGCTTCTTTGCCTTTTACATTTTCATCCTCTCTTTGAATTTTGTTTTTCTTTTACAAATTTTATCCATCAGTCATTAAATAGAAAGCAAAAGAATCTAATCCAAAAAAAAACATTTTTCTGCGTCATGGTAACTTGAAAAGGATATAAAGGGGGATTTATTTATTTTCTCTCTGAGAGGAAATTAAGATATTGATTTGGTGTGGTGGAACTGTAGGGCAGAAGCCAGGTAATGAAAGTGAGATTTAAGAACTAGCTAGGGCACTGAATGGACGGTCCCGACCACCTGATAATTGAGCTAGAGGCCGATTGTATATGTGATCGAAGCATGATCCACATGCACTTTAAGAACTGGGTGGGGTCTTGGCTGGAGATACGGCAGAGCATGCACGATAATGACACTTTTGAGAGGTTTAATATCCTGTCAACAATGCATGTGATCGATTCGGTTCACATGATATAAAGCCTGCATATAACCCAATGGATTTCCATGTCTAGTCTCCCTATGACTAAAAGACTTCAAATTCCTTTTGGATTCGTGGAGCATTTGGAAAGGGAATTTGGAAAATGAATATCTAGACGTCACCTCCTACATTAACAATATTCCCCTCTCCCCACTAGCTACTCATAAGAATAAATTAAAAAAACCTTCTTCAGTGCAATATATATATATATATATAGAAAATAAAACACGAGTCTGATAAATTAGCTGTTATGGTCAATAACAACATGGCCAGAGAAGAGAAAATAACACCCTTGAAAAGTTGGAAAATTTACTCACAAAAAAAACAAAATTATCTATCATAATCATATATATTTAAGAAGACTCTCAATGAAAAAGTTATAACCATGCACTTCTCTCTATAAACATGCTTAAAAAACACATAAAAAATCAAATGGCATGCAATGAAAATATCATTGAATTCGCCTTGCAAGCGTTATGTTCGCATGATGTTTTTTCCTTTAATCCAGCATTGTACGTAAGAATCAAATCATTGATTTGAAAAAACATAATTGCAATCAATATTCAAAAGTATTACCTTTTGAATTGCCAAGACCTCAGTTTCTTTGGAGTCCATATTAACTATAGAACAAAAGAAAATATAAAGAAATTTATCTCCATGATCTCTTAGAACTCCACCAATTCTAGAAGGTCCTGGATTGTTATATTTTAGCATATGTGTAATAGGAGGTATTCAAGATGAATCACTTCTCATTTTTATCTTATTAGTCTTTAGACTCTAGAGCCCATTGATTTGAAAAAGCATAGCTATAATCAATACTTAAAAGTAATGCCTTTTGAATTGTCAAGACCTCAGTTTCATTGGAGTTCATATTACATGTAGAACAAGAGACAACATCAATAGATTTTTCTTGATGGTCTCTTAGAACTCGTCAATTCTTGAAGGTTCTAGATTGTCATTTACAGATGCATCAATATTCTATTTCAACATACATGTAGAAGGAGGTATCCAAGGTAGCAAATCTGACCCAGTATAGCAGAATCTTTTATCATTATATTTTGCTCAAATTGTAAATTGATAAAAAAAAAAGAAATAATACATATTATCCCAGTTTTTTTTTCTTATTAAAAATATATTGATACAACTATACACACCACATATATATATTTGCATAGATACAACTATAATGCCATTCCACAATAAGAAAAAATAACCCATCTAGAGACTAAGGCAAGATTCATTGATGTCATGACCAATCTACCAACCCGAGACCATAACTTTCAAACTATATCATAATACAATATAAAATATATTTCATAGTTCCACTCTTCTTTTTATAAAATGAATAGATTAAATCATTACCTTGTAACATATATCTCTTCGATATAGAAAGTCTTTCATAGACAGTACTGTAATTTAGTTTCTACCTTCTTGTTAACTTGCGTGCTTGTACAGTAGAGGGAAAGAGAGCGAATTTCATCCTCTTCTTCTCTCAATAAATCATAAATCAAGAATTGATTTGTGATTGACTAATTGTTATTGTTTACTATGTTTACTTGACAACATATCCATTCAGCTGTATATCAATGCCCATGAATTCTTAATTTCTAATTTGAGCCTAGAGAAGCAGAGTAAAGCCGTTTTGTTTAGAAATTTAGCAGACATCGTATTGGTAAAATTATTAAGATGCAAAGCAAACTGATCTTTCAAGAGATATGGGATTAATTTCAAAGGAAAATTAGGGAGTTGGATGTTACGATCGAACCATTGATTTTAAGAGAGAGGTATTTGAGTTTCTTGCTTGTTTCATAAATAAATTAATTAATTCTTTTCGTGAGGAGATTTCACATGTAATTAATTAGAAATTATGTTCGTTTGGATCTTTGAAGGAAAGAGGAAGAAGTGGAATGGCTACTGGCTAAGTTAAACAACCGGCGGTTAGTGGCTTATAGTTTGATCCAGTGTTTTGTAATAAATGAGTGAAATCCAAAGGATAAAAAGTAATTCTGTATCGCAGTAAAACCCTAATACGAAAAGTATAACTAGGTTTTACTCTTCCATCTACCAAATTATACCGCGGCAGGCAGGCATACCAAAGAAACAAATGTTAAGACAGGGGGGCGGAAATTTTTGATGATTGGATCTAGTTTTCATACTGTAATTTTAAGTTGAATTCAGAATGAAATTCAAAAGGGTGATTTTCAGTGAAAAAATCATCTTTGTTTTCAATAAATTAACACTTAACAGTTTTTTTTAATTTTTTATTGTAAAAGAAATTAGAAAATAAAAAAAATGAAAAAAGAAAATTAGTTTTTTTTTGTCACCAAACACACTTACATTCTACCAAGAAGTTTCAGTTTTTTTTCTTTCTAAATTTATTTTTTTAGAAAATTGGAGTAATACTTTAAATTCTAATTAGACACTCTCCAAGGGTTTGTTCCCTGATTGAAAACTATTTTCCTTTTCTATTTTTTATTTTCTAATTTTATTTTTTAGTTTTTAGTTTTTTTCAATTAAAAATTTGGAAAACATGTTTATTTATTGATAATGAAGAAATTTTTACATAAAAAATAAGATATACATCAAGATTACAACTATTTTTCATAAAAAAAAGTCAAAATCATAATTTATAATAGTGATCTTAATATTTTGTAGAATATTAATATTGTTTTATTCAAATTAGAAATTACCATAAAAAATATTTTATTAACTCAAAAAAGGAAAAAGAAAATCTTTATTTTATATTTACAATAAAAATTAAATTTATGAAACTAACTAAATATAAGAATACTTATTTTAATCTTATATTGTTAAAAAAATGCTTGTTTATAAAAGAAAAAAAAATCATTTGAAAGATAACAAAAAAGTTGTGAAGAAGAACTATATACGAATAACATCAAGAATGTGTTTTGTAAACTCAATATATATTTACAAATTTATAGTTTTTTAGCTGGTGAAATATTATATTTGAATAGGAAACTCTAATTTTTATTTTTTTTCTGACTCTAATTTTTCAAAATATTGAAGTATTATAATTTTTATAAACAACCTCTAAAATATTCAAAGAGCCAGCGTTTTTATTTCCACTCTTTCCATAGCACAAAAACCTAAGTGGAGAAAACGTTTATACGGATCTTATTAATGGTTAAACAACCGCAGCGTCATGAATATAAAATACTAGATTAAAACTCTATCGTTTTTGTGTTTTAAAAGATTTTTTAAAATAATTTAAATTAAAAAAATATATTTTTTTATGTTTTCAGATTATTTTAATATACTAATATAAAAAATTATTTTAAAAAAATTATTTTGATATTTTTTTAAATGAAAAACACTTTAAAAAGTAATTGCAACCACACTTTCAAACACTTCCTAAAAATAATCAAGCTTGCAATAACGAGTGATTCTGATTGTCATATATAGATCTGTCATAACTAGATGAGGATTTGTTCTGAATATATTACGTGGATAGCCTAGCAAAAATATTTATAGATCAATAAGAC
Source organism: Populus deltoides (assembly GCA_015852605.2). NCBI lineage: Eukaryota > Viridiplantae > Streptophyta > Magnoliopsida > Malpighiales > Salicaceae > Populus > Populus deltoides. The sequence continues at coordinate 7,917,546 of CM027583.2, read as the reverse complement.
AAGTTTAGAACCAAAAGAAAGTTTAGTCGCGCTAAACCAGAATGATGACTCAAAGCCATAACTTTTAATCCGGTTGTTGAATCGGTTTGAAATATTTATAAGAGTTTTCAAAAACTATTTTCTCTATAATAGTCATTACGTCACTACGCAAACCGTTGGATCTTTAGATATCAAAAAATCTCACTTGGGCTCCAGTTTTGGTAGTTTTGTTATTTCCCATGTGATTTTGGATTTCCTGCTTTATTTCGGATCGTTTCATGTTTTTATTTTTGTTTTTGTTTTTGTTTTTTAATTGAGATAGACTTTTTAACCTATTTAGGTTTTGTGAACCTCTTAAAAAAATATACTTTATTGTTATTATTTTAGAGAGAATAAATCTATGAATTTAAAGTTTATATTTTCAGTCCCTTTCACTCATCGAATTTCTATGTTCTTTATTTGTTGTTGTTTTTAACTTATGTCTGCATTAGTTTCCATCTCAATATTAAAAAAAAATATTATCTTAAATTTTTTTATAATTAATTTATGTTTTTAAAAGGGTCGTCCAAGTTGTTTTTAAACCTATCAATTTGATCAGATTATACCAAATCAATTTTTATATAATTTAAATTATTTTTCTGCTAAAAAAACATGTTAGCAATAACTTAGATATTCTTTTATATTAAAAAAAAAACTAATCTGACTTGTAACTTGGCGTGGAAGAATGATCCAAGTCTCATATGCTATAAAAGGAGGAGAGATTACAGATGAAAACTGGTTGAAGTCTAGCTTTTTTACGCCTGCGAATTCGGAGCTTCCCATATAAACATGCTGGAACCCCGGATATCGGCCCATTGTTTTGTTCTATATTTTCTTATTTAGCCTATAACATAAGTGGCTGGGTTCTTGAAAATAAACATGGGCCGAGCTATGGTAACCTTCGATGTTATTGGGCTGCTAAAACTGAAAAAGAGGCCCATCAAGAATCCTAATTTTTGTTTTTCTCCATAAGAGACCTACTAGTAGTAAGGTTATTAAAATCATAATTTTAACATGACACGAAAAATACAAAACAAACTTGGATCATAAAAATGGAACGTAAAATCATAAAATTATAAGGAATTTTAAAATATATTAAAAAAAATTCATGCTTTAAATAAAAATTCATACATTGTTCAACCACTTTAAAATCTATGTTTCAAAATAAAAATATATATTAAAATAAAGCTATTTTGGAGGGAAAAATCAAATTGATTAAAAATATATATTAAAATAAAGCTATTTTAGGGGAAAAAATCAAATTGAATCTCATTTGGTTTTTGACCAAGTCAATTAGATCGTGAATTGATCTACCAATCAACTAGGTTAGACTGATTCACCTTACACTTGGTTCTATTTTAAACTAGACTCGAGTCAGGTTTAGACCGGCAGAAGAACAATTAACTCACCGTGTTAAGTTTTATAACAATGACTACAAGTTTTGATCATTATAGTTTGTTCTAAATTCAAAAATTAGATTTAAAAGTAGAATATAATTATCATTCCATTTCCAAATTAAATTTCACATTCTAATTTTATTTGAGATATAATAATAGCAAGATGAAGGGCATGGAAAATAAAACAAATATGAAATATTATAAGAGGAATTTTTTCAACAATAAAATAAAAATTATATCAAAATTACAACTATTTTTCATAAAAAAAATATAATATAAATTATAATAGTCTTCTTAATATTTTATAGTTGTGATCGTAAAATATTTATTTTATTTTATTTAAATTAAAATTACAATAGAAATTTTTTATTGTTAACCAAAAACAAAATCTTTACATTATATCCATTATAAAAAATAAATTTATGACACTAATTAAATATAAAAAATAATTTTAATATTTTATATTGCTAAAAGTGTAAGTGTGTGTGTGTGTAAACTGTATTATTCCTGCTTTTTAATTTGAAAAATAATGAAAACAATTGTGAATAACATCTCCAAACCGATTCAGAGTGGCCTGAATTGAGTTCCGCTTTTAACAGACTTTTTTCGTCAGAACATTGTTGTGAAAAAAAATATGATAATAATAAAATAGGCGAACCTGCTAACCTACATGTCGGCCAGTGACTTTAATTGTGGAAGTCGATGAAGAAAGAACGCGTTACGTGTTAATTGTTTTGCTTTTGTTCTATGTGTGTACTGTGTAATAGGCCAATAATTGCTTCACACCTGGAGCTGGAGGGAACAGTGACTCACCATTGCTTTTTTGGCGCTGATAGCGTAAAATCGATCAATCGTGAAATCGTGTTTTTGCATGATTTTAATTTTATTTAATTTTAATTTGATTTTACCTATTTTTAAATTTTATGAATGTTTTAATATGTTTAATTTATATTAATTCGTAAAATTATATAATTTTACGAATTAAATCATAATTTTAATAACCTTACTCATGGCTGTGTATACTAATTGCTAGCTGTAAATAATAATAATAATAATAATAATAATGAAGCACGGGCATGTCGTGACCTTCTCCGCACCACACTAAACTTTCCCTACGTACCAAGAAACTAACTTGTATCGGCATAGAAGATAAAATTATAAACGAGATTTTTTTAAAAAAATTATTTAACAGAGATAATTTTCATTTTATAAAACATAATTAATTAATTGAAGTTCTTAATCATTACTCAAGTGTCATCGTAAGCTTAAACTGGCTCTGATTATGGAATCTTCAGTCTTTCAATTACTCTGTTGCAACTTGTAATGACCAACCTTTCTGTTTCTCCAGCGCTCCACTTTTTTGCTCGCGTGAAAAAAAATAAATTAAAAAATAAATTAAATTCATTGTATCCAATCTCCTTGATCAAGACTGACATAAATGATCTTGCAGCATTGTTTAAAACAAACAAGCGCCATGAACAATTCAAATCACATAAAGTCCAAATTGAAGTTTGAACATAATCTTAAATGATGGTTGATAATCCCCTTATTGCAATCAAAGGAATTCCCTCAATGGAAAAACATGGAACACGGCCATGTCAGGCGTCTACCTCCGCAGGGTGTGCAGAATGTACTCAGCATAAAGGTCCCTGCACCGAACAATGTATAAAAGTTCATAAAAAATGGTACTGCATCGAATTCGATAACTGGCATTGGAAGGAGATACAGAGCACAAATCCTTCTGTTGTTTAGAGAAACTTACATTGAGTACTGGATAGCTTCAACAGCAGAATTTGAAGGTAAAAAGTCATTAACTGCAACCTCCTTGTTCTCATTTTTCTTGTCTGTGCAAGTGTGTTAAGAAATCAGTACTCGTCACATTGTAAACAAACATCAAACAATACTTGCTAAAATTAACACTGGTTAATGCAAGAGAGAAAGGATACAATCTTCAAAGAAACGGCGGATCTCAGAAAGACGATGAGGGGCCAGCTCCCTGATGTCAGTGTAGTGCTTGTACTCTGGATCATCAGCACAAACCGCAATAATCTTGTCGTCTTTCTCTCCCTGCATCAAAATGACAAGGTAATTTAATTGCAATATAAAGGAAAGAATTATCAACGGTAGAAACGTAAACTTTTAAGTATCAGTGATTCAATTAGCTTTAGAATTCCAGAAGATCACCTGGTCAATCATGGGCATAAGTCCAATAGCCCTGGCTCGCAGAAAACAGCCAGGAAGGACAGGCTCCTACTAAGATCAGAAATTCAATTGGATTACAAGGTGGGAAATTAAAAAACGGTACCATTAGGTTTGCAGGAAAAACATTAAGCAGAATCTTGAATTTGAAATTAAATATCAAATAGAAATTAAGTCACCTGCATGAGTACCAAAACATCCAAGGGATCATTGTCTTCGCATAATGTGCGAGGGATGAAACCATAGTTGTGGGGATAGACCACCGAGGAATATAAAATCCGATCGACCTAAGCATTCATTTTGACAGAAAAAACAAACAAAAGGCTATGACTGATATGAAAAGAAAGTGTAAAGAACTTCCTCCATATTCCAGAGTCTAGGACTATTTTTTTTTCAATTTTGATGGATGCAGAATTACTCATACCTTGATTAGTCCAGTCTTCTTGTCCAGTTCGTATTTGACCTTACTTCCTTTTGTTATCTCAACCACCTGTTTAATTCAAGGGAAAAAAATCAAGAAAATACTTCACCATGAAAACTACGAGCTTGGAAATCACCACTCAAATGTGCACTCTAGTTACAGGTCACAATTGTTTCTTAGGCAAAGGAACGTTAGTGAAAACTTAAGCAAAGAAACAAATGATTTGACGCAATAGTTTTCATATGATCATAAATATGTCCTTTATTTCAGCTTTTTTGTTGGGTCTATGCAGTTTAATCTTTATTTAATAGATAAAGTTAGAAGAAAGACTTACAACATTGAAAATGTGGGGAGCTCCAGGCCCTGCAGACAACATTTTTTTGGAGCATAATTAATTTCACAACTCTTCTTGAATGTAAATCAAATACAAACATCAAATACGATCATCTTCTGCATAAATACCAATTTCAAGATCATGCCAAGGATGTGCAGCAACAGTTCTCCTTGACAAAGATGAAAGGATTCTCTCGTTCAGACGGGGTGCTTGGCGCTTAGCTTCAACAACTTCATTTTCTTGGGTTTTCGTTTCATCACTCATCTGTAACCAGAAGAAGAAGTTACTTCAATGTCTGATGATGATTGTTGAACTTGCAGGAAATTATTCTCAGCTAGATAAAGCTCAATTCAAGGCAAGTCTAAATATGGTATAAACATACAGCCCAGGAGGGACCAAGAGAATGCAGACCATGGATCAATATTATTCATACAATTTAGGATTCATTTACATTTCGTTGGTATAAATAGCTAAATGACTTGACACTGATCTAGTGCCATCAAAGACTTATCAATAACATCCACACAGGAGATTGACAATCCAAACCAGTTCTTGCAGTGCCAAGTTACTAAGACCTCATACAATTAATCAATATCATCAACTTCAATGGCGCGGAGGTGATTTATCGTGAAGATTAGTTTGTGTTTGCATTTAAATGAATCTCCAATTACTGTATCATTCTCAGGAATTCAGGACCACAAATTTAATTAAACAACTTTTCTCTTCAGTGGAGTTCAAGATGAATATATATCTGATCTTGACCTTAGCTCAAAATTCTTAGTATCTAAGCAAAAGTTAGAACCAAAGTTTCTCCCACCCAAAAAAGAAGAAGAAAAGAATTGGGATTTGTGCCTGTGCACAAGAACCCAGAAAAAGACATAACATTATGAAATGTACGGTGATATCTACAAAAACAAAGAGTATCAAAAAGTTTGATCGGTGAGTATTTGCAAAGAATCAGAAAAAGGGAAAAGAAAAAATAAGGAAAAGAAAAAATAAAGAAAAGAAACCTTCTTTGTAAGGAAAGAAGAAAAAAGAACATACCTTGGTCGATGAAGAAGGCACAGAAATATTGAAAAGAGAGTAGGGGCAGGGAAATGATCCTAACCTTGCGAGAAGTGTGTGCAGTATATAAGCGAGATATATGTTGTATTGTATGGTATTTATGGAAGGAAGAGGGAGAGAAACAAGGGTTGGTCAAATCGTCGTGTCTGAAGAGGAGAGAAGGTAGCTTGAAACCTCCTACAGCTATTTTTAGCTCAAAATCCTTAAAAGATTGTTTGTGTTGTCATCGTGTGCGATGAAAAATGAATTTTAATGTCAAAGGACTGATAAAGAAACGCAAAGCAATCGTCCATGGCCATCTATTGTGATGCTGGTTAAAATTGACCTTGTCCATGGCCATTTCAAAAAAAAAAAAACATAACAAAAAAGGGGGGGAGAAGACCTTGTCGATCCAACCAACACAGGATGACAATTGCAATCGGTAGGTGAGAAATTGTACAGTTTTTTTTTTTTCTTTCGATTCCAATCACTTATCTCCAATTAAATTCTTTTGAAATTTGAGACCTGGGAGCTCACGGAAAAGAAAAATACTATAAATTACACATTACAAATTACCAAAAAAAAAAAACCTTGTAGGAAAATCGCTGTACACTTGGAGAGAAAATCACTGTGGAGTATTCCATGAGAATTTTGTTTTTTTAAAAAATATTTTTGTCCTTATTTAATTCGTTGATATCAATGGGTCAAATAAATATTTTGTTTCATACTTAGCTTTGAATAAAAAATCAGTTTTATTAGTTTAGAGGGATTAAAGTTTGGGGCACCGATTTTAGAATTTAACAAATATTAAGCCGCTTTATTTTGTTTCATTAGGGATTGCTTGCGCGTTCAGGGCAATATATATATATAATTTTTTATTTTTTTTATTCATTTGAGGTGTTCGAATCAGCTTCTATATATCTCGACCATTTCTCACGGATCCTAAAATTAACGACCAGGTAATCTTTTAGTGGCTATCAATATTAGCAACCACAGGAATCGAATATAATATCATATTGAAAACAAACTCCTTGATTTTAAATTTTTATCAATAAACCACTTACTTAATGCTTAAATATTAAAAAATTATATTTTTTATATATATTATGGGTTGATGTTCTTTATATTAGAGATTTTGAATCACACGTGTCATATATCATGCATCGAATAATGTAACTCCTTGGGCATAGTTAAGTGCAAGATTTTGATTCAGATTCATCTAGTATATTTTAGTTTTTTTTAATTAATATAGATGTTCGGATTAGTTTATGCACACTTCGACTAATTCCACGAGGCCTGAAATTAACGATCATGTAAGCCTCCAGTAGCCTTAAAATTTACGGGACTCGAACTAGTGACCTCTAAAAAACAAACCCAAAATGTAACCATTTGAGCTACACCTATTGAGGTTAGATTTTAGTTATTTTTATTATTGTTGTTGATGTTGCTGATTATGAAAACCTGAAAGAATGTCTTGTACTATGTCCTGCAATATCCGTCGGTTTTTCAATGGCGATATATAACCTGTTTAGAATTGTTATAACGGTTGTTATTCAAAGTATTTTTAGCTTAAAAATATATTATAATAATATTTTTTATTTTTAAAAAATTATTTTTAATATAGCATATTAAAATATCTAAAAATATATATATATATATATATAAAAATTAAAACAGGATACAATTTACATCACATTTACAAACAACATGCAGTGTCTAGGCTCTAAGAACATATTCCTCCTTCGTGTTCAAGGCTTAAAAAAAAAAAAGAGCTAGGAAAGTCTTGACCTGCCTTCCTACCTGCTGGTCCAATTTCTCCAACACGTTTCCAGTTGGCTGCACGTCTCATCGAGTGGAAAGTGAAAACCCCCTTCTGTCCATAGCAGGGTCTTAGTGGGCTGTGAGTGTCACTCAGCGAGGCCTTAGTTTATTCCTCGATTTGAGGCTGAGTTTTGTGCATTTTCCGGGTAGGAAGTGTAAAAGAGGGGACATCCGCATCTGTGCCTTATTCCCTCTTCAAAAAACCAGTCATTTTGAGATGCTTTCTTATCGGCTAGAAGGCTCCCTCCCTCTTTGATGCGCTTGTTGTGCTGCCATTTTATGTTAAATTTACGGATTGATGTCCTTCTCGGAAGATCAATGCTATTTTAAAGCGTAACAATAAACATTCAACAGGAAAGAGTGATGTTACGAGAAACTAGAAGAATAAACCTTGAATGGAGAAGAAGCCTTTAATGGAAAGAAATGTGTTGCAGAAGCAGAAGAAGAAGTTATAGCAGATTGGAAGCAGCAGGCCAACATAACAGCTAGGGTGGTTAGCGAGAATTTGTCGCGGGGTACCAACAATTTGACACGTGGAACTGCTAGTTAAGGCTGTTACTAGTTAGTTAAGTAGTAGATAAGTGGCATGTTTTAGTCCTGGTCGGGTTAATTTTTATTTTAATATAAAATTATTATAATCTCTTAGATATCTTTTTTAATATAAAAAAATATCTAGGAGTTTATAATGATTTTAAAGGAGAAAAGGAAATATGGGATCCGAGAGTTACATCATTGACTTGAATGAATAACTTTAATAATCTTGATTAATTAAATAATATGATTAAAAAAAATAATTTAAAAAAAAAGTAAAAAAACCTATAGGAGTTTGATGTGAAGATTTTTGTCTCTAAACTTTTATGAGATATTATATCTAAACTTGAAAAAAAAAATCAATTTGGGTTGAATTTTGATTTTTTAACTCATTTTTAGATTTTTAGAGTTATTAGGTGGTTTAGAAAGGGTTTGACCATGTTTCTTTAATTGTTTTGTGAGTAAAAATAAATTGAAAAACAGATTTTTAAATCTAAAAATTATTTTCTCTGATTTTCCATTCATTAAAATAATGATTAGATTCTGAGCATATAAATAATTAATCGGTATTGATTTAGGTGGTCTAACATATTAATATTTTAATAATTTTTATATAAAAAAATAGCGATTTTCTATAATGAATCCTCATGGTTGGATTTTTTTCATCTGATTTTTTTATATTAAAATAAAATTTTTAGTTTGATCCGGAGCGCGGTACAGTGACACAGTAACTCACTAACCGTCCTAAATGAACATGTATAAGATGGTAATTCTGTCCTCTTAGCTTGATGGGCTCTACATGGTCCAAAACACAAGGCCCGTCCCCTTTTTTGGGCTGATGCCTCATGTCTATTAAGGCTTCTTAGATAGGTTATCTGGAGGGGCCCATCTTCATCTCGAGGGCAAAGTTTTAAAATATTCAAGTCAAATCTCAAAACCTGAATATCACTTTTTCCCCATCCCCCGAAACCGACAACTGCCTATATTAGTCCCCGTTTGTTACTGTAGTTCAAACAGAGATGTATAAGAATTGATTTTTTTAATTTTTTTTAAATATTTTATTATATTTTTAAATTTTTTATGTGTTGATATTAAAAAAAATTTTAAAATAAAAATTTATTATTATTGTATATTTCTGAGACAAAAAATATTTTGAAAAACAATTACTACCAAACTCTCAAACAAGCATAAAGCATCTATCAATATTTCATTATATTCTAGGATATGAGAGATGAAAATAGGAGAGACAGGATAAAAAAAAAAACACAAGAAGATATTTTTGTGTTTGCTAGTGATATACAAGATAAAATAATTGTTTTTGTATCTTATTTGGTTATAGTGGACAATATAAAATAAAATATGAAAAAATCTATTTTATCATGAACATGTATTATTATAAAACTTATATATTTTTAAAAATAATTAGAATTTTTTTTACTTTAGTTTATATTAAGTGTTAAAATTAATAATATTATAATAAATCTAATTATAAAACTAGAACTAACCTAGCAATGTGACTTGGAACTGGGCTAGCCCAGGGCTTGTAATAGTTCGAGTTTAAAAAAAATAGAGGAATGATTAACTCGATCCAACCCCATTAAAAACCTTGAATGAAACACAAGTAAAAAACTAGTTGACTTTTTTTTTTCATAACAAGGTTGCCTCAATTATATTTAATTTTTTTTTAGATTGACTCTCCTGACCCGTGACTTGAACCTTGTCTCGAGTCAAACCCTGACTTAATTTTTAAAAATATAATAATGATTATTTTTATTTTTACATTAACATGGGTCAACCAAGCATATGACCCGACTCTCGACCAATAACATGGGCTTTATCTCATATTAACTTCGAATTGAGTATTAAAACTATAATAATAATTATTTTTATCATTACATATTTTTTTTTAAATTAAAAGTTTTTTACAAGTATATTATAAAAATAAAAAGAAATATTGTATTTGGTGAGATTTTCTCTTTGCAACTTTTATTTTGAAAATATATAAACTCACACACACACACACACACACACACACACACACATATATATATAACCACCACGTACATTTGTATAGTCACTGTTTCTGCGCCTTGTATTCCAGCAATGTAATGAAAAGCTACCTAAGTGATTAGCATGCACTTGATTAATGTTCCTCTTTTTCAGCCGTAATTATGACATATAAAATAAAAGAGCCATCAATACCGAAACAAATAATAATAATAATAATAATAATAAGAATTTTACTGGGAATGCTCAACTAAATTAAGATGTATACACGCACAAGGAATTATAATCCATAACCAAAAGGAACCCAAAATTTAATCCCACGTTATATATATCCCAAAAAAGAATTTATACAGTGCAAACAAAAACACCGAAAACCAATAAATCAAACAAATAATAGAAGAAAAGCAGCATAATTTGTCTGTCGCCTTTGCGTTCTCCGATCCCCTCTGTCCTGGCATTCATTCATTCCATCCATCTATAGGCTAACGGCGTCTTTTCCCCGCATTACACAACACCGCACCACACGCATAAAGATCAGCAACACCAAGACAAGACAGAACTACATGAAACTGCAGCAGCAGCAGCAGCATTATAAATATTTTATCACTCTTTAATCACACCTCCTTTACTACTACTTTTTTTTTTCCTTACTTCACTTGTTTCTTATTTTTCGATGGAACTTAATCAGACTCGTTTGGTCGGTGATTATATACTTGGCTCCAGTATCGGGCGGGGTTCTTTTGCCGTTGTTTGGAGGTCTATACACCGTTTTTCCGGTTTACAAGTTGCGGTTAAAGAAATTGACAAAAAACTGCTGAGTCCAAAAGTTAGTGAGAATTTGCTTAAAGAAATTTCTATTCTTAGCACTATAAATCACCCCAACATTATTCGCTTTTTTGAGTCTATCGAGGTAACTATGCCCCCCCTCCCCCTCCCCTGTTTTTTGTTTACCACGATCTTATGTTCTTGCAGTTATTTGATTTTTTTTTTTGTAACGATATCGTTTTTTCTAGACTGAGGACAGGATATTTCTTGTACTGGAATACTGTGAGGGAGGTGATCTTGCTTTTTATATTCAACGCCATGGGAAAGTGACTGAGGCTGTTGCAAGGCACTTTATGAGGCAATTGGGTATTGTGCATGATCAATTTTATACTATCAATCTTGCTTTTATAAAATTTTCCGGTGGTTCTGTTTTTATGAATTTTTAAAATAATTTCTTAACGTTTGAACATGGAAAGATACTGTTTTGGGTGTTCAACTCACGCTTTTAGTGTTTTCTGCAACTGGGTACCTGCCAATGTAACAATTCTTTTTTTCCTGGCTGTTTAATTAGTGTTATATTGATTATAGTGACCTATTTGGGTGTCTGTTTAAGTTTAAGATGGCTTGCAGTTTGTTTTGAGGATGATAAATATAAATTGAATGGGGAAAGAGGATATTTAATTCAAGGTTTTTTCATAATCGGAAAGCTGGGAGGTTTTTCACAAAACAATTTGTTGGGAGTATATTTATCCCTTCCTTTTACTGCTGTTCACGAGGGAACTAAACAAACTTACTCTATTTTCTTTTTTTGGATACAGCTGTGGGGTTGCAAGTGCTTCAAGAAAAACATCTTATTCACAGGGACTTGAAACCACAGGTACTTGATTATCTTCGTAGTTCTATTCTGGCAACATTTAGTGAGATTATCTTATTGCTGCAGTTGCTGTGAATAATCTTATTCTGGAAACAGAATCCTTTTTGTCAGGGCCTGTGCATCTGCACGTATTATTTCTCATCTACTCACACAGTACTCTTATGTTCCATTCCAGTTTGTTTGCCCTGGTTATTAGCAGCTAATTTAGCTTCTCTCTTCCTAATGTGATTTTAAACTGAGAAGTTATCGTACTTGCAGAACCTACTTTTGTCATCAAATGATTTAACTCCGCAATTGAAGATAGGTGATTTTGGCTTTGCAAGGTAAGCATGCTTTGATGTTTATGATTTTTTTCCCGGGAAGTGCTACTACTTTTCAATCCTAGTAATTTCCCCCAAGAATAGAAATGTCATTTGTTTTTAGCATACTCAACCAAGTTGAAGCTGCCCAATTTCCATTTATCTGGCTTGCCTTCGAAGTTTCATCGTGGTGTATCTAGCCCCTATATATTTCATAAGCCACATCCTAATTTTGTTTTTGTCCTTCAAAGAGACAATTTCAATAATGTGTTCCAATTCCATATGAGACCTCTTAAATCATTTCAGTAACACCACATGCTGCTGAGTGCAGATTTATGTTCAGCTCTTGGTCTAGGGAATGGTCATGGAAGGGCCATTGCTGGTTTCTATTGTCAGACCTCTGTGCAAACATAATTTTTTAGTAGCTTCGCTAATGTATTTGATAACTATACATAATAACTAGTATGTAGAAAAGTCTAGTTCACTGGGAAAATTGTGAAAGCAACTTCATTCAGCAGCTAAACGTGACAAAATTCTGTTATTGATCTAAACAGAATTAACCTAAAATACTAAGTTGCCACGTAATGTTCACGAGATACTCTCTTACATTCAGTCATCTCCCTGAATTTCTAATATGCCAGGTCCTTGGCATCATCAGACTTGGCTGATACACTATGCGGCTCACCATTATACATGGCTCCAGAGATTATTCAGAATAAAAAGTATGATGCAAAGGTGATGTAACATTGAGTTTGCATGAAATTGAGAGTAGTCAAAGCTAATTTTCATGTATTACCATTAACATAATTTCTCATATATGCAGGCTGACTTATGGAGTGTTGGCGCAATTTTATTCCAGCTGGTAACTGGGAAGCCACCATTTGATGGCAATAGTCAATATCAGGTTTCAAAAGAATTATATGCAAACCAAACATAATGAGAAACATTAGGTTTTTCCATACATTATGCAGCTCAAGGCTAATTCTCGCTGCTATTTCTGTACACAGCTTTTCCAGAATATTTTGACATCTACAGAGCTGAGGTTTCCACAAGGTGCATTGGAGGAGCTGCACCCAGATTGTGTTGATCTATGCCGAGGCCTTTTACGCCAAAACCCAGGTACTGATTACTATGGTGGATTTTTGTGCTTGTATATGTGCACATGCTTGGTGTATGTCTTTGCGTGTTGGTGGGGTGGTTTAGTGGTGGAACTATACAAGCCAAGTTAAAAATGTACAAGGGTCACTGCATAGTCAGTGCTATAACTTACCTACAAAATTTTCATGTAAATGTTTCAAAACTTTCATTTGCAGTTGAGAGGTTAACATTCAAAGAGTTCTTCAATCACAAGTTCCTTGGGCAGCCAAGGTAATGTTCTGAAGTCTGAACCTCCATTTTTATTATGCATTCTTTTTAGTGCATTTCATGTTGCTGACACTTTCTGCTTTGGCTCATTAGCAGTTTGGCATATTGAAGCTACTTACATATGTTTACTAGCACAAAATTTTGTAGGCTGTTGGTGAGTGCCAAATCTTCTCCACTTCCACAAGTGAAATCAGTGGCTGGGCAGTTTGATGCGTCTGCTTCTGATACAAGGTCTCAACTGGAGCATGACAACTTAACAGTGCTGGAAAAGGTCTGTGACAGAAATGAAAGTGTTCATGGGTCTTTGCCAAATATTGTGCATGATAGGATGGGGAAATCTGCTGATGGCAGCCAATCTTTGTCGGATCAGCTTCGAGGTCTGTTTTTATTATATTTTATTCTGTTTGTTTTCTTAGATGTTACAGTTTAAGCTCGTGTTTTTTTTTGGCAAGCAATGATTGTCTCTTTTCTATTCAGTTGCTGATTTAATGGAGTCCATAGAGAAGGATTACGTCATTGTAAATCGTCATTTTGCTTCAATGGAAAATTTCTCTTATTACCTTGAGACATCCCTGCATGATAGCTCCACCAGCAAAGCTTCCTTATACCTACCTCAGAAGAATAACCAGGATACAGCAGTTGCTACACAAACAAAGGAGTTTACTGGTAGTTCTGTTGGCAGTGCAAACAATCCTGAGGTTCATGGATCAGAACCGTTAAGTGCGTCATGTGTGCCAACTATCTTAAGGGAAGCACAAGGACTACCCATACTACATCCCTCGATTAAGCTTCAATTCTTAAATCAGTATGCACAGGAAATTGCAGAACTAGCCCAAGAAAAGGTGAGTTTTTAGGTATGTTATGCTGAGCTCTTGTCTAACTTTTGTTGATTGATCCGTCAATTTTGGACTGGTCATGTAATGGAAGTTAAAATTCAGAGTCATCACTCATCAGGCATATTCTTTGGTTAGCACAAAGACGAAATGAATTATAAATCCAGACGATGCCTGTTGAGGCAGATGTACTATACAGTTGCAAAATTACGTGAACAGAGGTTTTTTTTTTTTGCTTTGCTCTTAAGTTCTTCACGAGCAGCATGTTCAAAACACTAACTCAAGGGAGCTGGCATTTTTTTCATCAAAGCAAGGAGCTTGCAGCAGATGGCAGATGTTATATGCTCATTGTTTTTCATAGTATTTTATTTTTTGTGATGTTTGAGTTCTTAAGGTGTTTACATGATTCCTGTTTCCTACATCATTGATCATTAAGGCACCAGGCATTATTATCACAAACCTTATTTCTTACGAGAACCACTTTTAGTATTTCACATGAATTCTTGAGCTAAACCACAATGATGTGTGCAGAAAATTTCATGTGCTATCACCAAGCAGCTGAAGAGTAGAAAGGATACACATATATAATACCACTGCTAAACATACTTGCACATGCCCAGTTGCTCTTGAACAGATCTTGTCTATTAGTTACTGTTTAATTTCCTGGAGAAATGGTCCCTTTCTGTTTTTGATGTAAAGTTTTGCTGTTGCTTGCAGTATGATGCAGGAATGTTTCTAGAATCATTTTCAGTTGAGCTTGTTGTTTTGGCTATATGGAAGAGAGCTCTCGAAATTTGCGAACACTGGGTAGCCTCTACTGGAGGGAGCAAATTACATGAAAGCAGTTCAGCCAATGAATCTGCCCGTGTTTATGGAGGCACAGATATAACTCCACCTGCAATTGGTAAATTGGATTTTATTGAGCCTTCATCAGCCTGCAAGTGGGCAGAAAAAGGGTTCATTCTTGCATTTGATCATGCAGAGAAGTTATCAAATAGCCTCCGAGACATGGATGGTATGGCTTATATCAATGTGCTGTACTTATGCATGTATTTTTTTCCCCCGTGTTACTGCATTTGCAATTTCCTCATCTGTCAAATATGCTGTAGCTGCTGCTGAGATGCCTGATGCCATGGAGCTGATATTCCAAAAAGCACTTGCTGTTGGGACAAGTGGTGCTGTAAGTGACCAACATCTGTGCTGCAAGCGTCAATTTTCCTGTTCCTTTTACAAATACATTAATGCTGGGCAGTTCTTGTCTTCCTTCAGGTAGATGAGTATATGGAGAACAAGGGTGGTGCTGATAACTCATATTCCAAAGCAATGCTTCTGCTACATTTTATAATGGAAGAAGCAACATCTCTCCCATTGAACCCTCCATTTTCATTAACTCCTGCTAGTAGGAAGCGAATCAAAAGCTACATTTTGAACTTGCGGTCTCTTAGGTCTCGCTTTTCAATGTTGCAGCCATTTCCTGAACAATCCTCGGATTCTCTTACCAAGTAAAATGCAATTCGTGTACAGCTACTTTTAGAAACTTTCCTATGCTGCAGATCACCAACACATCACCTGGAAATTAAGGTCAGATGTGGCATGCAATTTTAAGTTTGCATGTTTTGTAAAATGGATGCGCATAGTAATATGCTAACATGACTAAAGAAGGACTTTGATGCATGTATGATGTACAGAACATACAGCAGACTCGTCATCCTGGAAAAGCAATAGTCTGTGTTTGAGTTGTGTAAATAAGACAGGTTCTTCATTTTTTTTTCCTGGAAAGAATTGTGAATATGAGTGCTTGCTTACTTCAAGTTTTAAGTTCATCATTGTTAACTCAAATCAGTTGTATTCAAGGTCTAATATGATGAGGTGAATAGCAGGTTCCCACTTTCAAGAACAAGGATGACAAATAGAGCATGCTAGTATTTGGAGGCAAAATTACGAGCCTAACCCATACGTTATTCGATTGTTCGATCAGCCATCTAATGGTCTTGTTGGACGCAAAGCCTCAGACACGAACCCCTGACCTCCCCAGGTAAGAAGCAGGCTTGCTTGCCAAACCGTCGTCGTTTTTATTCGGAAGCCTGCCCAAACGGTGGGGTTCATCATCCACAGTCCGCGGACATGGACTGTTGACAAATGTTAATTCTTTATCCATCATCGTTCATACATGATGCAATTTAAATGGAAAAGGCAAATCCAACCTGTGCCAGAAGAATTTTTTTTTTTTTACAAGAGTAATTGTATAAAAAATATATATATATATATAAAAGTAAGGGTGACATATCTCAAGAAGTATATAGGCATCCTCTAAGGTCAAACTGACCAAAGATAACTAGAAAAAAAAGAGTTAAAATAAAATAAAAAATAAAAATAACTCTAATGAAAAATTAAATTATTCTTTTTCTACCAGATAAAATAAAATAAATTGTAACTAAAAAAACTGATCGAACAAGGAGATGCAAAAATTTCAGGTGAGTATGCCTACAGTAGCAAAGGTCGTTATGTTATGGTAAGTCAACATAGAAAAATCTTGATCGTGATAGCATTTCAAATTATAATAAAGTAAAAAAACAAGTGATTATATATCTTCATGTAACCTATAAAAAATATATACAGGAAATGATCTAGAAAGGATGTAGCATGTCCATGGTGTGAAGATGACTCATACAAGCAAGCTAGAGAAAAAATGAGTCTATGGATGAATCCTGAGAATCAAAGAAAATGGTGTATAGAATTTGCGGGCCTGAACTTTTTAAAAATCTTCCATGTTTAGTCAACAGAGAACCTCCCTGAAAATAACATTTCAAATCATAACAAACTGAAGCTATGGACTACCCAATGGAAAAGCCGAAGTACCCTTCTCTAAAATGTCCCACACCTTGACATCCTAGAAGAGCCACCATAGCACCCAGGTTACAGAATTGTTGCCCATTTGGCAACCATGTGCCTGAAGATTTCTCAACGCAAGTTCCATTTTCTTTCCCACTTCCGTGGCAAGGGGCAACTCGCCGGCAGAAGCACATCCTTTCTTCTCACAGCCATAATGTGACGAGGAAGAATAGAAAAGTAGATATAGATGTTAGAAAATAATTCTGAACTTTGGAGGAAAAGGGCCGTGGAAGGCCAATTCAATACTTGATGGTTCTAGTGGTTCTTATCTACGTCTATTTAACGGAGTTCTTAACTGCGGTAATGGGTTCAAGAAAGTAAATAAGCCAATGTCGACATGTAGTACACACACTTAAACGACAAGTCTTGTGGGTTGCAGATACTCTAATTTAAACATAAAAGGAATGATAGGCAAGCGAGGGTATTATAAATTACATGCAAAAACAAAGGTTTTCCCTTGTTCAAGCAAAGCAATATCAAGTATCAAACTGAAGCTTCTCCTTCCAAACGTAACCTCTTGGGGCCTTTCTCCTCGCCCTGGCCGCTGCCGGTTCCGGTCCTGCTTTCTTTGGCCTCCAGTGAACACCTTTTGTAAGGTTTAAATCCGGTTCGACGAACCTTAAGCTTTCCATGTCCAAGCCCAATCGTCAGCAGCCCCTCCTCCCCATAGTTTTCACATCTAGACAAAGCATTTTTCTCTCCTTCTTGATGACCAGAGCAGCACTCCCACGTTTTACTGTTGAGATTTATCAGTGATGCATCTCCATCTTTCTCATCTGCATCTTTCTTTTCTCCAGCATCTTCATTCTGGTGCATCTTACTCTTCAGATCATGTGGAGGTGGAGGTGAGAAGCTCTGGGGCAATACCTCTCTAGCGAAGAGTGCTTGAAATGCCAGCCGCCCCTGATAAAAGTTGTAACATAAGAAGAGTGGAGATAAATGCAAAATAAAAAAATACAATCATGAGCTACTCTTCTGGGTCACAGGAATGCCATTATATATTTTATCAACAGAGAAATATATCTATGTAGTCACCTCTTCGGAGACCTCTTTCCATGAATCATTCATGCTGCTACTGCTTCTGCTGTGGCGAGAGCTAGACTCCGAAGCTGGATGATTTGCATCATCTTCTTTTGGCTCTTCCGTGCCTTTCTCAGCCTTCTCTAATGCATCTGTCTCTATTTCACTGCTAGAAGGTGTGTTTGAACCACATGAAGAACGGTCAATCAGTTTTCTGCTCTTGGTTTTGCTTGAATCCTGGACCTCGTGAGGTTTTGTAGTCAACTCATGATCAATAACTTCTGGTCCAGTATTTAGCTTTGGGCCTCCGCTCTCTTCAGAGTCTGATGATGTTATCTTTGGTGATTTAGATGCTGAGTTTTGAGCTTGCAATGCTTCAGTGTGCTCTGGGTCCTGTATTTGTCCCTGCAAAGAAAGATTTTCAGCTGTTTCCTTCCTTTCTGTCTTGGTTGCAGAAACTTGACCAGTATCCACAGACTGAATTGCAGTTGCAGATGCAGGAGGGCAGGCAAACGAGGTATGAAGAGGGGCACACATGGGAAGTAGTCCATGTGCTGTCCACCATGCGGTTGCTGCTGCCACTGTAGCAGCAACAATAGCTGCCATACTAGGAGCAGAGTTCAATTGCCTGGATTGGAAACCTCCTTGGGCACATGCTGGAGAATCCGCAGAACTCTCCACATTTCCATAGGGCCAAAAGGTAGATGCAAAGCTT
This sequence comes from Populus deltoides, assembly GCA_015852605.2. Classification (NCBI taxonomy): domain Eukaryota; kingdom Viridiplantae; phylum Streptophyta; class Magnoliopsida; order Malpighiales; family Salicaceae; genus Populus; species Populus deltoides. Next base: position 7,899,011 of record CM027583.2, on the reverse strand, counting down.
GCTGCAGCATGGGCTGCCGGGTTTTGTAGCAGAGAAGATACAACGAGGCTTGAAAATGTGGAGGATATGTGGAGGAAAGATCTGTAGTCATCTTGATTATGATGAGTTGGGGTAAAGGGAGGAGGAAAACTTGGAAATGATTGATGCATAGAGGATCTCGGTGAAATATTTGGATGATCAGTGGTTTTGGATGCAGCAGGATGTGAATATAAATTAGGACATGCTGGAATTTCTCCTATTGGATGAAACATGGATTCCTGAAACGAAAAATCTGAGGGAGGAGTTTGCATACATGTTCCCAGGCTCCCATCTAGAACATGCACAGGGACATGCCTTGGATAGTTCTGCATGGCTTGCATCCCATCTGTTCGCAATGCTCCAATAAAATCATCTGATTTCTTTTGCTGAAACAATTTCTCAGAAAAAGAGCAAAAGTTTTCTGATTTTGAAAACTCACTAGTGCTGTTATCCTGTTTGGCATCAGAGTTGTCCAACTTTTGATTTGCTCCAAGCTCGACGGTGACAGAGGATTGATTACTTGCATCATGATTTCCCTCCTTTGGTGAAGATACGAACTCCCTGAAAGGGCTAGCCTTTTTGAGAATCTCTAGTGTTGGTACAGAATTCTTGTTGACTGAAGGTACAGAAGAACAGTGGGGTTCTTGGAGAAGGGAAAATACTTTTGAGCAATTGTCATCCTGATTTTCCTTAGCATTGGTTGGCCTCTCATCTCCATTAAGTTTCTGAAGAATGTACAATATAAAGAAGGTATTAAAGGGGAAGGAACAGCTAAATGAATGAAGAGGGACAAAAGAAAATGACAGTGACAGTTCACCTCAGGAAGTGGTTCTTTCTCCAAGCCTAAAACTTGCTTACAACACGGAAAAGAAGCTGAAGTTAAAAGTTTTCCATCCTTTGCTCCCACCTGTGATGCGGGAGGACCCACGCCTATCTTTCGAGGATAAGGATTGCTTGGTTTCCTTTTGGGACGTGGTGGTGGAATGTCAATGTCAAGTGCTTGTCCTATTGGAACACCTTTAACAACAGCCTCCTTCTCCAACTGCAAGGGAAATATTTGTTAGCATCCTCAACAAAGAACAAAAATACAAGAAAAAGATCTGCTCCGCAATTTGGCAGTAGTCCACAATCATGGGTTAACACCCCGGCAGGAAAATATTCTATTATGGGACAAATGTTTCTCTAAAACTTCTAATATATAGTGTGAAACTCTATTCTATGAACTCTGAGAAAGCATGTTGAGAAGAATAGGCCATAAACCAAATATAGTAACATATCAAAAAACTTTCCAGTATCAAAACGGGGACACAAAAAGGAGAATAAATTTAGGTTGATATATATTGTCAGATCAGATGCATTAAGCCTGAGCAGAAATTTTTGCTACCTCAATAATCCAATCATGCCACTCTATCCCAGAACCCATCGCCTAAAATGTTGCTGGACAAGATGAGAATTTTATGAGATGACATTACCTCCATGCCCCTGTATACAGCATTCAGTGTTGTTCCTAGGTCCAAATCTTCATGCTAAACATCCAATGCCTGCTGTACTAATCGGCACGCGCACACACACAAAAAGGGAATAATCCGATGCATCAACCTCCTCAATATGAGAAATTAAAACACCCAACTTTCAGAGTTTCCATAAGGTCCTCTAAAAAAAAATGCACTCATGCACCAAAGGAAAAGGAAATATGCTACTCAGATAGTATCCTCCTTCACTTGCTCATTTGGCACTCTCATGCAGATTCTCTGCAATGACCTAGTGACCCCCCACCTCATATGTAGACATTTACTTGTAACATTTATGAAAAGTTTCGTTCAGAATAAGCATAGGAATATGGGGTTTCTTGGCGATACTCATTCCTTTCAATTTTAAAAATAAAGCCTTCCCACTTAACTCCTTGAACTCCGAAACTTGCAAGTCCTCACAAAAGTGTCCACCTTCAATCATGTGGCACTCTTTCAAATCAGAAGCTAAAGTAGTTTAGTTCCCTAGTCTCTCCTAATCAGTTGAATATGCTGTAAAGCTAGTTTGATTGAACATTTATAAAGAGTACATTTGTGCATACACTCACTACTGTTCATATTTTTAAAAAAAGGGGACTGGTTTGGCCAAGCAGTCACCTTGACTAATTGGCCAAATCATCCCCACTTATTGTCAGGACAGAAAAATACACATGGTGATCAAGTTGGGACAGACAGAAACGGACCATGAGATTTTTCATAGGCACATTTTTGTGTAATTCTGACTGAACAAATTCAGAATCTTGACAGATTATGTAGGAAAATAAACGATAAGAGCATGTTTGTTCCAATTTCTGACTGAACAATAAGTAATATCAAGGAGACTGTATATCTTCACACATTACTAGCTTGGGATACCCATCTCTGTTCACATGGCGACTTCATTTGAAACTAATATATTGACTAAAATCTTGAAATTAGTTATTTTAATATATTGACTAAAATCTTGAAATTAGTTATTTTACTCTTTTTAGCAAAAATCAATGCTACCTTTAGTCTTTTAAAAGAAGGGAAATCTACCTGTGGAAAACAACCCAAGGTTGATAACAAAAAAATCCTGGACTTCATTCACACCATCATGGTACTCTGCTCATCAAGGAAGAAGGGTGGATATGACAGTCAGAAAACGGGAAGAAGCAATTTTTTGAACAAAAATTGGGGTCACCCGTCCAAATAAGACCGGACAAGCCTGTTGATTACTAGAGCAAGCATGCCCCTCTCCCATTAACTTTCTCAAATATTCCTAGCCCAGGTTCTACTGCCATAATCCACAAAAGGGCTACAAAAAACAGCCAAGATCTACTGAAGTGGCTATTTGAACAAAGTCATATAACTTTATTTCATGAATGAATGTTAACACAATTGATTAGCAAGTTCACTGTTGTCACTAATCAAAGATCCAGATTTCCCGAGTGCCACTGCCAAAATGATCATCAATCTCCAATGTGTTGTTCATTATTCTACGGAACTGACTAAACACAGTATAACCATATGAAAGTATGCTAGATCCTTCTGAACTCCAGTAGGACCCTTTCTTAGAAGTTAGTGCCTTTCGATGTAGTGTATGTCTATCAAACATTGGTGTTGAATGAAGTTTTAATGGCTTGGTATAGAACAACACATGGTTCAGATATAATCTTCATAACAGCACAAAGTACACAGATTCCTATTAAAAAGTGGTAAGAAAAGAAAACTAAGTAGTCATCAGCACCACCATATGTCAGCACAAAAATATTAACAGAATCGTGGATTACGATGAACTTCCACCTGATGATATAAGATCAAATCCAAGTAGCTACATTGACAAGCTAGTACAGTGATCTGGATGACATTCAAAAGTGGAAGGTGGTCATAATAGAAAGAAAGCATCAGGGAATTTCAGATACTCCAGTCCAGGTATACTAAACAGCCCAAAATGAAACTTCCAACCCTCATGTATTATTGGAAGCAGATTTTGTCAGCACAAAAATCTCCATGCCCATTTCAAACCTATAATGATCATGGGTTTGATTTTGGAATAGTACCGAATTTGTCCAAAGTAGAAAATGTTGGCTGACATGAACCCTATATTCTCCACAGCATATGTCAAATTACGTTTCCCAAATCTCAGCTTACCTAAAAAGGTGAATATGAAGTTTGCCTATTGTAACAGACAAAGGTACCACCTACATTACTGCAGAGACAGTAAAAGGGAAAACAATATACAAAAAGCAAAATTTCCCCAGTAGTTATCTCACTAATGGATACTTAATCAAAGATATTGACTGCTGGTGTGTAAACTGCTTAAAAACCTTAAGTGGCAATTTTCCTTGGGCTGCTAAGCACATTGTGTAACTACTAGTTCTATTTCAGGAAAAAAAAAAACTGTGTTTCAAACACCCTATTCTTTTCTCTAACTTTCCCTGACTACTTAATGACCAAGCATCTATAGAGAGAAATATTTTATGGGAGGATGTTCTGAAAGATGAAGGATAAAAGGTGGAAGTAACAAACAAACCTCAATATCCATCTCTCCTGTTCCTCAAAAAAGGCAAGTTAAATATTATTAACTCTTATGCATGGATGTAGTCAATTATAAGTTCAAATAAGTCCCAAGAAAATAGTCTCCTGCAGTCAATCTCACAAAAAAAATCGATAAGCTGTGAGGGTGTTGTGCAATGAGCATGTGTGAGAGCAACATATACACTCTAATCACTCCCAAGCACAAGAAACAGTTTGCTTCTAGATAAATGACCAGAAATTCAAATTACATATATGATGACAAAATAACCTTGAGGCAAATGATATTAAAATAGAAAATATTCTACAATTAAAAAGGCATGCAACTGAAGGATCAACAATGATACACCAAATCACAAAATATAGAAGCAGAAAAATAAACAACTGATATAGAGGCAGATGGATACTGACCTTTGAAAAGAACTTCTGTGCATGACTTCTGATCTGAACGACAGTCTTTGTACCAATATGTTCTGCACACCACCACGATGAAAACACGGAGATAAGAGACCGATCTCCAATTAAGAGTAAAATACACAAGAACAGTATTTCATGCATTCCTATAAGGAATATCCATATCATTCCCCTAGTTTAATTTTACAAACACTCCATAAATTACAATAAATCAGCCCACTTCAATAAAAATTAAAAAAAAAAAGATATATGAAAATTAGACCTTCAATTCGCTGCCAAGCTCGTCCATAGAGCTTCAAGGCCTCTAGGAACCTGCTATGCTCCTCCTCTGTCCATCTTTCTCGTTGCTTGGTAATTGTATATGGTTTCCTTGTCTATCATTAACACAACTTAATAATTCAGATAAAATTAAATTAGCACTTAAAACTAATACTACTTCAACTTGAAAGAAATATGTTAAAGATTAATAATAATCTATAGATTTTTTTTTACCTTAATAACCAAGTCTTCCCCAGAAGAGAATATTTCCATTAGTGGACCTTAGGCAGCCAACGCTGCTTCAAATCCTCTCTAACGAGCAACGGATAAAAAAGAAACCTCCTTTCATTTCTTGCAACACTCAATACTACAAATAAAGCCGTCGTTTTATTTCAACTCCACAAAATCAGATTATTCAATACTACTGCAAACACACAGACACAAAAAACAACAATCGATAGAGATCCGTCTCTCTGTTTAATCCGTATGTATGTAGTTATACTTCTACGTATATGTATAAATATACTTCTAATATTACTAATAGTATAAACGTAGAATGCATGTATGATAAATCATTCAAGAACATAAAAGAATCCACCAGAACAGATAGAGAGAGACACGCTTCTCCGCTACAACTTAAAAGAAAATTCCTTTATTCAGGATCCTCACCAAAACGAACGCATAGACTCCAATTCCTTCCCAAGAGAAAAAAAAAAAAAAACAGTGAAATCCAAATCAGTAACTAAAAACAGCTTCCGATAAATTCAACAGTACATAATAATTGATTCCGAGGAAAATTTAAGTAAAATATCGAAAATTTACACTGATTTAACAATCTGGGTGAATTTTGAGGGAAAAAATCTGGTTGCATTTTCTCGGCAACCAAACAGAAAGTGAAAAGAAATAATACCTAGATATGGGAGAAGGTACCTTGAGAGAAAGCCATGGTGAAGTAAAGCTGTAGAAGTACTGATAGAGTTCGCGATCATGCACGCACTGAGCTCAATGGAGAACTCGCTGTTTCAGGCAATGGTGGATCGGAAATTAGGGGGGCAATGAAAAGGCAAACTCGGTGTCGAGAGAGAACTGAAGAGAAGAAGGAGAAGAAGAAGAAGTAAAAGCAGAGAGAAGCGAACTCCGAGTTTCGGTGAGACCTTTAACACCAGAAACTACATCAAGGAACAATCTCAGCCACTATAATTTTTTGTGGGTTTATTTTTGTTTTTATTAATTTTTATTATTTGAGGCTGCTATTGAAGTTGAAGGCTGAACTATGAGGGAGAGATGGGAGAGATAATAACATGTGGCAATTATTTAGTGGTGGATTAGTCTAAAGCACACCCCCGCACTTTTTCTCCATTTTGGCTCTCCTCACTCCATCTTCAAATCTCCACCACAAACTCCTAGCTCTCAAGGTTAAGTCCGTAAAAGCCAATATTGCTTGTGGGGTCCTTTGGTGACGTGGCTCTTTGCGAAGGATCGGTTCTATACGGTAGCGTTTATGTACGTAAGGGTAAACTGGAAATAGTGGACAGTTTTATGCCAGCGTGGAGAATAATACCGCTACGTGGCGGTTTATGAAGAAAAAGCGGAGAAGGGCACATGTTTTCTACTCCAGTGAATGCTCGTGAGGTTCGTCCAGTGCCGTTATCTTTGACTATAGGGGTAGTTTGGTAATGGACGGTGTGATCAAGGGGATGGAAGTTCGTGACCATCTTGCCCGTTAAACGTTTCTTATTTCTTGGTGAATCTGGAAGTAGCGTGTTTGTTAAAAAATCTAGAAGGTGGAGGCAATAGGGCAGCCCTGCTTTTGTGAGCTGGGCCAATAACTGGGCCGATGGTGTAACTAGACAGATGAATTCGGGTTTCTTTTTTCGAAAACAATTGGGAGATAGTTGCTTTTCTGTGCACAAGATCAAGCCTGCAAAGTTTAAAATATGAAACACTTGAATTTTCTTTGTTCTTGATTTTATTTTTGGATTGAAAGGATGGCTTAAAGCCTAAAATAAAAGAATTACAAAGAACATAATTTTAAGAAACACAGTCCCATACATGTGTTTCAGAAGAGCAATAAAACACCTAGAAAAGCAAGAAGCAAAGAGTGAACACCTAACTCAAGAGAGAAAGCCTGATTTTCCATCCAATTCGTACAGAGACTAGCCTCCCTATAAACATAATGAATTTAAACCTGTCATGGTCGTGTAAGGAGTTCTTGGATAGAGTTGATGATTTGGATATTAGAATTATCATTGGTTTGAGTACCTTGAATGAGATGTAGTACTGCAACTGCAGAATCTGAATCCACCATAACAGTCCTGAAGTCTTTCTCCCATGTGAGGTGTGAACCAATAAGTATGCCTCATAATTCAGCTCTAGGAGTCGAACAAATACCAATATTGTAAGAGAAATATCTTGCGCAGTCCTGAAGTCTTTCCATGGAAAATCTCATCGCACCATTTGTATTAAGTTTGACAGAACCTATATATATTAGGCATCTTCCAGCCAGTTAGACACACTCCATCTTTGGATTAGTAGCTCTGTCCAACTTCTGCAGATCCAACCAGAATATAGATGTAGATAGTCGAGGATGTGAAGATGAATGAATAAGAAAATATCAATTTGGCATACATGAAAGCTAAAACCCAACACTAATTGATAAAATTAATTAATCAAACCATGCTCGTTGTGTCTTTTTAAGTCCATAAAAATACATGCATCGACGACAGATCTCGAGTTTTGTTATATAACGTATTTGCGTAATTCAAGAGGAAGAAAGAAAAAGGAGTTCCTAGCTGCATGCAACTTCTGACGGGAACAATTAAAACCCGAACTCGCAACTGAGCTCAGTTGACCAACTTTCCTGCCTGTATGTTGTGTTGCCAGCAACTGAAGCAGACTCTTTTTTTGTTAGAAAGGTGAAGTCCAAAGCCAATAGCCTAACAATTTTACTGCCTCCTCTGAAAGATGGCTAGCGTCCAAAGACGGCTAAATCTTTTAATTTATTTTGCCAAAACATTCAACAATGAGTGATGATAGATTGTGATATGTTATTCTTACACACAAAAAACGTTATAGTAGGTTGAATATAAGGAAATAAAAATAATTCTATCCCCTATTGAAAATAAAAAAAAATGTTTTTATTGTACTAAAGTGAAAGATATCAAATCAATAGATTTTGATATTAAATAAAAAGATATGGAGTGAAATTATTTTTCATTGTCATTATAGAAAATAAATATTTTTTACTTTTTGATTTAATTTAATTTAATTAATTAATTTTTAAAATTAATTAATTAATTATGCATGATAACTATTGTCAAGTTAATTTTTTTTTATTTGACCAAAAAGTTGCATTTTAAATTCTATAGATATATTAGTCTATTTGGGTGGGAGGTGTGGCGGTTTTTTTTCAATGAAAAACATGTTTTAATTTGCTTTTAGAATATGTGATTTGTGTTTTAAAAGAGTTGTATTTTTGAAAAAACAATACCACACCTCCCACCCAAATACACACTTAAGTTTTATAGATATTCTGTAAAAAAGATGTGATTTTAAATTTTTACAGATATATTGATCTTAAATGGTATTATTTTTCTTACAAATATTAGTTTGATATTGATAAAAATCAATTAGAAAATAATTTTTTTATTTTTTTCTCTACAAAATTTTTATTTATGTTTATTAGAAAAAGAAAATGAAACTTTAAAATTTTTTTTATAGAAATTATTGTTTATAAGTTTTAAAATTTGCTATATCATGAAAGTAAGTGGCTCTAACTCCGGAAAAAACATAATAAAAATAATTAATACACATTCTTTTCTTCTTCTTTTTTTTTTTTTTGTAAAGAATGTGAATATTTGAAACATGAAAATTATTAGATCTCGGAAGCGTATTTTTTAATTATAAGAAGCAGGTCTTAGTCTCTTACGAGTTTGGATAATCGATAATCCTGAGCGCTACCAAATTTGCAGTTTTAACTTTTGCAGAAAACTGGCGGATTCCTTCACTCATGCCTATGCCTATCAGTAAATCCTATGCATAGTACAAAGGAGGCCCACGTGAATTCAAGGGGGTGATGAGATTCCTACGAACTGTACGTTACACTGACGTTTACAGGTCTATGTATATATGACCTATCTCACCCCCATCACGTACCAGCACACAGCCTGAAAATCTTCAGAAGGCAGGATCAATTAGGTGACTGCAATGGCTACTGGAAAGCCAGTACTCTTATCTGATCTTGTGTCTATTGCAAGCTATGTTCCCTCAAATTACATCAGACCTGTATCTGCCCGACCAAAACTTAGTGAAGTTCTGTCCTCGGATGGTTCTATTCCTCTAATTGATCTCCAAGGCCTTGAAGGTCCTCACCGCTCTAGCATTGTCGGAGAGATAGGCCAAGCTTGCCAAACCCATGGTTTCTTTCAGGCACGTATATTTGCCTTTTTGCTTCATTCGAAAATTTAGTTTTAGATTTGAAAAGACATTGTAAATTATATTATGGTGATCATTTCGTTTAAATTTTTTATTTTCTGAAGGTTAAAAACCATGGAATTCCGAACAAGGTGATTGATGGCACGCTACGCGTTTCCAAGGAATTTTTCCATCTAACTGAGAGAGAGAGGCTGAAGAATTACTCTGATGATCCAACGAAGACAACAAGGCTCTCCACTAGCTTCAATGTGAGAACTGAAACTGTATCCAGCTGGAGGGATTTCCTAAGACTTCACTGCTACCCACTGGAAGACTTCATTCATGAATGGCCGAGCAACCCTCCATCTTTCAGGCACGTACCCCATACCTATATGGAGAACGAAGTTCTCTCTAATTGATTGCATTTTTGTATGTATTTTGAGATTTTCCTGTCTTTGCTTTCATGGTTAACAGAACTTTGTGGTGTGCAGAGAGGATGTTGCCGAGTATTGCAGGAATGCTAGAGAATTATCACTCAGACTGCTTGAAGCAATATCAGAGAGCTTATGTCTTGAAACAGATTACATCAGTAAGGCATTCAGCAAGCATGGGCAACATATGGCTGTTAATTACTATCCTCCCTGTCCACAACCAGAGCTCACGTATGGATTGCCTGCCCATGCTGATCCTAATGCCATCACCATACTTCTGCAGGATGATGTGCCGGGCTTGCAGGTGCTCCAAAATGACAAATGGATTGCTATAAACCCGATTCCATATACGTTTATTGTCAACATTGGGGATCAGATACAGGTAAGGAAAGGATTAGGAGTGCATGATTTGCCTTTCTCCCATAAATAGGATTTTTTTTCTTTTCCTTGTTCCACACACAACTCTAGATGATCAGTCCATGATCCATACCTGCAGTAGGAATGGTTCAATTACCTTTTGGTCCTATGAACTTTTTCTCTCCCGGTTTGGGCGACCCCACGAGCCATTTCCCAAATCCCCATCCATCTCTCCGATTGTTTAACATTTCAATTCTATTTTTTTTTTCAAAAATATAAATAATTTTTATTTTTTTACTTTAAATTAATATATTTTTGATATTTTATATTATTTTGATGCGCTAATATTAAAAATAATTTTTAAAAATTAAAAAAAATATTATTTTATATATTTCTAAGTGAAAAATATTTTGAAAAACAATTACAATCATACTCCCAAACAGAATGAGACTTGAAATCTAATTAATTTAAAAGGTATGCACATACCCACGTTCCAACTCAACTTGAAAAAAATAGTACAATATTTCACATAAATATGAAAAAAAATGGTTGTGGATCGATCGGTTGATTTGTAATATATATATTATGGTATATGTTTGTTAAATTTTTCAAGAAATTGTGCGTGTGTTTGATTAATTCATAAAAGGAAAAAATATTAAATTATTTATGAAAATTATTTTTCTAATTAAGTGCATTCTTAAAAAATATAAAAAATAAAATATAGAAAAGACAAGAAAGGGAAGAGGTATTTTCAAATAAAAAACAATATACTCGCTAACTATTTTGACATTGCTGTCTTGTAAGAAATGCAAGAGGGAAGGGAAAGATTTAAAGCGCTTGGAAAAAGAAAGAGAAACATATATAGATAATTTTAACAAATTCTTAGAAAATAAAATGAAGAAAAATATATAAATTGAATCAGATGGAAAAAATAAAATAGAGAAAAGTATTGGAGGAAAAAATGAAACAAAGGCAAGCCTCACACGGGTCCCTAGAGGATGCGTTTTGACCCAAAGAGGATGATAAAGTAGAAGAAATCGGTGGAGGACACAACATCCAAAAATGAAAACAACTCCATGGTTTCAAGGGACGACGGACTAGGTAATGGCATCTTTGTACTATAAAACAACGAAGACAACACCATCAAGTCGATGTGCGTAGAATGTGTATTAATTTGGATGATCCAAAAAAGAAATTTACTTTGTAAATTGATATAAAAATCTGTGTTTGTAAAGGACACGAACAAAAAAAAGTTGGACCGCCATTGATTCAAACCCAGTCAACTGTTAAGGTAAACCATTTGCAGGCGAGTTAGGCTGCCATTTCAGAATCAAATCATAGAGTATTTGTTAATCTAGAAACTTGGAAAATATTTGTTAGATAGTTATCTTGTTTTGCCTTGCTAACCAGTAAACTGTTGCTTATGATCCTTCTAAGTTTCTGTCTTTGTAGGTCATTAGCAATGATCGTTACAGGAGTGTGCTCCATCGGGCTGTGGTGGACCGCGACAAGGAGAGGATCTCTATCCCTACATTCTACTGCCCATCACATGATGCATTTATTGGACCAGCCCCATCGCTAATTGATGATGATCACCCTGCTCTGTATAGGAACTTTGCTTACAGTGAGTACTACCAAAAGTTCTGGAACCATGGGCTTGCAACTGAGACCTGTCTGGGCATGTTTAAGAACTGAATTTTCCTTTCCAATGTAACTTCATCCATGCTTATGTATGCTTATCAGCTACCTTGGAGTTTGGATGGGTAATGCGGAGCAAATTAAATGCATTTATCATAGCTGTTAAGTATGAGACTGTAATAAAGCTTTCCATTTGTATGTGAAGACAAATAAGTGATTTTGTATGTTTAAATGTCTGTCTTGATTTGTAATAACATAGGAGACACTAGCCTTCTGTATCAGCTTCATCCATGCCAAATCCCCTGTATGGCATCCGTCATTTCAGCCTGGTTTAGAGATCTTAGTGAGTTTCTAGCTAGAAAGAGACAGGTAGGGTACTGAAGCAGTTCTTATATCCTACAAGAGGCAAAACCTTCTAGATATGCTACGGATGGGAACTCCACTCGGAGCAAGGCAAGAATAAGCGTGTGCAATATATATAATCTGTAAGAATCCTTTTGCTGGTCTCCTCTTCTTCTGGACAGAGCTGTCGCTTGTATTAGACTTTTCTGTCAGTCTGCTCCATATCCTACAACCTGCGAATAGTTTCTGAACGTAACTTGAATTCGTTCAACAATAAACCTGGTGAGTGACAAACAATGAGGTGATGCACCACCACAGGAAATAGATCATTGTGGTTAGCACAGCTTGTATTTTCCGTCAATTGAATCGTTTCATGCCATTTGAAGCAAGAACAGTCATTTTCATGATCAATAACTCATCCCAAAATTTTTGTACTTCATCGCAATCCAAAGTAATCATACTTATTTTCTTTGCCTTCAACTCTGGTAATGGACAAGCATACACAAAATACAGAAACAATAAGACATATATAATATATGGCTTCAAAACAATCACACGAGAAGTTCACTGTACAGGATACAAGTGAAGAGGAGTGCTTTTATGCCATGATAGTACTGTCAGGTAGTTTGGTCTTCCCTTAGGTGAGCTATTAGAGAGATTATCAAAAGCAGGGCCATTATGTGTCTTCTTAATTTATAACCCCCGCGAGCAGATTGTGGACCGGATACTGTGTCTTCTAGCTAGCTATTATTATGCGCTAACTCGCACCAATTCTATCAATCAACCGTGATGATGGTGATGGTCGCCATGTCTAAAGGGTTTATGGCCTAGCACATGTTGCCGGATAATTTACCTGCGATGAACGAAGCATATCCTTTCTCCTAGTATGAGTTTGTTCCACGACAAGGTTTCAAGGATAGCTGGTCTCAAACCATTTCTTCTATATAATCAAATAATTATTCCAGGCTTGATTTTATTAAAACATGTTTTTAAATTGCAAGTACGTTTTTTAATCAAAAATCCAACATGGTTTTAAAAGTAAATTTTAAGCAAATTAAAACTCGGTCTCGATATTTTGTATATGATTCAAGACAAAAAAATAAATTGATAAATATGATATAAATATATCAAAAATATATTAAAACTTTTAAACAACATAAATTTTATGTTAATTGAGTTTTCATGAGCTTTTTTTTTCCCATATAAGGCACATAATAATTGGAATAATATGGTTAACATTTTCTTAAAAACTTATAATATTATTTGAGAAATATGAAACTAATAATTGAAAAATAATATTAATTTTTTATAGTACATTTAAATGTAAATAAAAAAACAAAAAAAATACAAAGGAGTTAGGAACTAGCACAAGATCCAATATATTGAAGGCCAGACACGCATGAGTTTACCAGGCTAGGTCCATGAGTTAGGCTCTTTTTTTATCTTTAAGGGGCATATGACATGTTGTGTCCAATATTTTCTAAAAAATAAAAGATAGAAAAATCATCATCTACCTACCCGGAATTTGGCCACTGAAAAGGTGGTCGAAAATCAAGCTGAGATTTTTTTCTTCTAAAATCTATTTTTAACTCATTTTGATATAAAAATATTGGCCACTGAAAAGGTGGTCGAAAATCAAGCTACGATTTTTAAAAAAAAATCTATTTTTAACTTATTTTGACCTAAAAATACCAAGTAAACATCCTTATCACATCAATAAATCAATCTTTTATATCAAAACACTTCTAAATTGTTCCAAGAACATAATCAAATCAAATTAATCTCTCTATATCCCGATATAATTTTCAAGCAAAAGAAAGGTCTAAAAACATTTCAATAAAACTCAGGTTGTCAAATAAAACTCGCTAGCACTTAAAATCAACTTTTTTATTGCTAGAATACGTTCAATCAATGACTTTTACTCTCACTTATCTTTTTATAGCAAGTTTGTCTTTCCTCTCTCAAACTTATAGACTTGAAAAATAAACAAATTAAAATCAAAATTAAAACTAAAAAAAAAAACTAAAAAGACTATAGAAGAAGAAAAAAAAGTATGTGATTCAAAAAGAATTTTTTGTGTGAATTTGTGAACGAATTTATGATTTCTCCTGTCTTACATATTAGTGTTCTTTTATTGAATTTTATCTTTCTATAATAAATTATAAAAAAGTAATAATCATTAAATTGAAAAAAAATTGAGGATAAAATTAAAAAAAAATTATAACTATCATGAATTGTTACAATAAAAGGCTTTGGTGTTTCTGTACAAAGTCCTGAGGCTTTGATCTTATCAAATCTAGCTTAGATGGGCTTTATTTGAGATTTTTTTATTGTTTCAATATATTGGGCTTTAAGCCCTATTACCATCTTGTGAAATTTGTAAAATAGAAAAATGTGTGTCTGAAGTTTTACTTTTAATGTTTATTAATGTTTTTTCAAAGATATATATATAAAAAAAGTCTTCAAGAGGCGTAGCATGATGACAAAGGGTTTGAGATCTGCACAGCAGGTCTCGAGTTCGAGTCAGGGTGTGCACCTCTTATAAGAGCCTGGGACAACCGAGGTTTTACTCTCTCACCTGAACCCACAAAGTGCGCTTTCCGAGGGGTGAGGTTTCCTCGAATCCAAAATAAAATATAATTCATAAACGGGACGATGTGCACTACTTGAAGCTATATTAGAATTGTTATGATGCACTAACGGTAACACATAACAATACGTAGGTAATTGTCTTCGAGAAGAGACAGAACCCATAGCCTAGGATTAGGCCCAAGTCTAGCTGGCCCATTAAGAAACAAGATACTTTGTGTCCGTGCACGTTGCCAACAAAAAGTGCCTAAACTATGATAGCACGTTACCTGTTTGCTGTAAAGAACTCCTGAGGCCTCCACGTTCCACTCACATATGAAAAAAATAATTTATTTTTAAAAGTTTAAATTATTAGATAAGATTTTAAAATATAATTTATATTATTTTTTAATATATTTATTTAAATGAAAATTTTTTAAATTTAAAATTAATATTAATTTTTATTAAATAAATAATGATGATAAGACTCGAACTCGCCATTACTTAATCAACCAAATACTAATACTATAACAACTTAAATTTTTAAATAAAATTTTAAAATATAGTTGATATTATATTTTATCAAAAAATTTAAAAAATGATTATACCAAAAACAATGTCTCCTCCTGGCACATGCAAACGGATCTCATGTCATCATGAAAATCACAAAAAGGTTGGAGGGCTTCTTTTAAGCCTAGGATACGGCCCATGATCTCAGGGCTATGTGTTTTATACCCTTGAGGATCAATTAATTTGAGATTTTATAATTGTTTTCCTGTTCATTATGCTGACCTAAATAATTGTTTTATGAATCATGAAAACAACTTCTATTGAGTGACGAATTGAGTTCAGATTTGTGTCGAGGAGAATTATTTTAAATTAAAATAACACTCTAAACTTGTGCATGACAATTAAATGTTATAGAATATAAGTTCGTAACGAACAATTCTCTGCCTGTAGTAAATGGAAATTAATAGTATAAATTCTCTTTAGATATATAAAGAGAAGAAAAGGTCTGATAAACACAGATAATGAACAGCGATCTGATTTTGCTATATTATATCGGGCTATCCTAAAGCTTTTATTTATTTATTATTATCATCAGCATTATTATTATGAACTTTTGCATGATGGGCTCGAAGAAAAATCTCCTTCCTTGATCCTGTCAGCATGCTTTAATTGTTCAACAAATTAAAAAAAAAAAACGAGTCCCTTGTCTTCACACGGCTAATCTAGAATTTTTCAAAATAGTTGGAACAGGTTCCTCGAACGTAGTCAAGGTAGGATAGCATTCTCAAATACGAGGATATAACCAACATGAACAGTTACTTCATTTTACATCATTCTACTAACTCTAGGGCAACCCATGTAATAATAACGCTCAAGAGGATTGCGATTATTTTGGTACTGAAATCCCATGTTATGGATACAGGATCACCACTTGTTATTCAACATATTAATTTGTATGGAATTCTAGCATTTCTCGTTTGTTGATTAATCTTGTTGTAGAAATTAATTAATAGGAGAGTTATTTGATTTCATACTGGGTTAGGAATGCAGTGTAGCAGCAAAAATACAATATCTATTTGTAAAGTATGTAGCTCGTCAAACTGCAACCTTGGAAATGCTAAATGCTGATGAACAGCAGCTATTTATTTGGTTCATATATATATTTCGATCCACACGGGCGGCAAAGAAAGCTTCAAGCCTGATAGCTAGAAAGTGAGGATACATCGATCCTTCAATTTCCACAAATGCAATTTATAAGCAATAATCTACTTGAAGAACTCCATCACCCAAAAATTACAAACAAAGGCTTCGTATTTGATTCCGCGGAATCCAGCTCCAGTGGCCAGGGCCATGAATTCATGTTCGGTCCGTTCTTTCCCTCCTGGGTTTTGAGTCATCATCAGCACATCAAGTTGAGAGATCGCTCTCGCAGCAGGGCTTGTCTTGGCGGTGATTGAAAGAACTGATTCCATAACGATCACCTTCCCATTATCTGGAATAGCTTTGTAGCAGTTCTTCAACAACTTCAAGCAGTGATCATCACTCCAGTCATGAAGTATCCACTACAAAATGTCCATATTAGTCGTCGTTAGTGATTTTGGGGTCTAAAACTGAGCAAAAAAAGATTAGATGCCGATCAAATTCTGGTACCTTCAAAAAAATAGCATCTCCTTTTGAAACACTTTCAAACATATCTCCTCCCACGTGTTCCACACCTGAATCAGAAACCAACCACTTCTATTAAGATTTGGTAGGGCTTTCAATGTCTTGTTTTTTTCCCTGTTCTGTAATGCCGGTGATGCTTTGCAAGCATCTTATCTAATTTATTTCCTTGTTTTTCCGGGGGTTTACGGCGAACTTCTTTTTTATGGCTTCTCGAGTTCTAGACCGTGGCAGCTCAACTTTTGGATTTTGGTGAAATGAGGTTTGAAGTTTCAGGCAGATTAATTAACACGTACGGAGCATCTCTCCTAAATTCTCCCAATTTTTCAATTTAATTTGTTCCAAGTATTAGTTTAAGCAGAGCATAAAATTTAACAACTACCATAAATTACATGCAAGGGAGGAAGAACAAGACATACCAGGACAGGATGGAGCATGCTCTATAACATGTGGCAAGTCGAAATTGATACCCTTAATTTGGGGATACTTAGAGATTATTGCCTTTATAGTGTGTCCCATGCCGCCGCCAATTTCAACCAGCTGTTTCAGGTTCTTAAAACCAGTGTATGCCTCAAGCATATTTTCTAGGACTACAGTAGTTTGGTTGTACATTGCTGTGTTGAAAACCTGGTTGAACCTAGGGTCCAAGCCAGGGTACTCAAAGGCGTGAGCTCCATGGACCCTGTCAAATGCAACTCCTCCTTCAAGAACTGCGTCTTTTAGTTGAGACCTAACAGTGAATGGTTAGACATTGAAATTAGCTAGCTACCCTTATCAACAAAAGAGAGCAGAAACAAAAGGAAAGTAGAGGTACGTACAATATTTACGATATCCTATTATAACAAATAGAAGTTACAAAAACTGAATATAAAAAAATGCGACCATAGGAATTGAGTGACAAACCAACTCTGCAAGAAAACGTTGTCTTGAATCAAGGCCATGAAGGGGCCCAAAGAAACACCATCTTTGTTACGCACGTAGTGCTTGGACACAGGAGCCAGACTGTAGAGCCTCTCCGAGCCATCCACAGAGCAACCAAGCACATCGTGGCTAGCCAAGAGCCTTAGTATACGGTCCAGCATCATGGGTGCATCTGGGTTCTTTGTGGGCAACTGGGCAGCAACATCTGAAGCAGAGAGTTTGGCATCTGGACCTGCTTTGGCTATTATCTCAAAAATGCCAAGCTGAATTGCAGAATACATGGTCATGGGTAGCACTGAGCTCAACGCTAGTTGCATGGCATATCCAAAGTTTTCATCTTTTGCTTCATCAACTTGGCCAATGTGACTTTCTATAAAAGATCCCATTTCGTTTTTGGAGGAGGCTGGTTGATTTTTAGAGAGAAACTGGACGCATATTGGACTCCCACCATTCACGTTATTTATAATGAAAAAATATTGAATTAAATGGGTGGAAAATCTTTTTAATGAGCTGGAATGGGACCTCCTACTGTGGCCACCTGTGAGAGTTTTTATAACCGACGTACAACCTAAGAAGACTACTAGGCCACCAATTTAAACAAATATTTATAATGTAACTAAATAATATTTTTGTAGTTAAAATTAAATTAAAATAATATTTTTTTTAAAAAATTATTTTTTATATAGCATATTAAAATAATTTAAAAATACTAAAAAAATATTAATTTAAAATAAAAATAAAAATAATATTTTTTTAAAAAATATTTTTACAACAAAAAAAAAGGTCCTAAAATTAAAAAATGACGTAAATAATCAAAAAGGTTCTATAAAAGTACAGAACTGTGGGTAGCTTGAAAAGTACCGGGGCAATGAGGCATGCTGCCAAGTACGAGGCCGAGCCATCATTTATACTTTCATGACACAATTTATTGCAAAGATAAATCTAGAATTATTAAACTTTAAAGTCAGAGATCTAACTATAGAAAAACTTTAAAAAAACATTCTTTCATATTTTTATTGAATTTCAATAATAATTTTAATCTCCATAAAATATACTAAACATTTCTATTTACATTAATCCTAAATTTTTTAATAAAATAAATTTCTAATTAAAACTTATCTAATTAATAAAATTCATCTAGTATTATAATTTTTAAATAGTAAAATATTAATTAAATTAAAAATCATAAGTTAAGTAGAAAATAAATAATTAAAATTTTAAATTAATTAAAAAAATAATCAAAATTAAAAAAAAGTAACTTCATATTTCATATGCAATGCTTCCGGGTTTTTATATGGACTCCTTTCCATGTTTGGTCTTGTTAATGTGGTTTATAATTTCCTCAAATAATCGTTCTCGTCAATCTCTTCCACTTAAAAAAAACTTGTTCTCGAATTATCTATTAGAAATTGAATTTCTTCTCCTTAGAAGAATCAATACTTCTAATATAATTGTCATAATTCAATTTTTTACTATCATTTTTGCATATTTAAAAAAATTAAAAAATATATGTTTTTATAAAAAACTTAGTTATTTTAATTTTTTTTGTTATTCTAATATATATTGTTTTTTAAATGTACTTTTCATTTAAATTTTTTTTTTAAGATTTTGTTTTACATTATCATATTAAAACTATCATAAAACATAAAAAATATTAATATAATATTTTTAAAATTAAATATATTTTTAAAACGAATTCAAATATAATTTTAAAAGTAAAAACAACCAGCAACAATATTATTAACTCTATTCAAATAATTCAAACAAAATTGGGCAATTAGAGTTGTGTTTACAATGGCGTTATGCAATTTGCTACTTCAAGAAGTGGGTGACGAAGTCTTCGCCTAAGCCAATTGCGTAAGTGCTTACCTCATGACTGAACCTCTCCTTGCGCCGACAAAACTCGTGACAAACGAGGTCCTGCAACTAACTACACAAGTTTTTTCCCTTCTCTTTTCGCAAGGACAGGGTCTTTAGTTACACAATTTCCTTCTATTTTTTTTTTTTTTTAAGAGGATATGGTGAGATTTGTATCAAATGACTTTTCAATTAATTTAACTGAAGAACTATCTTATATAATAAGAATAAACTAAGTCAAAAGACAACAACAAGACCCTAGACTTTGAGGATTTCAATTTCGTATGGGCAGTTCATATTTACCCGTGGGAGATATATATTAAATCGATCAGGATATATGTCTTTGAAACACACAATAAAGAGGGTTTATTTTAGGTTAAATTGTCGGTTCAAAGTGATTATCAATTGTAAGAAACAACTCTCTGGTCATATATATATATATATATATATATGAAAATAACTTGCCCCAAATAACTTAAAAGATATATTTATGTAAAATTTCTGAACCCTGCAAAAAAAAAATAATTAAAAAAAAATAATTAAGAATAAAATACCAACGTCATATGAATTCTTGATGCTTAACACTTCATATTTGATATTGCTTTTTTGATATATTTCTTGTTGCGAAGATTATCATTGCTTATCTTTATCCATTCAATTTGTGAGGTTAGAAAAGGTTTGGTACCGCGTTCCATCAAAATTTATTATATTTTGAATAAAAATTAAATTTTTATGTTTTCAATTATTTTGTTATGCTGATCTTAAAACTGATTTTTAAAAATAAAAAAAATATTATTTTAATATATTTCGACATAAAAAACACTTTAAAAAACAACTATAACCACACTCCCAAAATTTATATATCTACTGTTGCATGGAGTGTAATATGCCTTGTATCTTGTACAAATAGAATTGTGATTATTACGAGTAAGCTCCTCGAAAATTTCACTATAGGGTTAACAACTTCAAATTGGAGACTTTCATATCTAATTAATTTCCTTATATTCTCTCAAATCATCGCCTTCCAAATCAACTTTAACAATAGTCTTTGGTTTCTAGCGGAAAAAATATATATCCCTCGGTAATTATTTTATTCGAAACCTGCAAGAATGCAACAGGTGGCCTACCTTATATGACCAAATCATCCCAAACCCTTCTCTTTTAGGAAAAAGCTCAATCATTTAGTCACCAATTTCGTCATCCTTTTCTCCAAGAAATTCATGTATTCACTGAACTTGTCATATTCGGCAACTCAGTCGAGAAATTCCTCTATTAAAGTTAGGGATATCAACTCATAAACAAAATTCATCGATTTTACAATGATTTGTTTCAAGCTTATTACCATCATAATCGGCAAAACCTCTATCTATCTCATCTTCCTCGATTTCCTCTAAATAAACAGGTTGTCTGTAGGGGATTGTACGAACATGTCTGGGACTTGATCTACCTTAAGGCCCATCTTCTTATCATGATCCCTGTTAGCGCCTCCCCCTAACAATAATTGATTCAACTGCTCAACAATGTCTTTTACTCAACGTTCTAATCGATCAATGCCATGTGATGGGATTTTATGTGTTGTCTCTTAGCCCTCAAAGGCTCAAACCCCTTCGATGGCCTTCGATGCTTTATTTGCATCATATGGTGGGATGATGATGTTATCGATGTCTCTGTCAACTTATTCTAATACCGATTTAATAAATTAAATGTATATTATAATAAAAAGAAAAAAAATTGTGTTTCACAGATTCTAAAATTACATCTAAAATATAGAGAAAATTATGATTTTTTTAAATTTTGAAAGTTAATAATTCTTATATATTCAATTTTTTTCTGAAAAATAAACGAGAGAATCCTATTTATACTAGTCATAAACCTAAATCATAATACTTATGGAAAAATGAATCCTTATCGATAATTATATAATTAATATAAATTCAATTAATATTAGAATTTCTTAACTATATTTTTTTAAAGTAAAATAACCAAGAAAAATAAAGAAAATTCCAAACAATTTTGAAATCCGACTTCTTTATACATGGAAATGATAATATGACAAATGTTTTTGTGAAGCCAAGTGTTCATTCATAGGTGCTCTGATTTTCCACTTCCTAAATCCCTAAATCCATGCCATACCAAGCATATATTTTCATGCCCGTAAGGTACAAATTATAGCTCCGCCGTGAGTGAATGCCTGTTTAATTCGATTTGATAAAATTCAGTCGGCATGGCAATGAAAACTTCAAGTTTTAATAAAACAGAGGATACATCCCCAATTTCCACGGGTGCTACAATCTACCTTGAAGAACTCCATAACCCACAAATTACAAACAACGGTTTCATATCTTATACCACTGAATCCAGCTCCGGTGGCCAAGGCCATGAATTCATGTTCTGTTCGTTTTCTTGCCTCCTAGGTTTTGAGCCATCATCAGCACATCAAGTTGAGAGGTCGTTTTCGCAGCAGGGTTTGTCTCCCTTGTGACTGGAAGAACTGCTTCCATAACAATTACCTTCCCGTCATTTGTAGCAGTTCTTTAACAACTTGAAGCATTGTTCATCACTCCAATCAGGAAGTATTCACTGCAAAAAATGTTCATTACTATTAGCCAGAGATTTTGGTGTACAAATTGAGCAAGAAGAACATACGCCAACAAAATTGTTGTGCAAAAGAAAAAAAAAAAATTACCAATTCTGCGAGAGGACCTACTTGTCTTGAATCAAGGCAATCAAAGTACCCGAAGAAACACCATCTTGATTATCCACAGTGTACTTGGACACAGGAGCCAGAGTGCAGAACCTCCCCGAGCCATCCACGAACAGTCAAGCACATGGTGGCTAGCCAAGAGCCTTAGTATACGGTCCAGCATCAGGGGTGCATCTGGGAGGCCATATCTGAAGCAGAGAGTTTGGCATCTGGACCTGCTTTGGCTATTATCTAAAAAATGACAGGCTCAATTGCAGATTGAATTGTCATGGACAGAGCACTGAGCCTAACGAAAGCTGCATGGCATATCCACAGTTTTCATCTCTTGCTTCATCAACACGGCTGATGTGACTTTCCACAAAAGATGCTATGTCAATTTGCAACCAAAATTAAAAAAAAAATTAATTGGGTTCCGAATTAATCCAACATTACCCTGTTATAAACCCTCATAACCAGTACAATCAGACAAACCCAAGAAACCTAACAAAAACAGAACCCAATTGGATTGCAGATGAAAATGAGATTTTTAAAATAATAAGGATAACGATAATAAAACTCACGTCGATTTGTAACGCAACCTAAAATTGTCTTAACTGAGAAGCAAGAATCACCCAATTTTGACAATTTCATAAAAAAAATCCTTGAACAGCTCTCTGATATCGACGAAAAAAATGACAGGTGTTTCATTACTTGTTTATCATATGGTGTTGCCAGCATCCCTCTAGACATGAAACCCAATCATTGGAAAAGGCAAGTCAATCAATTATAATTTCTATATTTCAATTAACACGATGCAATATAATCATCATAAAAGATAACACTTATAAAAACAACACAATCATGAAAGTTTGGAAACATGGCAATCTAGTGCCAGCTTGCAGTAATGTACTCAAATCACAAATAGAAGGCCAAAAAAAAGAAAAGCAAAGAAGCGGAGTTGAGAGGGAAAAAAAAAACCTGGTTTTATAAGGAAGCACAGGGAATGTCAAGCATGGCCTAAGGAGACGAACCACCAGAAACCAATTGTCACTGCTCAACAAACAAACAGGGATAATCAGGATCAAATAAAGGACAGGGTGGTAAGCAAACATGCTGAAACAACTGAGCAAGACAGCTAAAAAAACAAAGAAATGATACACGGACAATTTATCAAACAACTAAGAGGCACAAAATCAATGCAGTATTAGGACGGAACCAAATCATGATGAACAACTAGCCAACCAACTTGTGTAGATGTTGTTATTGAAGCAACGCTTGGAAGTGTTAAGGCCACTCTCGCTAGAATGAATTTCTGCCATTGCATGTTATTAGTTTGTTTACTTTGGCCAAAAAAGAAAGAAAGGGTTCACCTCTAAACTCATCTATATGCATGGATTCCAATGCTTTGATTCCCATGCCCTGCTCCTATCCGTAGTCAGCCATTCCATTTCAATTATTCATTCAATAAATTAGCTATCAAAACATAGATATTAATCTTTCCAGAGATAAAAAATGAGAAATGAAGAAAACTTTTAAGTGGCGGTGGCGAAAAGTTGGGATGAGCAAAAAAACCGATAAACCGAGAAAATAAAAAAAATTAACTGAAAAAAACCGAATCGAAAAAAACCGAATTAACCGATTAAAAAATCACAAAAAAATTCCGGTTCGGTTCGGTTTTGGTTTCTAAAGTCTGAAACCGATTGAACAAAACCGAACCGGCTCAACCAACCAGCACTTAAAAAAAAAAGCAAGTATAAATACCATGCTTTCTAACCCTAACCCTAGAATAACATTAAGACATCAGCTGCCGCCCCCCTTCCCTCCCTTCTCTGCATCTCTCTCCTTTTACTCTCACTTTACTCTCTGGCTGGCCCCCCTTCCCCTCCCCTTCCTTCTCTGCATCTCTCTCCCTTTACTCTCTGGCTGGTGAAAAATTAAGGCAGAACAAGTTGGTCGTCGTTGGCTCTACTAAGACAGAGAGTGACAAAAAAGATTACCTGGCTGAGTTAACTCACCAAATGGCTCACTCCACCCTTGAAGATGATTTCAAGAGAAACGACCTCCCTTGCAGCACCAAAAAGACTAAGGTATTGCTTCTTTTATGTTTCTTTTTAAAGTAGGACAACCTGCTATGGTTTATGTGATTATGTTTTCTGGGGCTAATGTTTGGGTCTTGGGTTTTTTGCCTGATTTACAAGGTTGAGTTTTGTTTAGATCGTCTCAATCAACGCTATGTGCAGTTAGACGCAGGTACAGTTGTAGACAACGATCTAGCCGTGGAAGCCCAAATGGGTCTTCACCTCTAGCAACTTGGGATCTACTGTATGAGGTTGCAGGAGAAGTAGAAAGGACCATTGGGTTTGAACCGGTTTGGAAGGGAAAAAACCGAACCGAACCAAAATTAATCGGTTTGAATCGATTTTCGGTTCGGTTCGGTTCAAAAAATTAAAAAAATAATTCGGTTTAGTTGTTTATTTTGGTTCAAAACCGGACCGAACCGGAAATGCTCAGCCCTAGCGAAAAGTGGGAAAATTAAAAAATTGGCAGTGGTGGCAAAAAGTGGAAAATCGGTGGTGTGAAAAAAAAACACAAAATTAATAGGGAGGAGCTTATATGAACAGTGAAGTTTCCAGAAACACCTAGAAACCATTTGGTAACGCGGTGTAAACCGATTTTTTTTTTACTAAAATTTAATGTGTTTTATATGTTTTGGATCGTTTTGATGTGCTGATGTCAAAAATAATTTTTAAAAAATAAAAAAACATCAATGACATGCATTTCGGCACGAAAAGTTATTTGAAAAGCAACTGCAACCACAATGCCAAGCTAGTTCTTAGAGTGTTTATCACTGCGTTTTGGAAGTGCTTCTGAAAAAAATTAAAAGAATTTTATTTTTATTTTGCTTTAAATTAATATGTTTTTTATTTTTTCAAATTATTTTAATGTGCTGATATCAAAAATAATTTTTTTATAAAAAAATATTATTTTAACATGTTTAGAAATGAAAAATATTTTGAAAAGCAATCGCTACCACACCCTCAAACACTTAGTTGGAGTTTGAGGCAATTTTGTAAAAACAATTAAATTGGAATCTGTCGGTTCTTTATTGGTAGGTCATTTTGCTTACTAGTAATACTTTTTGCCATAGTTATTATACTCGGCCCGAGGGTTGACCCGGCGAAGGGGCTGGGTCTCGGGTTTCATGAGTCAACCCGGATCAACCCAGAAAAATTAAAAAAAATAAAGTTTTAATATTTCATATGAAAAAATTCATGTAAATATAGGTCATACATATTGTAAACAATGAAGTTTAATAGAATATTTTAAAAATTTTTTTATCCCATATTAAAAAGATATTATGTTAAGCTTTTAAATTGAAGTATTTAAACCAAAAATTGTTTTTATCCCACATCGAAAAACATAACTTTTTTCTTGGAAACATAGAGTATATATACTAATAGGTTTCAAATCCCACATTGAAAAAAACATAATTTCTTTCATGGGAACATGAAGTATATATACGAAAGGGCTTCAAATCTCACATTGAGAAGATACTATGTTATCTTTTTAAGTTGAAGTATTTAAACCAAAAGGTTTTTTTATCCCACATTGAAAAAATATGATTTTTTTCAAGGGAACATAGACTATATATATTAATAGGTTTCAAATCCAACATTGAAAAAACATAATTTTTTCACCGAAATATAGAGTATATATACGAAAGGGCTTCAAATCCCACTTTGAAAAGATACTATGTTATCCTTTTAAGTTGAAATATTTAAACCAAAAGATTTTTTATCCCACATTGAAAAAACATGATTTTTTTTTCTTGGGAACATAGAGTATATATAGTTATTTACTAATGAGTTTCAAATCTCACATTAAAAAGATACTATGTTATCCTTTTAAGTTGAAGTATTTAAACCATAAGGTTTTTTTATCCTACATTGAAAAAATATGATTTTTTTCAAGGGAACATAGAGTATATATATTAATGGGTTTCAAATCTCACATTGAAAAAACATAACTTCTTTCATGGGAATATGTAGTATATATACGAAAGGGCTTCAAATCTCACATTGAGAAGATACTATGTTATCCTTTTAAGT
The DNA here is from genome assembly GCA_015852605.2 of Populus deltoides. Taxonomy (NCBI): domain Eukaryota; kingdom Viridiplantae; phylum Streptophyta; class Magnoliopsida; order Malpighiales; family Salicaceae; genus Populus; species Populus deltoides. Next base: position 7,872,805 of record CM027583.2, on the reverse strand, counting down.
TGAAATATTTAAACCAAAAGGTTTTTTATCCCACATTGAAAAAACATGATTTTTTTCTAGAGAACATAGAGTATATATACTAAAGGGCTTCAAATCCCACATTGAAAAAATATTATGTTATCCTTTTATGTTGAAGTATTTAAACAAAAATGTTTTTTATCCCACATTAAAAAAATATAATTTTTTTTATTGGGAACATAGAATATATATAGTTATATACTAAAGGGTTTCAAATCTCACATTTGAAAAAAAAAACAACCAATTCTCGTCCGAGTTCACTCAGGACAAAGGTCGACCTGCCGGGTCACCTAGGTTTGACCGGGTTGTTGCCCCAGCCGGTCTTTTAGTAAACCCGGACCGGTCCAGCCACCAGGTCTCACCGAGCCGGGCCGGGTTTAATAACACTGCTTTTCGCTGTGACTCCCAAGGATGGGATTTGGGGTACTAGGAATGTTTGAAACTGTTTTTTATGCTGATTTTTTTTGTATTTTTTAATGTTTTGATGTTTTAATATTAAAAATAAATAAAAACTCTAAAAGAATTTATTTTAATATATTTTTAATTAAAAATTATTTACAAAAACACCTTATATGGAAAGGAGTGTGGAGAAAAAAAAAAGGTAACAGCTACAGCCCAACCACAAAACTTTGACCCAACCGAACAAATGGTTAAGCCTATGGCCCAACCGAATGGGAAAAGAATGGGAAAAAAAAGTAGAGAAAGAGAAAAAAGAAGAAAGAGCCAAATCCCAACTAGTTGACAAGCCCAACTAGGCATCTTCGGCCTAATCAAATAAGTGGTTGGGCCCATACTAGAAAAGAAAGGAAAAGAAGAAAGGGAAGCGAGGGGAAGAAAAAAGAAGGGCAAAGTCTTACCGCACAACTTCGGACAAATCTAACAAGTTGTAAAGAAAGGAAGACAAGAAAAAGGAAAGAGAGGAGAAAAAAAAAAGTTCAAAGCTTAATTAAATTAATGATTTTTTTATATTTATAAAATTTTGCAATTAGATTTTTTTTTGGTATAAAAAAACACATTGAAAAAAATTACACATTCTTTTCCTTTTATTTTAAAAACAAATTATATAACCTACATCGAAACATAAATAACCATAGTTATTAAACCCGGCCCGGGGGTTGACCCAGCCAAGGGGCCGAGTCCCGAGTTTTATGGGTCAACTCGGGAAAATAAAAAAAATTAATATTTTATATGAAAAAGTCCATGTAAATATAGATTATACATATTATGAAGTTTAAAAGAATATTTTAAAAAAAATTTATCCCACATTAAAAAGATATTATGTTAAGATTTTAAGTTGAAGAATTTAAACTAAAAACGTTTTTTATCCCACATTGAAAAAACATAACTTTTTCCTTGGGAACATAGAGTATATATACTAATAGGTTTCAAATCCCACATTGAAAAAACATAACTTTTTTCATGGGAACATAGAATATATATATGAAAGGGCTTCAAATTCCACATTGAAAAGATACTATGTTATTCTTTTAAATTGAAGTATTTAAACCAAAAGGTTTTTTATCCCACATTGAAAAAACATGATTTTTTTGTTGGGAACATAGAGTGTATATATATAAAAGGGTTTCAAATCCCACATTGAAAAGATACTATGTTATCCTTTTAAGTTGAAGTATTTAAACCAAAAGGTTTTTTATCCCACATTAAAAAAACATGACTTTTATCTTGGGAACATAGAGTATATATACTAATGGGTTTCAAATCTCACATTTAAAAAAAAAAAACGGGCTCTCGCACGGGTTGACCGGGTTTGGCCGGGCTGTTGCCACAGCCGATCTTTTATTAAACCCGGACCGGTCCAACCACCGGGTCTCGGGTCAACCCGCCGGGCCGGGTTTAATAACAGTGCAAATAACAACTAATATACTATAAAGTTAGTACATTCAGAAGTCTTTGTTTAACATTGATTACTCTAGATGGTAAAAATATTTTTAATTGAGTTTATATATTAAATGAGATTAAACTTTTTTATATGATTTTAAAAACACATCACTAAGCTTGACCTAATGCATTTATAAAAAATAAATAATTAAAATGTTGGTTCTAAATTTTGAACCGAGTATATTTACGTTTTATAATAATTATATTGAAGTTGAAAAATGGTAAATGTTTTTACAAATCTATTTCGTGTGTTTTCCACCGAGATCTCTATAGTCTTCGATTTGCTCAAGTACTAGAAAGGGAAAAGGGAAAAGGGAAAAATAAAAGGAAAGGAAGGGTCTAAGAGAGTCAAATGGCTGGATCACTGTAATTAATATTTATATAGTCATCAATTCGAATCATTTTATTTCAGATGTAGGGTATAATAAAAGATGACAAATTTTATTATAAGCTAAAATTCTTAAAGGAGAAATGTTTAAATTATTTATTTTTTTATTCATATAGTCTTCCTACTAAAAGCTATAACAACATTTTAAATAAAACAAACTACAGAACTTTAATCTTAATAAAAATAATATATAATAGAACAAAACTAGAATCGTAATAATACTAAATATTCAAATAAATATCTTTCCTCCTTAAATAAAACTAATGGATCTCAAAAATTCTTAACAATTAAATAAAAAATAATATAGTCTAAAATAATGGATTTACTTTCCATGTCATTTCTTTTTATGACGGCAATAAAAAAAAAAAAAAGTTAAAACTGTTTTACTTTGGTGTCATTTGTTTCCTAAAATAATCGTTGTCCTTCTGCATGCGGTGTCTCTATTTTTGCTTGGTTTTACTTTTTCTGCAAAGCAATGGCCAGAAATAAAAACAAGCAAAAGAACCAAAAGCACGGTGTGAGTCAATCAATCACTACTAAAAAATGGAGTAATTAGCAACGGATTATTCCGTTGCAAATAAGACTACAATCCGTTACTAAAACAATTTAGCAATGGAATCAGCAACGGCAAAAATCCGATGCAGATTTGTCGTTGCTGATTTTTTAGCAACGGATAAATCCGTTGCTGATGTGGCAGCAACGGATTATCCGTTGTTGACAATTAGCAACGGATAATCCGTTGCTACTTTTCAGCAACGGATTTTCCGTTGCAAAACTAGCAACGGATAATCCGTTCTTTGCCAAATCGACAGAACGGATAAATCCGTTGCTAGTTTTAGAATCGGGCAACGGATTCTCCGTTCTTTGATTCATGCATCAGTTGCAATCACCAACGGAGAATCCGTTGGTGATTGCATTTGTATTTATTAAATTACTTTTTATTTATTTATTAATTAAAATAACTTTTTATTTATTTATTTAATTATTTATGGATATTTTAAAAGTTGTAGAATTTATATAACCAACATAAATTAATTAATATTAAAAATAATTATATCATTAATAAAAAACAAAATAAAAATAATATTCATATTATAAAAATTTAGTTAAACTTGCATTAATACAATTAAGTTCAAATACAATAAAAAAAAAACAACAAAAGATACAATCATGGTGCTGGTTGCGAAGACGAACCATGATATTGTGGATCAACACAAGCTTGATCAGGATATAAAGGTCGAGGTATAGGTCGAAAAATTGGTTGAGATGCGGGACCCATAGGTGTCATTATCTGAGGAGCCATAGGTGGCGGTATTGATGGAGTCAAAGGTGGTGGCATACCTTGATCAATATTTGATGTCCCACCATGGTATCCAAGATTGTTCACAAGATATTCTTTCATGGAATCCATCTGCCGTTTCATTTCAAGAATAAAATCATCTTTTTTCTTTATCTCCTCTTCTTTATCCTTTATTTCCTTTTGCAATGCTCGATACGATGAACTGGGATATGATGACTCCACCGAGTAGGAATGTGATGAAGAGCTTGTACTAACTTTTGATTTTGGCATACGAGGTGCACCATATACCCTACCCTTTGTAACTCCTCCGAAGCCACACACCAAGTGCTGCTCCATCAAATGAAGGATGATTTTCCCGATCAATTCCATACTTTGAAATCATCTCCATTTTATAATTTTCCTACAAATAAAATACATGCAATAATAAATTAATTTCAATGTTGAATAATACTTAAGTTATATTAAGAAATAATCAAATAAAAATACATACAAGCACTTTTTTAGACTTGTTGTCGACGAAGCTACCAGATTGCTTAGTACTTTGATGCAAAGCTGAAAAGACATCATCCCATGGAGGTTCTTTTCCACCAGCTTCCTCTTGCTTTCAAGATTAATAAATATTATAAAAGATAAATATACAAATTTTAATTTATTATCTTAAGCATTAAAAAACAATCCTTACCATGTTAGCTCGATATGATGCAAATGACACTGTTCCTCCAGAATGAATGCTTATTTTGCCATCTGTTTTGGTTAATCGATTCCTCCTAGCAGATTCAGATCTCCTTTGAAATTCAGGGGTGGACCAAACATCTTTGATCATTTGATTCCAGTCATCATTGTTTATCCAGGCAGGACCTTTATCAAGACAATCTATAATATTTGTAGTGTTTTCTTTTGACATGGCTTTCTTGCGAGCTCGTGTCAATTGTTGATTCAAAGCTATCCTAGCCTTATCTTTCCAAATATTACGAACAATCGACTCATCTTCCTCAGGAAAGAAATATTTTTTCTACCAAATAATATATATACCAAGTAAAAAGAGTGCACAAAATTTCAAATTATATAAATAATTAATCATATTGTGTTATCTTGTTCAGAATTTGCAAGATGATGTAATAACTAAAGAAATTAAATGATATTAAAGAGTAAACAAGAAATAAAAATAAATTATAACACAAATCAGTCATAGCTATTCAATTGATAATTTTCATAATTCTACATTAAAGTGATCAAAATTGAAAAGAATATTATAGCAATTAGTGTTAGTTCTTACCTTAAACTCTTTAAAGAGTTCATCCTTGCACATTGGATCTACTTTTTCCCAAGAGTGCCATGCTCCCTTAAAATTGGACCTCAAAATATCTCCGATTGCACGGCCACACGATTCATTATTGAACCTGAAAATATATAATAACAAACTTATATTAAACAAATAATTACACAATAATAAGTAATTTTTTTCATACTTGAAAATATAACCTTAATAAGTTAGTTATTAAAAGTTTGAACTTACTCTGTTATTCCATACAAACAAAGCTCTTTTTTTCTTGTTATTGGATCTATTAGCGTGTCAAAACCCTTCCTTTTAACACTTTGATCATAATTGTATGGAGAAGATGTTGAACCGTGATATGATGGAACACCATCTTGATCCTCATCACATACATCTCTCTCATCACATACACCTCTCTCATTACTACCGTCTCCCTCATCTTCATTTCTAATGTTCACATCATCATCATTATCATCAACTCTCCCATAAGTCCCATATAAATTATGTCCTCCATAAACAAGTTGGTTATCTCGAGAGAAACCTCCTTGAGTTTGAAGTAAATCTTGAAAACGAAAGCCGTCACAATATTGATATGCATCAACCCTCCCATAATCATGTTGAGGAGGATGTGTACTCCCCAAAGTGGGTATATAATACTCATTTGTGTTTTGATACACAGGTTGATGAAATGTGGATCCTTTGTTATTATGCCTTGATGTAGTTTGAAATGACTTGGATGAAGTGGACTGTCACTCCTTGATGTGGACCTGTCACTCCTAGAATCTAATATGGATCCTCGTCGAGGCATGCTAAAAACCAGAAAAAATAACTAACATTTAATATGAATATATACAACATAACAATAAATTAGCTCATAGTTAAACTATCAGGAACAAAAAATTCACAGATATTTTCCCAAGACTGCCATAACTAGAATGAAAACAAACTGTTAAATCTCATTTTTTTCCCAATTCATTACAAACAATATCTAGTTTATGATGTTCAAAATCAGTATGGATTGTCCACTTAATAGTCATCACTCTGAAAAATATTATACTTCAAATAAAATAATTACTGTAACAAAACCAAATATATAAATAACATCAGGACAATTTCATTAAGCATTCCTTGCAATGACAAAACTCAGCCATGAAGTTTAAATTGTCAAAAGCCAATTAACACAAACAATAATAATTAATTAAGCAGAAATCAAAATTTATAAGTATGCTTACCTTAATGTTTGGTCCTATGAATCAAAACATTGAGTAGGAAGAACCCTTTCTTTCACGCTTCAGCAACTGTAAGCAAGAAAACGAATCACAAAATAAAATATAACATCAGAATCACAATTTAAAGATTGATACTTGAAAGGTTATAAATGATTTCAAAGGTGAATGAAAATGATTTATGTAATGTGATGCATAACACACACTTGAATAAAATAATAATAAAAAACATTGAAAGCCTAAATATTGTCAAATAATATGAAATCATTCATACATATAATAAAGATAATTCATTACATATACTACAAAATATAATTAACTTGTGCTACTCATTATTATCATCATTCCTAACCATCACCACCATAACAATCATCCTCATCATCATCATCATCTTCTTCTTCTTCTTCTTCACCATCACCATCATCTTCTTCTTCATCATCTTCATCTTCATCATCTTTGTTTCCCCAATTCATGTCAAGTTAAATCAATTCATGTTGCCTGATTTCTTCATAATAAGATGATTCAACAAGTATATTTGGATCATCAAGTGTTGGAGTAGGAAGGACACGACATGGTTGAGAAATCTCATCTGATTGATCAACATCAAATGATCTCACATTGTTGGCATCTTCAATAAATTCACCCATGTCAACATTATAACGACTTCTAGCAGTTGTCTTAATAACCGTCCACCATTCAGATGATTTATTACCAGGTGGATATGTATAGTAGACTTGTTGACATTGTTGTGCTAACACAAAATCTTCATTTCCATGTAGTCGAGATGTATGCTTGATTTCAACCAAACCATTCGAAGGATGCACTCTAATCCCTCGTTTTGTATCATACCAATTACATTTAAACATAAATAACTTGCACTTACTCCCCAAGTATTTTAGCCGAACAACTTCTTTAAGCATTCCATAATAATCACGTTCATTATCATCATAGCAACTTCCTTTAACACAAACTCCACTATTCATTGTCTTTTTAAAACGGCCATAACGTTGAGTATGAAATTTAAAACCATTCACATAATACCCATTATAACATTTCACTGAAGTTGAAGGGCCCATAGCAAGTCCAAAGAGCTGATTTTCAATTCCGTTAGATTGGTATTCCACCTAGCATAATAGTTAACTCCATAATAAATAATGATTTAAAAGAGATTAATAATATTTTTAAAGTAGCTAATTGACATAAAATATAAATTAATTTTATTAAAATACTTACATTATTTTTTAACCAATTTGGAAAGATCGCTTCGCATGATTTTTCTATTTCACCATTACTCGCATATGATTGTTGTGACTTTAGCTCTTGTCGACATTGCCTAAAATTTTAAAATATTAAAGTTAATAATAAATTATTATAAATTTAGTTCAAAATAATATTTCATACTTACTCTAAATAAGGCTTCAATTCTTGACAATTGAATATCACATAGTTATGCGCAATTTGCATTTCAGCATGTGACAACTGCCTTTTATAAAATCTTTTGGATAATTTTTTCCCTGGATAGGAAAAAATAGAGAGACATCCATCTACACTTCTAAGGCCACCATCATCATTCCGTGGAACTCGATTCCAAATTGTTTGCACATCATCACCAAAATAATGAGATGCAAAATTGGTAATTTCATCAATCAAGTATGCTTCACATATGGAACCCTCAACTTTAGCTTTATTGGTCACTTTCTTCTTCAAATAAAACATATACCTATATCATTTCTGTCAATTAGTTTATTTTTAAAAAATAAAAAGTGAATAAAATTAACATAGTATGAAAACATACCGTTCAAATGGATACATCCATCGATATTGAACTGGTCCACCAACTTTTGCCTCGTAAGGTAGATGTATCGTCAAGTGTTCCATGGAGTCAAAGAAGGATGGAGGAAAAATCCTTTCAAGTTTGCAAATTATTTCAATTATATTCATCTGCATTAACTCCATGTGCTGGGCATTTAAATTTGTTGAACAAATATCTCTAAAAAATACGGACAGTTCAGTTAATGCCTCCCACAGTGGCCTAGGTAAGTAAGGTCGGAAAGCGGTTGGAAGAAGTCTTTGAATGAAGATATGACAATCATGGCTCTTCATCCCCGAAACCTTACATTGTGCCTCTTTCACACATCGTGAAATGCTTGAAGCATAACCATCAGGAAATGATAATTCCTTCATCCATGACAAAACTTCTTGTTGTTGTTTCTTGTGTAGACAATAAGTGCCTTTAGGTTTGTAAACCCGACCACTCATATCTTGTTGCAAATGTAAATTTGGCTTCTGACAATACAATTGAATATCCAACCTAGCCTTTAAATTGTCCTTGCTTCTATTCGGACAATCCATTACTGTATAAAAAATATTGTCAAAGACATTTTTCTCAATATGCATGACATCAAGATTATGACAAATCAAATTTGTATGCCAATATGGAAGCTCCCAGAAAATGCTCTTCTTTACCCAATTGTGCTTAACACCAAAGCCAGGAATTTTATCATTATATGATGAACCTCCATTATGTCCCTCAGTATACTTGGACACTTCGTTTAACATTTCCAAACCAGATGGACGAGGTAAAGGAGGAAGCCTTTCAATTACTCCTTTCAAAAACTTATCAGATTGAAATCTATATGGGTGGTTCATGGGTAGGAATCGTCGATGACAATCAAAAAATGTAGTTTTCCCCCCATTTTTTAATCTAAAAGCCTTGCTATGCTCCATACAATAAGGACAAGATAAATTTCCATGAGTACTCCACCCCGATAACATGCCATATCTTTGGAAAGTCACTAATGGTCCACATCAAAGCTCCCCTTAATTGAAAATTTTCCTTTCGGATACATCATATGTTTCAACACCAAAAAACCACAAATTCTTTAACTCATCAATCAAAGGTCTTAGAAAAACATCAAGCTTTTTACCCGGATTCTTTGGCCCAGGAATCATCATTGTCAAAAACATGAATGGTCTAGTCATGCACTTCCACGGAGGCAAATTATAAACAGTCACAATTACTGGCCAACAAGAGTATGTATTTGAAGACATGTCAAATGGACAAAACCCATCAGTGCACAACCCTAACCGAATATTTCTCGGATCTGATGCAAAGCTTAAGTGGACACGATTAAACTCCTTCCATGCCTCCCCATCAAATGGGTGCACCATAACCCCATTATCAGACTTATGAAAATGATGCCATGTCATATCTTTGGCATGATATGGAGACATGAATAGTCTCTGAAGCCTTGGTGTTAGAGGAAAGTATCGGAGTTGCTTCTCCGCCTTATTGGAACCTTTACTAGTTGGATTTCTAGGTTTGTATCGTGAACTTCCACAAAAATCACAATTTATTTTCATTGCATCTGCCCCATAGTAGCAAGATACGATGAATTAGGACACACATCATATTTCTCATAACCAAGTCCAAGTGGCCGCATAAATTTCTTGGCATCATAAAAATTTGAAACCAAATTTTCATCCTTAGGCATGCAACTTTTTGTAAAGTCAATAAAATTGTTGAAGGCATTCTGAGTCAAATTTAAAGTTGACTTCATATTAAGCAATTGTACACAAGCAGATAATTTGGATTGCTTGGTACACCCATCCCACAACGGCTCCTCCGCAGCTTTCAAAAGCTTAAAAAATTTAGTTGCCTCCGGATTTGGAATTTCCCCTGCTACCATAGGACTAGACACATTATCATTATAGAATGCATCATTAACCCCCATTGCATCCATAACCAGATTCCTATATGGATTCTCTAGACAAACATCATTCACATCATGACTCATTATAATCGATGAAGGTCCAGCCAATATTGGTTTTGCGACATAAGGCTCCCCATGTACAGTCCAATTTTCATAACAAGGTAAAAAACCTTTTGTCAATAGATGTTTACAAACATCATCTTCCTTTAAAAACTTTTGATTTTTGCACCTCACACAAGGACATCTAATTTTTCCCCGGATATATTTTTATCAATTGAAAATGCAAAATTGATAAATCTTCTAACACCAGTAATGTATTCAGGACGAAGGCGACCATCCATAAGACGACGATACATCCACGATCGATCATCCATGTTAATCTAATTAACATGACAACACCAATAAGCATTTTTTGAAATACACATACTTCTTTAACTACTAGTACTTAAACAATCCTTTAAAATAAAATATGTACCACATGAATAAACTTTAATTATTTGTCTCTTATCATTTACATTGTATCTATCTTTTATGTCGTAGTGAAATAATAATTAGATAATAATTATAATACTGGTGGATGAAAACATAAATACATTTGTTTTATAAATTCTTTAAGCACAATCCAAATTAGTTAATTTCATGTACTCGTAGAGATTTGTTGCCTTATTTCTTCTCTTAATATGTATGGAGCATAATATTATTGTTAATTAATTGACATGAGCAGACCGTAAGAGAAATGTTGTCTTCTCAATCTCAACATCACAATATGTTTGAAGACTTGACAAATAGCACGACATTTAAATTTGCAATTAATTGATATATTATTCAGCCACCTCTAGGTTTCATTTTGGTCTCATAATTTCCATCCAAAATAAACTCAATATCAGATTTAATAAAAGAAAATCATTCAATTAGTTTTCTTATATAAACTATCAATATTGTCCCAATGAAAGGCAGAGTTCGAACTACTTGAAAAGATTACAATAGGCATGCCTAACAAAAAAATTATGCACGATATAATTAAGCAACCATGTAAAAATGGAGCAAAATAGACTTACCTAAGCCCCAAGAATCAATGGCACAAGGTGGAGGTTTTCTTATTGCAACCCAATCAGATTTAGCAAACTCTATTGGATTATATTATGATCCAATAAGCCATTCATATTGCTGAAAAAATAAAAAACATAAACAATATGTTACACCCATCAAGTTATAACAATTGCTAGTCTTTAAAATAAATCCAAGTTAAATTGATTCCAATGATGCGTCTGAGAGGGTGGAAAGACATAAAGGGAAATAAAATGCACAGAGGGATCGAATGCTTGCTTTGTGTAAAAAGCTTGAAATGATCCAGAAGACAAGGTCTTCCAGATAAGTGCTAGCTAATTGGAATCTGTTGGAATTTAGCCGGAGAAAAAATATAATGAGTTCATAAGCTATAACTCTCAGGGAGTCAAGAGAAATGGCAAAGGGCGAAGATAGAGGATATATATATATATTTTTATGTGTTTTTTCATTTTTTTTAATTAAACATATTTTTATCTATATTTTTATCATTTAATTAAACATATTTTTTATATTTTTTTTAATTTGTCGCTGAATATGGATTTGCTTCATGCTCTACAAATTTCTGGTATTGGAAATTCATTTAGTTTATATGATGATCTAACTACATGCTTAGTTCTGTTTTTTAGAAGGCTTGCTTCCTGTTATTTTTTTGGTGTATTTGACATTTGAAGAGACATGATCAAGAAAGAAAAGAAGTAGAGGCATCTCATGAGTAAATTAAAGGATAAAGCTGGTATTCTTCTCATAAACTTATTATCTTTTGCACGTAGTGGTGAGAAATGTCCCACATGTTTCTGGCCGGTTAGTATTAGCCACGAGAGAACAATTTTTTCAAACAAACCATCCAAATACTTATCTTTTTCAGCAGGTATTATAGTTTTATTGCGATTTATCTTGACTAATTTATCTTTTATTTTTTCTGTAATTTTAATTTGGTTATGTGAAAATGGTTTTCTTATGGATTTTATGTTTGAATGATATATGCATGATTGCGAGTTCTCTTGATTAATTTTCCAACTATTTTCACAGTAATTTGATTAAAATGAAAATAATCTTTGCATGGATTTTATGGAAGGATGGTATACACATGATTGATGTGCTTAATGTTTTCTTAGCCTTATAATTTACTGAAGAGAATTTGAATTTTCTTTTCAGGCTGTCTAACAAGTCTTTCACCATTGAAAAACACATAAATAATTCAAGTTTCCCAAGTGATAGTAAAATTTATTTCATTTCAATTTCAGGTCCATCCATCCATGACCAATAAACCTTTTAACTTTGTAGCTTGTCAAATGAATTATAGTTTATATGTTGCAAAATTTTACAAATTAGGACATTCCAATTGATTTGAAAATTAATTCACGTGAGTTATAAACATCAAGTTCAATGATTGAATCAGTGGTAGTCAGATGTCATGGAATTGTGTAAATCATGGAAATCATACAATTTTAGTGCATGGTTGATGAAAGCAATAACTCCTATTTTAAATTCATTTTTTAAAAATGTACCAAGGACGTCTGAATCAATATTCCTTAGTTGTAGTCATTGGTATGGTGGTTGGATAATTATTTACCATGTTTATGAGCTATGAAGGTGCACATTCAACACAGAGGGCGCAAAATAACGAAGGAAAAAAAAAAGTAATTCTTACTACCATGAAAATTGAAAGCCCTCATCACGCATTGATTGTGTAATCACTAATTATTAACTTAGCTAACTAGTCAATCATCAACAGACATGTCAATTATTAACTTAGCTAACTCCTATTTTAAATTCATTTTTTAAAAATGTACCAAGGACGTCTGAATCAATATTCCTTAGTTGTAGTCATTGGTATGGTGGTTGGATAATTATTTACCATGTTTCCCCAAAGAAAAAAAAAAAAAAAAAAAAAAAAAAAAATTTTCTTACTACCATGAAAATTGAAAGCCCTCATCACGCATTGAGGTAATCACTAATTATTAACTTAGTTAACTAGTCAATCATCAACGCAAAATTTCCCTTGTAAGGTCAGTAAAAAATATAGATTTTAACCTTCAATAATTATGAATATTGGCCTAATGATTAAACAAGTATCTGCTATCTTTATCACCAATTCTGTTGGTTTTTTAGGAGCACAGCTTGGTTAAAGGATTTTTTAAATAATTAAAATGTTGCTGGATAATTACAAAATACTTTTTATAATTTATTTGTTTTTTCATTTTGCATCTGTTTCTTTAAAAATTACACTTTGCATTCTAAATTAATACAATAATAAAATTACCAACATAGCAATCCCAATTTCAAAGCAAAACCCTAGTCACCCTTGCCATTTTTACACAATCTGCATATCAGAAATCAAAGTTCTAAGTAATTCTAATAGATTAGAAAGCTCCTTTCCAGGTAGATTTTATTGCTGGAAATCAAAGTAAAGAAAAAAATAATCCCGAACATATCATGTTATGTTTTTTTTTTAACAAAAATCAAGCAACCCCACAACACAAAATTCATTAAAAATACACAACTTACTCTTGTAATGTTCCCCATAAGATTCCACCCTTAAATATGTCCTTATCACCTCTTACCCCATTCTTTTTACTCTTGTAATGTTCCCCCACGACTTTATTGTAAAAAGCATTAATTATTATTTTTTGAACTACACACCCGAAGTTCTAAACTACCTTGTCATTGATTTATATTGTCTAACCAAATAATCAAAATGGGATTTGAGCCTCTAAATGCCTTCATGGTTTTCAAATTAAATAAAGAAGACCGAGGCTTATTCTTATTCTTCTTAAGAGGAAAAATACCAAAAACATGAACTTGGAAGCAATATGTAAAAGCGAAATAAAAAAAGACAGGATTATGTCCGAAAAGTTAATTTAATATAATCCCAAAGATCATGTTCACATAAACCTCCAAAACTAGGATCTACAAGGACAATAAATTTAAATATGAATAATCTTATCCCAATGAAAAGCAGAGTTTCAATTAATTGAAAAGATTACAATAGGCATGCCCAAAGAGACAAATTAAGCATAATCTAATTAATCAACCAGGAAAAAATGGAGCAAATTTGACTTACCAAAGCCCCAATAATCAATGGCCCAAGGTGGAGATTTCCTTGTTGCAACTCAATCAGACTTAGCCAACTCTATTGATTTATATTGTGATCCAATAAGCCATTCATATTGCTGGAAAAATAAAAAACATAAACAGTATGTTAAACCCATCCAGCTTTATCAATTGCTAGTCTTTAAAACAAATCTAAGTTAAACTATGAAAAACAGAAAGAATATCCAAGTTAAAGTACTGTTTAGTTTTTATATTTTCATGGCAATTGTCTTTTCATAACAATCTTTTTTCTGAATTGAATAAGGAAAGAAAAAAAACAGTCCTATGCCCTGAAAATTTAAAGATGCATATTTAAATTTTGATACAAGAGAATCAATACACACCACTTAATCCCGTCTGTGGTAGCTATTGCAATATCTGAATTTTGTTTGCTGAAAACAGGAACTCCATCAACCCTCCTGCTCCTATAGCTATGTGGAATAGTCTTGAGAAGTTGGTGTGCTGCCTTGACCTGTGAGAGCATAAATCAGATAAACAACATTATGAATCTATCACAATAAATAAAACTTTGTTAATACAATGTGGTCTGAACAAATGGTACCTGCTTTTAATTTGGAACAAACTGAAATAGTTGAGGTTTCTCCTGCATAACACAGCAAAATAAAAGGTGGATTATTCCAGAAAATGATACGATATTACAAATATGAATACGATCGCAAAATTTGAATTTTGTCAAGGAAAATAAGTGCGTACAAGTTTTGCAACTAAAACTAATAATTGCATATTTTGAAATAATATCTACATGAATCAGCAACCACCACATCCTAGTAAGTCGGATTGGCTGTGACTAAAAGGCAGCACTAAAACTCTGCAAGCATGCTCAATCAAATCACAACAAGAAAAAAATAAAAAAAGAAACACTTGGATCACGCTGAAGAAGAAAAATGCATCACGAAGTTAACCGGGTTGCTAGACTCTCTAGATTTTAACAAAGATCCATACGCTGCTGTAACACTTCAAAATTATAGAAATAGAGCATTACAATGTAAAAAGTTAAAGCAACAGGGTAGCAAGTTACAACAGGGTATAATATTCAGAGCCAATTTCAGTGGGGCAAAGAAGGAGTTATTTAGCCAAAAAGCCTTGCTTTGTTTAAAGACAATTATATGCCTGAGGAGATGAGAAAATGTGGAGATATAACATTGGATCTTACAAAACAGTAGTTTGAACAGAAAAATGCATCCCACTTACACGATGATATGAAGGTATCTCATGGGGGAAAACAACTATCTACTGGCAAAAAGAAACCAAAGGGAAGCAAAAATGATTATAGCTCAACTGCTGGGACATCAAAAAATTTATGAACCGTAACCCTAAAAATTAAATTGGGGGTTTTGATAAATTTTCAATTACACATGCATAACTAAACATTTCATAAACCCCTATATTATCGAATTAATAGCCTAAAACCATTATTCAAAGTATTGAAGAAAAAAAAAAGTTACCTGTGTTCTTGAGTTACAGGTGACCGAGATCGTTCTACAGGGACAGAAAGAAACCTGGATTGGGAAAGTTAGGTGAAAATTTTTTAGTGCAAGTTAAATTGCAACAAACAAAAACAAAAACCCTTAATTACTTACCTGAACTATTGAAGAAAACCGTGAAACACCCAACCCGTTTACAAGGAGATACCTTAAATCAGCATGTCCGATGGTGATAATGATGGGTTTGGTTCGATTTTGTTTGGATGAAGGAGAAGAAGATGAAGAAAAGAAATTAGGGTTGCTGAAGACGCGAAGAAGATGAAATGTTTGGGATAAAGGAAAATCAAATCGATGAAGAGTGGTTGATTTTTCTACAGTTATGGATCGATGTTGTTAGGGACGAAGGAGACTGGAAGAGTGGAAGATCATTAATTTCATCTGTTGGTTTTGTTCATTTCGTCTCTGTAAACATGAATGGCGTGGGGGGGGGGAGCAGTCCTGGTGTTAATTTACAAAGCCAGCGAAAAATAGACGGTTGAGATTTAATATTTGTAAATGTAATCAACGGTGTTCGTAATTTTGGTTTTATATTAAAATTTAAATAATTATTTTTTAATTAGCAACGGAAAATCCGTTGCTAAATTCAACGTAAATTTTGCAACGGATAATCCGTTGCTAAATTCCGTTGCTGATATTAAAAAACTAATATATATGTAATCCGTTGCAAATCCGTTACTGAATTTAGCAACGGAATAATCCGTTGCTAAATTCAGATGCTAACACCCCCTTTTTTTAGTAGTGAATGCCAATGGCCGCCTCTGTTACAGAAGAAGAAACTACCCACAATGACAACCAAAAACAAACCGTAAAAGAAGAACGAGAGAGCTTTACTTGTGCCATGCGACTCGTGAACGCCTCAGTCCTTCCCCTGGCTTTAAAAACCGTCGTTGATCTTGGTATCCTTGATGTTTTATCCATGGCGGATCCTGATGTTGGGCTCACTGCTGCAGAGATAGGAGACACTAGCCTTCTGTATCAGCTCCATCCATGCCAAATCCCATGTATGGCATCCGTCATTTCAGCCTGGTTTAGAGATATTAGTGAGTTGCTAGCTAGAAAGAGACAGGTAGGGTACTGAAGCAGTTCTTATATCCTACAAGAGGCAAAACCTTCTAGATATGCTACGGATGGGAACTCCACTCGGCGCAAGGCAAGAATAAGCGTGTGCAATATATATAATCTGTAAGAATCCTTTTGCAGGTCTCCTCTTCTTCTGGACAGCGCTGTCGCTTGTATTAGACTTTTCTGTCAGTCTGCTCCTTATCCTACAACCTGCGAATAGTTTCTGTACGTAACATGAATTCGTTCAACAATCAACTTGGTGAGTAGTCAAGGTAGGATAGCATTCTCAAATACGTGCATATAACCAACATGAACAGTTAATTCGTTTTACTTCATTCTACTAACTCTAGGGCAACCCATGTAATAATATAACGCTCAAGAGGATTGCGTTTATTTTGGTACTGAAATCCCATGTTAAGGATACAGGATCACCACTTGTTATTCAACATATTAATTTGTATGGAATTCTAGCATTTCTCGTTTGTTGATTAATCTTGTTCTAGAAAATTAATTAATAGGAGAGTTCTTTGATTTCATACTGGGTTTGGAATGCATTGTTGCAGCAAAAATACAATATCTATTTGTAAAGTATGTAGCTCGTCAAACTGCAACCTTGGAAATGCTAAATGCTGATGAACAGCAGCTATTTATTTGGTTCATATATATATTTCGATCCACACGGGCGGCAAAGAAAGCTTCAAGCCTGATAGCTAGAAAGTGAGGATACATCGATCCTTCAATTTCCACAAATGCAATTTATAAGCAATAATCTACTTGAAGAACTCCATCACCCAAAAATTACAAACAAAGGCTTCGTATTTGATTCCGCGGAATCCAGCTCCAGTGGCCAGGGCCATGAATTCATGTTCGGTCCGTTCTTTCCCTCCTGGGTTTTGAGTCATCATCAGCACATCAAGTTGAGAGATCGCTCTCGCAGCAGGGCTTGTCTTGGCGGTGATTGAAAGAACTGATTCCATAACGATCACCTTCCCATTATCTGGAATAGCTTTGTAGCAGTTCTTCAACAACTTCAAGCAGTGATCATCACTCCAGTCATGAAGTATCCACTACAAAATGTCCATATTAGTCGTCGTTAGTGATTTTGGGGTCTAAAACTGAGCAAAAAAAGATTAGATGCCGATCAAATTCTGGTACCTTCAAAAAAATAGCATCTCCTTTTGAAACACTTTCAAACATATCTCCTCCCACGTGTTCCACACCTGAATCAGAAACCAACCACTTCTATTAAGATTTGGTAGGGCTTTCAATGTCATGTTTTTTTCCCTGTTCTGTAATGCCGGTGATGCTTTGCAAGCATCTTATCTAATTTATTTCCTTGTTTTTCCGGGGGTTTACGGCGAACTTCTTTTTATGGCTTCTCGAGTTCTAGACCGTGGCAGCTCAACTTTTGGATTTTGGTGAAATGAGGTTTGAAGTTTCAGGCAGATTAATTAACACGTACGGAGCATCTCTCCTAAATTCTCCCAATTTTTCAATTTAATTTGTTCCAAGTATTAGTTTAAGCAGAGCATAAAATTTAACAACTACCATAAATTACATGCAAGGGAGGAAGAACAAGACATACCAGGACAGGATGGAGCATGCTCTATAACATGTGGCAAGTCGAAATTGATACCCTTAATTTGGGGATACTTAGAGATTATTGCCTTTATAGTGTGTCCCATGCCGCCGCCAATTTCAACCAGCTGTTTCAGGTTCTTAAAACCAGTGTATGCCTCAAGCATATTTTCTAGGACTACAGTAGTTTGGTTGTACATTGCTGTGTTGAAAACCTGGTTGAACCTAGGGTCCAAGCCAGGGTACTCAAAGGCGTGAGCTCCATGGACCCTGTCAAATGCAACTCCTCCTTCAAGAACTGCGTCTTTTAGTTGAGACCTAACAGTGAATGGTTAGACATTGAAATTAGCTCGCTACCCTTATCAACAAAAGAGAGCAGAAACAAAAGGAAAGTAGAGGTACGTACAATATTTACGATATACTATTATAACAAATAGAAGTTACAAAAACTGAATATAAAAAAATGCGACCATAGGAATTGAGTGACAAACCAACTCTGCAAGAAAACGTTGTCTTGAATCAAGGCCATGAAGGGGCCCAAAGAAACACCATCTTTGTTAGGCACGTAGTGCTTGGACACAGGAGCCAGACTGTAGAGCCTGTCCGAGCCATCCACAGAGCAACCAAGCACATCGTGGCTAGCCAAGAGCCTTAGTATACGGTCCAGCATCATGGGTGCATCTGGGTTCTTTGTGGGCAACTGGGCAGCAACATCTGAAGCAGAGAGTTTGGCATCTGGACCTGCTTTGGCTATTATCTCAAAAATGCCAAGCTGAATTGCAGAATACATGGTCATGGGTAGCACTGAGCTCAACGCTAGTTGCATGGCATATCCAAAGTTTTCATCTATTGCTTCATCAACTTGGCCAATGTGACTTTCTATAAAAGATCCCATTTCGTTTTTGGAGGAGGCTGGTTGATTTTTAGAGAGAAACTGGACGCATATTGGACTCCCACCATTCACGTTATTTATAATGAAAAAATATTGAATTAAATGGGTGGAAAATCTTTTTAATGAGCTGGAATGGGACCTCCTACTGTGGCCACCTTTGAGAGTTTTTATAACCGACGTACCACAAGCCCCCAACTCCACCAATTTTTTATAATGTAACTAAAACAAAAAAACCACCCTCCCTTTTTTTTTTTTTTTCAAAATATTTTTTAACCCCCAAAAAATAAACCAAACATTTCTATTTACATTAATCCTAAATTTTTTAATAAAATAAATTTCTAATTAAAACTTATCTAATTAATAAAATTCATCTGTAGAATTTTTATAGTAAAATATGAATTAAAAATCACAAGCTAATAAATAAAGAGAATATTTAAATTAATTAAAAAAATAATCAAAATTAAAAAAAAAGTAACTTCATATTTCAATGCCCCCCCCCGGTTTTTTATATGGACTTCTTTATGTTTGGCCTGTACCGGTTTATAATTTTTAAACAATCATTCTACATCAAAATAAAAAAAAACTCTCAAAATCATTAGAAATTGAATTTCCTCTCCAAAAAAAAAAAACCTCTAATATAATTGTCATATTCAATTTTTTACTACATTTTTGCGAAAAAAAAAAAAAAAAAAAAAAATTTTTTTAAAAAAACTTTTATTTTAATTTTTTTGTTATTTTGATATTCTAATATATATTGTTTTAAAATATTTTTTAAGATTTTGTTTTACATTATCATATTAAAACTATCATAAAACATAAAAAATATTAATATAATATTTTTAAAATTAAATATATTTTAAAAAAGACGAGGTCCTGCAAATAACTACAAAAGGGCAAAGTTTGTTTTTTCCCTTCTCTTTTCGCAAGGACAGGGTCTTTAGTTACACAATTTCCTTCTATTTTTTTTTTTTTTTAAGAGGATATGGTGAGATTTGTATCAAATGACTTTTCAATTAATTTAACTGAAGAACTATCTTATATAATAAGAATAAACTAAGTCAAAAGACAACAACAAGACCCTAGACTTTGAGGATTTCAATTTCGTATGGGCAGTTCATATTTACCCGTGGGAGATATATATTAAATCGATCAGGATATATGTCTTTGAAACACACAATAAAGAGGGTTTATTTTAGGTTAAATTGTCGGTTCAAAGTGATTATCAATTGTAAGAAACAACTCTCTGGTCATATATATATATATATATATATATATATATATATATATGAAAATAACTTGCCCCAAATAACTTAAAAGATATATTTATGTAAAATTTCTGAACCCTGCAAAAAAAAAATAATTAAAAAAAAAATAATTAAGAATAAAATACCAACGTCATATGAATTCTTGATACTTAACACTTCATATTTGATATTGCTTTTTTTGATATATTTCTTGTTGCGAAGATTACCATTGCTTATCTTGATCCATTCAATTTGTGAGGTTAGAAAAGGTTTGGTACCGCGNTCCATCAAAATTTATTATATTTTGAATAAAAATTAAATTTTTTATGTTTTCAATTATTTTGTTATGCTGATCTTAAAACTGATTTTTAAAAAATAAAAAAAATATTATTTTAATATATTTCGACATAAAAAACACTTTAAAAAACAACTATAACCACACTCCCAAAATTTATATATCTACTGTTGCATGGAGTGTAATATGCCTTGTATCTTGTACAAATAGAATTGTGATTATTACGAGTAAGCTCCTCGAAAATTTCACTATAGGGTTAACAACTTCAAATTGGAGACTTTCATATCTAATTAATCTCCTTATATTCTCTCAAATCATCGCCTTCCAAATCAACTTTAACAATAGTCTTTGGTTTCTAGCGGAAAAAATATATATCCCTCCGTAATTATTTTATTCGAAACCTGCAAGAATGCAACAGGTGGCCTACCTTATTTATAAACTCTGTTGACACACGCAAAGTATGAGGACCAATACATTATTGTCTGTCCCTTTTTTCTTTTGCATTATCCCTTTTGTTTGGTGAAATATATGTAAATATAATTAATTAAATTTTTTATTAACATGAATATCCGAGCTAATTAGCACACACCTTAATTAATTTTATAAATTCTAAAATTAATATTTATATAAACCTTCATATTAACACGAAACTCAAATCTAAAACTAAAAAAAAAAACCTGTTAATCATATTATCTTATTACTTGCAGCCAAGTAAACTAAATGGTTATAATTAATCGGTTTTCAACTACAGTGAAATTGCGAAAAGTAAGGTGTCTTTTGTGTGCTTGAGGACGCAAAATGATAGAAAAAATAATTGATCATTAAAGAAACGCGTGGAGACTGAATCAAATAATTGCTTGTTGATTACTTTATTTCAAATTCAATTATAAATGACTTTCTCTTTATTGTTATGTAATATATATATAATGGAAGCTATCTCCGATTCTCCATTGTATAGCCTAAAAGTTTTTCAAACTTTATGATAATACTGAGCATTTACTTATAATTTATTTAAAAAGGGAACGTTTGGCATTGTGGCCAAAACATCATTTACTTAAACACAAACAGAACACAAATGATCATCCGTTGTGATTCAATTAAAACACTGAAAATGCATTTGATTAAATTGCTTTTCATTAAAAAAAATAATATATAAAAATATCAACAACTTTAATTAATCTCTAATTTTAATAGAATACTGATCAGTTTCAAAACAGGTAAACTAGTTTTTTTAATTACAAAAATTATTTCAAATAAATTAAAAAAATAAAAAATAATGAATTTTTTTAAAAAAAAATTTACACTCACACATTCTTTTTAATTTGCATTGAAAAAAATTATTCAGCCTGTAATAAAGCGTGAACAACAACTAATATATTATACATTGATCACCAAAAGTTAGTCCATTCAAAAGTTTTTGTTTGACATTGATTATAATAGCAATATTAAAGTTTTTTATTTAATTCTTAAAAATCTTTTTAAATGAGTCTATATATTAAGTTGAAAAATGGTAAATGTTTTTACAAATCTATTTCGTGTGTTTTTCCACATAGTCTTCGATTTGCTAAGTACTAGAAAAGGAAAAGGGAAAAATAAAAGGAAAGGAAGGGTCTAAGAGGGTCACATGGATGGATCACTATATATATATATATATATATATATATATATATATATATATATATATATATATATATATCAATTCGAATCATTTTATTTCAGATGTAGGTTATAATAAAAGATGACAAAGTTTATTATAAGTTCAAATTCTTAAAGGAGTAATGTTTGCACTATTTAATTTTTATTTATAAAGTCTTCCTACTAAAAGCTATAACAACATTTTAAATTAAAAAAAAAAACTAATGAATCTTAAAAAATCTTAACAATTAAATAAAAAATAATATAGTGTAAAATAATGGATTTACTTTCCATGTCATTTCTTTTTATGACGGCAATAAAAAAAAAAAAAAGTTAAAACTGGGCTACCATCATTGTCCTTCTGCGGTGTCTATATTTTTGCTTGGTTTTACTCTTTCTGCAAAGCAAGGCCAGAAATAAAAACAAGCAAATGAACCAAAAGCACGGATTGAGTCGATCAATGCCAATGGCCGCCTCTGTTACAGAAGAAGAAACTACCCAAAATAACAACCAAAACCAAACCGTAGAAGAAGAACGAGAGAGCTTTACTTGTGCCACGCTACTCGTGAATGCCTCAGTCCTTGCCCTGGCTTTAAAAACCGTCGTTGATCTTGGTGTCCTTGATGTTTTATCCATGGCGGACCCTGATGTTGGGCTCACTGCTGCAGAGATTTCCGAGAGGATTCCTACCCGGAACCCGGAGGCCCCTGGAATGCTGGAGCGAATCCTCAGGCTGATGATGAACGAGGGTGTTGTTTATTGCAGTTCTGACCTTTTTGACGAGGCCCCAATGAAGTACCGCTTGGGTCGTGTGGGTAAATACTTCGTGCGTGATTAAAATGGGGTTTCTTTGGCCCCTTTGATGACCTTGGCTCACGACAAAGTCTACTTGGAAACCTGGTTTGCCTTTCGTTGTTTGTTTTATTAGCTATCACAGACAATAGAGGTCCTATCAACTCAACTCATATACTATCTATAAATTCTTGATCTGAAATTGAATAGAAGGAACCAAGGTGCCCCTATCGTGAAATGTTAACAAAGTAGCAACTGAAAGAGAACATCTATGGTGCAGGTGTAAAGCATGTGGAGGGAGATATGTTCAAAAGTGTTCCAAGGGAGATGCTATTATACTGAAGGCGAGTTAAAATTTTGCTGACTGTTTTCCCTAATTGACAAGGCCCCGTTCAATCAAGGTAGTTATGTTTTACTGTAGCCTAGCAAAATACTAGAAACACTGATATATGTCATGGATAATGACTATTCTTCTTAACTTTCCATTCAACTGAGGTTGCTCTGTTATTATTATCAGTAATAGGCGATACATAATCATTATGTTTCCGACTACATTGTTTTTTAAGTTGTCATCTTGATACATGCTCGCTGGTTTGGATTGTTCTCAATCGATAATGCTTTTGATGAAATCTAAGGAGATTATGGATATCTTGCAGTGGATACTCCGTGACTGGGATTATGAACACTGCTTGAAATTGTTAAAGAACTGCTACATGTCTGTTCCAGTTGATGGAAAGATAATCGTCGTGGAGCAAATTCTTCCAACTTTTGCAGAGATTAGTGCTGTTTCCAAAGACAAATGTCAACTTGATATGGTTTCACTGACTCAAACCCCAGGAGGAAAGGAACGGATGCAAGGTCAACTTCGCAATTTGGCAATCAGTGCTGGATTTAAAGATATCATTCATGTATCATATGTTTATCACTATTCGGTTATGGAGTTCTTGAAGTGGATGATATCCTTGCCTTTTTAGGATTGCAGTTATCCCAGTTTAAAAGTAGTAAGCTCATATGAGCCCTTGTTAGTTACTCGTCCTAGATGAGAAACGAAGTTGTTTGATGTAAGGTTTCCTAGCAGAGCTGGAAAATGGTGTTTAATAGAAGTGTCATGATAAACTTGGGTGAATTTGTTTGAACATGGTACGAAAAGACTTGATGGTGCGTGGATGTTGTGAAACCACAAACTAGCATGATTGGAAGATCCTGTTTGACAGAACCGTTCTAGCTTGTTTTAATAGCATCACAGATTCCAAATGTATCTTCTCTGGTTTTCAACACACTTGACATTACTACGGCCTACGGGGATCTTTGATGTACTGAATTTCTCGGGTAACTAGCCTTTTTCATTGCCTATCTAATTCAGGCCTCGGATTTATGATAACCATGATTTCCTGAACTTGCTAGTCGCCAAAACATAGGTGGTGCAAGGTACTCTTCTAAATTTAGCTGCTCTAGACCTTCCATGAAGAAGGTGATTACGGGCATAAATAGTTCTAAGGGCGAGGAAGCAAAATATTTAATTACATGTAACTTTAAGATAAAGGTACATTACTCGGATTTACTCTGGTTAGAAACTTAGAAAAGAAAATGAAGCAAGGCAACATGTTCATGCATAATGCTGCATGGTTTTTTTTTTGTGAAAACAGAAAGTTCACCTCATTGCAGCAGTCTTTCAATTGGCTTTCTTTAGCTGCTGCCGATTACTTCCTTGTATGTGTCTTTTATTTTCGCGATTAAAGCTTCCCTGCAATTTGCCCCATGTGTATAAACATGATATTAGTGGGCCAAACATGATGCGTTTTTGCACCAATCTCTACATGATGGATTTATATAAGTTACCTGTCAGGTTTGAAAACCAGGTTCTTGTATGCAAACCACTGCAAGGAAAAACAAGACCGCATGATAGCTCATTAGAACCCAAAAAAAAAAAAAAATTCTTGTATTGTCCGCCACCCTATATAAACAACAAGTTTTAAATTTTCATATGTGACGGACAAAAATAAAATAAAATTAATTTCTCGATTATTAAGATAATGTGTTGAAATTCGAACAAGCTCCTCTACATCGTACGGTATTTCACCGGTTATGACTAGTGCGAGTCAGATACTTATATGTATTTTTATAGTTTAAAAATTATAAGATTAAATAAAAAATTTATGCATATATAATCAAATAAATTAAAAATTATATATGTGAATAAATAAATAAAAAGTTATTAATAATACATAAAAATAAAACTTAAAAATCAAGATATAAATATAGATCAAGATATTTAATCTCAAAAGACATGATATTTACTCGGTTGTGTTTCTTATATTTGTTTATTAAAATAATTTTTTTTATTCAAGTAAACGATGATATAAATAGAGACAAATTAAATTAATTGAATAAAATAAAAGAGAAAATAACATCATGCAAGGATGCATATATTTGAAATATTATCTGAAAATAATTTTTTATTTTCAAAAATAAAGTTCATCCATATAAAAGATTAAAAAAAATACAAAATCAAAAAACTCTTCAAATTTAAATGCATAACTAAAAAAATAATTTTCATTTAAAAGAGACTCTCCAAACAAAATGAAATAAAGAAAGGGTACTAATTTAAACATACATTAAAAAAATAAAGAAAAAACTATAAAAAATTATTTATTTAAAAAAAATTAGAAAAAAAAAGGAAGCAAAGGTCAGCCTGTCTAGCACTTATTTTTCTTTGCAACTGGGGAGGACGACATGTCGTTCACCCCGAATTGTTTTGAAAAATTAAAATTAGACGATGTGCCACCTGTTGCAACTGATAACACGTCGTTTTATTTTCCCAGATTTCGGTCATTGTGATGGCCGTAAAATCAAGGCTTAAGTTGTTTTGACCTAAAAACTTGTTTTTCAACCTATTATTTTTTTTTAACTAAAAACACCTATAAAACACTATAGCAACCATAATAAATCTATTTATGACCTAAAAAAACCCAAAAAACCACCTCAAAAACCAAAATCAACCTGAAACAAAAAAATCAACCTAGTTAAGATCTGTTTTTCACGAACTTTAAGGTAAAAAAACATCTAATATGAACTCCTTTCATCAAATGGAACCATTTGACACAAATATCTTATTTGGTAGCTTAAATCGATGTTAACAACATTTTTCTTTTTTTACCGTCAGAATCTAACAACCTCTCTCTCTCTTCTCTCAACCAGGAACTAAAAAATAACAAAAAAAAAATTTTATATCAGATTGAATTGAAAAAATATTGAGATACTGAAATTATATAATTTATATGATTTTTGAAGTTTAAGGACCAAAGCGTATCTTTTGCAAAACTTATAATACGTCATCCATGTTGAGCATCTTTTTTATTTTGGTTCTTTTTTTTAATCTAATCTTTTTATAAAAAAAGTAAAAATCAATTAGTTTTTAATTAGAATTAAATAATGGGAAAAAAATTAAGAATGAAATTTTTTTTAAAAAAATTGCATAGCCTATGAACAATACTGTGTAAAAGGATGAATAATAGATCCTTGCACATTAAAAAAAAACACGAGCATTTTAGCGTTTTACTTTAATAATCCGATGTTGATGATACCAAAGCATTCAGATTTAACAAGGAAACTAAAATCTACTGAATATATTTGATGTTTTTATAAAACCAAAACAGCAAGATTGAGTAAATAGTACTTACTCCACTGTACCCAATTCCAACAAGCTCAAGAACCCCAGGAATCAAAGGAAGCCTGTCGATTGCCTGGCACATAAACACTTCTATCTCTTAAATTTTATTTAACAGGAGTAAAATCAGTGCCAAACACAAGAGGACTAAAAGAAATAACATTAAAAGATAAAAAATAAAAGAGGTCCACTTAGAGAAGCAGCTCACCGAGACCAACCCAGTCGAACCCCAGAGGGCAACTCCACCAGCTACCACAAGTGAACTCACTGCATACTTGTCTTCAACTTTATCCCACTGTCCACCAATAACAAATTCATTAAGAATTCCCACCAATCCCATTAAAGCACATTTCATCAAAGGAAGAATTCTTACAGCCTCTTGAACTGTCTTGACAATCTCTGGAAGCTCAGTTGAAGCAACTTCTGCTGGAGCCTCTCCTGTGGCCATAGTCATAACATTGCGAGCTATCTTTCGACCTGAGATTAAAAACAAGAATCATTGTGAATAAAATAGCACTCTTGTATGTCTGGTATGTAATACTATGTGTCTACATGTATGTGTATATGTCATTTGAGACTCACAGTAAGCAGTGGCTTTCCAGGGGCGGTTTTGGGCCTGGACAGGAGGAGGGGGGAGTGTAGGGAGGCTCACACACTGTGGTGATGCAGGTGCTGATTGGCGAGAAGCCTTGGCATCAATGAGGCTTGATGATGAGGAGATTGATAGGGGTGTGGAGGAAGTTGAAGCCATGACTGCAGTAGCGAATCCCTTGAGGTCCCTGTACTGTTTGTCCCGCGAGAATTCTGCTAGGGAGAGCAAACGCGGAAATGGTTCCAATATGGTCAAGTTAATTTATTTGTTAATTTTTATTTATTTATTTATTTTGTGGGTTTAGTTGAGGTGTTAGATAATTTTCTTGATTGAAATGTGGAGATGGATCTTCTTCCAAGTTTGAAGCTAGAGCACCACACATTCTTTTCATCTAGATAGGATGCTGACATGGCTGTTTGGATAGCCAATCTATGGTGTTTGATTGGATTTCTTCCTCCAGGTT
This sequence comes from Populus deltoides, assembly GCA_015852605.2. Classification (NCBI taxonomy): domain Eukaryota; kingdom Viridiplantae; phylum Streptophyta; class Magnoliopsida; order Malpighiales; family Salicaceae; genus Populus; species Populus deltoides. Next base: position 7,845,099 of record CM027583.2, on the reverse strand, counting down.
GGAGCTCTGCTGTGCTTACAACTTTGTTCTGTTATCTTCTCTTCTTCTTTTTCCTTCCCATAAAGAGGGCCAAAAATATCTCTGTCTACTTTAATTTCCGTGCCTAATTTATAATTTATAAGGCTGTTTTGTAATATAGTTTTTAAAAGTATTTTTTTATTTAAAAATATATTAAAATAATATTTTTTTATTTTAAAAAAATTATTTTTAATATAACGTATCTAAATAATCGCAACCATCAAAAAAAAATATTTTGAAACAAAAGAAATTAATTTTTTTAAAATATTTTTAAAACATAAAAACAAATAAATTCTATTTTAATATCTATACCGTGGAAAAATTTGTAATCAAAAGTAAATGCATGATGATTGCCGTTCATTATTATATAATAAACAAGTAAACTAAAATCATTGTATTTGAAACCTGTTTTGCCGTTCATTATTATATAATAAACAAGTAAACTAAAATCATTGTATTTGAAACCTGTTTTCTTTAAAATTTCATTATTTTAGGATAGAGAAATAAATTTTTTTTTAAAAAAAACATAGCAGTTCATGTTTACTATTCATCCCTTTACTTAAGGAGTTTTTTTCTTCATTTTAATCCCTCAAGTTTTTCATATTATCTGCTTCGATCATTATGCTTATTTTTTTTTTATCTCGGTACTTAAAAGTTATATTGTTATAGTTTTACCCGAGATATCTTTCGACGTGGATGCTCCCATAAATGTGTTTTAATATGGATTATTCTTAAATTAGATTAAATATCATTATTATGAAATAGAATTATCGATTATAGTTAAAAAATAAAAAAATCAATATTAACAAAAAAAAAACATAGAGAATTGTTTTTTCATTTGCATTATTTAAAAGATGCGTCGTACTTACACTTTGATCTTTGCAGTTTTCAAGATTTTTATTTTAGACACAAAACTTTATTTTTTTATATTTTAGTCTTACGTAATTAAGAGAGATGAGAAAGAACTGTATATATAGAAAACAGAGAAAAAGCTTTTGGCTATAAAAATATCAATCTCGTGAATTTACGTTGAAGAATGAATTTCGTTTAACACTTTAATTATGTCAATAAATATGGATTTAAGTGATTTTGCATTTTCTAGATTGACTAGAGTGTGATTTGTGGTTTAAAATGGAGTTATAGAGGTTAATAATTTATTTAATTTTTTTTAAAAAAAAAAATCTTTAGATTTAGGTTTTGAAAAAAAAAAAAAAAACTCGAATGCTTATTTTTTTAATCAGGAGAGGTGGGTGCAAATTATTGCAAAGAATAACCTGTAGTCTACTAGACAAACAATTCTCTAGGAAAAATTGTCAAGTGCGCCTAAGTTTGGTTTTTAAAGGCCAAGTATGTGGGCGTAGCATTGCAAGTGCATGTGCTTGGGCATCATCCACTCGGCCCTTCATCTTTTTTAAAAATATTTTTTATATTTTAAAATATTTTTTTAAAAAATAAGTACAATAATATTTAAAAAATCATACATTTATGCTATTATTTTTAAGATTTGAGGTTTCTATGTTAATATTAGAAATTTTATATAGGCTAATATGCAATTTTTAAAAAAAAACCTCATGGATATTCATTAAGAATAAATTGGTTGTTATATTTATTGATTTTTTTTATAGATTTTCTTTGAATTAGTTTTTTTTTATTTCTTATATAGTCACACAAAAACTAGCAAGACATTATTTTTTATTTTTTTGGTTGAAACTTGCCTTTCAAATCATAATTAATTTATTTTAAAAAACAATGCTTGTAATTAAAAAAAACAATTTTTTTTTATCAAAATTAAAGAAGATATAAATGAATAATGGAAATGGGTTTTTCTAGCTCGATAAATACACTTATTTTTCCTTGATTTAAATTGTTAAAATTCTTATAAATATTTATTTTAATTACCTGAAGTTTTTGTTAGAAATTGATAAAAAAAAAAAAAAAAGATATGTTGTGTGGAAACTAAAAAGAAATACGTAAATAAGGAAAGGATCTTCTTGACAAAGGAAATACATGTTTTCCTTTAGAATTTGAATTATTGGAATTTCTTTGAAGATTTAATTTAACTAAATAAATAAAATTAGTTTTTAAAAACAGTCTCATGGCATCGCTATGCATTATTATTACCTAGTGCATAACCGGGCTCTTTTTCTTTATCAATTTGGGGAGTATCCTCGTCTATGAGCTGAAAGGTCTCCATGATCTCAAATCTCTGGATTTTACTACACGCTCGGTTATTAATTTCTGGTGGGAAAAAAAAAATCCACAGATGTCGTCATTCACTCCCTCTAGGGTGGCTTTTGCAGAGAGAGGCTTGATCTGGCCTCTTTGAGCCTGAATCCGTTGATGACTCATCTCGACACCTGTCCCCCTTTGTTTTTCCAGCTTGCAGCCACACTATCAAATAATTAAATATTCATTGTTTAATTATCAGTTATCAATTGTTTTTTATAATAATGGTTATGTAATAGGCGCTACGTTGTGTTTCTAACACAAGAAAAAAGCATCGGCCCTTGTATTTGGGCCAATGCTATGCTGTGGTTCTCTATTTTTCTCGAAGAAAAAGACGCATGTTTTAAATAAATAAAAAATAAAACAAATGAGTAGAATTATATACTTCACTATGAATAATATTTTTTTTTATTTTAACTAGACGATAGAAATGAATTGACAATAATAATAAACAATTAATTTTAAAAAAACAAATCACACTAACTTGAAAAAAAATACTTTAAAAAAGCATCGGCCCTTGTATGTGCATTCTTAGATTGTGCTCGTGATTTCTTTTTCTTTGTTTTTTGTTCTTAACAATATAGGTATTTTTCACTCAACTTTATCATATAAAGATTTTAATCATGACTTGAACAAATTATGCTATCGCATCAGTACTTTCTTTTATATATATATATATATATATATATATATATATATATATAATTTCTTAAGATTTGAATCCTGCAAAAACAACGGTAAAAAGGTAAAATCCAATAGCTAGGCAAGAGAAAAGGGTATGGTATTGGAGGACAGGGGACATCATTTCAAGTTGAATTCTAACTGAAAAGGAAGATGGCTGATCATAAGAGAAAGGTCTGTGTTCACGGTTTTGTACTTGTTTTTTTAAATAAAATTTGAAGCTCGAGTACTGTTAATGAGTACTGTGTATAGAACATAAACTTTATTTTTAAGTGTGCTGATCTAATTCCACCGCATTAGTCGAGATTTAATGAGTTTTTAAATATCAAAATTTAAAAAAAGAAAAGGAAAAGGAGAGAGGTCAAATTCCTCGTCACCCCAGTTTCCCAAAAATAGTTCAGGAAACAATTTTTGTAACCCGTGAATAATTACACTCGACAAGTTTTGTTTTTTTATATCCAAAAATAGATTTACATGAAATATTTAGATAAGTTTACGCACACCTTAATTATTTTTAATAAATTTATAAATCAAGTTAAGAGATCATGTGTGACTGATTAGTAAAAAATTAATTACTTCACATTCACATTCAGTTTCATGAAAAATAAATAAAGATTTGACAAAAAAGACAAACCAAAAGGACCATGCATCTTTTTAACCCATCAAGAGCGCGAATTAACTTGCGTTTTGTCGTTAATAAATCTCTTCCATTACTGTTTATGGGTCTTTAGTTGTATTATTTCGGAACTCTTGAGGTAACCTTATAATTGTTGACTGATTTCAGTGCAAAAGCAACTTTCTAAATTGGTCTTTTGAGGTAACCATTATTATTATTATTATTATTATTATTATTATTTATATGGGAAAGCCATAGCTTAGGACTATCACACGCCGAAAGCTAACATAAACCGAAAGCCTTTCCAAGTTATTTTTTATTAAAGTGTTTTTTATTTATAAATATATAAAAATAATATATTTTTTATTTTTTAAAATTAATTTATGATATAAGTATATAAAAATTATCTTAAAAAATAAATTTTAATAAAAAGCACCGCAACCCGTGCAAAAGCATGCACCAGCATCAACAAAAAGTGCGACAGACATGTCACACGCGCGCTAGGCATGGTGAAAGCGTGGTTGACCATACAAGCACCAGAAATCAAACCTTTTGACGCTTTGACTTTTTTAATTGACTTGGATTTTAGAGAAAAGGAAAGAATCCAAGAGAAGACTGCCTGCGCTTGGAGTAACCAACCAAAAAACAGAAAATCATGCACTTCAGCTGCAGGTGATGATATATATGATTTCTTTTTGAGTCGTTGGTCAAAATAATCAGAAAAATGATTTTAATTCTCCGCACGGTGGATAAAGGGGGCTCAAGGAGCCAGTGTGATGTATATTACTTTTTTAAATATCCTTTTATTTTAAAATAATATTTTTAAAAAATTAAATTTTAAAACCATTATATTAAAATGTTCTAAAAATATAACTAAAAGTTAATTTTTTCTCTAAAAATACAATTAAATTGCAATGCGAAATAGAGCCCAAGAAGAGTACTTTCAAGAATCAATTTGGGTTGAAATACCTTTCTTTTATATATTTGTTATTACATGGAGGAGTATTTTGCGAATTTAGCATAATTTTTTTTCACATATTTAATTGAGTTACAGATAATACAAATGACATGAGAGTTATAAATACAATTTATAACTTGATAATTATATTTTTTATTTGTGACTTAAGAATCATACATGTTAATTAGGACACTCAAGTCATAGATATTATATAGACCCATCTTGAGATAATTTCTTTTACCATTAATATTCTGCCCAAAAAAGTTATAATTTACGTAGTTTAAAACATAAATTTTCTAATATCAAAACCCAATTCACGCATAAAATTATTGATTTACAAGGAACAAAATTAAATCCAGGATTAACAAAATTACATGGAGTCTATACATGGGGGGGCGTCACTATGTTAGCTAGGATAGGGGATGGTCTAGCTAAGATGGGGAATCTCTGGTGATGTACTAGAGAATCACCAGAAAAATAATAGACGTCAGCGTTCATAAGGTTACCCATGTTCATACTCAACCGAGAAAGAAGACTATTTGTTTGGGTAATAATTAGGATGAGTTGTGTAGTTTAACATTTGGAAATGGTGCTCATAGAGAGGCCAAAATACACCAGGCAGATGGGAGACAGGTTGTCTTTGGAATTTGTGGTGTAAGAGACAGGTATTGGTAGCAATAAGATGCACTTTTGTACAATTTGTACGTGAATTTCCATCCATTTCTTTGGAATTTGAAGATTGATTTGAAGGGTTAGGTTTTCTTGCTTTTTTCTTGTTCCTTTCCTAGGTTGAATGGATTATTAACCTACACCCATGATGCCATAGCCCATAATTAGCAAGGAAACGAACACAACTCTCTCATTAATATTATTATTAAAAAATATAGTTTAATAATTTACTTTCTAAAAAATTATTAAGTTTTATAAATTTTAGAATTTCTAAAAATTTATATAATTATTAATTTTAGAATTGATAAAATTAATTAAATTACATACAAATTAGTCCAAACATTTATATTATTAAAAAAAAATACAACAACCCCTATGTTAAAAAAAATAATGTCTTTTTAGTTTGTTTAATGGCTAATATTGCTCTGTCATTTGCATGTCAAATCAAATCTTCATTAATGAAAAACATAAATAAAAATTAGCAAACACGCACACTGAAGAAAAAAAATCCACAATAACGTTTCAATAATTTTTGTTTCTACAATTGAATAGCCTTTTACCAAAAAAAAAAAAAACACATCTATGGTAAATCAACCCAATTTATATTCATATTAAACTATGTTAATTAATAAAAGATAAAAATATTAATTTAAATCATGTTCGAATGTTCAAATAATATTTACGATAGATTTGGGTCACCATTGATTCTTTATTGATTAAAGTGATTATACTTGGATTAATGATGCAAAATTTTCAGGACATAATGACATTATTTCCACTAGTACATAAGGTATTCATACTAGCTAGCAAATGGAAGAGGAACATAGATCGAATATTGCATGCATCGGCCACGAGAAACACAAGACATTACCAAGTTACTAGGCATAGGAAAGTCGGGGAAGATGCTGTGGAAGAAACAGAAGAAAAAACAATGGAAAAAGCTGATTTTCAAGGAAAAAATATGACTTGTAATGACGCCCTTTCTTTTTGTTTATTTATTTTATTTTTGTCCTTTCCCCTTGAATTTTTCGTCATTGTTGTTTTCAAACCTGACGGCGATATCTTTGGTAATCTACCATTTTGAGACTCTCAACTTCTCTCACAGCAACCTGCAGAAACCTTTTCAATAATATATGCTAATGTACTCGAAGAAGCAACAATAAGATAATGATAATATGGAAATTCGAGATTAATATGATATAATGCCAATGATAACATGAAAACGAGATTAATTTTTGAATATGATGGCTCGGCTTTCCAAATAAAACAGTCTCCTATTCCAATATCTGAGACCAATGTTCCTTTTGGATCCATTGTTATCAAGGTGGAAGTTGCCCAAGGTTAGTGACTGGCTAATTAACTTAATAAAATATAAATCGGGATGAGCAATATACCATTTAATAATCATGTCTAGTAATCCATCATTAAAAAATCTCAACCATGCATATGGCCTATACACTCCAAGAACTACAGAGATAACCTTCAGCTGTTTCAAAAAAATGAGATGATTTGGAAAAATACTTTATGTAAACATTAATATTATGAATAAAAAATGTATTTAGGTAGTCGGATTTGTGGTAACATATGATTCTGAACAATCAAATGTAAGTCTGTCATAATTAGATGAGTATCTGTCTCGAATAGACTACGTGGATAGCTTAACAAATATATTTATGAATTAATATGATATATCTAGACACAAGAGAAGGTCTAGTCGCGCTAGATTAGAATAATAGCTTAAAAGAATCATAACTTTTAATCTAATTGTTGAATCGTGCTTGGATTTTTATAGGGATTTCTAGAGATCATTTTCCTAAAAGTATCTACTTGAATCGTTGAATTTTTAGATATTAAAAGTCCTGCCCTAAGATCCTGATTTTGATAGTTTTATGATTTTTCTTATTATTTTCAGATTTCATTTCTTATTTCAAATTATGTGGTTGTTTCCTTGTCATTTTTAAATTTTTGTTTTCCTAGTTGAGATAGAAATTTTTATCTATTTAAAGTTTTGTAAATCTCACGAAAAAACAAATGTTATTACTATTTTTTTTTAGAGAAAACAAACCTGTAAATTTAGGATTCATATCTACAAGTTTTTTTGTATTATTTATTTATTGTTGTTTTTAGCTTCCACGGTATCAAAAACACAGTTAGTGTAGTTATGCAATTTTGATGACTTAATTATGTATTGACACATCCATCTAGATTTTGTATGAACCTAATTCAGTTTGTGTAATTATACACACAAATTCAGCATTAAACAGTCCAATCAGATACAATTATTCAAAGTATTTTTTTTCCTTTATCTTATTAAACCACTTCAAGTAAAGCTGGTAACAAACGGTAATATTATGGATATTATAAGCTGGTAAAATGCAGTGGTTTTCCTTCTTTTTTTAAGAAAAAAAAAGTTCGTTAAAATATATGATTCGAGACTGAGACTGACCTTGGAGAAAGAGGACGGGAAAAAAAATAGGAGCAAAAAAGCTGTTAAAAGAAGAGACTCGAAAGACCAAACTGACTAGGACTGGGCTGGAAAATGGAGATATGTCTCTGACCAGACGTCGGGGATGCTTTCGGACATGGGGATATGTGCTATTATAGCTGCTGTACAGTGTGCATCTCTCTATCTGACCCCTATGACAATCTGCAGAAACTTGGAACATGGGGTTTCTCCTTTCCTCACACTTTGACTTTACCCCTTTTCCATCCCTCAAAACTCTTTGCCCTTTGCGATCAATCCTTCAACCACGTCACTAATATCTGCTTCGCAGTATAGACTCCGCTGTCGTAAAATGGTGTGGTTCAAGTATGAAGCTTGCTACTTACAACAATTTTTTTCTAATTTATTTGAAGACGAATGAATCCACGAGGTTAAGCTTAAGCTAATAGGAATAAGATAACCTCTCCCGTAGCTGCCGTTACTATTAAAAAAAAAAAAAAGGTAAGAGAGGTCCATGTTTCATCTAAACAAAATACTGTTGGTATGGTCTGCCCTTAGCCCTTTATGTTACAATGGAATATGGATGAATCTTATTTTGGCAAGCCTGGTTTTGTTGGTATAGATGGGGTTCTATGTTATCATAAAGTAATGGTGCTGGGACTTTTCACTATCCCTGCAGGGATCAAAAACCTATTAGTTATGGTTAAAGCTCTAGAATTATCCCTTTCCAGAGAAGGATCTGTCTGAAGTGAAAATTATTGTAGAATCTGACTCTTCTAATGTGATTAACCGGATGCATAAACCATCTATTAGGCCATGGGCATTATCATGAACTCTTCATCCTACTTAATTACTCATTTTTCTTCTTACAATATGGGTTTTGTGTCTTTATCTCATATCTTGCATGAAGCTAATCGCAATATATGGTCATGCCAAACAAGGTGTCTCTATAAATTATGATCACATGGGTTTTGTGTCTTTATCTCATATCTCTGGTGGATTCTTATCTTAATGATGCAGTTGGTGTTGATATCCCTGAAAGTGTTTTACAGTGGCTGGATCTAGGGGTTATGCTTTCTCTGTATAGCTTGGGTTGTTCTTGGTTGGTCTGCTAGTTATTTTACTCCATGAAACCCTGCCAGTATGGATCCCAGTCTTTCTCTTTAGTGTCTTGATTTATGCCATTGATGCTGTTATTGTTAGTTGCTCAGAAGTACTGCTTTGAGTTTTGTTCAGAATATGGTTGCGTGGAGCTCAGTTGCATCCTTTGTTGTTTGTTTTGCTCTGTGGTTCCCTGGTCTTGATGTTATCTTTTAATTGACAATTCTTCAAAACCCGGGTTTATGCAAATTTGTCTTCTGCTTCTTCGCTTGTCTGCTGGCGCTTAATTTATTGTTATTTTTTTGTTTATAAGAAAAAGCTATGAAAACGCCTTCAAATCTTAACTCAAAAATTCATGAAGCAAAGACACATCATGTTCTAACCAGTTCAACCTCCTTTCTTGCAACATCAATTTTAGAGTGTACTGGGTTGATCGATTCCCGTGTTTTCATTGCAAATACTGTGTTAACCTTCACGTCCCAACATTTTTCTTGCCGTTCCAAGTTTCACTTCCAAATATTCCAGATCATGAATTTGAGAATCAATGTTTAAATTTAGTCAATATAATCTGTATATCATGTTAATGCAATTTTCCAACATAGAACTATAGGTTATTAGCGAGTTAAACTTGAATGCATATCCACGAATTAAAATCCAATATGGACACAAAACCTAAAGCCAGCCAAGCCGAAAAGGAGAGGACGAAAAGGAGCAGGCGCATAGGATATTGTATAATGATGAAACATCCAAATCCATGCATACGGACATCCCAAAGTCAATATGAAAAGAGCAACATCATTTGCAATTGTCATAATGAGAGAGATATTAGATTATTGTTCTATGGTATTTGCCCCAACTCCCAGCTTGGACCACCGACTGTACCCTGCAACCAAGCAGGTTTTTTTTTTTTTTTCAACTCAATCCCCACACCAAGAATAAAAATAAAAATAATAAAAAAAATAAAAAAAAGAACCCAAAACCCAATCTCCAAAAACACACCCATATTTTAAAGTCTCAGTCCAATTTGGCATTTCGTTTCGTTTTCTTTTTTAATGACTTGATGTCCTCGTATAAAAAATAAAAAAGATTAAAAATATTATTAAGATTTATTTTCAATCAAAAAAATGTTTTTTAAAAGCACCGTCATACTCAGTAAGGCTAATAAATAAGCAAGGCAATCTCTTTTAGCAAGTTAAGCAGTAAGCAAAGCATCATCTGCCCCGGTGCACTGCTAGCAACCCTCTCACTAAAAAGTAAGAGCTCAGAATGGAGACAATGGTGTTGCCCTTCTGCATATTCTGCTCCTCGTCTACCATCCCCATAAAGCCAAACTTACATTTTCTTGTTTTCCATAGAAAGGGTAGTACAGTAATATTAGTAATCCTATAAATTCAGCTGTAAATTTGATGGCTCTCTTGCCTAGCAGAACTCCTAAGTCCTATCATACTTAGACCCATCAGCTAACCGTTGATACTGCTGAAAATTTGATGAGCTGCTGCTGCTACCTCATCCGTTGATCCCAGCTTACAATTATCCTCTAACTGCCACGACAGCACCACAATAAAACCCATAAAAATAAAGAGCTGGCATGATAATGGGGTTTTGGTCTTTTGGATTAGGGCAAGAACCTAGCTTAGCTGGCTAGTCAGAATAGTTGACCAAAACAAAGAAACAATGAAAATAGCTTAGGGAACACGAGGAGTGGTACCTTAAGATTGAAAGAGTAAAGAACTGTTGCTTGAGAAGAAGTGATGTTAAGGTGCAAAACCGTAAGCCCAAGGTCCTCCAATGCAACAATAGCTCTCAACAACTGCCCGGGAATTCTTTGACACTTTATCTTCAAATTTACATGGTTTTGTACTGCAGCCACCTCTATCTCTGTTGCCTCTGATTTCTTCTTCACTGTACTTTCCTCTTCACAAGTGCCTCCCTCCTCCAACAGAAGGTCACATTGTGGCTGCGAAGTAGAGTACTGGTTGGGAGAAATGCCCGCGGTGGAGGCTGTTTCTATTTCTCTAATTTTTTTTTGTGCCTCAAGAGATTGAACAAGCTGCTCTAGTTCCTTCACAAAGTCTATTGCACCTCCTATGATCGATGCTTGATCACCCTTTTTTATCCAACAAAAAAAAATACAAGAAAGAAAGACACGAAGTTTTAGCCCACAATATATAAAACTTAGTTCTCGAGGAAAATAGTGGAAAAAGAAATAATTAAGGGGTTTTGAATTCGAAAATCTAAAATTGAATTCTTGAAAGAAATAGAAGAAAATAACGCAGCTGAGAATTTAGATAGTAATTATATGACTACCTTTTGAATATAAGATGGTGTCATGAGAGAGCGGAGAGAGTTAAGATGGTCGTTCATTAGGCGACGGCGGTTGCGTTCAACAGCAATGTGGTTCATGCGTTGGCTCTCTACTTCTTCTTTGTTCTTGGTTGCCCTTGTACGTTTTCTCTTTCTTCTTTCTCTTGTGATTATTAATGTAGAGGATTCGGAGAAATGGGTTGTCATATTAGGCACGGTTTGGGGTTGAGCCCTCCATGGAATTGAAGAGTCTGAATTGGGTTCTGCGGGCTCAGGACTTACACCTTCGAGGCAGGAATTTGAATGTGGGTTTGGGTGCTCTTTGGTTTCAGATTTGACTGGCGAGTGTAAATCAACTATGTCATGGGTGACACAACTTTCAAGCTCTAGTGGTTGAACTTGGGTATCTGTTTCAGGCATGTAAAAAGTGCTCATATTCCATGGTTTTTGGAGGTGTTGGAGTTTTAGTAGTGTCTGAAAGCTGGGTTCTTTGTAGGGAAAAAATGGCGGGGTTTCTACTGTTTGAAGCATTTGAAGAAAAGGCATTTTGTCTTCAAAACTTGGACTTGAAATGTGTGATTCTTCTTCTCCAAATATTAAGCTTTCTGTGTTGATAAATACTTGGTCTAAGCACCCCAAATCCAAGCTATGCTCCTCTAAGAACTGCAAAAGGAAAACTAAGACTCATTAAAAGAATCTTAAACAAAAGAAAGGTAACGAGGGAGGTTCTTAGTTGGGGTTTTACACCTAACCTTCTGAGGAATTATAGAGAAAAAGTAACTGTCATGGATTTGATAGGTGTTTCAGTTTCAATAGAGAAAGTGAAACAAAGGAAGAACGAAAATAGAATGTTAAAGTGGAAGAAACAGTACAGGAAACGTTAGCATTTCTAGAAAAATAATGCAATGCATTGAATGCAAGCCTTCGGACAAGTAAATGCAAGTCCATTTCTTTGATTCTAGTTAAGGTACTCAAGGAAAGAGAGGGAAGTACTAAAATGAATAGCAGTAACATACACAAGAGTTGATGGGTCCTTGGAGCCTCTCCATCGATGAGCAGTAGTAGCTAGTTGCAAGAGCGAGAGCGTTAAATTAATTTCTCTCTCTTTCTCACTTCCTCACCAACATTCCATTGTGGTGCTAACAAAACAATAGTAATAAATGTAACCCCCAAGAAGCAGAGGAGACCCCATGTACACCACCACAAAAATTAATATATTCCTTTGTGTTCTGCAGCTGGTGATCCTCTTATATAGAATAATAACATTAAATGCTTTGAAGAACTAACTCTACAGGAAGAGATAGAGAGAGAGAGAGAGAGAGAGAGAGAGAGAGAGAGAGAGTAACTAACCTAGCTAGTAGTAGTATTAGTAATTAGAAATGGAGCCCAAGAAGGATAGATGGGTAAAACTTAAAAATCAAACGAAGGGTTAGAGAGAGAGAGAGAGAGAGCCACCCAAGTTAGCTAGAAAGATGTAAATTATAGTAGTGAGTGAAAAGAGTTGAGAGTTGGTGAGGGTTTAGCAGGTAGATAGAGAGAAGAAGGGAATGGAGATCAGTTGTCTGGTTTGAAAGGTCCCAATGGCATTATTGGAGGTGGCAGTTTTGTCCAGCAGCGGGGACAGCCAGTTGTGGGGGCTCCCCCCCCCCCCTCACTCTCCTCTTTCATGCAATTTTTTTAACACCTTTGGAAAGTCCTTCTATGGACAGTGTCACTCCGTCTGATGATGCGTCCTTAATATTAATTAACAAATTTGATACCAGGTACACACAATTTTGGTATCTCTACCCCGTCAATTAATTAACAAAAACTAAAGCATGTAGGTTAAATATTGCAGCATTTTTTATGGTTTAAATTTCTAAATTGATCCTCTTTTCTTGTATGATTTGGCTATTTTATGTCCAAATTAGTATTCAATTACATGTCTTTTTAGAAGAAAGGGTTGAAATGAAAAAAATATGATTAAAGTAAAAAAAATTGAGTAAAATAGGTGGCGGTTTTAAATTTTGTGTTAAAAATTTATTTTACCCCTCATTTTTTTAGCTATTAGGTAACTAGTTCTTTTAATTTTCAAAAATTTAATTTTGATATCAAAATTTATTTCATTTATTTTCCAGTTTTTTTTGTTAGAAAAGAAAATGAAAATTATCGGATTCTAGTGTAGAGAAAAAAAAATGTTGTTGACGACATTGTCACTATCAAAATAATTGATTTTGGTGTTAATACATTGCATTTAATGAAGAAAGTTTCACCTAAATGTTTTTTCCTTTTCTTTTCCCAGAGAAGTAGATTTGACCACGAGAATGATTCTGGGTTCGAGTTGATTTTGGTTTTCTGATATGTTTTTTGGCCTTTGGGGGGCTATAAATGAGTTTATCAACGTGCTTAAGGTTCTTTTTAGGTGTTTTGAAGGTTTAAGTGCGCGTGTTGGGATGAAAGGTTTGCACGTTTGGGCTATTTTCTTTAACGCCTAGGCCCGCGTGGCTTTTTTTTTGCTATTTTATATTTGATTTAAAAAATTTATAAAATAAATTATTGAACCCAATTGAGTTCATTAGTCGAGTCGCAAGTTTAACGAGTTAATCCATGATGTCCAAACTGTTATTTGTTTTTTTATGCTTTTTTTTCCTCAATTTTTGAAAAATATAATTTCACTATTAGTCATCGATATTTTTTTAACTCAAACCTAAAAAAATGCATTTTCAATAATTTTTTTTATTTAAGTTAAACTTATCATTATTTTTTTTTTACTTTTAAAAAATATGTTTCATATAAAAAAATTATCATATGTCTTATTGTTGTGTAATTAAATGAAAAATAATCTCTTGGATTAAAAATTTATTGAATCTGATGATATGCATTATTTTTTCCACGAGTTTGCTTGGTTAACTTGAGTTCATTTTGTTTTTTTAATTAAATTGTTTTTTATATTGGTTTTGTCAAACAACATTAAGTTGATTTAAAATTGAGCTTTCTAATTTTTTTTTCAAAATTATCACCACAAGTTTTACAGGCTAGCCTAATTTAACCCAAATGGATCAATTGTTTTTCTATCTCAATACCATTCAATTTATGGTTGAAATTTATTTTTATTTAAAAAAAACACACTATCAATTCATAAATATTTTTTTACGGTTAAATCCTTTTTATTACAACCCGCGAGACAACACGGACCAACAGGCTAATAATATCTATTTGAGCTTCTTATAGAAACATTTTCATGACCTTGTTTTTGTGATATATGTAATCGATTCATTTGTTTTTAAATGTTCAAAAACACTTAAATAAAAAACTAAAGTATATGAACTCAAATAAAAATATTGATGAAATAGAGGGGGAGAATTTATGATTATCTCCCCCAGCGCAAACAACACGTTCTCTTCCTATCGGTATTTGTTTTTCATTGAAGGATAAATATATATTACTAGCAAATCCAGGAGTTGGTGATACGGTCAGTTTAAGTTTTGTTACTTTTTTTTTATAAAAAAATTAATTGAAACTTTATTGGTATTTATAAAATTTTATTTTTTTAATATATCAAGATAATAATATAAGGATGTGTTTTTAAAAATTGTTGAGAAAAATATTTTGTTTTAATTAATATGTAAGTTGATGCAAATATAACTTCAAAGTAAAATATTTATATATGCACAGTACTAGCATAATTTTTGCAGCTGTTCATATATATAATACAATGCAAATGGGAGTTCAATTGTCAGAGAGTAATTTTTAGGATGATAGTTTAAATTATTAGACTAAAATAATTGTTTAATATCAAGTTACAATTATAACTGCTTTGTTATTATTATTTTGCAAGAATTTAGCAAGTTTCCATGTCTCTAATTTTTTAACCATTTTATGTAACATCATAAGTAAAATACAATAAAAAATAATTAACCTATGAGATAGAGAGAATCTCAATTTACTAATAGCATATAATTTATTGTTAATTAAATGTTGTTGGGAAAAAAAAAATCAATATAACCGAATTCATAATTCATAAGTCCCAATTTTTTCACCTTTTTTGTGCAATTAAAATAGTATTAACCAATTAACAAAAATAAAAGATGAAGTTGAATAAACACACAACATTAAAGATTTTTACGTGGAAAATCTTGGTGTGGGGAAAATTACAGGGTCGTAGTTCACTCTAACTCTTTCACGAGTTCAAATAACAAGATTACAAAGTTATATCCTAGCTTAACTAGAGGATATAAATCAATTCATCTAATTCATCATCATAAGGATGAATTATATGAATAATAAGAAAGAAAAATGATTAGATCTCAACAATTATGTCTTATAGAGATACCCAAAGATGAAAGATTCTCAACAATAAACACCATCCAAGTTGAAGAGCTTGACGATAGGAATAACACTTCAAAATCTTGTCTTAATCAGGTAACAAATCATTGTCTGATTAAGGCATAAAAATGAACACTCTTTTTCTTTGCCCTCTCTCTTTTTGGCCAAAAGTTCTCCATCCTTCTCTCTCTTTTTTTTCACTTGTATATGATAGCTCATAATTAAAATAAATTAAAGTTGGCCTTTTATACTTAGTCACACATATTTAAGTCTTTTTAAACCTTTGCTCTTTTTTTTTCTTAGTTTATATGGATTCTGTTAAAAAAAGAAGGGACTAAACCCAGCAATTCTTCCCTTCCCGATTCATCTAGGAAGGTTCATCAAACTTGTTTGTCTTTTATATGACTTAAACTTCTCTCTCGATAAAGGCTGAATCATCATATCTGACACATTGTTATTGATGTGGATCTTTTCAACAATAAAATACTTTATCTCCATAATATCTCGAATCTATTGGTATCTAACCTCAAAGATTATTTTTTATCAAAAATGAAAAGTATGATACTCAGTAAGATTAATAACACTCTGACTATTGTAGTGCAACATAAAGTTCTCTTGTATTAAGCCAAGTTCATGTAATAACTTTTTTATTCATAACAATTTTTTACCCACTTCAGTTGGAGCAATGTATTCAGCCTTTGTAATGGATAATAAAATATATTTTTGCAACTTTGATTATAATGAAATTGATCCCCTACAAAGGTTAGTAAGTTTCCCAATAACATATGAGGAGGGGTTAATTATATATATTTCATTATTCTTTTAATTGGGAATTAAATTTTATTTATTTATTGTGGTTTTCTTTGTACAAGATTATTGTGGTCTAGGAAAAACATCTCGACATTAGATTGCTGCTCAATTTTACAATCATCTGCTTTTTCTATAATATTATTAAATAAAAAATATTTTATTATATTATTAAATAAAAATGATGCTCGGTTTTGCAAGCATATATTTTTATCATATGATTAAATAAAAATAATATTTTTTTAAAAAATAAAGCTATTAAAACTCAATAGAATTTTGTTAATTCAATAAGTCAACTTAGCTCTATCAAAATAATTTCTATATAATTTAATTTAAAATTTGAATTAGATAAAAAAATATAATCAAGAAGTTTCGGATTCAACTCATTAAATTGAGTTTAACAATACTCAGATAATCTCTCTTGATAATGGGCTTATTTTTTTACATGTTAAAAAATTTTGGTCCATCACATAGCGGCGTGGGGAATTCGATAGATAAAATCCTAATAATAGTTTATTAATATGGCTCTAAACTTGAACACTTTGTATAACCCCACCACAAGTTTGGACTGAATTTATTAAAGTTTATTTGAATTTTTGACGTTCGCATTCTGAGAGCAACTTGGTAAAAAAAAGGCAAATTTACCTGTTCTTTTTGACCTTTCGTCTTTCATCGTTGATATTTTTGAAAGATGCAGGGGGCGTTGTCATCCTAATCCCCAGGTAATTGAATTTTTTTGGATGGGTTCTGTTTGTGCGCATATTTGGCATTAATTATGTCGGGGAGGAAACCTTTTTTCTCGAAAGGGAGCATACATGGTGGAGAATAAATTAGCAATAGAGTTCCCAGAAAACTTGCCTTCAACCCATTCCCGTGGGTTTTGAGCTTCCAGTTCTAGTCATGAACTTATTAGTTGACTGATCCCAAAGAAAGAATTTCAGTAGCAGAACGAGCCGGGCAGAAGCACAGGTCCAAAGTTTGTTTCTTCAATTGGTGTCGTACTCTAGTTTTTTGCTTGGAGACTAATGGGGTTAATCCTCTTGGAACACTAATCCATTGCCTTTCTTTTAAGCAGGGTGCCATTCAAAGGGTTTTTTTTTTGTTTTTGTTTTTTTTCCTGGATTTATTCAAACAAAAAGTTTTCTCTTTAAAGAATTCATCTACTAGTAAATGTTGATTAAGAGGATGACCGAGTAATGTTATTTTGAGGTTATCTCCACCCGAATTCTAATTTCAGTTATTTGAAGGGAGAAAGGAAAATCGGAAACCTGCGACCTCAGCTTCACACTGTCCTTTAATCAGACAAGTAGATTACCTCATGATCAAGGCACCCTGTCTCACAATTTTCGGAGGATCCTAACAACAACATGCCTATAATTCATAAATGAGGGCACCATGCTTCTTCTGACTCCCAGATACTGAGAATCCCAGCTAAGACAACCTTGCATTTTAGAAAAAGGACCACCTTTAAAATTAACCTTGGGATCCCATGAAACACTCCATATCCTCTTTTCTAAACCTCAATCCTGTCCTGCCTTTCCTGTCCTGTGAGGCGTTGTTTTTTCTTTTAATGGCTTGATATGTACTTTCCTACAATCACCTCGCATGTGGCAGCTGCTTCCCCTCTCTACATCAGGGCGAGCAATCTAACACAGCTCACCATCATGACAAATTCTACGCGGCAAGATGCTAGACGCGTGTTTTAACTTACATGGAAGAGACGGATAGTCTACGAAATACACGATTTACAACGAAGACAAATTGGATCCATTGAACCTTCGCTTGAAAAAACCAAACTTCACTTGACAATGTCTACGAACCTTATCCATTCTGAACAATGATGTGGTTCCTTTTTACTCGTATAGAATTATTGTACACCTCTAGCCACACAACCAGGGTCATTCTCAAGAACTGCAGCAATTTGAACTTGTCTTGTAGCTGATTGATAAATTCTAACCCATCCAGAGACCATAGGAAAAGAAAATAACAACAACGTGTCTAGCATTAACCCATCCATCAACGTTATACCTATCGATCTTGTTCTCATCTTACAAGGTCAAGTAGCTTCTCTGCAGTAATTCCTGTTTCAGCATCTTTTTAATATCAACCGCGTCACCAGATCAGTTTACTGATAGTCGTGCCAGCATTTCACTGTAAGAAGGTCTCGAATCTTTTCACTCAATGGGATGGTACCAGCGCAGCGCCCCCACATCGTAGCATCATGTTCCCAGATGTAGTATAACAAATGAGCTGTTACCCGGAGAGATGCTTCATCTCCACCTCAATTTGGTGCTTGTGACTCTAGAAAATTATCAGTTGTAGACCCCGACTCACAGTAACAGTTGATGCATGCTATTGAATGAAGTTTTGATGATCAAGTCAAAGATATCAGGCCAAATAATCTTAGATCTTTATCTGCTGTTTCTGGTACACACGTCAGCATGGTTTTGAATTTTGTACAGCACTCAGTTACTCACGGATGTACTATGTATTCACGCAACTTGCACACAGTTTGATGATTGAGAAAACAAGAAATTCTTCTAGCCTATCTGTGTTAAAACTTAAAACTAAGGCAGTGTTTCGCATTGTCGTCGGAAAATAATTTTGAAAAAATTTATTTTTTATTTTAAATTAATATATTTTTGATATTTTCAAATTATTTTGATAGAGAAATGTTAAAAATAATTTTTAAAATATAAAAAATATTATTTTAATTTATTTTTAAATAAAAAATATTTTAAAAAGTAATTGGTAACTTTTTTTTAACACTGGCGGTAGACAAAGCAATTTCCTTTCCCAGCCCGACGAAAGTTTCTTCCTGTAGAAAGAACTAGGATTATTTCCTGCTATGCTGCAGGTCTAATAAAAAAAAATCTAGTGTAAAAAAATACTGTCCAATTCATGGAGGGCTTTTTATTATTATTATTATTAAACTCAGTAAGTCATGGTTATTTTGGTTCCGTAAAAAACCTATTTTCATCATATTTTTATATAAAATCACCTAAATAACACTTCTAGAATATTAAAAAAACCTACCAACGTAAAGAAACCAATTTGTTTTTGAAAACACTGAATTAGAGTGGTTAAGATCTTTCTTCATCAACCCTGATCTATTTTTTTAGAAAATATTAAGGTTAAAACAATCCAACAAAAATCAAAAGCATCAAGATTTTTTTAGTGGCCATAATTCATATGAACCGATATCTTTTTATCTTTCGCTGGATTCCAATAATTTTCTTTATTTTTTCTCAAATTCAAGAACCGAAAAATAAAAAAAATTAAAAAAGTATAAAAGTTAGAGGATGGAATCTATATTTCACACTTCAATCCCCCATCATTTAATATTTCGTTCAAATTGGTTAGCAAATTGGATATGGAAGGATGCAATTGAAAAATAATAAGTTCTAATAACCAAATTAGAAAAGCACAGCATTTAACTGTTAATTGCTACAGAGTATATGTTAATATTGTATGTATATGGATGTTTTTATAAACTTGTATGACATGGAGCGGTGGAAAGGATTGAAGAAACTATACATACCAAACCTACTTGTAAATTGACAATACCAGAAGCCAAACAGCGGTCATGGCCAAATCAAAGATGACAATTTCTACCTGGTACCTAAAAATCACTATGAACAGTATATGCGTTCATGTGATAGAAAAAGCATAACTCTCAGAAACATCACGCCCCAGATTCAACTAGTAAATTCCTTCACCTCTGCTAACGCTCTATCTGGATGGTTACATGACTTATATTGTATTCCCTTCTGAGATAGCTGATCACATTGTCTAGCACCATGTCTGCATTTGCTTCGGGCATGATTTTCACATGACAAGCCAAGAGAATCTTGCCCACGGTAATGGCCCATATATGCAGTTCGTGGATAGCCATCACCTCCTCGATCTCCAGCAGACCCTTTTCAATCTTTGTAGCATCTATCTCTCTTGGAGTGCTCTCCATCAGGACTTCAAGTATGTTCCGTAGCATTTTGATTGTTGTACCCAAAACTATAACAGAAAAGATTAGGGTGCAGATCAGATCAATTATCTTCCACTCAGGCTTATACCATATAATTGCACCTCCGATCATTACCCCAATACTCTGGATGGAATCCCCAAGTACATGGAGATAAGCTCCTTGTACATTTATGTTCCTTTGCTTCTTTTCATGCATGACTTCCCCTTTATCCAGCAGTGGCTCAACATGATCTTCATGAGCATGATGGTGCTCATTGTTCGAGTGGTCATGATGATTGTCAACATGTTTTGGGTGCTCCACGTGATGATGGTTATGAGTTCTAACTGTGGTTCCATGGCTGTGGCCAGTCCCATGTTTGTGATCATGGTCAGGCCCATGATCATGTCCCAACACAAGAGCCATTATGATGTTCACCAGAAGGCCAAATGCAGCAACAAGAAACATAAGGAACCCATCTACCTCACTAGTACCATGGATGAGCCTAATAATGGTTTCATACACCAAAATCCCTGCAAGCAACCAGATGAGCTGCATGGAAACCAATGCACCGAGAATCTCAATCCTAAAAAATCCATAAGATTGGCGGGGTGTGGCTTCCCAGCCAGCTGCCCATAAAGAAAACAAGGAGATAGCAAAGCCTGCAACATCTGAAAGCAAATGTGCAGCATCAGTCAAGATTGCCAGACTATTAGCTTTGATGCCACCAGCTACCTCAGCACTCATGAAGACTACACAAAGTGCCACGGATATCCAGAGCTTGCGCATTGAAGCTGAACGTTCTTTGGCATTCTTGGAGTTATTTCCAGTATCTGAAAATCCACAAGGTGCTTCCCCGCATCCCTTGCTTCCTCCACTCATCTCTCCATCAAGAATATCCACGCTTATTTCAACTGGATGCCCATGCTGAGGATTTTGTGCTTCCATCTGAAAGTTCACAGCAACATCACGAATACCATATGAACTTTAACAGAACATGCCTCAGTATAAAGTTGCACGGTGTATTCTGTAATTGAAACATGGAAGAGTCCATATACTGTCCTAAACATTAGCAGTAAATACACCATAGCTTGTTAGAACGAGGAATTTTGGTCCTTGTTAGTACGGGCAGATATATTGATTAAAATATTTGTATAGTACGCTCATTATCATCATTGAAGCCTTCAGTTTATTTTAGTGAATGTTAGAAATGTTAAAAAAAATAACTTCACAGTAGAAAGAAGCACTACAAAAAGATATTGAAAATGAAAGAACTGAAAGATGAACATTTCATAACTCCAACCAAACCAATGTTCAACATTCAACAAGTCAAGCCAAAACCTATAAAGAATGACATGAACTGTTAAAAGTAATATTGTAATTCCTGAACGTACAGTGTCCCACATGGTCTTAACATAGCCAGCCCAAACCAGTAAAAATCAAGACATTCAGGGTGTCAGAAGGCCACTAACTTCAATTCAGAATTTGAGACGGACTTAGAAAGTTAAGTTCACAATGTGATGATCACTAGCTAAACCTGCCAACAGCAGAACATTCCCTGCCCGCAATCTAAGCTGTTTGATACAAAAGACACCACAACCTGCTCAACGACAATTAAAAATATAAACAAGTTTCAATTTTTTTTAATGCTCGTTCAAAATCCATGAAAGACGGTAATCAGGAATTAGCAATTTAAGTTCACAAGCGAAGCACCTAAAATTAACAGGGAAAAATTTACCGCGCATTTAACATCTCTAATGGAAGATTAGGAGAAAAAAGAAAACCGCAGAGTAAAGAATGGAGATCCAAGGACCCAAGCCATAAAGGAGATGAGCTAATAAGTTATCTTTCAAGGCACTCGAACTTTATTAGTCACAGGAAGCCAGCAATGCAACGAAGAGCCTAATAATTGAAGGAAAAATTTATCACCCAACACACTAAGGAGCATCGCTTAACAACCGGAGAATCAGAGTGAATCTTACTATAAGAAGCAATACAAACCCATATTATACAAAATTTAATACAGATCTCAATCTCCTAGAAAGGCTTTTCGATTGAATCGTTAGGAAAAGGATCTAGTGCAATCAGATCCATGCTAAATCAAAACCAAACCAAAAACCAGCATATACACCAAATTTATTGGTCTTGAAAAGTGAGAACTGCCCAACAGGGAAACAAGAACAATTAAGATAAGTAACAAAACACGACTGACTGGCTGAATCTTTCTAAACTAAATCGTCAAAAGATACTAATTATACACAAACTTAAACCCACAAGTCCAGAGATTATACTTAATGAAAAAGAAAGAAGGAAAAGAATACAGCAGCAAGCAATTAGCAAATACATCAATGCCATCCAACCTATATAGTTATGAAATTGACATTTTAACATAAACAGATGAATTGAATTCATAGAAGAGGTGTAACAAGCAAGGAAAAAACATACCTTCAATCAATAAAAAACAACGGGTCTTTTTCTTGAATCTTTCTTGCTTCTACCATCAAATAAGCCTCTCAATCAATTCACATGCGTATATGTCCTTGCCTATTTATGACCTCCTCCTCCCTTCCATCCAGCATGTCGGGAATGCGAAGTGGGAACCCATCTTGTGTCCAACTTCCAATTCTTTTTTTATAGTACTACATTGCCCCTTCCAGATACATCCTTCTAGATTCCACTCCACCCCAGCAGGATTTTATTTTTTATTCCTTAGTTACAAATTTAAAAACATTATTTTATATATTTTTCAATTGAAAAATACCATTAATTATAATAAAAAAATACAACATCATCTAAGTCAATTCTAACAAGTCAATACTTTGTTCCGAGTTGATAAGTTTTATTTATTATTATTATTATTATTAAAATCATATTTTAGAAGTTAAATATTAAATATCCAGGTTAGCAATAAATGCATGGCTTGAATTTTGAACCGCATCCGCCTCGAATAAGGTTTTTATAACCATGTATGTATGTTTAGATGGGAGGTAATTTATGTTTTTTTAATTTTTAAAGATATAATTTGTGCTTAAAAAATACTGTATCTTTAAAAAAAACCACCACACCCAGCCATGGTGGATGCTTCATAATGTAGTGCATATTAGAATTAGAATCTGAGCGATGCTAGTTTTAACTAATGTATATTTGGACTTTACTCTATCAAAAATAACAACGTATGCATTAAATAAATGAATTTTATTACTGAATCCTATACAAAATCTTATTGTTTGAAACTTTTAAATGAATGTTAACAGTCTCTTCCAAAAAAAAAACTTTATATCTATGATCATTATATTCAAATTTAATTTTTAATTTATAATATCCAATAAAAAATTAATAATTACATGAATTAATTCTGATTATTATTGTAATTAACTTTTTAAATCCACTATAAGGTGAAGAAATAGTTTAAGATAAGTTTTTCATATTTAAAAGTAGGTCCTCCCAAATGTTCATGTAATCTAATTTTAATTAACTTTTTATATTTTCATGATTAAACACTTTATGCCCCCCGCCCTCCGAATGTGCTAATGGATATAGAAAAATCTTGGAGAGCAGGGATTTAGTTATGAAGTTTAGTTGAAAAGGAAAGGAAAGAGTTGACTTGCAGTTGAGATATTATTACACGAAATGTAGAAAGAAAAGATCTACTTTTCAAGAAGAAAGAGAGAGAAAGGATTCGATGACTTGAAAAGGCAGAGAGATGAATGAGTTTTCGAGCCCAAAGCGGAATAGGCCGAGCACACTAAAGCCTCGATTTTGAGGTTCTGGACAATGTTTCATCTAAGCCCGTGGTTTGGGTCCACAACAAGCCCATTGGCATTTTCATATCGTCGTTGCTAGAGAGATTGAAATGGATGGACAGCACAGGTGACCAATCGCCATGTCCGTACGCCTGCAGGCCTACCTTGATGTTCTTATTTCTATCCATTCATCACAGACATTTAGTTGCGCACGTAAATGCAACTCTCCTCTTTCTTGATGTTTTCCCCTTAAATTCAAAAATCTTTAAAGACAACTTGATCTCGATTCACAGCTCAGTCATGGTTCTCCCCTCCAATATTCCATGAATGTATTCACTATTTGCCCAGACAACTAGCTGTATGTTTATCGTAGTGTTTTGGGATTTGAGAAGCCGTGGAGATGCTGCCTGACTGGTAGGGATGATCCCAATGTAACTAGGGAGCTACTCAAATTATAAATGCAGAATACTTTACGATTCTTAATTCAAAGGCTGACAAATGGGCGTCTGATCCCTCTTTTCTTCCCCTTCCCAACCTTTTTCTTTTTGAATCTTCTCTTTTTCTTTTTGAATCTTTACAGCAGCCCACTTGCTGCAAGCTCTTAATTTGAGGGAGACAGCCTCCACTTTTGAATGGGTCTATTACATTGGCGGGATCTAAAGAAGATTGGTGATTGATTTACAAGCTGATCCCCAACGCTTCTGCATAATTACTCGATAACGCATATGAATTTCAACCTGTTTTCTATTAAAATTTATTTATTTTTTTAAAATTATTTTTTCAAGTTATTTTAATGTACTTGTTAAATAACGGGTAAAAAATAATTTCGCAGCTAAATTGTCAAAGCTATGAATCTGATACCAGTTCATCAATATCATTTAAAGAATCAAGGTTTCAGTAAGTAAAAGATCTATAATTGAGACTTGAGAGATGCGATGCCCTATACGAGGGGGTGTCATATCCCACTGTATATTAATATTCGCTGTCAACTAGTCATAAATGTTAAGAAAAAAAAATACAAATTCGTGGAGTAAAAAACAAACTAAACTAAGATCTCTAGGGCACGCACCTGGCTAGCAATATACAGTGTACAAAAAAAAAAGGCACAGAAACAAGTTCTTCTTTAACTTGTCGGTGAAAATATTTCGTCTCACTTTTGAAGGAAAGCACATTTAGTCAAAAGAGTGAGGCATCCTTCGCGTCTTTTATCACACTGGAGTATTCAGTGATAACGCCGTACTCTGGACCACTGAAAGGGAAGTATTTTTTCTTGGACAGGTATCGATCGTATTTTAAAGTTTTTTTTTTAAATATATTAAAATAATATATATTTTTTATTTTTTAAAATTTAAATTCCACACTGACATAAAAATCAGCTTATCCGATGACTGTATATAATCTGAACTGAAATCAATCCATTTATATACATATTTATAAGTTTAAATTAAGGAGCACAGCAAAATCAGATTGGCATGATTTATTGATTTTGCTACCCAGTTTCCTGGTGCCATCAGTGGTTAGACCATGCACGGCCTCATCACAGATATTCCACAGTTTTCTGTTGTCCGGTGAGAGCCCTACTGGCTTTGCATCCCCAGTCTTCGCTCATGTCATAAACTCAAGTACTATATATATGTCCATTTTTGGAAGAAACTAGTTCAAATTAATTTACCTCTACAAGTTTCAGATATATTCACTTGTTTCCCTACCTTCAATCTACTATCATATCATAAATCGTAATATCCTATCCCTCCTCTGATTAGTCACTTCTTGAACAAAATATATTCCCTCAGGACCAACGAAGGAAAGAAGCTTTTCTTATCCACATTTTGACTTGTTCCATATTCCGTTCGAGGCTTCGACACACACACACACGCACGCACGCGTGTTATATCCGAATGCTCTTGTGCTAGTTATCAAATCCAATTAAAGCGGGTCAAAGTAAAGATTAATTATCATGGTTTATTTAATCTGCTGTGCTGAGAGTTGACACCATTAATGGACAAATGGCTTCTCAGTTTGGACACATATATCAGATACTTTAGATGGTAAAGACAAATGGTGCGTGTTTGGCTGCATGGAGAGCCATGCGTCTCGTTTGTTTTCACGCCTAGTGTGGCGTACGTGATCAAGTTGAAATTAAGCAAAATCCTTGTAAAATATAATAATAATTATAATAAAAACCAGAACGAAAATTGACAAGGAACAAACACATCAATGCATATATAGCCCTTGTCGGCGTAAGCAATGAGTTCCAGAGAAGGAAAAAAGGGAAAAAAATCATTTTTGTTGTTGATGATCGTCATGATCTAACCATATATAAGCCAAGGCATGGAGACAGTACTGGACTAGAACATGACATTCTCTGAGGCTGGACTTTGATCTGCCATTCATATTACAAGTTAAAACTTCAAAGGAAAGTAAAAAGGGAAAAGAAAAAAAGAAATAACTCTTAAACCCACATAAAGAAGGAAAAGAACCAGAAGCTAGCTAGCTCATGGCCTTACACAGGCTTCACACCTATATAATTAACTTCATATGTCAACTTTACACTGTGGAGACCCAAGCAAAGGCACGGGCCCTACAAAACCCTTCTTCAAACCCACCACGATATCACACTTCACATAAACTCCATATCTCCCAGTCTTTATGCCCCCAGCCTTCCACCTCAACCTGCCCAGCAACACCACCCTCAACGCCACAACCCCATATGCCTCATCCATCACCAACCCATCTGAAACTTCCACTGACACCGGAACCCCTGCCCCCACAAGCACCGGAGACATGACCACTGTGCTCCTTTTCTCTTGATAAAGTGAAGGCAATAACAGTGGGGGAGTTATCGCTTGGTTCCTGTATGATACATAAGCAGTGAGTTTATCATACATGATCGAGACCCTCCTGTTGGGGTTTCTAGTGAAAATAGTGAACTGCATGGAGGTTGAAATGAAAGGTGGGGATGTGGTGTTAAGGTCGTATACAGCAGCCCCAACTACAGTGAACCGGGGCTTGTGGGGCCTGTAAATTAACCAGACTATGAGAACTGCAAGACCTGCTAAGAGAAGGAAGGTGGTGATGAATGTGAAGAGAGCATGGCGTGGGTTTTTATGACCAGCGCCTTTCTCTTTCGTTCCGAGTAGGTGTGGGTTGTTTTCTTTTCGTTGGTGCTCTTTTGCCATGAGAAATGCGATTTTATAATATTTAGGGTAGTGTTCAAGTATATATAGAAAATACAGAGAGAGGAGGGAATTAAGGAGAGCGTGGGTGGTGAAGACGACGAGTGAATGTGTGTGTGTGTGTATATATATATATATAAGATACAAAGAAGAAGTCCGAAGGAGAAGAATGTACGTACGTGACAAATGGAACAAAAATTGAAGAGGAAAGAAAGGGATCGAGTTGGGTCACTTGAAACTAAAGTGATCTTTTTTTCTACTTTAATATATTAGGTTCTCTTGTTTTTCTATTTTTCTTACAAGTACATGTCATAAAAATAATTGAAATGTTATTTTTTGTTTCTTTGAATTGCTTTACAGAGTTTTGATTTGAAAAAAACATGTTTTCATATAAAAAAAAATGAAGATCGAAAACAGAGTCTTGACTAAAGAAGCATGTTTAATTTTTTCTACTGAATTTAAATTATTTTAATTCTTACAATTATTTAAGCTTTTTTTATGCTGTCAATAGAAAATAATTTGTTCATAAAAAACTCATACAAAAAGAAATCTTGGATGAAGGAATGTATTTTTTTAATCTAGAATCTTGATTGCTTGAGTTTTTTAAAAATATTTATTTTAATAACCTTGAGATTAAATAAAAGCAACTCTTTAAAACGGAGACGCGGCATTATGCGGGAAAGAACACTGGTAGATATCTAGTAGTGCCCCATCTCAACAAAATCACCAACGTAACATAAACCAAGAGGTGAAGATAGCGAGCATCTCCCCTCCCAATCTTTTCCATGGATGAAGCCAATTTCCAAATCGGGATACAACTCCAGTACTCCTCTCTGATGATTCTTTTCGTTTCATTAGCAACAATATCCGGGCCCCCTCTTTAGACTTATCATGGTTTATTGGTAAATGTTTTTAATTCTCTGTTATTTCTTAAGAAAATATAAATAAACTCATATTCTGTGATTAATATGAAAGACACCTAGAATTATACTGAAATCAGATTTCTACGGATCTGGGTCAGCCTAAACACTTCCAGTGCATCATTTCCTTTCGAGCACCACTGATAAATCTTCACGTCATCTCCCCTCCAAAACTTTATGCAGAAGTAGCAGGTTTTCCAAGATTCTTCCCCGTTGCACACTTGCTACATGAAACAAGGCAAATTATAGGAAACACATACAGCCTCCCTGGCCATTTCTGCACTAAGCGCACGGTACACGCATCCATTTTAATTAATATAGGAAAAAAAACACAAGGGAAATCTTCTATAACTTTTGTCACCAAACCATTATGATTTGGGCACCGGGCCCCAAAATAAAACGAGAGATTAAGAACAGGAACTCTGGTCTATCCGCAAACCCTAGAAAAGCAGGAGCACTAATGATGACAGTTCCTTCACCGACATATGGATAAGTATTGTCTGCATGAAAAAAAAAAAATAGGTGGCTAAGTTCTACCTTTTCTACGTGCTTCCTCTTTTCATGGCTAATGCCTCGTCAGATATCCAACATCCAACAGACCAAGTCCCTGTATTATGAGGGCTCGGGTCCATGCTTACACGTCATTACTTGCCTCTTTTTTTTCTTTTTTTCCTACTTGGCACGTGAAGCATCTGATATCTTTCTCCTCTCCCTCGCAAAAATATCTACACACGAAGGCAATTGCAGCCATTCATGATATCATCCCCCCTAGAAAACCAAGTGACTATTTGCATCCTTCCCTGCCACGATCCATTGATGACTCTTAATTCAGGAATTTTCCCGGGAGTATTTAAATTGCTCAACTGTGACACGTGCATCCATAAGTTACTGTCGTTGATAACAGAGCAGTCAAGATAGCCTAATGCCCCAATCAGATAAAACCCAAAACGGCAAGATTACTGAGCCAAATAAAACGATAAAGAATAGCAATAGCATCCACTTTCTCCTCTAATTGATTGATCAACCGAAGTTTATCTACAAATCTCCCCAGGAATTCAAACATATTTTATAGAAGAGCAACAGAAAGCAAGGTTGATGAGTACATAAATTTTCGACAGACAATGTGGAAGCTGCTCAGCAATCATATGATACAATACTGGCATAGCTAACTTAATAAACAAGCCCATTTTTATACTATCAACGCAAATTATCACGCTATTAAAGCTCTCTAACTACTATGAGTCAGTCATCTACTGAGCAAGCAAACCAAATAACCAGAGTAGAAGAGGATTCAGATAGCCTTACCCCATAATTACAAGTCTACCCTTTCAATAGACCCAAAAATTACAGTTAGAACCAACCACACTGTCATTAGACCCAAAGGCAAAGAAGCTTGCAAACACATTCTTATCTCTCACCATGGTCATGCCATAATTTCCAAAAGTTCAAGGCACATGATAGCAATAAACAGGCGTGTGATGATGAATTTCATGGTCAGCCATTAGCAATTGGGGAATCATTTTGCACTTGACGAACAAACTGTCCTTTCACCCGAGGACGTTGCTCTGCCAGTCTTTTCCGGCTTTGGTATCGAACCTGCAGGTCAAAGAAAGTACATGTTTAAGAATTGCAGACAATAGCATACATGTCTCGGTACGTGATTTTGCTATCCTCACCACAGGCAATAACATATCATTCTTAGCAGCTGAATGCTAAGATTTCCTGTCTCTGTCCATATGATATATGTGCTACAGTTCACTTGAAATTGAAATTCCCAAGCTAGTTCAAATTACTCATGGCAACATATGTAAATCAGTAATTGGAAGGATTGACGAAAGGATGACAATTTAAAGTAATGATCATGATAAGATACGACAGCTATATGACACGGGTCCAGAGCAGCTGTTGATGGAATCACCTCGATGCACATGAGCACAATATCTGCCTATGCAATAAGTAAGCACATACCTTTTTCTCATAGCATCGATCTTTCCGCTTCAGTCGGAACTTTGTTAGAGCAGCTTCTCTTTGGCTGGAGCGAAGGGAATCTATCCCTCTAAAACCATCACGATTGAAGTTGTCCCCATCATTCAAATTCTCTTGAGCCATGGCCTTCTCTTTGGCATTTCCATCATCTCTACTGCCAAAGCTTTCATATGCACTGCTCTTATTATGAATGACAGCATCATTACATAAACCTCCAGTACTCTGACCAGCAGCAGGTGAGTCATGTCTCACTTCATTGTTCTGCTGATGATCATTTTGGTCAACAGAGTTGTAAGTAGTTTCATCAGAACACCTGTGATTTTTCTCAGAATCATGAATATCAGGATTTGAATGAATTGAGGTACTAAGAGGATATGGAGACTGTTGCCACCCAGCAAGTTTGGGACTCCATGCTGCACTTGATTGAGTATAATATAGAGGGGAGAAATCACGACCGTATTCGGTAGATATATTGTCGAGCATTCCCCTTCGAACAGGAATCAATCCATGTCGAGGGCTTGGATATGCTAATTCAGCCTTCCCAGATTGGCCAATGATTGGAATGGTCATATCTTGATTCCCACTCAAAGTGGCACCATGTCTCTGAGAAATAGAATTAATGTTTTGATCATGTTGATTGGATGACAGCTCAGGAGACTTGCTGGCTTCTTCCTTGGAATCAGAACCATTACTGGCAGATGCTGGAAAAGGAGGCTGCAATGTCTTGCTATTGTACCTGCATAGAGAACCTATGAGTTAATCGAAGTAGCATTACACGTGTGATCTTTTTAGAGTTAAAAAAATTAACTCGCATTAAAATTATGCAATCAGGGGCCGAATACCACTGTTTTTTCGCATCTTTTTTTTTAAGAGACGAACATTAGACTTTAGCTCAAGACTTCATCTCTCTTGCTTTGCAAGAAAACCAAAGAAGCTACAAGCCCATTGGTTAAAACAGAAAACACATTGGAAAAAAATTGTAAAACACAGCTCTTGTTCTTTAACAGATCAATTAAAGTAGTAAATAAAATTATGTAATTTTGAACCTTTGATTCAACATTTGAGGAGCACTCCTTTTAATCTAATGTCAATATTGACCTATGAAAATCAGAACCACCTATACCATCACGTCCACTGTCCCAGCACCCCTGCTTCTTCCTTCATCAATACATCCATGCCTAATATCCAATTTCATGAAGAAAGATAGACACGCTTTCATGATTTTAAACTGAAGTTTGAGACGGAAAACAATATGCTGGCGACAAGTTATATCTAATTTTCAGCATTCCAAGTTTACCTGTAAGATTATGGGCTACAAAAACTTACCATGAGAAGGCTGAGGCATGGGAATGGTTCAGTGCATGTCTTTCATCCACCCCCTGGTTCTTTGAGCTACTGGGATACAATCTTTTGAGAGAGAGTTCAAGTTGTGGAGCAAATTCGAACTTGTTTGTGCCATAATGTAAACTAGAGTGTACATATGTGGTCTTTGGACCATTATTTAAGGTACCAATCAAGTCAATGGCTCCACTTGAGGATTCAAAAGGAACATCATCGCAGCCAAAGGAGCTATTAGCAAGCCCCCTGTCATTTTCTGGTCTCGAATTTTCATCTTGAATCGCTGACTTGGCACAAGCATGCTCTTCTAGCAGTCTCAAAGAAGTTGGATTATAAGCTCCACTGCACGGTTCTCCATCTGACTCCATTCGGTTCAACCTTTCTGGTACATATACGGTGTCAGATGTCCATTTGTTAAGTATTATTGAGCAAAGAGAGCACAGTTTTCAAGCAGTTGTAATAAACGATAAGTAAAACATTGCAACAGAAACGTGAGAAATACCTCCAGTCTTGTTCTCAGGAGTTACAGGGCTTTTATCTGATTTGGCACACTCTTCGAACTCCTCTCTATCTGTGTTGCTCAGATTTGAAGCACTCCTATACTTCATCTGTGAAAGTCCCTGCATATTTTGCATGTGAGCACTCTCAGCTTCCAAGCAAGGGGTCGTACAAGAGCTCTGCACAGGAGGTGGCAAAACATGCAATTTCTATGTGATATTTCATGAAGCCAACCTAATCTGGAAAGAGAAATTTTCCTCACTCTACAAGTGGCCTACATGATTTTTGTCATGGATCCTGCATATACCTGTATCTTACTGCTTTACAAGGATTGTGCAACTGATGAACCAAAAGAATTGGGGAACAAAGAGGAAAATAAAATTGATTCTCACCAGATTATTTGGAAATACATTTGGGAAATTGGCAGACATCACATCACAAGAATAAATTCGAAGGCACAGATTTTATAGCCCTACAAGAAAGACATCGAAGTGATCTAATACTCACTTGGGCATCACACCCTTTCTCGCTGAAGTCCTTATTTTTCTGCGAAGACATCACAGAGTCACTCGAACCATTGCTTGCAGCGTTGTTTTCAGATGAGGCCTCCACTTTATGCGAGTTTTGAGGGATTTGTCCAGCACTTAGCTGATAAAGAATTAAATTAAAAGACTTCCATTAGTAGTATGCTCTTGAACCAAAAAGAACAAAACAAACCAAGAGAATGAAAAGGATGAGCTTGAAGGTAAAACATACAGTTTGCCTCCTCCAAACATGCTGCCACAAGTTCCTCAATTCATTCTTCCTAACAGGCTTAATGAGAAAGTCAGCTGCTCCTTTTAACATGCACTTCAGAACCATGCTAATTGAATCTTGTGAAGACATCACTGTATGTTTACGATGCAAAGAAATCCTAACATGTTAAGCACTACGTCAAACAAAAAATCAAGGTAGTAAAGTTAACAAAAACATGATTTTGACATACTTATGACAGGAATGTTTTTGCAAACAGCATGCTCCGTGACCAAAGTAAGAAGTGCATATCCTGATATTAAAGGCAGCTCCACTTCAGTTAATATGAGATCTATGTTATGAGGTCCACCCTTCAAAGTCTCCCATGCCATTAATCCATCAGGAACAGCAGCAACTACTCAGAGAGAAGAAAAGAAAGCGTACATTTTCAGTCGAAGTAAATGATACAAAAAATTGAACTTATAATATATTTTTTTTAAGTTTCAAATAATACTCGCAGATTAAGAATAATGCCCAATTACATCGTATAGGTAACAGAGGAAGCGGCAAAGGGGAATCAACAAGTTACAGAGCAAAAACAGTAATGCGTCCAGAAACTCAGAATAGATATATCCATTCAGATTACAGAGCATGACATATATTTTTCCATCAAGAGCAGCAAAAACAGTAATGCTGACTTATTCAACCAAGAACGATGCGTAGATGTATAATTGATATATTTAAGACACAAATTCCAACTCCCTCACAAAACAGAAACGCAAATTCTTTTTCTTTCTTCTTTTTTTAAAGGATTAACCATAAAAATCAGCAAAAACAAGTCCAGATGATAGTGCAGCCACGAGAGATTGACAAATTTATATCACCAAAAAAATCAACTTGTAGTCTACTTAACAAAAATAAGATGATCAAGAAGAAAAAAAGAAATGAGAATTGAATCCGGGTTAAGGAAAAAATAAAAAATGATACAACTAAAGTCAACGAAGAGGGAAAAAATGAGGAAATCAACCACCTCTGTAACTGCATTTTCGGAGAAGAGCAGCAATAATCTGACGAGTAGAATCATCAGCTTCAACCAAAAGAACGCTGAGCACCATCCTTGGCAGAAACTTTTCCCATCGAACCACCTCCGATGATCCACTATCCTTCTTCTCTGTCTCTAACTCCACCGCCATCCCCTCCACCTCTTCACTGCTGCTACTCACCACCACCTCACCCATTCTCAAGCACGCTATTACTCGCAGAGAAAACAAAATCTGAACTTAAAAATCCACACAACAAACAAACCCTAATTTCTGCAGAAAATTCAAAATGAAAACAGTAGCCCGTAGTCGTAGTAGTAGCAGAAAGGAAAAGAGAGGAGACAGTGTGCTAAAACGAAATTAACCTCATAATAAACGAGATAGTAAAAACCGCCTCTTGATTTCCAACTTTCACTCACAGCCGCGAAAACCGCGAAAAATATCTTCTTCACCCGGAGGATTTTCTTTTCCTTTTATTTCGATTGTGTGTTTTGGTTTAGTTTTTTGATTGAGGAGATCTGAGGGTCAATCAAAAGGTACGCTGCCGTTGGCTTGTGGTTGGTCTAGCTGACGTGTCATAATATGGGCCACTGTTTTTTATTTTTCTGGTAGGGACGGTACACTTATGATGGTATCTGGTGGGGTCCATGACTGAACACGTGTTGCGTAGTTATGGGATTGTTGGAAGAGGATTTTCTTAGTGGGGTTACCACGTTGGCCTAGTGAATCACATTTGAGATCTCATGGTGGAGAGATCGACACGTGGAAACTTCAAGAGAATCCTCTTTGTGGCTTTCAACTTAAGTTAGTGGTGACTTTTAATTTTAAATTTTTTTTTTCTCTACATGTGCCTTATCTGTTTATTTTTGACTAAAAATATCTCATGGTTGATGATGTGAATACTAGGTTCCGCTGAATTACCACCACCACCCATTGTTTTTAAGAAATTTTATTTTAATTTATTAGAACTGTATTAAAATTCTTTTTCATCTTTTGAAAATATTTAAAAAAGGTACTGGTTATGGAGTATTTTAGCTCTTTTAGTGCATGATAAATTTGTGATAATTGATTTGCAGATATGGGGTTCATTTTTCTTATGAAAAAAACATTTTCTAGCATAATGATGATATCCCTGCTTCAAAACAAGCTCTTTGCTTGTATTTTTCTTGATTTAATTTCTAAAATAAATTATTAAATTATTTATTTCGGACATAAGCTCGCTATTTCTTCCATGTCTACCATTTTGATTCTAAGTAAATATAGTTCAACTAATAGTTTTATAGAATAAATAGTTAATTGCATTAAGGTGCCGTTTAGAATTATATTTCGAACAGGTGTTTTTAGATTTTTTAATTTTTTTTTTGTTTAAAACTATTTTTTATATATATTTTT
Source organism: Populus deltoides (assembly GCA_015852605.2). Taxonomy (NCBI): domain Eukaryota; kingdom Viridiplantae; phylum Streptophyta; class Magnoliopsida; order Malpighiales; family Salicaceae; genus Populus; species Populus deltoides. The sequence goes on along the minus strand of CM027583.2, from coordinate 7,810,188 downwards.
ATTATTATTTTAATGTGTTGATATTATAAATAATTTTTTAAAAAATAAAAAAAATATTATTCTAATGTATTTACAAAAATAAAAACACTTTAAAAAACACATTTCTTAACATCCACTAAAATTAAGAGTGTGTTTAGGATTATGGTAGTGATTGTAGTTTAAAGTGTTTTTCGTTTAGAAATGCACTAAAATAAAAAATTTTTCATTTTAAAAAAATTATTTTTGATACTAACATATCAAAACGATCTAAAAATATAAAAATTAATAATTTTAAATTAAAAAAATTCAAAATTAAAAAAATGATATGCAACTAATTTCAAAGAGACCCTAAGACCGTGTTTGAAAACATGGTTGAAACTGCGTTTCTAAAAATTTATTTTTTTATTAAAATTTTTTTTATGTATTTTAAACTTTTTTTGGTATATTGATATTAAAAAAATAAAAAATATTATATTAATATATTTTTAAATAAAAAATATTTAAAATTACAACCGTTAAAAGAATACGCTACTATAGATATAGGACAGGTTACTGTATTTGTTGTTGTGCTCGCCCTCTGAGCATGACCAAGAGGACTCGATTCATCGTCATCGACTCAGAAAATAAATCTCAGCAAAGGAAAGGACTCCGCAAACTGGACCCATAAGAGAAAAATACTTTAAGCGATAAAATATGAAAAACTTTTATGGGCCCATGTGATGGTTTTCCGGTACTGCAAAGATAGAGATAAATACAGTGCAGTTGGATCAAGTCAAGCCCATGGGAAGGAAAATTTAAGGTCCAGTTCCAAATTAAACGGGCCTCAAATTTTCACAACCGAAATTTCACTCATTTTTAAATAATAATAATAATAATAATAGTAATAATATAGATTGGATATGCTAATTACTTAATCAAAATCTCCAAATAGATTCTCCTGACATTCCAAGACAATGAAGGTGATTTAAAAAAAATATATATTATTTAGAAAAAATTAATAATTATTTTAGATGATAATCTTAGAGTTTAAATCTAAAAAAAAATAGCATATCTTCTTAACTATCAAATCATCCTCTTAAAATTTTCTTGTCCAATCACTATTACATAATAATATATGGTTATTAAAATTCTAGTTTCACTGGACATTTAATTATGACATTAAACTTATTTAGTATTTTTATTGTGGAAAGAAAGATTAAGCCTGCTTGTGAGATCAATATTGTAGTATTTTAAAAAATAGCTCTGACCCTTCCTTTACACGGGATTAGTATTTCTTTATTTATTTTTAAATTACCATATAATCCAATTCCATATTACATGTAGCAAAGTTTTAATTGAAGACGAGGTAAAAATAAAAAGAGGTTAAGATAAATTATAAATTATTGTATATAAAAAATGAGACTATTTTCCATCTACCAATACATATTACCTAGTGATGAGGTCCAATTGTATCTCATGAACTTATAGGTCGAGCTGGTATATGAGATATTTGATTAATCTCATGATTCTATAAATCTGAATCATTCTTTATTGATGAGATTTGCTTGTGGATCATGTTTAATACTTACAAAAGCTCCCTTATATATAAATATATATATAAACTCTTTGATGATTAAATTAGTATTATTAAAGAGAAAAAAGTAGTCATAATTTAGAAGAAACACATAAAATAGATATGTTATTTTTTTGTAAATTACCATATAATCCAATTCCATATTACATGTAACAAAATTTTAATTGAAGACAAGGTAAAATAAAAGGAGGTTAAGATAAATTACAAATTATTGTACGTAAAAAATGAGACTATTTTCCATCAACTAATAAATATTACCTAGTGATGAGGTCCAAGTTTATCTCATGAACTTGTGGGTCAAGCTGGTATATGAGATATTTGATTAATCTCATAGTTCTAGAAATCTGATTCATTCTTTATTGACGAGGCTTGCTGGTGGATCATGTTTAATACTTACAAAAGGCTCCTTTATATATATATATATGAAAACTCTCTGATTAAATCAATATTATTTAAGAGAAAAAAATAGTTATAATTTAGAAGAAACACATAAAATAGATATGTTATTTTTTTGTGGAGGAAAAATTGAACCCTTCTTTTAAAAGACACTCCTGTCTTTTTATATCCCCTAGTACCCTTTGTTGAAGATAAAAGTTAAAGAATCAACAAAATATCCTTGACTTATTAGGATAAAATATTCTTAACTCGTCATAATAAAATATTCATAATATGAAAAGAGCACGAGTTCAATACTTGGCTAATCACAAAAATAATGAGTCTGACAGCTCACCATTTCTATATATTTTTAAACTCAACATTTGACAATACTAGAAATAATAAGTTATTACACTTTCATTAATCACTCTTTTAAAGGACAAATCCAAAGAAAAACAACAATGCCGATCCATCACTAGGCATAGACATAAACCCTCATTTCCTGATTTGTTTTTCTTGCAATGGGTTTGAACCTTCTATTATCTCTATCTTTCGGGGAAAAAGAAAGAAGTAATGATATATAATAATAAATTTCTAATGTCCCGGGTTTACTGGGCTTGAAACTGAGTCAATGGGCTATTAGCCCATTCATTTTACCAAGCTTCTGGTCCTGTTGTGATCTTCCATTTTTTCTTATCAATTCTAAAGACTCCTAAAACTTTCCCTGAAGTGACAGGTAGCCCACCAAAACCTAAACATCCTCGCACAGTATATTTAAGCCGTCAGTCGTCATCCTCGACTGGAATTCAGTTGTCGAGACGAACAAAATTCACACTGTATATTTCATTGCCTAATTAGTTCGAATCTATATTTGTAGACAGAAAGACGGATTCGACTTGGATGGCTCCTGCCGATGACTCCAGATCAGAGTCCTTGTTTAATGGGTAATGAATCTGTGTGCTTATCCTCGGTGCTTCTCAACATGCATAAACCATTCCTGGTTACCTGCAGAATTTTATTGTTAACGACTCCTCCTCGTACTCGTACTGTCCCAATCCTGCCAAAACCTCAATCACTCTTCTTTTACTCCTCATCACCCCACCATCACCAACAACACAAACGAGAACTAGAACCTTCCGATTCCCATTCAAATGCCAACACCAAATCCCTAATTGGGTCACCATCTCGAGTCCAAAAACTCATAGCTTCCCAATCAGATCCTCTCTTAGCCAAAGAAATCTTCGACTACGCTTCTCGCCAACCCAATTTCCAACACTCTTACTCATCCTATCTCATTCTCATTCTCAAACTCGGTCGAGCCAAATACTTCTCTTTCATTGATAACCTTCTCATTGACCTCAAATCCAAAAATTACCCCGTAACCCCGACTCTTTTCTCTTACATAATCAACATCTACAGAGAAGCAAATCTCCCAGATAAAGCTCTCAAAATATTCTACACTATTCTCAAGTTCGACTGCAATCCTTCGCCCAAACATTTAAATGGCATTCTTGAAATTCTTGTTTCTCACCAGAACTATATTAAACCCGCTTTTGATCTTTTCAAGGATGCTCATACATATGGCGTTTTCCCCAATACCAAGTCTTACAACATTTTGATACGTGCTTTTTGTTTAAATGGGCAAATAAGTATGGCATACTCATTGTTCAATCAAATGTTTAAGAGAGATGTTATGCCGGATGTTGAGTCTTATAGGATTTTGATGCAGGCTTTATGTAGAAAAAGTCAGGTTAATGGAGCTGTTGATTTGTTGGAGGATATGTTGAATAAAGGATATGTACCGGATGCATTGAGTTATACTACTTTGTTGAATAGTTTGTGTAGGAAGAAGAAGCTCAGGGAGGCTTATAAGCTTCTTTGTAGAATGAAGGTTAAAGGATGCAATCCTGATATTATTCATTATAATACGGTTATATTGGGTTTTTGTAGAGAGGGGCGTGCGATGGATGCTTGTAAGGTTCTTGAGGATATGGAGTCTAATGGGTGCATGCCAAATTTGGTGTCTTATAGGACTTTGGTTGGTGGGTTATGTGATCAAGGGATGTTTGATGAGGCAAAGAGTCACCTCAAGGAAATGATGATGAAGGGATTTTCTCCGCATTTTGCTGTTTCGAATGCTTTGATAAAGGGTTTTTGCAATGTTGGTAAGATTGAGGAAGCTTGTGGTGTTGTGGAGGAATTGCTGAAGCATGGAGAAGCTCCACATACGGAGACCTGGGTGATGATGGTTTCTAGGATTTGTGAAGTGGATGATTTGCAGAGAATTGGGGAAATTTTGGATAAAGTTAAGAAGGTAGAATTAAAGGGTGACACTAGAATAGTGGAGGCTGGTATTGGTTTGGAGGAGTACTTGATCAAAAGGACACAGCAAAAAGCATGGAAAGGTTGAATGCTTTCAAGAATCTGATTATTGAAATTGACTCTGCCATTGTGGTGTCTTGGCTCGGTAAAGCAGCTGGCAGACCATGAAAAATGGCTCATGATCTGTCTTCCATATCACCTCTCTTGAGTAAGATTAGCCAGGTTTGGTTCACTCATATTCGTAGGGAAGCAAATGGTTTTGCTGAATGCTCGGCTTAACAGGGATTTATGCATCAAATGGATTTCATTGCTTGGCTATAAACTTGTTGTGGTGCTCTTCATTTTTCTATGTTGCCGATTTGTTTCAATCTTGTAGTTTGCATGCTTGTGATTATCGTATATCAGAGTCATACTTCTATCTGGTTCTGTTCAGAATCTTTCGGCTCTACTAATGTTGGCTGTCTCCAAGTTGCTTGCTTGTGGCATCACAAACTTCCTCCAGGCTGTTGCTACGCTTGTGCTTCCACTTCATGCTACCAAGAATTGGTATTGTGTCTGACCGCCTTGAGTTTTAATTTTCTGGTGCTCAAAAGACCTGGATTATTGCTATCTTACTTCTGGTTATCTCAGATTGATTTCTACCTCGGATTGCTCCGTGTTTCTCATCTGAACTGATAGCCCTTGCTGCTGTGCCGATCATACTGCAATGTCATTATGCTGTCCCTTGCTTGATTTTACTTCCAAGTTTTATTGTTGATTTCACTCTGCTCTTTTCTGGGTATGGTGCTGATGCCATCTTTCTACAATGCTGATGCGATAAGTATGAACCCCTGTTATAGATTGCTGTCCTCATGCGGTGTAGCTGTTGCGACATCACCTCCCCGGAGCTTTGCTGCTGCTTGAGATTGATATAAGCAAACTGATTTCATCAGGTGGCTTGTGTTGGGAATCAGAATTCTGCAGTTTTTTGAATGAATTACTGCTCGAATATATGAGGGGATTTTTTTTTCCTGGTGTTAGCCTGCCTCTTTCTTTCCTGCCGCGACCTGCCCTTTGCACTATCTCCTGCTACACAGTACACTGTTTGCTGATTTTGCATGTGGATCACTAACAAAATCTCCTGCTACTTTGGTCATTGCTGATGTTTGGTCACACAAAAATATCCACGTGTAATGTAATAATTGGTCTTTCTAGTAGGCCGCCCCCCCCCCCCCTGTTGTGCTCTGGTCATTGTTGATCTGTATGTTGCTGCATAACTATTGAAGGCAGACTACTTGTAACTCTCCCTCCATTGGCAAACTTCTGTTCTTCGATATTTGTTATTACAAATCATGACTTATGAAAAATAAATAAATAAATGAAATGGAGAGGTTGAATGCTCTTTTTGTGCTGTTTACTATATTCTTTCCTTTTAAACAAGAAGCTTGTAGATATCTAGTTCAGGTATGCATTCACCATTTCCTCCAGTGGATTACTCCTTTTGTATTTGATGGGTATTCAAAAGACGTATCCCATTTGTATAATTTCTATGATCACGATTCTGTATTCTTCCGAGTTTTAAAACTGTTGTATTGCTTGCTGGTGATTTCCTTCGGCGGATTTCTCATTACAAAATGCATGAATGGATACAATACTGCTCCTACGAGACGAAAAGTAAAATTTTTGAGTGATTGGATGTCGCACCTTAAAATTTTCCCACCCAGCCCTGCTTGCAATGTGTTTTAAGTGACTGAATGTCGTGTCTCAAAGTAAGTAAAGAAAAAGATCCTCAGAATGTCGTGTCTCAAAGTAAGTAAAGAAAAAGATCCTCAGACAGGTGTCACTAGGCGAGAACATTGGCATTATGGTTGATTAGGGTTAATGTTTTTTAAACTAGTGACGGGAGGATACTGGTTCATGAATAGCAAGAACAAGCACATAGGTGTAATCATGAAAATAAATTCCTGTTGTAGTTTCGATTCTGAACAAACACAAAAAAGGAAAAGGTTTCCACCATTGTTTTCAGTTGGAAGAACCATGCCTAACTTGCACAAACAACAATTCCATGCTCAAATCCAGGGAAAATTTTGGCAGCTGTTGTCCTCTACTTACGTCTTACAGAAAAAAAAAACAGCAAAGTACTCAATCACATAATATGTTTTTCTAAGAAGTTGCTAGCTTCACTATTTCGCCATGCTATACCAATTTGAAAGGTCGATTAATATATCTCCCTCTCCCTCGTATACACATATTACCAGCCTAGCAACCCAGCTACTTGAAATTCTCATGAACTCGAAAAAAATTACTACTTCGGCGAAACCAAATTCAGAAACTAAAATATCGAGACAAGATAGAGTACATACACTCTGCTTTTTCAAATCAAAGAACCAAAGAGTAGATGAGAGCATATGAATACGCAGTCACCTACCAAAAGCTAAAATTTCAACTTTAATAAGATCTAGTTAAATTTTCTCAATGTACTTTTAATATAATGTTGATGCCTACAAAACTTTGAAGGGTACTTAAACTTCAGTGTCAGATATAGAACTTGAATTTGCAGGAACGAGGATAAGAAAGCAAACCCTCTGCCAATATGTTTCAAGTGAAACAAATGCTTCGAACTATCTTATTTGTCCAGACCTCATAACATGTATGCAAGCAGCAAAATTTCAGTAAGAGCTCGGTCGTTTCTCAACCCCTCTTTTAACAACTAGCATGCGGTCATAGAACTCCTGCAAGAAAAATTCAAATTAACGTGTTGCATTGACAAAAAGAAGCAAAAGAAGAGAAGGAAAGTTGAAAAAAAGAGATGTTAATGAGCTTAACTGTTCCATTCATTGAAAGTGCAGCATCACGTTCTGCATCAGATAAAAAGGAAAGGAATGCATAAGTACGGTTTTTTCCTCCTTTCCGATCAGACAACACCCTTGCACTAACCACAATCCCGAAATGATTAAATAGATTCCTCAACTCATCCGGTTTTGTACTCCAAGGAAGATTACCAACGTACAACTTATGTGGACTTTCATAAAATAGGTGTTTTGTGGGCGCTGAGTTCAGTGCCTCGGGGTTCCTCCTCCCAGAACTTATTTCAACTGAATATCTTACCCGCATTTCCCTGCCACCGACATCCTTCAAAACAGTAAAACGAATTTCAGGCAATACATTAATGAGATAGAGAAATAATAACAGTAATAATTAAAAAAAGGTAGCTAGTTCACACTCAACTGATCCATCCAATGCAGAAACTGCATTCCTTGCTGACTCTACAGAACCCATTGTGATGTAACCACATCCTCGGCTTACACCCGTCTCAGGGTTACGAGAAACCTGCAATTAACTCAACAAGGAACGCGAACTTGAGTGCAATCCCACAGCTTTCAAAATGATGAATATTGTTTCGCTGTTCTTTTATATTCAGCTAAAACCAAGTTGGCAAATTTGGAGACAACCCAGCTTCCCATCAGATGAATTTTGTTTCAATCTTTTTAATTTTCAATTTTCAGCAAAAAAACTAACCAGCATCCACCAAGCTTTGATAGAATTGCATCTTTCCTGTTGTTGACTAAAACCTCACTAAGTTTCCAAATTATACAGTGTAGTTGTTGCAATTTAAGCAAAACAATGGGGGGAAAAATGATGATGAAGCATAGGTGCGATAAATCCACAAAAACTCTATTTATCTCTTGAAAATTTAGGACGGAGCTAGGTACAGTTATCTGAATGAATTTAGATGATTTTGAAAACTAAACTAGAAATGATATTTCTTTAAAGAACCCAACCTTACCTAGATGTTATTGAGAAGAAAGGAAAGGTCCAAAGTGATAGATACCTCAACAGAGAGAACAGAGCCAAAAGGCTTGAACATCTCAACAAGGTCTGCAATGTCAGAGTTCCTTGGAAGATTACAAACGTATAGTTCGCATGGTTTTGCTTGCTTCTTCTTCAATTCAAAGTCATCAATCCCCTCCCTTACATGGTTAATCTCCTCCGTAATCACGGTTTCCTTATCTACAACTGCTAAAACGGCGAGAAATTTTCTTGAGCGCAAGCAAAGAGTGTTAGAGAGGGATAAGGAGCAGCAGAGTTTTGGGTGTTGAAGTTGGATTGGCGGAGAGAATGATGATATTGAGGCTGCTGCTGCTGCTGGTCTGGTTTTGGTTTTGAGAGGAGAGGAGAGTAAAGGGGGAGGGGATGGTCCTCCTAAGAGACTGCTGGCCATTGGAGATATGAGCTCCTAACCATCCAAGTGGATATGGTTTAACACAAACACAAACACTTTCACTTTCACAAGACTGGTCTGCCCCATTTGCAAAACGGAGTCTCCGGGGCTCACCAAATTTTACCCCGAACCCATTTAATTTCCCTCTCACTCCCCACCGCCCTTTTTTTTTTAGTTTAGTTTCTTACATGCATGTTTATTATCATAAATAAATCTTAAAACAAATAGTGGTTTGGATCCAAATAATTAGAAACGGATCTATGTTTTTAACTAATCATTTGATTTCAACGTAACAAATTTAAATTGTAAAAAAATAAAAAAATGAATCTCAATAATGCAATAATATATGTATCATGCAAACATAAAAAATTTCACTAACTTCCTTTGTTCACAAAATCTTCCCAACCCCAACCACAACCACAACAACAAAAAGACAAAACCACCCTCATCTTCCATAATCCCTTACACCATGTCCACAACCTAACCAATGTGGGAGGCATAACTTTCATCAACCCTGTCCATATATAGTTATTCATTTGGAGGGGTTGGTAAAATTTGGATTTTTTTATTTAAAATTAATTTTTTTAATATAATTTTAGATTATTTTAACTTACTGATATTAAAAATAATTTAAAAAAAATAAAAAAAAAATTTATTTTAATATATTTTAGAATAAAAAATACTTAAAAAACAACCACTACCATACTTTTAAAAACCTTTGACACTTTTTAATCTCCGCAAATCCTCTAAAAAATCTGCTAATTTTCTAAAGATTATCAAAGCTAATTTGGGCCATTTTATAGATTAGGAGACCGTGAGCACCTATATTCTTTTGATGATAACAATATATTATTGTATTTAATATGCATGTTGGAGTATTGTGGTTGTAAAAATTTTTCTACATCAAATTGAAGTTATGAACTTCTTGGATGCAAACTTGAATTGAAGATTCAAGAGCACATATGATGTAATTAAGTTTTTATAGAATTTAATTTGACATTATAAAATAAATTTTATTTATAATTTTTTAATTACTGAATTTTATCAATAAAAAATTATTTTATTGCCAAAACCTATACTTACCTTATGAAATATTATTTCATCACATGCCTTGGTATTTATCACTAAAATATTTTTAAATAGATATCACATATTTAGTCAATCATGTTCTTGAACTCTTGCCACACTAAAAGTTTTACATGTATTTTAGTAAGTGATGATATTGTGATTTTGGAAGAAGTGTATTAAACATTGAAGAACTGTTTTACCTAAGATATCAACTCATCTTTATAATATGATATTGTAACAACTCCTTAATTTTCTTTCAAAAACATCTCTTAACCATTTTTATTTCTTGAAAAAAACACTTAGAAAAGCAAATTTCTTCTTCCTTTTTCTTCTCGTGAGTAATGGCTATATTATCACTTTTTTCAACAAGTACCCAATGGCTATATTATCACTTTTTTCAATAAGCACGCAATTAACTTCAATGTAAGATCTCCTTCTCATGCTTCTACTATTTTACAATATTACATATTTAATGATTTGAATTTATCTTACTCTAAAAAAGATTTCATTCATCTTTATATTCTCTTGAAAATCTTCAAATTTTATATTGCATCAAATCAATTTTTCATATTTTTGAGTTAAATTTCATCTTTATAAAGACTGGATTTTAATCTTTATAATCTTGTCTTGGATAAGGAGTGAATATCTCACTCAAATGGCAGCCACCTTTAACTTAGAAAAGGTATTTGAGATTCTAGATTTCTAGAGTGAGAACTCGAGACTTATGACTTAGAGACTAACCCCAGCTGATGTCAGGTGAGTATTAGGTTTTTAAGGGTTGATTTTAAACCCAAAGCTAGCGATTGATGCTTTGGAGTTGTGATCCCATCTATTTTGGTGTAGAAGTGTCCTTCAAATATTATTTTTGCCCTAAAGGTCAGTGATAAGAATCACCTTGTATATAGTTGCGCTTAGGCTAGTGTTATTTTGTTTGCTTTTTTTTCTCTTATTGTTTTATTTATTCTAATTTAAATACACATTTTTTTTCAAGCCATCCTCTTAAGCTTATTTGATCATAAGAAGTTTTGCTTGTACAAATTAGGAAGCTCATCGAATAACATTTTGGTCTATATATAATTACTTGAATTCTGCTTTCGAAAATGCAATACTAAGCAATTTTCTTTTCATTTTCTGTGTTTTTGTCATTTTCTTATGGTGCACTATCTAAAAATAGTATTCAACCATTAATAGGATATCTTGAAGCTTCACATTTTTTTTCTTTCTTTCCTTCTATTCTCTCTTTATTATTATTTCACATGATTAATTACTTATTGCATTATGATAAAGCACACATTAATTATAGTGTGCCGACGACAAATGTATTTTGTAGAATTGATAATACAGTTTGTTTCGCTATGTGGTGGTTATTTCTGATTTGCGACATTAATTATGTGAGAACTAAGAAATCATCTTTTAGGCATCCATTTGATAAAGTTGCATTTAAAGAATGTATACCTTATTGACGCTATTTTCCAAGATGGGAAATCATATAGCCTATATATGTAGAGATAAAGGCTTTATTTTTACAGATATAATATTATTAGAAAAATCTTGACGAGACAACTCTAACCAATCAAAGACCACTGAATCAGAACACAATTGCTTAAGAATTTTATTTGGTGTTAATTTGGGGTTAAGATATTTAAAGGTTTTGTTTAGATTTAATTTGGTGGTCTTTGAAAGTATAATTAAAATTATCTTGTTGAAATTTTTATAAACAGTAACAAGTGTGTTAAAAATGAAACCCTGGTGTCTTTGATGACTCATCAACTTATTTTCTTTTTATTTCTTTGTCATTGGATCTAAAATCTCATCCCTTGATCAATTAGTCTTCATAAAATTTTAGAATGATTAATTTACATGAGAGTTTCAATTAAATAAGTGTTATTTTTAATAGTGGTTGTGTACAAAACCAACATTCAGAAACATAATTGTATTTAAATTGTGTTCTTTTTTAAATACTTTTTCAACATTTGTGATTTTTCCAAAACAGCAGATTTTCATGCCATTATCTATTGGTACCAACATTCAAAGCTCGTCCGACATTCAAATTGCTGGTAAAATAAACATTGATGATTAGGGAGAACAATGCTAAAATTTAAGATAGAAAGGTAACCTAAACAACATTCCAGCATTAACGAAGAGGGAGTGGTGCCGACCAACAAAACGTCAGCACAACTAGAGTTGATGAGAGTCCCACTTCAAGATCCTTTACGTGAGCAGTACCTTATGTAAATTATGGATCCTCGCATCTATATTGCCTATCGGTTCGAATTCTAAAGCCCTTGGGATCTGCAGAGTCATTCTCAAGCAGCTAGCTGGCTGTGGGATGGAAGAGGGCGGATATGTCAAATTCAACGACATCCTCAACCACTTCGTCTATCTTCTTCATAGTCTTTAGCTCTGCTTCCCTGGCAAGGATGTTCTCAATCAAGTACTTCTTCAAGGATTTGATGGGATCTCTGGCAGACCAGTGAGCCTTCTCAGCTGTAAAAAAGAACCAAGAGATCGAGGGAGAGAGACATGCATGGAATAGTGATAATGACAGACTATAAAACAGAAAATCAAAATACTAGTATGCCTAATTATTGCAAGGAGCTCTACCAATATATCTTTTAAGATATTAACCAGTAGGTGACCAAGTGGTAAGAGATTGAGATTAAAGAATTTGCTCCTTTTGTGATCTCAGGTTCGAACCCTGTGCTTACTAATATGATGGTTACTGGAGACTTACATGGTTATTAATTTCAGGGTCCGTGAAATTAGTCGACGTGCGCGCAAGCTGACCCGGACACTCATGTTAATTAAAAAAAAAAGATATCAAATACCTCAATGAGTGATGGCCTTTATTTGCCACTAAAATAAAAGTGTAGTTGTGTTCTTCTCACTTAAAAATACATTAATATATATTTTTTAAAAAATATTTTTAATATTAGTAAATCAAAATAATTCAAAAATACAATAAAAAAATCAATTTGAAAAAAAAAGATTTTTTTAAATCACGGTTAAAACCGTAAAAACAAACACAATCTAAATTTAATCACAGACTCTTTTGTAAGAGATTTCAATTATACTTTATTTATTTTTTTAATCTAAACTATTTTGTTATTTCAATTAATTTTTTTGTTAATATTATCTAATTATGTATTCAAGATGTTTTGGTCAGAAAAATAAAATAAATACTCATACATTCCATATGATTTAAAATCCCATTCCATACATATGTGATGATTGAAGATGAATAGAAATGTCCAAAAAGTGTAACTACTCGTTTTCTTTTTATCAATTAAATAATGATTTTTTTATTTAAATCTTTCATTGCTTCACTTTTAATTACATTTAATCTAACCTAATTATCTATACATTTTATTAAATTTCATTGCTTGATATTTATAAAAATTTAATCTATTGATTTGAATAATGAGATATTCCTCCTTTTAAGATATTATAAATACTTGCAAAGTAATTTACCAACACGTTATAAATACAAAACGTATATATAAAACCATGCGGTGGTCATTTCCAAATTCGGGTCCATAGCTCAGTGGTAGAGCATTTGACTGCAGATCAAGAGGTCACCGGTTCGAACCCGGTTGGGCCCTTTGTTTTTTGAAAAAACTTATGCATTAAACGACATCGTGCAACACTTTCCACAATCCTTGCTCTTCTGGATAAGAAACGCTTTCATCCCTAGTTTCCGTATGTTCGATTGCATCCCTGAGTTTAATTGTTTCAGCTTTCTGTGAGGTTTAACTACCTTCAAAAGAAACAGTTTCATCTCTGGTTTCACGAAGTTGCGATTACTTTCTTAATTTTGATTTTTTCCAGTTTTTGTGCCATTCAATGCATTCCAGTCCTTGCTCTAAAATCTCGATTGCATTTGTAATTTTAATTATTTCAGGTTTTTGTTTTTGTATCTCCGATAGGAATGCCCTTCCCAATTGTACAAGGATCTAGCCTTGTTCTCTTGAAGAAGATACAGATTCATACTTATGTTTTGCTAGGTGGGCTTGTTAGGAGAGATTATGGCAAGGATGCTCACGGAGTAAGTGATGCGAGGAGAGGTTTAGGTATTCGCCTCCTTTGGCAAGACAGATATATACCGAACAAAAATTATTGGAAGAATCCTTATTTATAATTTTCACTCTTTAGTAATTTTCAATATTCAATTTGGATAGATTAATTATTATCCTTCTTCTATTTTATTGGCCAAATAACTTGACTAAATTATTAGTAACTCATCTATCTTTTCTCATTTCCACCCTTCCATTTTATTTTAAACAAACATGGTCTTAGATTTTTTATTTTTAATTTTTTAGAAAAAATTAACCTGATAACCAAATTTAGTGTTTTCCCTCCCTCTGTATTCTAAAAAATTAACTAAGATATAGGCAGATTTAGGATGTAAACTATCATGCATGTATTAAAATTAGAATGTAAACTATAATTTTCAAAAATATTATAAAAAAAAAATTAAACTGATCAAGGTAATTTCCCCCCTTTTATGGATTTCTTGAATCATTTAATAACAATTAATTTTAAAATTTTTATTTTTCATGTAAAATTGGTCAAAGCTATTGTAGTAGATACTTATATTGATACATATTTTAAAACTCATGGTAGATTTCTCTTCTAGACTGCAAAAATAGCATGAGAGATTAAATTGAACTCGCTTAGTGTTAAACAATTTATTTAGTTCTGAAAAAAGAAATGTGACAAATGAAAAAAAAAATATCAATACTACAAGCTCTAATTAAAGAACTCAATGGCAAACCAACCCACAGCAAGGGCCAAATTTGGTATTACTTCTATAATTTTAAACCTCTGAACCTGCCATCTATCCAGTGTGGCCGTTCTAAGCAATCTGCAGGCTTTCTTTTATTTTCCTCCAGAATGCAACTATTACAATTTGCCATGCATAATAATTTATTACAGCATCCTCAGTTCAGTTGGTGCTTGGTGGAACACATATAATAGCACTCGTAGCATCATCCTTAATCCCCGACAAGGCCAACAACATATTGCTTCAGTATCCATCCCATTTTCCAGCAGAATGCTCATCACCGTCCGATCAAAGCTTAAAAAATTCAAGCCTTTAAGAGCAGTTTTTCCATCCCATGGAAAGGTAACAGTAGTTTCGGATTGCAAACATCAAACTCCACCACTAAATCGATGCAGGCAAGAACGAGCCTAACTTTTTTAAATTAAAAGGTTTTTAATTTATCACCAAATTTACTCCCCCCACTACATACAAAATTTATTTTTCCTACATGGTTACAAGACAACTGCACAGAATATTTTATACATCACGGAAAAAAAAAAAAAAAACAAAAACAAAACAGAATGAGAGAGACCACATAGGTTAGAAAAAAACCTCATCCAAGTGAGAGCATCGTTGATGACAAACTCATGAGCTAATGGACAGCCGGTTTTCAATTTCTACAGTTTGTTAGTCTATACAAGCTAGTACTGTCAGCCTTTGTTCGTCTTCTCCTTGCCTGCAAAAGCATCATCCAGGTGTTAAGATGCATCTCTGTGACAAAATTTTACCAACATGAACTGAGCGATCACAAAGCTTACCGAATATGCTTGATTTTAGTGGGAACCGGAGAGATGACCCTTTCAGTTTTAGCTCTCTGAGTTGCCTCCTTTTGTCTGGTTTCTCGACTTCTGCAAGAGCACTGCTACTCTCTCCTGTTAAAAGATCAGGTCCTTTCTTCACCTTTTCATGATAAACAGCAGGTGGTGCAAGCCTCAGCTGAGGCATGCTTTCTATCTGTACTAATTTCTTATCTTTTTGGAGACTAGACAAGATCTCAAACTGCAGAAAATTCAGGATGAGTTTTGATCAATTAACAACTTCTAACCATGAGCGGTGTAACAATAACAATTAAGCTACTCATTTACCCGTGATATTTGCTGAAGCCCATAGGAATTCTCTAACAAATCTTCATGTGGGTGTAAAATGCTAGTTCCATGTGCTCTCCGTGGTCTCGCGGAAACCTTATTCACTAAACCATTCTCCGGAAGTGCTGATTTGTTTCTAGCCCCCCTTTGAGTATTCTTCTTAGGCATGCAAACAGGACATCCGGATAAGTGGCCCCTACTTGATGACTCATTTTCAAGTTCGCAATCAAGATGAGTTGCATGACCACAACTGAAAACTCGAATACGGAAACTGGAATTCTTTGCAAGTGGGCAGCTGCATATACAACATACAGTACTTCGGGGAGCATAGCCATGAGACGCCCCCTTCTTTAGTAAGCTCATGGTGTAAAATGTGTCATCCTCTATCAAGGATTTGGCAGTATCCTAAAATGTATAAAATATGAGTTAGTAGAAATTTGTGAATTAAGGTTGAACAGCTCAAAACCGTCTGGCACAAAGTTCATAAAAAAGACAAATTCTAAGATGAATAGATAAAGAAAAAATTCAAATGACCAAGTTAATAGATCATAAATATATACCAGAATTCTTCTTTCAAAGCCATATGTTCCAAGCATCCCCAGTATCGTAATTTTGAAATCGCCAAATTCCTGGCTACCATTATCAGAGAGGAGTTTTGACATGATAGTTGGAAGGTGAATGTATCCAATCATCCCCTCGACAATCTCTTTGATGAACATAGAAAACAATTTCCTCAAGGAGTGAGCACCTTTGCAAGATCTGGAGATTTTCCACTTGATTACCCATGCCCCATCATCCTCTTGGGAGCCCAGAACTTCACCTAGCACTCCACCGTAATTCTTTGCTTTTGATGCCCTTCTATCTGAATAGGAATCCATCAAAGGCACACAGAACCTGCAGTTTTATATATATGGAAAATTAGGAAATGAAAAATGCATATACTGTTCCCTTCCACAACAATAACATTCTTGGCAAATGTAAAATAGATAAAACAGCAAGCATAAAGGACTGGGGGAGCAAAGCCAGAAGCATGAATAATACAAGATCTAAAAGGAGATGCATGTTCTCTTAATGCAAATATAGAAATTACCAAAAGAAAACTCATAAGATGCAATTGAGAAATTGAAATTCAAACAAAACAGTGGTTGACTTGACCAATTAATTAAAAAAGAGTGCTTTGTACAGTTGCTCAGCTGTTGACTTGTTTCAAGTGATAACTTCCATTACAGAATGAATATATCACTAGTTATGGCAGTTCCTATTAACCAGATGTTAATCTCACACATTCTCAAATAATACAAAATTAAAAGAAGATGAAAAGGTTCACATTGTCATTCTTGGAGATTTGTCAAAAACCACATGCATTATGTGTTTAAGCTGCAAAATCAAATAAAAAAAGATTATTTTATATGAAAAGGTGTTTTTGCTCTCAAGAGAGCTGTGTGCTTTTACCAACAATATAATAGAAGATGAAAAGGTACACATTAGCATGCCCAGGTGTGCTTTTACCAACAATAGAACATCATTTGTTAACGCAAGAAAACATAAAATGCAGACAGGAACATTCTCAGCTTCCTCTTTCAAAACTATGCACAGGCGAAACACAGAACACATAGCAATATCCTGGCAGCTGGCTATAGTACTCGAAGTGTCCTGTCGTATATCATACACTGCTAGTTAATGTTCTGAACGGTAACAAAAGATGTGGACTTTCACTAGGAGAATAGAAGAAAAATAAGAAAAAAGGTGAGTCTATAATCAGTAAACTTTTTCTTACATCATAGACAGCTTGTTAATGTTCTGCATGGAGACCAAAGATTTGGATTTTTTAATAGATGTACTGAAGAGAGAAGAAAAAAAGGTAGAAGAAATATGAAAAATCTTGTCTGAGGAGTCACAAGCAAACTACTGTTATATATAGAATGTCACACAATGCATGTAATCAAATTAATAATCTATATTGAGCTTACGAGTCAAGTAATCTGAACCAGAGCATCTCAGATTCCTCAGGTTGTAAACGAGGGGTGTTCCGCTGGCATAATCCAATACAGGCATTTAATATACTGCGTATGTTGTCCACCTGAAGATAAATATTGCAGAGTGCATTAAACATCCATTAAAAGCATGCTTTCTTATCAGGAAAAAAAAATTAAAACCATATCATAAAACTCCATAAATCTGTCAACCTCTTTCAATTTTAAAACAGTGCTGTAATGATCACTACTGGCAGAAACACTCATATCTGAAACCACACTTTCCACAGCTGACTCTAGCTCTGGAAAATTATCATTGAGACCAGAAAGTGTGAGTAAAAGAGCACTTCCAGCATCACCAACCCTTTCCAACAAAAAGGCAGCAGCATCTATTATCCCATATTCCTGGCACTTGCGTAAACAATGTTCCACCCGATAGCTATCAAAAGTCCCTAAGAATCTGAGAACTGAATTGCGCTCAAACTGACATAATAGCTGCAAGAGCAAAATGCAAAATACTAAGAATCTAACCCAAGAAGTGATAACACCATTCTTGAAAATTCTGAAGTAAAAAAGCAGCAATTAGAAGTGCAGGAAATTAGAAGTTATCATAGCAAACATAATTCTGATAAAAACAATGAAATTAGTCAAGCAATAATTGCACGTAGATGATTATATCCCACAAGGAAAAAAAAAAGGCAGCACCTATATCACGACCAAAACCAATACAACATTTATTTGACTGAACACTTGAGTTTATTCATTTCCTTTCAGGCGCACCTTGAGAGAAAATTTGAAGAGACAAAATTAAGAGTTACGAAGACCATGCGATCAGACTGAACACAAACCCTCAAAAAAAAAAAAAAGACATGACAATTTTTTACTGTTTCAGAGGGAGTGGTGTTGCTATGTCATTCAAATCCAATCAATTGCTTTTAGGATAACAGTAGATGGGCTGACCTCAAAATAAAGCTCAATCATATCATCATTCACATGAACAGGATTACTCCGCATGAACTTAGGAAAATCAGAGATCCTTTCCAGATAAGCTGTGAGTCCTTTTGACTGATCTTTCACCCTTCTTCCATCAGCAACATCTATATCATCAGCTTTTTTTAAATTAGAAAAGTCTAAGGTTCCAGACAAATGAACCTCGATGACAGTCTTTAAATACAGAAAAAGACTCTGTGGATGAGAGCGTAATTCAGAGAGGATTTGTGGACTTTCAACACGAAAATGGTCAGTGACCAAGAAGAATGTTCCCTCTCTGGAAAAAAAATCATAAGATAGATTAGAGAAGAAAGTTCCCAAATAACAGAAATCTGACAGGATATTTAATAAGAGAGTAAAAATTGACATGTCTTCTTACAAAAAAAATTTAAAAAATTTACCTGCTTAAGACAAGCAACTCAGGAATCCTAGAAATCACAGCTGATCGAAAAGCACCACTATCATTGTCACTCAGCTTTTCTAACATATTGTTAATGTAGGCAAAAGTATGAATGGGTTCGTCTACGTCTTTCATATAGCTATCCAAGGCAGCAAGATACTGATGTCTGATGGTATGAATTAAGCCACAAACCTGAAACCCATATTAGAGCCAATGCCATGATGCTACCAAAAAGAGAACTTGATATAAGAACCAATCTCTGAAACAATAGCACAAATGTGATCATGGCATAGATACCTGGTGAAAGTGTGCTTTCTCACATAGCTGTAACACATAAGACTCATTCCAATCAGTCTCAGGCACCACTTCCAGAAGTGCAAGCACCTGTTTCTCTCTCTCCTTTGAAGTTTCAATGATGTGTGCAGGAACACTTGGTGGGACAGTACTTTCTGATGTCAGGTACTCCAAAATTTGACTCAGCACAACTTTTGAAACATGAGCTTTCCTACATGCAACATGGTATGCAATGAATTCAAACAGATTTTCTAAGTCTTTCTTTGAGGGCCATGCATCCACAAATCGAGTATCAACATTATCAACAGCAGACTCATCTGCTCGGGATATATGTTTTTCGGTAATTTGAACAAGAGCATTTATAGTATTCTGAATCCATAAATTCTGACTTTCAGCCATAATATTGTTTTCTTGCTTAGCCTCCATACTTGTGTCAGCACCATCTTGCATAGAGAACTCACGTTTCAGATTTTCACCATCTAAAAAAGCACACCTCAAAACATCTAAAGTTGCTTCAGTATCTAACTGTAAGAGATGATACAGGTTCAGGTATGTTCCTCTTGACACTGCCTGTGGATTAGAGGCATCGGAACTCTCCAGCAAAAACTGCACAAGTTCAGTCCTAAGAGATGACAGGCGTGTGACAGGAAGAGCCCCATGTCCTGCAAACACAATGCTTCAAAGTTTCATAATCATTCATGAAAACCAAATTACACATTGAACATGTACTTTATCCGTATGTCACTTATGATCATTTATTCCAAAATGCAAGCAGTTCATCATTGGTTTAAACAACGGAAATATTAATTTTGAGAGTGAATGGCCAAAGTTCCTCGTACATGGAGAAACTTCAAGTTTAACCAACCTGTTATGGATGAGGATAAAATGTTGACAAGAAATATCATGTAATGACAAATTATTTAGAAAGTATATGCTTATCAGAGTACACTAGCCAAAAAATCGTGCCGTGGGTATCAAGTTACATAATAGCCAGTACCATGATCAATATATACTTATATAAGAACCGGATTAGATAAAAGCTGAGCCAATAAATAGGAAAAGGATTGTAATAAAAAACTTCAAACATGACGCTAGCTATCTATACTATAAATTATAACATCATGAAAGATATTATTGTTTTACAAAAAACAAATATTGATTTTGTCAACAAGAGCCTCTTACTTGTCTTAATAAACAAATATATAAAATTAGAAGTTTCATATATCAAATTTAAAGAGCAAAAGCTATCCAGAACTTGGCACCATTCTAAAGTGTGAATGCATGCTGTCTTCAGAAAATAATGACTCCGAGCTCGCATAAATTGTTTTCAAAAACACATGCGTGCGCACACAAAAGGCTTGATAATAATCTAGTGCTCCTCAATAGTCAATTCTCAGAACATTAAATACCCAACTTAAAAGTTGATTTGAAAGTTTTTTATGACAATCTATCTAATGACAAGAATTGAAAAGGAGAGAATTTTGTAATAGTTGAATCAAATCAAGGTCTATCATAACTTGAATGATACCTGGTGGAAAGGCGAGACCTAAAAAGCAGTACTTCAGATAAACAAGCATCCTGTACCTGTAATTGAGTTCAGTAGTAAAGGGTAACCATACAGAATAGAGAAGCCATGGTCAACGAATCAACTTACAATTTATTTTTTGATTAAAGTGAAGAGGGAGGTAAATTGACGTGATTCGTTTTCTTGGATAATTTTATGTAGTGTGATTCTCAATTAAATTCACTTAGGAAAATTAAATTCATGCAAAAGAATTTCCCCAGTCAAAACCTAACATGTGAAAATTCCTGCCTTGTTAGCAAGCTTATAGATGATATATTTAATGCAGGATGACATTTACTCAAAATCATTGAAGTTTTAATTTATTGAATCCGTCATGGGTTAAGGCCATGTACCCAAGGGCAGCAGCAGTCTCTTGTTGACTAGTTCTTGAAACAACCAATAGCTCCTCTAAAGGTGTCCTGAAATCATCCAATCCTTTATTGAAAAGATACACCAAGGCACCATATAACCCATGCTCCCGGCATAGCCTGACAACCTAAAAGACAATATACGATGATTATTCACCATTCTTGGTGAAAAAACTATAGCGAACGTATAGGTTGAACAAGGGAACAATTAAGGAAAACCTGATTAAAATCCAAGGAGGAAATGTCCATGTGAAGGACACATTGCTCAACTCGCTGCAACCACCCTTTGCTACTGTAATGCTCTACTAGGGCTTGCATAATCTTTAAATGTGTAAGAATAGGAAGATGAAAGAAAAGACATTACAGTGAAAAAGTAAGCAACCAGATTGGAAAAATCAATGAGGGTAAACAAAACAACAAGCATCAAGCAATACCTCAGGGGGTAGCGACCCCAGCATATCCCTCAATATATATGGCTCCAAAAGCTCCAAAAATGTATCTAAAATACAGAAAAATAAAGATTCAAAAACTGATGCTTCCACTCAACAGGATAATCATCGCATGTGGCATCAAAATAAGAAGAAAAGTACATGCAATTTGCAACATCAATTTATTGAAAAAGGCATTCACTTTATAGCATTAATTGTAGAAAATTGCACACCCATAACAAGAAAACTTAAGCAAGCACAAAATGAACAATAAGGAACAGGCTACATCCAATCTATAAAACTCAAGCCTCAAGAAGTGACAGAGAGATGTAATGCAACTAGCATCTAATTGATGGGTTCAAAATTGCTACATGGTGGAGAAGTCAAAGTTCAAAGTCCAGAATTAACCAAATAAGCACAGAATTTTATGTAATCTGAAGGGGTACCTCTATGTTGAACAAAGACAAATTTAGAGAAAATTTCGTCAAAAAGGATGTCAGTCCGCTGTATATGGACACAGAATTCTACAGCAACACCACCGACACGTGTGAACTGTTCTTTTATTTCAGAGTGCACTGAGTTGCTTCCAGTCTTTGAGTCATCTTGTTGTTCCGCTTTTCCAATTTGATTGCAAAAAGCCACTGAGATATAAGAAAATACTTCATCTACATATGACATAAGCAACTCTACCAGATATGGCATTATGGCTTCCTTTACAGCATCTACTGATTTAGGAAGGTCAACAACACCATGAGCTTGGCCATCATAAAGTGTCATTGCCATGTTCAAGGCACCCATCCAGTCACCTGCTCTTCGCAGAACCTGAATACGCTCTTTCCATGGGAGAAGGCGGGAAACAATAAGATGTGTTGGTCCAAGTATGTACACAGAAGCTCCCCTTACACCTATACAATTGTGATAAGCTTTCTCAGGGTTCCCATAGATATTGATCAAGTGTGTATGATATGCAGCTAGATCATCTCCCCTAGAACCATCAACAGCAAAACTAGTTTGGTGAATCACAGTGCCATCCTTTGCGAACAAATATAGTTGTCCTGTTAACGTGAGAACCACCAGCATCTGGGAAGGGAACAATACTCATTAACTTAAGTTTTAAAGATAAAATAAACCACAGAGCATGCGCATGTGTAGTGGAGAAAGCAAAGAAAATAAACAGTGAACAAACTAGAAACAAATAGATTTGCCAAAAAAAAAACACATACATGATCATCCAACCAAGCCACACCTATGGCTGCACTGTCAAGGGACCATTTTCCATAAACTTTTAACTCAGATTTGACCAATTTTGCCACTTGCACTTTTCGATCCCAGGCAATTGCGAGCAATGAGACTCTCTCTGCCACATGTTCTGGAACATTGTCTGCAACAAATTCTTTTTAGAATAGTGTCCACTAGAAAATTTAAGAAACTCTGCAGGCCATACCAGGTGATGAACTATGTGATTGTGTGGTACATTTCCATGCAGTGTAAGGCATGGAACCCTCTCGAACTCCATCTGGCCTAGAAAGTTGTGCATATACCTGTAAACTGGGACTGAGCCTAACCTGTAAAAAAGGCATGGTTTCAACACATTGTGAAGAATAAACATCCAAAAATAAGCAAACATTAATTCACAAAACAAAAGGTGCATGTAACTTGCAGAATTATCCAGGGACTTCATACCACCAAAGCAGTTTGATGAGTGACAAATATGACCACACCTTCTTCAACCAAAGAAGAGCCCTCATTGAATAGTTTCCAACCTGCATCTCCCCCAACTACACCACCCATCATGCTACTAATGCTGGTGGATGATGCTGAAGAATTTCCCTGTGTGGCTGGCAAAGCACCTCCACAAGATTCATCAAGAAGAAGGGGTGAAGCTGATAACACAGTGCCCGTTCTTTGTCCATCAAGAAGACACTATAACAATCAATTAACATTAAGTCATTAATTTGGCAAGTACAATACATACCTACCATATGCTGACTCAGATTAACACATTTAACTGCAAGGCATGGGCGTGCACCATTAGCCTAGAATGGTGTCTTTACCTGTGTTTTGAACGAGAACCTGTTAAGCAAGGGAACCACTGAGAAAGCATGTAGCAGAACCAGACCCTTGCTATCACCAGTAACTGCTTTAAACTGACGAGTAACTTGAGAATCCTGGCCCAGAAAGAATGCATGCACAACTGCTGCAGTATGCTCCCCAGTAATAACTTTTGCTGCTGATGCCCTCTGGACATCCCAAACAGTAATGTGACCATCTCCGTAACCAGCCAAGAGCATGTCTCCTTGCTGATTAAAGCACATGGAAGTCACTGGGGCATGAGATCGATCACCTTGCAAACCAAGCATTAGCATCTGGAAAAGGAGTAGGATGGTTCAGTGGGTGATGCTGACTAACTATAAGGATAAACAAGAACCTAACTTGCAAAATATCGACAATGACAATGTTTTGCAGCTGTGATTTTCCTTGAAAATTGGATATTCAGTTAGCATTAGATGCTTCTTTCACTACAGTGAATTTCCTAGTAAGCAGGAGCCAGAAGAGTCTATTGAGAAAAGAAAACAAAGATTTTATGCACGCATATATACTAAGCCCATGCCTCAAGCACAACTTCAAAGAAGAAACACTATAATCTCATGCAAGTACATTTATGAAAGTCCTTCAAATTACTGCTGGATCTAGGATTTCCTTATTCCACATTGCATCTATGAACAAAATAGGTCTCGTCTCAGGAAGCACGTATCTAATTGCACCCTCAAAAGAACAAACCTTCCCATCCTTCAATAAAAGCAAGAAAACAAAAGGCAAAGACATCCACTAATTAAAAAGACGCAAGCCAAAAGCCACATGCAACATAAACTAAAAGCAATATGAGTGAACAGAAGTAACCTTTGCATCCATGTTATCATCATTATGAGAAGAGTATCTACTAGGGACAACAACAATGACACCTTTTGACATTCCCACTGCAATGTAGTTAAGATGAACAGCCAAAACTTGAGGTGAACCATGATCTCTCCTAAATGTTTGGGAACCAACAGTTTGTGTAATAACATTATGAGAATCAACATCAAAATATCCTAAAGTAGTTGACCCCCTCCGAACACCCTCAAGTCTCATAGGCTGAGCAGCCGCACCCTCCTCCCAATGCAATCCAGTATAGGCCATTTTCTTCTCGAGTTCTTCTGCCAATTCAAGCGGCTTCAGACTAGACTTCCGTTTCTTCTCCGCCCTTTTACTAATCATCTCACTCTCCAGTTGCTCGATTCTCTCCTCTACAAGCTCCGAAATATCACTCATTGAACTTGCATCATCACCATCACCAATAGTAAAAACACCTACCCCATCATCTTTAACCTCGTCCATATTTTCTTCCAAATTATTTCCCTCTCCTATCACGGCCTCGTCTTTAAAGGAATCAACATTATTCAAGTTAATAATATCTACTTCACTCGAATCACTCACTTCCACAAATTTATCTTTAGAAACAGAAGCTGCATTTTCATCATCCAAATTTAAGTTAGCATCAGAATTCGAGGTCGAACCAGTATTATGCAACATATCTTGACCACTATCATCACTAAGCCGTACTTCCCCCTCGATTTGAAAAACTGGCTCTCCTTCACTTTCACGTGAAATCTTCAAATCCTCTTCTGTCTTCCGAATCGCATTCTCTGCTGTAGCAGATTGAAATAATCCACCAATCTTCTCCTCTGACTGGGACTGGAATCTTTCAATTGAGTCTCCGTTCGATGAATTTGACACAATTTCATGATCGCCACCACCACTGGAGCCTGATTCTGCTATATCGAGAATCGTCTGGAAGGTTCCACTCCCGCTGCTCAATCTCCTGGACTTGATCGCGGCGGCATGCGGTGTCGGGACAGAACGAGAGGCAGCAGCTGCCGCTGCAAGGGCTGCCCCTGGCTTCGCATTCGATCTCACTCCACCGAAAAGCGATGGCAACTGTCTAGAAGACGGAGGAGGAAGGCGCCACGGTGAATTAGTAATTCGAGTAAGTGAAGTGGGTTTTAATTGATCCTGGATAATTTGTGATTGTGTGGAGGAATCTAGTGAGACGGCGTGTTGGAGGTGGGAGGGAGGGAGATCTGATTGTTTGATGGAGGGTGGGGATGAAGGAGGGGAAGAGGAATCGGAGTCGTTGAGAATTTCGTCGAGAGTACGGTGAGCGACGGAGGTGTTATCAGTGTCAGAATCGGAGGTGGAATGAGAATTAAGGAAGGAGTCAAGGTCGAGTTCCATAGGGAGTTTGGTACTCGTTAGTTTCTTAGTCATGTTTATTTTCTATTTTCTATCCGGTAGGATGATGTTTGTTCATTTATGTATGTGACTGCAGAAGAAAAGGCTGCTTTGTCATCGCGGTAGAGAAAATTTCTTGCTTCTTCCTCTGAGACCGGGCTATAGAATTGCTCCGATCGTCTCCATAGTTTTCTACTTTTCTTCGCCAACGGTATCACTGCAAGTAAAAAATAAAAAGCCGACAACGCGGCGTATGAAATCAACGACCCCTCGTTTAAGGAAATGTTTGGGATATTAGTAGTCATTATTTAAAAAACAAAATTTATTTTTTAAATTTTTATTTTTAATATTCATATATTAAAAAAAATTTAAAATATATAAAATAATATAAAATTAAAAAAATTGAATTTTTTAAAAGCTCAACGACTTCAAATATTACCTAAATTCTTTTTTTAATAGTAGGGTTTTTATTAAAATTAAAAAATTAATAACAAGGGTAGATGTCGCCGGGACATTAAAAAGATTAAAACAATGTGACTTCTAAAAAAAAATAATTAACTAATTATTGCAAGAAATTCAATTTTTTTACTTGGATTCAGTCTTTAACATATTGATAGAGAATAAATTATTTTTTAAAACATGTTAAAATGAGTATCATTATTAAAAGTAAAATAAAACTTAAATTGACATCTTGGGTTTTTTCATATTTTTCACTTTTAAAATGTATTTAAATAACTAAATTATCTTTAAAATTAAAAAAAAAAATTAATCTAGATTCAGGGGTGTTTTCATACTTTCATTTTAGTTTTCTAGTTATTATCAAGTTAAAAGATGAGTAATTTGATATTTAATAAATATAAATATTATTTTTAAAAAAATATGGTTAATGCATGCATTGCACATGCCAGCAAAAGGGTTGTGGTACTCGAGCAATGCATAAGGAGGTTTTTAGCAGCTAAAAAATGGCTTTTGAGACAACCTTCAAACCGTCTCGGCAACTCCTTCATCCCTAAACGTTGTGTGGTTTAATGACCTTCAAAGTAACCTTTGAATTTATTTTTTTTAATTTGGTCTATGTTATTTTGATTACAATATGTTTTATTTGAAGTAATTTATAAAAATAATTTTTTTTCTCCTATAAAATTTTAAAATACAAAATTATCCTTAAGTATTAGGCATTATATTATTTTATTATAGGTTAATTAAGTATTTTTACTATATAAAATATAAAATTATCAATCTAACCTCATATAATTTGTAAAAAACAATCGTATATAATTTATAATAGATAATTATATTATAATGAAAAGATTACCCTCCCCCAAAATATCTAGTTCGAAGGTTTTTTTTCTTTAAGAATAATTTTATAATTGTACTATTCCATTGAATAATAATTTGTATCTAAATCTACATTAACCCCTTTTTTTTTAATAATAATGATGGTTACATTCTTATATTTGGTGGTGTAATTTTTAAAACTATAATATAATTGATCATTTAAATTATAATATCTTATTACATTACAAGCATTACATAAAAAAAGTGATGTAATGAACCGTTACATGATGAAGAGTAATCTTACAATGACCTGCTTGCAATTTTCTTTTATCATAAACTGAATTATAAATTTTATAAAGTACACGGATTAAAAGAATAATAACTCATTACATTACAAGCATTGCATAAGAAAGTTACGTGACGAACCATTACACGATAAAGGGTAATCTTACAATTTACAAAGACATGCTTGCAAAACAATATCCCAGAGACTGAGTTATAAGTTTTATAAAGTACAAGGACAAAAATAAATTTCTAATAAAGACCAATTTATAAATAAAAATAGAATTTAGGAACGAAAATAATTTTTCAAAAACTACAAGGACTAAAATAACACTCTGTGATCTTCCACATTACATTTCTAAAAGTTTTGCAACGAAATAAAAAAATATAATAAATATTTCAATTCCATTCCATTATATTATAAATTTGTTTTATAATTATCAAACTCAGTATCGCCTGGTGAATCAATCAACATGGTAGCTTTGTGAAAACCAGGTTTTATTTCAAAAACATCCATGAAATGGTAGGGGATTGAACATGTACCAAACACATCCATGAAATGGTAGGTAGAGCCTGCGAAAGGAACTTGAAGTTCCCCAAGATTGAAAGTATGTGTTTTATATATGATGCAGAATACTTTTTAACAAATTTGCTTATATTAAAATATATATTTTTTAATTTTTAACATTTGTACATCAAAATTATAAAAATAAACACTTAAAATGTTATACAGTCTCTAAAGACCAAATCAGGCAAGCTGCTTCTGCATTATAAGAACAGTACAGCTCAGAAATTTTTTATGACCCTATGCCACCATCAATGGTATCCATGATGCGAGCACGCAGGGTCCATGGAGAAAAACGTTAAATGCTCTCACTTCGCACATTACAAGAGCACTACATCCAATAAATTTCGATTGACAAGTTCAGGTTTTAACTATAACTTAATAAAGATGCCGCTATTAATCACTTCACTACAGGATGACAGCGTTAGCAAAGCAAACATCTATAGAAGTAGCATACTCGATTTACCACAATTGCCCAGAATGCATGCATATACCCGGCAGAAGAGTATCGGGCATCAACAATGGTCCCCAGGCTTGCCCGGGTAAGCAAATAGCTCAAGACAGGCATTCTAGTTCTTGAATAGCAAAATATTTCAAAGAAAATACGCAAATACAACAATCCAAATCATAAAAACTCATTACTATCAAGTATCAACATGGGTTGATAGCTGCTGCATGATATGTATCATTGCGTAGACAAACAATAATGTCATTGATGTGTAATTGACCAAGAAACTAAAAAAAAAAAAAACAGAATTCAAGATTTCAGAAACTGTCAGGTTTGGAAAAGAACTTTAAAACAAAACCATTTTTAAGCCAATGACAAAAAGCTCTTTGAAGCATTCAAAGGGAAATATCAGATTACACTGATCTATCTAAACATGCAACAGGATAGAAAATAATTAAACCTACCATCAACAGTGACCCGTCAGATCAACACTAGGAAACATCATAAGAATCAAAACTCATCTAAAAAACTTCTATTTTATCTAGAAGCACCATCAGGTCATGAAGATAAAAATACAGGATTCTCTAACAAGTCTTACATTCACCAATAAAATATCTATAACGACAAAAAACTGCAATATGGTGTAAAAATTGTACTCTTTAAACCACTAAAAGCAGCAGAGGACTTGTGCATTCTGAAAGGAGCTCCTAATCAAACAAGCTGAATCCCATGTCTTCATCCTCACTTTCCTCCTTAACTGTTTCCTGTAAAATTCATAAAACAAATCACACAACAGTTAGAAATATCAAGCACCTCAAACAACCACCACCCAATTCAACAAATCCGATTTGATCCTTTCTTCTCACCTTCTTCTCCTCCGCGGCGGGAGCATCGGCGGCGGCAGGTGCACCACCAGCTGGGGCAGCAACAGCAACAGCACCACCACCACCAGAGCCAACATTCATGATGAGGTCCTCAATGTTGCGCTTCTCAGCAAGCTTAGCAAATAAGCCTGGCCAGTAAGATTCAATTTGCACATTGGCTGCTTTCACCAATGTTGCAATCTTTTCTGCCTATTAGCAATAGTTAAAGAATCCAAGAAATCCGCTTTATAAAAAAAATCACAAGCCCTAAAAACTTATTTGAAGAAACCGGATAGCAATAGTATTATTTATCTAGTTTTTGAAGGATACAGTGATGGAGATGTTCTCATCAAAGAGAATAAGAGCAGCGTAAGTGCAAGCAAGCTCGCTACGGGACATCTTTCTTTAACTATGAAAATCATCAAAGAAAATATAAGAAATCAACAGACAAAGTTTCCACAGTTATCAATTTAAACACAGAAAGATAGAACGATCACATCTATCCATCTATCTATAAATAAAGAGAGTAGATAATTTTGATTTTGAGAAGAGAAAAGGAGCTTTTACCTTGTGAAAATAAGATCTGAGATGGGTTGCTTCTGTCTGTGCCCTAACCTTCGCCTGCGCTGCTGCAACACAGAATAGTATCTAGGGTTTGGGAATCAGAGCGATAGAGTAGTATTAGAAACAGTCTGAGGCGGGCTTGAGTGTTTTACGGGGCTCAGTGTTATAAAGGCTAGGCCCATTATGTAATACCCGCATGGTGATAGATTATATTTTCACTCCCATATATTCACTTGTGTTACACTTCGACCCATGTATTTTAAATAGTCAATATCAGCCCTCATGTTTCCAAAAGTTCTTGCTCCGTTGACCCGTTAAGAGCCCGTTTGGTATTGGTTCGCAGCAAGCGCCGCAGGCTTAACTCTTTCAGCAATGGCTTTCTGACTTTTCCGATGGGGAGAAATTACAAACTAGTCGAACAAGTTTGTTTCTCATCCTCAACACGGATGCTTTTAGAAAGATATTAGATGTAAAATTTCTTCAACTAAATTACATTACTTTTCATGGAAGTTTGAGCACTTTCCCAAGATTTTGATATGGTTATGTTGGCATGGATTCCCTGTGAGATCTATACAAAATCACGTATGCTTGGGGAAGTTAGTGGTTCTTGATCTATCCAAAAGCTGTGTTAGTTGATGCTTGGAAAGGCAAACCGGTATGTATCTAGTCTCTTTCTATAGCTATCTATCTCGTTTTCAATTGATAACAACTAAATTCATGTATTTTTGCATTTTCTTTCAAAACTGAAAGTTCTTGATTTCCATCACTCGCATGATCTCATTAGAACCCCAGACTTCTTGAATCTCTCAGCCCTTGAAAAGCTAATACTTGAAGACTGCATCCGTTTGGCTCAAATTCATGAATCTATTGGTGATTTACAAAGACTATTAATCTTAAATCTAAGAAATTGTATAAGTCTTAAGAAGCTTCCAGAAAATGAGATTTAATTCACTTGAAGAGCTGGTTTTAAGGGTTGCTCAAATCTTGTCAACCATTTAAGAATCCTAAGTGTAATTCATGCATGGTTCAAAAGCGACAGATCCTTCTTGTATGATTTGAAAGAAAAAAGAAATAACATTGTTATGCTTCACACGGAAAGGATAAAAAAAACAAAAAGGTTCTTTTAAGTATTATAAAACAGGTGGCCCGTGTTTCATTTCATTTGGGCTGGATTGATTTTTTTATAATATAAAAAAAATAATATTTAAACGCTGTTGTATTTAAAAAAAAAATTATAATTTGAGTCATAAACCCTGCTAAGTGTAATAAAATAATTTTATTTAAATATATGATAAAAAGATAATGGTATTAAATGAACCAAATTTAAAAAACAAAAACATGATAAAGATGGTCAGAAGAAAAAGAATGCATGTCAAAAGTATTCTAGAATAACTCAGTATTAAAAAAAATATATAAAACAAAATATCTTAAATCAACCAGAGCAATCATAATAAACTTATAATACGGATTATAAAACTAAACTAATATGATGTAAAGCAAATTGAAAATATTACTAATTAAGGTTTTTTAATTTTGTAAAAACCGACAACCAAAAATAAGAAATGGTGTCAAACGGTGCTTTGCCTCGATATCCTTGAAAGGAGAAAATAAATATTTTTATTCCCTCAAAAGTCAAAACTCGTTTTGTTTTTCCCGGAAACTGGTTACACCTTGTTTTCTCTGGTGGTGTCGATCTATATATCTTGTTTTCCTTTTAATTAATTATTTTATGTTTATTGTCCTTGTACCTTCTTCACTGCTTTCTGCATCCATAAAATCTGTTTTTCTCTCAATTATTTATTCTTGAAAAATTTTACCGCTTTATTTACTTTCAAGATAAGGAATTATTCCAGGGAAAGGATCTTCCTTTTGAAAGAGAGTTTTTCTGGCAAGAAAACAAAAAATTAGAAAACAATGCCATATCGAAAGGGAAAAATCTTTCTTATCTTAGACTCCATCGTATAGTCTAATCTAATACACAACAAGTAAATTCAAGTTATCCATACAGCTCCAAGGCACCATCATGCATGCAAAAGAAGGATATATGGAGAGCAGGAAAAAGGTGCTGGCACCAATTCTAAGCTTCAGGAGCTCTTGAATATTGAACGATCTA
Source organism: Populus deltoides (assembly GCA_015852605.2). NCBI lineage: Eukaryota > Viridiplantae > Streptophyta > Magnoliopsida > Malpighiales > Salicaceae > Populus > Populus deltoides. The sequence goes on along the minus strand of CM027583.2, from coordinate 7,778,361 downwards.
ACTTGTTAAGAGAGAAGGTGGGAATCAGACTGGACATCTAACAGAACAAACTTCATGTAAATGACAGATGCTCTAACATTGGCTATGAACAACTGCTGAGCTGATTAAATGTCTGACAGCTCAAATCTACATCAACCATACATGCAACGTGTAGAAGTTACCTAGGAGAATTCCACACAGAAAGTTCAGGTAGCGTATATCCTGGCTGACCATCTCCTCTAACCACATAATTAACACCTTTACATTGCCTGCGCATGGAGCAAAGACCCCTTGAAAGCATATCGGAGGTATCGGCAGGTCTGTTTGGGATGTTTGGGATTATGGCAGGTCTATTTTGAATTATTGTAGCGGTTGTGGTTCAAAATATTTTTTGTTTGGAAATATTTTAAAATAATATTTTTTTATTTTTAAAAATATTATTTTTAAGATTAACATATAAAAATGATATAAAAACATAATAAAAAATAATTTTTAACAAAAATTTAAACGCGCCCTTAATGAACATCTCTTCCAAAACCAACCTTACTTCAATGAGCCTGCCATCTCAACAAAGTCCATCCAATAAAATGCCATAAGTTTCTGGTTGGCAACACAACCCACCTGCTTAGCCATCTTTTGAAAGTATCCGACAGCGATTGCAGGATACCCTGCGTCGCTCCTTTCAATAAAACAATATAATCCTGCGTCGCTCTTTCAATAAAACAATATAAGTTCACCCTTACAGTTACATTAATGGCTTCACCGCCCGTACTACCTTTTCTTCACAATGCGGTGACCTTCGCTTCATAAGCCCTAAGTGATGGTCTTTATAGCCTCTCTCTTGAGTTTTATCTAGCACTTTACCAGTCTGATCACCAGTCTTGCCTTCACGGTAAAGATCAACAGCCATCGCTGAATAACTACCCAAACAGGGAACTCCACCTCTGATTAGAGCTTCATTAATCAAACGCTTAGTGGGTTTCATATCTTCACCATTATTGCACTGACTAAGATCAAGACGATCCCGGCATCGCTTAGGTGCCTTCACCCCCTTCATTAGGATCTTACTGAGGATTTCCAAGGCGTCTTCAACCTGCCCGATATCACATAAAGCATCCGAAAGTGTTCTATATACCACAATATCCTCATTCCTCACCGCTCCCCCTTTGAGATATCCTCCAGGACGTTGAACATAACAAATGTGTGGCCACGTTTAGCCTTCCATCTTCGCACATCCCCTTCACAAGAATTCGACAACTATCCTTGTTCGGACGGGATCCTGATAATCCGTCTCTTGGAAGACTTGGTTGCAAGGTCAGAGCGATTACGCTGACAAAGAGCATCCAATAGCAGGTTCAGGCCATGAAAGCGAGACTTCACTTCCCACGCATGAGTTCCCCAAGAAAATACGGTGTGCTGCCTCGAGTTTTGATTCCTTCACCAATATATGCAAAAGGGTATTGAAAGATTCGGTCCAGTTTACACAGTTGAACTTTGAAATGCTCTTGAAGAGTGAGACAGCTGCGCTTATTAGACCAGCACTCGCATAGGTCTTGATTGCAGTCACCAAGTGTGAATCTTAGCGCTCACAGGAATCCTCTTTCATCTCAGTAATTCGGCCCGGGTTTCCAAGGATGCGAATCAAGGTGGCATACACAGGACCAATGTGACGATAGCTGGCGCATTTGTCTTTCGCTTACTTGAAAATCTGCAACGCTGTCAATGGATTTCTCTGGCTCCTCAAAATCTGAGAGATCTAGTTGTATCGGTGCTAGAAGCCCCGGGCATCTTACGTCGAAAATTTAGTTTGTATCTACAGAAAAATTAACATTTAGTTTGACTTTGAACTACAAAAAAAAAGACCAGGATTATGTTATAGCATAAGCAAAAGAAAGACAAATAGAATCACTAATTTTTGTAGAGTCTAAAATGGTGGCGTTCCGAAGAAGATAAATAATTTTGTTAAATTATCAGAACAGGGGTGAGCAAGAAAAAAGAAATGCACTTAATGTTAATCATTTGACCAGCAATTTCAATGAGACCTTCAAATCAATTTAACGCTAGGCAAATTAAAGCTAACAAGGCGGCTATAAAATTAAACATGGGCTGGAAGCCATGAAAGGAAGTAGATGAAACTTTTTTAATGACATAGCATAGAGTTGAGCTGAGATTATCTCAAATAAACTCTATAATTTAACAGAGAATCCAAAAGAAAAAAAGAGCGATGCACGATCTGTTTAATTAGGAAGTGAAACACAATTGACCTGAGAATTGAGATTGAGTTCGAGTTCTCTCTTGTCATAAAGTTTTCATGGTAATAAAAATTTATATAATTATTAATTTTAAGATTCATAAAATTACTTAAAACATGTGTAAACTGATCAAATTAAACACCATCAAATAAAAAAACAAACACAATTGTACTCTACTTCAACCGAACCAATGAAATAGTTTAATTTGGGTGACAGTAGTAAGATTCAATAGATATCTGTTAAGGAATCCATTGAGGTCGCCTGTCTCCGATTTTCATGTTACCGTTACGCTGCCGTTTAGAAAAAATAGACCTGTTAAAACTTGAGGGAATTAATGGCATTGTTTTCTTATTAAAAGGGAAAGGCGTCGTTTTTGACGGTCAACCCAGTCAATAAGAGGCGGTCAAAGGAAAAACCAACGTGAAATGATATATTATTAAAAAAGAAAAAGAAGGAGTCGTCACTTGGTATAAATCCAGATAAAGGAAGGAAACATTAATCGCTCGCTCGCTCCAATTTCTCCATTGCTGCACCTCGCGATTGGACAAGAGGTGCGCTCTCTCTCTCTCTCTCTCTCTCTATCTATATGTGTAGGTAGGTAGATCTCATCAATCTTTTCGTATGCGTGTGTATCTGTCTGATTATGCGTTTAATTCTAATCGTACAATCTTTTCTTTTAATTTGAAGATTCTATATGAATTCTACAATTTTTTAAAGTATAAGTCTTTGATCTTAATAGAAAATCGATGACTTTCAATATTTTTCTTCCTTTTCGAGGGCGCTGATTGCTTGGTGTTGATTTTCAAATGAAAATGAATGAACTACCGTTGTTAGAATTTAGAGTAATTCGACCTCTAAATTTAGGATAAAATGGTCTTAATTAAAAAAAGAAAACGGGTATTGGATGTTACTACTTGTGACCTGATTGGAGGAAAATGATAGACACGGTATTGGGGAGGCTTATTGGTATAATCTTTTGATGCATTTTCCACTCGAGGATGTAAGTGTCTGTATGATGGTAGTTTGCAGTTGTTTCGGGGTTAGATTTGCTCTTTAGGAGTTTTGTTTGAAGAGCAGGTCTTGATGTGTTTAGATTTGCAGAGCAGTTTTTCTTGTTTCGTAGGTGCTGAACAAGTATGTTTGTTATATTGTGTTTTTTTTTTTATTATTATTATTATTGGATAATTTGCTTGTCATGTAACACTTGGTGTGTTCGGGTTCTTTCAAATAATTTTTTTTTTTGGATATTGCTGCTTTAAATAAAAACATTCATTCAGCTTAGTTTTCTGTTGGATAGGTTTTCAATTGTTTTGTTCCTGTATGTAGTTGCAGCATCGTATTACCCAAATACTCAAGGAAGCTCAAAGGTTTAGGAGTTTGAGAGACCCATGATACTAGCTTCTTGTCTAGTTACTCTAGAATGCTTGATATAGATATTCTTAGTGGACTTTCTTTTAGCACGACATGATGTTGCTGTTTTGGATTGACTAAGTAAATCTTAAATTTTTCAAATTACTAAGAGCTTGATGCAACCTCAAAATGAACAGACTGGCCAGCGTTAGCCTGCAAGCGCCCTTTGTTTCACGCATTGTAGCCATTGTATGCCCTATCTTTTTTTGTTATAGTTTGCTCATCTATTTGTATCAGATGGGAGCCCCATTTAGATTGATTGAACTGGATAGTCTTCATTTTCTAAGCTTATACCGCTTGTATGGATCAGCTCTGTCCTGACATCTGCTTTGCTGACTACAACACAGATAATAATTGATTAAAAGAGCGGAAGTTGAGGAGTAAGATAGAGAGATGGCCAGGAATGATACCAGGCAAGTTAGGACAAGTGGGAGCAAAAGGAATGAATCAGCACTGGCTCGAGTAATGAATGAGGTCTTTGCCTTTGTACGCTTTGCAGAATTTGAGATCTTCTTCATTCTGTTCTTTCTCATTGCTTTTTTCTTCTTCAAGAATCTCACGTCCAGGCCTGAGTACAGTCAAATCCTTGTAAAGAAGCCTGGTGGTGCTGACTTTTGGCCTTACTAGGAAGGCATTGGAAGAGTGGCTTATTGTAGCCACCCCACCCCCTCTTGATTTGCCGAGGGTTTAGTTGTTCTGTTATAGATTTCTCTGGTGCTACCATATGTTGTATTGTATGATAATTTCTGTAACCTTTCTTTTCAAGAAAAATACTGTTCACTTATTCAAATTGGATGTTTTATAAGGACATTGTTTGAGCTTTGACTCAAATTATAGTATTTCAAGAAGCTTGGTTACTCGTTCCAGTAATCATACACAAATGCCAGATTTTAGGTGTGTCAGGCAGCTTTTATTGAAGCTATCAGCTACGTATAGAGATGGCATTTTCTGGTGGTTATTGAGAAGAGAAAAAACCAATGTCATTGCATGAATGTGTAGATTTCAAGTTGAGGATGGCATTTGAATTTGTAACTTCTATGTGATTTGATAAGAACAAAAGGACCCATCCTCATTAGCCATTGACATATAACTTCTATGTGATTTGATGTGTGCATTATCCATATCAATGATCTTAGTTTAAATTCATCTCATCATCAATTGTTTAGCAGAAACTTCTCCACATACTTTGCCATCGAATTCCAACTGTCACAAGCATGTGATGCAGACCCGCATGCCCAACTCTGAAACAGAAAAGGTACCCACTTCCATTTGACTCCCCTTGGATTCCAAACACATACCCCAAAAGATGTGATCATGCAAAAGAAGGGATTTGAATAAGAAATGAAATGCCGATTGAAAACGAAAGATGAAATGTAAAAGAGATGATTGTCAGTAAACAGGGGGAGACAAGAGAGAGGGAGAGGCACAATCCTCTTTTCCCCAACTAATGTTCTGATCCTATTATAAAAGAGTAATCAATCATGAGTAATTAACAAGCAAAAAAAGTACAAGTTAATGACCGAGTTGTTCTTAGCCCAACTTTCTTGTTGACCAAGATGGGTTCAAAGATACAAAACCAATCTTCAAACCCTGATTACTGCCGAATATAGACAAGAGTATGCTGTCGGATGCTCTCTGCTTCCAAGACATAATAATCTGCTGATTAGTATCTGAGGTAGAATCCAAAGCCAATATTGGATCCACCTTATGCTAATACATAAAATTAATGAATATGATTTCTCCTCCTAATTAATGTTAACAACTACTGGTGCCTCCCCAGTGTCCTAGACCGAACATGTATAACGATGAAGTTGATAGTGTTGGGGGGGCTTGAATAATTGAAGAGTCAGTGGAGTGAGCTTTTATCTCAGATGCCCTTTTCCATGAAATGAACAATCTTATGCTGAATTCTTGGATCCTTCTATTGTTATGCTAGCTGATGATCAGGCATAATCCTCCTTTTCAATCAGTGACTTGAAAGAATATTTTCCTTATTCTTTTTTTTTTCCCATCATTTTTTCTAGGTCCGCGATTTGTGGATGTTGTCCGTCTTGTGAGAGGACAACGAATTATGTTCCAAACTTATTCGGTTGATGAATTTTGTTCAGTAGCTGCTCCAGAGGCTTGCAAAGCACCTGGTCCTGTTCCCACCACCACTACTGTAGTTGCTGTTGGTGCTGCCACTGCTGTTGCTGTTGTAGTCGTAGTCATAGTCATTGTGGCTGCACCTGTTGCAAAATCACATTCAAATTATCCTGTCATTTGCCTTTTGGTCGTTAATTAAGTAAAGCATAAAATGAATAAATTTGCTGCATGAATGAAGTTAGGGAAATTATTAGAGTGATCACCAGCAGTAGTAGTCGCCATTGCAATAGAAGAAGGAAGTGATAAGGTTCCTGTAGATCCATGTTGTAGAGGAGAATAAGGGTACTGTACCATTTGGGGATATTGAATTCCAAAACCATGTGCTTGGCTACTCTGTGCATACTGAGTATAGAATGGGTAGAGATTGTGTGGGAACATCCCTGGTGTTCCTGATGCCCCTCCAGTAGTATAGTAAGGTGAGAATTGTTGTCCTCCGTAAACACCGTAATAGCTCTGCGAACAAGGCCATAAAACTGTGGTCAAACAACGCAGAGAAAATTAGTAGCACAAGACATTCAATATTATGCAAGTATATCATGCCAATACTGACCAGGGGATACATGGCATCCTGTGAATATCCAGCGTACCTGTGAGATGACATAAGAAGGAAGAGGGAGAATTTATGTGATAAGAATGAAGAAGGAATTGAAGGCACATTAGAAGGGAGGGAAATTGATGAAAAATTCCCTTGTGATTTATCTCTGTTACTGTTTTTACTTACCCATAAGCTGAATAAGGAAATGAGTATTGACCAGAGGGTTGGTAGATGTATGGAGCCGAGGAACCAGGAAAAGTAGGTGGAGCCACTAATCCATGTACCGGTCTAAACCGTCCTGTGCCTGCGATTTCATTTTTGTTCTAGAGTAAATACTTTAATCCTCTTGTTCAGTGGATATATATCCACATTTCAGTTTTGCTAGAAGACGAATAGAGTAATTATAAGCATGTTATAGCTAGCTTGCCACGGTGGGTTAAAAAACTGGAATCTTTACATGTTTTTGGAATGGAAGACAAAAGGGCATTTGCCCCCTTTTTTCGCGTTGTTTCGCGGCACAATGCTGGTTGAATATTCAAGGGATTATTAACTTTTGCATAGAAAGTGGATATTAATTGAGATTAGCTAAGTATTCTACCAAGTACTTGGCAAGAAATGGAAAAGTGATGACAGAGAAGAGAGAAATGAACCATGTTGAGGAGTTGGTGGACGATTCTTTTGTCCACCAAGTGACGCAAGATTGCAGTTTGCCCTCCTTCCATCAATCACTGGCGATGGGTTTTGACAAGCTCTCACGGCTGCCTCCGGATCCTTGAATGTAACCTGTAAGAAGCAAGAACGAAGACCCACCATCATAAACAAATCATGCAGTGGGAGGAAAAATGGAAGAATACGCCCCTTGCAAAGGAAAAAAACAAGGATATAAAACAAATAACGGGCTTACAAAGCCATAGCCCTTGGATCTCCCCGTGTTCTTATCTGTGATAACAACAGCCTCCAGGATCTCTCCAAACTGTTCAAAATAACGCCTCATGGTATCTCTTTGTGTCTCCCAAGCCAAACCACCAACAAAAATTTTGGTATAAGTTGTGTCATTGTACTGCCTCGAATTGCCACCACCCACGGCCATCTGAAAGGGCCTATTTTGAGCCATGATGATACAAAATATTGTTCACAGTAGAGCCAATACAGAAAAAAGCACCAAATAAAACAAGGGGGGGGAGAGAGAAATTTAATAAACGAACTACCCTTCAGCCAGAGCAAAAATCAACCACCCCCGAGAACGACCAAATAAAGAGGGAAATAGTAAGAGAAGGTATAAAAAAAAAGCCAGAAAGAGCCGTTTGTTTTGATGATGATCGCATCAATCAACAAAACAAGCACTCTTTCTTTTCTACGCGCACAAAACACTCGTGTGCCTATCTATGTTTCTGTCCGTTTTTCTTCTTCTTGTTCTTGTTCTTCTACTAGTTGTTTTTCTAATGCTTTATCTGCCACTTTTTCACAACCACAACTCCTCAGATTCCTCAACAACGATGCCCGTAACGAGAAAATCATTACTGTTAAAGGGGGAGAGAGAGAAACAAGCGAAGAGGAGAGAAGAGAAGAGAAACCCTTTCATGAAATATTTACTATATTTATGTACACGAAAATAATATATAGCATCAATACGTAGAGAAGGAGAGATGATAAAATTAACAAGGGAAAAGGAGAAGACAAAAAAAGCTGCTAGTGGACACCCACGATGATAGTAGGCAAGGTTGTCCAATGAAAATCTTCAGGATCAAAGACCAACCTTTTTTTTCTGTATCAGCCACTTTCTCTCTCTAATATAATGGGAAAACTACAAATCAGTCCCAGTATATACAGACATTCACAAATCAGCCTTCAGTCTTCAAAACTTTGCTATTTTTTCCCCAAAGTTGCTTCATAACACATTTTCACCCCAGTTAACGTCCCCAATGTTTTGGCGTTAAAAATCTTGCACCAATAATTTTTTTTTGTTTTTGGGTTCGAGGAAACCCCATCTCTGAAAAAATGTAATTTATGGGTCCAAGTAAACGGGTAAAACCCTGGCTGTCCCAGACTCTTACAAAAAATACACGTCCTAACTCGAATTCGAGACCTGTTGTGCATATCTCAAACTCTTTGTCATCACGTTATGTTCTTTGGGGACCTTGCACCAATAACGTTAACGTTGTTTCACAAAAAGAAATTACTAGAAAGCTATATGATATTATATTGATGGATCTGAAAGTAATTTTAACATTAATCGTGTAATTAGATGTCATGTAATTTTACTTTTAGTATGTTGTTATTGTTTCCACTAGTGAAATAGCATCGCTCTAAAAAAAACATGAATTAAGCTATACATTAACGTTGTTTCCACGGAGAAGAGATGAAAGAGCAGTTTGTGGTATTTATGTTGTGTTTGATTTTTCTATCCAACTTGTTTTTTTTTAATTTAAATTGTTTTTTCTTTGAATTAATTTTTTAGTATTTTTAGATTATTGTAATGTTCCAATGTCAAAATTAAATTTAAAAAATAAAAAATATATATTATTTTAATATATTTTTAAATAAAAAATACTTTAAAAAACAATCTCTAATATGATCTCAAACATTATCTTAATAGATTGGTGCCTCGTGCTACTTTGTAGGCCACACTCCACACTAATTCTTTCCTGGCATAAAAAAGATGATAAGGCCACACAGATGTTTTTAAAAAGTAAGAAAAATGTGAAACTCGGGTAATTAACTTAACTGAATTCAATGAACCCAGTTAAATCAATAATATGATTAAAAAATAGGAGCGACGTTAAATAAACTGAGTTAAACCAATAAATTTATAATGATTGATTGAAAAAATAAATGCTTGTCAATATCATGAAAAGATACTCTAATATTCTTAAACGGTCTATATGATTTTATTTAATAACAAAGAAAAAATTAAATGAGAATAGAATAACTCGTAAACAAAAAACTATAAAAAACTCCCTAAGACCAATATCTATAAAATCAAATGTTGAATGTCAAAATTGAAAAAAAATCAATTTCTTTTTAAAAAAGTTAGACAATCAAATTCATGACATGGTCATGAGAACAAAACAAGCCCAGAGAAAACAAATCAAGTAAAACTACAAATCTCAATTATCAAACTCACTCAATGTTTAAAAACAATTTTTTTGTAAATAAAAATAAAAAGCAGTCTAAAAAAATAACCGAGTTAACTTGAGTTAATTTGCTAAATTCATAACTCAAAATATGAAATTAGGATAAACTAATAGAAAGAAATATTAAAAAAAAATGAAGGCGGATCTCAAATAGACTAAATATGAAAAAATAAAATTGAAATAAAATAATTTTTAAAAATAATAATAAACAACTAAACTCAACTCATGCTAATTTTCAAAACTCATAACCCATATTAAGAGTTACCCAATAAAAAATAAATCTAAAAAAGTCACAAAACTAAATTTTTAATTACCTATTTTCAATAAAATGTATAAGTGTTTTCTCAATCAACCACACGTTTAACTCAAGAATCAAATTCATCTTCGCGAATTCTTAAAAAAAGGAAGAAAAAAAATAGAAGAGATTCTTAAGACATGTAAGCTGTCTCTTTCTAAAATAAGATCTATACTTTCCATAGACACAACACCTACATTGCCTACAAATAGACACAGAAAAACTTCAAGGCTGTGGTAACATTGATTCGTTCTGGGCAATAAAATAAAAAAGAATTGTGACCGGTTCGTTACAATCTATATAATCTGGGGACTGATATGTAGTTATCCCTAGTAATATTATACAAGTCGATATCCTACAGATACTTGCCTGGTGGGTCAGCATAAACATCTGCTTCGCTGTACTCAACCTTCTACTGCATTTTCTATTTGTGGCCTTTGTGGGTCTTCGAGATATGATACCTTGACCTCCCAGCTTGTTTAATTGGTTCCGTTCCACACCCTCCCTGCAGCCTGCAGCCTGCAGCCTGCAGCCATTCTTTCCCTTAACCGAAAAAGTGGACCATGTGGTTCGGTTTTGTGGGCCAAGGCTTTCTGGCACAGCCATCTAAATTATTGTAAGAATAAATTAATTGATGTGAAAAAAGAAAATACTTTTAATAATAAAACAATTATGTATATGTGCAGTGAAGTGTGCATGTGTGTATACATTAGGGATCCGGTTGCAAAGTGCTAGCTAATTCCTTTGTTAATAAATACTTTATTGATTACCATTGAAATAAAGAAGAAGAAGAAGTTATGCGTGTGTAAGGGACATCATGGCGTTCACACCATTGGTGGAGCTAGGGATAGATGATTGTGGGTAATGCGAGGAGCATGCAAGGCTAACAATGAAAATAAAGTAGAATAAATGGGTCACGAGTGTAATAAGTAAACTTTTTACATGGGTTTTTAATTGAAAACTAATAAAGTGATGATGAAATTTAGTTTTTCAAGAAAAATTGAGGGGCCATGGAACTCGTAATATATAATGCCACCCCTGCTGTTTATGTCTTGATTTTTTTAATTGATTTTAAGATTACGGGGTCTCGTGTATAAATTGTAGCATAAATAATTTCCAACAAGTAAAAAACGCAATCCAGTGAGTAAACCCAGAAAATCAGAATAAAATAATTAAAAAAACTAAACCATAAAAAAAACTGATTAAAATTTAAAAAAAACCGAACCGTAAAAAAAATAATTTGAACCGGTTTGGTTTTTTTAAAATAATTTTTTTTTTATAAAAACCGAATCAAATAAAAAATAATCACCCCTTCTTTATACTGTGTAAATATGACAATGTGCACCTGTTTTTTTTTCATATCATAGTGTTATTAAATTAAAAAGCATACTGTTTTTATTTTCATATCATAGTTTTTATTGTTCAGTACTATAGTCATATACAGATTGCCACGGTATCAGTATATAAGTTATTGTTTTTTAGATGCATAAAAATACAATTTGGCCATTTATTTGATCCTTGTAGTTTTAGATATTTATGTTATAGTCATAAACTTCATTTTTAATACATTTATGTCACTAGGTATTGAAAAAAAAAAAAAGGTTCACCGAAAATGAAAAGGTTATGGAAAGTTTGTCATCAGCCATGTTGTGATAATAAAAAATTATTTCAAAAATAAATATATGTTTGAAAAGATTTTATTTAGTACTTTGATTTTAAATTCTTAAACTGATTAAATGATGTTTTGGAATTGTAAATGAAGTTATTAAGATTTTTTAAGTGTTTTTAAATAAAAATAAATTGAAATTCTCAGGGTTTGGCTCAATTATCTCAAAACCTAATTCTCCAACCATTGAAAGAATTTGTTGTAAATCTAGGTCTCTGCGCATCTATCCTCTTCCTCTCTTTGTTTTAATATATATATAAAATACTTTAAAATAGAATCATCTCTGAATAAATAATTACTATATGGTCTTAAAAGTCATTCAATTATGTCTTATCTTTTAAAATAAAATTGGATTTTCTTTTGTTTTATTTAGAATTTTTTATATCTATACTTATGAAGTGACATGCACAATATATTTTTTTTTAAAATATACATGAATATCTAATGAGAAAAATATATTTTTATTAACGATTTTTATATTATTTCACTGTATTAATTATTCTTTTATTTTTCCCTCAGTCACGTAAAAATAATTGAGATGTTTTTTTCTTTCTTCCTTTGTTGAAAATTATTTCACAAATCATGATAAGTTTTAATATAAAAAATTCCTCTTGATAAAAAAAGAAATTTCTCATCAAATAAAAATAAATAAATGGGCAATAAAAAGGGAGTTCTGGCCAAAGAAATATTTTTCTCTCTAAATTTAAATTATTTGATTTTTTTACGAGTTTTATTTTAATTGCTTTAAATTTTTATTTGAAAAACCATATTGTATGAAAACTTTAATGGCTTTATCAAATAAGAAAATGTATAAATAAAACGAGTGAATTTTGATGGAAGAAAATATATTTTTTACTCTTGATTTTCTTGAATCACCGAAAAATTAAATAAAAACTGATTTTGAGAATTTCCTCGTAACACCACGAAGAGAAAAACACAGTGAAAGAGTAGAAGGGATGCGTGAGAAAAAAAACAAAAATAAATAAGGAGGCAATTACCCCTCCTCTCTGTCTTGAAGATAATTGAAGACACACAGAAACTCAAGAACAGAAACGAAAACCTGGAAAAAGACGCAGCCAATGGCATTCATTATAGTATAAAAAGTACACAGGAGTCAATAGTAATTGAGTTTACATTGCTAGGCAATCATCAAACCTAAATTCCTCAAAAATGACGTTCACTTGGCACCTTTCTTCTTATTTTGAGAAAAAGGGTCCCCTCTTATTCATGGTTTTGGATTCCAAATCCATGATGATTCCGTCAATTCAGGTTGCTACTGTCCCATTCCACCTTCTCTTTCAACGTCAATGTGACCAAATATGCTATGATGTTTAAAGCAAGGGAAATCATCACCGGCACCCGGAGCCTGAATTTTAACCGGATCATTGGCTTTTTTTTTTAATCAAAATAATATTATTTTAATAAAAAAATTAATAAATTTACAATCGAGTATTGATTGAGTCAACTTGCCGGGTCATATTGAGTTTTTTCTTTTCTTATTTTTTCTTTAACTCGGTCCAGTTTCAATTCCGGATCGGCCGGATCTCGAATTGACCTATCAAGGTAGACCGGATTTCAAAACTATAAAAAACATTGCTTTCTAACAAGGGTCTCATGAATTAGAGGCCCCCATCACAAATACTGGATTATAATTTTTTTTAAAATTTAATTTTTTTATTTTTGGTTTTGGATAAGAAAATTTATTATGTTGATATATTTCATAAATCTAGAGATGGAATTAAAACTTGTATATATTTTCTGTCAGTGTAGATGCATTTGGATGGGGAAAAAATTACAAAGAAATTCAAGATGGAAACTAAATAAGAAGGAAGGAAAGGGTGTACTTGATGGTTGTAGATGTTGATTTTTAAATATTTTTTTAATTTAAAAATATTAAAATATTTTTATATATATTATCATGTCAATAAAATAAAATAAATAAATAATTTTTTTAAGAAGCCTACCCAACCATAGCACGAAACACAACTTTGAGAATGTAAAACGGTGGTTAGGCGGAGGAACCGGCATTTAATAAAATGGTCAAATAGGATAAGGCAAGGGAGTAAAAAAAGGGGTAAATCAGATCTCCACTAGACATAATTAATACTCTGAAACAGAATCATGACTGTCGCTAGCACACAAACGGTTCGACTGTCCAAGAGATCGGTCAAACCTGTCCTTTATTTATCTTTTAAAATTCGCTGTAATTTCATTAATAATTTTTAAGTTATCTTTTTGTTTTTTTTTTTATTTTTTACCTTATTTTTTAAAATTTAACCATTTTTGTGCCGGCTCTGTTGGCGGCTGCTGAGGCTGGGCTTTTTTGAAAGGGTTGAATTTGTCATTTGCGCTGCATATTCGTTGTCCGCTGCCTTGGGTGAGGGGGGGAATGTGAAATTGAAAAAATCTCCCCATCTTGTAAAAGAGTTGATAATGACAGCAGATACGCGTGTCATCGTTTTAAGGAGAGTTTGCGTAATCCCATTAACCTTCTTTTTATTTTTTTGCGCGTTTCAAAAAACATTTATAAAAAACATTTATTTTTATTTTATTTCTTTACTTACTTCAAATCAATTGAATCAATGTATTCTATATTCTGATATTTTTTTACTAAAATATATTTCTTAGATATCTTTTAATAATTTATTAAAATATAAGATGTGTAGCTCAACTGGTCACATTTTAAATTTATTTCTAGAGATCACTAGTTCGAGTCCACAACCCTCGGGATCACTAGAGATTTACATGGTAGTTAACTTCAAGACGAATTAGTCAATGTACACACAAGCTGGCCCGAACACGCACATTAATTAAAAAAAAAAATTTTAACTATAAACAAAATATTCTCTTAATTAATTTGTTTTACTCTGACTCCTGGAGGCAAATTTAATTAACTAGGACAGTTCAAGAGTATATTGCGGCTTTGTTCTTAAAATAAATAAATACAAGCTTTTATTGAAAGTATAATAATATACGTTGCTGCAGCTGTCAGATAAAGGATAGTAAAGTTTATTTTTTAAAAGTATTTTTATTTGAAAATGTATTTTTTTTATTTTTAACATTATCATATCAAAATAATTTAAAAATATAAAAAATAATAATTTAAAACCAGCTGAACAAACCAACGGTGCCCAAGTGCTTATTTTTGGGTGTAACCTACCTGTCTGTGGCAGCATTACAAAGGCATTTTTTAGTGTTTTTAACGAGGTTTGAATACAGCCAATTTGACGTGCATAACTATAAGAACATGCATCGATAGCGGGGGTAAAAAGGTAAGAGAAAGGCTAGCTCGGGGACAGGCAAGCCAAGCTGAGGAAATTGAGAAAGACAAGAAAAGAAAGCATAAGAGAGCGAGGAAAGCGTCGTGTACCAGTCCACATGAAGACTGCAAAGCCATGACAGGCAGGCACATCAGAACTAGCACATGCCCTCGCCAGTGCTTTCCATTTACCTCCTTATAGAGTATTATTTATTAGCATTAAACTTACTGCTAGGTCTTGTTTTCTAGTGGAAATGGTCAATTTCCAGACCGTTGATTCTCCTTCTGAAGCCCTCTCAGGGTTCGCGACAAGGACCGCATTCTCTGGTGTTAGAAACGGTCTCCATGAAAATTAGAATGGTCGGCCCTGCACATGATCAGTCAACGTAGAGGCTTTTACAGTAACGTGGCCAGATATGTTTCCTTGGACTTGCATTATCCATTCTATTTTCATGGCAACTTAGACCCACCTCCAGGTTGTCCAGCATTGTCTTCCCTGCTCCTGCTGCCCATGCTAGCTAATCTCTCCTTTCAATCTTTTTTATTTTTTATTTTCGAACAGTTAAAGCTTGTAAAGGAAAAGCTTCCAGGCCCGAGGTAATCTGTTGGTGTATAAAAAAGAATAATAATATTAAAAAAACACTGTGGGCCTCGAGATATTGCTGTATGCGCCACATGTTCTCAAAATTATTAATTATAATCATGAAAGATTGCAGGAAAAAAAAAAGAAGAAAAAGTCGCAGGCTTATTAAAATAACGTCATGTTATTTATCTTTTAGTTAAAAAAGAGCATGCATATTCGACAAAATTACAAGTACAAGAATATTTAATTATACTTTTCAATGTCACACCAGTTTATTTAATTTTAAATTCCCGATAAGAATATGTAATTCATCTCTTATATTTTATAATTCCACAACACTAACTTTTTTTTATGTCCACAATAAAGTGTTTTTTAATAAACTTTTATGTTAATTGAGATTAAATCTGAATCACATCTGAACAGCATTAACTTACGAGGTTTTAAATTTCCCTAAAATAACCTTGTATGGCGAGAAGATGAAAAAAGACCGAGAAAGAAAGTTCAATGATGATTTATGAGGTACATATGCATGCGAATTCCCAGAAGTAAGGGGAAAAAAGGAGCGAAAAAGAAAAACAAAAGCTACACCTTTTAATTATCGGAAATTGATGAATATATATAACTCCAGAGTTATTTTTACAAATAAAATGGTTTTGCCATGTGTTTGTATTACCTTCTATTTTTTTTTAAAAAAAAACTGGGATGCTTCGTAGAGCTTCATTCTTTATAAATGAATAGAGTAAAGTTTTTGTTTTTTTTTTCAATTCAATATATTTTTATAATGTTTTTTAATAATTATCTAGATTATCTTTAAACCGACTAAGTTAAATACATCACATCGGAGTAATTTTTATATAATTTAATTTTAAATTCAAATTAGAAAAGAAATTGAATTGGAAGGTTTTTTCTGTAAATTTTATTATTTTTTTCTTAAATTTATTTTTATATTTTTTAAATTAATCAATCGAATTGTCTTTAAATCAATTAAATCATATCAAATCAAGTCTAAAATTTCAAAATTAAGTTGCCGGGTAAGATTTAATAATAAAATTAAATAGTTTTCTATAACCTAATTTTTTTTTTGGTATGTTAACTATTTGCCCGCGGCAAGGAAAGAATATGTACAAAATAATAGAGAAAAGATGAATAAAGTAACGGCAACTGCGTTGCCTTTGCTTGGTTTAGAATTTCATATTGTTGGAAAACGAAGCCCCTACTGGGCCTACACCGGAGGTTGTTGGCTATGAATATGCCGGAGTGGGAACACGGCAATTAGCAACCGGCATCTATGGCTGTTTTCAAAAAAATTCCCTCATGGCTAGGGTTTGATTCGCCTTGCTGTATTCTAAAACAAGCGTATGTGATGCCAAAAAAAAGGCCATTCGAGTTAATCACAAGCCAGGGAAGAATGAAATAAGCCCCTGATGCTGGACCAGGGTAGTCGAAGCTCCGATTTGCGCACGCCTGGGTCAGCCCAGGTTGTGCGTTGGCCCCCATTTAATTAGGAAAACCTCGTAAAAGTTCCAACTTACCAGGACAGTCTCAGCTAGATCCTCGACGTGTTAATAAATTCTTAATTATATATCCTTCCAACGGTTTCAGTTCATGAAATTATTAAATACTGAAGAAAAAATAAAAACGTGTCCACGTCATCTAAATAATGTAATCAAAATAAGGTTGGTTTTTGTTTGTTAAAAAGTCAATCCAAATTCATTTCATTCAGTGACAGAAAAAAATTGAACTTCATTTAGAGAGAGAGAATTTGACAAAGTTTACAATTTTACATGTAAAAAATTAATTAAAAAAATTTATAAGAAACTGAATTTTATTTATTATAAATACAATGAAAATAAAACTTTATATTAAAGTTTTTTAAGAAAAAAAGTATAAAAAATTAAGGATCAAAATGTATTAATTTTTAATTTTACGTGGTAGGAACATGACACGTATTAATTTTTTAACAGCATTACTGATACAAATCGATGGAAGGACATGGCGATGACGAAGGATGATATTAATAATAAAAAAAAAAACAGAAAAAGAGTAGAGAGATGTAGAAAAACATTAACCCAATAATTAAGCCATAGCCTTTTTAATAAATATAACCTTTATATATTTTTTTTAAAATGAGAGGATTCAAATCCTGTAATTACGCGATCACTGTCATCCACTTTTTTTAAGCCGATGAATATGCTCTGAAAGCATCCTCCACGAGTAACAGTTAGAAGACGTGTATTAAGAACGAAATAAGCCCCCAATACAGAGACCAGGTTCCTAGCTCCCAGCACCCCGGCCAGCCCAGCCCATTTACATGGACCTATATTTTTTCTTTTTTTTTTTACTTGGAACAGTGTCGGAGTAAATATTATTTTTTTAAATAGTTTTTTACTTGAAAATTAAAACAATTTAAAAATACTAAAATTATTAATTTAAAATAAAAAACCATTTTAAAAAAAAATTTAATCTTCTTACTAGAAAGTAAAACTTCTTGGTGCGGGGCCGTGTGGATAAGCTCATTATTGATATTGATATCGATACTTTGTTTCCACGAAAGCCAAAGCTATGCCCGTTTGGAGAATCACAATTTTTGCTTTTTCTTTAAGCTCATGTGGCTTTTCATTCAAAAGCTAAATTCTAAAGTGTATGGTTACAATTAGAAGTCAATAATATAGCATTCTATGCATGTATGGTGTTACAGTTACTTTTTTTCAAGTAATTTTTTTAAAAAATTAATTTTATTTTTATTTTTTTACATTAAATTAATATATTTTTGATGTTTTTAGATGATTTTGATGTGCTAATATCAAAAATAAATTTTTAAAAATAAAAAAATTATTTTAATATAATTTCAAGTGAAAAACAACATTTACCACACTCCAAAACATCTTTATTTATAGCTTTTGAATTTCAGCTTTTAATACAAGTGTTACTTATCTTTATTAATTGTCTTAAATACATTTATTAAAATAAATTAAGATTGGTTTGATGGATGAGGATAAAGATTATGTGGAAATACAAATTAATATTGATTTATTAATTGTCTTAAATACATTTATTAAAATAAATTAAGATTGGTTTGATGGATGAGGATAAAGATTATGTGGAAATACAAATTAATATTGATGGTTGTGGTGATGAAAGAGGAGATGCAATACGTAAAAAGTGTAGATGAGATGTTTATCGGAAGCGAAGGACAAGGAGATGCTTCTTAGCTCTTATTATGGAGGTCAAAGCAATCGTAAATTAAACTAAAATAATAATATTACAACTTTACCATTAAACTAAAATGCCCTAGACACCATGGCTACCTTTTCTTCTCCCTTTTCTTTTTCAATTTTCAGTCTCCAACATAAATTTTGACCCATCACTGCACAAAATGAAACAAACCCAGCAATCCAAGCTTCAAGATTTAGAAAACCCAAAACCCAGAATTCCCATCATCCAAAATGGATCCAAAGCAAACTCTTTCTGGATGCTAGTCCTGTACTTTGACCCACCGCCACCTGGCATATCCTTACCACCTTCAAAACTAACAAACATCGAGGGCTCCATTTTTATGGCAGTGTAGATCCCACACTTCTTGAGCAGCAAATGCAATGGCACACCACGCCACACTGAAGCAGACAACCCTGCAACACCTCGGTTGAACCCAATTGTCTGTTTCACCATGTTTTGCTCCTAGCGTCTGTTACCTTCAACTTCCTGCTGGAAAGAATCACATGAGTTGCTTTTAGGCATGTGCTTGAGGGCTACTACTTGTTCACTAGGTAGAACGCCTTTATAAACTTGCCCTACGCTTCCTTTCTCCTTTAAAATCTAAAAACACAATAAACCCATGATTTTCTTTCAGCCCACATTCACTATAAACACACTAAACAAATCAAACCCATCAATACAAGATCAAAATTGTAAAAAATCCATAATGGAAAAAAAAAGAGTGAAAAGTTTGACACTTGCCTTTGATTGTTCGCTCAATGTCAGGACACTCTTGGCGTAGCTTTCTCTGCCAATAATCCCTTAATTGCTGTTGTGCGTTTGGTTTCAGTTTTAACATGCTCTTGAATTTATCCATATCTCTATCTCAAGCTCTCAACTTTAACAGAAAAACAATCACTCTGGGTTTTGATGGTTATTCATTTAAGTTAATGATTCTTAAATATGTGTATTAGTATTGTACTTGGTAAATTTGTTTTTTTTATTTGAATTTTTAAATTGATTAAAATGGGAAATGTAATTTTTTTAAAATATGGAGACAAATTAAAATTATAATCAAACAATAAGAGGTTGAAGGTAGTTTTCTTTTTTTAAAAGTATTTAAGTTTAACAATAACATATATGGAAGATAAAATAAATTTTTTATATTTTATTTTGTTTTGTTTACTATCAACCAAATAAAATATAAAAACAGTTATTCTATCTTGTACATCATTATTGGAGATAATTATATCTTTTTCTTGTATTTTTTTGTCTTTTCTGTCCTAATTGTCTCTATCTTTTCTGTTCTGAAACAATAACCATACACTATTTAAAAAATCATTTGATGATATAATTGCCTTTCTTTTTATGAATAAATAAACTAGTTACATTTTTTCCAGCAATTAAACTGTTAAAAACATAGTATATTTATAAAATTTAATTTGGTCTATCATATTATAACGATGATTTGCTAATCTAGAGCCTAATTAAGTTAGGTTTTACTTTAAATTTATTTTTTTATCAAAACAATATTATTTTAAAAAAAAACATAGTTTGAGAAGAACTATCAATCCGTGAGTCAACCAACCTAAGACACTGCTTGAAATTGCGTTCTAAATGACGTTTCATGAAAATTTTATTTTTTTAATATTTTTAAATTATTTTGATACGCTGATATTAAAAATAATTTTTTAATAAATAATAAAAATATATTATTTTGATATATTTTTAAATAAAAATCTCTTTAAAAAACATTATAACCATGCTACATAAACCCTCAAATCTTGAGCCAAGTCAACCGCGAGTTTGTTCTTGTAACTATGTATAAAAAAAGGTACTAATGTTCTGGATTATAGCCGGCAGCTAAAACTCAGTTAAACACAGAAAAGAGAATTGGAAAAAAGCCATAGACTTAGCTTCAAATGGAGGGCATGGGCGTATAAAAAAAATGGTGTGTAAGAAAATGGAACTTGTATGCATCGGCGCTCTTTATACACTATATACATAGAAGTAGTACTTAATTTCTACAGCATACCTCGGCGCTCTTGATGCACTAAATACAGAAGCAGTACAGAATTTCCACAACATATTCAAAGTTATATCAATCTCCTTATTTTGATTACTTCCAAACCCATTTTACTCTTCCTTGATAGTATATAAATTCTTTGCATATTCGGATGATACCGAACCTTCATCTCCAACGACAACACGAGCACGAAACCTGCCATCTAAGCATTCTTGGAGGATCATGCTACCAAGCTCTGAGTTGCCTTCGCTCAAATCCGCTTGTGTCATCAACTCCTTTAGTTGCGTTGTTGTCATCCGGACCTTGATTCTTAAGCTGCTTGATGATGGGGTAATGAGGTTGCTTTTAACATCCTCGCTGTCTTGGTCAACTGAGAGCACCGCCTGGTAAATCCTCGCAAACCAATTCCCCATTATTGGTTTGATCTCTCCTTCTAAGCTCGAGCTTCTTTGTCTCTCTTAGATTTGGAATCCTTAAGATCAGCTTGGGTATAATTATTGCTGGAGGGAGATTTCTGGTTGAGGGAAATTAAGCCTAAGGTCGCATTAAATAGTTATGGCCCATGAGCCTAACGTTGGCAGCCGTATTCAGTCAGAAACAACAGAAATTGAAAATGTCACATCTGTGGTTCTTATTAGTCGACCATGCATTAGCCACACGACTGCGATACTCAACTGTTTGGTTAAAGTCTATATGGACATGATGCCGATAAAACTCGTGCAAGACATAGGATAGATAGTAACAACAATATCTGCATCGCGAAAACTCTCTGACAATTGACGATGATGGTAAAATTAAATCAACTTCATCATGATATTCCTTTACTAACAAAATTAGGGTATAAACAGGGTAATGTCAGAGGTATGTAAAATGGAAATAACTTCTGTCCAGTCAAAATGCATAATTCATTCAGCAAAGGGAGATACCAACTTTGAATGTTTTTCTAGTACGTACGTTCGTGGTTTTAAAATATCCATCCGTTCAAATTTCTCCTGCTAAAAACGGCCACCGGCGTTTCTAATACGTAACAGCCAGAAATAACGATCTCATGGTCTGTTCATGAAGATCTTAAGGTTTTTTTTTTTTTTAAAAATAATACTAGATGCCTGGTTGCGCTGCGCTGCGCTGCATGTTGGAGCAAAATTTCTTTGGAAGTAAAAAAAATATCCAACTGACGAGGAGTTATTTTCATTCTCATTAAATATAGCTCAATGAGTCAAACTTTAAAATTACTCACTCGACACTTTACTTAATCTAAGGTTTAAATTAATTATGTGAATTGACTTACTATAAAATCTGACGTTACAGGTTCAAACAAAAAAAAATCAAAACAAAAAAAAACCAGTAATGAATAATAAAAACAAAAAATCAAGCACATCAACTTGTATAATCAATACAAAAGTAAGTAAAATTTCAACATAACATCTTTTTTTAATATTGAGATGAGAATATATTGAATCAATTTATATTAACATGGATTAACTAATCAAACTCATGACTTGAATTATAAATTCAAATGAGTTCAATAATATTTTTTTTAATTTAATTATATGATAAAAAAATATCAATTCAAAATCAACAAGTACTAAATGATAAAATTAAAAAAAATCCAATAAAAATTTATTAAAAACTCAATATTAAATGTTAAAAATAAAGGACAAGCTAGGCGTGTGGACTTGAGTGACCCAACACAACAAAGCTTAAAAAAATAAATATAGCCAATGCATTTGGACCATATTTATTTATGTTTCTTTTATAGAGGAAAAAAACAAGCGACGCATCTCTTGCATTTGCTTAGCTCAGAACCCGACTACCATTGTGGTGGCTAACAAATCGTAAGGTTAATTTTTTGAGTTAAAAATCAATTTCTTGACCTATCAAAAATACTCATAATAAATACCATAAAATCTTCCTAAACCATATATTAATCTCAAAACACTTTAAAATTACTCAAGAAAACTAAAATCAATGAAAATCAAAATGAAATTTGATCTTCCTTTTTAAATATGTTTGGAGAAAAAACTCACCACCATTAAACTCTTCTTGTTGAATGAAACCCATTAAGTTTATCATTTTTTGTTTTCATAATTGTGACAACCAGCTAATTTTTTTATTGCCACTTTTTAGCTACTTTTTCTCTTTTCTTTCTGACTCAAGGTCTGGAAAACAAAAAAGAATATTTGAATCAAAATAAAATTATCATGAATTTCTGGTTAGTTATATATTTTATTTGTGTTTTACAATTCAATTATATTTCTTTTAATTGGGTAATTTTATAATAATTGCAATATTAATTCCATCTAATTAAACCATTAAATGATATAATTGAAAGAAAAAAGTTTGAAAAAAAAATTAGGAGCTTCACTGTTCCATATATAAGCTTTCCAATATCCTTTAGATGTATTAGGTAACTAGTAATGCCGGTGGCACCTAAAAATTATTGTTTTTATTGAATTTTTTATATTTAGAAAATTATTCTTTTTTTCCTTGAAAAAAGTAAAATTACAGTTTTTTTATGAATAAGTATAACAGCCTCCCAATACAATATAAATCACAAGTAGTTTGATTTTTACTACAAATAAAAATATTTGACACAACTTTTACTTTTATTTTTAAGTGTTTTTTAAAAATGTATTTGACTTAAAAAAACATTAAATTGATGTTTTTTATAATACTTTATGATAGTTTGATGTGATGATGTTTAAAATTAAAAAAATTTATTTTGATGTATTTTTAAACAAAAAACTATTTAAAAAACACATTGTACTCCCAAATATTCAGTTCAAAAGAGAGATAGAAGTATAAAAATAAATACATAACTAAAATAATTTTGAAGTGAATTCTTGTGCTTTTAAAATTAAAAAAACATATGACATATGTTTCCCGAGATACTATTTATTATTTTTTATTTTAAAATATTATTATAAAAAACTTTCCATGAGAGATAAGAAATTCCCCACTAACTAAATGAGAATATAAAATATATATATTACATGGTTAGCAAAAGGTATGAGTTAAATTATAAAAAAAATATTCAATGAAAACAACTTACAGTTTTATATCAAGGCCAAGAACTCAATCTGAAAAACTCTCAATACTTATTTACGGGAGAAGAAGTTTAGATCTAGCTAGTTGTCACAAGAAAATTCATCATCTATTGATTACATGATTGATATAGATTAGATAGAAAGCAATGGAGAGGGAAAAAAAATCAATACCTTATTAAATTTGAGGAATCGGTCAAAATAAAAGAAGAAGAAGAAGAAGAAGAAGAAGAAGAAGAAGAAGAAGAAAAGAAGGGGTCTGTTGCCTATGGAGGTTTGTGGAAAAGGAAAAAAAACCAAAAAGACAACTCACCCTTTAATTATGCATTGAATACAATCGGAAAAAGGGGAGAAATCTGGAGGTCAAAGTAACAATTAATTCATTGAATTAATTGAAGGTATAGGAGATAGGGAAATTAATTTTTTTAAAAAATTTTAAAGCATGCCCCACAAATATGAGCAGGATAAAAATGAAATCAGATCTTTACTTTAATTATTTTCTAATGAACTTTTTAATTGATTTAAAGTCTACAATATTCTAATACTTTTACTTTATTTATAATTTTATCTGGCTTAGAATACTAGGACACCCCACACAAGGAGTTGGTATATCCAAATTTTAATCAAAATCAATCTTTTTATGCACAAATACCTATATAAAA
Source organism: Populus deltoides (assembly GCA_015852605.2). NCBI lineage: Eukaryota > Viridiplantae > Streptophyta > Magnoliopsida > Malpighiales > Salicaceae > Populus > Populus deltoides. Next base: position 7,754,176 of record CM027583.2, on the reverse strand, counting down.
TACATCAATTATAAAGATAATAAATCAAGCAATACTTACGAAAGATGGTTTTTTAGTGAAAAATATCATCACTTGTAATCCAATATCTATTATACAAATCCTAGCTATAAACCATTAAAAACAAATGAAGGATCGAACTTAATCATAAAATCAAATGAATGAATTTTGATTTATTAATCAAAGAAGCATCAATATACCATTAATCTATATTATTAGCGAGTACTAATTTGTTACATGGTCACATAAAGAACATGTTTAATGATTTTTTTGGTGCACTACTAACATGTTTAATTTTTTAGACAATTTGTTTTAGCTAGTGAGCTATTAATTTTAATTACTCTGATATCCTAATTTCAATATAAGATAATTAGCTTGTATTTGAGCTAAAATATACGCTAACCACGGTTCTTCGAGATGGAAATTGTTATGCTAAGCGTGGTTCATATCCGCAAAACAACTAAGCGTGGTTCTTCGAAAGATTGCCTGTTGTATTCTCTTTAGAAATCTTTAATTTTTGAATCGAGTGATTGGATTGTTGGGTTTATTTTATAATTAATAAGAATAAAAATTTGACAACGAAAATTACGGCCCTTTAATGTGTCATTTGAGTAATTATGTGTGAGGCCTTTTTGAACTATCTATTAGGGTTTTTTTTTTAAGTTTTCACCTGCTATATGAAATTGTATTTGTCGAAGATTTTAACGATGAAAGTTAATTGAGTAATGGTTCATAGTTACATCCGTTCACCAACCATTTTTTTCCCCTTATACTACTAATTGTTTCAATTTTCTTATAATCTATTTTCCCGTAGATTTCTAATACGTACCCTCAAAACTTGCTGCATCAATTCGATGACTTTGTGGTCAGAATTGCTGTCCAAACCCCAAAACAAAAACCGGGACCATGCTGGCTGCTCTAATTGTCACCAATTCTCATTCCTACGTGCTCTTCTATTTGCAAACAAGTTTTCCTTTTTATGAGAAGTGTCAACAAGTTGCAACAGAACGTGATTGTATTTGCTATCATGATATATAGTTAAAGCGTTAATTAATTTCATGCTTTCCATTGAGCTGAAAATTAATATGCTGGGGTTAAGATTTCGTAAAGAAAGGTTTATAGAATGGTCCTCATGCGGACAATCCTAGCAGATAAAAACTTTTAAAAAGATTTTTTTTAATTAACGTGAATGTCCGGGTCAGCTTGTGCGTATATCGACTAATTCCATGGACCCTGAACTTAACGACCATGTAAATCTCTAATGGCCATTTATTAGCAATCACAGGGGGAGCAAACCCCTTACTCCCTTTAAAAAAGATTTTGTTTTACCATACGGATGTCTTCAATATATATATAATTAGCTGGTACAAAAGTCTCAAAAAAATAGAAAAAAAAGAAAAAGAAATTCTAAAACAACATCCAAGTTTTGTTTTAATTATTTGAATTTAAAATTTCCTAGAGGAGTTTCATACAAATACTAATTGATCAGTCACAATTGATTGACAGATGATATTTGCATTTTATTTGTTAGGAGGAATGAAGAGAAAGATAGATAAAAAGAAATGGATTAAGTATATTCTTTATTTAGTAAGAAGAACAAGGATTCAAGGAGGGTTTAGAAGAATCCCTCCTGATCATCCCTTCTCATTTACAGTCTTCAATATTATTCCACTTTTGATGGAGTGATTCATGCATACCTTTTACTTTTTTGTAATTTTCAATGCTTTCGATTTAGATAGATTAACTCTTATCCTTCCATTTTGCTTGATAGTGAAGCAACTAAAAGGGTCAAGGGAAGGATGAATAAGAGGGAAGGAATCAATTATATCTTTCGTTTCATAAAAGGAACAAGGATTCGAGTACGGATTAGAGGAATTCCTCCAAGCCCTTCTCATTTATAATTTTCAATTACTCCAATTTAAATAGATTGCCTCGTATTCTTTCATTTCTTTGTAATTTTCAATATTTTTAATTAAGATTTAAATGAATAATTACTCTCATAATCATTCATCCTCCCGTTTATCCCATCCCCATGACAAGCATAATTTAAGTTAATTTTTTTACCTTCAAGCAAAGAATTGCCAAAACCACCAACAAGACTCTTCTAGAACCTCTCAAATATTTGACATAAAAAGCAATCCTCTGGCAACCATTCGGTGGTAGACAGGAGTAATCGGCCAAAGTAGCAGTTGTCACATATTCTAATGCTAAGGATCATTACATAAGCCAAATCAAAGTTGAAAAACATTAAAATGTGTTCAAATTCGCTGTTATAAGGTGCCGATGATTGGCACCGGTGCAACTGCAACTGTTCGGCAATTGAGAAAGGTGATGATTGAAGCAGGCCCATGCAATATATATATTAACATCTAACTTCAAAATTTGAGTAATCTTCGCACCAAACCTTAATCTTCCAACATGTCCTACCTACCGTTGTCAAGTGAATAGATGATTATCACATCATTCCATGCCCACTAAAACTGAAATATCGAGCAAATTTATCATAATGAAGTTTTTTTTTCTTTTTTATCATGGCGAGGAAGTTGCTAGGTCATACAGAAGCGTAACCTTTTGAGTTTATAATTGCTGGATGTAACTAAAGTTAAGAATTTCTAGCTAGCTCTGGATTGTGAAGTTAGCAGAAAACAAACGGTCAGGTCACCTCTTATAACTCTGCTTCGACTTCAGCATTACAAAATTAATTCGATGAGAACTTGCTGGCCGTGGCTAGGCTGGAGGACCATACATCTATAAAATGCTAGTTCGGCTCGTGGAACTTTTGCTAAGGCCCAAATATCCTTTATACTAGGACGGTTACAGGACATGTAATCTCATCATAGCTGCAAAAGAAAACTTCAATGCACAATGAGTGCCACCGAAAGATTTTAGCACGCTAAACCTGCCAAATCATTCGTACAATTAAGTGCACGATCCACTAGGGCTTTTCCTAGGCTTAATTCAGTGACCGATGTTTTTGAACATTTTAAAAATATTTGCATTAAAAACTCTACAAAAAAATATTTTAATATATTTTTAAATAAAAAATACTATTAAAAATTATCCTAAACTATAATACCAAATATTCAATAACACGATGATGTAATTTTTCCTGTATCCATTAGTGTGCGTATGCATGGAACATTTAGAGCGTGTTTGGCATGGAACATTTTTTTTATTTTTAAAAATCATTTTTGCCATCCAAACCATCAAACGACCTGAAGTACAAACCGCATTCAATTTTAGCAAAAAAAAAAATCAAATTTGGGGAATCAAACACAACGCCCTTAATGCTTTGGAACACACGCAATTTTAATTAAAGACTGCCTCGCTCCTCCAATTTGTCCAAAGTATTTCGTTAATTTTTTTATGTACTTATATTGAAATTAAATTACCACGATCGCATAAAAGTGACATAAGAATCCTAGATCCAGAAAAAAAAAAAACTTTCCATGCATTAATTGGCAACCTTTCTTTTTCCCAAAGATTTATTAATCAGATTCTCCTAGCGAACTCCGTCTTATCTTTGACCTATTTTCTCAAGTACTGCTCGCCGTGAAGACAGAAACTGCTGGTTGTTCCACGGTGGATGGCTAATTATACCAAACATATCCACAAAAAAACTTTACGAGCAGGACAAACCTCCGACCCCATTCCTAAATTTACAAGTCCTCTCTTCTTTTCATGGCTTAAATCTGGGCTCCACAAGGTAAAAGCTATGTGCAAGTCTAATAAAAAGCATGGACGCATTGATGCGGTCATTGACCTTGAACCGTGTATATGATGATCAAGATCGACCCTCCACTATGATAGTCAAACTCTCAAGTATTTTGACCTTCGGATCCTGTACGTTCTTCTTCCTACATTATTTAACAACCAAGGATGATACTTGATCCTCAAAGCACCAGAACAAAACCTTCATGATCAGGAAACGTGGGGCCATCATGATATAGAGATCACAAATTAAGAATGGTGATTTGCTCAGACCAAGCAAAGGATACTTGTGTCGGCTAAACATGGCCCAGGAGAAGAAACCCTCAAGAAACTCCTTAATTACCAACTCATAATTAACCCAATATATGCCCATATCATAGTCTTCTCTTTCCTCCTCCTCCTCCTCCTCCTCCTGCATCGTCACCATTATCAACAACAGCAAGATTGATAAATAATCTCTTACATATAGATACATGGGGAATTGCGTGTTCAAAGGATTTAGCTTAGAAGTAGAAGAAATGATAAAAGTTGTGACAACAAATGGTGGTATCATGGAGTTGTACTCACCCATCACAGCAGAGTGCATAACCAACGAGTTTCCTGGCCACGCCATCTACCGTAGCCGTGACCTCTTCTCTCAACCTCTCTTCCACAATGAAGAACTCCACGGCGGCCAACTCTACTACCTTCTCCCTATAAACACCAGCACTACCTCATTGAACAATACAAACAGCAACAACAGCATAAATTCTTTGTCTTCCTCTACTTCATCATCCAAACTTACGCCTTATCGGATGTCGTTTGATAATCAGAGGATGTTGAAGCGATCATCTACGGAAGCTGAGGTGTTTCCAAGGTATAATAGCACAGGGGTTTGGAAGGTTAAGCTAGTGATATGCCCCGAGCAGTTGGCAGAGATACTGGCACAAGAGACACGAACTGAGGAGTTGATAGAGAGTGTGAGGACTGTTGCTAAGTGTGGAAATGGGGTCTCTTCTTCACTGGCTAACTCGGATCAATCAAGTTTATCTAGTAGCCGGAAAGGATCGTCGGATCAGAAATTCAGTAGGGATATTTAATTCGTGCATATAAATACATGGAGAGATTGCTTTACTCTTTTTTTTTTTTTTTTAATGTAATTTTTACATTTTACTTCTTTTAGATTGCACTATTCATTGTGTAGGAATACATGTAGGCTTCCACGATGTTTCTCTTTAATTATTTTTCACTTATTACTATTAGTTTAAATATATTTTAATTGGAGTTATGGAGTGAATATTTTTGTTAAGCTGGTAAGGTCGGGACTAAAAAAGAAAGGATTGAGAAGAATAAAATTTTGGCACACCGCATAATTAATTACCTTGTGATTTTAGCTACCCAACAACTTCAGGTGCCATATAATCATCATCATCATCTCAAGAAGTAAATAATGATGATGATGATGATGATGCAGCTTCTGCATTGTTTTTTACTGGAAAAGAAAAATATATGTCTCATAAATATATGTTTTGTTTATTTCATTACAAAGAAAACTATTTTTTTTTCAATTTTAGAAAGGAGGATTAAATCGCATAGGCCCTTTAGAAATTATAAAGGATCTAGAACTTATGCTTTTATAATATGATTTATGGTGACTTAAATATTTGTGTTATAAAAAGGAAGTTTAAACCATACGATCCCCATAGGAATTATTTCATATTATATATATATATATATATATAAAAAAAATAATAAAAACAGGAATCTGTGTCTTACATGAACGAATTTTGTCAAACCCATAGTAATTTCAATCGAACGAGAAGTATTCTGGATCAAATACTCTCAACTTACTTTCAATAGAAAACAAGATTGTTGGATTTAAAATCCAGAGGCGATGATTTCATTAAAAAGAAGGGGTGCAAAAAAAAAAAAAACGAGGGGGGATTTCAAAACGAAAAATTAGTTAAGGTTTTAAGCACCATAGAAAAAAATGGATTTTTTAAGGGGTCAAATGCTTAACGATTATGAAGGAAATAAAACATTTGAGGATCAAACTAAAATAAATCTCAAAATTCTGGGGGTGACAGACCTCGGAAGTAAACCCGGTTCCCATTCCTCCTACCAGACCTCACCTCATCATATGCCACCTTTCTACTTCAAATGTCTTGAGTCATGTCCTGTTATGGCGATACTTTTTTAAGTTTTGATACTTTGCTAAACATATCATTGGCCCTTCTACTTTTTACATTTGGTAAAATTGAAACCTTGACAAATTTTGGCTCAAATTGAAGTATTTAGGGTAAAGGGTCAAGTGAGTTAAGGTTAGCCGTGTCTCAGTTTGAAAGGATGAGTTATGCGTGTTCAGGCTTGAAGGGTCAAGCCAATTATATTTGAACTTAGAAGGTTAGGCTCGAGCACTTAACCTTTAAACAAAATATAATGAATAACACGTTGTTCACACGATCAGACGATGTGTTGTCATCTTATAATATTTTCTTACCACTAAAACTAAAAATTAAGGTGCAATGGTTTTTACTCTTAAAATTCTAATTTTAATTTATTTTTATTTAAAAACACCAAAAAAAATCCTAAAAACCTCTACGAACATCTATTTTCAATTTCAAAACACACTCTAACTAATCTAAAAATACAAAATCAAATTAAATAATACATTTTAGTCTTCTATATATTGTTTTGGCATGATTTAAGGTTCATATCATTTTTATTGAATTTTCCGCTACAAGATGAACTCAACGACTAAAAAATTGATTGAAATATGATTGGTTGAAAGTTTTCTCTTTCTTCTCCTTCGTTGATGTCTCTCTTTTTTTTCCCTCGTAATCATAATATATTAAAATGTAATAAAAATAAAACTTTACGAATAAAACATAGAATTTAAAAACTACAAGAACTAAAATAAAAAAAACATGCTCCAGTGTGTGCACAGTAAAAAAAAACCCAAATCTTTTTGTTTTAGGTTTTTTTTGTAATTGTCAGTACGGGGAAGTCATTGTTTTGTTTTTTTTTTGGGCAGTGGCAGGGGCCAAAGCCCAAAACAGTCTGGTCATTGTTGCTTAAGAGGCATCATGGCCCATAAGAGGGCTCTGAACTTCTAATTCAGTTTATGGTAACTGGCAGCGTTATTGATTTGGGTCGATTGGACAGCAATTTAGCCATATTAGGTGTAATTAACATAAATTAAACGGGCATGTATAATTGATTTTTAACACATTCAAGAATCAAGGGTTTAAAGGTGTTCTTCGTACCAAAAAGAGGGATTTTTTTTTCGAGAATCTATAGCAATATTTCATATTCATAGATCATTAAATTATGATCACGAGGAGACTGTCAGGCTTGAACATGAACTTGAAAAGTTGAAAATTTTCAAATTGTGTTTGAGGCCGGCCACAGATTATTCATCTGAAACCACGCTCAGCCTTTCACCACGAAAAAATTGAAAGGAAAAAATCTATCCTTGCTCCATTGATAAGCATTGACAGTACCAAGATTAATAACAAGCTCGAATAATCGAATAATATAAAGAGATTAGTATTCCAAACACTTGAAACAGTCTCGAACTCCATCACAATCCAATCCGAGACAATAATCCATGCATTTACAACAGAATGACATGTTAAAGAAAGTCCCAATATCACTTATTATTGATTTCCCTATATGATATGTTAAAGATTATTAAACTTGAGCATTTTAAAAAACGACATGTAGAATATATTGCATTTGTTGTCTTTGGTTCACGCGTGAAGCTAATATTCAACATAAAATATATGCATTTGTAACGGGGAATCACAACACCTATTAATAAAGGTTCAATCTAAACAAACGACATCAATCCACGGAGAAGTCCAAACATAAGGTTTTCTGGTGTTGGTAGGAGGTGAAATGATTATAGAAATCTTGAAGTTAAGTACAAGAGCTAGCTTTTCGACAATTTTAAAAACAAGAAAGCTCTGGTGCGGGTACGATTATAAACAAGAGAAGTACAAGTAGTGCTGCCCTAAAATTAAATAACTCACGGAAACAGAATAATATAAAAATCACGTGCTAAGAAATAAAATAAAACCAGCGGGTTTTAAATTTAGTTCCCCAACGGGATACACGCTTCAACGTATACAATTTTATCCGGCTTGTGACGGTGCAGGCGTAGAAAAACATTAGAAAAGTCGACAAAGATTCTGCGAGGTCAGTTCATAATCTTAAAATCGGTCACTAAGGTCTCAAATCAACAAATACCTTAAAACTTAATCATACTCAGCCACATTGAACAAGCTGTTAATTTTCCATGCATGAGAGAGAGAGCTCTCACACCCAATACTCACCTCTTGGAAAGACATATTGATGTTATAAACCAGCTGTGGGGGCATACATTCTCAATCTCCTTCATTATGAAGCTAAGTAAAAAAACAAAGATGTATCATCATTCCTTTTCTGTCTCTCATAACACTTTCTTAACAAATATGTCAGAAAACAATAATTTTACATATATACCAGATTAATTGGTGGTGATCACTGAATCGATCATGATTTGTGTCTCATATACACTCATCTGTAAATCTTCTGATAAGATTCCTTTAAAAGGTGTAATAAAGTTACTGTGAAGTCAAACCAGCGTTTAATTTGGCATACAATTTTGACTTATATAAAGCGAATAAAGAAGAAGGTGGGGAAAAGTAATTTACTTTTGGAGTTGATTTTATGTGATTCCATCATGTTGGCAGACGTTAATTATTATATATGCAGCACATTATTTTGGTGAGGTTCATATTTTTCATGTGGTAGTCTAACAAGCCAATCGTAGATTGATTTATTTTCCGCAATAGAAGGATGAGCAGAGATATATAAAACATTATTCTTTTCTAGCGCACCATACTGAATTAACTTCATTGTATAAATTGGCCATTTACATGGAAGGGTCAATTATATATTCATGGGATATGATGCATAATGGTCAATCATACATTATTCTTTCACTATGAATAATCAATCAATCATTCAATGATTGTTTTTAAAAGAAATAGTGTATGCATAATAGTCTTATTGTCATTGCTTTATAAAAACAAAAACATTGTCAACATTATAAAATCTAATCTTTGTATTAATTTTAATCAAACTATAATGAAGATCTACTTTGATTCCTCTAATGTTGGTATCATACCAATAATATTTGAATAAAAAACTTTATTAAGCTCGCTATAATATTGCAGTTCAATCACCTCTTCTAACTTCTCATAATAATCAACTTCAAACTTATTAGAAACTGACCCTTTAACACAAACTTCATTGGTATAGGTCTTTATACTCTGACCATACTATTCAATATAAAAAACATATCCATTAATGAAATACATGTTATAGCACGGAATTTTTTTTAGAACCCAAATATAGTTCAAACTACCACTTGAATTCCCTTCCAATTGATAAATATGATATATATTCTGAACCACATGACAAATTATTTATTTTGTAATTGAAAAACTTGAGATTCAGTCAAATATGAATTTTTAGATAGTAAAAATTAACACTATTGCCCATAAGAAATTTCTTAATCTATCGGTTTATGAGTGTATAAGATAAAAATGTTTAAAAGTATAACATATTAATGTTTTACTTGTTGAATAAAAACTCTCAATTCATCATATTTAAATAACATATAATTATGTGCATGTTTGAATTTGATTTATGTCAAGTATTTTTTTCTAATTGCATTTTTTTGGTAAAGGTTGTTCAGGATGAGAGAATATTAACAAATTCACTTTTGAAGGCACTTCTCCACCATCATCGTGTCCTAGAACGCAATTTATTCTTATTCTCAAGTGAGGCTCAAAATAATACGAGGTAAATGTTAACATCTCTTTAACAATAAAAGCCTTGCATATTGAAACCTTAACATGTATCTTGTTTTTAACTTTTTTATTTAAGTTGAACAAGTATTTGCATGGGATTAAATGAATGTTTTAAATTAAAAAAAAAAGATACTTCACAGATGAAGAAGGGGAGGTCGTTTGTAAGGTTACAACTTAAATATTACCGACAAACATATTTTCTCGGTATTTTCATCTATAATAATAACACATTATTTTTTCTTCATTCTTTCATTTTCAATTGTAATTTTCTCGGTATTCAACAATGAAATGAATACAAATAGAAATAGCTATGAAATATTCCGTTGATAAATATCATTGTAATTTATTGAAGGGTTTTTTTTTTCAGTATTTTCATTTGTATTTGATAATTTTCTAGTAGTGACCCTTGCAGGAGTCTAAATATCAACTTTTTTTTCTTTTTTTATAAATACTTTGCCCTGTAACTTGGTGAGTTTTCCTATGGTTTTATTGGTCATTTTAAGGATTAATATATATAAGATTTTACATAGCCCTTGTTAACCGAAAGTTTTAACGTGTCTTTATTATTTTTTTTCTGACTAATTTTATGTCTGAATTAACATGTAAATTGTTATTTACTGTTCTTTCTTTTATCTTGCAAATGAAAGGTTGCTTTCTTGCCTTTTATGAATGGCGCGCAAAAGAAAAAAAAGTTGCTTTCAGATTCCTTCTTATAGGCCAGCTACTGCCCCATAAATTGAAAACCTGAATTTTCCAAAGTTAGGCCGCTAATTTGGCCTTTAAAATTGTGATGCATAGCACCTAGTTTGAAATACATTGCATGTAAGCCCCACTAGCAAAAATTATAGTATCTATTAGTCATACGCGGAGTATTATTATGTCGTTGGTTGTTTCATTGTGAGCAACGTCTCCTCCTCCTCCTCCTCCTCCTCCTCTCCTAACTAAATGATGTATGATTGCATCGGTTAGCATTTGCATGATGAAGCCGCTTCTGGAACGTGGCTGCATTATAAAGAAGATGGAAATAGATTAGATCTAGCTAGAGTCCAAGCAAAGCTAAGCTAAAAGAATTTTCTTGCTCTTGATCATGAATACAGAATATTTTAGTTGGGTCCTAAAGGAAAGCTGGGCAAGGATAAACGATTTTGTTAGTGTTATGATAGCATATTTTTAAAATGTAGCATTACTCTAATTACTAGATGGTTTATATCTGAATTAATGAAAGACTGAGAGAATTTTGTGTTATACACCATCACAAATATTTTAGATAAAGATGAGCTGTTTAAATTCTGACTGGGTAGAGATTTATTAGACATAATTAATCAATACAGTCCAAAATAAATTGACATTAATTTTTCATGAAAAAAATTGAATAATAATTGGTGTGTGATTCATAACAACAGCCGAAGTTTTATTTTGGTTTCAATCAAATTTAAATATTTTTTCAAACGATTTTAAATACACTCTCATGTGGGCTTGGGTTCACAGCCGGAAGTATCAAGAGATAATTTAAGGACAACTCCATCATGTATTATTTAGAGTTCTTCAAATTGTTTGCAAGATGGAGCGGAATTTAGGGGTTGGACTTAAAGTGATTTTATCTGTATTATTTAATTAAAAATTTTAATTTAATTATTTTTTTAAATTATTAAATATTACTCACAACATTTTAATTCATCGATGATTTCGCATAAAATTATGCATAAAATTTTCGCATATTGTAATGTTAGATGGTGTTTGGGTTAGAGGTAAAGATTAAGGTTAGAGTATGGAACCCACTAAAAAGCTATGAAAAGCAAGAAATATTAGCTTTTATGGTTGAGTTTTATGTATAATTGAATTATACCCAACCACAAAAACTAAATCAATCACATTCTTAGAACTGAAGTTGCTAGGTTGTTTCCATCAAATCTACCAATAAATACGATTCTTTGTTTGGTTCTCTATGCAGTTGTACAATTAATGTCTAAGTCGGATGTGAGAGCCATTGGTTGTTTCTGTTTTTTGATTTGAAAATAGGGTCAGTATTTGATATGCTTTGTGCCGTTGAACTCCGCAACCAGTACTAAATGCATGCATGTAATTGTCACACGTTTGACCAGGGCAATAGCATCAAGGAAATTATTTAGAATTCCATGAAAAAAAAAACAAAAAAAAAACAAAATTAAACATGCGAGTCATGACATAGTGAGGGAATATAGTAGGTCATCTTTCTACATATAACAGGCTTGTGGAAACGAATGCAAGATTACGGCCATGGCTCCTGTTTCACATTCTTCTTTGCTTTCCATGCCTACAATCGATCTGTCGTTGGCAAACTGTACTGGCTTGTGCATGATATTGGCGCCATATTCCCCAACAACGAGGGGCCACCAACTCGATCATGAGGCTGAGAGCAAGAGCAAGTTAATGTTTAAACTCTTCTTGCATGCCTCGAGGGTTTCTTGCATTCTTCTTCTTCTTCTTTGTCCTTACGAGCAGGGCAATGATAAGGACATTTTCCTAAAATATTGACGATTTTGTAGTGTGTAATTTAAGCACGCACTTCCCACGATACTAAATCTCACGTCGAATGAATAAATAAATATATAAGAGGATAATAATACATAAAATTGAGTATGGATTATTAATTATAAATTATGTTTCTTAATAGAATTTAAACTTTAATACGTTAACAAAGACCAAGTGGTTTAATAAAAACCTCAGAACCAAATTAATTGACTTAAGACAATTTTCTATTTTTTCATTTATTTCTCTGTGCTGCAATCACTCCTTTGAATTTTTCTCCAAGGACTTCATATATATATATATATATATATATATATATATATATATAGCCAAGTTCACCATCACCAGGATAGCAAAGTGGCATTCAAGCAACTTCATTTTATATTGTATATATTTAAAATAATGACACGTGGTGGGATCCTACTTCTTGTTGTTCAGCAAAGTTAGTTATATGCACAGCGTAGCATACAGTAGTGTTGAAAATTATCCATATATGTGCCGTGCCCCCTTATTGATTTAGCTCCTCTCAGGCATTATTAGAACCTAACATAATTAATTTGAATGTTATGCAGCCAGCCTCGGTTAATTAACTATGCTGAGAGATATATACACTAACCGATTGAATGTTTAAACAACGTTTTCCTAGTATTGGAGTCTAAGAAGATGGGCCTGCAGATCGTGCATGAGTTGGTTTCTACTGCTAGTGTTTTAGTCCAAGATAGTGACTGATTTTCCAAGAAAATGGGTGTTGATTGTTCTTGTTCAAAGAAGTAGGCCTTGATGATTGTATGGTCTATGCGCCCTTCTCTATTTTTCTATGTAATTAAACTTCCCAAGTTCCCATCTTATTCCAATAATAATAACAAAAAACTAAAAGATTGATGAAGAAATTGTCCGTGCTTCTCCTACCGTTCTGTTTTTCCAAATCTAACGAACAGATTCCCCTGCAAGCGTCTATATATTACCATAAAAAGAGGATTTAGCTATTGCATGAAGTTCGAAGATATCGTTTACATTAGATCTCCAACAAAATCTAAATCTGAAAACAGAGGATTTGCCATGAAGGTGAGTTTCAAGGATATTACCATGCGCCATGCATGTGAAAGCACCTCCAGACACCAATAAGCTAAGAGAAGATTGAATTGTTGACTGGGGAAACTTGGTGTTTAAACTGATAGTCCGTATAAAGGTTCATAGATGGGTGGAATTATTAGAAAGTGAAAGAATGTAAAAAGTAATAACAAAGAAGGAGTGTTGATCCTGTAATTATTACTTATTTCTGCACCGAGTCTCATGTTAATTAGTGCTTTTCAAGAGTAAATTATCCCTTTTCCCTTGAGTTCTTCCAGAAAATCACGTTCTCCGTATTTCCTACAAGAGATCAAAATCTGGGAGAGAGAAAAATCAAATCACATGCATAGAGGAGTCTGCTAAGTCTACATGATTGCAAACTCCAAAACCGTTTGACAAAACGGACAATTAATTTTGGAATATATATTTGCTGTAATCATGATAACCGTGTTATGGAAATTTAGTAAGATTGCTTGCCATTGCAGACTTCGCCTGCTTTCTAGATGTTTTTTTGGCATCTTTTGACGTAAAAACAAATATATATGCATCGTCCCAGACATCCTTTGTTCAATTTGATAGACAATAACATAAAATTATATGATGACACTTTAATCGTTTGATAACTAAACTTTTTAGATTGAGTAGACTGAATGATTTTTTTAGCATGATATCAGCATTTCTGGGCTCAGAACTTAATTGCCATTCTATTTCTTCTAATAAACTTGTAGGTTTTTTTTTTAACCAAGGATATTTCAAGTAAAATTGAAGGTAACCATGAGGACGAGCGTTGCTCTCTCTCTCTCTAAAACTACCCTAACGAAAGGAGCTGTTGTCATGTTCTTGATTGAAGGTGAAAAACCATTTCTGGTACACTTGTGACCTTTTCAAAAAGTGAAAAGTGACCTCGCATCTTACAACACCCTGTTAGTTTTATTGTGCTTTGTAGAGTCTTTACATTGCCACGACAATCATCCTGCAAAGACGTTTGATAAAAATATCAATAAAAAAGAGTTAAGGACTATGATATAATCGAACTCGATGCACAGGGTCAACAGATAAATTTACTCTTACGAAAATTATCCAAAGGCCTAGCCCAATAAACTTTATGCGAATTAGATTTAGAGAATTTTCAGTAAAATTTGAATTAAAATATGAATGCCAAGAAATCAAATGTTATGGCTGGAATTATTATGGAAGATTAAATTGTGTTGAGATTAAAGAGGGAGGGGATAGTTGTTTGTTATTGAAAAAATTAGAAATGAGAAAGAGGAAAAAAAAAATTAAATCTTAAGTCATAAATTAAATATTACTGAAAGACTAACAGATAAAAAATTTCGTTCCTGTTTGAATGGGATGACACGTGGTTGATATACTATTCTGAGTAAATCCAATGATCTTAGCCTGCACCTTGATCATCATCTTCAATTACCAAGCATGATGGATCCCCTGACATCATAAAAATGCATGTAACTGGCCAATTAATAGACCAGCTGTGACTATAAGGTGAGAAACCATGTTTTAATTCCCTAAATCAATACCAAATCTGGTCCAAATTCATGCCAGCACACAACCCTCAAATCCTAGAAATTAGCTCTTTAAGTCCTACATTTTTAGCCCTTTTCATTCTAGATGGATGATTACCTATAAATACCCTTCCATCCATGCCAACACGGAAAGGAAAAGATACAGAGTGAGACATGCGGAGACAGAGAGACAAGGAGAAAATTCTTAGGGAAACATGGAGGGAAGGGATGAGCAAAAAAATATTAAAAAATCAATTAAATTGAGAAAATAAAAAAATAACTGAAAAATCTAATCGTAAAAAAAACCTGATTAAACCGATTAAAATTTTAAAAAATCAACCGGTTCGGTTTGGTTTCGGTTTTATAAGCCTGAAAAAAATTTAGTTTGGTTATTTTTTTTAATAAAAACTGAACTGAACCGAAAATAAACATCCCTAATAAAGAGAAAAGTGAAAAAAAAAACATTTGATCAATAAAGTTGGAAGAAATTTTATCAAAAGATTATTATAATCCAAGAGATTATTACAATCCAAGTTCCAAGTATGTTTTAATTCTACAATGATTATGTTATGATAATATTGCATATTGGTGTACTTTTGGTTACAATAAAAATATTGTGAAGTTTTTAATGCACATTCATGACCCCTCCTTATTGTGAACTTAGCAATCAATGTTTTTTCTATAATATGAATTGTTAGATTAATTCAATATAATGAATAAAGTCAAAATTGAAAAACTAGAAGATGCAAAGTCTTGCTTGAAACTGTATCTTTGATATTATTTATCTCAATTTAATTTGCAATTGTAAGTGTCAATACTTTGAAATCTTTGGTAATTGTTAAATTCTGGTTTACTACCCATGATTTTATTCAATTTCACTTAAATCATATATAGTTAGAACATGTTTTATGTTGATTATAGGATTTGTAGGTCCTATTTATGTATATGTTGGGGTGTGACAACCCCAAGCTTATAATCCCAAATATCAAACCTTTAATCCCTAATCCAAACCTCAAACTTATAATTCCAACCCTCAAACTTCTAATCCCTAATCATAAAAATCTTAATTCTAAAATCCAAACCCCAATTCCTAAACACTTATCTTAAATACAAACTCCTAATCTCTAAACATTAACCCTAAATTCAAACCCCCAAAACATAAATAATCTCTAAAACACAAAGAACAAAAATGGGTGGGATATTGTTAGGTTTAAAAAATACAAAAAAATAAAAATAAAATTTCTTTATATTATCATAATATTTTATTTTTTCTTGTTTATTATAACATTAATTGAACTTGACAACAAAGCAGCATAACAATGTGTTACCTTCGTTTACGTTCAGTTATAAATGTCATTGTATTTGTTAACATGTAAATGCTTATTTTACAATTATAAACAACTATCAATGATTGTATGTTTATTAGTAAAATTATGATTTTAAATTATATCTATTTGTCCAAAATAAATTTGATTGTTCATAATATGAAAGACAATATTAGAATCTCAGCCTTACAAGTCCAAAACAATTATAAAAATATAATAAAATATCAAAAAATAGAAAATAAAAACTCACAACTAAAAATCTTTCGTAACGGTTGATGTCATCGACATTAACAATTAATTTACAAAACTTGAATCGTTTAATTACTAGATCAAATGCCTATAATACTATTCTAAAAACAATAGTTTTAAAATGGCATTGTGATCCTATTCAACAATTATGTCAGGATTTGATTCTTGAATTACCAATAATATTCTAGTTAATATTTCAAATGATTTCTTATGTCTGTTAAAAAGTTGCTCGAGCACCTTCTGATTTACATCTTATGTTTTACTGAATGGAATTTTAAATCTATATTACAATTTTATTTTCTATTGTATGCTCTTCACTGTATAAGAAATGGTAGCACTAATAAGAGTTAAAACCACTCATGTATAAAAAATGTCAGGTTACTTCATCAAACACCATCACTTTAGAACTTTGAAGAGTTTTTTTTTATATAAAAAAAACAATTCTTATAATAAGTTAAAAATAATAAATGATAAAAAAAAAGGAACCTAACATGCAATTATTAAAACATGATGGTGTACAATATCGATCAACCATATATCTTTAGTTACTAAACCTAATCCTCCACTAGTTATTATTATTATTATTATTATTTTTAAAAAAATTGCATTTGAGGATTTTTTTTTAATGTATTTTATTATTTTTAAACTATTAAAACGATTAAAAAAACTCTTAATTTCGGTCCCCATATATTTTACAGGAACTTTGAAATGGAAAATAAATATTAGTTTGGTCCTTATTGTTTTTAAATTGTTTTGATTGAAACCTCATTCTTTTTTCTATTGATTGAATTTTTCTATTGGGATCTCATATATAACTAGTGTTGTGAATTTAGGAGGGTAACATGCCACATCAACTTCTAAACTACAACGTTTTAACAAAGAGACGGTAACCGAACAAGATGAAGAAAAGTAAATAGACTCAATCATTACAAAAGATGCAAGGCTTCAATAAAAATATTCAGAAATATAAGTATTAAATAAAAGATAAAACTATATTTAAAAAAAAAATTAAAAGCAAGAAGCGAGACAATGCTTTTCAAATGTGAACTTAGTAAGTTATAATTAAGAGTTGAGAATTACTCCTTGCACTCTCCATTAATTAAGTATATACCTCTGTATGCTTGATATATTTAAAATCAATTTCTTTTGTTACTTTTTTCAAAGTTCTCTCCATATTGTGCATATAAAATTAATGAATTGACTTAAATTTCCTCAATGCCAAAAATCTTCAATCTTATATATTGATTATTTTTAATTTTTTTATGATATAATTAATTTTAAGAATTGAAAATAAATCCAATAAATTTAAAATCTTAATATCATTATTTTTATTTTCCATCCTAAAATTCTAATTTTAATTAAAAAAAATAGTAGCCTAAATACCCTTTCTTCTTTCTCTAAAAAAAAAAAACACCAGTAGCCTTAAAATATCTCTTCTGGTCTTTTATTATTAAAACCAAATATCAGGTTGTGCTATAATGTATTGAAAAAAAAAAACTATTTGGCGTACGTAAGTGTTTTACTGTTTCAATCACAGTGGACTCATTGTTTTTTTTTTCACAATCATAAGTTTTTGCTTTTCATTTCAGTCCTTTCAGAGTTATGAATTTTTTAAAAAATTGGTTGTATAGCTTGCTTTAATTAGTTTATTATCAGGTTCTTTATGTCAGAGAAATATCTTGATGTTGAGTTGATATTTTATTTGCAAACATTAGAATAGACTTTTTGTTTGATAAATGATTGGAAATAGAGGGACTAAAATTGAGCATAAGTAAAAAAACAAACTCTTTTCTATAATAAAAAGAAAACTAGAAATAGAAATTGAGAAAGGAGATAAAAAGAAAAGAGAAAAAGAGAAAAAATAAAAATTAGTCATTAGAGACGTAGTATCCTACATACGCCGCCTTTTAAGAAAGTGTACGCCATGACAATTCTAACGCTATCAAGGAAGGTGGTACTATGAGGTTAGAGGAGCTCACACACACCGTCATAATATGACAGCTCCTCTAACACACTAGCGCGTGTGTTGCACGTACTAGACCCTTCTATCATCTCTTTGTTCAATTTAGTCTCTGATGCTATAATAACTTTTCAATTGAGTCTTGATTTTGAATCTACCACTCTTTTTTTTCAATTTCATCTAATTCTAAACCTCATGGGAAAAAAGAAGGAGAAGAAGAAGAAATTAAAGAGATGATTGGCTAACTGGGTTAGTGCATTATAATGTGCCCATGACACATATCATGAATATTGTGGTGAACTGAGAGTGACGGGGATCAACTAAATATATCACTGACTCAATATTATACCAAAAAAAAATACCACCCTAAATTGGATTGAGTTTAGTCTTTATTAGATAACGAGCATAACATATATAATAAAACTGTATTGTTTTAATGCACATGCTTTTCGGTGGTGTATTTTAGTAAACACATGCATTTAATTATTTGTTATTGCACAATATCAATTTCTTTTAATATTGCAGCTTGCCTTTTCCTTTTCCTTTTCCTCTTGGCATTGTTTAAGAGAAAATGATCCAACCCGCTAAACTAGAGATATTGATTTCATATGAATGCATGAAAGGATATGGTTTTATAGTATCCCTGATGTATATATCCTTTCAAATAAAAATCTTTTGAGGTTTGAATTCGTATAAACCTACTGCTACTTTATGATGAAATTTTAATTTTAACTACAAGAATAAATTAATCGGTGGTAGGATTAAAATCCATTTTATCCAAAATTATCTCAAATAACTATATATCTCTATTCAAAAACTTTCTTTGACAATGTCTCTCTTTTTAGTTAACGTATATGATTCAAATAATATTTCATAAATCCTTGGTCATTTATTCAATGATCACGTGGATGGTTGATTTAATTTTAATAGATAAATGATTTGATTAAAAAATAATTCATGTGCTCAATGAATTGCAACTCAGTTACCATTCCTGCTTTAAAAAATGTAGAATTTAAACCTCTTTTATATTCAAACCCAAGTAAAGTTGCCGTTTGGTCATGGCAATATTATTGTGTGTTTTTCCATCAATATACAGAGCTCGTGTCCACTCCTGTCATACTATAGCATCTCCTTCTTTGTCTTGAACGCGGCACGATAACACGTTGCCGACCGGCCCCATCATTTCTTTCTTGTTGCGGTGGTTGCACAAGCGAAACGAAAGGGCAGAGGGAGACCCACCCATCATCTTTTTCTCGTTGTGGTGGTTGCACAAGTAGAAAGAGAGACAGAGAGAAGAGAGAGATTGTTCGAGAGAGGTGCTTTTCTATGGAGATTTTAAGGTCGAGTGTCACAGTTGCGATGGGGGCGTGCCCCCTGTAGTCTAGTTGCCAACAACAACGTCCATGTGGGACCTAAATCTGATACCCTACTCATGGACCCACTTTGAATTTCCAAAAAAAAATCCCGGCCCCTTTCCCTATCGAGGTGGGTGGGTCGCTCTTCTCGGACGCATAGTAGACTGAACCCCACTTGAAGACCATTGCTATAGTCACCATGAAAACAGACATTAATTTTCTCGTGTATCTTTGGCCGTTTATGTCCTGCCGCACATATATAAAGTCCTCCATAGGTACCCATTTTGGTACACCACCATTATTTCAGTTACTCCACCACTATCTCTTTTCCTAAATATAGTTTTCCCTAATCCTCTCTCCCTCGCGAATGACAGAAAACATGAGTATATCTGTTAATGGTCAATCCCAGGTCCCTCCTGGATTTCGATTTCACCCCACAGAAGAAGAGCTTTTGCATTACTACTTGAGGAAGAAGGTCTCGTTTGAGAAGATTGACTTAGACGTGATCCGAGATGTTGATCTTAATAAGCTTGAACCGTGGGATATACAAGGTGCTTCATTATATCTAGTGTGCTTCTATAATATTCCTAGTGATTTCTTTCTAAATCGTGAAAGAACTCTTATAACTTTATCCTCTTCAAGTTCCATGTATATATTCTTACATCCTCTTCAAATTAATGATATTTGATGTGTTCCGAAGTGATAATGTGGATTCGATCGGTTTCTTGCAGAGAGATGCAAAATAGGAACCACCCCACAAAATGATTGGTACTTCTTTAGCCACAAGGACAAGAAATATCCAACTGGTACGCGCACCAATCGGGCAACTGCTGCTGGGTTTTGGAAGGCTACTGGCCGTGACAAGGTGATATACAGCACTGGCAAGCGGATTGGAATGAGAAAGACTCTTGTCTTCTACAAAGGCCGAGCCCCACATGGACAAAAATCCGATTGGATTATGCATGAATATAGGCTGGACGATAGCACCAGTGATACCAATGTAAGCAGGTTTAACCTTGATATCTAGTAATACTGGTTTTGTAGTCAAGTTGTTATTAGGGAGTATCATGTTTGCATTATATTTGTGATCATAATTTTTTTTATGTCTAGGTCTCCAATGTTATGGAAGAGGAGGCGGCACAGGAAGACGGATGGGTGGTTTGCCGTATCTTCAAGAAGAAAAACCTCAACAAAACCCTGGACAAACCTTTTAGTTCATCACCCATCAGTGCAGATACAAGGAACCAGATGTTAAGTTCTTGCGATGAAGGCACTATAGATCAGACATTTCATTATATGGGAAGGACTTGCAAAGAAGAAAATGTAGCAGACAATAGTGCTACTGCTAGATATCTCAGGCCTGTCGACACAGCAATCAACTATGTCCACCATGATGGATTCATGAAGCTTCCAAGCCTAGAGAGTCCAAACTCTATCAGTAGCCAAAATTGCTACCAACCCATGATCACAGACAATGAAGGTTCAATAACTAACCAGATGAGTTACCCCTTGGACCCTGGCCTTGACAACTGGGCAACCCTTGATCGTCTATTTGCTTATCAGCTTAATGGCCAGACTGAAACCTCTAGGCAATTACCCTGCATTGACCCAACTATGACTTATTGCACCCCTACTGATCTTCATCATGATCTCCGATTGCCAACCTTACGATCATCATTTCCGTTACCATCAAACAGATCTTATCATGGAACTCAAGATTATAACAACGAGATAGACCTCTGGAATTTTACCACTAGATCTTCCCCCGACACACTATGCCAGTTGTCAAACACAGGTGCATAACAGAATTACCCTACAAATAATCATTCTATAGTCCTTAAAGTCAGAATAGTTTTATGATGACAGCAGTTTTATATGTGTGGTAATAACGCAAGTAATCTATAGCATGTAGTAATATTAATAAATAAATAAAAGTGAAGGGTTCTTAGATGCGATGACACTGTCAACCATTATCTTTACTTAATCAAGGTGTCTACCATTTTTTAATTTGTTTTTCTAGAAACCTAGCTAGCCAACTGTGACTGTGGTATGATAATACCTTTCTAACTGCATTAATAATTCTACCTTTTTATTCTTCTCTAACATGATCAAGATTTTATCCCAAAAAGAAAAAACAAATGATCAAGATGGTCATGTGGGTAATTATTTTTGAGTTGCGTCACATGGTTTGTCGGTTTGTTTGAGGTGCAGCTTAAGGGCTTATTCGGTCCATGTAATATCATGAAAAAAAGGTGATAGGACCTAGCCGTTTCGCTAACCAAGGGCTACCCCGATTGATTTTGGAGAGATTCTTTCTAATCGCTGCTTTTAAAGGCAATCTCAAAACGTGATTTTTTTATCTGTATCTCGTGATCAGGAGAGAAAAGTGGAAGTATTAGTATTTTCTTTCCCTTCAGTATGACACAGATAGTAAAGATCATTGAGAGATAGGTTTGTATGAATAGTAATAGATGATAAAGGACCATCTTTTGTCTTTATACATATTTGGGGTCGTGTACAATAATAATATTAATAAAAAAAAATGCACGATACATTATAACAAAGCTACATAAGGTAAATATATAAGGTAGTTCCTATAAAAAATTCTTTTTTCATAATATGCCCTTTCAAATTGAAGGTGAAGACTCTGCCCAAAGCTTGGACTAAATATGAGCTAATGAAGCATGAGGTAGAGGTTTCGTAAGAACATCATCTAGTTGGTCCTTGAAAGAGATGAAATGAACCTGAATTTTCAGCTTGACAACTCTATTGTTAATAAAATAATAGTCAACCTTAATATATTTAGTATGAGCATGAAAAACTGGGTTGACAGATAAAAAAATAGACCCTAAATTATCACATCACAATATAGTTAGAGAAAAAAAGGGAAGTTGAAATTTTGATAGTTAAGAGCAAAATCCATATAATTTTTTTATATAAAAAAGTTGAATTGTTCTAAAAATACCCCAATGAGAACAAGTGAAACACACTAGGCACATGATTTTAAGGCATGCCACCAACCACTGAAGCTCACATCCTTTTTTCTAGCAAAGCAATAGCTACATACTTTTCCTTTTAGAATTCGACAATAACCACCTTCGCATGTACAATCCCGTATTTCTTTATTACTTTACTCATTTCCTGGATCAAAGGTATTTCTTGCCTCATTATATCTTCAGGCACTATTTCCCTTTCATTAATTTATTGCAAATGGACAAAACTGAAATTGTTTATTGATAGGTATGGGCTTTACATCACCAAGCACGAGTAATCTATGGGTAATGGATTCAGGTCAAGCCATCTCAAAACTCATTTTACTTAGGTAGGGGCTTAAACTTGGGCCTTAGGGTCTCGCCATTCAATGCATATCACCCAGGTACTCCAAGTATGATCTCTATAACTTTAAAGACAACATTAAGAAGTCGAATTCATAAGGGTAGTTGTCATTATCATCATTACTCCTTCTTAAAGTCTTCCTCAGATGGTCTTGAACAAAAAAATGACCTAAAAAAGTGAAATCCATGGTTATACAGGCCTTTAAGGAAGAGTAGAAACCCATTAGGTGGGGGGTTCTTCATTGTTTAAATAGGTATTAGACACTTATCTCCCCAAAGACTTTATCTTCACAAAAATAAACTTGTATAAATATGACGGGCTTATAAATCTATAAGAACATGTGAAAATTGTATGCAGTCACTTGGAGTTTAATATACAAGGGACTTGTGTAAGATCTTATTAATCATGTTCTGTAAGCTCACCTAGGCATGGTACCATAACCTAGAGCTTGACTCCATTATTTATTTCAATGATTTTTATGCAAATCTTGTTTCTCATTTTAGCATAAATATCCCTACCAAGAAGAGCTTTAATGATATCTTTTTTATCACCCATTAGAAGGATGAAAGCACTAGAGCATACTTACAAAGGTTTAACAAATAGATGCTCATACTAAAAGAATTGCTTAACCAAATTTACATAGAAGCCTTCCCTACTTTATAGAATTAACTTTATACTTTTCTAGATTGAACTCTTTTTAAGGTCAAGCTAGTCATGAAAAATCACATTCACCTAGAGAAGACAAGTGTGGTTAGCTAGGATTATCTTAGGATCTCAAAAGCATAAGAAAAAACAAGAATTCTCCAAGTGCAAGCATGGCCAGTCTTTTATTAGACCTCAAAGGCCTAAAAGATCCTAAAGTAGTCACTCCATAGGTTTCTTGTCTTTTCAAAACTCATTACTACACTTTTAACCATTATTAAAACCATAGTATTTGGGATAATTGGAAAGAATTTATGTGGTATCGACACATAAACATGAAACCCTAACAAGTACTCTTGTTTCAAAAGGTCAAAGAAAAGACATCAAAGATAGTTATGCCCTTAGAGAAAAGATAGAGAAACTAATCATCGAGGGTTATCTCCAACAATTCGTGAAAAAAATGGCTCTCAACAAGGAGGGAAAGTCAAGTGCACCCCATAAGGCATTTTTTTAAAATTAATAGAATTATGAAAGGGCTCTCAATAACTGGAGACTCCAACTGGGAAAGGAAAACATATGGGAGGCATGTATATTTATCGCCTTGAATTTTTAAATCATGTGGCATGAATCAATAATCTTTAGTCTCGTGGATGGAGAGGGTGTAGCATTTTCCTATAAGGATATATTGGTAATCATCACCATCTTTTCTAGCCACAAGGCATATAAAGTCCTTGTGGATGATAAAGGTGTAGTAAAAATCCTCTCCTATGAGGTTCTCACATATAAGAATTGATTCCTTTAGAATGACTCCTATCAGAACTCCATTAATAAGGATAAAACATAATGGTATACTAGTAAAAGATGCCATCAAACTACCAATCATCATTGGCACCTATCTCAAGTCATACACAATAGACTTTCATGATGATAAAAATAGACTACGCAAACTTAGAAAAAATTATAAGTAACAAGAAAAATAACTTCATCCATATAGAAATAGCACCACCTTAGATAGGTCCATCTAAGCTAATGTTGAGGGGCACCTCCTTGTAATAAAAGTCTTAAACTTTAAAAATTTATCCAAGTATAGGTTCCCCTCTACACGCTTACCATAAGCCACTCAATATCATCAAATATAGGGGTTTTTTTTTTTATCTCTATTTCAAGTTTAAACCACTTTTAAAACCCAAGGATTTTTCTAAATGTAAGAACTTTAGATCCCATGTTAAAATACGCATAAACGATTTGGACCCTGAATTTAAAATGTTATGACACTTATAAGAGTTTTCCATCTTAAACATAAATTTCATTAAAAAAAATAAACTTAAGTCATAAAGCCCAATTCGATCAAATATTCAACATAGGCACCAAACAAAGCCCACAAGATCGGGGAACCCTACCAAAAAGTTGTAGATTATCAATGAAATATTTGATCAGTTTTTAAACATTGATTCCATCATAAAAAAAAATTATTGATGGAAAAACAGACAAAAACATCTCATCGGAAAACATATCATTGGTGATTTTCATTTAATCGATCATTCTATCAGTAATATAATCAATGATGGATTTACCGATAGGATTATCACACCAAACAAAAAACATTACTGGCATTAATTCTCTTGGTAAATCCATTAGTGATTATGACATATTACTGGCAAAATAAACCATTGGTAAATCCATCATTGTGTGCATATTATGGACAGAATAATCCGTCAAAAATTGCATCTAACAGTAGCAAGTCATGTAATTTTCTTCCAACTCTCCGAGGGACTTAGCTCGTTGGTAATTACATTGGTTTTTAAATTTTATTGGTAATTCTTTTGATATTATATGTAATTATTTTTAAAATAAAAAATAACAATACAATTAAAAAAGGATTAAATTTGCATTATTAATTTAAAAAATATTATTAAATACAATGTATTTATGTAGTGTACAGAAACTAAACGTTAAAGGTTTAATAATGTCATGCCCTTCCTTCTCTGTAACAAAAAAAAATTAAAGATTTAATAAACGATGTCATTTCCATGCACTTTCTGTGCATAAACAGTAAAAAACCTCTTTAATTTTAGTTTTTTACAACTATATATACTACTTGATATCCCATGTCAGCAGCAATGCAGCTGTTGCTGACAATTAACCAGGTGTGAATTCGGATACTGAGAGTTGACGATAATGATTCCCTGATATCATATTAAAATAAAACAAGAACGGCACCAACTGGAGAAAAACTCCTTCGTGTCATGTAACACGATAATAAGCCGGCTCTTGTTCAACGGCGTAATTGAGTATCTTTTTCGTGACAAGAGTATAAAATGATAAGTTAAAGGTGGGCCCTTTTTGACTTACAAATTCGTGAAATCTGCACTATTGAGTATTGATTTACACCATCAATCTCTTTTAGCCCAATCTCTTTTTCTTGTAATTCTCTTTACATTAATGAAATCTCAACCCTTTCACCAAAATAATAATAATAATTAATTAATTTTTTTCTAAAAAATATAGCTCAACCAGATAAATTTTAAGTTTATTTTTTAAAAATTACTGATTTAAATATCAAAATTTATCTAACCATTAACTTCATAACCTCAAAAAATTAGGTAAGATAGGTTTAATCACAATTATATAAAAAAATAATAGTTAATTAGTCGACGGACACCAAGCCCACTCCTAGCTTTAAGAGGGGGAAAAAAAACTTTCTATAACGAATACGTGTTGTAACATCTCGTTTCTGCCATGAGGAGATGCCTGCCGATGCTCCGACGACGAGAAGAGAGATAGAGAAGCGCAACAAAATCAACATATACTCCGAGTAGCAGCTGCTTGATGTTCGTGCGGAGAGATGATCAGATGGGTATCTATCTTCCCTGCTAACTTTAGCGAGAAGAGCTCTCACCAAGCCAACACATGTAGTTGCGTAAGACATGATCTCATTGCTGAAGGTTACTTATAATCATACACTTGCGCCCGATTTTCTTTCGTCTTTTCATTCTTTACAGAAGTCAACCCCGGATTATAATTGATAAGCTTGTTTTCGGATCTGTCTACTCGAGAGGAAAAAAAACAAAAAAAAAAAGAGGAACCTAAGCAATAACCTTTTTACATGCGATCATGCATCAATCTATTTCCACGCCATGGGAAACATGACCTCTCATATAAAGAATGTGAAACCAAATTCCGATTAGGGTATGCCGACAAATGCAAGTCAGAATTGCATCAGGTGACTATGGTCTCTAGGCAAAATAGTGGTAGTTAGCTACGACTTAGTGGAGCTTCCATTTCTATGATTCGTCGTTACTTTCCCCAAGTTACAGAATATATATATATATATACTACTGCATATATCGGGCCAAAGAGACTGTACAGTTTACAGGGAGAGCTCAACATTAGTGACTGATTAATCAAGTTAGGTGGGTGGGGTCGGACCGTGTGGGCAAGGGGTTACATCTTGATCGAAATTGGGGTGAATACAATAATTCTAATTTGTAGATGAATTGAAAGTGAAGCTCATCACATCTCTTTCTTGAAAACCAAGGCCAGAGAATCAAATCTGGAAGGGTATTTGATGCGATTCAATGGTAGGGAAGGCCAATCCCTTTCTTTAATAAAATATTTTAGGGGTCTATGATAGGACATCTATGCTCTTTTCGCTAGCCTCCACCCATCAAGAGAATAAAAGCCTTTTCAAAAATCTATTATGTAGTGTTTCATTGCTGCTTTGAAATAACACACTCGAAACATTAACAACAAAAACATGTCTCCTGATATTCATTTCAAAACTATTCAAGAAATGAATTTATTTTATATTTATATTTTTATATTCTTAACTAAACTCGTTTGTATTTTTTCTATATATATATTATTTTCCTGTGATATTAAACCAAACACAACCTTAATTATTTGCTACAGAGATTCTTTTGGAAATTTATTAGCTCATGATTGATATATCACTCATTTTTCATATAATATATTCTCTCGTTTCTTATCAAAAAAATAATATTATCACTCATAAATCTGCTCCTAATTTATTGAGAAAACAATGATAAAATTACAAGTGTATGATATATATATATATATATATAAAATTAAAATTAATCCATGATATTTATTTAAAAAATATATAAGTTAAAATTAAATTCAAATTAATCAGGACGCATCCAGTAACAAACTGTACTGAATGATTCATAAACTTTAGAACTGCTCCTTTTAATTCAAGTTCCAAGGTTGAAGTGGTTTTTTATATTAACATGAACCTAAAAAGCACAAGTGAAATGGTTCCCTTCTTCTTCTTCTTCTTCTTCTTCTTCTTCCTCCTCCTCCTCCTCCTAAGATTTTTAACATCTTGGTCCCTTAATTTTTTTTTTAATTTGGTTCTTTGATATTATTTTGATTTGCAATTGGTCTCGGTGATTTATTTTCATGCATGTGTATAGGGATCTCAAGTTGTCAAAGAAATGTTTCATCGGTTAATGCTCGGTTTGATGAAATAAAAATCAACTTCATTGATTAAAAATAATTAGAGCTTCAAGGACCAAATATGAAGCTTAAAGAAATGTTTGATCCTTTTTTTTTTAATATCATGAACTGATTTGCAAGGTCATGGGAAAGTTCATGTCTTCTTTTTAATTTTGGTCCCTCAACTTTTTTTTTCAATTTAATCCCTTCACGTCGGCTTTATTTTAACTTGGTAGTTTATTTTGATTGTCTTGATATGAAGATCTTGCAATATTTAAGGGAATTTTCAATGCTTGGTTGATACTCGATTTTACAAAATAAAATAAAAAATGGTTGATTTAAAACAATTAGGTGTTAAGCGATCAAAATCAAAACTAAAACAGTTATGGGGAGCGAGGTAAATGGATAGGGTAATTTGGCTGGAAATGGGTGGGGGAAGCTCGTCACGTTCTAACAGCGTGTATGATTTTTCCTGGTGGCCAAATACCAGTATCTGTAGTAGTGTTGGAAGAAGCAGGTCACGAGCTTCCTATTGATTTGACTTGTTAGTAGAGACGTGGTGGTGGGCTCTAGCGATCTTTTTTTTCTTTTTCTTTCTCTTTTTTCTCTCTGTTTCTTGATATTCGTGTTAGCTTGTCAAAATTGAAAGTTGTCATGATATTTTGTTGATGTATCAAGTTTGAATCTCATTTTTTATTGTTATTTATTTATTTTGAATTCTTTTTTTTATTGATATTTTTTTCAATCGTCCCTCAGCATTTGGTTTCATTTAATTTTTATATTAAGTTTGGTTCTCATTTTTTTTATTGCTATTTGTTTATTTTTATACTTTTCTTAATTGAGTTTTTTTAATTTCATCTCTTAGAATTTGATTTTATTTTTTTATATCAAATATGGTCATCATTCTTTTGATTGCTATTTGTTTTGTTTTATATCTTTTTTTATTTGTTTTTTTATTTTATCCCTCAACTTTTTATTGATTAGAAGTTTAGCCTCGTGATTTTTTCAAGTTTATCTTTTATAAGATTAGTCCTAGCCTAATAACCTGAGTTATACTGGTTTTGAAGATTAGTTCGGGTTGATTTTGGTCTTTTTTTAGGTTTTTTTATAAAAAAAATTTAATTTTATTCTTCAACATTTAGTTTGTTAGGAATTAAGTTTCATGGTTTTTTTTTCACTTTTTTTCTATGGGGTTATCCTGATCTCATGTCTCGGTTTGCATGTTTGGCAGGTTAACCCGAGTTGGCCCGGGTGTTTTTTTTTAATTGAAATTTTTTCAGTTTCGCCTTTCATTCCTTCAATATTGGGTTGGTTTGAAAATCGAGTTCTGTAGTTTTATTCCATTTGCTTTCTATAGAGTTATATCGGTCTCATGACTAGATCACAGAGATTTGACAAGCTGAATCGGGTGGTCTCGGGTTGAGTTTTTTTATCCTTTTCTTAATTTTATTTTTTTCAACCTTGTCCTTTAATATTTGACTTGCTAGAAGTATAAATTTGGATTTTTATTTTATTTTTCTATCCGTATGGTGATATTATCATATTATTATTTAATTTCTGTTTTGTGGAGACCTCTTAAGAATATTAAGAGGATATCTTTTTATGGTATTGACAAACATTTATTTTTTCATTTGATTTTTTTGTTTAGTTTGGTTTATTTATTGTTGTTGTGTTTTAATTATATTATTAGGTTAACTGAATTTATTAAACCTAGCTAAGTTAATGATCTAAATTTTATATATATTTTTTTGCCTTTTTAAAACATTAATGTTGTCTTAAATATTTTTTTTATGTTAAAAAAAGTTGGTGTGGACCGCAATACTGTGCTTGTATATTTCTGAATCACTTAATTAATTAAATTTATGCGTTTACTGCCGACTTCAAGCTTCTAATTCTTATAGAAGTCAGGTGAGCGAATGATAATGTTTTTTTTTTCCTCCAGGATAATCATACAAATCCCATTGAAAAATCTAGAAATTTTACTGTTTGTCAGATGGAAATCCTCTCTAATTTCAATCTTTAATTAATGCTTTTACAAAAACAACCTTGAAAACGTTACGCAGCTAACTCCTAATTTCCTAAAGCCTGTGCTGCGATTTCACCAAACTTCAAGATAGTCTTGACATGTATTGTAATTGATGATGTGATGTAATTGATAATATTATTAATTATCATTATCAATACAATAAAAAATTTAAAATTAGATCTATGTATTTTTATATTAACTTTTTAATTTAATTTTTAGTTGGAATCAATATATATATTATTATTTCTTTATGTTGAATTTGTTCTATCCTGCAGCGGCGTCACGCAAGCAACATGCTAGTATTTAAGCCAAAAAGAAATTGAAAAATACTGAGACGTTGCGGATCAATTATATAATTTCTTTTTTTTATCGTTAGTTTAGATAGTTTTCCTGGTGGGTTAATAAATGATGACTGAATTTTTTTATATTTTTTTAATTCAAATTTTAATATTATCTTTGTTTAGGAAACAACTTAATCTCACTTGATATACAAACTAATTTAAAAATATTTTTATTAAAAAAAAAAAACTAACTTTTCTCACCGTAGAGGGCCTCAAGCTCGCCGGTCAACAAGTTGAAAGAAAAGCCAGCATGTACTGGATCCATTCTGTCCTTCATAAATTGCTGGATTTTTTTTCTCTGTTGTTCTGACTCAAAGTCTGGTGAATGGGTACAAAATCAGCAAGTACGGGGAATCGGGGATGCCAACTCATATCCTGGTTTCCAATGACTTATAATCTAAAACGCGTGATTATTTCACTGTGGGTTGAAAAACAAGTTTTTGGATGAAATAATTTTAAACCCTGATTTTTTAATTATTGTCTAGGTAATTGTATACAGCACATCATTTGATTATCTTCCAAAAACAATTGGGGGCACCCAAAGTGCAGAAAAATAAAGGCCCGCGCGTGGGCTCTAACCAAATTTAGCTAGGCAGGTTGGTCTCTTCTTTTTATTGATTATGTTGATTATGTTGGGTTAGCTCTTTGTAATGTTTTTTAATTTTGACATATATTATTTTTTAATCTATAAATAATTTATCAAATTATAAATGTTTTTAATTTTATTCTTTGTGATTTTTTTTAATTTTTTAAATTTGATACTCATTCATTTAATTGTTATTTATTTTGTTTGAGATTTTTTTTTTAATTTCATCCTTCTTAGCTATTTTTCTCTCAAATTTTATCTTCATTTCTTTTGTTTTGTTTTGTTTTTGCTTTTGTAATTTTTTTGTTAATATTTTTTTTAATAATTTCATCCTTTAAAATTAAATTGGTTGACAATCAAGCTTTCTGATTGAGCTTAGATTCGCAATTCAACAAGTTGCAAGTTTGTAAGATTAAACTAGGTTTAGGAGGTTCATTATAGTGTCTTGGTTTTTTTTTCTTTTCTTTTCTTAAGCTAATGTTTTCTTCTTTGTTTTTGAAGACTTGCTTTTTTATGTTTTACATTTTTTTTCTTTTATTAGATTAGCATTGGGTTATTTGATAATCCGAATAAACTCAAGTATAATTTTTTTTATTTTTTTCATTGTTTTTTTTATATTATTTAAATCATAACTTGATGATCTAGCCATAGCGTATTTAACAAAAATATCTTGAAATTACATTCAGTATAACAAATACATAGATGCATTTATATTTTTGCAAATTGAAAGAAAACACCAAAAAAAAAAACATTCCAGATATCATGTTACTTTGAGTGAAAAAGGTGACCAAAGTAATAAAACTAAATCCTTCGCATTCTCTGCTTTGTAAAATAAAAAAAAATTACATGAGGAGTTGCATATTGCATTACCTCTCTCTACTAAAGATTTGTGGAGATTTCTTGTTAATATGAACAATGAAGATTCTCTCTTTTTGTTTTTTTATTCAGCCCCCTCTTCTTCTTTTTCCCTTCATTTTTCTTTTCAATTTTATCCTTTTTTATCAATTTAATTCTCTTACATTTTTAATAGTAGTTGGTGTTGTATTTTGATCAATCAAATTAACTGGATCGTGTCAAGGTAACTTTCATGTAGTTTAATTTTGAATCCATGCTAGATAATAAGTTAGGTTAAAAGAGTTTTTTTTTCAATTTTATCCTGAGATTTGTTTTTATTGGTCGACCAGGTTACCTTTGAATCGGCTAAGTTACTGAGTTATGTCAGACTAATTTTCACGTGGTTTGATTTAAAATTCAAGTTTTATGAGGGGTTAGATTGGGAGATTTTTTCCCAATCAATTTCATCTCAAAAACTTTTTTAACCGGTTAGATGGATTATCTTTGAACCGGTTAATTTGACTAGGACATGTTAGAACAACTCCAATATAATTTAATTTTAAACTCAAACTAAAAAAAATATCAAATCTAAAAATATCAAGATTAATCACTAAAATGAATTTAATAATAATATTAAATAGTTATTTACCGCACTAATATTTTTTTGTTAGATTTAAAATAAAAAATTGATATGATGTGAACATCACGCGCAACATAACAGTGCCAATAAACTAGTAATTTTCGAAGCATCCAAATGGATACATTTTTATGCTCAAATGAGAACGAGATGCCAGTCCGATTGCATCAGGGCCAAAAGCCCACAAGAAACTCCGCCCATGTATGGGCTTAATGGTTAAACCCAAAAAAGAGAGATTTTGGAGCATTGATAATCTATCTATCTGCTTTGATTTATTAAGGGTGTTCACCGTTGTTTTCTTTTTTTACGGGTTCTGGTTGCTTATATGTGCTTTTCAGGGAGTTGATCTGTTAGCTTGTCGTTCTCCACACGAATTGATTGAATTGTTTTTTTTCTTGTTGTGTTTATTATTTCTAAAATTTTAATTTTAAACCTTACAACTGATTTTCTTTTCTGTTTTTTGAAAATTCAATTTATTCTTTTTTTCAAACAGCTTAGTTTATTCCAAACCTCACAAAATATATATATATAAAATTATAGCACGTTGTCTTGGTTCTTTCGGGTGAATAAGGGTGTTCAAAATCCAGTTCAGTTTAGACAAAAAAAAAATCTAACTGAGCTAAGTTTTTTAATTTCTATAAAAATTAATATTAATCAAATTTAAAACTGACTCCGAATTAATTTGATTTGATATGAGTTGGTTTTTTATTTGGAAACTATAAAATCATAGTTTTGAAACCCGATCTGGTCACGTGATCGGGTCACGGGTCAGATGGGTTAACCCAGGTCAACTCGGGTAAAAAAAAAACAGAGACATAGAAAAGACAGAGAGACTTGTGACCTTCCTCCAGTAAAAAGGAACTTCAACTTCCCTTCACCGTAGGTTGTTGATCCAACCAACCAATACAAACCCAGAGAAACCAAGACAAACAGACAAAAGCCACAAAGAAGGGGAGAACCACAAACAGATAATACAAAAAAACATATATGAAAAATGAACTAACACAGATAATACAGAGAGAGACCAAGAGGAACAAGAACAGATAGAGACAAAGGGAGCAAGAGAAATAAAAAAATAAATAAAGAAAAGACAAGCAGAGAAAAGCAAGAACAGAGGTGAAGTGAATGAAAAACAGAAGTAAAGGGGAAGAAAGTAAAATTGGTTAGCAAGCCCTCCATCACCATCGCCTTCGTCTTTAAGTAGCAGCTCCAGGTAAGTCTTTCTTTCTCTTTTCCCTGCTTTCAATTTTTAATAATAATTGTAATAATAATAACAAACATGGGTTGTGGATCATAAGGAACAGCAAACGAAAGGCCTATTGTCATGATATATATATATATATATATATATATATATATATATATATATATATATATATAAGAAATGGTTATGATGGCGAATCTAGAAGGTGACAGACCAGTAACAATGGTTGTGGCAATAAAGGTACTATGATGGGGGATCGTGAGGTAGCATGTTGATGGCAGTGTAGCGCCACATCATGTGGGAGATTCAAACCTTTTTCACAGAAATCAATGTTCAGATGTTCGCTGCTCCTCTGCTTCTCAGCTGAGTTTCAAGGACAAAGAGTAACATTAATTAGGTTTATTGCTTCGTTTCTTTCGCTTTTTTGGATTTTAAAGTCTTAACGATAGTGAAAATAAAAAAAAAATTGATCGGGTCTTACCCTGGTTTGGCCAGGTGGACCGGGTACCGAGCCGCCCCCGTCGAGTCGACCGGGTTTTCCCGAGCCAATTCCCTAGCGGGTTTTTGCCTCAACCCGGACAGGTCCCAGGCTCAGGTCAGCCGGGTCTCGGGTCGACCCGCCAGACCGATCCAGGTTTTAAAACTCTATATAAAACCCAATATCACTATAGCCTTCAAGCTCCCGAACACTTGCCTAAAAAGTTTAGTTATTCAACAAACAGCGCTAAAAAAACCAAGGCTGCGACAAAATACCATGTTGATCTAGTATATAATTGATCGGTTTGATTAAAAATATTATATTCTTACAAGATATTTTGAATATAAGAAAAGAGTTGAAGAAATATATATAAAAAAAGGACATGACTAAATCCTTGCCTGAAGCCAAAACTTATTGTTTCTTGATGTATGGTTAAAGCTACACAAAGCTACAGTGGACAATAGAAATGTAGAAAGTGAAGATGGCATTGGAAGGTTTGTTGGCTTGGCATAGTGATTCTTGTCTGGTCACTAAAAGTGCATCGACAATTTGCGAGGGAAGTTGCCGTGACTTTGATGTACAATCTGCCGACAGGACTTATGCGGACAAGAATCAATGCAAAATGTTAGACAGATGTATCTGTTCATATGATCGACAGAGAAGGCATGTGTTCCGATGGGATGGGGAATTAATCTTGCAGTATGTGTAAGGACAAGATAGACGGAGTGGATATGATTGACTGGCTGACCTGAGGTTCCCTAGTTGCTGACTTTTTTTTTTTTACACGCGCTATGATACACAATGGGTTAAATATTTTTTTTAACCTTAAAAAAATTATAAAGATGGTTGAAAGAAAAATATCATGTTGGATTATATATTTTTATAAAAAAAATTATGAAGATAAGAAACTGGCTCGAGTAAACATATATTGGCGGCGAGTACAATGGCACAGGCCAAGGCAAATTTTTTTGGACATAAAAAGAAAAATGTTAAGGCGATATTAGGATAATATTACAAAATACGTGAAAGAAGAAAATGATAAATTTAGTTAATTTAATAATATATAAAAAAACAACCTTAATTAATAACATGAAAAATAAAATATACTCATATGAATCTCGTAAATTTGAGTTAATATTTTAAAATTATAAATCGTGAAATCTAAGACTTAAATTTAATTAAAAACATTAATTTTTAATTAATTTAATATTAAAAGATAAAATCAAGAAAAAAATTCAATTTAAAAAACATGTCAAACACAAAATTAACAATTAAAATAATAAGAATCAAACTTTATAAAAAAAATTATGAAGGATGAAATCATAAAAAAAATCAATTTTATAAATTATCATAAATAAAAAAAACATGTAATTAAAAGAATAAAGACTAAATTTAAAAAGAAAAAAAATTAAAGGGCTAATGTGATTTTTTCATGGGGCAATACACAAAACCAAGATGGAGAAGAGACAAAATAATAAAAAAAAAAAGCGAATTTGCATCAAATTGGATCAATTCATCATGAACGCACCACTCAGAGAGGAAAAGAACCCCGAAACGAATAAGATAATGCGACGAAAGCACAACTACAACCACTAGAGTCAACAATTTTTTTCTTTTTTTTTAATTTTATTTTGACAAAGATTAAATGCTCCTCAAACTAAATGATATGAAATTACTACTGAACAGTATGAACTCCTAAAGTTAACGCTAAAAAAAATTGAAGGTGAAAGTAATTGAGTCATTATATTTATAGTAAAATGAAATTCTTATAAAGCCCTGGGACACAGTTTTATTTTAAAAAATTTTTATAAGGGTAATATAATAATTTAACTATTATAAAAATTTAAAAAAAAAACAATAAACCCCCCCCCCCAAAAAAAATGACAAAATTAACCTTCTTTTTACCCCCTCAATGCCAGTTCATCTGATTTTTTTGTCGGGGGAAAATTTGTAATCTTATTACTACATTTTACAGCAAATCAAGACATATGTATACAGTGATTTTCTCACATATTTTGGGTTTTGGAATGTAAGTTAAAGAGAAGCTTATCAACAAAAAATAAAAATAAAGAAAAGAAAAGGAGAGAGAGACCAGAGATGGGGGAGAATGAGAAAAGGAGAGCAGGGGAAGCGGAGGTGGGGGGCGGCTGGCTGTAGTTATTAGGATAAGGTGAAAACTTTCTATTCATACCTTCTTCTTTTGGTTCAATTTCACTTGAATCGTTTCACTTGTTTTTAGCTTTATTGAAATTGAAATTGAAATTGAAATTGAAATTGAATTGGACCAAATGATTTTTTTTGTTTTTATTTCTTTTCTTAATTGCATTTATTTAATTTTCTCGATTGATTGATTTTTTAAAACAACTCTACCTAGACATGCACCCAACACTTCGAGCATTTTACAGGCCTGGTGCCTTTTAGCGCCTGCCAGCTTCGACAACACTAGTTCAGACATCTCTGCTCCGGTGATCTTCTTCAAGCAGAAATTGAGTCTGAATCTGAAAATGGGATGGCATAATTAATCTTTACGATATGTATTTTTCTTCAAGTACAAGTCAATACCTTACTGCATTGTGATTTTCATGCTGTCATCATTACTAATTTTCTTCTTGTTATTATATTGTTTTGCTGGTCATAAATTGTTGGCCGGACTTTTTTACACATGCCAGATGGTTATAGGCTATAGCAGTCTGAAAAATATTATTTTAATTTATTTTTAAATAAAAAATAATTTTTACAGCCCTCCCAAATAGTCATATACAGAAAGAAAGGTTGCCATGGCTTACAAAAATATCTAAAATTTTTCCCATTACATAGATGCATTTATACGCTTGCAAATTGAAAGAAGACGCTAGGAAGACGAAAACACATTCCAAATATTCTGTTACTTAGAATAAAAAATCAGACGAAATTAATAAAACTAAATCCACTACATTATCTGCCTTGTAAAATAAAATAAAAAAATTACATGAGGATTTGCATGTCTCATAATTTTCTGGGCGTGCAAATGGCTACATTTTTTGTAAGCAGGCTCAAATCAGAACGAGATACCAGTCCGATTGCATCAGGTCCACAAGAAACTCCGCCCATGTATGAGCTTAATGGGCTGTCAGGAGAATGGCTTCCTCTATTATTGACATACACAAACCCAAAACATTTAAATAGCGTGACAAAATCCATTACGGGGATGGCGAAGACCGAGTAAACTATAACTCAATCACTGTATTCTATCAAGATTAATTAACCAGTCCTTTTATTTATTTAATTAAAATTGCCTTCTTTCCTCCTCAAAATCTCTCATACTTGTTTCTTCTTTCTTTCTTTTATTTTTCAAGAAAGAGAATTGAAAAACAACAAGTAACTAATGAGAAAACTAAGATGTAAATAAATCTTGAAACATGGGATTAGATATGTAGTTTCAAGATATACAAGGACTAAGTTATAATTAACTGGGGGAAATTTCAAAGTTTATTTTTGGTTCTATTCTCTTATATACCATTTTTTCTTCATGACTACCATTTTTTTTTAGTATCCTTTGATATTATCATCACTGTGTGTCTAAGTTTAGTATTTTTGGTGGCAGGATGGAAGCAAAGCTGTTTTACAGGAAACCACTGGTGGTTTTTGTTTTGGGTGAGCATTCCATATCACTTCCTTCACCACTTGATTTGTGCTGAGTGATTTTTTTAATTTTTTTTTAAGTATTGGTTAAGAACTAAACACTATTATACAATACTCTAAATGGTATGGGGAATTCCTGTTTCCCCACATCTAAATCTTGTAATTTACAGTGATTTTTTTCCATTTTTTTTATACAATAGGGGAATTCCTTTCTTCTTTCTTTAAATTCTTTTAATCTAACTTTTTTCTTTTTTTTCTATTTTTTTCGTTTTTTTTCAATTTTTTTTCAAAATTACTTTTTTTTTCCATCTTTCCTAATTTTTCTTCTTTTTTTTTCATTTAATTTTTTTTTCAAATTGTTTAAACTTTAAATCAGGGGTCCACGTGATTTGTTGCTGAGGATCTGCTACTTACAGTGTAAACGTATGGGATTGGGCCTCTTTTTTTTTTTTAGCTTTGATTCTCCTTTTGTAAACGGCTCTTCCATCTTTTTTCAAGGAATTTTGCTTTATTCCGATTATTAGATACTAATGACTGGGTTAATTACAACGTTCGGATGCCATTTTTCATCCTTTTCTCGGTCAACTATATGAATTTTATTTTATTATAATTTCTTGCTCTGATACACAAATTTTTTAGATGTCCTAGATAGTAAGTGCATTTTGTAAAAAAACTTCTTCTAATTTTTATTTTTTAGCGTGGAACCTTTTTTTTTGGAAGAATTTCTTTCAAGATAATATTATATTAAATAAAAAATAATTTAATTTAAAATAAAAGATGTTAGCAAAGATTGCGGCAGGACAAAAAAAGTTAAGGCTTCACTATCCATATCTTGCACTGACAAAATAATAATAATAATAATAATAAACAGGGTCACATTATCTTGATACATGTTCTTTTAACTTGCATCGACAAAAATGATTTTTTTTTAAAAAAATGGTGATTATGGTTAAAAAAATATTATTTCACTTAAATAGTTAAGAGATATATTAAGAAAATTAAATTTAAATTTGAAAAATACATGTTTCCTACTTGTTTCAAATAGCTTAAATTTTTAACTAAAATTTATTTTAATTTTTGTTCCCTTTTACTATCAATATGTGCCCCTAATAAAAAAAAACCAATATTGTTGTTTTTTAAAATATTAACAATTTTTTTATGGATAATTATAATTTGACAAAATATACGAAATTTTGATAATAATTTTAATATTGAATAAAAGAATATCTATTTTAAATATTAATCTGGTTAAGAATTGTAATTACAAGTAAATACAAGTTTTTCCTCAAAAAACACTATGGATTGATATAGTTTTTCCTCACATGGTTTTTTTCCAGTTTCTTTTGTGTTTTTTTTTGTAATATTTTTTTCCTAAATCATTTTCGTCGATTTTATTTTTTTAAATATTGAGTTGGTTAAAATTTAACTTTGTAATAAAGCTTAATCATGTGGGGAAAGTATTGTAACTTTGCTCATAAAACATTGTGGATTGCTACAGTGTCTTTCCGCATAATTTTTTTTGTTATCATTTTTTTCAAATTATCTTTTTCAATTTTATTTTTTTTAATATTGAGTTGTTTGTGAATTACAATTACAAGTCATTACAAATAAGGCTAAATCATGTGGAGAAGCACTGTAGCTTTCATCATAAAACACTGTGAATTGCTACAGTGTTTCCAACATGATTTTTTCCTCTTTTTTTGGTGTTTGTTTTGTTTTTTTTTCTAAAATTATCTTGTTGATTTTTTTTAATATTGAGTCAATTAAGAATTTAGCTTTGTTATTTTTTTCTTTAAAACACTGTGAATTGTTGTAGTGTTTTTCCATGTGATTTTTTTATGATTTTTTCCAAAATTATCTTTGTCGATTATTTTTTTAATATTGAGTTGGTTAAGAATTATAATTACAATAAAACTAAATCATATGAGGAAAGCGTTGTAGTTTTTCTCACAAAACACTGTGGATTACTATAATATTTCTCTAAATAGTTTTTTAGTTTATTTTATTGGGAAAAGTGTTATAGTTTTCCTCACAAAACATTGTCAATTGCTGCAATATTTTTTCTCATGGGTTTTTTTCCTTCCAAAATTATCTTTGTTGGTTTTTTTAATACTAAGTTGGTAGAGAATTTAATTTTGTATTTTTTTTGCTTTTTATTAACTAAAAAGCTAAATCATGTGACGAAAATACTGTATATTTCCTCACAAAACACTGTAGATTGCTATAAATCATTTTGTTCAGTCTCTAAGTTTTTGATCACCAACACAACTTTTTTTTCCGTCATGAAATATTTGCTTCATCATACCTTTAATTTCTATTACTTATTTAGCGTTGGTTCACAATTATAACACTATCAAGTACATTTGTTTTATAAGCCCACGGCAGCGCGCGGGCAAGTCATCTCTTCTTTATCTATTTCTGATCCCTTGTTGTCATCAGTGGGCAAAGAGGAGGGAAGACTCTTTAACTTGGGCTCATGGTTTAGAGAGTTCTGAGAGTTGAACTCTTCTTATTTAATGAATGATAGATGCAATATTCCTGGGAGGGGTGGTGGCTATGATTTGTTCTTTTCACCGTCGTTCTCATGGTTGAAATGATTGTTGTTGTTTTGCTATGAAAGAGAATAATTCTCATTTGTTTTCAAACATTTTCAAGTCTTCTCGTACACTTAAACTTCCAGTTAGGGGAAATGGTTAAATCCAAGAGCTGTAGAGGAAATGAAGAAACGCAAAAAAGAGATGTCTTGGAGCATTGATATTCTATCTGCATGATCTGTTAGCTTGTCATTCTGCCACCCCATTTGATTGAAATTCCATGACCTTGATTACTCTTTGCAGGTGGTCCTGGTAGTGGAAAGGGCACTCAATGTCCCAAAATTGTTGAACACTTTGGGTTTAGACATCTTTGCGCCGGTGATCTTCTTCAAGCAGAAATCGAGTCTGAATCTGAAAATGGGTTGGCATTATCAATCTTTAATTTTTACCATGTGTATTTTTTTTCAAGTACAGGGCAATACCTTACTGCATCATGATTTTCATGCTGTCATCACTACTACTTTTCTTCTTGTTATTATATTGTTTTGCTGATCACAAATTGTTGGCTGCATTCTTCACGAATTCCTCTTCATTTGTACCACAAAGTGTTCATTGTTGTCCTCATTTTTTCCATAGAAAAATGATTCAAAACTTCAAGAAAGAAGGAAAGATCGTCCCTTCTGAGATAACTGTGAAGCTTCTACAACAGGCGATGCAGCAAAGTGATAACAAGAGATTTATCATTGATGGTTTCCCGCGCAATGAGGAAAATCGTGCTGCATTCGAGAACATTGTAGGCTTGGAATTTTTATTATGTCAATTCAAGGTTTTATAATCTGCTGCTTCTATTGCTTCCTAAATTTTAAATCCTTCCATTCCTACAATTGTAATGATTTTGTGGTTCCTTCTTGATTCCCATACCGTTTTGTGGTAAGAAATCTAGCAATTTTTCATTTCTGTAATCATCATGCAGGTGAGAATCAAGCCAGAATTTGTATTATTTTTTGATTGTCCTGAAGAGGAGTTGACAAAACGTATTCTGAACAGGAACCAAGTTACCTTGTTGCACATTCTTGTGGCTGAATCACTTCCAATGCATCTCTTCACGACTTTCTCTGTCTTTTTGAAGGGAAGGGTGGATGATAACATTGAAACCATAGGAAAGCGACTTAAAGTCTATTTCGAAACAACCTTACCTGTAATCAACTACTACAACTCAAAGGGGAAGGTTCAGAAGGTAATTGTTTTTTGTCAGAAGCTCACTGACTGTATACACATTACATTTTTTCAATGTATCGGTTTGAATCAGTTATGTTATTCAAAATTGCTTCTGCTTTCGATATATGGTTTGAAAGCATAACAGGATGGTCCTGAAATTTTCTGTCCTTCCAATACTTTTGGTATTTTATATGTTAAGGATAATCATAATCTACATCTGATTTGATTTCTCTTCTATCGTTATTATGATGGTTATTGATGTTTGTATTCACTATCTTAGATTGATGCTCAAAGATCAATTAAGGAGGTATTTGAGGATGTGAAGAGTGTTTTTGCCAAGCTCAGACCAGTGGCCAGGGTGGGATCAACGAAATAATGTGATATCCTGGGATTTGCTTCATGACAGTAGTTTCCTGAGATTATTGGTCAGATCTCTTCAACTTGTAGGATGAAACATCATTTTAGTAGGAAAAGATCTTCTACAGTCTTTTTGACAATCAGTTTACATCTTAGTTTAGGAGATGATGAGTTAGTCTTTCGATTAATAAGTTAACCATGGTTAAAGAGTGTGGAATCAAAGCAAGAGTTTGGAATCTATTAATAAGTTTAGTCAACCTGCTTAATACAATAACCCTGTAACCCTAAATACAAGATTAAGATAACTTTATAGAAATCAAAAGAAAAAAAACAAATAAAAACTAGTTCTTAATAAATTAAATGTTCAAGGAATAAAAATAAAAAAACAATCAATTTTAAAAATAACTTAAAAAAATTAAAGTCAACCGACGTTAACTTTCGAAATCCATGACGCTAGTTATAAACCTAGGACCAACTCCATAAAAGGCAAACTCGAGGTTACTTTTTTTTTTTATTTTTCTAAACTTATATTTTTTCAGTTTCATCATTCAGCATTTATTTAATTAAAGATTGTGCTCATTTATT
The DNA here is from genome assembly GCA_015852605.2 of Populus deltoides. Lineage (NCBI taxonomy): Eukaryota > Viridiplantae > Streptophyta > Magnoliopsida > Malpighiales > Salicaceae > Populus > Populus deltoides. The sequence continues at coordinate 7,711,780 of CM027583.2, read as the reverse complement.
TTTTTTACTTGCTTTTTATTGTATTTTTCATTGATTTTGAAAATTATTCAAGTTATTTTGCCCTTCAACATTAGGTTTCTTTTTTATAATTAAGCTACTAATTTTATTCAAATTACTTTTGATGAAGTTACCCTGATATCATAACCAAATCATATAATTTGAATACTGACCCATATGGGATCGGGTCAAGTTTTTTGACCTTTATTGGATTATATCTTTTTCTTCAATTTTTTTCTTCAATGTTTTGTTTACTAGAAATTCATCTTTGAATTTTTTTTCATTTTGGTTTATATGAGTTTATTGCATTTTTATTTAATTTTTTCTTCATTATCATATAAGAACCTTCAACATTTGATTTTTAAAAAAATTAATTTTTTATTTAAATTCCATCATTCAACTTTTAATTGATTGGGTATTGGTATTTGTGCTTTTTTTTTTTCATTTTTATAGGGCTATCTCAATCTTATACCCATGATTGCGAGGTTAGTGAGTTATCCTGGTTTGCTCAATTTTTTTTCATTACTTATAAGTTTTTATTCCAGTTTTGTCTTTCAACATTGTTTATATATATATATATATATATATATATATATATATATATAAATATTATAAAATTTTAATTTTATCATTTTGTTTTGACATGGTTATTTGGTGTCACGACTAAGTCATATATTTGACGTGCTAAATTAGAAGGGCTCGAGTTAGTTTTTCTTATTTTTTTAAGTTGATTTATTATCGTATTTTTTTATCTTATTAAATTAACCCAGCTTATTAAAATTAATTAAAACAATCACTCAAATCTAAAATTGTATTTTTGTTTATTTTAAAAACGCTTGGGCTGCCTTAGCATTTTTTTTTACATTAAATTTTTTTTTTTGAATTAACCCACGGTATAGCATTGCTGCCTATTTAGAGCGTGTTTGGCAGTGTGGTTGGGGTTGCTTTTCAAATAGCTTTTCGTGCCGAAATACATCCTAATGATGTTTTTTTATTTTTTAAAAATCATTTTTGACATCAGCACATCAAAACGATCCAAAAAGTACAAACTGCACTCAATTTTAGTAAAAAAAAAATTTAAAATTTGACGAAACACAGTTACAAACACAATGTCAATCAGAGTCTTAGATCATAGATATGTTTAGATCAAGAAAACAGAGGACGGCAGACAAAAAAACGATCACCGCATTTGGCAAAAAAACAAAAAAATCAATAATAGGCCTCTAATGCTCATTGCCTTGACAACAGTTTGCCTTATATAATAAAAGCTCTATTTGTAAATATATATTATTTTTATTTTATATTAAATAATATATAGCATTCGTATCCAAATAAATATACGAGGTTAGAAGAATATTATATAAATATTTAAATCATGTATAATGATTTGAAGATGAATATAATAAAAGCTTTATTTGTAAAAACTCATTATCAGTAACAATTATATTTAGAAATTTTTTGGTATTATTTTTATTAATTATAAAAAAAAGTTGTTTGGTTAGTAAAATAACTTCTATTTTTGCCTAGAATGTACTATTATTGTGTTTCAAGCCATTAATTTTTTAGTAGCTAAAATAACTTGTTTTTTATATATATTTTATATGTAAAATTTTATTTTATAATAATTTTAACTAAATATATATTTTTTAAAATTATAAATAAAAATATTTTTTTAATCTATTTTTTTAAAATATAATTATAAAAACTATCACAGTACATGACCAACAATTAATCATCATCAAGCAACGACATTTCGTGGTAGCAAGTGCATAACTTTCTTTCTTTATTTTCATTTTATATTTTATGTGTAAGTGAACATATGTACTATGCAGCTGTTTATCTATAATCCAACTAAAGTCAAGTACTTGATTTATCTCAAATATGTAGTATTAAACTTAATCCACTCGCTAATAGCCATCTTGAATCTACAACATGGAGTGATAAGACAATTGACCAAGATGTGGTTATCTTTTCAAAAATAAAAGAATTATAAAGAGCAATTTAAGGAGTCTTATTGGATCCAATCATTACATTATAGAGAAATCAGTCCAGCAATTTACTTCTATAAAATAGTTATCTAACAAAATTAAGATAGAAATTACAACATGTATAAATTTACTATTTTATTTGTAACTTTCCTTCTAAATATTTCTCCTAAATTGTAAAGTCTATATATGTATTAGTAATTAAGAACTCTCTTCTCACGCTTTGTATGAGAAGCTTTCTCACAAATATTCTATTATATATATATATTTTTTTATAGGTGATATAATAGTAAAAGTTTGAAATTAAAGGGTTTATTTTTCTTATAATTTCAGGTTCAAGTTCTATAATTACTAATATTGATAGTCACTGGAGGCTTACATGGTCGTTAACTTCAGGACTCGTGAGATTAATCGAGGTACATGCAAGCTGGTCCGGACACCCCACCTAAATAATAATAATAATAATAATAAAAGTACTTGATTTATCTAGTATCAAGGGCATAAAAATTATGAACTCTATAAATTCACTCCGATTAATTAATATGGAAACCGAGGAATTTAATCTAGTTTTGACCAATCTTGCTATGATTGAAAGTTGCACTGTACCAAAAAAAAATCCAATCAGCTCGAAGACAGATTTTATTTATTGGATAATTAGTTCATCTTCTGGTTTTAAAGATTTAATTTATTCTTTGGCTACCTGTGATATCGAAAAATATTTTATTTAATAAATTTAAAAATTCTTTAATATTTAAGTAAGTATCATTTTAAAAGTAGTAATAATAATAATAATAATAATAATAATAATATTTAAAAGAAGATTTGAGAATAGATAAGAACAAAGAAATTTTAGAACCCTTTTAAAAGATTTTATAGTATTTTTTCTATAGCCTGTGTGACTTATTTTTTAAAAAAAGAAAATAATTAAAGTGTAAAAAAATATCTCTAAATTAACGGTGGATAAAATATTTGTGGCTCATTGTCTATATATGAAACCTAAGATCCTCGGGTCAAAAGAAGCCCGGGCTCAGCTGAGTTTGATTGCTTGAATTATCACCTTATTTTTTATTATTTTAAAAAAGAAAATTGAGGTAAAAATAAAACATACTTATACATAGAAAGCCATTAGTTCATAGATTTAAGGGGGGGAAAAGAAGAGAGGAAATGCTTGCTAATAAACAAGAACGAGAAGAGTTGTAATAAATAATGAAAATAAGGCAGAATAATCTCTATATAATCATACACAGTGGAGGGAGAGTGCCATCACCATTGATCTTGATGAAAAGTTGTACAAAAAGTGAGCTAACAAGAACACATGCCTGTTGACTGAACTATTACATGGTCCATCAAGTAGCTGATGATCTACCTCCACCTGCAGCTTTCACGTGACGCCATGCGAGATGACTTTATCCTCTCTCTTTTTAAATAGGAAGTGTGAAACTCCAAAAAGCTGGAAATGAAAAAGAGCGAGCCTTTGCTCCCCCAATTAAAAGCTGTTTTGGTGCCTGTGCAATTCACTCAACTTGCATTCCCTGCCTCTCTATATGTTTTCAACGCTCTTCTCGATAACACTCTGTTTCTCACCATCACGTTCTCTTCAATACTTAAAAATTATGTTTGTGTCTGAAATGAATCCTTTCATAAATCGAATAGTATAAGCATTGACGTACTCACTGACACTGCCATTTACCGTGTCCTCCTTTTTTCATTTTCATGCCACAAAAATACACCAGCTTAATTTTAACCATGCATATAAAAATATAGATAAAAGCAAATCTATATTCGTTATATTCTATACTTGTAATGCCATTAATTTGTTACTCTCACAGCTCACAGCTCACAGCTCACAGCCCACCACTGCCCTGTCAAAGACGACTCACGGTTAAAAATAAAAGTGGGCACACAAGCTAGCATCAGGCAGGGAAGACCCCATCATCTCTACTTTACTTCAGTTTCTGGCTCTTCCAGATATAATGTTTTTCTAGAAGGGTTTGCTGTAAATGCAGCAGCTTGGTTTAACTTAACCTTCTTTATCTTTTAATTTGATGGGGAAGAAGGGAGGTAGCTCATGGTTGACCGTTGTGAAAAGGGCTTTTAGATCTCCGAGTAAAGAAAATGACAAGAGAACTGCTGGGACTACAGGCCATGACCAAGAAGAAGATGAAGAAAAGGTCTTTTTCGCATCTCATTTTATGTTATCTGTTGAAAACTTAATATTTTTTCGTTTCCTCGCCGGTTTTTGAGTTACAATGGCTGACTCTTTTGAGGGCTTTTCGTCTAGCAGAAGAGAGAGAAGAGGAGATGGCTGTTTAGGAAACCTACGAATCAAGAAACGGGGACACAACAGATCCTATCAAAGGCAGGAAATGTCAAGGCCTCCACGGGTGGTGGTGGAGGTGCACCGACAGACCAGGTGTCGGCAGCTGCAGCAGCTGAGCAAAGGCATGCAATTGCTGTAGCTGTTGCCACTGCAGCTGCAGCTGAAGCTGCTGTAGCCACTGCCCAGGCGGCCGTGGAGGTGGCTAGGCTCACTAGGCCTTCTTATCACCCTAGAGAACGTTCCGCTGCCATTGTCATTCAAACCGCTTTTAGAGGATACCTGGTAATTATAACCAACTACTGTATATACAGGTGTAGATGCTAAAAAAAATTGTTCTTTCTTGAATAGCAAATACTGAAGGAATCATTCATGAATTATCAATTCTTATCATGATTAGGAGAGATTATAGGTGTTAATTTGTGGTGTGTGTGCAGGCAAGGCGGGCTCTTCGCGCGCTTAAAGGGCTAGTGAAGTTGCAAGCTTTAGTGAGGGGACACAATGTGAGAAAGCAGGCCAAGATGACCCTGAGATGCATGCAAGCTCTGGTTCGAGTGCAGGCTCGAGTACTTGACCAACGCATGAGGCTTTCACATGAAGGCAGCAGGGAATCTGCATTCAGTGACACCAATAGCGTGTTTGAATCGCGATATCTTCAAGAAATTTCAGAAAGAAAATCGATGGTAATTTGTTAGACTCTTTCAAATCATTTCTTAGCATTTCATTTTGGTCATGCTTTGCTGATTCTTAATTCAAAGCAATAACAGTAAGAAGAAATTTTCTGCTAATTAATGACTCTCTCGATTTTATACTTCAAAGTTTTGAGAGTCTAATGTAATTCAGCATCGAATCAATTTTAACAGTCAAGAGACGGCAGTAGCATTGCAGATGATTGGGATGATCGGCCACGCACAATTGAGGAAGTCAAGGCCATGTTGCAACGCAGGAAAGAAGTTGCATTCAAGCGTGAGAAGGCCTTATCTCAAGCTTTCTCTCAACAGGTTCATTTCTTGCACATTTCTCTGCTGCCCTGTTTTTTTTTTTTTTTTTTTGGGGGGGGGGGGGGTTGTTAGCAGTTCAGCTTATAAGCTAATTGATTCGATTTTTTCAAACCCGTATCAAAGATATGGAGAAACCGTAGGAGCCCATCAATGGGCAATGAAGGTGAGCTCCAAGAAAGATCACAATGGCTTGATCATTGGATGCCTGCAAAGCCGTGGGACAATAGCAGCAGAGCACGAGCCTCAACTGATCAAAGAGACCCCATCAAAACTGTAGAAATTGAAACCTCCCAACCTTGCTCATATTTAGCTCCTAATTTTGGAAGAACGAACCAAAACCAATATCACCAACACCAGAGATCCGATTCAATAAACAATGGTGTTACACGCTCGGCTCCTCCTCCACTCCATAGAGCTCATCAAAATGCTTCTCTCCGCCACTCTCCTATTACACCCTCCCCGTCAAGAACTAGGCCTCTTCAGGTTCGTTCAGCGAGTCCCCGATGTGCTAGAGAAGATAGAAGCTGTAATTCCTCTCGAACACCGAGTTTAAGGTCCAATTACCTCTATAATGGCAATCTGAATCAACATGGAATCAGGGGTGGTGCTGCTAGTGTTAGTGGAAATGCTAATGCTACATTGCCAAATTACATGGCTACAACTGAGTCCGCCAAGGCTAGATTGAGATCACAGAGTGCGCCAAGGCAAAGACCATCAACACCAGAGCGAGACAGGGTTGGGTCTGCAAGAAAACGGCTTTTGTATCCTGTCCCCGACCCTTACGGTGTCGGGATGGGTTATGGTGGTGTTGGTTACGGGCATGGTTTCAGGAGTCCCAGCTTTAAAAGTGTAAGTGGTTCACATTTTGGTGGATTAGAACAACAATCTAACTATTCTTCTTGCTGCACTGATACCTTCGGTGCTGAGATTTCCCCTTCTTCAACGAGCGACCAGAGAAGGTGGTTGAGATAATTTACTAATGAAGTTGGTGGGCTAATTTAGAGTGAACATGTTCAGGTTTTTGTGACTCAGAAGTAGTCTGGATATAATGAAGAGTTTTTGATAGCTGGAGGTTGGAATTTGGATTTTTCTTTCTTTTTGATAGCATTTCAGTTTTTGATATTTGTTTGAAGTTGTAATGTATTGGTGAGGCGGATTTGTTAAGGCCTCCTAGTTGGAACTTGTTTCAAGAAAATTCTTTACCTTTTTTTGTTGTCAATTGACTCACACCACTTTGAATCAGAAGTTTTTTTGTGTTTCGAGGGTTGTTTAGGAAATACAAGATATAAAGTTAACAATTGTTTTAAAACAATAATAAAGGATAAAACAAAGGCTTATATGATTATTAGTATTATTATAGTAAATTAAGAATATGTCATGATAGTTCTAAAGTGTTGATTTAGGTTGTCTGAAAACTAAAAACTGAAAACTGTAGGACTAGACACTTGGATTGATATAAACTAATAAAAATCATAACATGAAAATCATGGCATTTAAATTGATAAAAATAAAGTAAATAATGGAATGAAAAGATGGATTCACGTTTGAGAGAGATAACTAGAGTTTATACATTTATAAGGAATGTTGGAATTGGATTGATTATGAGAACAATGATTGAATTAATTAATCGATAAGTTGAAGTATAGAAATGATTAACTAAAAAATAGGAAATTAAAAAATTCTTGATTTTATGTTGAATATCTTCTAATGACTATGATAATAATTGGTTATATTACAATATTGTTTGTTTGTTTTAGGTTCAACTCCGACATATCAGAAGCAATAACTTGATACTATATATTTTTTTCTTTTTAGCTAGAAGTAGTGATTATAAATATTAGGACATTTTATATCTTTTGGGTCTGTAAATAAATAGTTTATGAATTTGTAACACGTGATCTAAGTGTAGAAGTTATTTAAGTTTTAATGTTTATGATTTTATTAAGATTTGGATGTTGTTTTATTTATTCCATTTGCAATTGTGTTTTAATGCTAAAAGGAGGTGTCATATTTGAAAGAATATATGAAATTATTTTTGAAATAGTGATGTGATGTGATCCAAGATGATTAAATTCAATATTTGAAAAATTATTTTAGAAATATACAAATGTTTGTTGATAACTTGAGATGCTCTTGATATAGAGAAAACTGTATTGAGATTTTAGTAGTGTTCATATGAATATTTTGAAATGTGTACGTAAAGAAAAAATAAATTTACCTTGGTTTTAAATGGACCATGACTTGTTTATTATGTATTAACTTGATCTAAAAAATAATAAATGTTACAGAATTAGTGGGTTAACATGGGTTAAACTTAAAAAAAAATATTTGTTTTTTTGTTAAAAAATATTTTTTTCTAGTTTCATTATTTAATATTGAATTATTTTATAGTTGGACTTCGTAGTTTTATTCCATTTGATTTTATTAATATTTTTTTATTAATATAAATAATCATTTGATTAAATAAAAAAATATTTTAAAAAATAAAGTCATTAAACACAACAACAAATGAATGATTTATGTTGTCATTATATATCTATTTATACAATTAGATACATACATACATAGATACATACATACATAAATATATATATACATACATAGATACATACATACATAAATATATATATATATATATATATATATATATATATATATATATATGTATGATAACAATAGTTGCTATTTTTTTAAAAGAAAAAATGGTTCATTCCACGTATTTGCGAGCATGGGAGGGCCATGATCCCTAAAACCCCTCCATTAATGGAATACAAAAATAAAAAAAAAAAGTCCTAAAATTCACGGTGGTAGGGGAAACAGCATGGGTTGATGTATGATAGCCTTAAGGTGATTTTGCTTGGTTTTGGAATCTGGAGTAAAAAATCATGTAGCTTGGAAGATGGATTTGTTGTTTCCTCCTTTTTGTTCTTTGTTTTAAGATGGAGTAGTTCGTCTGAGATAATGATAAAAAATTATTTTTTAAAATATTTTTTATTTTTAAATATATTAAAATAATTTTTAATATTAATACATCAAAACAATTAAAAAAATAAAAAAAATTTAATTTAAAACTTGAAAAATTCATATAAAAACACTACACGCATCACCAAACACCTCCAATTATAGTGATACGTTGTTTCTGTATTCCTATTATACCGTAATTCTATAGTAATAGCCTTTTGGTTAATTTATTTATTCGGGGTGTCCATCCATAATGGTTTCTAATATTTTCAATGGGGGTAGTGAAGAACCCCTCCATTTATTTTAATTTATTGTCTTCTCCATTTTTATGATTTTGGATAGAAAGAAATAACTAACAGCAGAACTCCAGGAAATAATTCATTTATTAAGTTTTTTTTTTAAAAAAGTATTTTTTAAAAAATTAATTTTATTTTTACTTCAATTTAATATTTTTTAATATTTTTAGATTATTTTAATGCACTAATATAAAAAATAATTTTTAAAAAATAAAAAATATTATTTTAATATATATTTTTAAAAAAACTAACATCACCATTACAAACACTTCCAAACATCCTGCAGAGAGGTGCGTGTTTAAATCGTTTTGTAAGCTATCGTTTTCTGTCTAAAAAAAAAAGCTTTGAGCTACCAGCACTCCCAGTCACGCGCAGCACAATATGCGGAGGGTGTTATTGTCATTTAGAGAAGAGGAGATCCTGCTGACATCGAGCCAAGATGTCGTGTCGTGAAATGCGAAGTAGTGCACTGCTATTATAATATCCTCCGTCACACCAGATCAAAAGGCCGTTTCCTAATTAGGGTCTTCTGGAAGAGATAGATAGAGAGAGAGAGAGACCCAATCTCATTTGAGTTTTTCGGATAACAACTGCGAAGAAGAAAATAAGCAGAGAGAAAAGTCGCACAGAACAGAAAAACCACAAAAGCTTAAAAAAAGAAAAAGAAAAAAGAAGTCACTGGTACGCTGCTAATTTTTCCTTTTTCCTTCTGTCTGGTTTTCTTTCACTCCTTTATTGCTCTCTGCCGCAAAGTTTGTTTCCTGTATATAACGCTTTGCTCAAATTCGACGGTTTTTTTATCTTGAAATGATTTTTTAGCTTGTTGATTTGGAATCTGCTACCCATGTTATTTCAATTTAGGGTTTTTATGCTGATTTAGGCCAGTCTATTTGTAGATTTGTACCAAGTAAGTAGGGTTTAGGGTTTGATTGCTATTCCTTGTTGTCATTCTAAATCTTGCCTTTTATGTTTAGTTTCTGGCTGTTCTGGGGATTTTTTTTGTTGTAATTAGAGTAGGATTTTTGAAGTCTGTTTATGTTTGTGTGTGAATTTTCTTGAATCACCCTAGAAATGTTGACCAATTAGAGATAGAATAAGACCTCGTATATCTGCTTATTGATTTAAAAGTTTGATTATTTGTTGTGTTTGATTACGTTATATATATATAACGTAATCAAAATCTTGGACCATGCACCTTGATTGGGATTAAACAGTTTCTGATGAAAGCTTATTCCTTAGAAATATATTATACTTGTAGTTCAACTTTATGCATTTTTGCAGCTATCAAGCTCTTCTTTTCTTTTAATAAATAAAAGAGAATCATAATGAGCAAGACAAATGCAGATTTTAACTTAATTCAGCCAAGTAACGCTATACTACCTATGGAATCTGAGTGGTTTTTCTGTTCCTGTTTTTGTCTTTGTCAGGATCGAATGCAAAGGACAATTAGGTTTTTTATTTCATTTTCCTTTCATCTTTGGAGAACTATAGTTGCTCTGTCCATGATAGAAACTCCACAAAATACTATAACATACTCCACAAATACTATAACATACTCCAGAAAATGCTATAACTACTCCACAAATGTTAAAACATGCTCCACAGACCACAAATACTATAACATTTTTTTTATTGCAAGTCGTTTTGGCCCTACATTTCTGTAGCTTCCCAGCTCTAATCTGGACATGGAGGGTTTTTCAACTCTGCTTGTCAATCTCACCTTACTTCTCCTCTGGAACCCGCCCATATCAATATTTGTGCATTATGCACATTCTTGCAGGTTCCACACGTTTTCCATGATGATTACTTAAACTTGCAGTTAATTTAGGGGCAATTTAACTGCAGTTGTTGGATCATAAGACCTGGTGTGTGAAAAAGTCATGGCAGAGGGCACAGAAATTGAGGAACGAGTGGATCTTGAAGAAGACAATTATATGGAAGAGATAGATGATGATGTTGAAGATCAACTAGATGAGGATGGAGAAGATGATGCTGGTGATCCACATGCTGAAGAAAATGTTGAAGAGGAGTATGAGGACTCAAAAACTGAAGGCAGTCAGAAAGATCAATCTCCAGAGGCAGATAGAATCGTTGCCAACACTGAACCTGCAGAAGACGAACAAAAGCCCACTGCTTCTGTTAATGAAGAGGAAAAAGAGAAGCATGCTCAACTTCTTGCCCTTCCTCCCCATGGTTCTGAAGTTTTCATTGGTGGTCTTCCCAGGGATGTGATTGAAGATGAATTGAGGGATCTTTGTGAACCAATAGGCGAAATTTTTGAGGTCATAATTTTGTTGATTTGTACATGAGATATATTGGTGTTTCTTTTCTTTTTGGCATTGTTCATTTGGTTTTTGTATTGGCATGTTTCAGATAAGGCTAATGAAAGATAAAGACTCTGGTGAAAGCAAGGGTTTTGCTTTTGTAGCTTTCAAATCAAAAGAGGTTGCTCGAAAGGCCATTGAAGAGCTTCATAGTAAAGACTACAAGGTACTCATGATTTGGTGCAGCAATTTAATTACTCGTGATATGTCGTTATTTTTTGTTAATTTTTTTTTTAATGTTAACTAACTTTGTAGCATCACCTGCAGGGAAAAACCTTAAGGTGTTCAATATCCGAAACTAAAAATAGACTGTTTATTGGTAATGTTCCAAAGAACTTGACGGAGGATGAATTTAGAAAGATAATCGAGGAGGTCGGTCCTGGGGTGGAAGTTATCGAGCTTATAAAGGTGGAATTTGGAATTGAAAAGTTCTCTCACCTCTCAATTAGATAGTGACTACTTACTTTGCTAATGCTATGTCCCTCTTAATTTCAGGATCCTCAAACTCCTACTCGTAATCGTGGTTTTGCTTTTATATTGTACTACAATAATGCCTGTGCTGATTATTCAAGGCAGAAAATGTTAAATGCCAATTTTAAGCTTGATGGCCATACCCCAACTGTCAGCTGGGCTGATCCAAAGGGCACACCTCCTGATCATTCTGCTGCTTCTTCCCAGGTAAATGCCAGAAGTAGTTGGAAGAAGCTGAGACTTTAGATGTTTAAAAATTGTCAAGATTTTTTTCTTTTGTGTATTAAAATGCCTATAGCTAAGTAATTCATTAGAGTCCTTGTCATGTCTTTACCATCAGCTGTAAGTACTATCTTTTTCATGTTTTAAGTGCACTATACATCAATCTCTCAAAAGTGTAAGACAAGTGTGAATTATAGGAACTCCTGAAACTTGTATGTGAATAATAGGAACTCCTGAAACTTGTATGCAATGCATCAATCTCTCAAAAGGGAAAGACAAATAAGGATAATAGGAACTCCTGAAACTTGTATGCAAGAGTCCGTTCATGCTTACCTTGCTTTTTAACATTTGGAAGATGCTTTATCCACCTGTTCTGTATTAGCTGTTTCTTGTTTTTTTCTAATTTTTTTCCCCATAAAATAGATCTTTTTATACCTAACTTGCTGAAGGAAGGTGAGGGATCTCTTTGCTAACTCTATGAAAAGTATTGATGTTGAGTCTATAAGATCAATCAATAGTTGATGGAAGAAAGTTAGAGAGAAGTTAAATATGTTAGCATTTCATGTCAATAATAACAGTTGATCTTACTCTATCGAAATTTTATATTTAAATCTGCAAGAAAAACAATATTGAGCTGTGAATCAATTGACTCTCTTGGTGCTCAGTCTGTTCGTCTTGAGTATGTAGCCTAAAATATTGCAACTAATAAGAGAGCATCTATTTTGGATAGGTCAGCATGTAACCTATGAATGAAAATTTGGATTTGGTCAATTCTTTAGGTGTTGATTTGCATAGGCTATTAACTTAATGCTTTGCTTTTTCAAATTCATCCTGGCTACAGTGATATTGCATACTCAACATGTGTTGTAATGCTAGTGTTCTGAGAATCAGTGGATTGTTCAATGGTGACACTCTTACTCGCCTGTTAAACTCCTTCGTTCAGCAATTTTAACAGTGACTTCGTCACTCTCTTTATGTTTGCCATAATGCCTAAGTGTATTCTCTCATAGAGTACTTGGTGGAAGCTTCTAATAAATTGTGTTTAATGGCATACCAATATCTTTTATTTGACTGTTCTTAGTATTCAATTATCTTCTTAAGTTTCACTGCCAAATTAGAACTTGTAGGCGTATCTGGTACCACTTTAAATTGGCAAGAACTGAGAGACCTTTAAAGTTGATTGTTGCTATTTAGCTAGAGTAAATAAGTCTTGATCTTTATCTCTGGAAGAGAGTTTTTCTCTTTTGCTGCCTTTCCTGTGTATGCAATAACTTTATCTGTTACACTTACAATATGTATTATGTTTTGGATTCCCAGGTTAAGGCTCTGTATGTGAAAAACATACCTGAGAACACATCTACTGAGCAGCTGAAGGGACTCTTCCAGCGCCATGGGGACGTGACAAAAGTTGTCATGCCACCTGGCAAAGCTGGAAAACGAGATTTTGGGTTCATTCACTATGCTGAAAGGTCAAGTGCATTGAAGGCGGTCAGAGATGCAGAGAAGTATGAAATTGATGGTAATTTTCACTCCAATCTATGTGAATGCCTATGGACGGTGTGTCAGCTCTTAGTGAATTAATTTAGATTATGCTAACACAGCCATTAAGTGTTATATATCAGGGACATAAATTGATTAGCAGGGTATATTACTTAAAACAAAAGTAGTATTACAAAGAGGTTTATTGAGAATGTTTGTTTGGAGTCTTAGGATGTTTACAGATGATACAATTCTTTCTCTGGATGATGATAGGTGAGGTTCTGGCATCTTATCTTTATTGCAGATTTTAAAAATGTGCCTATGTTGTAGATTAACAGGATTAGAAGTGTTGTTTGGGAATTCACTTAGAGCTGGACATCACTGAGTTCTGTTCTCATTCCAGATGTGTCATTTTAGATTGGCATTTAAAATATTTTATAGTTCCTCTTGATGGAAGTCTGTATCTGTCCAAGACCCTAAATGGATAGAGGAATAGAATTGTGCCTTCTCCCCCTCTCTCTAAAAGGAAGGTTGTTCTTCTTCAGGCTTGCTTGTCTAGTTCCTGGTACTATTTATCCCTATTTAAATCTCGTGATAAATAAAGCAGGATGCCTTCGTGGCAAGTCTATGTAATCAATATGAAGAGGTTAATGTATGTATGTATCAATCTTATGGCATGATAGTGCTTTTAGGTGCTTAAAATTAAGTGATGCATGCTTATCATTACACAAAATGAGTACTTTGGTTAAATAGAATGTGATTCCACAAATAACATGTTCAATGAATTTAACTGCAGGTCAGGTGTTGGAAGTTGTCCTTGCTAAGCCTCAGGCTGATAAAAAACCTGATGCTGCTTATCCTTACAATGCTGGGGTTCATCCAAACCCTGTTCCCCTTCCTGCATATAGTGGATTTGCTGGTAATCCATATGGCTCTTTGGGAACTGGATTTGGTGTTGCTTCCAGTTTTCAGCAGGTATCTTGGTCATTCTGACTTTCGATTCAGTTCCTGTAGAATCAAACTTAATCTTATGTACTTGCATTTGCATTGCAAACAGCCAGTAATATATGGTAGGGGTCCCATGCCAGCAGGGATGCATATGGTGCCAATGGTTTTACCAGATGGTCGAATTGGCTATGTCCTGTGAGTTACTTTTTCCTGCTGTTACTTTTTTTGCAAGCAAGATAGATTTTAGATGGATTTCCAACCATTGGTTTGCTGTTGTGGTATTCTGCAGTCAGCAGCCTGGAGTACAGATGCCACAGCCTCGGCCTCGAAGAGTTGATCGGAACAATGGTCCAAGTGGGCCTGGGCGAGCTGGTAATAGTAGCGATGATGGCAATCGGGGAAGAAGGTACCGGCCTTATTAGTTGGAGGTGTATTGATGTGTTGTAGTTTTTTCGGGGAATTGAGAATCATTGTAGTTGGATGACTTGTTCTGCTGAACAAATAATAGAGCTATCACCTATTCCCTTTTGATCCACCTCACAACTCCCCAGAATTAAAAAAAAAAAAAAGAAACAAAAAATTGGAAGTAGAAGGATGTTAGAATAGGCCTGAAGTATTGTGACTTTGATGTGGTTGGAGACAGTTGACGGTTAATTGCTGTTTTATTTGTTGGCATTGTTTTATGGTACCCAGCAAGCCACTTTTTCAGATCCTAGGTGCCAGGTTCCTGTAGTGTTCCGTTTCTTGAAATTCCTGATTGGCGTTAGGTCAAGTCTGGATCGTTTCATTTTCTGCCTTTTGGATAAATCATCGAAATGTTCATGAAACGTCACAAGGATGTTGGCATGTTGCTGGGGTTTTTTGGTTTTGGCTTTAGTTTTTGTCCCGTGCTCATCAAGTGCAGGCACATTGTTGTGACAACAAAAGCGCCGCACATGGATGCCCTCCATTGAAGTGGCTATAATATAAAATTTTGTTGGGGGTGGTTTTAAGTGACAACATTGAAGCTTGGCGTAACAGGCGTTCATTTTCGCAAATTGCCCCAGGTTTGATAAGTCGAACGTGGCTAGGCTGTGGATGTAGAGGCTTGAGAAAAATCTATTTCTCACGTTCAACTGGAGGCCTAAAAGTTTCGGGCTGCACAACAGGAACAGCCCTCTCCCGTGCGCAGTCTCATTCCATCATTTCCACATGGAGTTGAATCAATTTTAGAGGAAGAAAGCAGTTCATGGCTTTGAGCAGAAAGTGGGAAATGAGAAATCGACCTCTGCTCATTTCAAAGTTCTAAAGTGAACTGCTGCAATTATAAAATGAACCACCTCTGCAGCAAGCTTATTTTTGTCGTGCTCTACCTGGACGTGAGTCTCTTCAACTGCGGAACTGCAAATAGATGATGCAACACGCACAGTCCAGGTCTGGTGTGCAAACGGTACAAGCTCATAAAAAAAAAAAAAAGAGTTAGATAATATAGCATCTACTGGCCAAGGCCACTCTAAACAAGACACAGTTTCACTCAGTCAAAAGCAAAGAAAGAATATGAGCACCAAATTCAGCATGAAACTGGAATGAAGGAGATACCAGGAGCCAAGAAAGTCTGCTTCCAGCCTTCAACCAAATAGTTCTTTTGAAGAACTCAACACCTGGCACAGACTTAAATCGTTGCTCATAAACTAAAACAGGGACCTCGCACCTGCTGGTTTGTAATGAATAAGACGTACTCAAATTAAAGTGGTAAATACGCATGCCCAGCTGGGAATGTGAAATATCCATGAAAGTATGTTTTCAGCTCGCAGAGATAGATTAAAGGCACAGAAGAAGTCCCTTCCGTCGCGTAACAGGATGTTTTTACCCAGAAGAAAAGACTGCTTCGTTACGCTTCAATTCCCTTGACAAATATTGAGGTTGTCGAACGCGAACGCGGACGCGGACGCGGACGCGGGTAATCTTTTAAAATTAGTTCTAATATTTTAATAAATCTTGAAGAGCGAAATTAAAATCAACCAATATCAATTTTGTGTAAAACTATTAATTTGATTTAATATATAATTCTAAATCTTTAACAATCATGTTATTTGCATCCAATAATTAATAAATATAGCGGAAACAATTAATTAGTCTCTAAGCAACATTATGCAAAACCTAAAAAACTAATTTCTCTCAATAATAAAGAAAAATATCTCAATTTCTGTTTTCTGTAAGTCTTTGTCTCGATGAATAATCACAAACATATTTATAGATAAGCTAATATCCCTTCATCGAGTGGTGGGTTTAATTGTTTAAGTTATCTGAATAGTTATAAATATCTCAATTTCTCAATAATCTTAAGCAAAATAAATATTTATAACACTTATTAAATTTAATATTTTTAAAATTTTAAACTCGTATAGAATGTGAGCCGTTTGAGGTCTTTTAAAGATATGTATGCAGTATGCTTACCATTTTGGAGATTTTTTAATTTAATTTAATATATATGTATATTAATATCATGTGCTATTTTTTAATTTAAATATTTTATTTTAATACATAAAAAAACAAATACAAAACAACATTTTATACTAGAAAACCCCGTTATTGTTAGAAAATTCAATAATTGAAAGAAATCAAGAATTGACATGAAAATGTGTTTAAGCAATCTATATTGTTAGGATCTTTAACTTTAGTTAATAATTTTATAATATTGATTTTAAAACCTCATTAACCTCTTTTTTTCTCCCTCATTGTCGTAATTTCAAGTATTAATTCTGATTAATTAAAATCTAATTATAAATTTATATAGAAAAATGATAGTATCAAGTGATGGATTCTTAATTTGACGTGTTTATATCACCTCAAAAGAATAAGGGGTCACATTTTTGAGATCTGTTGAATAATTACTATCAACTTTCAAATGAAACATAATCAATAAAAAATTAATATGAATTAAAAATGATAAATTATTATCACTAAGTCCTTATTATTTAAACCATTTATCTTCTAAATATTAATCTATCAGCGATGCTTATTTTTTAAAAGAAAAGGAATGGTTTCGTGTCAGCACTCTGTCCTATAAAAAATTGAAAAAACATATATAAAGAAAGAAAGAGAGTTGGCCCAAAACAGGGTTAGGCCCGTGCTCATGATCTTGATCCCTTGGGCCCATGCACATTGATTCGGCTCTCGCGGCCTAGTTTTTTTCTTAAAAAACAAATAAAATTGGTGAAGTACATGTCATCCACTCCACAAACGAATTTGATCCTGCCTTGACAACCTTTGGCGATCTAATATCGTCCAAATCGAGGATAACCAATTTTGACCTCGCTAACCCTCCTTTCTTTTTTTTTTAATCAATTTTCATACACATCCCATAAACTTTCAAAGATCCATTTTTAACCTGAAAAGAATTTTCAAGAGAGAATATCTTGAAATAATGTTCTCAAGAGGCCTGATGTAATAATGAAGAAATTAAAATCTGCATACCCAGATCTTAAATTTAAGTAAAAACATGTATTTTTTATAAGAATTTAAAACAGCCAAAATTTTATATGTTTATCTAAACTTACAAATTATGTTTTTTGAAAAGATAAGATTTTCTTGAATCTAAATAAAAGAAAAATCTTGAAATATACTTTCTAAAAACATATATTTTCTTGTATTGGTCTACTCATGAAATTTAAATCTAAAACACCTGAATTTTAAGGAAACGATTCCCTATTAATGGCATACCCGAAAGATCAATCTAGTAACATCGGCCTTCCATGGACAAACACAAAGTGAAAAGGAAAAATAATATATGGTCATCTGTGACATTTTGAAACCAATTAAGTAAATCCACGAGACTAAAAAGCTCGATAATCATTATGGAATGATTCGTCACAAATTGTGGCTACTTGTGTTTTCCCACTACTCTGGAATATAATGTAATATAATATATAGTATTATCTTATCGTTGATTACGTGAGTTTTCTCAGCATATTAATACCCGACAGAGATAGACAAATGACAACGATGTCATTATATTTTGACACGAAGAAGGAAGAAAGGTCAAAAATAAAAACAGTAAAATCTAAGATCCACAGAGCCACGTCAACATCCAAATGTACTGCCACATCCAGTGATACAGTGCCACCACATACAAAATTAGGCAACAGAGACCTTGACTGGGTACCTGTCAATTGAGTCAATCCACGGGTTACCCTTTGACTCATCAGCTGGAATCTTCCTCAGTGCTTTCCAAACCGCACTGTTGCACTTGAAACCCGACCCGAATGCAATCTGCCATACCCGGTCTCCCCCCGAGACCCGACCCTTTGCCTCCGCGTAAGCCAATTCATACCACAAGGAACTACTCGATGTATTGCCAAACCTGTGCAAAGTCATTCTCGATGGTTCCATGTGCCAATCGCTGAGTTGCAAATTCTTTTGCATCTCGTCCAAAACAGCTCTACCCCCAGCATGGATGCAGAAATGTTCAAAGGCGAGCTTGAAATCAGGTATGTAAGGCTTAACTTTAGCTTTCAACAGCTTTCTTCTAACAAGGGTGACAAAAAACTTGAATTGTTCGCTTAAAGGCAGCACTAAAGGACCCAGTGTAGTGATATTCGTTTTCAATGCATCGCCAGCTACCGCCATTAATTCACGAGCTAATGACACCCCGACATTTCCTTTACCATCCTCTCTTTGATAGACACATCGGTAGTTTTTATCATCTGCTCCTTTGTGGATTCGAACCGTGTGGACCAGCTGGTACTTGGACCGGGCACGCTCCCGTGCCTTGTTCGAGAGAAGAACAGCAGCAGCCCCCATGCGAAATATGCAGTTGCATAATAACATTGACCTATCGTTACCAAAATACCAGTTAAGAGTTATATTTTCAGTGCTTACCACGACAGCATACGTATCGGGGTTTGCTTTGAGCAGATCTTTAGCGAGGTCAATAGAGATAAGCCCTGCACTGCAACCCATGCCACCAAGATTGTAACTCTTGATATTCGTTCTAAGCTTGTAGTGATTCACTATCATTGAAGACAGAGACGGTGTGGGATTAAACAAGCTGCAATTCACGATAAGGATACCAATATCTCTTGGCTCAACTCCGGTTTTGCTAAAAAGAGCATCTAGTGCACCAAACATGACCGATTCGGCCTCGTACCGGGCTTCTTCCATAGACAAATTAGGTGGCTGAGACGATAATCCTCTTGAGATATATGTTTCTTCGCCAAGACCGGACCGGGTTGATATCCTTCTCTGAAATCGAAGAGTCTCATCGTCAATTGTCCCGAGTTCTTTTGCCATTTCTAAAATTGTCTCGAACGACGTTTTACGCTCGTCTTCCCGTTTGTAACATGCAAAGTCGACTAGATACACTGGCTTGGACCGTTTAGTCCAAAAGACTGCAAGAAGAAAGAGCAAAATGGCTGAACCGGCAAGTCTTGTGGTCACATCGAAGTCATGAAGGGATTGGGTCCTCCATAATTCATAAAACCGGTCTAGTTCTAGATCAGTGAATTGAACAAGTGTGGCTATAAATAAAGGTACAACTATGAGAAACATGAGAATGGTAGCAGGGTTACAAGAGTAGCCATAACCTAACATGACGTATTTGAGCCTAACGGACTGTAGAAAGTCCGGCAAACGTTGACGGATTTTGATAACGGCGGAGGAGTTCTTAAAGGCCATCTCCGCTGTGAGTCTCTCCTTATCCATCTCTACACAATCCATTTTGTGTGTACGTGTGAGTGTTTCTCTCTGTTTTTGTTTTGCTTGTTTGACATAAAATGGATGAGAGGCATTGCTTATTTATAAACAAAAGTCTATAAGAAGCTGGCATAAATCGGATTTTTTAAAAAATTATCACATAAAATTAAAAATTTTAGTAAAATAATATCATTTTAAAACATTTAATGAAACAGCACACTTTTATCTTATCACACTTCAAAATGATGATATTGTCACGTTTTTAAAATACGATAACTGTCAATTGATTAACCAGTTCAATATAATTATTTAATGAATTGATTATTTAATGTAAAAATTATAATTTTATCAAAATTATAGTTATTTGACATAAAAAAAAATTAGATTAACTCATCAATGCATTAAAATGTCTAATTCATAACTCAAAAAATCAACTATATAGCATATTGATTACAGGAAAGGTAGGATGATATTCTTGAATTTATGGTGAGTGGTAAAAAAAAAAAAAAAAGAGGATGGAGAGCTCAACAACCACGCATGGGAATCGATAAAAGCAATGAAAACAGCACATCCAATTGTGAGTCCAAAATTTCCTAACCTAGATTAGGAAATGTTGGTTACTGTTTTGTTATTGGAAGTGGGGGCAATTACTGTCCCATGTCCATGAGAGAGTTTTGTCAGCAGGGAGTCTGAGTCTCTCATTTATTCCTTTTCTTTTGTGTTTTTTATTTACTTTTTAGGGTTTTGTGAGCAAATTTATAGGAAATCACTACACTAATTTTTGTGAGCAAAATAAACATGACAGGACGCGAGATAGAAGTTCATGAGGATCGATCGGAATCAACCTGCTAAACAAACATGTCTGAAAATTGTTCACAGCAACGAGTCAACGTGTAAAAAATAGTGAATGCAACAGAAAACAAGGCAATAAGGTGAAGGCCGAATGGGAATGTGAAAGGAAAGGAAATGGATGGGGGCTATCAGATCCAGGAGAAGGGAAAAGAAAGCCATGAATAATGGGGAGGATGGTGTCTGGCCTGTTCGGGGAACAATAAATAAGAGGGTCAGACAACTTTTCTGCTAACTTTTCAAACTCAAAATCCAACTGTATTTATTTTTATGTTCAAATCGTGTTTTCTTAGATAAATTATTTTTTAAAAAATTATTATTTTTAATATTTTTAAATATTTTTAATATATTAATATTAAAAATAAATTTTAAAAATATTATTTTAATATATTTATAAAAAAAATATTTTAAAAAACAACCATCATCAAAACGACAAACATAACCTAAATTAAAAAGGTGATAACATAGTATAAGAAAGTAGTGTATGATTTATTATTATTTCTTTTGGTCTGTTGCATGTGTTATATTGCTACTAATAAATCTAAAGTTTAATTTCTTGAAATATAAGGTTTTGTAATTAATAAAATAAATTCCGTGGGTGTGGATAATATTATATTAGTTGGCCGCGAGTAATTGAATTTGAGTTTGTAATTTTAAAGGGTATTCAAAATTTAATTAAATCTTCACAATTCTTTTTATTTTTTTCTGAACTTATTATTATTATTTTATTTTTAATATTAGAAGAAGTAGATTAGTTTCCATACAAATAAAAATAAAAAAGATAAACTATATAAAACTTCCATAAAAACTCAAAATATCATAAATTTCTGAGAAAAAACATTATATGCCAACAATCCCAAAACAAATTGTTTGATTTAATTCAGTCAAATATTTTATTTTTCCGAGGTTCCACTCATGAGAAATTAAAATTGACATATGAGAGTCACGTGTACTTATAAAAATATATTTATTAAATAGAAAAACGAATTTGAATAATAATAATAAAAAAATTAAATTACCCAAATAAACGTAAGTTGTTGAAGAAAACTGTAAAGTAAAAATCCATATTGTAATAGCTACTGTTTTTTAATTTTTTTTAATTATTTTTTATTTGAAAAAACATTAAATTATTTTTTTATTGTTTTGATGTATTAATGTTAAGAATTAAAAAAACTTAAAAACTTTCATTTTAATTTAAAAAAATAAGTTTGATCGCATTGTCTAACACTAACTAAACTCACTTTAATTTAAAGTGCATGCGAAATTAATTGCTTATGAAGAAGCATTGAATTTGCCAACCTCACACTATAAAGCATTAAAAAATAACAGTCATGTTGAACTTGATGAGGTGGAGAACTTATTATGATGAGATAACTTCTTACAGATGAAGATGAGGTGGTTGAGATTGACAGAGGTGGTTGGATTCGACATAGCACGTGCAAAACCAGCTTTCGGTCGTTCCGTATTTAAAAAAAAAATGATTTTTTTTAAATTTAAATTAATATTTTTTTATTTAATATCTTTTTTTTTCCCGATGACTGTCTTCTCTTCTCTCTCATCACACAGGGATCCAAACACAAACAAGATAAAGTTTAGGGTTTAAATATAAAATCCTCCAATAATAGAGATCAAATGTGTAAGAATTTGAAACTCTAGGTATCAAGTTGTGTTTTGTTTTTCACGCTTCTTAAATAGTAAAAATAAGATGCATGCTTTTTTCTTAATCCTGGTCCTTAATGTTTTAAGTTTTCCAACAATAAATTAAACCTTTTTTTTCATAAAATTGATGTCTAATTCACAGACGAAACACTTTCAGATACCTTGCACATGCGATGAAATACAAATAATAGAGAATTATAGTGCATAAATCAAAGAAAACATCAAGTGCGAGGATGAAATGACACAAAAATAAAGTTTGTGGATGAACAATATAGTTTATAAAATCCCACAATTTTACGAAATCATATTTGGAAAAATGATTTTATTAACCTTGCTTGCAACTCAGCATACCAGGCTTCACAATTACGTTGATGTTTCCGATTCCTGGGAAACAACATGCACTCATAAGCCCAAGGATCGTATATTTTACAAGTAATTCTTATGGCACTCGTAAGCCCAAGCAACATATATTTTACAAATTTCCTTAGCCAAATCATATAAAACATGCTTTCTTCTTTTCATCGTCTATTTTCGGATTTCTTCAACTGGGGATTGAAATCCTTGTGGGATTTTACTTTCAGTTCTCTAATATTGGATTTATGAACCACCACAGAGAAAAAACACAGGTGGAAGAGGGAAGGAAAACCACTGGTTCAGTGGTAACAGGTCCGATGAGAGATTTCAATAAATTCCATTAAATAGAACCTCTTGGAACTCACAAGAGCCATCTTTTAAATTCTTCCGTTCCAAATGGAGGGTTTCTCCCATTGAATGGACCATCATCAAGTTGAAAAACCTCGATTTATTCAGGTCAGGAAATGAATGCAGAGTGAGCGAAAAAGACGAGGGAAAAGGATTAATTGCCGGTTTGGGGAGAGCGTTGCAGGAACAAGGGTCCATCTTTTGGGAGCTCCAATTCCAATTCTCCCTACCACCACGCCAACCGATCAAAACTTTTACATTGCATACACTCTCAAATATAATGCGCAATGAGCTAAAACAAATACCGAGAATGAGTAAAGGACTGGACCCAGCAGGAAAGGTTCTGCTATGACCTGAACAAGAGAATCGCGTGTCAATTAAATGTGCACTCCATACAGGCTTACGCACTTGTGTAGAAGCACAGAGAGTTTACCTTAATCCTTCTATAGTTTGATCAGATTTCCAGACTACATCCTTTAAACCTGACGAGAAACTCTTGTAGAACTGCCACATGATAAGAGAAATGTATGCTATATTAGTCTGTGGCCTGCTAAAATTCTTCCATCCTATCCACAAGGAATTCTTTACTTCTTTTTTCATTTTTCTTTTTTTTTTTTGGTTTCCGATATATAAAAATTAGAATGTTGACATACATTGTGAAACTCCAGCGTATCACCACCAATTTTCCGGAGCTCCACCATATGCAAAGAGGGAGCTACCTCAAACACCTGGAAGTCCACAAGCAACTAGTTGTCAACTACCATGTGTGGCATCAAATACTTGACATGCAAAATCATTAGCCTACATAGTTCTGATTGGGTGCCAGAGAACCGTTCAATAATTGAAATGATACTTGAGGCTTTCAGTTAAGCTGAACCTGGATTGTTAGTTAGAACAAGGTCTAATGGCTAAAAATTTCAATGAGAATAAGCTCTCGGAACTCCTATTAAACCAACAGTGCAGACAGGAGTACCTTTATCGGTCCATAGCCAGAAGTGGCTGAACATCCGAAATGCAGCACACGACTGAGTGCTTGCATAAAACACAATGGATTTATCTTCTTTTTTTAACCAAAACCCTGTGATTCACACTAAAGAATGGCTTTGAACACGCATTAACATGTGGCCAACATTGATGAGAGAGATAAAAAGGACTGCCCAGAAGATGCACAAAAACAAATAAAATCCGTACTACAAAAAAATCAGGAAAAAAAAAAAACAGATTCCTACTAATTGCCGTGTAAGATGTGGGACATGCATTTTCATAACTGAGAAAGTTAGCATGTAATTGCCTTGCATTATAACGTGGACAGACACCTTTTCGTTTCTTTAAAGAGAAGGATAAGACAGTCGTGAGTACTCAAACATGATTGTGAAATTACATGTCGGGGGTTTGGAGAATATAATATCAACAATGAGGTTTAAGAGCAAGGAAAAGCATTATTCTTCATATGTTATAAGTTATTGTTTACTTCATTCTGAAGGGATTCAAAAGTATCATGAATTAACTCAATGTTACCTCAGTTGCTACAGAGAGTTGGCCCTTCCTCCCACCTTTGTCTCCTTTCAGCTTCATCTGGAATAGTTTGGAAATGAAGGCATTCAATTTAGATAACAGAATTATAATATAAAAGCTAGCTGTTTAGGTAAATGTTGGTTAAAAAAGGAGGGACATGGAAATTGAAAGAAAGGAAATTAAAATGCATAAACATAACTGGAGGGAGAAAACTTTACCTTGTAGTTTCGTTTGTCGACATTAAACCCCAGAGGCTTTGCAGCTTCCTCAATTCTAGACATAATTTCATTTGCGGGGCTATGAGAAGCAATACGGGTTTCTCGTTTCACAACACCCTAGAACAAACAAAGAGAGGCGAAGAGGAAAACTCAGGTAGCAATAACGAGCTTTAACTTCATTGGAAAAGAAAGATCAGAGTATAGACGGCATAAAGCAATCACTAATTATCTATACAAATATGGAGAGGGGTTGAGTCAGGACCAATTCAAACTAAGGGCCAAAAGGCTTCATACTCTTAAACAAAAATATAAATGGCAAGTGCATAAACATCGCCTTGGCAAAACCATGCCTTTCCAATTTTCAAAACTTTGCCACCATGATATGTCACTGTCACATTAGTGGCACCAGGAATTTAATATTTTAAAAGCAATGAAAGAATTCTAGTTATACATACTGCCTGCTTCCCGAACAAATTCTCAAGGCTAAATCCCTGTGTCTTTGAAATAAGCTCGAATGCATTCATCGATGCAGGTTTCTTCTTCTTTTCTGTAACAAGATGTTCCTGCAAAGTAAATAACTAGAATTAGAATTGTTCTGCTAATGTATTGCCATTTCAGGTTGAATGCATTGTAGATTTACAATGCCATGAACACAAACCAAAGACCAAAAAAATCCAGTGCCCACATTTGAACACAGGGATTAAACATTCTGAATGATATTTCTACACGGATCTGCAGAAGGTTTGGTGCTAGCACACATTGTATTTACGCCTTGTCTAAGGTAAATTAGTTAGCTTTTGTGATTAAAATTCTAACCTTCGAATCATTAAAAACAGCATCAACATCATCTACATTTACATGCTCTTCCTGCTCGAATTGTGGTGGCCTGTATCCTTTCTTGAACCATTCATCTTCTATAATCTCAGCAACTGTTATCCTCTGTGGCAGATGCAATCATGATATTAGTGACTATAAGCATCCAATTAAGACAAGAACAAAGTCATGAGGTATTGCATTAGGTATTTTATAGGCTAATCTCTAATGACGCTACTAACACAAGTCCAGCAGAAAAATCAGAATGTATAAGTAGTATTTAATATTCATCCAACAAAGAGAGGGATAGAGATCTCACTGTAAGAGGCTCCGGGTCAAGAATACGCTTTATCAGTTTCTTTGCACCAGATGAAAACCAAGATGGAAATGTGAAATCAGCACTGCAGATCTGAAATTACTTTCGGACATGTATTAGTATGTATAAGGAAATTCTCTTGACTTGTAATCGTGAAACAAAAGCTCAATTTTACTTACTTTTAAGTATAAGGCCATAAGACTTGTCTCATCAAAAGGCAAGTATCCAGCCATAAGTACATAGAGAATGACCCCACAAGACCATACATCAGATGCTGTGCCATCATAACCTTTGTCTTTGAGAACCTGGAAAGAAAAATAACATATGCTATCAATATAGAGCAGTAATGCATCATTCCGAGAATTCTATTTCCGCCAAATTAAAGGTGAAATACCTCAGGTGCGACATAATTTGGTGTTCCACAGGCAGTGTGAAGCAGCCCATCACCCTAAAATTAGAAAAATAGTAAGAAAAATGTCTGCCTTCATTATTGTATGTTGCAGAAAAAATCTATTTCCAGTCATAAGCTTTGAATAGTTATCAGTTTCTATAATTCAAGAGAACGAGGCCAGAGTCTACATTTACAGAACGTGTATTTTCACAATGTAAATGGGAGGAAATATGCAATAAATTCAAGTATCAAATAACACATTTCTTGAATTAATCCACTTAGAGAAAGCTGATCCTTACAACATAAACCTACAGGATAGGATGTAAGCAACAATCAAAACATGCTTACCTGCAATTGTTGTGACAGTGCACTCAATCCAAAATCCGAGACTTTAAGAACACCGTGTGAATCAAGAAGAAGGTTCTCAGGCTGCAAAATGCAGAGAAGCCATTAGTGATAAACAACCAAACTCCTAGTTGAACGAGGCAGGAATCAAATATATTTCTCGACACATGCACTCATTATCAGAAAAATGAATTTAGAAAATTAAGGAAGTTTGGCAAACCTTCAGATCTCTATGGAAAACGCCTCTACTGTGGCAGTAATCCACGGCATTAATAAGCTGCTGGAAATATCTCCTGGCTTCATCCTCTCTAAGTCTCCCATGCTTAGCCTAGGAGCAAAGGGACAATCAAACACTCCTAATTTTTTTTAATTACCGGACACTGCTAACTAATTAAAAACATCATTAATGTACAAGAAAAACTGAAATAAAAATTGGTAACGCGAAATGCAAAACGTAATGATAAATCAGAGAAACTAGCTCAAGCAAAAAATTAATTTCTTACAATCTTGTCAAAGAGCTCTCCTCCGTCAACAAACTCGATAACAATGTAAATCTTAGTTTTGCTTGCCATGACCTGCAAGCAAATCCACAAGTAGCAAAGTAGAGTCAGTCGCATTCATAAAAATTTCAATAAACTTTTCCTTTTTTCAAAAAAACAAAATTTACGTACCTCAAAAATCTTGATGACATTGGGATGTTTAATCAGCTTCATTGTTGATATTTCTCTTTTTAACTGCCAACAAAAATTAAAACAACACAACCATTTTTCTTAATCATTGGTCTAACATTAATGAATCATCATAATTAGAACATCATATACTCCTGGTTCACACAGTACAGAAACTAACAAAACAAAACTCGATATAAAAAAATTCAAAATGAATATTATTAGAACCTGTTCGACCATCTTGTGACGGAGGACTTGCTCACGGTCGAGAATTTTAATGGCAACAACATCACCGGTTTCAACATTTTTAGCGACCTTGACCTTGGCAAAGCTTCCTTCACCTATGGTCTTCCCTAACTCGTACTTACCTACTCGTGTTCTCGTCCCCTGTCCCTTAGCACTCATGATTATTTATTTGTTTGTTAATAGAGAATGAAATTGTCCGATCAACTACTGACTTCGTTTTTGTTGTTGTTGTTTTATATAAACGGAGTGGCTTTTGTTTGGATCAGAAGAAGAAGAAGAGAGGAGGGAAATTTCGAGGATGGTGCGATACTGCAGGAGAGATAACGCGGGTCCCTGAGCAGAGAGGAAAGAATATTATTATGCGTAACGTAATCTACCACCATTCGATCAAAATATCAATGTTTCCGTGTCTGAAAATGTTTTTTATATAATTTTTGCTCTTTTCTTTTAATGAGTCGTATGTGGTATGATAAATATTATTTGTTTTAAAAAAATTTATTTTACCCATCAACATATAAAAAAATTTAATTTTAACCGGAAAAAAAAAACAGGTTGAACTGAATAAAAAAGAGGTACCAAGAGAGGATTCGGATATGTAGAGCCTGTGAATTTACCTACTCGGCCCTTACATAAGCTTCTCGTATTCTTTCCAAAATTGAATTACAAAATAAGATAAAATAAAGGAAAATAGCTTAATTCCTTACAGGGGTGTTTCCCATACGTTGCAAGTGTCGTGTCATCCTAGTTATCAAAAATTAACCTGCCGTTTACTCTTTTTCATGCTCTCAACTCAAGGCAAGGACCTCATAGGTAGCGTGTATAAAATTCATACCATTTAATTTAAATCATCAAATTTAGCATGCAAATTTCAATTTAAATATATAATTTTAAAATTTTAAAATCAACCTAATGAACATGATTCATCGTCATTTAAATAAAAAAAATCATTAATATAATTCTCCAAACCAATTTACTCTCACTTTTTTTCTTTTAGTTAAAAAAGATTATCGTATGAAGGAAAATCCACACGTGTGCCTGTCACATTTTCACTAAACACATAACAGGGTGGACAAATTAGGCGGGTGCATGTCCTGATTGGACATTACGCGGAATGGGGGGACCATCACAAAGACGAAGATAACTGAAAGGCAGCTATTAGATAGAAACTACCTACAATGCAATCTTGTCTTGTTTCAATAATGGAGAACGGCCAGAGGTTTTTAGTCACTCTCTGATGGGGAATTTGTTGACCACGAGCCTCTCCTGTCTAGGCTTTACTTACTTTTTATTGTGTGTTTTTTTAATTAAAATAATATTTTTTTTATTTTTCACATTTATTCTTAACATGATTGAAAATATAAAAAAATCAATTTAAAATTAAAAAATCAATTTTTTTTTTAAAAAAATCTTTTAAAACGTGGAAGGAAACCTTTGATTTTTCAATCCCTTCCTTTTCAATATCGATTTCCATTCCATGAGCGGTTTCATCTGGGTACTCTCCTTGGGACCTTGACGAACTTTGCCCACTCGTTCTTGAGTGGAGACGGATTTCCCGTGACCACGACTGCGATGATAAAATGTGACCCAGAAGAAAAGAGAGTAAGAGTAGGCCTACGTGGTGGTGGTCGACCAAACGAATCTGAGGTGTTCATGTGACTGTAATTATCGGACTCGACAAGAAGATGACGATGTAACGTACTAGGTTGAATTGTTGTGTATTTGGCCTAATTTAGTTGAGCAAATGCTATGTAACAAATAAATTATACAATTGTTTTTACGCCAACTGGTGTGACAAGCAAGTTTTTTTGGTATCATTCTAGACCTAACCTGGTTCTATACCTAAGTTCATTTCTTATTACTTACCATATTTGTTGTCAAGTATGAAGTTTTATGTGACTTGTTTGTGTAGACCCTCTTCAGTTACTAGGCCTGGAATGGCTCCTTGAGGGATGACTAAGCCTAGACCCAAAGGGACCGTACTAGATCTGCTGATTTTCTAACTGGTTGCCAATTATATAAGACAATCTTGCTGAGCTTGCTTGGCCCAGGCTTGGCTTACGTGTGCATGAGGGGTTGCTTTGAACCGGAAAGGCATAAGAATCCGACAGTAGATAGGAGTTAGGGGTTTTCCGATGTTAAATCCGAATAACAAATGGGCTTCCATTCTGCAAAGGGATATTACACCGAGCAGGCCAAGGCCCAAGTTCCTTGTTTTAAGAGTTCATAGTCATTGGTAATTTGTCCTCCTCTTCTCTGTCTATTATCCGAAAGATTCGAAACTAGAGCCAATCAGCTGTTTATAATCAACGTCAAAAAATGATACCACGCTAGTTGTACTTGGTAAGGATCGGGTGGAATTAGTTTTCTTCTTCTTCTTTTTCCCAAGTTATATTCAAGCATAAGTTCTAGCCATAGATTAAACTAATTCATTAGCTTGTGCTACACCGCTAGCTTTTTTTTTTAATATAAAAAAACTATATCTAAGCATTATTTTGTATTTTTTTAAAATAATGATGATTAATGCAAGATTCTACACATATTGAATTACACCTTCAATCATCAAGATTTGACATGAATTAGATAATTTATTTTTTCATTGAAATGATGATGTATTATATTTTTTTAAAAATATTAAAATAATTATGTATTAGATTGTTCTGAGTTATTTCAGATTAATCATTCAAACTTGTGATCCAGGTTATAAGATCACAACAACTCCGTAAAAAACAAATTAAAACAAATAATAATGATTAATCCCAATATAATTCAATGTTGAAATGTGAAATTTAAAATAAAAATATTCAATTAAAAAAATAAGAAAAACTCAAGTGAACCTAAATCAGCCTGTTAAATTTATGATTCGGGTAGTTTATTCTACTAGATTTAATTATTTTTTATTTTTTTAATTATTTTTTATTGAACTACACAACAATAACAATGGATGTATGACTCTTTTTTCTATCAAATCAAAAAAACATAAACAAGAATAAACGTAATAAGCGTGTAGGATTGAAAAACAAAATGACATGTTTTGCAAGTATCAAATAAAAAAAAGATATTTAAATAACAAGCGATGATTTAAAAAAAATAAAACTTTAAAGGGGTTAAAATACATTAAGTAAAAAAAAACAATGCCCAAGATCTGGCGATGAATAGAAACCGAGGCAAATTGTTAATTCACCTTCCCTAAATAAAGTAAAGCATCCCTAAATACAACTGACCAAGATGAAGCCTGTTACGGCATTGCAGGCAAAATGCATTTCGATCGGAGAAGAGCTCAGCTCGGTACAAGTTAATCTAATACGTCCAGTGCAAAAGGTGCGGCTAAAGCACTTCACGAATCGTGATATTTGGGAGCTAGTTTCAATTTTCTTTTTTTTTTAATTAATTTTTTAAAATTAATTTATTTAGTATTTCTTAATATTAATATGTTAATTTTGAAAATAAAAAATATTATTTTTATATTTTTTAAAATAAAAAACACTTTAAAATATAACCATTGTATTAAATTACTGTTGTATTGCATCCCCTGCTCCAGAGGTAAAATCTACATGGTATTTGGTACATATTAGAGACTAGTTTTATGACATGATTTTAAATTTTATGAGCTGATTTTTGTTTGGTTCTAGTTTAGAATTAATTCTTTAAGGGTTAGTTTCATCAAATTTAATTGATTTAAAAAATAACTTTAACTATCACTAAAAACATATTTCAATTATATTGATCTGAATTTTAAAATTTTACCTACAAAACCAATAATTTGGATTAGAGACTCCACTACTTTAATAACTCTATTTTTAAATTATTTTTTATTTAATAATATGTAAAATTAAAAATCAACCGAAATATAAAATGTTTATCTTAGACTATAACAACCTCATAAAAAACAAGTTAAAACAAATTATAAAAATCCTAATTGTATTAGAAATTAACCGAGTTCATCTATTAAAAGAAAAAATTTGAGTGAGTGAAAATGACATTTTACATTTATTTATTTATTTATTTTTCTTTCAGTAATATTTTCTTGGTAATCCCATCACTGAACATCTAAAGAATACAAATTAGTATTCACGAAGTGAAGATCTGAGTATTGATGATGTTTGGAACATGTTTCGTATTACTGTGTTACGTTATTTGGGGTTATTATATTGTGTGCTGCATTATCTTGTATTATTTGATATTGTACCGAGAAATAAAAACAGTGTTTAATATAATTAGTTATTTAATTATGCTTATAAATAATTAAAATAGTTAAATAATATTTAGTTAAATCTGATTGTTATGTTTTTTAAATTGAAAATGACTAATAAGGACTCTTGCTAAAAATATTTAAACAAATACATTAAATGATTCGTGACTTCTTATTAAATTTACATAATATATGAACATGTTTTTTTTATAGAAATAATTTTTAAATAAATATTATATATAAATAATATAAATATTTTTTAAATAAAATTATATAAAATATTAGTGTATTCGTTACAAGTAGTTTTTTTTTTTTAAAAAAAGGGAAATAAAGATTATTCCTTTTTTTTCTTGAAATTTTTTTAACCCGAGCCCAACTGTTTCCTGGAAACAAACAAGCCACCGGTCAGAAAATCCACAAAGTCATCAATATTAAAAAGACAAATCGAATCTACCCCACATAGCTTCATCGACCACTAGTGTTAAAGCCTCCGACGTAATCCTTTTTCTTCTTTAAATAAGTAATCATTTTACAAATGACAACTTCGATAAAAAGGCACGTCTGGTTATAGCTCAAATATCAGTCTTCTGTTATACCACTTAACATAGACCAATACCTTTGTCATGGGGCTCTTGCCTTCTTAGCAGGTCCTCTGTGTGTGTGTGTGTGTGTGTCTATATATATATATCACTGCTCGTCTCATTTTGCAAGCGGCTCTTTAATCTGTCTCTCTAACACCATATTAATTTAACAAATTCAATACACCTCCAATTCTCCTCCAAACCAAGGTGAGTTCTTCGGTTCGTTGTGCTTAATATATAGATGATGAATGATAGTTCAATCTTTTTCTTCGTTCTTGAATTCCAGGGGATCCGGGCCCGATCAGTTGGTTTTGGTTGATGGGAGCATTCAAGAAAGACAAGTATGAGGCGATCCAAGAGTGTTCCGAGAAGAAAGTGAAGGCATACATAATTTGTGTGTGGTCATTTTTGGTGAGTATGGCAGGAGGATTACTACTGCTTTGGTGGGATTATGAATATCACCCTACAAACAGTCAGCTGTGGATGGTGCCCTTCGGTCTCATTCTGTTTGTTACTCCGGTAATTGCTTGTTTCGCTGTTGTCGTCTCCGAGGCCTGTAAAAACTATAAGGTAGATGATGACAACTCTCAGAAAACGAGTGGACTTGATGTTTAGGTTAGGTGACTCAGTTGATGCTGAAAGAAACTATAAAGAAATCGCAAGTGATTCGATACATGTGTGTTTTAGTTGCTTGGTTGTTAGAAACGTTACTTGTAGGTTTTTACTCGTGTAGGATTTGCTTGCATGCGCATGACAGTAGTTTAAAGCAAGATTTTATATATGCTTAATGCCAGTTTTCAGTTCTTAAGAATTTAGATTTATATATATATATCTAGAGTAAGACTTGAATTGGAGACCACCTTGCCATGGGGGACGAGCTAAAATGCTCACCAGTAACTTATACTGCAAATTAAATTAAGTTTATTAGGGCAATGCCATGTAACAAATTAACAAACCGTGGTATCTTGAGATGTTGATTAGTTGGTGGATGCATGTGTTAATAGATAACGTAAGCGAATATCTCAGTAGTCTTTTGCGTTCTAATGAAGTTAAGAACAAATAAAGGACAGCTGTTTCAGATCATAGGCGTGAAATGTGATGGTGGGCATCAACTTGTCGTTTTAATACAGCAATGACAGCAACTGATATAGAAGCAATTATATTATAATCTGTTGAAAATCAAAGGTCATTATATCAGGAATGGTTTGCGGAGGCAAGGACCTTGCCTCCCCCAGTCTAATCTTCCCATCTGTTCTTTGGTTATAGTTTATTCAAATACGAGTATGTCCTGATTGAAAGGATTCACGAAGATTTTACATGCATGTGCACGCTCAATTTCGAAGAAAAACATGGAACTCTAATGTCAATAGCTGGTGACTCAAATGGCACTCATCATACACCCCTCTTCCGAATTTCCAGTGAGTATAATTTGGGTTTGAAACTCTCGTTCATAACAAGAAAAAAAGGTGCAACTGGGGGTGAAGGACCAACGCCAAAGCAAGAATATGAATGTTTGATCAAGATTGTGCAAGGAAATCAAAAGAATTTTGATAGAGAGCAAAAGATGCTGTTAGAATTTCATGTTACCTTACAGGGGTTTGAAAACTGGTTCATCGAACAAAATAATACCTACATATCTAATACATTTTGATGAATTATAATATGAAAGAGAAATCAACAAGTCAATATACCAAATATATTTTGCGGAATTTAAATGGAGGAGAAGAATCGAGAAGTCAATGTAAATAAATTTTGGATTTGCAACATGATTGATGAACACAGAAGGAGACCACATAATAAAGAGGATGGCAGAAAAATTGCCATCAAATCTACAAAACTGCACACACTTGTGCAATGGCCAAAATTGTAGATTTTGCAATGCCATTCCAATGTAATAGTTATATCATCAGATACTACATACTTCCCACTTTGCTAAATAGCACATAAGTTATCCTTCTGATATGATACCCACTCCAAAAATCAACATCCCATGGCAAAGCAAATATATTCGTGGCTGCCCCTAAATTTCATATGCATCTTCTCATAACCAAGGTTATGAATAAATGGAGTAGAATGGACTGAACCTTTTTCATCCCGTGTTCACTGCGTTTCCAGAAACTCCAGCAGTGGAAAGAGGAAGGATCATGACCTCACCAAGCCTCAGGATTCAAGATCTGCGCGTATTGGAAAATCTAGGCCATGAAGTGCAGGTATTTTATCCACATCCTCCTTGGAGAATAATGGAAAGAACCACAGTGCCTTCTTTGTGCCAAAAACCTTTTAAGAAAAAAATAGGAGCAATGACAAATTTATTCTTAGCAAAAGAGCTGAAAACAAGGGCCAAAAGTCTATCTCTAGAAATGGCAGCCTTCAGAACTACATATTCACCCCGAAAGCTAAGATATGAAGTTCCCTAGAAGCCTTCTTTTTTTCAGTTCCAAATCTTGCAAACACAGATCAATTGTTTAGAGGTGTGATCAACGAGTGCAAAATTGTAGATTAGCACATATAAACTGGTAGTTAAAGTTGTCTATTATCTGCCAAACAAGAGACATTCTTTCACCAGGTACTATGCAGATACAAGAAAGATAGATATAAAGAAGCACAACAGGTATCACCTGTTCAAAATTCTTCTTCCTGCCTAAGTCGTACTTCCACCTGGCTACTCCTTTCTTCTCATAAACCTGAGTGTGATCTTCGAAAGATTACATGCAGTATTCAAGGGGGAACATATGCTGGACCTATTTCTTTACTCTTATGCTAAATGTGTGGCATGTCAAAAAATGAATTAAATAGTTGAAAGAGGCCATCACAGCATTTTCACAGCATGCGAGGCCATTAATTATGCATTTCATAGACATGCCTTCGCTCTTAAAAAAAACCATGCTTTTGCTTTGTCATGATTCAGCTGACTCTCATCAAAATAACACAAATTTCATGTATCATGACCTCTTGCAGCTTGAGGGACATACATCAATAAGCATGCAGTTACACAGAAAATAATAGTTTTTTTCTTTCTTACCTCTATTGAGGTGGTGTTGCTTGATACAAGAGATGCGTGCATAACCAGGAAACAAAGAAGACTGAGAGCAAAAGCCAAATTAAGAACTGCATCAAGGTACACAATCTGTGAGGCATAAGGGGAACAATGAGAATGCCAGGCTAAAACATGAAAATGAAAATCATTAACATGAAGGGATAGTTTACCAAAAGCCAAAAAGATGACTGCTAGATCACCGGGAGAGCTGGAATGATTCTTGGCTTTGCCGAAGAAGTTGATGAAACCAGGCAACAATACTAGAGTATCCATTGTCGTCACCATGAATGTGTATAGCTTCAGGGAAAAGAAAGAGGTTGATAGCTATGAAAAGTTAAGTCAGAGAAGAACAGAAATAAGAGAGAACCCCTATGGCCTAACCAACATCCAAACTTCTTGATATTCAATGAACAATCAAGCGAGCTTTCCATGTACTTCAAACACATATGCCAAATATAACACAATCAAATGGCCTCTGACATTCAAGAACCACCTAAAGTCAGGTAGTTTGACCAGCATTCCTAATCTTCAGTATCTACTGAATTCATCAGCTTACCAAATATCAAAAGCATCATTGAAGGCAAATCAAAGAAAGAAATAAATCTATCCAAAACTTCTTGATATTCAATGAACAATCAAGCGAGCTTTCCATGTACTTCAAACACATATGCCAAATATAACACAATCAAATGGCCTCTGACATTCAAGAACCACCTAAAGTCAGGTAGTTTGACCAGCATTCCCAATCTTCAGTAAGTATTCAGTATCTACTGAATCCATCAACTTGCCAAATATCAAAAGTATCATTGAAGGCAAATCAAAGAAAGAAATAAATCTATCACTAATCCTATGATGGGTTTTCAACAGAGTTAAAAAATGATGTCTGATTGCATAGCATCAGCAAGACTTCAAGTGCAGAACTGGGGGTGCATTCATTTGTTCAGCTCCCAAACACATCTTACCAACTCACTCATAATAAATTCCAATTATCCCTACAGGTTTATAAATCAACTTCGAAGATGCAATCAGTCATACAAATTAACAGTTTTGAAAAAAAATAGTTTCTGTAGTCACAAGTAATTTATAAGTTGACTTGAAAGGTAGAATTGAAATTACCAAGAAAAGAAGAAAAAACTTGTAGTTACGTGCTCCAACACAATTCACCACCCAAACACAATGGTGATCCATCTTGAGAACACATCTTTGGCCTACAGAATAGAGAATACAATATCAAAAAGTTCTTAAAAAATTGATTCTTTATGACATAATAGCAGTCCACAAAATTGCAGCGATGCAAAGAAAAACATCCAATGACACATCTAGCACATGCAAAATATTAGCATAACAGAAACTAACCAAGAACATTGAAAATACCAAGCACTTAAAAGTTAAAAATGATGGCCTACAAACAGAGCAATGATGACAACGTGGCGGCTTTCCATTCTGGCAGTGATTGCAAAACGCTCTGCGATCCAATCCATCAGCAGCAACTACACAATCTGACCTATCATTCAATGAAGAACCAGTCTCCAAAGCCTCCTCTGGAAGTACAGCTCTCCAATTTTCAGGCACAGAACCAGGATCCTTGGAAACCACCGTAAAATAGCTCCACAGTAGCATTATAAGCTGCAGAAAAAAAAATAAGGCAGATTCACCCTCTATTTTTCACTTTAATCCCAAAAACCCAACAGTTAAACAAACAAACTCAAGATTACCAGAAAATGAAAGATCATGATAATAGCAAAAGCCAAAACAGAATGGGCTCCACCGCGAAGTAACTGTGGGCCACAGGTAACAATTACAACGGCGTGGTATGAGACGGCGACTATGGCGGCAACTAGAAGGATCATTAAGTAGCCGAGGACTTTGAGGCCAGAACATAATTTGAATACGTTTATTTCCATATTAAAGAGGCAATTACTGCTGCTGCTGCCGCTGCCGCTGCTGTTGCTGCTGCTTGCAGTGAGCGGTCTGATTTCGAGAGGGATGACTGGAACGGGTCTTCGGGTTCGAGGAGGGAATAGGCGTTTCAAGATAGTCCGAGCCAGGTTTGAGGATGGGATTCAACTTAATTGATTTTCGGGTTTATGGAAGGAGTGGATCAGAATTTTTAATTCTGGGCAGGGAGACGAAAACGTGTTTGGGAGGGTTGGTGTCGGAGGCGGGTGTACTGGCGGTGTTTGCCTTCATTATACTCGAGTGAACGGTGGCCCACTTTCTATTAACTCGTCATTAAAATTTTAAGGAAACCACAAATTAGTCCTTGATAGATCACCATTTTGTTTATTGAGTTCCAAACCTTTTTAAAAACTTAAGACACGCATTACCGAAGGCTCAAATTAATGAAATGATTATTTTGTCTTTTAAAAAAAACATTAAACCTTTATTGAAGGTAATACTAGATTTTTTAAGGTCTATTAATTATTTTAGAATGATTGGGTATAAGACAGTTTTTTCACCTTCTTTCAAACATGGTAAAATAATTGAACTACCTTAAAAAAACAAAATAACATATAGAAGATTTTTTGAATTTTCACTTTTTAAAGAAGAATGAAATGATTTAATTATCTTTGGGCTTTTTATAATTTTATTTTTTTTTATTACAATCATGTTGAAGAAAGAGCACTTTAGTATTTTAATATACACAAAATATTATTTTAAAACCAAAAGTGGCTAGCACAAGGCATGTGACAGCATGTGGGATACCCCGCACCCTTTATTCGACACGTGAGGGATTATGCAACAACCAAAAAAATATTTCAAGGCAGTGTTTGAATCATCTCGACTATCTTTCCATTCCTGAGTGACACGTATGGCCAACAAACCTTTAATTTGATGGCAATGACATTTTTTCCCCTAATTTTCTCTCTTCTCCTCGATTTTCCCATTTAACTCTCCAAGTTTTCAATGAAGCCCTTTAATTTATTTTTTCTTCATACTTAGTTCATTTTCTTTTGATTACTAATTATTTTATTTGAAATAATTTATAAATTTATTTTTTTTTCAATTTCATCATCTTTTAATTTTTTTATCTGTCAAATTTGATCATAATTCTTTTGATTACTATTTATTTTATATGAGATAGTTTTTAAAATTGAGTTTCTCTTACAAATTCATACTCCTTTAGTTTTCTTTCCTATCAAATTCGATCATTATTCTTTTGATTGTTATTTTTTTTACTTTGATAAATTTTTTAAATTAATTTTTTTATTTCATCCTTCAACATTAAATTGATTGATAATTGAGCTTCTTGATTAAGCTCAAGCTTAGGATTTCACGAGTTATGAGTTTGGAAAATTAACCAAGGTTTAGGAAATTCATCCGGGTTTGCTTGATAAAATTTTTAAATTTATATGATTAAATTAACCAAACTTATTAAATTCAGTCAAATCAATAATCCATGTCTTGTGTTTTTCTTTCTTCTTTAAAAAAACTACTATCACCTAAACATCCTTTTTAACGCTAGAAAAAACTTAACTTCCATGGTACTCTTATCACGCGAGCTCCTTTCGTGAAAGTTTCAGCTATAGATGCATTTCCTAACATCAACGAGAGATATCTTTACCTATACACTAATAACTTAACTCATGAATTTAACAACCATGCTAAAAACATTATCCATGCGCAAACACTTTATACTTCCACACATACTAATTTCAAACTCTATAAAATCAATCAAACTTGACATGCAATTTATCTAACTTGCATATTTAATTTAACACTATCTCATTTGAATCACTATCAACACATAAAACATTGAAATAATACAAATTAACCAATTTATCAAGTTTGACATCTTAGATTTCACCTTAAAATTCTCTAACTAATAATTTGGCTAGTTTTGACAACTTATAATTTATCATATCTTTCTTAATTTCATTCTCAAGCACATTCATTTTAATATGTAGCACTTTAATGACACCAAACACAATGCAATTTAATAACTTTTAAACTAACTCTACGCCAAACACAATCAAATTTAATACCTTTTAAACAAATTCTAAACTTTTATAAATGCCAATCATGTTCACTCATACATTTTAAACAATTTTAAACTTTCATACATGCTAATTATACATTCAACCAACAATTATATTTCAATTTAATTTAAAAGGCTTTCACATTGATTCATAATCATTCAATATCACAAAATTTTACATATATAACTTTTTTCAAAATACACATACAACGTGTAATTTACATATTCAACCAAAAAACTTATCCCGAACATAATTTCTCATACTCGTACATTTAATGAACAAACATTATCACAACATTTAGGTAAAATTCTTATCTCTCCCGATTACTCCTCTTGGCCAACTATATATTAACATTTTGATCATTGTTTTTATTCAAATCCTTCTTTGAATTCCCTAAAAAAAAAAAAAACCTTTTCATGCCTATCTACTCAAACTATTTCTAAATAACCATTTTTTCAAATTTATCACAGTCCTTAGAATTGGAGATTTCTCCTTTTCTCCCAAAACAAGATAAAATGAACTTTAGAGAGAAATGAGTCATTTACCTTAGCTAAAACAACCCAAATTGACAAGTTTTTTTGCCAATCTTTTTCAAGCTTTTCTTCTCCTCCACCAATTTAAACTTTCTTTCTCTATAACTTTCAAATCCATAACTTGTTTTCTCTCGAAAATTTTCTATTTAATTAGTTTTCTCTACTGATAATCACTCCCCGCACTCTCCAAACCCACCATTTAGAGAGAACAAAGTCGAATTTTGAAGGAAAAAAGAAAGGAAATGAAGCTTTCTTTCTCTCCAATAGCCATCTACCATTATTTGTAGGAGGAGAAGGAATTTTTGTTATAGGCCATCAATACTTTTTACATAATGATTTATTGCTTTATCTTGTCGAGATATTTAACTAACTCACAAGAGACTTCCACCCCTACTTATAATAATTTCCTTCCGAGTTTATTATTTTATTTAAATGTTTTTGTCAAGAATTTACACTTTATTTTTATATTGGTTTATGAATTTTAGATCGAGAGTTTACAAAAAACCTGCTATATTTTTATTTATGGATCAACTAATAGACACTCTTATCGATATTTTAACCATCTTCTTTTCATTTTCCACACTTCAAGCAATGAAATCCAATTAGAAAGATTCCCTATTATCATAGAAAAAGTTCTTTTTTTGATACATGTCTTTGATTCTTTCAATGTCTTTTTTTTAAAATTTCAAAAGAGGAACAATATGGGATTTAACAATTTTATATATTTCACGCACTAGTCACTTTGTTTTAATAATTTTCAATAGCTCATTATTACAAAACTGCTATACCTTTCGTTAGCATATTTTTTTGGGTGTTTTTAAGATTGTGGTAGTGGTAACGGTTTAAAGTGTTTTCCGCTTAGAAATACATCAAAATAAAGTTTTTTTATTTTTTAAAAATAATTTTTGATATCAGCACATGAAAACGATCTGAAACCATAAAAAAAATTTCATTTTAAGCAAAAAAAAAATAAAATTCAAATTCAAAATTTGAGGAAACGCAAACCGCGTTCCCATAAATTTTTTTAAAAAAATTTTTGATTAAAATGAATTTTTTTTTATATGTTTTCAGATCGTTTTGATGTGCTGATGTCAAAAATAATTTTAAAAAAAATAAAAAAATTTATTTGATGCATTTCTAAGTGACAAGCACTTTGAACCGCTACTGTTACTACAATCTCAAACAGGCCCTTAATCTTGAAGTAGAACCACCGGTTCATCCATTTTCCATATTTTCACTTTCATAGTTAAAAAGATACATTTGAGAAATTAATTCAATGGACTAGTTTGATAGTTGAAGAATTTTTGTTTTATAATTTTAAGATTACATATAAGCCTATTTAAATTATGTTGTCAAGTATTGATGCATAAAAAAATGATATCACAAACAAAAAGTTTTACGTGAGTGATTCATATAGATCATATTTTTCTTTTATTGATGTTTCTACTAGTTAACAAGCTTTCAAAAACGATTAAGATTTAATTTCTTGATTTCTAACTTCAATTTTTATAAACTTAGAAATTATTAGTAAAAATTATTATCTTGGTTCATTAACAAGGATTTAGGTAAGTCATTGAAAACCTCTTAAATCACTTTATTACTTGAGTTGGATTGATATCCGAAAAAATATACTATAAGACATCACTCTTAACTTAGAAAAAGGATATTGTGTTTTATTAAAGAGTTTAAGATTAAAAAAAAATAAGATTTAAGATACAAGTAAAAAAAAGTATGGTAACAAAAAAAGATATTGTCATTGTATTTTACATTGCCTTGTCAACATCACTTAGAAAATAAAATTATTAGGTTTCTAGAAAATAAAATTATAATGACAGAATTAAGTTGCTTAATTTCAGGTCACTAACTACGATTAGGGAATTGACAAACTATTACCTCCTAATAAGAAATAAGGATGTATGGAAATACGGTAGTAGTTGTTTTTTAAATTGTTTTTTAATTAAATATGTATTAAAATAATATTTTTTTAAAAAAATTATTTTTTATATAGCACATTAAAACAATTAAAAAAATATAAAAAATTAATTTTAAATTAAAAAAATTTAAATTTTGCTCAATTAATTTGAAATGTAATACCAAACGAGGCTAAGTAGTCGATGATTGCCGTTTGATATTGTGGTTGGAACTCTGTTTTGTTCCAACCACAAAAAAATAGTTATTTGATTAATATTTTAAATGCAGATTTGGGAGATGGATCCCACTAAAAATTGTGTTTCTACCACCGATTTTGATGAAGCAGAAAATTGTTGCTTTTCACTTTTTATTGCTGCCTGTTGCCATATCCTGCACTGTTAACTTCTTAAGCTTTCTCTATCAGGATGATCCTCTACACCAGTGTTATCATCAACTTAATGATCCAAAACCAAAATTTTTTTCTGGGTAAAAATCGAGTCATCCCAGGAAGGCTTAATTAGACAATAATTATCACAAAATAGTTTCATGTCCAAGCAAACACCACAACAAGAACACTTCAAATCCTCCTCACCATTTTCACTTAGCTTACCACCCCAAATCTTGAAGGTCACGAAGTTGCTTCATCCAAGGGAAAAAAGCAAACTTGTTCAAGGATTCACAATGAGATGAGAATGAGCAGTCCTCACACATATCTTGCGAGACTGATCAGAATCCATTCAAGGATTGCATAGACTAGGAGAGTGATCTTGTTGGTGTTTCTGTTCAGCATGGTTGCAAACTTGTTACCGGCCATGGACCTGCTCTGTTTTTCTTGCTATGTACAAGGAAAGAGATGGAGTTGGGTAAGATATCAAAAGATAATTTATCAAAGGTGAAGTTAAATGGCTTTAAGATAGAGAAAAGGGGGACATTGAATGTTAATTCACTTGGCACAGTTGAATTAATTCACGGGTCGTTAATAGTGTTATTTGCAGAATTTTATCGTAGTTCTAATTTTATTTTTGATAATATTTTACATAATATTATTGCGCCATTAAAAAATCAAGAAAACTATAGTTTTTATCGGACATAATGAAATTATATACAATTTGATAAGACAATAAAAAATATTTGATATAAGTATTATTTATTTCATGATGTAATAGCAGTAGTTAAACCATCAATATTTTACCTAATATTATTGCACCCTTAAAAAATCAAGAAAACTATAGTTTTTATCAGACGTGATGAAATTATAGATAGTTTAATGAAACAATAAAAAATATTTGATATAAGTATTATTTATTTTATGATGTAATAGCAGTAGTTAAATCTACAATAATTAAATTTAAAACCATCAATATATATATAAATTATTTTTTAATCTCAATTTGAAAAGCATTTTTAACCAAACATATTAAACTACTTTTTGTTCAATCTTAATTTCAACCATAATTTTAACTAAATATATATTTTTCTAAACCAACCTCAACTAAATGTACTTTTTATAAAATAATTTTTTTCAAATCACAACCACAACAACTACCATAATACCAAATACACTCAATTTTTTAAGTCCTTGACCAACCAAGAGGATACAAATTCCGGTGTATTTGAAGTGGATATACTTCTGATTTTAAATATTTTTAGTTTTAAAAAATAATAAATTAGTTTTTTTAGTATTTTATAATAGTTTTAATGTGTTGAAATTAAAATTTTATTTTTAATATTTTTTTTAAAATATCAGTGTTAAAAATAGAAAGTTTAATATTTTCGAACACTATTTTAAAAACGGATCAAATCTAGTATATCGTGTTTGGTGAAAAAATAAAGCAGACTATTATTTCTGCCTGCTCCGTCTTCAATTCCAGAAACCTTGTGGATCCACCCCCTCTCTTCAAAATATACTCTCTCGCCATCTCACAAGTGCTCCCCTACCCCACCTCTCTCTCCATATATTTTAAATATATAAAAAAGCTCTATTTTTGGTTGCCTCTCCTTAATCAGGGTTTATCAATTTGGGGATTTTTCTGGGAATTAGGGTTAGGGCTTGAGCAAGCAAAGTAAATTAAACAAGATGCAGCAGCCACCGCAAATGATTCCTGTCATTTCTCCATTTCCACCAACAAACATCACCACTGAGCAGATCCAAAAGGTAGTATCCTTTTGTATTTCTTCCTTTATTCCATGCATATGCTGTGTTATGGTATTTGGGTGGTTTTGTTTTTTTGACTGATAGATTTGGGGGTCTTTGATGACGGTGTTGTATTCGATTTGGACTTTTGGGGGTTTTATTTCTTTATTAAACCAATATTCGAAGCTGATAAGTGGCACCAGTAATGAGTAATCGTTAGGTGAGTCAATAAATAGCCAATTGATTACCTCTTAAATATTCTCCAATTCAGGAGATGGGCTTTTTTTTTTATTCATTCTATTCATATAACTTGTCATCACTATAATCAAGGCTCCATTGTCTTTCTCTTTATCTTGTGGCACTAATAGCTTTCCAAAAATCCATGACGCTTAAACTAGTTGGTTAATGGTCATGCAGATTTGTGGCTATCGTGACAGATTTTGTATAGATGGCAGCTTAATGCCAATTAAGAAGGGAGTCTAGTTAATTTCATCTCAGGGTGTTTATTTGTGATTTTTTGTTTGTCCATGTAAACCACACATGATAGTTGAGAATAGGAGGAAAGAAGGGGATTGTTTGTAAACTATTAAGTTGTACATTAGATCTTAGAAGTTTCAGCTATTCAAGCTCGTTTTGGAATTAATTTACTGAAATTTGTACGTGTCAAAGCAATCTTTTAGAACCTTCTATCGCTGCAAATTTCTGCATTTATCGTGTGCATGCTTGTATCTTGAAACTGTTTTATCTTCAAGTAATCCTCAATATTCATATATGCAGATTCATTATTGCTGCCAGTAAATGTGTTCTCCTAGTTATGAAACATGACCAAATGTGCTATTATATAGCAATACATGAGAATAGTGGAGAATTTACCATTCCATGCATGAATTCAAATTCATGGTTATAGGGTGTGCTAATAGCTGTTTTTATTTATAGGCTC
Organism: Populus deltoides; assembly: GCA_015852605.2. Taxonomy (NCBI): domain Eukaryota; kingdom Viridiplantae; phylum Streptophyta; class Magnoliopsida; order Malpighiales; family Salicaceae; genus Populus; species Populus deltoides. The sequence goes on along the minus strand of CM027583.2, from coordinate 7,667,079 downwards.
TCGCACCTATTCAAGTTTTGCCTTCCTCTTACTGCCATGTTGAGCAATATTTGATGTTGTTTCCATTTTTAGCTGCTTCTTCATGCTGTCAGAACTCTAGAATGGATTATATGCTGATATTCCTCACGTGATGGTTAATTTGGCCTTGTTAATTCTTGCTGCAGTACCTTGACGAAAACAAAAAGTTGATTTTGGCTATATTGGACAACCAAAACCTTGGAAAACTTGCTGAATGTGCCCAGTAAGTAACTTGTTCTCATGCATGCAAGTTTACACCCATGCTTTTCTATGCTTTCTTAGTTACTGAGTTATTAGCATGCATTTTAAGCATAATGTGAGGTCTGATCCATTAGCAGGATTTGTGGCTGTTTAGGAAACAAAAAGGAAAAAAAATCTAGGTTTTCATGGATGGTGAGGTTGTTTTAAATTTAAGTTTGGTAACTTTTCTCTAACAAAAAAACTGCATCAAATATTAAAAAATCTCCGTCAGAATTAGGGCAAAAACATAGAATTTCTTATTCTGGGACCAGTTCAAAACAGGACTGGATCAATCTCCTGGGTTCGAAATCACCCACTAGCATTTTGAAATTTGCCTAACAATCAAATCCAACACATTCATTTGGTAGTTGGTGTTGGGCATATCTCAGAATGTATTCTTGATTGCCAAATTTAACTTTGGGTCAGTTATATCTTGTCCTGTTGGAAATTAGACTGAACTTGTGGACTCTGGCCAGTACAAGGTCATGCCTTAAATAATATTTTTTTTGTTAATAACAGTGGGGATGGTTATAGTGCATGACACATACTACTGTTGCCATTGCCCCAGAGTGCATGAAGTTATCTTTGCTCTTAGCTCAATCACCTTGTTACTGCAGATTTTTTCTATCATATTATCGGAGATCTTGGTTATTGGTGTACTGCTAGTGGTTCATTGTTCTTGGCAAGAATAAAAACGTCACTTGTAGAAGGTAGGATCTGGTGTTATAAAATATGCGCTTAAAGTCAGTTGGCAGACCAGATGAAATGGAGAGCCATTAGATTGATCTGTGGATCTGAATATATCAGCCAAAGATAGGCTGTGCTCATATTAAAATCACTGAGAACTTCAATTTTATTTCCCTTTTTTAGAATGCTTATTTTTTCAAGAAAAAAATTGTATGGAAAAAATGCATGTTGGTTCCTATTTATTTATGTAATTTCATTGCCAACTTTCCTAAGGTGTACATATAAAATTTCAATGAACTAGGTATCAAGCCCAGCTGCAGAAGAATTTGATGTATTTGGCTGCAATTGCTGATGCCCAACCACAGGCACCAGCAATGCCTCCCCAGGTGGATAGTAGTCATAACTGTGACTGGTCTTTTTCAATTCTCTTACTCTGCATGTGCTCATTGATACCATTGCTTTCAGATGGCCCCGCATCCTGCAATGCAACAAGGGGCATATTACATGCAACATCCTCCGGCAGCTGCAATGGCTCAGCAGCCAGGTGTTTTCCCCCAAAAGATGCTATTACAATTCAATGCTGGACATCAAATGCAGGATCCTCAGCAGTTACACCAACAAGCCATGCAAGGGCAAATAGGAATTAGACCTATAGGGGCTAACAATGGCATGCATCCCATGCACGCTGAGATTGCTCTTGGAAGCAGTGGCCCTTCTGCAAGTGCTGGCACAAATGATGTACGTGGGGGAAGCAAACAGGATGCCTCTGAGGCTGGCACAACCGGTGCTGATGGCCTAGGGGGCTCTGCTGCTGGGCATAATGGTGCTGATGGTTCCGAGGATGCAAAATGATGTGGCTTCTTGAGGGACTCTGTGTTTAATCCCTTTCGTTGTTGATAGTAGGCACCCCGTATTGCAGAACTGGTGTTGTTCTGATGATCTATGCTAGGTTGAGCAAAGAGTTGACTTTATATGTTTCGCTTTAGTGTTGAAAAGTTAGGTAGGTAAGTCATAAGGTCTTAGTATGCCAACGAATCAAAATCAAACCAGGTGTGAGACAGAGGACGTTGTAGCTTGTGTTCTCTAGCTGTATGTCTGTTTTTGTAACAACTTGAAGATGATGCTTGGTATTGTAGAATTTTGGTCTCAAGAAGTCGTCCTTTTTGTGGTAGTTTTGGTCGGCACAATTTTCCTCCAGAATCATTAACCGGCCCTTTCTGAGTTAATAGAGGTATCGTTAGACACACATCACAGCCCGCAAGCCTCTACCAAGCTGTTATGTCTTTATGAGTAAAGCAACTATGGGTTCCAACTTCGACTTGCGAATAATCAGATCGTGCTGGTAAAATAGGCAATCGAATTATTTGAAGCATCGGTGGTCATAATTGAAGCCATTCTGAAGTTATAGCTATAAGATTGTGTAAATGATATAAAAAAGACAAAGGGAACAGGATAAGAAGTCAGGGAATGGAAGAACGTATCTAGGGAAACAAGGGAAAGGAAACAGAGATAATGAATGGCCTTCAACGAACCTGAAAGCGGGAAATAAGGAAACTTCACTAGGAGAAGGCAAAGCCTCGTAAAAAAGGACCTTCATCGTGACCTTGAAGCCATCTTCCTTTTCATATTTGTACTCAAAACATTACATTTTTGGGTTGAATAAGCAAGAATATGTGAGAATCTATATCGGATCGGCTTTGCATAAGCTTGATGAATTGCTGCCCAAGAAACCAAATATCTTTTTACCAAGAAATATATATTTCATCATTCCATGATGTGCCTACTACTTTATTGGCGTATCACCTCGGAACTTAAAATAAAGTTTGAAGGGCTAGCTTCAAGGACATGCTTATCAAGGGGATTAATAAAAACTTAGTTTTTTTTTCTTTTTTTTTTATATGAGTATTACTCGAAAAGAAAATGACATTTGCAGCTCGTTGAATTCTGGACAGCTAAATCTCAAGGAGAGTTATTCCTTCTATGACTGGAATTGAACTACTGACTTCTATATAAAAGGCCATGCATAGTCTCAACAGATCTCAAGATGGACGATGACCTTGACCCTTCCAAAACCCCAAAACTTTACTACTTCTGTTGAAGCCCATCACATTTTCCCGGACCTTTTCAACACTCCCCATCTCCATCACCGTCTCCATCTGTGCACTCAAGCCGCAGCCGACTCAAACCACAACACCAATATCTCCAGGCAAAAACTTCATTCCCTTAGAAAAACATGAATGAAGACCGATTACCATCTCCCCGCCATCACCACACCAACAATAAGAAGAAAACAAGATTCGTATTCAGATTCTTGAAATCCCCAACGTTCTACGTTACCCTTTTACTGCTATCCTACGCACTAGGTTACTTATCAGCTCCAAGCTCCTGCTCTTCACTGCGGCCTTTACCATACCCAGAAATCTTGAAGGTCGACGGTGATGACCTCAAAAACCAACTCGACCACTTCCGGGTCAAGACTCACAGTGCCAAACCCCTTCCACCCCAACTTGTCCACGAAACAATTCTAGACCGAGTTTACAACGCCACGTCGCCATATGACAATTTCCCTCCTGCGCACGTTAGAGGCCTCCTCAGAGATAAAAGACTCAAGGGATGGGGCTCATACGGTGAAGTTTTTGAACACCTTATCCAGAAAGTGAAGCCTAAAGTGATTATTGAAGTGGGTACTTTCTTGGGCGCTTCAGCTCTCCACATGGCCGAGTTGACTCGAAAACTCGGGCTCGACTCTCTCATTCTTTGCATTGACGATTTTCGCGGGTGGATCGGGTTCCGTGACCTGGTTGGTTTTGTTAATATGGTAAACGGTGACGTTCTGTTGCTGTATCAGTTCATGCAGAACGTTGTTCAAAACAATGCCACAGCGTCGGTTTTGCCCATACCCTTTTCGAGCGGGTCAACATTGGAGATATTATGTGAGTGGGGTGTGTTTGGTGATTTGATTGAGATTGATGCGGGTCATGATTTTAACTCTGCCTGGGCGGATATTAATCGGGCCTACCGCATCTTAGACCCGGTGGGGTAATTTTTGGACACGATCATTTTACTGCAGCGGACAATAGAGGCGTGAGGAGAGCAGTAAATTTGTTTGCTCAAATGAACGGGCTTAAGATCCAAACTGATGGACAACACTGGGTGATTGACTCCGCCTGAATTCGGGTTTGCTTGTGCTTGTTCGTTAAAAGTTACCGTTGTTAATTTTGTAAACTTTTGTTAACTGTTGTCGTGACAGGGTAGATTTTGTCAATTTCATAAAAGGACACGTGTGTAAGTGACCAGAGTCAAAGATATGTATCTTTTTAATAAATTTTAGCTTTTGAAGGCTATGCTCGAAAATCTTCATCCACTGCATTTAAGAGTGATTAGGTCTGTTATTAGTATGCTTCTTTTTTTAAAATAAAAAAGGCAACTCCACCAGCTATTTGGAATCCTTATTATTATTAAATTCAATTCCAAAAATTAAATCAATTTTTATATTTAAAATATTTTTTAGAATATTGATTTAGATTCAAAACATAAAAAATTAGAGGGGAGTTGATTTTGATTTATGTAGGATGTTTGAGGTTTATGGTAAATGGATTGGTCATGGCTATTTTTTTAAAATATCAATTATTTATTATTTAAATTAATTGTAACTAAAAACTATAATAAAAATTCAAGAAAATCCATTGATATTAGTTAAATAAGTTTTGTTTGTAAGAGTAATTTAGTTACTTTACTGTATTTTAAAAAGTAAAAATATGAAAAAGTTCATAGACATTAATTAAATAAATGTTTCTCTTATGGGCAATATAGTACTTTAAAAATATAAAAAGATCCATGATTAAGAATTCCTCATGATAAATATATTAAGTTTGATCATGTTATTGGGATCAAACTCAACGCAAGGGCCACAATGTGATGGGCATCACACTCAAGCCCAAAAAAAGCACTAGATATGGGCCCATTAACTAGGCCTACAAGTATGACCCGACGAGGGTCTAAAAACGTTTTCAAAGTTCATTATGGATTTGCATAAAAAAACAAATATTTTTTAAACAAATAATAAAAAATATCAATAAATATCGGCACATCAATTGCAACCTAATATCTCCTAAATTATAAAAAATAAAATAAAATAAAATAGTACACATAATAAACATGCACCTGGAAACTTCTGCTGCGTATTTAACATGTCACGGTCCATGGTCGTGGTTGTTTTCAGAGTAAGGTCACTAAAATGCCTATAGTATGTGGCGGGTCCAAATCCAAAACTTCATCATTGGAAATTTGTGATTCCATTTCATTTTTGACTGCCAACTAGCTAGTGTCGTGTCGGCCCTGCAACGTTGTGTTAGCAGAAGCTATTCGCAACCCAGGCGTCCAGTCCACATCATCCCGATAAACCTTCGTCTCTGTTTGAAGATATTTATTTGCCTTGTTTTTTCTGCCCCTGTTACTGTTTCCCGCTCTGAATTTGCCATTTCATTTTCTCATAGGGATAGGCAGCTTCAAAGAAAAAGATATCCTCCCATTTATTAATCTTGTATTTTTTTTAAATAAAAAATAATTTAATAAAAGGGTTAAACCAAATAGCCAATTAAAGCCCCATTGATTTGCTGGAAAATAGTTTTTATTTGGAAAGTAAATTTCAAAAAAGTGAATTATTTTCTGATGTTTGGCAGTATGATGAAAAATAAGTTGAAAAACACTTTTCAATGTTTGGAAAATAACCTATTAATATTTTGTTTTTCTCAAGTTTATTAAAATAATGAGGAACAAATCTCACAAATTAAAAAGTTGAATGAGAATGAAATTTGAAAAAAAATATAATTTCATAAATTATCTCAAATAAAATAAATAATAATCAAAATAATAGAGACCAAATCTAAAAAATAAAAAAACATAAAAGATAAAGAAATTAAAATAATAATAACTAATATTTTATAAATTATTTCAAATAAAATAAGTAACAATAAAAAAAATCAAATTTAATACATAAAAAATTTTAATAAAAAAATAATAAGGAAAAAACAAATAATAATTATAAAAATGAGGACCAAAGTTAATATAAAAATTAAATTTTAAGAGATGAAATTAAAAAATAAATATTCAAAACAAAATATATAAAGCAATCAAAAATTTGAGGAATAAATTTAATATAATCATGAAATAATATGATAATTTTAAATTTTTCACAACTTCCAAAAAGTGTTTTCTGTCTAAATTTTCCAGAAAAATACTTTCTTAAAAGCCAAATCAAATTTTTCTGACTGAAAAATATTTTTTATTTATTAATTTTTTTAATAACAAATAAATATAAAAAATTTTAAAAAATAAACATGTCCTAAATCACCATCTTGGTAGGCAATTGACGTGATTAGAAGCCATCAAAACAAAGCTCTGTCAACTCAGAAAAGAGAATTAGCAGAAAGAGATCACACAAACTTTATTTACCAACGAGGCCTCCAGTGTCTGTCAAGGTTCAAGTAGTTATTCAGCCAGCGTTTCGTAAATCCTAAGAGAAAGGCAACCAACGTTGGTTATGACATAAATGGTAATGACGACGCACGTGGGAAAATCATTTACATTTTGCATTTATTTACGGTTGTGAATTGTGATAGTGATTTTTTTTTCCTCCTTTTTTTTTTTTTTTTTTTTTTTTCAAGTGGAGGCATCACTTCCACCACAAAAAAGTGAACATCACCAGAGTGGGCCTCCACTAATTAATCCCATGTTCATGATTGCTTTACTTCCTTTGTCTTCTTTCTACAACAGAAGAAACTCGTTCAAGCCTGCACTCACTCCTTTTGGACACCAATTTTTGAGCTACTCCGAGGGCCAATCGATATGAAATTTACTTTCATTCAAACTTTTCTTAACTAAAAATATTTTATTTTAATTTATTTTTAAATAAAAAATATTTTAAAAAACACCAACAGCTATCATACTTTCAAACACTACTATAACAATTTTCTAAAAACAAATTCAAAATCATATTATTAAATTTAATATTATTTTATTGTAACGAGCAACTTCGTGATGATATTATTATAAATAAAATTGCATTATTTATGCCATTATTTCTCACGTTTAAGATGAAGTTGCCAGTACCTTCAAGTCATGGAAACACTCACCTCATACATATCCCCTCTAAAGTTTGTATTACGAGATTACGACACTCATAAGTTACACTTGCACGCGTCTTAGCTCATAGATCTTAATTTGTTAATACTTTGTTTCGTACTGTTGATTCTTGCGGCACAACTATATTTTTTTTAAAAAAATTAATTTATTTTTTCATTCAAGATAATTATTTTAATATCTTCAATATACTTATAACAAAAATAAAATTTTAAAAATAAAAAAATTATTTTAATATATTTTTAAATAAAAATATTTTAAAAAACTTTAACACAATCTCAAAAACTTACTCTGTCCGTGCACCAGCTGTGTGTGTGTGTCTATATATATATATATATATAAAAAAGTTGAAAAAAACATCGTCCCGTACAACTTAACTTTATTTTTTTAACCCACCGCTTTAACATGGACCATTGCTTTACTTCGGTCGCAACAGACAGCCAGCCTTTTTGTTTCTATTGGTTTTCACTTCGTTGTCATACGTACGTTGCCATCCTATATATATATATATATAGCCTTCGATTAATTGAAAAAAAGCACGTGTTACACAAATGGGTGTGGTGGGGTCTAGATTCCCAGGAACCAAACACACCCAACTCTCTAATATTTTTAACGTGGTACACAAAAGGAGCAGCAGAAATAGATATTTCAGACCAAGTAATTTAAAACTCGCCTTTAGCCCAAGAGGAGAAAGGGGGAAAGAGGTTGGAAGGATCTGAATCATGGCCTTATTCAAAGCTTCATCCATGCTCCATAGGAAGTACGGTTTCCTTTCCAGTCATGTGCATGAGGTGCTATGAGCACGGGGGACAGCAATAAAACGTGAAGTTTCGGTTCAATCTCTTACAGGCTCAAGATCTCAATACTGTTGGGAAAAAAAGGAGCTGTTGCTTCATTAATTTCCATAATTACATAATTTGAAGGTAGAAATCTCTGAAAACTGGAAAAAAGAAGAAGAAAAAACAAACCGCTTATGAACATGATGTTTGTAACAGGAATCATACCAACAACGATCATGATCTTACTGTTCTAGTCTTCCAAGAAGAGCAGATTTGAGCGCCTCTTCCGTTCTCAGTCCATCAGGAACCCTAACGACCACATCTTGGAGCATAAGCTCGTTAACACTGGACATACTTGCATGATGCACCTGAAATTCCAGGTCACGCAGTGCACTCATTAACCTAGAACCTGGATAATTCACATTATCGGATTGGACCCTAATCATTGCATCATTACCCACAAACTTGACCTCAACTCCAAGTGCAAGCCCAGCACCACCAAAATTACTATTAGGCCTGCAGGCAGCTTGGTCCACAGAAGTGGTGGTGCTTTGATTGTCCATAGTGTCAGCCACTTCCAATTTCACCTTCTTGGACTCCCTTTGTAGCTGTGACTCCAATTTATCAACCTTGGCCTTCATCTCATTTATGTAGGATACAGCATCAGATAACAATGATGCTTTGTCCATTCTCGACACGTTTGGGACCACAGCTCGCAGCGCGTAGAACCGGTGGTTCAGCTTCTCTCTCCGCTGCCTCTCAGCCTCTACATGGTTCAACGGGTCGCCTCTGCCCAGCCCAGGCTTTCTCCCTCTTTTCTTTGGAATTCTTTTCTCTATATTCACAGCAACAAAATGAAAGTCCGAGTCTGAATGTTCCGAGTCCACGTACGATTGGCCTAGTTTATTAACGTTATCTTTCTTTGTTTCTGCTCTTTCTTGTGTTCTTTTCTCTCCATGTTCAATCGTATGATCATCTTCTTGAAGACCAGCTATTATGCCTCCATCCACTAAAGAAATGTTCCCGTCAAGAAACTGGACTGGTTCTTGACAGGGGTTATTAGGACCTTTAGGCACCAAACACGAGTTAAGATCTGACCCAAAAAGAGACTTGGCTTGTTGAACAATACCCCAGTTTTCTCTGATCACACAAGAGGATCCCAATTCAAGAACCCCACAGGATGTAGGTATGCAAATCAGGGTCTCAATGCCATGCATTTGTGCTTCTTTGACTCTTTCACAGTTGTAGAACTGAAGTTCATGGCCACCAGTTAACCAAATCAAAGAGCCAGTGGTATAAGCCTTGCCGAGGATTCCACCTCCAGGCGAGAAAGATCGAGTAAGAGACATGACATAGAACCACTCGGTGTCGGTGGAATCAGTGCCATCCATCAAAGACATATCAAGATCATGACATTCATCGAGCAGGGAATGGATTCCCTTCATGACCCTTTTCCTCTCGGAGTTTGATGTCGACATGCGGCTGTTGTTAGTGGTGCTTAGTTTTGGGGAAGTGTCTTTGGAGCCTTGAAAATGGCCATCACCCCAGGCTAGGAAGATTTGGCCACTATCATCCTTCGATGCTTGCCAAAATATGGCATAAGACCACCGATCTGGTTGGCTTTGGACTATAAATTGAAGCCTTTGTTGGAGAGTTGGTGGGGTTTCGTGGGATAAAGAGACTAGCGAAGAAGATGAAGATGTAGAGATAATGAGCCCCTCCATGTATGGAATCTAGTTGTGTTGAGAAAGACAGTGGGAGGAAATTAATATAAAGGAGCGTTTATGTAAGAAATTGAGATTAAGAGAACAAAGAAATAGGAATCCGAGAGAGAAGAGCTAGTGAGAGAAAAAGGAGACACTTTTGTGTTCAGTAGTGAAGAAGAGGACATGCCAATGGCCCAGTAGTTAATGGATACTTATTGCTATCAAGAATAAGCAAAAATTAAATTAAAATAAAATAAAATAAAGCCGCATATTTATTAATTTTATATCTGATATTAATAAAATTGGTGTTAAGAGCAAAATTTAATAATTATATTATTTATTTTATCAGAATTAATGTGCTAGTTTTTTAAAATAATTCATATTTATAAAGTAAAAGTTATACATATGAAAAATAAATACAACAATAAACAAATAACACATAAATTTTATAAGAGAAAGGAATTGCATATATAAGCTTTCAATTTAATTTATCATCTATCAAAGTAATAATAATAAAATTTATCTTTATAGAAAGTTTATAAAATTTTATATAGGTCATGACCCTATATCAACTAGAAAACAACTAAAAAACAAAGTAAAAATTCAAAAATATAAAGGAAAAAAATATTAAATCCGAAATACGACATGAAATCCAAAAACAATAATAAAAATAACAAAATTACCAAAACCAAGGGTCTCGTTAAGATTTTTAATATTTAAAGATTCAACGTTTACGTAACGATATAATAACTACCGTAAAAAAAACAACATCCAGAAATTCTTATAAAAATTTAAATCTGATCCAACTATTGGATTAAAAATTATGATTTTTTTAAGCCGCTATCTTGACATGTTATGACTAAATCTTTTCTTGGATCTAAATCTGTTTCACTAGTTTATAAGTATATTAATTAAGTCATTCATATATCTGAGATATATTTCTATTTAAATATGACAAATCTATACCTAACCACTTATAATCACTCGTCATCACGGCTCAGGTTACATCGAACAAATTTCTTTCAAGAAAGAAAACGAAACTTTCTTTTTTGCTACAGAAATAGATTAGAAAGTATCCGATGCGGTAAAGATACAGGAAAAAAAACGAGAAAAAGGGAGACCCAGAGGTTTGGCAATGTTCTTCCTGGCTACGGTGGGGGGAGAGAGGCAGGTGATGAGATACCACTACTCGTAGAGAGAGTAGAGAACGGGATAATATAAAGGGAATTAGAGGGGCGGAGGGCATATCTATGGGAATGCAATTGCAAGAAGGGAAGTATAATTACGATATGCAAGGAAGGTTGGTGACGGTAGGGCAAAGTGTCTCAGATTAGCTTAATTAGATATGTCAGCGTCGGACATAAAACTGGCACGTGAATGGAAAGCGAGAGGGCCAGTGACTCCTGAGTGGTGCGGGCTCGGCGCAGTGAACTTCTTCTAGCATCACAGTTCACATGATCACCTGCTAACATTTGCGTGGTCTCTCCTTCTTTCATGGCTTTCCGTGCGATTATTTAGCAGTTTGGAACTTGAAACTTCAATAAAGTGGTTAAATTGCCCTAGGTTTGGGAAATTCTCCAAGTTTCCATTTTTTTTCCTTTTCGTTTGATGATGGCTCAATTGACTCGGAGAACACAAGGAGAGGATAGTGTAATTCTTTGTACCTGAATTTTTTTTGTCCCTATATCTATATATATATATATATATATCTTTTGTTTTTATATTTTTTTTGCTTTTTTATTACCAATTAAAAAAACTAATAATTAAAAGATGACACTTGTCACTTTAAAATTTAAAATAAAATCCAACTATTCCACGCATGCATAGCATGTGATATTTCACTCTTTTGTTTTTCTAAATTACATTTGACATTTATTTTTACCAAACTAATAATTATCTAACAATAGGATGGGACTAAATTGATATCTTTCAATGTTATAAAGACTGAATCATAATTCTATTTTCAACTTCAACCTCTAGCGAGTTAAATCACTTTTAATTGGTTTTAAAATGAGTAAAAAATACGTCAGCCTACAAAATTTTAATTTTTCTTGTATTTTTACAAGATGTTTTAACAACACTTGTGATTTATGAAAGAAATAGATTAATTTTGTCATTATCATAAGAAAACAATACATGGAACATGCAATTTAGTTTACATCCCAAAATTCAAAATGTTTAAAAAAATAGTTTTTTTAGTAGTTGAATAGTCGGTTTAATCAAGTATTCTTGTTATTTGATATATTTTCTATAGTCCAGGAAAATGATAACTTGATGTATGAATTATGATACCTGCAAAACAATCATTTTTTTATTAGATTTTAGGATCATCAAATGCTTAAGATAATATCCTTATAGATAAGAAGTGTAATAAATATGTAAAAGAACATTAAATCTTAAAAACAAGATTGTTTGTTTTTGTTTTGGTATGAAATGAATGTTCTGTAAGAAAATAGTGTTATGTGTATATGCTGAGAATTGATAAAATCATGAACTCTTTATCTCGATAGTTCATGGGGTATTTATACTTCACAAATCTTCTATTTTTGCTGGAATTAAAGGGTTGGGAAATAATTTCGTCCTATTAACATTAATGAAAGATAAATATCTTTTACACGATTATTAATAAAAAAATAAATATCTTTTACACGGTCATTAATAAAATAAAAATATAATAGGCCATAAAAGATTTTTATACATTTAGAAATGTAAGTGGAGTACAAATTTTATTGAGTAAGTCATTGATATTGTATGTAATATGTAAAATAATACACAACTCTCCAAGGAGATGTACACGGTCTCTTAGTTTTATGGCTAATAAGCCTAGAACAATCAAACATTACTCGAGATTAGACTCAGGCCGCAAGTCGGGATCTAAAGGCACTGAGATAATGTCTTAATGCAAGCACATGATCCTTGCCTAAAGGGCATTAGGCGACCATCATTAAAGTGGGCTTGGGCTAAAAAAAAGGTTTGAAAAAATAATGATAAATTTGGTACATAAATCTCCTTTTGTTTTTCCCTATACATTTTACCACCATTATTGCATCATTTTTTTTTTACAAACACTCCTGCTATTATTATCAATCCAAAAGCAAACTCAGTAACACGTATATTAAAGGTGTATTTGAAATTGTGGTAGCGGTGACAGATCAAAGTACTTTTCGTTTATTTTTTAAAAATTAGTTTTGATATAACATATCAAAATGATCTGAAAACATAAAAAAAATTTATTTAAAAAAAATTCAAAATTTTTGAGACAACGGTTTGCACCGCGCTCCCAAACACACCCTAAATAACCATTATTTTGTGTGTTATGTGATGCAGCTATGATTTTATCTCTATGACGCGATGACATGTAATATTTTCCATTGTGTTAAGATATTGCTTGTTCAAGTGTTTTATGAAAGTTTTTCCTAAAGTTATTAATGCTTTATTATATATTTTTCAATAGTTTTGATACAAAGATATTAACAAACATAAAAAATGCTTAGAATCAATGTATTTCTTTTTCATAAAAAAACTCTTAACAACATTTTCAAATACATACTTAAATTTTTATTTCTTTTTATCTTTATTTATTTATAATAAACAAATTTGAAGTACAAACTCATATTTTTTATTTTCTTAATTTCATCTTTTAATATTAGATTTTTTATAGGAATTATGTTTTGTATTTGTTTTTCCTTTTTGTTTGGATAAATATTAGTCTCATGGATTTTTTTTTCTCGATTTTAACCTGCAACATGTTAACCTGAGTTGACTCGGGTTTTTTTTGGGTTTTTTTTCTAATTAAATTTTTTATTTCATCTTTCAACATTGAGCCAGTTGGAAATTGAGTTTTGTATTTTTATATTTACTTTTTATGAGTTTATCTCGATCTCAGGACCTAAATTGAAGGTTTAGCAGGTTGACCTAAGTTGACCATGTTTTTATTTTTTGTCTTTTTTTTAAATGGACATCAAAACTTTTCCTGATTTGCTTTCCAAAGAGTTATTCTAATTTTATGAACTGGGTCATGTATTTGACAGATTGACCTGAGTTGACTCGATTTACTTTTTATTTTTTTAATTGAATGTATATTTTTTTTCAATTTCAACGTCTAACAACTCAATATTTGTTTTTCAAAAAAATTATTTTTCAATATTAGGATGTTTGAGAATTGTGTTTTTTCAAGTTTTTTTTATGTAGAGTTATCTCAATCTTATAGATTTTGTTTTTTTGATTTCAACTTTCAATATTGGATCTGATGGAAATGGAGCTTCATATTTTTTTTTATTTTTTATTTTTTATGAAGTTATCTCAATCTCATTACCCAGCTCATATATTTAACATGTTAGCTTAAATTGACTTGAATTGTTGTTTTGTTTTTTTTATTAATTTTTTTAGTTCATCCTTCAATATTGGGTTGGTTGGAGATTGAGTTTTGAAGTTTTTTTTATTTGTTTTTTATTAGATTATCTTGATCTTATGACTAATTACGGATTTGGTAGGTTAAACAAAATAGTTTATTTTCTCTTGTTTGAATTTAATAACGGTTTCATAAACTGAGTTGTAGATTGACATGTTAAACTATATTTTGATTTAACATGTGACAATCTCAATATCTGAAAAAAATATCGTCAAATATGTAACCATATCAATATTTAAAAAAATATCATTTAATATATATATTATATTATATTATATTATATTATATTAAATTTTGAGTTTATAATAAAAAAAAACTATTAGAAAACACACTAATAGTGCTTGAATAATTCTTTTTTATGTTAAAAAACTTTGATCCAAATTACAACTACAACGCAATGAATGTTAATTATCAACTAGTAGTGCTTTATGGTTTAAAAGCAATGATGAAAGACCCTTCGACGGTTGCTAAAGGAATGAAGGGAAGCCCTAGCTCTAAACCATAAGCCCAATTGGGAAGCCAGTCTACACAATTGTTGTTGTTGAAGTAATTTGGGAGGGAGATAATTAAAGTAGTGCTTGATTATTTTATTTTCTCTATCGATAACATCTATTTAACAACCAGGAATAGAAAAATATATAGGAGAGATTGCACACATAATCTCCTGGTAAATTTGGCCATGCCCCCTGAATCTAGCTAAATATTGAAATATATTCTTCTTTATGTCATATACATTCACGATATCGGACAACTTGATAATTCTCTCTCTTTTCTGCAATAATACTTTAGGCAGGGGCGGAGCTAGGATTATTTGTTGGGGGTGGGCAAAAATAATATAATAAGATATAATATTTGTTTTAATTTATTGTACATGAGTTGTAAAAAAAAACCTGCATGATTTAGTTTTATTCAAATAACTTATTACAAACATATAATGACATTTGTACAAGGTAAAAGGTTTGGAGCAATACCAAATTGAGTCAAAGCAATGAAGTTAATTTCATTTTCATGATGTATCCATCACTTTAATGTTGTTGGTCATATACCTATCAAATATAAACATTCAAAGTATATAAGAAACATTAGCTAAAACAAAACATTATTTATGTTTGATAAACTTTGAAATAAAGTAAAAAATAATAAATAAGGATTCTTACATATTTATTTTAATTGTGCTCGTCATTCTTTCATAGAATAGAAATCATCTATTATCATATCAATTGCAAATCTTTCAATAATTTCTTTTTCTATATAGACAATCAAATAATTTGCAAGAAAATCATCATCTATCCGATTACGAAGTCTTGTTTTAACAATCTTCATCGCTGAGAAAGCTCGTTCAGTAGTTGTTATCGAAACATGAAGAGTCAAAATAAACCGAATCAACCTGTCAACTAGTGGATAAATTTTTGATTTTTCTGTTTCAACCAATCCTTGACATAAATCAGCAATCGATGACATGCTCTTTAATTTTGGATGATTGGGTACATCAAACTCATAATGCTGCAACTGAAGTCTCAAATGAATTTTTTCTTGGTCAGAAAAATCTTGAGGATGGAACTTGTCAACAAGTAAGCATATATCTTCAACATTGAATAATTAATTTATAGCTATTTCTAGGATCTAAAGTTGTGCTCAACTTAAGAAGCTTGATCGCCTGCTCATTGAATCTATTATTTAGCTCTTGCAATCTATGAATAACCTTGCAATTGTTGATCAATGAAAAACAAGCATCCATATTAGTCAAATTTATAATTATTTCTAGGATCTAAAGTTGTGCTCAACTTTATATTTTTTTTCTTTTCACGTAGGCACTTTGTAGCCTATTACTTGTAATTTTTGGAAAAGCCCGATTCTCTCTGTTTTCGAGTTTTCATTCCTCAATCCATGTAGACACTTTTTTGATCATGGGGTGTCCCCCGCTTTAGACTAAAAAAACCAAGCATCCACTATTTTGAGTCAAATTTATAACCCCCGTTAAATTCTTTTTTTAGGAAACTAAAGTTGAAATCGCGTTTATAAAACAAACTTTATTGCTTCAAGAAAAGTGAAAATGCCAAGGTTCACAAGACAGAGCTCAATCAACACTTTTGTAAGTGAAGCATTACATTCAATAAAACCCTCCGATCAAAGTGTGTTGTTCAAGCTTCAAATTTCAAACTTTTCACTTTTGTTCATATAAGCATCAAAGATTCAGATCATGATTCGACAAATGTTACTAGTGAAGTACAAGTGATGCCTCTTAATTTCTAAGGCTAGCAAGTGCATGGTTCATGAATGGTTAGGCCACTTTGAAGATTAACTAACCTATTAACTTGTAATTTTTGGAAAAGCCCGATTCTCTCTGTTTTCGAGTTTTCATTCCTCAATCTATGTAGACATTTTTTTGATCACTTTGTAGCCTATTAGATCACCTTATATTTAATTATAAAAAAAAAGTCTTGTAGGGCCCGGATCCCTACTTGCCCCCTTCACTCCACCCCTGACTTTAGGGATTTTGATTTCTTTGAGTGATCTAATAAGGTAATAATATCTAACTTTGAGCGACAAAAACATAAGCTATTCTTTAGTTAGACAAGCTGGAATGCCGTTTGTGTTGGTTGGAAACCGTTTAGCAGCATCTGGAGGCTGCTATTAATCATTCGGGATTGAAAACTATTTGAAAATGCAAAAATAATTAAAAAAATCCAATTGCATGCATCTAGCTTTAATTTCTTTTATTTATATTTTACTTGTGCTTGTAAGCTTATGTCGCTTTTCTTTTATATAAATAAAGGGTGGCGTGTAGGTTTTGGCATTGAATTGCAGCCTCACGTGGTAAGGAGTATTCTCGAATTTGAATTTGTGAATGAAATTTATGGTAATAATTATTTTTATTTAATAATATATTAAAAATATTTATTTTTTATTTATTTTTAGTATTAATATATCAAAATAATACAAAATTACAAAACAAAAAATATTAAAAAATATTTTTTAAACACAAAAATAAAAACCCTCTAACTTTTTATACTTTGTCAACGTTTTTTTTAAAGGAAATGCAGCAATCATTGGTAGAAGTTAAGCACGCATAAAATGACGCCCACGCCGTACTCATACAGAAGCAAGCGTGGGCGATGGTGGTTCTCTTTTTATGCATGGAATAGTTCGTCCTGCTTAAATCTTACCTTATCAAGATTTAAAATGACGCCCACAGTTTTATTGCCGAATCCCTGGGAGGAAGGATACTCCTGCCAACCTTCTTCGACTGAAAACCTATTATAAATGAACAAGAGATCTTAATCTCAAAAAAATAAAATATAAAATGAACAAGATCTTTAGGAATTGAAGAAAGAATTGAACAAGAGATCTTCCAGTACTCACATGTCATTTGAGAAATGGAAATAGGTTGTAAATTTATAGATGGTTTAGGGTTCCTGAGCTTTAGTGAAAGCAATGTATTATAAACTACCTTAATAATTCGTGTTTAGCTTTTTCCTGGAAAAAAAAAATCAATAAAACATTTTTACTTTTGAAGTTTGGACTTTGCCCTTGAACAATCTTTGTAGGATATTTTTTAAATGTGTTTTTTCTAAAAACACTTAAAAAAATTGTTTTTTTCAGTTAAAAAATAATTTAAAAAACACCTTGAAAAGTATATGGTGACTTAAAAAACACAGCGGAAGATCTGGGTATATAGGGTTGGGCCAAAAACCAATAAAAAATTGGGCTGATACGGAATTTACAGCGTAATCCATTTATGAGAATAAAAGCCCAATTATTTAGAGCTTAAAGAAAACCCGTGTAGTGGCCTTGGATTGGTTGAATCCAACCTCCTCGGGCTTTTAATGCGAGGTTACTGTGGCAGGCTGGTAACCATTTTTCCATTACACATTTTAAAAATTGGATTTTTCTATTTTTGTGTCAAAATTTGTCATTTTTACCCGAATTTATGTTATGTATTTGCAATCAATGGTTTTAAATTAATTACTTAATACAAATACCAATCTTAAAATACCAATTATAGTATCTAATTTATAAGATTTCTAGGTACTGGATTCCTTCATATTCTGCACGCAACGAAGCCGTGATCATTACAGAACATCCATAATGACCTGCTTTGCCTTGTCCACGACTGGCACCAAAGCTGTGATTTTAAAAAATAAATCATTTCTTTCTGGATTTCTATGGGATCTTCTAGAACTAGCTGATCATAAGATCTTGTCATGGTCTAGAATTAGTTGATCGGGTCTGGTTAACTAAACATAGGAGAATGTAATTCCCATTTCGAAATCAGTCAAGATCGTTTCAGAATTCTGTGCCATTCTGAAATTTCTGTGTGATATATGAAACGCATTTAACGAAAATGTCCTTCTGTTTTATAGCTATAGCGTTGTAGAAAATGCCTGCTGCGACTACATGACCGGGCTCGAGCGCATGGAAGACCGAGGTTCTTTCCTAATCATATCTTAAGACAGTCAGGTTTCCCCCAGATGAGGTGGTTTTGATTACACGATATCGATCAACTTCCATGGAAAATGACGTTGCAAATCCAATGCCAGGTAACTCATAACAGGGAGGTTTTCAGGATGTGAATTTTCCGACCTGCTTTTCTGCCAACATCTACTGTTTCTGGACCAAACTTGCTTGTGTTACATGTATCCTGGCTTCCTGCTCACTTCAAATCCTCTTTCTTACTTGCCACTAAACTACGATGAACGGAAAACAAGTTTCTCCTTGTGTTGCTCCTAAAACTTTGACTATTGCAATAACTTGTGTCGGTACAGTTTAAGGTATACACATACAGAAAACTAGATCACATTTGGGGTGACGACGTCCTTATTATTCAATCCAAACCACAAGGAAATTGAATTAGCTTATCCTTCCAAATTCTTTTGAGCAGTCTTCCACCTTCCTGGCCTAAAACGAAGCTAAATAGAGGAGAGCAGTCCGTTTTCAATACACTAGACATTCTGCCTCGGCAAATCATCTAGTTAGTGATTTCTCTCTAATATTCGGCGGCATTATCATCTCTTCTAGGCCTTGAAATCCCATCACATTAGATTCAGACAGCTGTTGATGTCAAACCTGCATAATTTTCCTTAAACTTCTGTCAAAACCTCCAACACGATTATGAAAGAGGGAAAACAAATAAGGAATCATAAAAGGTGAGGGTCATCCCTCAAGAGTTATTGTTCATATAGCTAAAGCTGCAGTTAGGGCCTTCATACAAGTTAGAGATTTTTTTTATCTGACTACAGAATTAAGCAAACACTGACATCTATTCCACAACAATCTTTAGACAAGCAACCATGAACTCAACATATATATGGTACAAGCCGGGACACAACTGTTAAATCACGCCCAAGCTTCTCCGCCTCTTCCCCTAGTATTTACAATTCCAATACCACGAGTCTTCTTAACTGGTTTACTCAACTGAAATACAGGGTGTATGCATAGCCTCCTCACCCCTTTTCTAAAACTTGGCCAATCTCCACTACCATATTCACCTTTGCATCCACTGTCTAGGGTGCCCATTTCACGGAAAGGGGGGCTGCTACTTGAAACAGGCTTAAATTCCTCTTCTCCATCACCTTTCTTCTGAAATCTCCAATATTTTTCCTCAGTGTTGGATTCTAATCTATTCATAGTGGCAGACATCAAGAACTTACCAGTGGAAGGTATCTCAGGTGCACCAGCGTTGAGTGATATTTTACAGGATTCTTTGCTGTTTAAGTTTGAATGACAGGCCGGTTCACTCTTGTCGCCTGGGGAATCTGAGCATGTCGAGAGCAACCTAAGCTTTGCACTGGATTCCTCTCTTTCCCGGAGTGTTTTTAAGATCAATGTCTTGAGCAAGTTCATTACTTGCACGGCATGAATCAATGCGGTCAAAGGATCAGCCATCTGCATCATAAGAATATTACATCTTAGATATATAATAACTAAAAAATGTTAGTATTTGCAAACAAAAGGGAATTTCCTTCGTTACAACCACAGCGTCAGCTTGTGAAACCCCATACATCTGTGAGTTCTATTTAAATGTGTATAAAATCAATTAGAAATGATGATTGTTAGCTCTCGTCAGTAGTCCGTTGTCCATATGCTAGGAGCTAATGGAACATATGGTCATCTTTTGTGATCATTCAAAAGAAGCAGTTGGCCCATCCATTTTTTCATTCAAAATCATAGAAATTATTTAATGGAAAAATAATATACAGCTTAACATGAGGGTAACTTTCCAACAACGACCACCTAGAACCAACTAATACAAATTCAACAAACCTGCGTCATGTTGGGTGCAAAAACCATAGCAATGTTGCGTGCATTCATCTTGTTATACTGTTCATGCTCCACGACATCTGCCATCAAATTGATTGCCCAATCAAGTAGTGCAGCTTCTGTCAGAGGAAGTTGCTTCACAAGTTGAGTGCAGTCATCTTCGGTGTTGCAGTGCATTACCTGTTCTGGTGTGATAGAATCGAGCACCCCAGAGGGTAGTTCTCTAAACCATGCCTGGATATAACAAAAAAAATATATGCAGCGTACAGTTCAGAAAGGGGGGGGGGGGGGGACAAAGTGACAATATTATATGATTAATTATGAAATAAAGTGAAATGTCTAATATAATGGCAACCAGCGAAGAATATATGTCAAGTGATACAAGAAACAGAGAGAATTTGATGACACAGAATAATATCCCCACAGCTGATTTACTGACCATTTTGTCAAACAATGTCAACATGTCATATGGCATACCTTTATTAAACCTGCCAAGCAATGGACTTCAATTCCACGAGGCACTACACCTTTGTTTAGCTGGTTTCTGACATACTCCTCCCGACCATTCTCAGCATTTATTCGGAAAATCCCTTCTGCCTTGGAAGCAAACACAGCAAAGAAAAGCCTCAATTTTGAACAGGAGTGACGAGTAGCAGTACCGATACTAGTTTTTTTTTTTTAATATAGAAATGGCAAGCAGCAGACTGAAGATAAATTTCCTTGGAAGCAAAGTAGGAACATAAACATACCTTAAGTCCTCCTTCTATATATAAACGCTTTTGCATCATTAGAAGAATAGTCGGCACACTGTTCCCTTTGTCATCATGAGAACATTGCATCGACTTGGCAGAAACTCCAAATACATTTGCACTGGAAAACAGAGGATCGATGTATCGTGTAAGCCAAGAAGATATCCACTGCTGACTAATCCAAGAAGCAGGACTAAAAAATGATGCAAGGGAATTTAAAATTCAAAGAATCAGAACCAGTACTAGCAGATATCACATGTTTAATCAAAATCTTAAGTAATTCCTCCATCCCATCATCAAAATCAGCTCCGTTAAACCATTGTTCATATGACCAAAAACGAAATCACATCTAATCCACAAGGATCATACAACCAACAGTGCATATATTCATCCTACACCCCCACAAAACAATGCAAACTAAAAATTGTCTTTGCGTGTGCATGCAAACTAGACCATCAGTGGGCATATGCTGACATTCAGTGTACTTGGTCAAAGGGAGGAGGAAAAAGAAGTCTTTTACTTGCCATTTACTGTCATCTACCTGAGTGAAAATATTGATGAATTCAGTCACTTTCAGAGCTGAACTAGTTGTTGAAAAGATCCTTATTTGAAAAACATGATGATCAAGATTAATTTACATGTTCACAAGCCAGCCTTAAATCAGCGGCAATCTTTTCTTACAAAACAGGCCCATATCTCAACCAAGACATCCAATATAAATAACTCCATTACAACAGGGGAAAAAAAGGCTCTCCCTTATAACAGTAACAGTCCAAGAACAGGTCTTTACTTTTTAGGATTTCATGCGATCTTGCTACTGCCGAAGCTTTGTAACAGTTGCTTATTTCATTAACCATGCTCAGGCAAAAAAAAAAAAAAATCTTATACAAGCTATATTGTTATTTGGATCATTTATAGCCTATATCCTATAGGCTATTACACTGTTACATCTCCTGAAATACTCACCAGGCACGGGAAAAAAAGTTTTCTTGAAAAAAAAAAGAAACCAAATGATATATTTTCTTTGCAATTAATATTCAAATAATTTTTATCCTTTCTTAATTAATCACATCATCTACTAATTATTTTCTTTCATAAGTCACCTCGTAGTTATTCCAAATAATTTTTCATAAGAAAAGGAAGTAAAAAAATAAATAAATTTAAACCTGGCGCTAGGGACCTTGCAAGGAACCTCAGGCTCAAACTCAGTAGGCAAACCAAGGAAACCATTAAACCTATCAAAAGTCACGTGAGACACGTGCCTAACTTCAGTAGGCCAGCTTATATCCATGGAAGAAACATCCTCTCTTTCCACGCTGCATGTCACCAACGACTTCCTTAACGCCGTTACCAAAACATCCAGAATTGCGAACTCTTTATTGCTATTTCCGTTTCGACCTCTCTCACTCCCTCCCGTTCCTTCTCTCGACCCAATAAACGGCGTTGATATCGGGTTTCCAGAAGCATCACTATATAATTCTTCTTCATCATCCTCGTCCTCGTCCTCTTCTCCGTCTTCAGTGCCGTTTCGGTGAAAGAAGGGAGATGGAGGGGGGGCAGAGTTGGACTCGGTGAGTCCGACGAGTCCGCAAGATTTGGATCGGAAAAGCCGAGTCATTTTGGTTGAATGTGTTTTTTTTATTTATTTAGAAAAATTAATGGCGAGCTAGTGAGTGTGATATAATTGCGAGGAGTGTGGGATGGAATATATTTTATTCATGAAAACAATGGGGAAGGTCAAGACTTAATAATTAAGGGGGGAGGGGTGTGGAAATGTGGTATTATTATTATTAATAATATTAATGGAGTAATACGAAAGAAGGGATTTGGTGAGAAGAATGGAGGGGGTGGTAGAGAAGTTTGGTGGAGGAGGAGATGATGATATGGTTTTTGAGGTGGGGTGGGGTGATAAAGACCCTATGTATTTTGGTGAATGATCGAGCGAGCGAAAAGTGGAGGTGACAGTTAAGGCTGCATCTTGACACGGAATTAAGGAAGGGAGGAAGCAAGCAAATGAAGAAAGATAGTTGAAAAAGAGACGACTAGTAGCAGTAACAGTAGACAGGACAATGTATGCGTGTGAGTGTGTTTTGGTTTTTTGGATTTTATTGGTGATTCGTTAATAAAGTATGGCTAGGTTTTCGACATGTAAATTACAGAATAAGGAGACTGTCTAGCAAGTAGCTACAGACAGGAAGGAGGAAGACAGCACATGAATGGCGAGATTCTGTACCATGGTACACCCTCTGCTTATTTATTTATTTATTTATTTGCCTTACAAATCTCTGCTTTCTTTTCTCTTCTTTTCTTTTTGTTGAGGGATGATATTTTCGCTCTTGTGCGAACATAATAGTATCAAGATAAGAAATACACATCATTTTTGGAGGAGGAAAAACATTTCTTTTATCGAGAGGTTTGATAGAATTTAACCGTACAATGAGACAGTTTTTCTTCGTTTTAACTGATAAAATCTGTTCATCGTGATTTCTCTTTCATTTACTGAGCAAAACACAAACTAAGAAGTTAAAAGAAAAGCAGGCGGTCAATTAGTTAAGATGGTAAAGATCGATCTGGATAACGGGCTAGGTTTAGTTTTTCGCGCCATCTTGCAGGTGAGCATAGAAGAAGCACTTAAGAGGGGAGCATGGAATCTGGATTAATGGCTGGTTAAGAGTGAAGCTTTGATGATAGCATATACCTCAACTACTGTACAGCACACAAGTGACTATCATTATCCCTTTCGTATCCGTAGATATATATATATATATATTGATGCAGTAGTTTAACTAATCTTAGTTTTGTTTATTTTAATGATGTGGTGAGAATCGAAGCCTTGATCTGAATCTAAAAATATTGGGTTATAATTTTAAGGATTCCTAAAACATTTCTAATCTTCTTTGCCTTTTCCTTGCATATATAATATTGCAAATGGTGTTTGATTAGTTCAATTATCTGACGTTGTTTCGAGCGTGAATTAGGGAACGAGAAAATTTCTTCTGGCCGAAACTTTGCAAATTGCAGAACTTTTTATCAAACCCGTCAAGTTATAATTGGAAGGTATATGGGGCTTACGAAATTCGAAACGATTAGCCATCAAATCAAACCTTCATCTTTTAGAAACACATTAGGAGGGGCAGGGCAACTTGCTTTGGGAATGAGGATTTGGATCTAGTTAATGTCTGAAACTTGCTTGTGCTTTGCTGTTTTGTATATTGCTTGCCAATCCCCAAACTCCGGTCACATGGTCACATGGAGGTGTTCCTTGTGGGCTCTCTTCTGTGCAGGGATAGTCTCAAATGTCACATTTAAGTTTCTGCTATGTGTGGACAGTGGTCCTTTCAAGGCCTATTCAATATCATTATCCACAACCCTTTCATTTTTGTCATCTTACTAGATACATGAAGTGCGCCCCTCAAGTTATAATCAGCACCCTGTTTTTTTCTCTCCTCTTTCTAAATGATTCCTGGAAGCAAAAAGAAAATATTTGAATTATGATTATAACTGGGCTGTGGCTCACCATCAATCCTTATGCAAAGCAAGGGCGACACGGAATATCGGGATATCATTTTTGCGTTATGGTGGTACATAAAAATAAAAATAAAAAACTTTGCTACGCCGTCTGGGGTGGCCGGAGACTCCAGTCATTTAAGCTTCAACTCTAGCCTTTTGGGGGAAACGGCTGGAATTTCTCTCTCTTTTCTCGCCTTCCCTCTCTTTCTTTCTCTTCATTTTCTTGCTTAATTTCCAGTGTAGGTTATCCATGTCTCGGCACACATCTCTAAGCTTTTTATAATTAGTTTCCAAGACTATGCAGTATGCAAATTCATTGTTTTTAAGCAGAGCGAGCACCACATTTCTAAGTCAAAGATTGTTTCCTATATCCGGCAATCATCTTCTTTACCAAGCATAAGCATTACAGCCTTCACCAATTATATAACAATTCATTCTCCACAAACATCCGACATACCTGCAACTACAACATACAAGATAAGCAGACGTGACCAATATATATAAATATTTTGGTCACCATATCAGCCTGGGAAATCATTTCATACATGAGCATTAATCACCTAATAATAATTCCAAGAACTGCCATCAACTATACAACAAATCATACTAGCTTATAGACAAAAATACATAACATACAAATACACAATTCATATAATTTTCATTATACTTTCTCTTATTGCATATTTTTTTCTCCTCCTGTGTGTATTTAATTAAGTATTGGAGTGTCTCCTTTACCCACAAAGGATTTATTTTGAACCACTCGGACTAATTAAGAACAAAAACCTATATTTGTCACCACCTCATGACACAACCATGAAAAACCCAATTATCACGTGAAGTTTTTCATCACTTTACAAACCTCAAATCATATCAAATTTCTAAAAATTAATTTGGCAAAACATTAATTAGAAGTTAGAAGTTCTAAAGATAATAAATGATAGTAAGCATGAAAAAATGTATCCTCTACGCCAATTATTCAATTTGTATGAATTATTTTCTTATAAACTATATTCCTCTCTATCTTGCTCACCCCCCCTGAAAAAAAAAACAAAAACAAAAACCTACTCCTAGTGACTAAGAATCGAGTTTGACCTCGCCTTGAACATGAAAAAAAAAGGTGTATTGTTTCTGCTAATTATGAAAGTGTAATTATACTCGGGGAATCTTATTAATTACCTTGATAGATACGTATATTGGTACTCCTACTTGATAATACTAAGAAACACACGGTCCAAGAGAAGGTGTGACTTGTGATTGTATTGTCATGCAAATGCAGCTGTCTTGCATTACTAAAATCACAAGTGCTCGATGTTGATCTACCGCCGGTTCTACATGGTCCCAAAATGCGACTCCTTCTTGATGTGTCGTATAGGTGTTGCCCGCTACAGCTACAGTTCGGTCATGGCAGTATAAGTCACGAGAAAACATCGATTGACGTCCAATAATACATAGCTCAACTCTGCCTGTAAATATGAAGAAAAAAAAACATGTAATTCGAATCATGAATAACTGCAATTCCGGCCAAATTATATTACGATGTTAATACATAGTTCTAGTAGTTGTCAGGTAGAGAGAACTCGGCAACGACGATGGCGTCTACCAGGCAATCCCCCTATTGCATGCTTGGCCTGTTTTCCTTGGGGTTTTTTTGGGTGGAATCACTGCTATTAGTTTAAGCCACTACTCTAATTTTGTTCTTTTAAAATGTTTCCAAATGTCTTCCTAATCAAAAACATAATGTTCCATGTAAGACGATGCGGGCATCCTGCATAAGACAATTGTACCACTTGTTTATTGCGCTGTTGACGAAGTAATGTTGGAGAGACCATGCATGGATTCAATAACGCAAGCCTCATCACTGAGAGAATTGTATTTATATAAATTGTTCTTTTTTTGCACTTTGTCTGTTTGTAATAACCCACCTAGCTATAATGCATATATAAACCACTTCCTTATCTCTATGTGCATGTATTTGATTTTATATTTAAGAATATTTTTCCTTCTTTTTTTTTTTGCTTGCCTGCTGGGTCCGAATTTCCCTATGAGAGTCTCCAAATGGATGAGTAGTGGGATTTATTTATCTAGCTAGCTTATTGATTTTCATTTGATGTGAGAACGGAGATGGATTTGATTTAATTTAATAAAAGTGGTGAGATGTTTATAGACTTAAAACTCTTCCTAGTATACTGACCTTCTCTTTTTTGTATTGGTAGAGTACTAATTATATCACATAAACTAATCAGATCGTAACTTTCTTTTTTTGGGCTTGGGCATTTTTGCATAACAGAGAAAAAGAATACCATCACGTCAATCTCGAAGGATTTCTCCTATTTTTGGCTCAAGTGTCAGTTAATTTCTTGTAATTACTTGTTAATTTACACACAAATTAATTAACGTGAACTGCAAGAAATCAAATGTTGTTGTCCAGGATATATTTATATATTAGATAATTAACCAAGTGACCATAAATATATAAAAGAACATGATAATATTCTTGTAATCGAACAAAGATAGCATGTATATTAAACAAATATGTATAAACTTGTATAAAAAGTTGAAAAATAGCACAAACCGAGTATGCATATTAATTAATCATGCATAAAAAATATATTTAAACAAAACTAGTTAATTTAGTGCACTTATTTTTTGAAGTTCTTAAAATATAACCTGAGAATTTTGTGTTTGTGTTGTTGTTAATTATTAATTATTTGACCTTGAAGTTGTTTTATTGTTACTCATTTAAGGAGCCAAGGAACCTCTCTGTACGTAATGACTTGTTCTAACACTAAGAATGAGTAAATCCTACTTTTAATTTGAAATTTAAAATGCACACTGACCATTTCTTAAATAAATTTCCCAACAAATGCTACTATTGAATAAAGACATGAAACAGATCATCTAGCTTCCATTACCAGAGCAATTAATAAATTCAGTGTCAGCGTGAACTAAACAAAACGTGGTAGATATACGAGGCCTTTTGTATTTGCCCTTTCGAGACATATATATAGTATGGTAGTTGCTGCAATAAACAGTATTTCAGCATCTTCAAAATATGCATGATTGAGTAATTATGATCGACGATGGGTGGTTATGGCTGATCCCAACACCCCACCAACTCTTTTTACCATCTAAAGCTTCCCGTTTTGGCTTGCTCTTAAAGCATCACAGGCCATGTTATTTGCCATTTCATGCAAAAGCCAAAAAGGAAACGCCGAAGGCGAAGGGGACTGGTGCATGTATAAATATGATTTTTGCCATCTCTGAATGAATTCCTTTTAAGCTACTCAAAAAATCCGCAAATCCCCACATTCATGTAACTTAATCTCTTATGTAACGGCTTAACTAAACCACCAACCAAGAATAAGCATCTTAACGGATCCATGTTTGAGTCTCAAGACATTAGAAATCAAGAATTAAAGCAGCAAATGGGAGTTGATTTCCCAAATTTCCACTGAGATTTAAAGAAGACTTTGACTCTCTCCAGAGATGGTGGTATTTCTATGTCTATGATGATCAGGGGTCGATACCTCCCATTGATTAAACCTTAAGATAATTGATGAAAAATAATTGATTTCAAGTTTCAACGATTAGCGAAGTGGATTTGTTGGATTTTCAATCACTACAGGTAGACAATGGCGTTGGCACATTTGGGCGTCTTACGTGCATGCTACAGGTCAAATTATTGCTTAATTTTTTCCTTCCGAAGTCGTTTTAAGATTGTTGCGCAACTAAAGAGTATCGCAGCCGGACTCCAATTGAAAAACTACAGCTAGATTTCTTTTTTAAGTAACTAAAACTACAGCTGAAAAGGTGCAAAAACTAGAAAATTAAAAGATAATTGATGACTAATCTGGCTCCCACTGTTATTTATTTCCGAGTGGGCTTAAATACATGTTCAAAATACAGGCCCATGATTCTCCGTTAATTTACGAATCAAGCCTTGTAGAGTGTAGACTGAGAAATGCAAGCTTTTCTCATGGAGAAACTACTCCATAAACCCACCTATGAAACTAAAATTACAAAGTTTTTTCTTAATTTTTTTAATTTATTATAAGGTATTTTGGGTCTCCAACTAAGAAGGAATTTAGAATACAAAGAGAATGCTATTATTTGATAATTTGATGTGTTACATTCTACTCATGTATAATTTATATAGTCATATAACAAGACATGTAACAAAATAAATTAAATTAAATTATAAAATATATAATTGATCATCTCCTTTAATTAAATGATTGAAATCATTTCTTATTGTCTAGAATTATTAAATTCCTTGATATATTCCATTTACTTATTAGGAAATCTTAAATGTGAACGTGTATTTATTCATTATGATGCTTGAGTTGAGATAAAAATTTCTAATTCATTTTGTGTTAAATATTTTATTTGTTTTCATGTTATATAGTGTATTTACTAACTCAATTCAAGATTGGATAACCTGTTAAATAACTTCTATATTTGGATGTTGACTATCGAGTAATAGAATTGATAAATACACGTTCATAGTTTTTATTATGTTGTTTTTGTTTTTTAATTTATGATTTTATTTATTTTGAGAACCCAATACAGGATAAAATAATATGTTATTGACTTTTATCTTTAAACATCTTTGAACATTGATTAATTATCAGTTATTTGAATTGTAAATTACATATTAGGTTTAACACTTCTTTTGGTCAAAGTGGGAATTAGATAATCTTCAAATCTAAATCCAAAACTACTCTTCAATTTAAATTTAAATTTAAAATTAAAATTAAAAACATAAGGTTTAGACAATTCTCAAATATAACTAACACTTTTCATTTTAAAACAAAAAAAACAATGCATATCTTAAGGTAAAATGAATAGAGTAATCACATATTTTTTTATTGTATATTTAATCCCTTACCTAAGATTATATAAAACTAGATGGTATTTTTTTTTTCATTTTTAATTTATAATTCATCGAGATATTCCAATATATTTAATAGAGTAAAATATTACGCCAGGTTTATATTTTATCTCTTCCATGTAAAACAAATATAGAATCCATGGCGTATATTTTGCAAAACACGGGTGAATGATATACTTAAACCAAAAAAAAATGACAGACAAATGGAAGATTTGGATAAGAACGCAAAGGTGATTTGCCTTGTGAGTAATGATATTTTAATTCTTCGTAATCATGATTTTCTGGGTAGATAATTTTTGGCTTAGAATTCCGAAGAATTCTGCCCTACTGATCTTCCCGGATTTGATAGTCTTCATGATGCATTGATGCCCCCACGAAAAAAAAGAAAAAAAAAAGAAGTAAATCCTTGGACCAAGTTGGGCAAACTAGCCTGGATCCAGTGTAACCTCTGCTGCAGTCCATCCTGCTAGTAGAAACAGTCTAACCCAAAATCCCATCAAGCCCATGACTAGCAAAGCTCCAAAAGGTCCAAAACAACAGCAGTTCATCTTTTGTTTTGTGGGCTGATTGATACTTTTCGAGGAGGCTTTCTAGATTTGGAATTATGTATTCCCTTCGTCTTAGGTACGCTCGAAATATAATTAATTGTACTTTCCAACGTTACTCTTATTTAATTTTGAAATGAAATAAATATCACCAAAAAGATTTTGTTTTCGAATGAAATAAACATCACTAAGAAGTTTTTTTAGCCAACATGAAGGTGACAGAAAAAAAGAACAAATTAAATATTCAAGCAAGAAGTCATTGCATGTCAATTGTGGAATGATTATATATAATAGTCATTAAAAATTTACTGTATCTTAATTAATATTATTCGTAAATATAAAACTTTATTATTAATATACTCTAAAAGCGGAAAATATTATTTTTTTTATGTTTATTCTTGTATCTCATTTAATTTAATTAGATGGAAGATTTCTCTCGTATTAATGATAAAAAAATATTTGTGTATCTTAAAATTTTAAGAAAATTATAGAAAACAAGTTTAATTTGAACATAATTTTTATTTTGTTATTAATTTTTCTCCAAATAGAGAACAATAACCTAAGCACGTTTCCCAGTTTTCTAGGTTAGAAAAACATTCTGAAATCTTAAGAAATTAACATTTTTTTTTTAATTTTCTATTAGAGAATAAAAACTGAAAAAAAAAACTAAAAAATTGTTTGGTGTTTCAGGGTCTTAGGTTCTCTAATGACGTTTTCCTTGTTATTTAATAATCCTAACATCGTTCGAGTGCCGGAATTAAGAAAATAAAACATGCGTATGGCCAATTTTTATCGCCATTTCGATGCTACCTTGTGAGTCTGTGACGACTCCGCTGGGATAATCCATGCATGTTGCATCATTATCAGCATCAGCACACCTCGTCTTTCACTTTTACAAGTTAAATGATGACGGTCTGTTTGCTTTCAAGTGGTTGTATAAATTAATTACCGATAGAACCAATGAAAGTTTCAACTCTCGAGCTACATGGCTCAACATCTTACGTAGGGTTTGTCAGCATGTGTTGGAGTACAGTTAGCTCCATTAATTTCATATGGTGTGCCAAATTAAGGGTTCTATAATGAGCATTAATCGGCTGGTCGCTACTGGATCATCACGGCTCAACAATCAGATTTCGTGTTGCATGATTCTTGCGGGTGAGCTCTTGTATTCAGGGTGGGGATCGAGTTGGCTAAGTTACTAGAGAAGAGTGTGATTCCTTGCTGAAGAAAAGAAAAGAAAAGAGAGACAGGAACGATTGTTCATGGGCTCCAAACTGGATTGGGAACTCTTCCTGCCTAATTATGTATGAATCTCTATATATTTATAGCGGTTGAATAATAATCACTCATCGTTGCTAAGATTTAAAGTTTATGCACGTCTAATGTATTTGATGATGGATTGAAGTCGAGGAGGAACGCTCTACATGACCAAAAAGATAGTTGGAAACATTTCCAGTTGGGGCAAGTTAATTTGCTCTGATCATTTCTAAAATAATGATTTATTTTATGTTAACATACCATTTTGTCTTTTACTTAGCTAATGATGGATAAAATAAAATACACCTAAAAAATTCTCTACGAAGATAAGAGCACGTAAAACATCTAAGGAACATGCGCGCCGGAGCCTAGCCTGTTTGGATCTCAACAAGGTACCTGGATCCACTTTTACCTCTCATAGTCTTAGGCCATTACGCTCGAGCCCAGCATGTTTAGATCTAAATTACGCGTTTATATCAACTTTCACATTTCATGGGCTCAAACACCTTACCCAGGCCCAACACTCACCATGTAGTTTTTCTCGAAACCCATGCGGATCTCTCGGTATTTTATATTGATCAAATACATATTATTTTGAGTAGAACACAACTCAAAATATCATAAATATAAAATTACACTTCAATCCTTCCTTTCCACAAAATTACAAGATATATGAGTTATGAATATACCCTAAAATCTTTTAAAAAAAAAGTTCACAATCTCTTCATTCTCTACTGCATATATATTTTTAGAGTATCTTTCTATAAGATATTATTGTATTTTCTCTTTCTATAAAGTTACTGATTTTACTATCGGAGAGTCCTCATATCCATTAAAAAGAACCTTTTGCATGTACCAGCTGCTGGTCACATGGTTTATTAAACACTATCTACTATCAATTATCAATCCTCTAGGCTTTGCATGGTAAGTCAGGAGATACATTCACTATAAGAATGGATTAAATTGTTTGAACTAAGAGATCAGCTAATTATTCAACACATCAACTTTATTCTTAAACATCTTAGATTTCTCAACTCAAAACACTTCTAAAATGGTCCAAAACACAATCAAACCAAAAAATATATCTCGAGCCTAATAATTTATTTTCTCCAGTAAGATGAATGGAAAAAACCAAGATCATCGAACTCTTCTTGTTGAATGAAACTTTTTTACACTAAGTTTGGCTACTTCGGTTGTCGAGACCGCCACTCATTTAATTGTTACTGACTATTTGACCTGCATTTCATCGCAGGTCGAATATTTTTTTCCTTATATATATACACAAACTTTTACGATGTGTTTTTGTAAATAAAAATATCTCAAAAAATCTAAAAAGTTCATGCGTACATCTAATTAAATAAATTGAAAAATATTAATGCAACAAAAAAATTACCAAGTCCGAGCCTTGCCTAAACAAAATTAATCAATTAAACTTATTACCTGAGTTACGTCCACAATTTGGTTTAACAATTTAATTGATTAAGGTTCTTATTATTAAGAAAAGGTTTAAAACAAAGTTGGTATTTTATTCATGATTCATGTTATCTGTTGAGTCTAGATTAATAATTCAAAATTAATGGCTATGGTTTTAGTGCGTGATAAAAATAGCCACGAATTAACTCGGAACTAACGGTGAAATTTGAAACATAAAAATTGAAAATCCATGAATAATTATTTTCTTATTTTTCCATTCATTGTTAACAGAATCAGCCATATGGTCAATTCACGTGACTTCTATGAGACTCGTTTCCATCTGTTTTCAATAAAAATTATATTTCAAAATAATCATGATTTCATAAGAAAAAAATATCTAATATCTAAAAATATTAATCAAGACTCGGTATTTTTTAAAATTAAGCAACACTCTAAGAAATCTAATGAATCATTGGTAAGAGATTATTAATATGTTTGAGAATATAGTAAATATTTTTTTATTTAAAAATAAGAGATTATTAAAAATATTAATATACAACAAAAAATTAAAAAAATAGAGTCCAACTGCACTTCCAAACTATGCCTATTAACAACTGGAATATTGGATATCAACCAGAGATTTAATAACCGGATATTGAGAACAAATTTTGAGAATTTCTAGACCAGGAGTCGATTTCATTGACTGGAGTCGGGTTCTTGTTTTTTTCTTTGCAACTCATATTTTGCTGGGTTCCAATTTAGAGTATTTTTATTTTATTTTATTCTATAATTACTGTTGTTGAGATAGGAGTTGAAGAGTGGAAGACGTGAACTCACGTGCTCGCCTACGCTAGTAACGGAAACTGTTAGTAAATAACGGATCACGTGGATGAATTAAAATAAATGAAATAATTAATTGGAGCACCGATGGCATGGAACTTTTAGTTCAGAAATTAATGATGACTTGGCCTAGAAATCATGATGATGTTGTACATTTCAGCCTATTAGTGTTGATAATCATGCTCTCAAACATGTAATTATATTTTACTAAATTTTTAAACACAAAGATAATTTTTTACATGATTAGCCTTTTAAATATAAAAATGCTAATATGATACAGGTATTTTTAAAAAATCAAACAAAAAGCAAAAAATAAAAAATATAGCCCAATCTAAAATCAAATGAAGAATGAAATAAAAAAAATTCGAGCAGAAAAAAACCAAGCAGATCTGAGTGAATCTCCTAAACATAAGTTGATCTTTCAAACTTTTAATCAGGAAATTCAATTCCTAATTAATTTTATATTTAAGGATAGAATTGAGAAAAATTATCAGATGAAAAAATATTAAAGTTCTTTAAAAATAGAAATAAAAAAATATAGATTAAACATGTCAGGAAAAAAACTATAGAATAATAAAATCACAAAACAAATTTAATTTTAAAAATTATCCCGAACAAAACAAGTAGCAATTAAAAAAATAAAGATTATATTTAACACATGAAAAAAATAAAATGATGATGAAATTGAAAAAAAAATAATTTCATAAATATTTTAATATAAAACAAATAAAAAATAAAAAAAATAAAAATCAAATTTAAAAAAAATAATTGAAAAGCTATCATGAAATTTTAAAGGTTTGAAATTCAAGATGAATAAAAAAAAACCACTAGAGCAAAACCGAGCCTCGATGGCCATTCGAGCTGCTGCAATATGGAGGAGCTGTTGAGACAATTAAAACATCATCATAAAAGCCAGCATATGGTTGCCGAGTGGCCCTTGTGCGTTGCTAAAAAGGTGTCAAGGGCTTCCTCGCAACTAATATTTTTTTTATTAGTTTTAATATTTGTTAAATTACCCACCAAGTGCAATTTTATATTATATAAAAAAACATAATGAAAAGATGACAACGTCCTTTCACACAACCTTACTTTATATATATATATATATATATATATATATATATATATATAAAAGGCAAATATGTCTTTGTAATATGCTAAAAATATAAAAAGATAAAAAAGCCCCACTTTATAAGAATAATATTTTTTTGGCTTCCAAGGGTAGTAATGTTATTTTATGGTTCAAAAAAATTGAAAACATAAAAAAAAAACCTTTGAAAAAAAGCTATATATGTTATTTGATTTTAATAGGTGATAGAGTTTATTGTGCTAAATATAAGTGTATATTATAAATCTTTTTGAAAAGATAATCTTACCCATCAGCTAGGCCATTGTGTATTGTATGGAAGAAAAAGAAATATAAATATAATGTTCCAGTCACAATGCTTTGTATCTTAGGCCACAGCGTCTCATGTTAAGTTGATATTCTTTATTTTTATTTATTTAAATAATAACTCTGGAAATTTGAATTCTAATAATCAACAAAAACGAAAAACACAAACTCAAACGACACCATCATATCAAAACACAACTTCTCTTTTAATTAAAATCACCTAACTTCTCGAAGACTTGTGGACATTTTATTTCAGTTCTCAACTGCTAATATCATGCCACCTCATACCAACCCCGCCTGTGAGCATCGCCGAAGTGGCGAATTCTCGTTTATTTGGAACCTTCGGAACAGGTTTAGCTGTCAACATTCCTCGGCTCAGATTTTCTGAAATCCTCGAACACTGGCCTTTAGCTGGTACCATCCACAGTCCACACCATCATCTTTTATATTTTATATATTATTTATTTGTTTTTTATTTAATTTTTTTAAAAAAAATTAATTAATATTTTTAAATCATTTTAACATGCTATTATCAAAAATAATTTTTAAAAATAAAAAAATATTATTTTAATATATTACTGAATAAAAAATATTTTAAATAATAATCATAATCACTCCAAAACACTCTTAACCTTCAAAACAGGGCCACGTTTCATTGAGTGGGCATACTTGTAAGTCACGAGGAGATATTTTCTAAGCCTGAAAAAAGAAAGAGTTTGTAATTAATGATAGCACGGTTTCATACGTGGTTCTGAAATCACTGAATAATAAAAAATCTCATTTATCCATAAAATTCCTTTTTAATTGAAAAAATAGAAATAACGTAAAAAAAAGAAAAAGTAGCAAGAGACAAACACGGGAAGCAATCTCGGACAGACTGTATGAGAGGAAAAGAAGACCACCGGGGCTCGTTGAGTGAAAAAACTTGTGAAATAACAAATTTACAAAATCTCATGATTAGTCTTCACTCTTCAGTATCTTTCCGTGTGTGTGATTTTAACATAACCGTAAACGCTTGCTGAATTTACTACAGTAACAGATGTAGTTTATTATGAATTAATATAGTAAATTTATCTGTATGCCTCTGGTGGAAAAGTTTGAAGGCAGAGATATGGGTATTTTGATTTTTTTTTAATCAATTGGCTATTAAAAGATTCAATAGATGTGTTATTGTCTTTGTAAATTATTTTGTATAGTATTATTTTACCTTTAATGTCAATGAAATTTAAACTTATTGGCAAATATATTTTTTTATACAAACTTTAAATTAAGTAAAATACTTCTTTGCCCTTCAATAAAAAAAATAACTTATATGCATTCAATGATATTTTGATACTTTCATTTTGATTTATTTATTATTTCCAGGGTTACGAGGGGTTTAATAATTTAATTTTTATTTTTAATATCAAATTTGAAAAATCTACTGGCTAGTGTTATTCATGCAGCCATGCATTGGTGGCATTCGTGCTTTTTTAATGGCGCTCGCGGTGCCATTGTTTGTCAGAAAATGATCTTTTGTTGTATCACTAGAAGTGTCACCATATGCTTTTTCTTTTGGTGTGGTGTGTGTCGGTAATGGACCAATAATTTATCGCCGATGGTTGTTTCTTCTTTCTTTTTCCTACTTTTCTCTATCTTTCCGGTTAAAGTACATATTTGTCATCTTTTCTTTTTATTTTTCAATTTCAGTCCTTATGTTTTGTATTGTCTATTTTCATCCCTGACCCTTTTTAAAAAGTTTTTTATTTTATTTTCAATTCAGTCGTTAGGTTACAATTTGTCATATACTGTTTTTTTTTAATTCGATCTTTGTTCTTTTGATTTGTCATTTTTACTCTTGGATCTTTTGTTAAAATTTTATTAGTATTTAATTTCATCATTTAATCAAAGTTTATATTGTTTATTCAATCAGTTTCATTTGTATACATCTTTTAAGTCAGGAGTTTTTTAGATTGTGGATTTATCTTTGGTTGATTTTAATAAACAAATTCAGTAAACACAATCAAGTGAATATCTCATTTTATGTGGTTGAATATCTTGATTTATATTCATCTCCTAACTTTATCAATTTCTCTTTTAGTTATTGTTAATGTTTTGTTTTTTTTTTTACATAAATAATTATTAATTTACTTAATGAAATACTTACATATACTTTTTAATTTATAATTTGAATTTTTTTATATTAAAAAATACATTAAAACAACCTACATAACCGTTACTTTTTTGAAAAAACAAAATTATGGCACGCGGCAAAGCGGGTTAAATGGCTAATTAGACAGAAAATCCGTTTTCTCCACATCTGAAGAAGAAGCTCAAAATCAAGATGAAGTGGATTAGGACCATAATCCGTTTAAAAAGAGAGAAAGAAATTGGCAGTCAGAGAGGGAGAGACAGACAACTTGTTTACAAATATATAAAAAAGTGATCAGTACTGGTACGAAGTACATTACTTTATCCAACTTCTAATATTCTCTCTATCTGAAAGCAAGGGTGTGATTCTTTAAATTTTTTATTATTGGATATTTTAACATGATAATAACAAAAATAAATTTTTATAAAATAAAAAATATTATTTTAATATATTTTTAAATTAAACATTTTAAAAAATAATATTTATAACATTATCAACCAAGCTCAAAAAAAAAAAAAAAAAAAAAGAGAGAAAAACTCTACTCGTTTCTCTCCATGAGTATAATACAGTTGAAGTTGATTCTACAAATCCAACGGCAGATTATTAATCCTTAACTTTTTGCATTTTTAAGCGAGAATTTATTTAATTCCTTCAGATAGTTTCCTATCTCTGCTTCTTCTACTTCTACTGTTGCTTCACTTGCGTGCTAACTACGGCGCACTGGATTTTCTTAAACATTTATATTTTTATAAAATTTTTAAATTAATATATTTTTTACTCGTTTTATTTTAATGTATTAATATTTAAAATAAAAAACACTTTATAAAATAACATATCTACATCTGTTATTTTCTTTTGTTTCTTGCAAAAACTAACTAACCCTTTGTCTTTCTTCCTCTCTCTCTCTCTGACTTAAAACTCTCTTTTCATTCTCTTCTTTTATCGTTTTCTTAACTCAGATCTCTCTCTGCCCCTAACTCTCTCTCCCCCCCTCTTTATTTTCTCTCCGGTGATGATCAGATCAGATCCGGAGGAGAAATATTTCACTAACCGTCCGATGCGTGGACTTTAACCGAGACTGTAAGATTTCTTTTGATGGGGCAGTGTTACGGTAAAACCAGTCCAGCTAACGAAAATGACGCAACAACCGTCACAATCGTTGCTTCCTCCACCGATCACAACCAACCAACGTCGTTACCTTCCTCCACCTCGCGTAACGGCGTGCTCTCGGTGAAAAACACTCCGGCGAGGTCCTCCTCTACGCATCCGAGCCCCTGGCCGAGTACGTATCCGCATGGTGTGGCCGCAAGTCCGCTTCCCGGTGGAGTGTCGCCTTCCCCGGCGAGAGCGTCGACGCCGAGGAGATTTTTTAGGAGGCCGTTTCCTCCGCCGTCTCCGGCGAAGCATATAGCGGCTTCGTTGGTTAAGAGGCTTGGTGGTGGAGGGAAACCGAAGGAGGGACCGATTCCGGAGCACGGTGGAGTGGAGGCGGAGCAGCAGCAACAGCAACAGCAGTCGCTTGATAAGAGTTTTGGATATAGCAAGAATTTTGGAGCTAAGTACGAGTTAGGGAAGGAAATAGGAAGAGGGCATTTTGGTCATACTTGCTCTGCTACGGTTAAGAAAGGTGAACTTAAAGATCAGACTGTTGCTGTCAAGATTATATCTAAAGCTAAGGTACTAATTCAATGCTCTCATTTTTATTTTTTCAATTTGATTAACGAGGGGTTTGTTTTTGTAATTAGATTAATAAATATTTCTATTTTTTCAATTTGATTAACGAGGGGTTTGTTTTTGTAATTAGATTAATATATATTTCTATTTTTTCAATTTGATTAACGAGGGGTTTGTTTTTGTAATTAGATTAATAGATGTTTCTATTTTTTCAATTTGATTAATGAGGGGTTTGTTTTTGTAATTAGATTAATAGATGTTGTGCTTAACTTGTTGATGCGTTAGGGCTAATTTTTGTCAGTTATTCAAGATACTGGCAATATGCCGCAACTCTCGGGCTTGGTTTGGTTGTGCTGCTTACTTGAATGGAAGCATATTCGTTTTTTTAGGGGTTTGAATACTTGTCAACGTGGAAGTGGAAAATACAATGAGAATTTTGAGGTATAGTTTATCAGCAATGTATTCCTGCCATGTGTTGCAAGAATTTTGAAAGGCGGTATGGATTACTTAAGTCAAACTTCGCTTGTTTCGTGACTGAAAATATGGATGGGAATATTTTGGGAAGAATGGAAGGGACATAGGC
The DNA here is from genome assembly GCA_015852605.2 of Populus deltoides. Classification (NCBI taxonomy): domain Eukaryota; kingdom Viridiplantae; phylum Streptophyta; class Magnoliopsida; order Malpighiales; family Salicaceae; genus Populus; species Populus deltoides. Next base: position 7,627,850 of record CM027583.2, on the reverse strand, counting down.
GTGTTAGTCACTATCTGATAATGATTCGAGGTATCTGGTTGGAACAGTTTGTGTCAGAAACTGAAATGTAACTGAAGGCACTAGGAGAAGAAACTTCTTCATAAGCATTATTTGGAAGATCAAAGAGGATATATTACACGGGTTTTAATGAAGATTGTTGGGTGAATGGACAAGATATTTGAGTAAGGATATGCAGTTCAATAAATGAAATCTGATTGCGGTCATGCTGATTTTTTTTTCCATTTGCAGACCTGGAAGTTGGCATTGAAAAAATGTTTGATGCTCGAGCTTTCCTTGTTTAGGGAATATCCGTAGTGGTAAAAAATTCTGCAAAATAACTAAGCACCTAAGGTAATTGTTTATCATTTAGACCTTAAGAAAAGGGATAAAGATCAGTCTGAGTTTTAATTTGATGTTATCTGTCTCTAAATTTATTTACTTTTAAGGATGTTAATTGTATATTGATGAGGATGGCACACATGGATATGGTTATCAGCATCTGATACTGATATGAAAGCATTGTATGAGCTTATGAGCTGTGACAGTATTGCAACACAAACTTCCTTAGTCCTTATGGTGATTCATATCTTTGCCTAGCCTTTGTCTCTGAAGAGAGAAACAGTAATGAGATATTTCCCTGCCAGAGTTTGCAAATTTGATGATACTTATTGAGTTCACTTGTATTATTGCAGCATATAAGCATTCAAATACTGAAAGCATAAAACAAAGGGCATTTCACTTACAAACAGCATTCTCAGCTTTAATTGTGTCATCAAAGATGAAACTCCAGTGAGGATGACCTGGAAAGATAAATAGGACTTGATATGGCGTGATCTTGTTTATATTGCCATGCATTAGAGAATAACTAGCTCTCAAATTCTTCGATTCTTCTGTGAAAATGCAGACAATATGTGAGTGGAATTAGTTTCATGACACAAGTTCTATTAACCAGATCAATGGTTCACTAGCTAAAACTGAATCTCATTGGAAATGTGTTGTTTTTGTGAAAACTATCCAATACGGATATTCATGGAATTAATTCAGATATCTTTAATACCTTCATGGAAATGTATAATGTATCATGCTTCATAGGTCTTAGGCATCCTACCTTTGGACTATCAAATATGTACTTGTAATAGTTTTCTTAATCTGTCATTTTGTATTGAAGACATTTACAGATGTGAGTATGCACAAACACACTCGGAATTATAAATGTTCTATTTCAAGGTCCTTTCTAATCTTCTGTTACATCTTGAATTTGTTTACATGGTCGGTAGTGAAACCTGTAATTACTTTCTTTTTGTGCAAAGTGATCATTCAACCCTCTTTAATTGCACACTGCGCCTTGAAATGAATTTCTTGCTGTATTTCATTTACATTGGAAATTCAATTTATTGGTCCTGCTTTTCTTACATTTATATTCTTCTTTTAAACACTGTTTTATAACCCCCCTGAGCCCTTTCCTTACTGGAATCTTAAAAGAGGTTCAATTGCCAACTTGTCATTCACTTGACACTGTACAAATGCATAGTAACACACGTTCTTGAATGTGTGCTCATGGGTGCATGTGTACACTCAAGGCAATCTACCCCCCTGGGCAATGCCAATTGCTCGTGCCAGTGTATGACAGACATTCTTTTCCTTCATCAAATGTTTCTGTATATGCTGACGATCAAAGTTTTCCTCTTAAACCTGTATTTTCTAATCCCGATCTTGGTTGTTTTCCTTGATAGCTTCAGTTATTACTCTTTTCTTTTATGTGCAGTGATCAGATTTATGAAATTCTGAATTCTTTTCTTAATTAGGATTAATTGCCTTATCGATTGTGTAATATCTAAATTTTCACAAGACTTGTTTGGCAGATGACAACCGCTATATCAATCGAAGATGTTCGTAGGGAGGTAAAAATACTGAAAGGTCTATCAGGACATAGGCATCTGGTCAAATTTTATGATGCATGTGAGGATGCCAATAACGTGTACATAGTGATGGAGTATGTCTTTTCTTACTTTCTGTTCTAAGTTATGCATGAAATATAATTGAGCTTTGTCAACATTGCGTCTTTTTCTTTAGCTTCTCTCCTGCAGTATTTGTAAATGGCACTTTTTGGAATGTTTTGCTTGGCTAGAAGTCTTGACTTTTGTTTGTGTTGTGCAATTTTGAACTTTTATCTCTGATGTTTGGTGGATTACTGTTTGCTTATCAGATTGTGTGAGGGAGGGGAGCTTCTAGACAGAATTTTGGCAAGGTAATGCAATAGTCTTCGCACGGGTGATTAACTATAATTTTTTTTTTGACTACTTGCCTTGGCCTTGGATTATAACCATGATGGATGTTGCATGTGAAATTATCATCCACCTACCCTGAGCAGAACCGATCTAAATTGTATGTTCTGTTGAATGCTTGCATGGTTGAAGTGTTATCTACTCATATAAACATAACATTTTCTTCTGCTGCAGAGGAGGAAGATACTCAGAGGAAGATGCAAAAGCTATAATTGTGCAAATCTTGTGTGTGGTTGCATTTTGTCACCTTCAAGGCGTCGTACACCGTGATTTAAAACCAGAGGTTTTTTTCCTCATAAACTTGATGTTTTGTTGTTCCATGTAAATAGTTGAGCATTAAGTTTTATCATCACCAGGTGGTGTCATTGGTGGTGGGGGCTGACAGTGTTTATGGGGAATTTTCATTCCATGCTTGCTCATAACTGATCCTCTTTTGTTACAGAATTTCCTCTTCACTTCGGGCAGTGAAGATGCTGATATGAAGCTTATTGATTTTGGCCTCTCTGACTTTATTAGGCCAGGTAATAAGCAGAGCTTCCTAAGTTTTTTGGTCAACTCACAGAAAAATACTATCCTTGCCTCCATGCCACAAGTAGATTGATTTAGTTTTATTTAACTGAATGAGTTGGTTCCCTAAATCAGAGATGAGATTTTGAGTTTTTGCCTGATTACTCTGGTTATTTTCTCTGCCATAGCTATCTTTACTTGTTCCTTGCCTGTTACCTAGACATCTATATGGATTATTGACTGATGCAACAAGTGTTGTGACAACGATTGAGACTTGATTGTGCTAATTACATTATTAAGCTAAATTGATGCAGGCTGGTAGCCTTGATAATATAAGAGCATGAGTATGCCTGCCAATTTTTTGATTTCTATGTTATTTGTGCACATGATTTTCTAGTTTAAACTATACGGCTTTTATAATATTTGAAACTTTCTTACTTATTAGTTGATATTGGAGAGTTTTTAATGATTTATTCTGTGTGATATTTGCAGATGAAAGGTTAAATGATATCGTTGGAAGTGCATACTATGTTGCACCTGAAGTCTTGCATAGATGTTACAGTCTTGAAGCAGATATATGGAGCATTGGTGTTATTACTTATATCTTGATATGTGGAAGCCGGCCTTTCTGGGCACGGACTGAATCAGGAATTTTCCGTGCTGTGCTGAGATCTGATCCCAACTTTGAAGATCTACCCTGGCCTTCTGTCACTCCAGAGGCCAAGGACTTTGTGAAGAGACTTCTGAACAAGGATTACAGGAAAAGAATGACTGCTGTCCAAGCTCTAAGTAAGTTTGTAATTCCTGTATTATTTTATTAAAACAAATGCCCATAACATTGACAAAACAATGGATATACCTAGATGGTTTTGCAAGTCTTTCTACAAGGTTATGGCATTCTTTCCTCTGATGAGAAAGTGTCTATGGGAGAACCAAAGTGGATGAGTTGCAGTATGTTAGATCAGAAGGATCCTGGATTGTATTTTTTAATTGATGATGGATGTTAAATGGTCCCCTTTGGAAGCAATCCTCACTTGTAAAGTTAAACAAAAAGGACTATTCCAGGAGCTATTTGGTTGTGTCCATATTGCTTAAAGGTGGTTGAGGTGGAAGTGACTTAAATATTTTGGAAATTGTACATCACTTGCAATAGTTGGATGTTTGACATGCGTATGAAATTTAGTCTACACCTATATTGCATGTTGCATCTTATTTTCTCATTGACAATTTGATGATCTTGAGAAATTTACATCTGACACTTCTTATTTCTTGATTTCTTTTAGCTAATGAAAACCTTGGTAATTGCAGCTCACCCATGGTTGAGGGATGATAGCCGACCTATAAATTTAGACATATTAATCTACAAGCTAGTCAAGGCATACCTACATGCTACACCTTTTAAACGTGCAGCGCTAAAGGTACACCCTCCCTTGTTAACAAGAGCACATGCGTGTGTGTGCCTTCCTTTAAGAATTTTGTATTGTATCTTAATCCTGATAGTGAAAACATTATTCACCATGTAGATTCAAAGCTCAAGTTTATTATCGAGGGAAACATAATTGGTAATGAAGTGAGGAAATATGTTCAAGTGCAAATAGGCTCACCATTTAGCGTTAACTATACCCCTTAAGTACTAAAACTTTGCATTACCTAAAGAATTCCTTTTGCAGAGAACCTTCAAACATTCATCGGCCCCTAGTTTGATGTTCTCTCTCTCTCTCTAATTTTTTGTGGTTTTTTTTTTGAGGTGCAGTTTTTAAATTTTATTTCTGTATCTAATTACCAAAAATCCTTATATGATTATTTGTTCGGATTCCTAATCTTATATTTGATTGAAACTTCCTGATTTGTATCTAAACTTTTTAGAACATGGCTTTCTTTTTTCTTTAAAAAAACAGAATTTGAAACTAAATTTGGCACGATATTGTTAAAAAGATAAATTAAAAGCAGCTTTCATTGTCCAAAGCATCCGGAGATTGGGCTGCTTAAAGTAAAAGTAGCCATGATTTGTTAGGTATAAGTGAAGCTCTGTCTGGCTCTATTTCTAACCTATTCACTGACTACTGCTTTTTCTGATGCGAAAGGCATAATCATCAACGTGGCTGAATATTTCAACTGTGCTGAAGCTTAAATGTGAAATGGTTAGAGTGTTGGATTGATAATTGTCTATTGCATATCAGCTGACATTTCTTTGGGTTCCTTTCTTATGCAGGCTCTCTCAAAAGCGTTGACGGAGGACGAGCTTGTCTATCTCAGAGCTCAATTCAGTTTGTTGGAACCAAATGGCGACGGAAGTGTTTCACTTGATAATTTCAGAATGGTTACTGCTTTTTCCATTTCAATCAATATCAGTAGTATACAGGACTATGGGATTATAATTTTTCTATAAAAGAAATGCAATTTCTTGCAGGCTTTAGTACGCAATGCAACTGATGCCATGAGAGAGTCGAGGGCTCCTGAAATTCTCAATGCGGTACTCTTATTTAGTTCTCTGCTTGAAATATGATAACTTGCAGTCACTGTCTCTGCATTTTAAGAATTATGTTGATTGCAATTTAAAGAAATATAAACCTATGAATTTTCTTTCTGCATGAAAGAAGTTCTTGCATTTGAATTTCAAAAAATACACTGCCTTTTTTTTTTTTTGGCTTTTGGATGTTTACTCGCACCAATTATGATTGTCAATCCACTTAAAACGCAATGGGTTCTCTTTTCATTCTCTCTGAAGATTATGAATAGTTTTGATTTTTCACCCTTCAGAGTTGATGGTTATCCTTTTCTGATTGTCCCTCTTTTTTTCAGATGGAATCCCTTGCTTATAGGAAGATGTACTTCGAAGAATTTTGTGCAGCTGCGATCAGCACATATCAACTAGAGGCTCTCGAGGGGTGGGAGCAGATTGCCTCCAATGCTTTTGAGCATTTTGAACAGGAGGGTAACCGAGTCATCTCAGTTGAAGAATTGGCAAGGGTATGTATACGACTGCCGCCGTTTGATTTGTGCTCCACATTGCTATTTGAATATCATTTTAAATCTCTCCTCTCTGCAGGAATTGAACGTGGGCCCTTCAGCCTACACATTCATCAAAGATTGGATCAGAAACTCGGATGGCAAGCTTAGTTTAATTGGATATACAAAATTTTTACATGGTGTGACGCTTCGTAGCTCAAATACAAGACCCCGTTAGTTTAGCTTTTGACATATAGGTTTTTTTTTTTTTTTTTTGTTCAAAAAAAGTGTGGCATTGGAGGATTTGTTTTTCATGGGCGGGGTACAAAAAAGCGTGCATAAGTGAATATACTGTTAGCTGAGTCGGTTCTGAGATTGTTGGGGCAAATTTTTAATTTAAAGTTTTTTCTTGGGTCATTCCTAATTTTTGCCCCCCCAAAAAAAAAGGAGGAAAAGAAAGTGATTTAGCTCGGTTTATTCGTGGGTAAAAATGGTCAGACAACAAAAGTTAGTTTCAATCTCTCGATAACAGTGGTCATAGGAATTTTGTAGTTGAATATAACATGTAAAATGAACAGTACTTGTTCTTATTGTTAGGCTGAATGGTGGAACACTTGTGCTCTTATCAATTCTGCTGGCCAGCATGATGAAACGATTGCCCTACTCTTCTCGTGTATTTTCAAAAAAAAAAAAAAACAATTTGAAAAAAATTGAAAAATACTAAAATACTCGAAAATGCATCTTCGATTCCTGTCATTTTGTTTTTTTTATCCCTTTTGTATTTGTATTTTTTAAAAAAATCGTAAGAGTAAAGAAAATGAAACAAAAAATAAAAAATGAGCGAAAGGATAATCGAGGAAACCTTTTTCTCCAAGCAACTAGAGAATGAAGGTACGAGAAAGAACAAGAAATAAAAAATTAAAAGTGTGGTAGTATAAAATAGCTTGTCTTTTCCTGGCTTGACCAAAGCCCAAGACAGCGGCGTCAGCACCACCACGGATCTGACACCGCCCCGCTCTCCATCGACCATCATCAACACCGCCCACCTGTTAAGTTCTTCTTAACAAGCAGTGTGAGTTTTTAAAAGAAAGAGAAGGAAGAAATGAGAAAAGAAGAAATAAATTGATTGTAAGTGACTAGTAACTAACTACTAACTAAATTGCTAACTGCTAACTAACTTCTTTTCCACAATCGATTCTTTTCCATTGCTCAATTGCTGCTTTCTGTGACCAGTACTGCAACTGTTTTATTCTTGCTAAGCTTGCTCCAATCCTCTTCTCTGTCAACTAATTCCAAGACCTGTAACAATAGTCCCCTCCCTATAAGATTCTTGTCATCAAGAATCAATGCAAGAGTCAGGGATATGACCCAAGAAACTTGTAGGAATGACCCAAGAACACCCGAGCAACTTCCTGGGCTGTGGAAGGGGGTGCTATTGCAATGAAGTGTCCGTATATGCTTTATGAATATGTCAATTATTGTAATATTTCTCCATGCTCTTTTTAGTGTTGACAAGGGTTATAGAATTTCAGGATACGCTATCATTTCCAATTTGGCCTGCCTGCATCATATCTATTCTCAAACTTTCTTGCTACAGATTTCATTGAAGGCCAACAGAATTTTGCACCCCAACATGACCTCTGACATAAGAATCAAGAGCAGCACTTCCCAGTCATGTTTAGGCTTCTCACAGGCTAATCGGTTTCACTCTACACAGTACGCAGTCCAGTCATATGCTTAAAGTTCGTTTAATCAGGAGCTGAGGTTGGAGCTTTACATACAAGGCCCAGAAACACGACAAAGGTTGACCAAAAAGGTCTTCTTCTGTAACTGGGCAATTTAAATTTGGCCAGGCTTAGGAAGAACGCCTCCCTTTGCATGAGTGGGGGGGTTGGGCACAGTAAGTAACCATGGCGCTATCAAGAGCAATCATGAAAGGGAAAGTTTTGGAGTTGACTAATTAGAAGACCTTGGTTAATTGGCTTAGACCATATTCTCCCAATTAAGAGCATGTAGACTTATCAGAAATGTGGTTGGAAGAACTCTTCAACTAATTAAAACACTCATCATCTGTTTTCAAGTGGATGATGGAGCGAGGAGGGTGTTAAGGTCTCGCTTCATGCACCTGTCTTGCCGGCTACATTTGTCTGCTCTGACCCTGTAACATTTTTTTATATAGTGGATGCATGATTCACCAACTGGTAGAAATAATATATTCATACATGGCAGGTCTGACTTTATACACCTTAAAAAAAAAAAAAAAAAAAGGGAATAAATAGCTTCAGTTGTTGATAAAGGTCAAGTTGCCATTTTTTATTTTTATTTTTGTATTAGAACTTGGGCAAGCATGTCAACTGGTTGACCATTCAAGTGCAGAAATAAGAAGCTTTATGGTAATTGCAAACTAAATAAAGATTTATTTTAAGATTTGTTTTCTTAATTTAATGAGATGTGCATTAATTTTACTTATAATTCAAGAATGATCACGTACGGGGCAAGAGTTTTAATCTTAAATATCAATTTGGTTTATAGGCTAAGAGTAGATTGGCTAATACCACAGTTGTGATTCATATATACGAGTCTTCAACTTATAGCCAGTGATCAGTACTTGAGAAAACGTCATAATTGACTGCTGCTATAAATGAAAGAAGAATAACGTCGTCATAGTTGAAAACATCACAGGGTGGTTGTGACTTTTATAATGGTTGTGTTGAAAAATATTATTTTATTAAAAATATATTAAAATAATATATTTTTTATTTTTTAAAATTATTTTTGAGATTAACTCATTAAAATAATTTAAAAATATAAAAAATATTAATTTTTAAAAAATAAAATAAAAAATTTAATTATTTTAAAAATATTTAGAAACACAAACTTAACCTAATCACGAAACTCTGAATTCCAGGTCCCCAAGCAATCCCAAATCAACCCCCCCTCCTGCACTTTCAGTGTTACCTTTGCTACACCCATCCACAGGGGATATTTCCATCCCACTAAATGTCTCTACAAGAGACCTGTTAATGTCAGCAACTATACCTGATCCGATGTTGCATATCGGGCTAGATTGAAATTCGGCTTGCTCCCTGAAAATTCTCTGGTTCCTTGCTTTCCATGTATGCCAAAGAGTGACCCCAAACTCCATAGGCCAACTCCATCCTTCTCTGGTGACTGCATGGCTGGACAAATTTTTCAAAACCCAAGAATTCCCTTCTGTATGGTAAAACTCATGTCGGTGTTGTGATGATATAAACGGTCTCCAACTCCTCCTTGCTGGCTGGACAATCACGAAGTACAGGAACAATGGACTCCACAAAGGTCGGGCATAAATGACAGTGTGCTTCCGATGAAAGACTCCTTCTAGCTTTGTTTTCATTTGTCAACAGTTGACCATGTGCCATTCCACATCAAGCTTCCAATCCTCTCCGGTCCCTTCCAATGCCAAATCACCCTCCAAATAGGTTCCACCACCCTGTGTCATCCCTATTTTCTTGAATAGCATGTCGTTTTAACAGCAAAGCGTGGAAGCCACTGGTACAGCATGCGTCTCGGGAGTTATCAGTCGATGAGATGAAGGTAACAGTCTCTGAGATGGTGACGGATAGCAATCAATGGAGATGAGAATACTTTTCTCGTTTACTTCCTGTGCAGGTAATTTTGACGTTAGCAAGCTATCCTCCTCCAGCACATGACAGGGATCGATGGCGATACAATGTTTTGGCGTAATTATTATTATTTATATATATCATAGATAGGACTGTAATCAACAATCATTGGGTAATCAGTGGGTAATCAGTTAGGGAATTAGTGTTAATTAGTGGTTAGTAGTTCACGGGATAAGAGAGTTGTGTTACTGTGATAAGAATTGGATTGACCATCGTTACAAAGATAAGGGTCTCCTCCAACTCTCTCACTGCAATAAATCATTTTTTTAAAATCGATTTAATGCCATTTTCTTCCTTGTTGTATTGCGATTTTGGCACATCCAGCCTCAGTGATTCCAAAAACATAAGTGGGCTCCTTGATGTATTGCAATTTTGATATTTTTCGTTTTAAAACTTAAAGTTGGTTTGATTATTTCATGAAAATAAAATGTTTAAATATAAGTATAAGAATTATTTCGACCATGTATTTTATATCACTATATCAGTAATAAATATTATAAATACCCTCCTACATAATTATTATTTTTTTCATTTTTGTTTGGATTACACATATTTTTTTGTATATCTATATTTGGATAGTTAATTTTGGAAGGTTCAATAGAAAATCCAATTCGATAAATTATTGGATGCCACATATTTTATATTCTGATTTTTAATGTTAGTAGGATATGTTAAAATTAAAGAATTACAATAGAATATTGGTATAATTGATATATATATTTTTTAAAAATTAAATAAATACTACTAAATATATATAATAAAATTTCTTCTAGAAATGTCATTATAATATGTATTTAAAATGAGTTTTACTCGAATATTGGTATAATTATGAAACAAGTCCTCAAAAATTTATATTTTGTAGTAGTTTATACTCGAAGAACCAATATGTATTTAAAACTATCCATATGGACTTAGAAGTAGATTTTTTTATATATCTTAAATTGAAAGGACGATGATTTATCTTATCTTATCTTCATATCTTAATCATAATTAATCTTCTTCTTAATTCTTAAGTAATACAAAAAAAGTAATTAAACATGTATCCTCGTAGAACTCTGAAATATAGTTAGGTTTTTATTGGGATCTTCCCATGTCATGAATTTTTTATTTCTTAGAGATGAAATGAGTACAGGAATAAATTGACCACACATCCAAGCAGAAAATATTAATTATGTCTTAACACCATAGATATTCAGAGGAACTTCCTCTGTACTTAAACTTCAGATACATCCATGATTGGAACTAGTTGAATGTAAATAATATTCCTCTTTTTAAGAAACTCCGAAAAAACCCTTGACGAAATAGAGACTTAATATCCCTGTAAAAGATTAGTTCTCCCTGGGAGCAATTTCCTGAATATAATTTTAATGGAGCATGCAATTAGTTAGAAACTGCAAATTAATGGCTTGTAATCCACCTATAGCTAGTTAATTATGGCGTATAAACATTGAAAAAGGAGAAAAGGGACAACAATGCTTCCTGTGAACTCTGTATTTTTATCTTTTAATAATCCTGAAATAATCACATATGGATATTTATTTGCTTCCCACTGTCGTTATCGGATTGACTCGAATTCATTATCGATTATATTAAATGAGAAATTCAAGGAATGGAAGAATACAAAGAAGTCCCTGTCCCTGCTTAGGCAAATAGCAAAAGCTTTTTAATATTATACACAAATTAGCAGTGGCATTAAGCATTTGCAGAACAGTCAAAACCCACCACTCCACCGAAGGGCCCCGCAATGCTCTGTTGGTAGCCTTCAACATTTTAAAGCTGTAATATTCGTGAAGCCAAATGTACATGCCAGAGAAACTTTGTCATTCCTGAACCGTGATCTCCAGGCCTCAATAAATACTACAGTGGAAAAGGTTCAAAATTGATGCCTTTTGGCTCTTCTGTTCAAGGCATCCATGCAGAGATGCTGTGTCTGTCCTACAAGAACTTTGCTGTAATATACATCAATCAAGAAACTAGCTAGCTCACCACACGTGGAGGGTTCAATTCGATCGGTCCACGCAGCAGCAGCCTTGATTCTTTCTTGCTATTCACTTTCTTTTATAGTTACATGCAATCTCACCCATTCCAACGATGTACTCAGCCAGTTCAGTACTTTTGCTGCAGTCATGGGACTGGTCCTTGCATGTTATGCAGTTCATGCTCAGTTATGGCTCCGTGGATTAACTGATCTCTGTTGTTATTCAGCACAAAAAGTTATCTTTTGCCAGTTTTATTCTTATCAAGGATAAACAACAAAGATTTTCAAACTGCTTTACATTATCGTTTCGTTTCCACAATCCATTATATTTGAAAATGTTTGGCGAGTAAAGAAAAAGTCATTTTCATCTATGTGAATAGAATCCTCATTGTTGAGTGCGGCATCATGATTATTATTGAACGTTCAATATCTGTAACCTAAGCAAAGAAAATTTACAAATCTTAAAGAAACTGCTATATATGGCCCTACCATTGGTTAGCCTTGTCTATTCTCTCCTTCTCAGTGCTGTACAGAAGATGCCATTACCATTAAAATTTTTCCGAGATTCATCTTCAAGATACGAAAAGCATTTACTTCTACTCTTTTTTCATTATGGTTCCTAGAAAAGAAACAAAATCAATACAATTGCAACAACATTTTGTCGTCTTCATCACAGCATCAACTAACCATCAAGAACCAGAAAGAAAGAGAAACACACCTAAAAAAGGCACGCCCAAATCTAGACATCCCAATAAAAAGACTGAACCTAATTCATGGGGTTAGGCCTGTTTGGCACCACAACCCACCGCGATCTCTTTCATGACATGCTAATATCAAGCCCTAAAACATCCAACAAGATGGTGATGGTGAATGGACTTTTCCCTGTCAATCATGCCTTGAACGTTCCTAAACTCCTCCACATGACAAGGGATACTGATGGTGCCTTTTTGATCAAAGCCATATTCTTCTTCTGCTTCCTTCAATAACTGTATGAACAGCGGGTGATTGAAGTATATGACAGGCACTACAAATCTCTGCTGCTCCTCTCCCTGACCCACCTTGATTGCCAAACACCCTTTCGGAACATCTCTCGCTTGCTTCTTGTGATGGTGAAGATGAGGCAGGTGTAGGTGAAAGTTCCTCAGACTCTTTTCTCCACTACCCATAATAATATCTCTGCAAAAGAAAAACAAAAGGCAGGAAAGAAGAAAAACCCTAGGAGCTCTTTCTTCTTTTGAGAAAATCTCAGTACAAAACAAAGGAAGATGGCCAAGGATCTGCTGTCACGGCTTGGTTGAAGAGGGCTGGAGAAGAGTATGCGAGGGACCTTGGTACGTTTGCCATGGTTGAAGAAGAACCAAACAGTACATACCAACCAAATATAAAAAGCATAGGAAAGATCATATATAGGAGCGGAGGGCGAGGCCAAGAAAGTGCGTTTTAATAAAATGTAATCATTGCTTGTTTTTTAAACAAATTAGACTTATTTCTAGACGTCTGATTAAGAAGTGGCTTACGATACTGATGATGATACAAATGATGTCGTTTCTGTTGTAACGGACTGCATATTTGGGGTGTTACGATTCCTCGAGTGGCAAAACGCTGTAAAATTTGAGATTTCAAAAGGGGCAAGACACGTGGATAGTGAATGGAGAAGATGTACACACGTGGATGCGAGTGGGGCAATGAATCATCAGCATTGCCGACAATGAGGTGTCGTCTACAGTAAGGCGATTCTAGAGGACAGCCAATAGCAGGGGTTGAACATGTCCATGTAGACACCAAGATGTCTCGTCAGCTTGTGCTGCGTTCTCTTACTGTATGTTCCTGTACCACCCATTGTACTGCACAAAATAAATAAATACTTATTATATTGTCTCTTTTTTCTCTCGATTTAACAGTAGAATCATTTTTCTTTTATCATCCTTAAAAGTACAATCGTAGTGCCTTCAAAAAAATATCATATTTATATCAGAAAAAAAAAAGTCTCCTAAGATTTCGAAAGCATCATAAAAAAAATGTTAAAATTCATTACTTAATTTTGCATTCCTAGGCAGGAAGAAAGGGGAGTTTCGAAATTTGAAAATAAAATTTTAAGGAAAATCTTAATTCACTCCCAAACTTATGATATCAGTGTTAATTATTGAGTTTTAGTTTTTTATTTTTATCAATTTTATCTCAAATATAATTGCCATTGTATAACCTCTTTGAGCTAAGTTCAATATATTTCATCGTGTGTTTATATGTCGAGTTTCTACTATATTTATAATCTATTAGATAAAAAATTTAAATATTCATACCCTATATATTATAACCGAATTTCTTACCATCCTTTCTAAAACTATTTTCCAAAAATCTAGAAAAAGCAAGAATTCTAAAAAAAACAACATTTCCAGCTATTCACATGTCTATTTTTTTTAATTTTAAATATTTTTTTATTGATGTCTTCTAAAAAAATAATAATTCAAATATATGTTTTCGCTGCCTTCATGCCCTTTTTGTAATTTTTAATTTTCTTTTCAAGAAATTCAAAAAATTTAAAAAGAAAAAAATATCTAAAAATATATTTTCAGTCATTAACATATTCATTTCATAATTCTTGATTATTTTTTTTATTGAATTGATATTAACGTTGTTTTTAAAAAAATAAAAACTAAATACAAATAAATAACGAGCAAGGAAAAAATCAAAATAAAAAGCAAAATAAACCAGTGTCATATTGATTGCTGATCCCTTTTATTTTTTTTTCATTTATAATACTGTTAATAAAAAGAAACCTTTAATAAAAAAAGGAAGATTGAAATGGAGGTTAAAAGATTCCTTTTCCTTCTTATTTTTTTCAAATAAGGTTCATCGGCCTTCCATTCTTCTTCCCTTCCCTCCCGACTATTTACCTAATATATATGTTAATAATTTTATTTATTTCATCCTCGTATTTTTTAGATTTTTTTATCATGGCTCTTTTAATCATTTCTATTCAACTAGCACCTTTACTCTAGAAAATTTCCTTCTGTATTCTCTTCGTCTATTTTTCAATTTAGTAATAATAATTCTTGACATTATGTTAGAGATAGAAGACACAGAGACGGAGACAGGGGAGGCTGGCAGGAACCCCGGCTCTCGAGGGAAAAATTTTTTCCATCCCTTTCTAAGTTTATTCTTAATATTTTTATAAAACACCGCATAAATCACGGCATTTTAACCCCCTTTAATTTTATGTTTTGGTTCCGCCCCTGCACACAGAGACCATGTAAATTTGAATCTTTCATTAAGAAATCCCTACCAGAGAATTCGTTAGCTAGGAACTCTGATATATAAATATCACCCAATAGAATATCTTGAAGGAATATCTAATATCTTGTTCGTATTTTATTGTCACTTCCCTCCAAATTGAGAGGAGGAAGGTGTGTTTTTATTTTTATTTTTATTTTTTATAGGATGTATAAAAAAAAACAAAAAAAACATGTATTTTTAGTCTTTAATGAGATATAATTTGTGTTTTAAAAGAATTATAACTACAAAAAACTCGAACCTCACAACACTACAATCCCAAACACATACACTAAGTAGAATCAATATTCCTGTAAAGCACTTTTTTTCTGAATTTGAAAAGGAAGCTCCTTGATTTTGTGTCAAATTTTGATAACGAGCCACCAATTAAGAAGACAAGAAGTTGCAATATCCGATGACCCACTAGCCATGTCTTTTAAATTAATTTTTTACTGTGTACACATATATCCGACCACTGTAGAGGGAGATATGGTCGGGAGAAAGATGCCAAGTCAAGGAAGTGGGGAACGGAAAAACCATCCAAAGTGGAAGGAGGGTGCTTTTCCTTTTGAAGAAAGGAAAAAGAAAAAGGCTAGCAAAGATGGTGTTTTTGATATATATTTTTATGCCTTTGCCTTTTGAATTTACATCAGTTTTATTATCTTTTGCAAAGAAAACCAATTGACCTATTCAAAAGAAGAAGAAGAAGAAGAAGAAGTGTAGTAATAGTTTGTGTTAAGTTCTTGAGCTGGGTTTGATCCCTTCAAGTTTGGCTCGACTCTTTTAGGCTTGGTTTTACAAGTAAGAGGAATGAGTTTTGACATTAGAGTTTTATTTGTAGCTAACGATAACTTATACCTTTTTTTTTTTCCTTTAAGAATTTCGAATTCAAAAATCTCTTTCATAGATTAAAAAAATTTGTTTTAAAAAGGAAACAAGGTCACAGGCAGGCACGGGGCACGCAACTGGAAGACTCATGAGGTTCCACTTCAAATCTGGTTGAGACTTGGCTGTTGGTCCATGGAAACCATCATTAGCCACGTTGCGATGTCGTCCCTCTCTTTCTGCGCATGCATGAGCCAGGCTACAACTTAATTGAGAAGGTCTATTTTTAAATCCAAAGCGGTGTCATGCTAGTTAATTAATTATAAAGGGCAAAGGACGAGAGTTGTCTCGTATGGTAGACGCTGCCAGGCTGAAATATATTCTCATACCAGTTTAGTACATCAAGATAAATAAATTTATTTATTTTATTGATTTTAAAACACAAACTCAAAATTAAAATTAAACAACAAACTTCTTTAATCACGGTAGATTTTAATCCAAATTGTCATCTACAGTCAAAATTTCTTCAAAATTCTTTTTTGAAGCCTTAATTAAAAAAATTACAATTTATAATTTTTGTAAAATATTTTTTTTAAGCTACAGTCATAGAACTTTCATTATATCAGACGCCCCCTTATTTTGTTTTTTGAGTTACATGAAGCTTTTGAGCTACATGAAGCTTTTGAGCATTTTCTCCAATGGGAAGGTATGTTGTTGCTATGATATGATTGGGCTTTTTTACTTGGGTATAATTGTAGTTGAAGGTCTTTTGCTCTATTTGCTATGGACTTCTATTGTAGACTGTAGTGTGGGCTCCTATCTGCATTGGCTATATGCCAATTTTTCGCCTGGCCATTGTCAATGCAGTTTGTAATGGTGGAGAAATTATCATAATATGAGGATCGATTTGGAAGAAATTATAGGGTGTAGATTTTGCATAAGGCATTTTATGAACATTATACACACACACACACACACACACACACACACACACACACACACACACACACATACAAAACTTAAAAGAGAGGCAAATGTGTGTTAATTGATCTATAAACTCATTAATTATATACAATTACTGCTGCTGGTCTAAGAGGGGACCAAAGGGTAACAAAAGCAGCATGTATCCCCATATTTTACAGAAATCAATGCGTGAACCGCATTGTATTGACTAGAAAAGATTCTGTTCATGCAGGAATTAGGTACGTGATCCATGCCTCCAAGTTTAGAAAACCTCCACATCTATTTGTTGCCGTTGGACTTCTTCTTCCTCTTTTTTTTTTTTTCCTTGCCTGTTATTCCAGAAAATGGAGATCAGATCCTAGGCAGGCTATTTCCACAACTCCCTTGAGGCCACATATCTGCAGGGTTCCCGATTTCCGGTCAAACCTAAGGAGATCTTAGTAGTAAATGTTAAATAATATTTATTTAGTTTTATTTATTAAAGGTAAAATAATATTTTCAGTTTAATCTATATATAATTTTTTTGTATTTAGATTAATTTAAGCACTCATAATAAACAGATTATTGAGAATTCTAGCCTCCTCTTATATTTAATCTGAATTACTTTAATATGGTATCAGAGCCTGGTTGATCGAACCCTTGGCTTGCTAATTTTATAGCACTCGCTGCGCCTGTAGAAATCATGTTCACCAATGTCAGAGCCACTGCAGTTATCAAAATCGTTATCATCATCCACTTCATTCCCTGTAGGATGTTCCAACACACTCAATGCATTTATTTGAAGCTTAACTTCAGATCTATTTTTCAAAACATCAGACATGGGTTGTTTGACTTATTAAAAGATGGAGGATGAAGATCAAGTTTTGTACTTGCGGTAGAAGAATTAATATATGAACCTTTATTTTGGATTCTTTAGCTTTTGCAATTTGATATTTTTGTTTTGTCTTTACAATTATTTTGGTATTTCTTCTTCTCTTCAGTTTATGCAATTTGGTCTTTGCGTTCAGTTTCTACAATTTTTTTTGAGTGATATTTTGTCTTCCGTTTCTGTAAAATCTGGTATTTTGATTTTCCTTCAGCTTCTGTAATTTGGTATTTCTGTTTTGTCCCTGCAATTGTTTTGGTATTTCTTCTTCTCTTCAGTTTCTGCAATTTTGGTATTTGCGTTCAGTTTCTATAATTTTTTTTGGAGTGATATTTTGTCTTCTACTTCTACAAAATCTGGTATTTCAACTTTTCTTCAGCTTCTATAATTTGGTATTTCTATTCTGTCTCTGCAATTGTTTTGGTATTTCCTCTTCTCTTCAGTTTCTGTAATTTGATATTTGCGTTTAGTTTCTGTAATTTTTTTAGAGTGATATTTTATCTTTCGCTTCTGCAAAATCTAGTATTTCAACTTTCCTTCAGCTTCTGCAATTTGATATTTCTGTTCTGTCTCTGCAATTGTTTTGGTATTTCATCTTCTCTTCAGTTTCTGCAATTTGGTATTTGCTTTCAGTTTCTATAATTTTTTTTGGAGTGATACTTTGTTTTCTGCTTCTGCAAAATCTGGTATTTCGGCCTTCCTTCATTTTCTGCAATTTGGTATTTATATTTTGTCTCTGTAATTGTTTTGGTATTTCGTTTTCTCTTCAGTTCTGCAATTTGATATGTGCGTTCAGTTTTTGTAATTTTTTTGGAGTGATATTTTATCTTCCGCTTCTGCAAAATCTGGTATTTCGACTTTCCTTCAGCTTCAGCTATTTGGTATTTATATTCTGTCTCTGTAATTATTTTGGTATTTCGTTTTCTCTTTAGTTCTGCAATTTGATATTTGCGTTCAGTTTCTGTAATTTTTTTGGAGTGATATTTTTTCTTCCGCTTCTGCAAAATCTGGTATTTCGACTTTCCTTCAGCTTCTGCTATTTGGTATTTATGTTCTGTCTCTATAATTGTTTTGGTATTTTATCTTCTCTTCAGTTTTGCAATTTGATATTTGCGTTCAGTTTTTTTAATTTTTGGGTGGCTCCGGCCTCCTCTTTCGGCCGGGGCCCTGCCTTTGGTCCGTTTTTGAGTGATATTTTGCCTTCCGCTTCTGCAAAATTTGGTATTTTGACTTTCCTTCAGCTTCTGCTATTTGGTATTTATGTTCTGTCTCTGTAATTATTTTGGTATTTGCATTCAGCTTCTGCAAAATCTGGTATTTCGACTTTCCTTCAGCTTCTGCTATGACATCTACTACCAACGAGATTGTTTGGTTACGTTGGTTACTTGCTGATATGAGTCTTCTTTTCTCATCCTACTCCTATGTATTGTAACAACTAGAGTTCTATTTAGATTGCTCACAACTCGGTTTTTCATGAGCGAACTAAGCATATTAAGATCGATTGTCATCATTTTATCATCATCTCAAGCATGACACCATTACTTTGCTTTTCGTTCCTTCTTCCTTGCAGATTGCAGATTTCTTTACCAAGGCGCATTCTATCTCTCGTTTTTGTTTTCTAGTTGGCAAACTCTCGATGCTTGTAGCTGCCGCATCGTGAGTTGAGGGGAGATGTTAGATAATATATATTTATTTAGTCTTATTTATTAAGGGTAGAATAATATTTCCAGTTTAACCTATATATAATTCCTTTGTATTTAGATTAACTTAAACACTCATAATAAATAGATTATTAAGAATTCTAGTCTTCTTTTATGTTTGATCTGAATTATTTTAAAAATAAATACAAGGGATTGTCAAGTAGATTTATCACCTATCACGAGCTATGATCATGGCGTAATTATAATCGAGAGTCTACTTGGCCAAAGGAAATCTAGCTATTGAACCATCTTGTTTCAAGTCGCAATGTAATCTTGACTTTTACTAATAAAAAAGAATTAAGAAAAACTAAAAGACAACGAAGGGTTGCACTGTAGCTATGAAAAATCTAGCTCATAATTTAAGATTAATTCATTAAATATTTCCTTTTTTAGAAAGCAAATCCCCACATTTAAATTATATAGTGCTGATATTTGATGTTCTTCAAGATTTGTATATATGAAATGATATATAAACTTTATTTGTTTTAAAATAAGGTCCATGTAATCAGAGGAGAAAGAGTCAATGAGAGAGAAGGAAGGAGAGAGAACCATTTTTTTTAATTTTTAAGTTTCTAGATTTGATCAAAACAAGTTTTGAGGTTTAAAAGTAGTTTTTAATATTGTTGGGATGATTTTAAGATGTTTAATTTCCCAGCTAACTTTTGATAACCTAATATCGTCTGCCTTTATTTTTTTTTATTGTCCATGCCAGCTTTTTTTTTTTTTTTAATGCTGTTATTTTTCTATTATTTACTATTCTCTCAAGATAAAATTTCTCAGTAACTAATGATTTATTTAGCACTCTTTCATTGTCAGGCTTCACATTCTTTCACTTATTAACTCTTTTTTATTAGACTTTTGTAAAACAAATGTATTTTATTTTTTTATTAATTAAAATTAAACATATTCATATAATATATTTAAACTTTAACATAAAATGCACAGTGAGTTAAAAACTAAAACATATATATTAAAATCAAGGAAATTACCTCTTCATTTTACTTTTATTCATATAAATTTACAAAATATAGTAAAATATATTTTATAGACTTTCCTGCAACATCACGCATGCAGTATAACAGTACACACTACAAAGGGCGCACCATATAGATTCATTATTTATCGTTTGTACTGCCATGGTTTAAATTCTTTTTAATGGTACCCTTATAGCTTCTTTTTAGATTTTACCCTTGGCTATTAATGACAAAAAAAAAAAAACTCAGTTTTCGCTATTTTATTTCCTTTTCTTTCATTTTTGTACTCCGAAGCACGGAATCTATATAAAAAAATAAAAATAAAATGTAAGTTATTTAATGAATAAAGGTAATATTCAAACTTTTGAAAATAAGGTAATATCAGAAAGATTTGTAACACAAGGGCATAAGTGAAAAATTAATGAATCTATAAGGGGCAGAAAGAAGTTCACCTAACTACAAACTATATCAAAAGAAACAAACCGGATCTGCCCTACAAAATGGTAAAAGAGCATTCGTTTCATGTTAAAAAGTTGATCAGAATGCAGGTTTCCCTTCAAGCTAGACTTTCAAAGGGCTTTCGACTCGGTCTCCAGAGACATGCTTAATGTTACGGAAGCCATGGGTTTCCGGGACAAAATGGCGAACTTGGATATCTAGCTCTGTGTCTTTCCACGAGTAAACTCCCAGTTCTTATAAATGGTTCTCCTACCAGCTTAGTGCTCCAAGTGTTTTGGGTATCTATCAAGGTTATTCACCATCTCTCTTTTTCTTCTCAATATCGCTGCAGATTCATTCAAACAGTTAATGACTTGAATCTAATGCGGGTATGAATGTTTTTTGTGCTCCAAAGTACAAAAGCGGCGCTTGGGATAATTACAACTATGAACCAAGCCCTTCTTTTTAAATGGGTCTGGCAATTCATTGACTCTGATAATGCTCAATAATAGAGATAGATTATTGCAGCCGACTATCAATCCACGAGAATAGACTCACTAGTTTTTGTCAATGGCAGTGGCATAAACTTATCAGATACAAATATTCCTACTTTGACAAACATAATTGCGGAAAGTGCCCAATAAAGATCAAAAGACAAATGAGCAACAAACTAACATATAACTTCTAGCCTTAAGTTATTTTTTTTTATGACTTTTAATGTATTTTCTAGTAAAAATTATTTTGAAAAGTGTTCTTATCCAATTTTTAATCCCATTCTTGAAAATAAAAATAAAAAAGAAAACAAAAAAACTAAAAAAATACATTATTGATGTATTTGTGTCATTTTCAACGTCTTTTCTAAAAAAATTTAAATTAAAAAAAATCTACTTTTGATGTTCGGTTATTAACGCGCTTTTGAGTTATTGTTAATGTTGCTTTTTTTTTCAAAAAATGAAAAATACAAAAAAAAATGAAAAATCAAAATGAACAAAGGGATCAAATATGAAAAGAAAGAAGTTGAGGGACCAAATTATTTTTTTAGATTACTTGGTCACCAAGTTTGCTTGGAGACCAAGCAATTAAAAATAAAAATTTTGTTTTGCCTATAAATAGGTAGTTACACACATAAAGAAGAGAGAACAATTTAAAAGAGATTTTAGAGGGGGAATGAGAGGAGATAATTAGTTAGAAAAAAAAATCACACACAGCTTAACACTCCCCCACTCATCAGCACACTAATAATAATAAAAAAAACACAAGAATCTCATGAGAAGAAAGGAGGGCAAAAACTAGTTAACTCTCCTCCAACAAAACTCTCTTCACAGCCTTCACCATCGTGACCCAAACCACCAGCCAATACTAGCTGCCCCAACATCAGTCCCTCTCTCATCATCTTCCCCAGCTCTCAACCAAAAGAAAAGTCTTACAACCATAACCTTCTCAGTCGCATCCCTCATAAGCCTTTGAGTGACTACAGTCAATGGCAGCCAACAACCTCTATTCTAGCCACTCAAACACACAATAATCTATCTTACCTGAGAGTCTAAAGCCTCCCTTCAAAAAGAACCTAAAAACTCTCTTCCCAAAACTCATCCTCAACCTCCATCAATAGCCTTCATTAGTAGCAGCATAGCCACCAGCAGCAGCTGAGCCAAACCATTTACGTTAGTGCCTCTAACTAGACCATGACATCCTTTTAACTAGATCCACGCCCACCAGTCATTAAGACTTAGCACCACCAATTAACAGCCCTTATCAATGCCTCTAGTAACACTACCATCCAATAACATCCATCCACTCAGCCACCACACCAATCACCCCTTTAAATTATTTTTTTTACCACCATCGACAGATCTCCTTCTAGTCGAGAATCAAAACCAACAACCTAGCACAACAATCTCCATCTTTAAATGTGACACCAACAACCAGTAGCTCCCACAACGGTGGCTCCTCTAACTCACAACATTCACGACAACTTCTTCTCCTCCCATCTTCGACCATCAACACAACACCAAACAATGGTGGCATTGAATCTATAAAGAAGGAGAGAAGATCAATAGAGAGAGAGGTAGATCTGGAGAGAAGAAAGAAAAATAAAACTATTATTTTATGGATTTTTTTCTTGGTTTTGTAGGTGACGTTGGTCTTCACCACCGGCACAAGGAAAGGAAGACATCTTTTAAATCCACCTTGTTTTCCGTTTCACTAACGGCGGCACGTGGAACCACAAACTAATAGTGACGGTGGTGCATTGAACCCACATGCCACTACCGTTTCTCCATTTTCAGCACTTTATAGTAGCCTCTGGAAGGTTTATTTTGGGATCCAAATGATTTTTTTTATGATTTATGTTTAATTATAATGTTGTGTAAATATTTGTAATTGTATAAGTGTGGATAAGTTAGTAAAAAAGATGGGCGTGTGTATTTGAATTTTCTTACATGTTTTTGAATGTTTAAAATAAAAAAACAAAAAAATTAAATATTTTAATTGCATATGGTCAAGTCTCTCAAAAATGCAATAATCATGTTTTTGTTTAATACACACATGTTTATAAAATATATATATCCATGCATTTTGGATTTAATAACCAGTTTACTGAATTCAAGAGAATTTGATCAATATTTAAATAACCTCTAAAATTTTAATTTATGAGAATTAATGGTCAATATTATGGTATAAACAATGAACTTACAAGTATGCTGATATTTAAATATCAGGAATTGACTAGAAAGTTCTTAGAATTATTCTGAATATTTATCAATTTTAATTGAGAATATTTTTCACCACAACATACGAGTTGTGGAAAACTTTTTTGCCTTTTAGGATAGGTGAACCTTATTAGGGTACCTACACTGACATTTTCCATAAGAATTCATTTAGGCACATAAGCCCATAATAAATTTGAAATACCATATTTATTCGCATGAGTGAATTTAAATCACATTCAAACTACTTAATGCAGCTTAACTCAAGAAGGGTGCGCTAAGGGTGTCAATACTTTTCCTAGCCACAACCAACCCCTTACCTTTAAAATTTTTGATAAGACCAGTACAATCGGGTTTTCTAGCGATCCTTAATCAAACAACTAGGTGAAGACTCCTGACCCTTCAATGTAGCTTGCCCGTGCGATAAGAAAACAACTTCTACGCACTACACTCTCAAATATCCCCTAAAAAAAAATAATTGTGAAAAAACATGAGTTTCCACAACTCAATGATTAATCAATGTAAATATATCCAAGAATGATAAAATCAAAACACACATAACTTTCATAATATTTTATAATCCATCACATCATATACATAATTCACCATCATAACCCATTACACCATATACAATCCCATCACACCATGAATATAACCTAACTTCACGCCACCTATCACTCAAACTATATAACCTAACATCACACAATATATGTAACCAGTCACACCAAATATATAACCCATCATCACACCATGTTCACATAACTTATTTTATAATAAATATAAGGATGCAAACACACATGCTTTATAAATATTTTTTAAAACATATTTACATTAATTACTCAAAATCACATATCAATTTCAAAACAAAGTATAGATACAAATTCATAATACTTCTAAGGAATATTTCTATTAATCTTTAACCAATTTCTTACAAATCAACGGTATATGGACTTTCAAAAAATCTATACACATTTCAATGTATAATAAAATTAATTCCAAATTCAAATGAAAGCAATAAAATTGATAATAAACATAAATAAATCTCAACTATTTAGCAAAACCTATCTGAAAAATATAACCAGGGACTAAATTAACAATAATTTTTTAGAATTCAAGGGCAGAACAATAATTTTCCAAAAATAGGGATCAAACTACAATTCTGCCATCTTCAACCTTAAAACAGATTTTCCAAACTCTCAACATAATTCTTTCTATACAATTCTTCAATAATTCCCTATTTTCTTCCTAATATCAATATCCCCCGGGGGCTTTTATTCAAAACTCATCAATCAAATAAAATACTTATCAATTCGTATTTATATCATATAATATTAAACATACACAAATTAACTTCAACAAAATTACTCATATATCAACTAACATCATATAAACCCTAACCCTAACTTTCCACAACTTATTATAATTAAAAAGATACAAAACAATATAATAAAGCAATAAAAGAAGCTAAGTAAACTTACTCAAAAAGAAATAACTTATATGATGAATTGTTGTAGGTTAGAAACTTGAAGAGATTTTGCAGAGGGAAGAGGCAGAGTTGGCAAAGGTAATTATGCAATCAAGGTTCGGGTTAAAGGTCAACAAAAACATAAATACATATGTGGGCTAACATATAAAATATAAGACGCCACTCACAATTATTATTAGTAAAAATAAGCCAACATCAATCCACTTTTAATAAGAAGAACAAGGGTTATCAGATTTTCAAGAATTTGATATTCAATAATAAAACAAATAAAAACGTTCTAGAGATTAAATATTCCTAGATTAGAAGAATTATTTTGAGATATTGTTCTCATAATAAACGCTTCCGAAGAGTTTTTGGATGCGTTGAACATGTTCAATATAGTTTTTGTCAATGAGTCTATAAAAGGATGCGTGCTGCCTATTAAAAAAAGAAGAAGATTCAACAGTGATATTACAAGAAAGTCATAGAGACAATCTTGGTTGAGAGGGCAGGGGTCGTTGCACTTCATGTCTGTAACAGGAAAGATTACAGTGCCAGAAAAAATTGTAGCTTTACCATCTTCCCAATTTCCACAACATGCTCCGTCCTGACTCCTGACAGCGGAGTGAAAAAGGGCGAAAGACAAAGTTTCATTGGATCCTTCAGTAATTTTCAAGGTCTAGGGCTCTAGGTTACACTTGTACGTACTTTTGTGGAGCTATATACTTACAAGGTCCTCAACTTCTCATCCAATGGCACAAAGTTTTCATAGAGTTTTGGTCAAGTTGTACACATACCAATCACACCATGGAAAATTGTGGTCATAATTAAAACCTTCATAGGAATTCATCAACATGGCCAAAGACCCCCCTCCCCACAAAATCAAAGACTAAAGCAAAAAATATCACGGATAAAAGCATGAGAGAAAGTGGTTTACTTTATTTTTGCAAAGGTCAAAAAGATTCAATTTCCCAAAAGGCGGTGCTTTACGAGACAGCATTCATATATGCAATCCCCTTTTCAACAAAAGACTAGAGGAAAATTCTGAAACGGGAAAAGAGGGTAGAAAGAAAGAAAAAAAAAATCCTGGAGGTAAAACCATAAAGATTGGTCTTTGGTCTGATTGATCTCAAGGTACAAATGCAGATATATATATATATATATATATATATATATATATATATATATATATATATATATATAACATTAAAAAATGGAGTTTGCTTCCTAGATTCCAAACCAGCTTTAAAATATGAAACATATTTTGCAGAACTAAAAACGTTAGGTTACTCAGTGACATGGAATAAAAAGGATATTCATGGCTCCTTCTTCTCCCTGACCTTTTGCCTTTGCTCTCACTCTATGCGAGTTTCTTTCATTGTTGTGTTTCCATGAATGCTAGTGCGGAAGAGAGAGAGAGAGAGAGAAGATTAATTATTTAGGCCCATATACAACTGGCATGTATAAACGTATAAGCCTAGAGCATAGGTGACACGTTTGGCCATCTTTCAAATCATAATGTTTGTCTTTTCATCTTTTAGCAAGGATCTCATTACTAAACTCACATGAGAAAAGCAAGGCAAATGATGGGCAGGGAGGCAAGCACGATGGAATAACAATGCTCACAAAAATTCAACACCCATGTCATCCCTTGGCCTTAGCGATACAATAGCTACACAAGAAATAGAAAAAACTCACTGAAAACAAGAGGTTTTACCTGCATACTGCTCCTCTAGAAAGCAATCAAGCTTTACGCTGGAAAAGTATGGCATCCATATTCCACATTGCGGGGAGACTTTAATTACGAACCTGATATTTAACGCGTGGCATATATAATCAAATGGTGAAACAAGAATCATTATCCATTCCTTTCTAGCTAGTAGAGTTAAAATTAAGAAACAAGAGGATTTTGTGAGCTATCAGGAATGGGAACTTGCAACTTTAGACCAGTAGGCTTTAACTGAGGAGTTCACAACAATATCTCTTGTTCGAAAAGAATTCGAAATGTAATCGAGAGATAACTTTGCCAAGACAGGTTGTTTCATGTAATGTGAGAGTGACACAAAACACGCGGGCACAAACTCCTGGCAATAACATAATTGTTCTCAATTTAAAATATTGTTGGCATATAAACAGCAGTTCAAGGGAAAGCATAATAATAATAACAGCAATAATAATGTTCACCCCTACTCAACCCAAAGGAAAAGAGGCCAAGAAACAGGTAGAATATAGCACACTTCATAAGTAGGCAGGCAGGCATGCATAGGAATTTACCCATGTTCAAACATCCAGCTTTGATTTTAGAAAACAGCAAAACTCTTCTGAAAGAGGAAGCAAAGAAACCAAGGGCACGACTATAGAAAACTTTAAATATCTGAGCCAAAATGTTGTATCAAAATTCATATCACGAGTATGCAAGTACGTCTAGATTTTTATTACCAACAAGTTTTCTATCTCTTTCTATAGAGAATCGAGAGACTCTTCAAACAATGACAGAAAGCGCATCACTTTCTTGCTTGTACATCTTCACACAGCACATGCCCTTTTCTCTGTAAAATATTGATTTGGAGATCAGAGCCAAACCTCAGAAACAACTGTAGCATGAGACACTATAAAACAAAACGAGTAAGAAGAGAGAAGAATAGAAGTATCATTTCCACCAAAAGTTGAAAGCCAGATCTGAAAATAGCACAAACAAACAGATCAGATACATGATGAAGCTATCATGGGAAAAATCTGCCTAGTAATGATGAGCCTTCGAAGGTTGTAGACTGACAGAAAAAACACCATCATCACATGATCAGAGAAAAAGAAAACCAGAAAAAGAGTAATGATGAAGCTTCTTAGTTCTCAGCATGGTCAAAACACATCATGATTACACCAATCTGCATATATACCAGCAACCCTAAACACTAAAATGAAAAAACCCATGATTAAAAAACTCCCAGTTTTTTTACCCCGAGCAAGATTACGATATACAAAACCAATTAAAGAAAAAAAAAGGATGATTAAAAATCAAACCTTTACATGCAACAGCCCATGATCAAGCCCTTGAGATGGAAGCAATGATTGGGGGGAATGAAGCCTGGTCCGACAACCCTAATACGTGATCAATCTTAAATAAGATACTAGATCTACAGGTAGAAAGTTCGATTAGATTGATCAAGAAAAAGTCCTCGAGCCAGACAACATTCCCCTCAAAAAAGAAGCTACCTTTGTTAACAAATCTTGATCAATTCTTCCAAGTGCAAGAGGGAGATATATGGAATTTGATTTCGTGTGTGTGCGTGCCGGTGATTCTCAAACTATTCTCTTTATCCCCCAAGAGTCGCGCCTATCTTGAAGGGGGTTGGTGAGAGAGAGAAAGATTGGTGATGATGAAGAGAATGATATGGTATGGGGGCTATATTAAGAAGAGTAAAAAGAGTGGAAAGCCAACGTTAAAAAAGACAAAAGATAGGTGCAGACCCGCCCCTACCAGCTGGGGTTTCTCAGTTCCAGAAATGACCACGACCCCATGCACCTTTCTCTCCCTCCCTCCCTCCCTCCCTCTCATCATCTCTAAAAAAAGAAATCAAATACCATTCTAATTAATAAGAACCCAATCACTTTCATGTTCATACATATCATAGCACCACTACTAAAATAGAGGGGCGGACTCCATGAAACATGTCTCTGTTCTTGAAACCCTTTTCCACCGTTGGATTTTCCAGATGACTGTGATGGCAACACCTCGTAAGAGATTGAACATGTGCGTACCCAAGCCATTAGATGATGGTTGGATGGTGTCATCAAACACGAACACTGTTGACTGTAACTGTGCTGTCTACTGTACTATGTAACCTAGAAATTAAATACCTATTATGGACCGTAGAATGGTGTGTACTATGCTAAGAAAACCTATTGTATGATTATAAAATAATTGATAAGAAGATAGTAAAGGAATCAAAGTAAAGGAGGCAGAGAATTGGGTCAGAGGAGTGGTTGAGTTTTGAGCTGCCCGATAACGGAAAGGCCCATTTAATATATATATCTACAGTTTTTCGAATCAATTAATTGCGATTGGATTGAGAAAATTAAACGGTACAGTAGAATATAGTAATCCCTAAGTAGAAGAATTAAAAATAAAAATAAAAATTGGGCATGAAAGAATGGACCCTCGTCTGCCGTGTCACTTTTTAGGCAGAGGCGAGAAATCCGAGGCGATGACCGACAGATAGAGTCAGGGGTCCACGTTTTCCTTTTCACTTTGCTTTTTTACCTTCCTTCTTGTTGCTTCAAATTCTTTTTTTTTCCTTTTAGATTTACATTGAAGCTAAAACCATGGAGTGTTCTTTAATGTTGAATGTAGTTTTGTTCTCTCCTTCTCTGTTGTTTCATAACTAAATCCAATTTTCTCTTTCAACTTCATAAATATAAGTTAGCTCCCTTGTTAACAAGATCAGCTGTGTGAGGATGTTTTTAAAATTTTCCGTTGAATTATAGAAAACAAAATGCAAAATACATTTGACAAAATGAAGTACTTGCGAAGTTTTGAGTTTTGTGCAAAGTGGTAAACTTCACTAACTCGGATGAGAGAGAACCATGTAAAACTTAATTACTTTGTCGTTTTCATTCGGTGAGAAACTGTTTTTTGAGCACTTATTCGATGTGACATACTGAGCTTGTTTGACGCTCAAAACTCACTTGTTTTCAATGATATGCGATAGAATTAAGGATCAAAGACGTTGTTAACATGATTCGCGTTAATCTCTCTGTTGTTGTTGTTGTTTTTTTTTTTTTTTGTAAGAATATGGCATGAGGGATTCAGCATACAGCATCCTAGCTTATGGTTGAATATTTAATTTATTTACCACAACAGCTTTTCATGCTCTTGGATCCAAGTTGACCTTGCTACTTACTCTAGAATAAACCAAACAAAGTGATAGAAATATAACATTACTCTATTAAAATTATTGTTGTTGACGGAAGGAAACAAATGGTGACCTTGAGATAAAGATTTATTTGGCTTATTAAAAACTGTCATCTACTTTCTCGGTGTCCCGATAGAGACTTGGCACAACCATCATCTTCCTATACACATCGCCTTAAAATTCTTGGGTCCATTCTCTCCTCTCTCTCTTCGATATGCCTCTCGCCTCGTTTGAAATTATTAGTGGAATGGATCGTGAGGTTCTAATTAATTGCTTATTTGGTCACAAATCACCATGTGTACTATGCATGGTAGTCGTAGTTGCAGTAATAAATTGCCAGTATATGTTAAATCGGCAACATTGAAAGATGCCTAACCTAAAATGTCCGTCTCTTATCAATTTTTTCAATGACAATAAAATTGGATCCAGTACTGTTAATAGTCAAATGAAGATTTTTTAGGCTACTGCATGTAAATTTTCCGCGTGTTTCACAACACAAACAGATTAATTAGCATTCTATCAGACAAGACTTTCAATCGGTAAATCAAGCAGTGGGATTCTTGACATTTGACACTTACAGAATTAAGTCAATGAAAATAGTATAATTAAGCCATGGCGTGGAAGAATCAGAGTCACATTCTTCTTTTTAAAATACAATTAACTCGAAATGCTAGCTGTTTTCTTTTTAAAATTATGGTGCTTTACTCCTCACAGCTGCCTTGAATCGTGGTAAGGCAGGGGTGCGGGCACTTGTTCTCATCAGTTTTTCGATACAATGGTCCGTGACCATTTGATTATAGATATTATTAATCGCAATTAATTAACCTTAACGATTATGGAATGATTAGTAAGTACCTGTACAGCCAGATTCAGGGATTTTTTTTTTCATGTGAGGTTGGGTCGGAAGGTGCCCGTAAGAAGTGCTGCCATGCTATCACCTCTATAACACAACCAAAGGCTCCACCACCTGGTCCATGCCTCTCTATCTTTCCAAATACTGTACATTAGAGTGACAAACGGAGAGGACGATACTGGCTACATATTTCAACGCTTTCACAGTCTTGAAAATTGTGTGTGTGTGAGTCTCTCTCTCTCTCTCTCTCTCTCCATATATATATATATATGGAGAGAGAGAGAGAGAGAGAGAGAGAGAGAGAGAGAGAGAGAGAGAGAGAGGGAGAAGCGTGTTCGATAGAAACAACACGTAAATGTCAAATCCTGCATCTCCAACCCAGGTTGTCGACTCCACCCTTTCGATCATATAATAATTATTAATTTATCAATCAAAATACTAGCTACTAATAAAACCCAACAATATTAATTACCTAAAATCTTAATTTGCTCTCCACCCCATCTGAGTCCACTCCCAACTTCTCAAGCTGAAAATGCATTTTCACGTGTCATGTCTCTTTAAAAATGCATGGTCGTCGTCGTGGTGTGTCGATTGGAGGAGTGGTTGAAAGTGGCGAGGGGAAATAAAAGGTTGATGAAAATTTATTATACTTTAGAGGGCAGCTTTTTGATACTCAAGTCAATTTGGTGTCTGGATCGAGAAAGAGCGGGAGATACTGATACAGTCATACTCTCTGTAAAGAGACCAACAGACAAACAAACAAAAAGCTTACGAGGGTAAATGTTCATTCGGAATTTTTTTTTCCTGGACACATTCTCCTATATATATATATATATATATATATATATATATATCTTGAGTCCTAAAGATTTTAATATTGTATGATTACGTACTGAAGAGGATTTTTTAGCACCTAAAAACCTGTTAACAATAGGCTGTAGCATTGTAATTAGCGAAAATAACAAGTACAGTGAGACCTCTTTGTTTGTTTGTTTGTTTCTTGTTTCTATTCATTTCTTCCCTTGTATTAAGAGAATCCAGGTCATCCATCTAACTCCTTAGACCGCCCCGCTTACCGCCCCCTGCTGTTTTGCTTTTATGATAGCTCTTTAGGTGTACTCGGCTAACTTTGAGCCTGGACTTTAGCTATTTTTTGACGTATGAGATGACTACTTTTAGTTTTGAACATTTAATTAATTATTCGCATAAGAACTTTAGCTATATTTTATTATCAGTAGTGTTCTTACTATCACCGCAACAGCAACATTTTAGGGCTGATCAAAGTCTCTTTTCAACCTTATAGGCTCTTCGACAATGAAATGTTCGTTTATATAGGAAGATATCCAACATTATATTGTGTATCAGATTTCAATAAAGCAGTATTTAGATTTTCCTGCTTGTCTAGAATTCCTTATTAGATGGAATTTCTTTCCTTGTGCATAACAATATTTGTATAAACTAGAGCATGAGAAGTTTGATTTTACGGCAAGAGTAATGAAAGACTTGCACTTAAAATTTATAGTGTTGCCTGTTGAGACATCCTTGAAAAGTTTGCAACATAGAATACCCCTTTTGTAGCAGCATCGTGGCTTGTTTGGCAGTCTTACAGGAGCTCCTGATTTAAGGTTTTGTGGTGAGAGAATCATGTAACGAGTTTTTTAAGCTTGGATGATATTATTTCAGGGGTAATTGAGTTTTGGATAGTGATTGTAGCCAACGCAAAACTCGGAAAGGGCTTAACTATAAGAAGTTGGGTAGTTTGTGTTCCTAATTCTGAAACTAAGGGATGTAATTGAAAGAAGTGTATTATATTGAAAGAGTTGACTTACAAAGGAAAGAGACCTAAGTGAAATAAAAGAAATAATTTATGAGCAGATTCGAGGTAGACTACAATTTTCCACAGCTAACCAAGTTCTGAATTATTCCATTTCACTACAACATTATCCAGTTTTACTAACGGACTAATTCCGTCGGTGACAGCAATGAAATCCGTCGGTAAAAATAATACCGACGGAGTCACCGACGGATCACGTCCGTCGGTATAACAGTCGTCGGTAAATCCCATTTCCGTCGCTAATTTTGTCGCAAATAAAAAAACCACCCACCGACGGAAACACCGACGAAAATACAGACAGATATGCGCGCGCCAAAAAAAAGTTTCCCGCGGGAACATTTTCGACGGAATAACTCCGTCGGTACTTTCAAGGGTAATTACCGATGGCATTACCAACGGACAATCCGTCGGTAATTATGGCATGGCTTGTAATTTTGTTGCAACTCTCTGTGTAATACCGATGGATAATATTCGTCGGTGATGCCGTCGTAAATATGACATGGATGGTAATTGTTCGAGCAACTCTTCGTTAAATACCGACGGATATTATCCGTCGGTATATCCGTCGGTACTTATTTAAAATATATATAAAAAATAATTTATTAATTGTAAAAAACCTTAATAAACAAATAAAAATGCATTAAACATTAAAAATGTAAAAGTAGTAATATTCATTACAAATTTAATGTGTTTAAAAAACAAAATTAAACTAGAATAGCGGCGGAGCTGGAGGAGGAGGCGGAGGAGGAGGAGGCTGGTTGTTCCCGGGACCATACGGCCAAAAAGAAGTTGCACAAGTATCGTCACCCATCTTTGATCTCATCTCCATGACTATTTGACAGAACTCATCATAATTCGTTGAGAGTTGTTGATATTATTGTTTCAACGCAATGAACTCCTCAGACTGGGTGTTCGATACTGATGGAGAGCTTCCAACAGTTGAGACACTACGAGTCGAACGTAAGTTGTCAGCCATAGTGTTGGAGAGCTCGTAGACCCTGTTTTTATCGGGTCCACCATACGATCCCGCCTCCATCCACAAATCTGGATCGAAATCTGGATGGGTCGACGGATTGTCCCCATATCTCTCCCTCAAC
This sequence comes from Populus deltoides, assembly GCA_015852605.2. NCBI lineage: Eukaryota > Viridiplantae > Streptophyta > Magnoliopsida > Malpighiales > Salicaceae > Populus > Populus deltoides. Next base: position 7,594,561 of record CM027583.2, on the reverse strand, counting down.
CGGCTATTATAGGTCTCCTGAAAATTCCATCGGTAAAAAAATCATCAAATGCAATTCAAGATGCAATTCAAGAAAATAATAACTTACAAAATAAAATGAATGAACGAACATACCACGAAGTGCTGAGCTCGGTTGTCCACGAACTGCTGCACCCCCTTTTGGCAGTCTTGACTCCACACATGCGTCTCTAGAAACAGCTCCATTGGACTCGGTTCACGTCCAAGAGACGCAACCTATAAGGAAAAAATAGGTTGAAAGTTAAATATATTATAAGGAACGACAAATTAATTAATGATATATTTCAATAAAATTAATCTTACCATCCGCTTTGCATGTGCGCTGAATGGGACGGATCCGCCAGTGTGCGTGGTCACCGAACCATGAATTTGCCGGTTCCCGTTGTCGGCGCCAGAATGTGAGCGCCGTGAGAACCGCTCTGAGGTCATGTGCTCAATATATGTCGTCCATATTTCCCCCGAGATGAATGGTGGTTTGAATTCCTGCCAAACCGCCACCTCATTCCATCCTTCAAGACTGTTATCCCTCGCATGTCTTTTTGATTTTTTTTGGGTGTCATACCAAAAATCACGCAACCTACTTCCATAGTAACAAATTAGAATTTAAAACATAAAATTATAAAACATAAATAAATATTATTTTCGATGTTACCTAGTTGCCGCATGATTCTCCCATACCCTCCTCACAACATTGTTGTCCGCCCTATCCCACTCAAATTTGTTCTGTGTATATAAATAATTCATATAAAATAAAAATAGTACAAGATATAAAATTATAAAAATCATTTATGAAAAATAAGTCAGTAAATTAAAAATTAACATCGACCGAAATCGCTTAAACCATGCATCGATATTAGGTTTCCACTCGGGATGTTTGGAAACCCGCTCCATTAAAACAATGGAATCTCCATCGACGATTTAAACGCCAATGTTATAGTCCTTGCAGCCTCAATGTTTGTGAACCTGAAATTAAATAAAAGTAGTAATTAATATTAATTAGTTGTTCATAAATTATGTTATAAGTATATAAAAAAAAAACTAAAACCTTAACAAACTTACATTGAGAGGTCATCCTTCCATTGTGCCTGGTACTTGCGGGTGAATTGACCCTGCTGTGAAGGCACACCACTTCTGCGCTGTGAAACCGCGCTAGAAGAGGCAGCATCTCAAGTTGGCGTAGATTCCTCGTCGTGATCAGCACCTAAGGATACGTCCTCCTCGCTGCTAGAAGAACTAGCTGCAACCGTTTTCTGATGACGTGCTGTAGATTTCATTCTACGCATCTACACAAATGTATATGAACAATTACATAATTAACTTCGATTATTTAAAAAAAAAATTCGACAGAGTCTTCCTTGTACTGGGGGGTCCCAAGTTGTCGACAAAATCTTATTACACTTCCAATTTTATTTCACATCCCGATCCAATCATCCTGGATCTCAACCCAACTCATCATCATCAACACAACATTTTATTCAATAACATCATATATAATTACAACTATGAACATTCATTGTTAAATTGGTACTTAGAGTTACAAACATTAGATTAAAGTCATACATTCAAATTTACGGATATAAACTAACATTTTTAACATAAATTCAACAATAACAATTATAGCAATACAAACAATAATATCCTAAATTAAGATAAACTAATTAAATGCAATTCTATATATATAAATTAACATTTTTAAAATAAATCAACAATAACAATTATATTTATAAACTAACATTTTTAACATAAATTCAACAATAACAATTATAGCAATACAAACAATAATATTCTAAATTAAGATAAACTAATTAAATGCAATTCTATATATATAAATTATAAATGAATATTGTTTGTCGACACGTCTTTTTTATTTACAGAAAAGGACCGATGTCAAAAATTTAAATACCAAATATGGATTATGTCCATTATTTCTTTTGGTAACCCATACGTAATTCTCCTTTTTAGGGACAAAAGTCAAAATTTTAGACGAGTCTCCTATTTTTTAGGGACTGATGTCAATTTTTTGACGTGTCTCCTATGAATATTGTCTGTCGACATGTCTCTTTTATTTACAGAAAAAGGACCGATGTCAAAAGTTTAAATACCAAATATGGATTATGCCCATTATTATTTCTTTTGGTAACTCAGATGCAACTCTCTTTTTTAGGGTTAAAACGTCAATAATTTAGACGAGACTCCTAGTTTTAGGAATTGATGTCATTTTTAACGTATCTCCTAATCTTAGGGACCGACGTTAACAATTTAAAAAAAAAGAAACAAAATTGCAAATAAGCTCAAAATATAATAGCATTTGAATCAAATAAAAAACATACAAGTAAGGGTAACCTTTTTCTTGAAAGGATGTTTTAAGGGTGGTGTCTACCTTCCCTTAATCATAACTAACCCCGTACTTGAATATCTGGGAGCAGTGTCTAATTTGGGATTTTTAGTTCCCTCAAATTACTAGATAGCGACTCCAATAAAATCTTTATTTTTCCTAATTAAGAAAAAACTATTTTTGTTAAATAAACAAAAAGCGGAGCCGTCGCCCGACGTTGTGTATCGACAGAATGGCGACTCCACTTGGGAGTTAGGGTTGAGCCAACTGCTTGTGTTTGCTTTTCATTTGCTCTTTCTTATTGCTATTTATTTTTGAGCATTTATTTTATTTGCATTATTTATTTTATGCAATATCTACTGTGATTCTTTTCAATTTTCTAGATTGCCACATGCATACATATTTATTTATTTATGTATTCACACACTTCACGGTGAACCTATAAAAGCTCTGGACCCGAGCTCATCTTTTTAAGATTAGAAAAGAAAGATTCAAGTGGCAAGTGTGACTTATGTCCACTGATGCTCATTTGGACTTTCGCTTAGATTGTAACTCACCCTATGCAACGGGTATTGTGGAATGTTTTTTCCCATACTCATGTTGTATAAGGTTAAGAGGCCGACTACCTCATGGGTAATTCGGGCAATCTAAGAACCAAAGAATATCTTTAGGATAGACTAAACTGAGCCAAATCTTATGAGCTAGATCCTATCAATTAGGATATACCCTTTAAGACACAAACAAATATCAATTCATTAACATACATTTTTATATACATTTTATATTCTCATTATATCTCCACCGATCCTTATAGGAAATGTGAGATGGAAAAAAGCAATACTATTGAGGAATTTTTTATCAGATCAGAATTGAGCCAACATGATGAAGGAGATTGTTTGCCATCAGAATTTGAGTCTCAATTACCAGCCCACATTAAATTAGATGACAGACCACTTGGTACAGGACAGCTAGACTGTTGGGAAAGGTTATCCTTTCATGATCAATCAATTTTTAGAAACAATATGGGGATCTATCACATTTACTGAAAATTAAGGTCCAATATGCTTGTTTTCAAGCCATGATAGGGTTTTGAGATCCAGAATATCGGTGCTTCACTTTTAATACTGTGGATATGACTCCTACTATCGAGGAGTATGAATCCCTGCTAAATTGTCCCAAGTCAGAAAAGGTGTACTTTTACACACCTATAGAGCATGCACTTTCTAACTTTGCTTGGATTACCTAGATAGATTGTCAACTTGCAAAATCACATGCAACTAAACGAGGAAATAGTCAGGGTTGGTTTTGTAATGTACTAGAAGCCATATTTAAAAGAAGATTACATGATGAAAGCAATGAAATTCGATTGAGGATTTTGGCCTTAGCCATATATGGTTTAGTTCTTTTCCCATCTACTGAGGGAATGATCGATTTTGAGGCTGTCAATGTATTTAAAAATGTGGTGACCCTTAAAATTAACCCTGCTACAACAATATTGGCAGAAACTTTCTCATCCTTGAATTATTGTAGAAAAGTCGGAAGGGGTCGTTTAAGATGTTGCTTACAGTTGTTGTTTGTCTGGACTGTGAGTCATATGATTGAGGGGAAGATTTCAGGTTTGGTTGGTACCCCATGGCATCTTTATTCTAAGCTAGAGAATTTTGCTGAAAAACACTTGCATGAAGTAGGAAGAACCACATGGGAATCAATGTTTCTAAGTTTAAGTAAATCTCAATTTCATTGGAGGAGTCGATACTCTTACTTCAAATCTTATCTGGCATATTATGGTGACTACCCATGGATCCCGTTGATAGGAGCCCGCTGCAGTATTAGTTATTATCCTAACATGGTTTTACAACAATTTGGATTTGAGATATAACACCTCATTTCACTAGTAAGATATTGTCTGCTTTGGGCCTCCTAGTCCACCCATGTCTAGGGCTTCCACCCAGGTCCCCTTTACGGGTTTGTTCTTGGCAGCCACACATGGTCCCAAAACGTGTCTTTCAGAGTAGCGCAACACACTCACCTTGTCGAGCATCGCCCTTCCGGGGCCTCCCTGTCCACCCATTCCCAAGGCTTCCACCCAGGTCCCCCTCAGGGTTTTAAACGCGTCTTACTAGTTAAGATGAGCATGCACTTATAAGGTCCTAGCTCTAGACCCTCGCTTCCGATGTGGGATCTTACATGAGTAGTTTATTCCAGGGACTACCAAACTAGCAACATTTTATGAAGATTTCAAGACCTCGAAGAAATTTTTAGAGTTAGTGAAGAAGGCATGGAAACATCCCGGTAAGGTTACTTTTGCTAAGAGAGTAGAAGGATATCCAATATGGCAAAAGAAAAGAGGGAAAGGGTATAAAGTTCCTCGTTTTGAAGGGCCACTCAGGTCTTTGATTCTGTCTGCTGAAGACATACATCAAGAAGTCCGCGCCCAACAAGAATCTTATAACCTAAGTTTGAATGCTGAAGTGGAAGAGTTAGGGGCTAAAAAAAAGAAGTTAGAATTTAATCTAGCCACTCGAGAAAAAGCTTTGGCTATCATAAAATAAGAAAAGGATGACTTGTCACCAAATTCCCAAAGAACAACTTGAGTTCCAGCAATTACAAGAAAATATATACTTTTGTCAGAAGATAAGAGGAAGCAAGATGTCAATATGAAGAGATGGGTTAGAAGAGCATTAAAAGCTCAGGAAATGGTATTAAAATTGGAAGAGAAAAATGAATCACTTCAAGAGCAGCATCAAAATCAAGATGTAATAATTGCTAATTTAGATGAGCATATGGACCATTTGCTTTCTATTGAGCAAACCTTATCATCAGAAAAAAAAATGCAGAAAGAGAAGCAGAATGTTAGGCTTCTAAAGCTATGCGTTATCATGTACAAGTAGATGATGCCAAGAATTATGCTTCAGGATTAAGAGGCATAGCTCAACAAATAGCAGATGGTGAGCCAATGACTAGAAATGAATTCCATCAGTTTTTTGGGTTGATCAGAGATGGAATTAATGAGATCTCAGCCTATGATGGTCCAAGGCTTTGGAAAAATTGGCTTGTTGTGATTTTAATATTGTAAATTAATGAAAGACAATTTCATCATCTTTTCATCATGAGAAATGCTTAGTCTTATTCTGATTTATGGCATCAAATTTCTCCCTTAAATCGGTTCAAGTTCCTATAGGTTTGGAGTCCTCGGTGATAAATTTCTTAAGAGAATCTGATCTAGTCTGTTCCCATTATAAGTTAAAGGAAAACTTAAAATAAATAATAAGCATGCATATTATGGGATTTTTGCATTTTATTTATTTATCATGCATGCACACTGTTGAAACATAAGTTCCCCCCACTTGAGGTCTACTGGACTGATGAAGATGGCGAATGAAGATAGTGGTTAGATAGAGGTTTATTATCAAAAGGAAGTTGAGAGCAGAAAAGTAAAGGTGAAGTAGCTCGACTCATAAATCTGTTTGAATAAGTGTTGAACTTCAAGAATAGAAAGGGAACGTCTGCACAGTCTCTTGCTGGGAACACTACTTGTCCACGTTCCATTGAAGTTGCACCTCTCCTTCTTAGTCATGAATAATGACAGTAATGCCTTCAGTCATCAACTAATGACAACCCTTGTTCTCGTTCAACTGCATTGATAGTAGTTCAAAGCCTTCATATATTCCAAGAGAATATAATATCTGCTAGCTTTCTGTTTCTGGTGCATTGGATTTCTTTCCAGCCATTTCTATTATGAATAGCATTCCGGTCTAGCAACATCGGATGCTGCTCTAAGAGAAAAAATAGCAGACATTGAACTTTAATAGAGTAGAATTCCCCTTATAGGTGTTTGTTTGCTGCACTGCTAGTAAGGAATCGAAGAGGAGACAAAAGTGTTTCAGATTCATCAGTTTCTCTTCCAGTTAAGACAACAGGTGATTCCACACGTCGACAATGGTGGTGTTACATGTTTCTACACGCTCCCAAGATTACTTGGCTGTTGGAAAGTTTCTACCAACCCACAAATAACCACAAAAAACATTGGAAGATTGACATGATATTGTAAGGATTGTTGAAAGAATTGAACAAGGTATGAAGATGGGAAAGATTGAAGATTCTGCCAAGGATTCTAGAACAATAATAAGAGATGAATCAAAGGATGACTCTGGCAATGGGAAGCCTTAATTATGTGGTCCAACCAGGTCTTACTGTAGCATTAACTGCTAAAATGTCTTTGCCAAGATTGACATACCTCGACCACTCGAGTTTGTCTACCAGCATCTGTTAGACTCTGGACTTATTGCCCTGACTCCTCCAAATCCCATATAACCATTATTTTCTAGGTGGTATAATCCAGAAAAGAGATTTGAATATCATTAAGGGATTTTGTGTCATTAAGTTGAACAGTTGCAAGAATTTCAAGAATCGAGTTGAGTTTGTGAAAAATGACATCATCGACCATATTGTCACCGCAACATCCTTAGAATGACAAGTGATCGAAATGCTTGGCAAAACACAGATATCGCTAAAAAAATTGATCCAAGAAGGGTGTTAAATTGTCAATCATTTTTGTAATGGATTTTGTGATTCTGCATTTTATTTTGGGATCACATCTCATCCTTTAACGAAACATGTCTTTTCTTTGTCTCTTTGTTGTTCTGAAAGCATGAGATGTTTCTTTCAAAGATTATTTTGACAAAATATTTTGATCAAGCTCCAACATGCGTTTAAGATTAATCAATCCTGAAGATTAAAAGTATTTTACTTGCATAAATGACTCGATGCTTGTTGAAATGACATGAGGTAACTAAGAAAATTTTGAGCTCATACATGAAATTGAACCACACACTATGTAGCTAAGTTTTAGCAGTATGCATAATGACATGTAGTGGATTCAGTAGTTATGGACTCATAAATTATGATTCTTACAAGTCTAAATCATTACATTAGATGAGGTTAAAATTTATCGGTTCTAACCGACCTTGCTTGAAATGAGAAAAGGCCATTTTTGTTTTATCCTTTAACAATTCTTGAACTTTATATCCCTTGCAGTCCCATTTTGAGCGGATAAAATTTTTTTTTTATAAAAAACCCTGACTAGGATCACACCCCACACTGGGGGCAATGAGAGTCTTTTCCTAGAAAAGACGAAGACAATGTTAGAGTCGATGGATAAAAGGAAGGCTTAGAAAAAAAGTACAATAATTGAGAAAGGGCCATACTTTGAGGAAGGATATCTAAAAAAAAAATAGAAATAATGGAGAATGCCTATCAATTAAAAAGAGGAGCAAAAGAGGTTTCAATTAAAGAAAGACACAATAAATGCTAAAAGTTAAAACGAAAAAATTGAGCTTTATGCCTTTTGATGTGTTTATGATAAAGCCTCTACGATCTTCAAAAAGATTAGATTGGTTATTCATAAAAAAAAAAAGTTGGATTTGCGTTATGACTCATGTTAAAAGAATTTTGATCTTTGAGATTAACAAGGTTATATGTCATTGTCTCTACAAAGACAACGAGAGGAAAAGAGATCAATGAGTAATTGATGTTGATCCTAGGTTCTTGAAACCCTCAAACACCTTTTGAGCTTGTGAAATTCATTTCTTTCATAGTCATGAACCATAGCCTACATTACGTGCTTTAAAAAGCCATTTTTAATCAAGTTAAGCAATCTGAACCGATAAATGACGATCTCAAAACTTGAAGAGTTGCTTTATAAGGGTCGTGACTTCATGAATCAAGCTAATGATTATTATGCATGCTGATAAAATTGGTGCTAAGAAAAAGAAACAATCTTTCTTGGTAAAGCCTCAAGTTTTGACTCGGGTACCTTGTTTTTCTTGAAATTCATAAAAGGTCACCTCATCACAGACAATCATAAGATATACCCAAAATTAGAGTTTAAAATGGATATAAAAAACCATTTTAATCTTACAACAGGTCAATTTTCTATCTCTCAAAATACAAGACAATCAAAGGACTACATTGAATAGCATGTGTTAGATCTTTAACCGACAAAGCTTGATTTCTGAAAATGCTTTCAAAAAGTGACATCTCTCTACTTTCATTTCAACAATTAGACTTGAATAAACATGACATTTGTAATGTGAGATTTGATTCCAAAATAAGAAAGATTTTCAAATAAGAAGAACATCAACCGAGTTTGCAAATTCCTGACAGAAATGACATCAATTCTCCTCGACACTGCTGGGGCAATACAATGGACCTCCGAGAAGGAAAACAAACAATATTTAAATCAGCTGGGGGGTAGAGATGATCAAATGATGAATCAATATGGTTCAAAGAAAGATAATCAGTGAATAGGCACATTCAAATCAATTAAGGGTAATGATGTTCAAGAACAGTTTATGATCCAGTAAACCCCGACAATAATTGAGAGTTAAGATGTACTTGAAGGACATCTTTATATCTTCATCTTGGTTTATCATATCTAATATGGTTATGACTATTGAAAGATGTTATCATATGATTACTTTTGAATGAATGTTGGAAGGATGCACCGCACCCACCTAGACTGATCGTGGGACCATATGATTTGAAGCTCAAATATGCACTGCACCACATGAGTATGGGTGATAAAAGCAACATCATTGATGAGGCTGAGACAATTCTTTTCACAATTTGATTAGATGAGCTGAGAAGAACTTATTGAGAAAGAAACTGAGCATATAATGATAAGCTTTTTACTGCAAAGTATGAGATGCAAATTTGAATGACATGACAGTTCCATGAAGGTGGATGACCGCATATACTTGAATGGTATGTTTTAACTGGAGGTAAGTTCATAACTGATTGATAATGTTGATGGGTGTTGGCACGGTGCGCACAATCAATCAGAGAACAATTCTTGATAGAATCCAGGAGATGAACGATTTGTTAAGTTCTTAATAATGAATCAAGCAACACCACACTTGGGGGCATTGTCAAGCTTGATAAATTGCGAGAGCAGTAATCATTGCGGACAGGCCAAGATGGGCACTGCATTTACAGTTGAGCGAATGGCTAGCACATGAATGAGCCAATGCATCGAAAGAACAAAGAAGGCTTTGGAATGCAAACAAAACCGCCCTATAACGACGAAGCATCAAAGAGAGAGGACCTATATTTCAAAAATAGGTAAGATGCATTTCATATCATCTAACTCCACAAGCATTGCATATTTGTTTTGCAGATATTTCATGAAAAAAAATTCCCACTGGATCCAACAAGACTCACATGAATTGAAGTTCTTGTAAATCACATCAAATATGGAAATTCCACAAAGCAAAATTCATAAATGAAGACAAGAAAGATGGATTTTTATTCATGGAAAAAGGGTTTACAAGTACAAATGTTAAACAGTGTGAGGATGACCAGGGATATTTTCATCCTGATGGTTAATCTTGCCTTAAAATTCCTCAAATTGTTTATGCATACGATCCATCTCTTCCTCGATCTCGTGGTGTCGTGTGTTAACATAATCCCTCCAAAAGTCAACACGTGTATTCAGCTCTTGGTTTCTCCTCTCCAAGTTGTTTATGTGATGTCTCTCATCACAGAGTCTATTTCTTAAATTCTCAATCTGATGATGGAGATCAAGAACCTGAGTATTCAACTCAAGTCTTCTGGCATGACGATTCTCTGCAATGTTCACCAAAGACGAAGTAGCTCTGATATTGAGAGCAAGTGACTGATTCACTACTTCAATATCGGTCCTGGCTGTCAGCATTATTTCATCTTGAGGAAGGATCATGTCTTTAGCCACGACTATAGCAGTATCTTCATTGTCCATTACAGTATCCTATATGTAACTGGACGACCATTCACTTTAAAGGTAGTATGCCAAACTGCAGGCTCTACTGTAGGAACAGGGTTTGGGTTAACATTGAAAGAAAAGGAAGATATGGTTAAAGCTTCAAAAGTTAAGAACTTTGAGAGTATTGAAAATACGAGAAGTTGATGATGTCTTTTGCCAAATATTGTGTGATTTATAAGGAATTTACTCCTAATCATTTTGAATGGCAGCTCAAATCTCAGCCATATATATAAGACTTTCTTGAGAAGCTTTCATCTTCTTTGAGATCGACTTACAAATCAGATCTCAGCTGTACATATAAGACTTTCTTGAGAAGCTTTCATCATCTTTGAGATCGAATTACAAATCAGATCTCAACCGTACATATAAGACTTTCTTGAGAAGCTTTCATCATCTCTGAGATCGATTTACAAATCAGATCTCAACCATACAGGTATGACTTCTTTTAGAAGTTTTCATCAACCCTGAAGCTCATGTTGAAATCACTTTCATGTATTTCATAGATGGGTCGGTTCACAACACCATTGCCGAAATCACTTTCATGTATTTCACAAAACTAATATTGAAATCACTTTCAAGTATTTCACTATCGGGCAGGTCGTCTGGAACAAGTAGACCACTTGCGAGTTTCCTTGCATTTTCCCCATCGGGCAGCTCGTCTGGAACAAGTAGACCACTTGCGAGTTTCCTCGCATTTTCACCATCGGGTAGGTCACCTGGAACAACTAGACCACTTGTGAATTTCCTCGTATTTTATCATCGGGGGGTCACCTGGAACAATTAGACCACTTGCGAGTTTTCTCGCATTTTCACTATCTGGTAGCTTGCTTGGAACAATTAGACCACTTGCGAGTTTCCTCGCATTTTATCATCGAGCAGGTCGTCTGGAACAATTAGACCACTCACAAAATTCTTTGCTTTTTTCTTCACTATCGGACAGGTTGCCTAGAACAATTAGACCACTTGCGAATTTCCTCACATTTTCACTATCGGGCAGGTCGCGTGGAACAATTAGACCACTTGCAAGTTTCCTCATATTTTATCATCGGGCAGGTCGCCCGGTCGCATTTTATCATCGGATAGGTTGCCTGAAACAATTAGACGACTCGTAAAATTCTTTGCTTTCTTCTTTACTATCGGGCAGGTCGCCTTGAACAATTAGACCACTTGCGAGTTTTCTCACATTTTCACTATCGGGTAGGTCGCCTGGAACAATTAGACCACTTGCGAGTTTCCTCACATTTTATCATCGGGGTGGTCACCTGAAAAATAGGACCAAGGTTGAAATCACTTTCATGTATTTTACACTTCAATCATTTTTCTTTACAAAACTTACTATGCAAAATCAAAAGAATATGAATTTTCCAATGCCTTTGCACTGTAAGCATTGTAAAGAGAGGACAACTGTTGTAACCCAATTTTGGATTCACCAAGATTTTCTTGAATGTTATTTTATTTATATTATTATTTATAAAAATCCAAAAAAATTAAGAAAAAGTTTAAAATTCAAAAAAATATTTTTCTCGAGTCAACCGTATCTTTTCCATAAGAACCGATTCCACTGAGTCAATACAGGTCCAACCATGTCGACCAGGGTAAATAATAAGTTTCAGGTGATTTCGGGTCAAAACTGTCATTTTCGGTTAAAACCGAGTTCACCGAGTCAATACAGGTCAAACCATGTCAACCAGAAAAAAAATGAGTTTCAGGCCGTTTCGAGTCAAAACCATCATTTTTTATAAAAACCGAGTCCACCGGGTTGATACCCATCAAATGTTTTTTTTCCAGTGTTTCAACATAATTTTAGGTCATTAAAATTGATTTTTAGCGGTTGAATCGGGCTTTTTCTCTAATACTGATTTGAGTTTTTAGTTTTACCTATATAAATATTTATTATTATATATAATAAAAGAAAATCAATAATACAAAATTTATCATACTAGGCGGGGCAGTTGAGTCAATAGTAGGCAGAGTAGTTATGGCCAAGAAATTTTTATTTAAAGCAGATTTGCGACGTGTGTTTTTAGATTTTAATGTCCCCTGTCATTGGCTATAAAGAGCAAGTGAAAATTCGCTAGCCAAGAGGAAGGAAAAAGGAGAAAAAGGAAAAGAAAAAAAAAAGAACAGAGAGAGTAGAGATTTGGATTACTATTTAAGTTTTTTTAGTTTTTCTTCACGCGAGGAAGATACTGATTTAAAAAAAACAATTTGAAAAAAACTTAAAATATCCTAACCATTAGATCTAATAGTATTTAGTTCTGGACCTTTAATTTAATATGATACAATAGGGCTTACCACGCTAGATTAAAATCCAAATCCATCTCAGCCCTTAAAACAATCTGCCCTTCGATCATGTTATGCCACGTCACCCCGTGTACCAAGCTCTCGGTACACCGCGCAACACTAGATCAAAACTCAGCCTATCCGGACCGACGATTCTCCCTCGTCAGCCATCAAAGGTTGTCGAAACCACTTTCATCAGAATCCTCTCCATCAGATCTACCAGAAGCAACCATTTTGGCCGGAAAATATTGCTGGAAAATTGCACCGCCTCCAACAGTAACCGCTCGTGAGCCACACGCGCCACCATGGGCATTTTGGTAATTTTTCGAGAATTCAAGGGTATTTCAGTCTTTTACCTATACAGTGGCACTCAGGTAATTTTTGGGGGTCCCTAATTGTATTTTTGATATTTTTGTGTATATAAATACTTGTAAATTTTCTTGCATGTGAAAAAAACAAAAAAACCAAAAATAAATATAAAAGGAATAAAGACGCAGGTCCAACACCCATTTTAGACGAGTCTCCTATTTTTTAGGGACTGATGCTAATTTTTTGACGTGTCTCCTATGAATATTGTCTGTCGACACGTCTCTTTTATTTACAGAAAAAGAACCGATGTCAAAAGTTTAAATACCAAATATGGATTATGTCCATTTTTAGGGTTAAAACGTCAATATTTTAGACGAGTCTCCTAGTTTTAGGGACTGATGTCATTTTTAATGTGTCTCCTAATCTTAGGGACCGACGTTAACCATTTAAAAAAAAACAAAATTGCAAATAAGCTCAAAATATAATAGCATTTGAATCAAATAAAAAACACACAAGTAAGGGTAACCTTTCTCTTGAAAGGATGTTTTAAGGGTGGTGTCTACCTTCTCTTAATCATAACTAACCCCGTACTTGTATATCTGGGACCAGTGTCAAATTTGGGATTTTTCGTTCCCTCAAATTACTAGATGGTGACTCCAATAAAATCTTTATTTTTCCCAATTAAGAAAAAACCCTTTTTGTTAAATAAATAAAAAGTGGAGCCGTCGCCCGACGTCGTGTATCGACACATATAATAAAATTAATTCAAAATTCAAATGAAAGAAATAAAATTGATGACAAACCATCAGTAAATCTCAATTATTTATCAAAACCTATCCAAAAAATTTCCATTTAAAACCATGGGCGAAGCTATAATTTTTTTTGAATTCGTAGCTAAATTATAATTTTCCAAGAGTATAGACTAAACTATAATTCTACCATCTTCAACCTCAAAACATATTTTGAATTTCAACTTGATTTTTTCTATAAAATTCTTTAATAATTACCTATTTTCTTCCTAATATCAATATCAATATTCACTAAGAAAAATATATATTTTAAATAACCTAGAAAAATAGGATTGATTTTAAATAAATAAAAAAAATTGAAAAAAAACTAAGTCGTCCTGGGTTAACTTGACTAACCAACGACCCAGGATAACCCCATAGAAAGGAAAAGCATAAAAAAATCAGAAAGCTCAAGACCTAGTAGCCTAATATCAAAGGATGGAATTGAAAAAAAAAATATAAGTCAACCTGAGTTAACTGCATAAAAAGAAAAGAAAAAAAATAAAAAAGCTCAAGGCCTAATAACCTAATATCAAAAGATGAACTTAATTTTTTTTTTTTTATGAAAAGACCGAAGTTAAATCAGGCTAATTTTCAAAACTAGTGACCCGAATCATGAGACTAGGATGATCTAGTAGAAGGCAAAAACAAAAAATCATGAACAAAATTATCAATCATAAAAAAATTAAAAAGAAAACAAATAACAATTAAAATACTGAGGATCAAATCTGGTATAAAAAATAATAAGAGACTAAATTGAATAATAATAATAATAAATTAAAAGAATGAGGACAAAAATTGAATAAAAAATAAATGAAATAAAATGTTAAGGGAAAATTAAAAACAAATTAAGAAAAGGATTAAAAAAGAGTAATTAAAAGATTGAGTAACAAAATTGAAAAAAAAACAAATCAAGAAAATGATAAAAAAAAAACAACAATCAAAAGAATGAGTATTTGATATAAAAATAAAATAAAACCAAATACAAAAGGATGAAATAAAAAAAATAAAAAAAAAACCGAAAACAAAAAAAACTAATCAAATGAAGGAGGACCACAATTGAAAGAAAAAAAAAATAAATGAGAGGACAACTAATCTAAATTTGGCTGACCCAACAAGGATTTCAAGGCGAGAAAAGAAAAGAGAGGGAAGAAAAAAGATTCAATCATCAACGAACTTTCATGAATATCACTACATGTGTTGTCTTATCAGCTACATCGCCACTACACACTTTGAACAATATGGTAGTTGAACTTTTTTGGCCATCGTAAGACGCTACACACTCATCGTTTAAAAAGCGCGAACGACGTGCACTCGCCATTGCATACACCAACTTTTTTTATTAATATTTTTATTTTTTAAAATATTGATTTGCTTCTAATTCAAATAGATTAAAACAAAATAAGCATTATGAAAAAACCAAAATATCTCTTTATTTTTTAAAATTTTTTTTTACTTGAAATGCAATGAAGTAATTTTACTATTTTAAAAAGGGAATGTAAAAAAAAAAACTCTTCTTAACCTTTCACTTTGTTTTTAGTTTTAAAGAACATTTATGTTATTTAACTTGGAAAAAAAGGTTGATGGAACATGCATCATAACTCCAATGAATTTTACAATGACAAATAAATTCCCTAGAAAGTATCAATTTACCCCGAAGATAGACTATTTGGATTTTTTCTTGAAAGACAAAGATATCGTTCCAATGTAGCAATTCACATAGCAACGAGTCCAGCCTTACACTAATGGGTTTAGTGTTTTTTTTCAATAAGCGAACATCTTTCCTCTTTTAATAAGAAGAACAAGACTTATCAGATTTTCAAGAATTTCATATTCTATAATAAAAACAATAAAAACGTTCTAGAGATTAAATATTCTTAGATTAGAAGAATGGATTTGAGATGTTCTCAAAATAAAGGCTTCCGAAGAGTTTTTGGATGCGTTGAACATGTTCAATATAGTTTTTGTCAATGAGTCTATAAAAGGATGCGTGCTGCCTATTAAAAAAAGAAGAAGATTCAACAGTGATATTACAAGAAAGTCATAGAGACAATCTTGGTTGAGAGGGCAGGGGTCGTTGCACTTCATGTCTGTAACAGGAAAGATTACAGTGCCAGAAAAAAATTGTAGCTTTACCATCTTCCCAATTTCCACAACATGCTCCGTCCTGACTCCTGACAGCGGAGTGAAAAAGGGCGAAAGACAAAGTTTCATTGGATCCTTCAGTAATTTTCAAGGTCTAGGGCTCTAGGTTACACTTGTACGTACTTTTGTGGAGCTATATACTTACAAGGTCCTCAACTTCTCATCCAATGGCACAAAGTTTTCATAGAGTTTTGGTCAAGTTGTACACATACCAATCACACCATGGAAAATTGTGGTCATAATTAAAACCTTCATAGGAATTCATCAACATGGCCAAAGACCCCCCTCCCTCGGCTCCCACAAAATCAAAGACTAAAGCAAAAAATATCACGGACAAAAGCAAGAGAGAAAGTGGTTTACTTTATGTTTGCAAAGGTCAAAAAGATTCAATTTCCCAAAAGGCGGTGCTTTACGAGACAGCATTCATACATGCAATCCCCTTTTCAACAAACGACTAGAGGAAAATTCTGAAACGGGAAAAGAGGGTAGAAAGAAAGAAAAAAAAAATCCTGGAGGTAAAACCATAAATATTGGTCCTTGATCTGATTGATCTCAAGGTACAAATGCAGACATATATATATATATAATAACATTAAAAAAAATGGAGTTTGCTTCCTAGATTCCAAACCAGCTTTAAAATATGAAACATATTTTGCAGAACTAAAAACGTTAGGTTACTCGGTGACATGGAATAAAAAGGATATTCATGGCTCCTTCTTCTCCCTGACCTTTTTGCCTTTGCTCTCACTCTATGCGAGTTTCTTTCATTGTTGTGTTTCCATCAATGCTAGTGCGGAAGAGAGAGAGAGAGAGAGAAGATTAATTATTTAGGCCCATATACAACTGGCATGTATAAACGTATAAGCCTAGAGCATAGGTGACACGTTTGGCCATCTTTCAAATCATAATGTTTGTCTTTCCATCTTTTAGCAAGGATCTCATTACTAAACTCACATGAGAAAAGCAAGGCAAATGATGGGCAGGGAGGCAAGCACGATGGAATAACAATGCTCACAAAAATTCAACACCCATGTCATCCCTTGGCCTTAGCAATACAATAGCTACACAAGAAATAGAAAAAAACTCACTGAAAACAAGAGGTTTTACCTGCATAATGCTCCTCTAGAAAGCAATCAAGCTTTACGCTGGAAAAGTATGACATCCATATTCCACATTGCGGGGAGACTTTAATTACGAACCTGCTATTTAGCGCGTGGCATATATAATCAAATGGTGAAACAAGAATCATTATCCATTCCTTTCTAGCTAGTAGAGTTAAAATTAAGAAACAAGAGGATTTTGTGAGCTATCAGGAATGGGAACTTGTAACTTTAGACCAGTAGGCTTTAACTGAGGAGTTCACAACAATATCTCTTGTTCGAAAAGAATTCGAAATGTAATCGAGAGATAACTTTGCCAAGACAGGTTGTTTCATGTAATGTGAGAGTGACACAAAACACGCGGGCACAAACTCCTGGCAATAACATAATTGTTCTCAATTTAAAATATTCTTGGCATATAAACAGAAGTTCAAGGGAAAGCATAATAATAATAACAGCAATAATAATGTTCACCCCTACTCAACCCAAAGGAAAAGAGGCCAAGAAACAGGTAGAATATAGCACACTTCATAAGTAGGCAGGCAGGCATGCATAGGAATTTACCCATGTTCAAACATCCAGCTTTGATTTTAGAAAACAGCAAAACTCTTCTGAAAGAGGAAGCAAAGAAACCAAGGGCACGACTATAGAAAACTTTAAATATCTGAGCCAAAATGTTGTGTCAAAATTCATATCACGAGTATGCAAGTACGTCTAGATTTTTATTACCAACAAGTTTTCTATCTCTTTCTATAGAGAATCGAGAGACTCTTCAAACAATGACAGAAAGCGCATCACTTTCTTGCTTGTACATCTTCACACAGCACATGCCCTTTTCTCTGTAAAATATTGATTTGGAGATCAGAGCCAAACCTCAGAAACAACTGCAGCATGAGACACTATAAAACAAAACGAGTAAGAAGAGAGAAGAATAGAAGTATCATTTCCACCAAAAGTTGAAAGCCAGATCTGAAAATAGCACAAACAGACAGATCAGATACATGATGAAGCTATCATGGGAAAAATCTGCCTAGTAATGATGAGCCTTCGAAGGTTGTAGACTGACAGAAAAAACACCATCATCACATGATCAGAGAAAAAGAAAACCAGAAAAAGAGTAATGATGAAGCTTCTTAGTTCTCAGCATGGTCAAAACACATCATGATTACACCAATCTGCATATATACCAGCAACCCTAAACACTAAAATGAAAAAACCCATGATTAAAAAACTCCCAGTTTTTTTACCCCGAGCAAGATTACGATATACAAAACCAATTAAAGAAAAGAAAAGGATGATTAAAAATCAAACCTGTAGATGCAACAGCCCATGATCAAGCCCTTGAGATGGAAGCAATGATTGGGGGGAATGAAGCCTGGTCCGACAACCCTAATACGTGATCAATCTTAAATAAGATACTAGATCTACAGGTAGAAAGTTCGATTAGATTGATCAAGAAAAAGTCCTCGAGCCAGACAACATTCCCCTCAAAAAAGAAGCTACCTTTGTTACCAAATCTTGTTCACTTCTACCAAGTGCAAGAGGGAGATATATGAAATTTGATTTCGTGTGTGTGCGTGCCGGTGATTCTCAAACTATTCTCTTTATCCCCCAAGAGTCTTGCCTATCTTGAAGGGGGTTGGTGAGAGAGAGAAAGATTTGTGATGATGAAGAGAATGATATGGAGAGAGAGAAAGATTGGTGATGATGAAGAGAATGATATGGTATGGGGGCTATATTAAGAAGAGTAAAAAGAGTGGAAAGCCAACGTTAAAAAAGACAAAAGATAGGTGCAGACCCGCCCCTACCAGCTGGGGTTTCTCAGTTCCAGAAATGACCACGACCCCATGCACCTCTCTCTCCATCCCACCCTCCCTCCCTCTCATCGTCTCTAAAAAAACAAATCAAATACTATTCTAATAAGAACCCATTCACTTTCATGTTCATGCATATGATACCCCCACTACTAAAATAGAGGGCGGACTCCATGAAACATGTCTCTGTTCTTGAAACCCTTTTCCACCGTTGGATTTTCCAGATGACTGTGATGGCAACACCTCGTAAGAGATTGAACATGTGCGTACCCAAGCCATTAGATGATGGTTGGATGGTGTCATCAAACACGAACACTGTTGACTGTAACTGTGCTGTCTACTGTACTATGTAACCTAGAAATTAAATACCTATTATGGACCGTAGAATGGTGTGTACTATGCTAAGAAAACCTATTGTATGATTATAAAATAATTGATAAGAAGATAGTAAAGGAATCAAAGTAAAGGAGGCAGAGAATTGGGTCAGAGGAGTGGTTGAGTTTTGAGCTGCCTGATAACGGAAAGGCCCATTTAATATATATATCTACAGTTTTTCGAATCAATTAATTGCGATTGGATTGAGAAAATTAAACGGTACAGTAGAATATAGTAATCCCTAAGTAGAAGAATTAAAAATAAAAATAAAAATTGGGCATGAAAGAATGGACCCTCGTCTGCCGTGTCACTTTTTAGGCAGAGGCGAGAAATCCGAGGCGATGACCGACAGATAGAGTCAGGGGTCCACGTTTTCCTTTTCACTTTGCCTTTTTACCTTCCTTCTTGTTGCTTCAAATTCTTTTTTTTTCCTTTTAGATTTACATTGAAGCTAAAACCATGGAGTGTTCTTTAATGTTGAATGTAGTTTTGTTCTCTCCTTCTCTGTTGTTTCATAACTAAATCCAATTTTCTCTTTCAACTTCATAAATATAAGTTAGCTCCCTTGTTAACAAGATCAGCTGTGTGAGGACGTTTTTAAAATTTTCCGTTGAATTATAGAAAACAAAATGCAAAATACATTTGACAAAATGAAGTACTTGCGAAGTTTTGAGTTTTGTGCAAAGTGGTAAACCTCACTAACTCGGATGAGAGAGAACCATGTAAAACTTAATTACTTTGTCGTTTTCATTCGGTGAGAAACTGTTTTTTGAGCACTTATTCGATGTGACATACTGAGCTTGTTTGACGCTCAAAACTCACTTGTTTTCAATGATATGCGATAGAATTAAGGATCAAAGACGTTGTTAACATGATTCGCGTTAATCTCTCTGTTGTTGTTGTTGTTTTTTTTTTTTTTGTAAGAATATGGCATGAGGGATTCAGCATACAGCATCCTAGCTTATGGTTGAATATTTAATTTATTTACCACAACAGCTTTTCATGCTCTTGGATCCAAGTTGACCTTGCTACTTACTCTAGAATAAACCAAACAAAGTGATAGAAATATAACATTACTCTATTAAAATTATTGTTGTTGACGGAAGGAAACAAATGGTGACCTTGAGATAAAGATTTATTTGGCTTATTAAAAACTGTCATCTACTTTCTCGGTGTCCCGATAGAGACTTGGCACAACCATCATCTTCCTATACACATCGCCTTAAAAATTCTTGGGTCCATTCTCTCCTCTCTCTCTTCGATATGCCTCTCGCCTCGTTTGAAATTATTAGTGGAATGGATCGTGAGGTTCTAATTAATTGCTTATTTGGTCACAAATCACCATGTGTACTATGCATGGTAGTCGTAGTTGCAGTAATAAATTGCCAGTATATGTTAAATCGGCAACATTGAAAGATGCCTAACCTAAAATGTCCGTCTCTTATCAATTTTTTCAATGACAATAAAATTGGATCCAGTACTGTTAATAGTCAAATGAAGATTTTTTAGGCTACTGCATGTAAATTTTCCGCGTGTTTCACAACACAAACAGATTAATTAGCATTCTATCAGACAAGACTTTCAATCGGTAAATCAAGCAGTGGGATTCTTGACATTTGACACTTACAGAATTAAGTCAATGAAAATAGTATAATTAAGCCATGGCGTGGAAGAATCAGAGTCACATTCTTCTTTTTAAAATACAATTAACTCGAAATGCTAGCTGTTTTCTTTTTAAAATTATGGTGCTTTACTCCTCACAGCTGCCTTGAATCGTGGTATGGCAGGGGTGCGGGCACTTGTTCTCATCAGTTTTTTGATACAATGGTCCGTGACCATTTGATTATAGACATTATTAATCGCAATTAATTAACCTTAACGATTAAGGAATGATTAGTGAGTACCTGTACAGCCAGATTCAGGGATTTTTTTATTCATGTGAGGTTGGGTCGGAAGGTGCCCGTAAGAAGTGCTGCCATGTTATCACTTCTATAACACAACCAAAGGCTCCCCCACCATCTGTTCCATGCCTCTCTATCTTTCCAAATACTGTACATCAGAGTGACAAACGGAGAGGACGATACTGGCTACATATTTCAACGCTTTCACAGTCTTGAAAATTGTGTGTGTGTGCGTGTCTCTCTCTCTCTCTCTCTCTCTCTCTCTATCTATCTATCTATCTATATATATATATATATATATAGATAGATAGATAGATAGATAGATAGAGAGAGAGAGAGAGAGAGAGAGAGAGAGGGAGAAGCGTGTTCGATAGAAACAACACGTAAATGTCAAATCCTGCATCTCCAACCCAGGTTGTCGACTCCACCCTTTCGATCATATAATAATTATTAATTTATCAATCAAAATACTAGCTACTAATAAAACCCAACAATATTAATTACCTAAAATCTTAATTTGCTCTCCACCCCATCTGAGTCCACTCCCAACTTCTCAAGCTGAAAATGCATTTTCACGTGACATGTCTCTTTAAAAATGCATGGTCGTCGTCGTGGTGTGTCGATTGGAGGAGTGGTTGAAAGTGGCGAGGGGAAATTAAAGGGTTGATGAAAATTTATTATACTTTAGATGGCAGCTTTTTGATACTCAAGTCAATTTGGTGTCTGGATCGAGAAAGAGCGGGAGATACTGATACAGTCATACTCTCTGTAAAGTGACCAACAGACAAACAAACAAAAAGCTTACGAGGGTAAATGTTCATTCGGAATTTTTTTTTCCTGGACACATTCTCCTATATATATATATATATATATATATACTTGAGTCCTAAAGATTTTAATATTGTATGATTACGTACTGAAGAGGATTTTTTAGCACCTAAAAACCTGTTAACAATAGGCTGTAGCATTGTAATTAGCGAAAATAACAAGTACAGTGAGACCACTTTGTTTGTTTGTTTGTTTGTTTCTTGTTTCTATTCATTTCTTCCCTTGTATTAAGAGAATCCAGGTCATCCATCTAACTCCTTAGACCGCCCCGCTTACCGCCCCCTGCTGTTTTGCTTTTATGATAGCTCTTTAGGTGTACTCGGCTAACTTTGAGCCTGGACTTTAGCTATTTTTAGACGTATGAGATGACTATTTTTAGTTTTGAACATTTAATTAATTATTCGCATAAGAACTTTAGCTATTTTTTATTATCAGTAGTGTTCTTACTATCACCGCAACAGCAACATTTTAGGGCTGATCAAAGTCTCTTTTCAACCTTATAGGCTCTTCGACAATGAAATGTTCGTTTATATAGGAAGATATCCAACATTATATTGTGTATCAGATTTCAATAAAGCAGTATTTAGATTTTCCTGCTTGTCTAGAATTCCTTATTAGATGGAATTTCTTTCCTTGTGCATAACAATATTTGTATAAACTAGAGCATGAGAAGTTTGATTTTACGGCAAGAGTAATGAAAGACTTGCACTTAAAATTTATAGTGTTGCCTGTTGAGACATCCTTGAAAAGTTTGCAACATAGAATACCCCTTTTGTAGCAGCATCGTGGCTTGTTTGGCAGTCTTACAGGAGCTCCTGATTTAAGGTTTTGTGGTGAGAGAATCATGTAGCGAGTTTTTTAAGCTTGGATGATATTATTTCAGGGGTAATTGAGTTTTGGATAGTGATTGTAGCCAACGCAAAACTCGGAAAGGGCTTAACTATAAGAAGTTGGGTAGTTTGTGTTCCTAATTCTGAAACTAAGGGATGTAATTGAAAGAAGTGTATTATATTGAAAGAGTTGACTTACAAAGGAAAGAGACCTAAGTGAAATAAAAGAAATAATTTATGAGCAGATTCGAGGTAGACTACAATTTTCCACAGCTAACCAAGTTCTGAATTATTTCATTTTAAAGAATGTTAGAAATTCAAATTTAAAACATAATCAAAATTGAATTTTGAAAAGATCTTGGATTGATTTGACTGAAGACCACTTCCAGCTTCCAAAATGTTGTCATGGGGATTACTGCCGTCAACGTAGCCTTCACTTCCCCCATGTTCTATCGACACCGTTCAATTTCCTTGAACCCCTCATATTCTGCAGCTTCCAGAAATAGTTGTTCATTTGTAGAGAGAGAGAGAGAGAGAGAGAAATAACCAGCTTTCATCTTCTTTACCTTTCATAGCCAAATCCTTCCATAATTTATTACAGTGGTTGCATGAGTAATTGTAACCTCTGTTTTGATAATTGTAGTTTGTGGATGTAGAAAATTGTTGATCCAACTATGTTAAACTTTATACGTGCTTCCTTGTATATTTATTTCGCGAGTTTTGTGTACACAAACTTGTAAGAAAATGCTTTGACTTATATATAGAAATATATTTTTAGTAATGACTAAGTTACTTCACACGTTATGCAAAGGTAGAAGACAAGCATCCACCTCTTCTTCTTCTTCTTTTAAAATAACAAGCTACTTTTCGTCTATTAGGTTACAGCTAATATTACAAATACTATTGTGATGACTGAAAAAATAAAGCTAAGGTTTATTGGGTTGAAAATTCTACAATTATATCTATTTTTACCTAAAAACACATCTAAAACACCATAACCATTCTCCAAACCACCTAATGTTTTTTTATAGTGATATTCGTTATGTTTCTGCAAATCTAGTATTTTGTCTTTCCTTCAATTTCTACGAATCTGGTATTTCATCCTCTCTTCAGTTTCTACAACTTGGTCTTTGCGTTCTGTTTCTGTAATTTTTGGAGTAATTGTATTACTTCGAGAATAAATTTGTTTAGTTTCTGTAATATCTGTTCAGTTTCTGCAATTTAGTATTTTGTTTTTTGTTGCTTTTGCATTCTGGTTCTCTGTGATTGTTGATTATGACTACTGAAAGAGATGATTTGCTTTAGTCTGTAAGTGTGAGGTTGGATGAGAAGAACTATTTGTATTGGAGTTATGTAATGCGAAATTTCCTTAAGGGTAAAAAGATGTGGGAAAATGTCAATGGAACCTATGTGGTACCTAAAAATACTGAGGAAGGGGATGCTGCTTTGATAGATGCATGAGAAGCAAACAATGCAAAGATCATCACTTGGATTAACAATTCTGTTAAGCATTCCATAAGTACGTAGTTGGCGAAGTATGAGACAACAAAAGAGGTTTATGATTATCTGTAATGGTTATTCACGCAATCAAATTTTGCAAAGCAATATTAGTTAGAGAATAACATACGAGCTCTTCACCAGAAGAATATGAGCATTCAGTAATTCTATTCTGCAATAACAGATCTTTGGGATCAGTTGACTTTTACAGAATCGACAAAATTAAAGGCATGTAGTGCCTATATTGATCGTAGGGAACAACAATGATTGATACAATTTTTAACGGCACTTCACAGTGATTTTGAAGGACTCAGAGGTTCAATTCTACATCGTTCTCCACTGTCTTCTATTCACTCTATTGTCAGTAAGTTATTGACTAAAGAAAGACGTCTTCAATATTATTTTGAAAAGGAAATTCTTTCTGCTTTGAATCCATCTGTACTAGCAGTACCCTCCAAGTCATTCTTTAATCATCAGAATAAGCCTTATACAAGAATTGCCTTCGATGAGTGCAATTTCTGTAAACAGAAAGGTCATTGGAAGACTCAGTGTCCCAAGTTGAGACAACAGAATCCAGCTTGAAAGTCTGGTAGCCAGTCACAATCTAATGCTCATAAACCACCTCAGAGTTATAAACCACCACACTACAATACTGCAACAATAGTTTTATAAGGCCCTATCACCGATCCTAGTACTCTTGCTGAGTAATTTCAAAAGTTTCTCTCCTTACAGCCACAAGCAATGTCTGCTTCTTCTTCCGTAGGTCAGTTGCCTCATAGTTTCTCAGGATGTCATTTTTTGAATGAGATTGTTTGGTTACGTTTGTTATTTGCTGATATGAGAGTTTCTCTTTCTCATCCTACTTCTATGTATAGTGACAACTAGAGTTCTATTCAGATTGCTTATAACTCGATTTCTCATGAACGAACTAAGCATATTGAGATCGATTGTCATCATCTCAAGTATAACACCATTACTCTGCGTTTTGTTTCTTTTTCTTTGCATATTACAGCTTTTATTACCGAGTCACATTCCATTTCTTGTTTTTGTTTTCTAGTTGACAAACTCTAGATACTTGTAGCTGGCCGTATCGTGAGTTTAAGGGGAGATGTTAAGAAATATATTTTTTTTGTTTTATTTATTAAAGGTAGAATAATATTTTCAGTTTAGCCTATATATAATCTCTTTATACCTAGGTTAATTAAACACTTTAGAATATTGTGATTAATGAAAACCCTAGCCTATTTCTCTCTTATATACGTATTTGTTTTCTGTTAATTTGGATGGCTTTAACACTAATAACTCCAAAACACCCTAAAATTACCTAAAAAAACCAACCAAATAACAAATCTCTAAACCAAGCTTAATCTTTTTTCTCATGAATGTTTAAAGAAAAAATTATCATCATCAAGCTCCTTTCATCGAATGAAACACATGGACACAAAAAACAACAAGTTTGTTAGTTGAAAAGTGTTCCAACCAACCATTTTCTCTCTCCTCACCTTGTCAAGTGACTTTTTCTCTTTTCTCAAAGATAGGAACTATAAAATGAACTTTTGGATCAAAGTATAAATTATCATGAATTTGGTGTAAGAATCCAATTTTATTTAATTAGGCTATAAAAGGATTGAATTAAAAAAAACTTAAAAAATGAAAAAAAAATCAATTAGTTCACTGTTAATATAAAAAGTGAAACTGACCCATGTCTTATTATGCTGAAATGATGCATATAATAGGAAAGGTAATTGTAGATTGTGGAGAAGACCATTTATTGTTAATGAATGTCTTATTATAGGCTAAACCAATAAAATTTTATCGTGAGAAATGGAATGAATTTTTGTCTTGAAGTAAAATATATTAATTTAACTTTTAAGGAAAAGACATTAAATTTATCATTTTTTTTAGAATTAAAATGACATTTACCTAAACAAAAAGACTAAATGTGTTCTATTATCAGGGACATGAAGGTGTCATGTCATAGTTGTTAATCTCAATCCATATCTATGGGTGGGTTGACCCTAGAAAAACACTAGATCTAGAGCTTGATTTTATCTAACTTTCTTGTTGAACTGGATAAGATATTAACCTAGTCAAAATTATTCAACCTAATCATATTTTTAATGACCTAATTGGTCTAACCAAACTATTCTAAACTTATCGAATCAGCATTCAAGGAAAAAAAGAAAAAACAAGACGCTACAATTTTAATAAAAATGATTGACCTAAATCGATTTATGTAACTAGAGTAAAATGACTCAGTAACCTATGTTTTTTTTTCAAGTTAATCCTTGAATGAGGTTAGATAACAATGGTTGTGGCTTATGGATATCAGTGTTCAAATCCATCCCTAAATAGTCAAGTGTTTATCTTTAAATAATTGCTAGTGTTTTCACTTTTTACCCATATTAATCTAAAATCAATGTTTGGTCAAGGTATGTTTATTTTAAAAGTAAAACACATGATATTTATTAAATAATAATGTTTTTCTTTCAATTCGAAGCATGATACCCTTTCTTTTAACCAAAATATTCTGAGGTAATTATATTCTTGAATGATATTAAACAAATTATTTTTATTTAATGTAAATATTAATATAATCTAATCAAAATAAATAACTTCAATACATAACTTACATTGAGTGGTTGGCTTTCCATTATGCAATAATTTTACCAGAATATGGATATCTTGAAAAAGAGCTTCCACATCTGCTTGCCAAAATGAATGAGCTTCGATCGATATTGTATGCATTAGGTACTTCTTCATGGTTAACACTTAATCTAACATCATAATCATCAACATTAGCAACATTACTACTGAGATGAAATAGAGAGAAGGGAACTATTGGGTTATAACCTAGATTCGCCAATGGAAATTTCATCAGTAGTTTCATTGGTGTGTTTCCACATCAACAAATGCTAATGGAAATTCATTTATTTTTTAATATTTTTAAATTCATCAGCAATTTTGTTGCCATTTCTCAAACCTATTGTAATTTTTTGATGAAATTGCATATTTGTCATCATTTCCATGTCCATCGCCAAATTGTTGCCATTTTTTTCTTGTTATAACCCCCAAGCCAACCTAAATTTACAACAACAATAACAACACCAAGCGTTTTCAAGCCAACAATTGTGAACATTAAACCCACTATCATAAGAAAAAGTACTTTAAAAATGTAAAAAATATAATGCATTATAAAATTACAACAAATATGTTACATAATGTCAATTTTATTACACAATAATTGTTTCTTCATCTAAATCAATGCAACACCTTTTAATGAGAATCCTTATTTTTATTTTCATCATCTGCTTTGTTGAATTCACGTTGATTGATCTCATCATCTCCATCTACTCTTTTATGTCCATTGGTACTGAATATTACATTTAACTTATCAAGATCAATATCAACATAAATATTCTCAATATCATAAAAATTTAGATTTTTTAAACTTCGTAGATAGAGTAATTTAATATCGATCAACTAGCTTATCCATTTGGAATACATTGTCTCCCCCATCTTCCACTTAGATATGACTCCTCGGTTTGGTTTTCACAACAAATAACCAATCAACTCTGTTAGTATCCTTTATAAAGGAATAAATTTATGTATAATATACATTTGTTGACATTATTTGATAAAAACTAAAACATTGTTGATGTTATAAATTCTACCTCTTTTATTTATTTTGACCATACCATGATGAGGATCTACTCTAATTTCTCTATCGGTATCATACCAATAGTTTGTGAATAATACTAATGCATCTTTCTCACTATAATATCACAACTCAATAACATGTAGTAACTTGCCATTGAACCCTTTGTACAAAACCCAATATTATATGTCTTTCTACCCTCATTATACTCTTTAGTATAAAATACATGTTCATTGATGAAAAACTCATTATAACACTGGACCTTTCTTTCAGAACCCAAATATAGAAATTTCAATCTACCAGCATTGCCTCCCATGTTGAAAACTTGGTAAAAGTTAATGAACAACCATTAACGGCCCAGGAAAAAAACATAAGTAAATATATTCTTAAGAGTTAAGAATTATTAAATACTTACATATGTATTAAACCATATAGTGAATTATTCATCTTGTAAATGGAAAATTTAAGCTTTAGTAGCGTTTAGATTTTGGGATAACAATAATTGATGATGTTGTATGTAAAAAAAATTAATAAATTGAGTCTATATGAGATTTTAAGTGAAAATGATTTAAAACTATATAATTCTAAAATTGTCTTAGCAAATAAAATGTCTTAATCCATCACAGTTGAATAACACATAATTATATGCTTGTCTGAATTTAATATTTGTCAAATATCTTCGCCCCACTTCATTCTTTGATAATGGTCATCCAAGATGGAAAAATATTGACAAATCTCCACTCGAAGGTTGTTCACACCATCATCGTGTTCTGAATTACGTTGATTCTTATTCTCAAGCGAGGCTTAAAATAATACGAGGTAAATGTTAAAATCACTTTAATAATATAAGCCCCACATATTAAAGCCTCAATATATAGTTTGTTTTTAAAGATTGAAAAAGTATCTGCATGCAAGTAATTAGAGATGAATAATTGAATTTTTATATATAAAAAAATCTACAATTACTTATGATGCATAAATCCCTGACCTCTCTTTAACCTCTCGAATGAATACATCCATCTCTACTGCACTCACCCTCTAACTTTTGCCTTATATGTTAAATATATAGGCAGATGCAATATTGAGGTAAAAATGAGAGAGGGAAGAGCATTTCAAGTTTATCTATTGTCTTAATGATATTCGTTTAAAGCTGCTATATGTGTGGATATACAACTTGCTCGAATAAATATCTCTGAAAAATGGCTATTCTCTGTTAGTGCATCCTATATTCCTTTTGAAAAAAAAATCATATAAGCAATATAAATACATGGCAATCATGACTTTTTATTCCATACAATTTGTAGTATCCTAAATTCACAATCCAACTATGTTTGAAGCATATCCATCAGAAAATCATAGATTCTTAAGCCATTTATAAACAAGAAATTATGCATTCTTATCTAAGGCAAAAATGGCTTTAGGCTTTACAACACATAACCCATCATTAAACAACTACATATTTTGACAATCACAATACAAATCTAGATCCATTCTAGCTTATATATTGTCTTTTGTTTGCCATTTCACTTCCATAACAGTGTTAAGAATATTGTTAAATATATTATTCTCAATATGCATGACATCCAAAAAATAATGGATAACATTTGTCTTTCAATTAGAAATATCCTAAAATATACTTTGTTTTACCCAAGAGTCACACCAAAACAAGAACATTTCTACTTACCTGAATAAAAACCAAATGAAATACCCTCATATTATGGCACTGCATCATATAATACTTCACCCAATAATACAAGCAGTGCAACATTCCTTTCATCTTTACCTTTCAATGAGTCATTTTTCTGTTTTTTTGTATAGATGATGACTTGGCAATAACATCCAATAACAATAAAAAGAAGAAGCTTTACCATCATTTATTAAGATAAAGGCCTTATTATTTCTCATATAATATGGGCAATCTAATTTTTCATGTGTGCTTTAACATAAAACCATCCCATACTAACAGTTTTTGTATTAGCCTTCTTACCATCATTACCGAAATCACACTATTTGGTATTACTCTTCTCTCCCTTCTAAACGCTATTATTATATTTCTCATCCCTTGAATAGTTATGGTTTTAGTATAACAATCCATTTATGTCTGATATATACTCAATCAATCCATCCCCATAATTAAATTAAAATCATATAACTTTAAAGGAACTAAATCCACTTTCATATTATATCCTCTAATAGTTATCTTAATTCTCTTAAACATATGATCTATATCAATGGTTTCACCTAGGGGTGTACTAACTATCAATCTTTTCTTTAGTTTACTAGGTAACACATGCAATTTATTTACAACTTGATATGACATAAACAAGTGTGTTGCTTCAGGATCAAACAAGATGTAAACTTGTTGTGAATTTAAAAATATTATACCTACCACTACCTCCGATGTAGCACCAACATCCTCCTAGATCATATAATAAACCCTCCCCTGATTCCTATCCTCCAAGATCCTGAGTCAACCCTTATCACACTCGTCCTAAAATGAGGAGGTCTAACTAGCTTAATAATAATTACTGACTGTTGTTTTCTTTTAACTTTACGGAGGTCTAACTAGCTTAACAATAATTACTGACTGTTGTTTTCTTTTAACTTTACAAAGATATTCTTTTCTTTTTTTATGTCTCTTCTCCTCACAGTAAAAACATCTCATACCCAAATACTTACACTCCCTTCATTAGTGCCCCTCTCCTCTTCATATGTAACATCTCCTTAGGAAAATTGAGCAATCACCAAGATGTCTTAAATTGCACCTGTCATACAAAGGATAAACATATCCTTTTTGTTTTATAACCCCTTTTGCAATAGTGAATTCTAGGCATATATGTCCCCTATAAGCTCATTTTCCATTAATTTATAAGGATCCTTCAAAACTCCCTTATATAGAAAAGTTTCCTTATTTTCTTTAGAACTGTCCAGACTGCTGCTTTTCCTTTTCATTTTTCAAAATGGAAGGCCTACTTGTAAAGAACATATATTCGTTCCTCTTTGTCCTAGCCATTCTTCCTTATTTCTCTTCTCTCTTCCACTTTTTGATCATCTTTAATTACTATTTCAATTGTCTGGGTAGCCTGCACTAATTCCCTTACCATTTGGAACTATATCGAAATTAAAACCCTCTTTAATTTTTTTCTAGGACTATCTTGAAACCTCTCGATCCAATGACATTCCATGGGCAAATATGCAAAGCAAACATAGACAAGTTTTGGAATCTCTTTTTTATATATGTCAGCCTCATCATGTCTTCTTGTCTCAATGCTAGGAACTCTAGTTTTTTTTATCTCTTATATGCTACCAAGAGTTATATCGTGTCTCAAACTTTGTTTTGAAATCTTTCTAAGTTAGTATTTCTTCTAAACTCGTCTATCTCAGAATCTCCTACTAAGAATGGGCATCGTCTAACAACAATTGTGTTACAAAATCCACTTTTAGCTCTATTAACATTAGGATCTGAGTAATAACCATCTCCACCTTAGCCAATGTTTGGAAACCTTGATGTTCTCCTCCCCTAAAAAAGGTACACAGCCAAGTTATCTCATGGTTTTTACCTCGTGTACCAGGGTAACCACCTTATCAACCTTAAGGATTGTGCTAGTGGTCCTAGTCATTCCTGCCATCATTACCCTAACAAGCTGTTCTAAGTAGGTAGGACCTTCATATGGTTTCGAAGCCTTAATTGGTGTAGCCTACGATGACCTATTAACTTGTTCCCTCCCTTTTGATACTTTGGTTTGTGGCATTTCAACTCGTAAAAAAGAGGAGTCATGTTGATGTCCTATTGATTCTCTCGATTCTTCATGCCCTAAAATAATAGGCACATGTGAAACAGTATCAGCTAGGGCATCCTCCCTTCAACCTTCTTGGTGATGATCATTATGATCTCTTCCTCGTACCAGAAAGGGATTAATTCTAGTTTAGAGAGACAACATTTTATGTCCTTTAAACTATAACCTTGCTCTGATACCAATTATAACAACCTTTTTTTTTTCAAAATTTTGGAATTAAAACATACACATTAATATAGGATTTTCCATGAATTGTTTTTAATGAAAATCCTACAACATTTCCCAACCCTAGCAAGTTATTGAAATCATCAATTTCCATATCAACCATCTTCTATCATACATTCCAATCATCCTGGATATTTTTTCAATGATCACTACAATCATAAATAAACTATATTCATTAACACATACTATTTATTCTAAATAGATAGCACACAACTTACATTGTATTACTAATTATCTTTCGAGATTAAAGAAATTATAACAATAAAATTAATAAAAAAAATATAAAAACATCACATTTATCTAACTAGAAAATATTAACAAACAAATTACATGTCACCGTATATAAATTAGAAAGTTATACATGTTGAACTTATGTATTAACTAGAAAGTTATACATAAGTTCAACATTTCACAATGTCATTAATTTAATAAGTTTTAGATCCCAATACATTAGCCTACAATGAAGTTATATTACTACCTAAATTATAACAAAGAAGATCACAATCATAATTCACTCTATTCTGGATGAGTTTATAATGACTTGTAATACATAACATAAATATATAATTAATATAACACAACCTTTATCTAAGAATATAATTACCTCTATAATTGTATTTCCTCTTTGATCACTAATTATTCCCAGACTTAGAATTAATTAATATCTCATTTATTATTGCATCATAACAAAACCCTCTTTTTTTTTATCACTTTCCATTGATATCATTATTCATGATACCATTGATTATTCATGTCGACAACAATATTCATCAATTTCATTGATTATCATTTCTCAAATGACAACTAAATTTATGCCGGTATCAATACCTGTGATAGCATTAATTACCCTCACCTAGTAATTAATTCATGCCAACAATGACGTTCATCATTATCATCAATCATTTTTTTCCCAAGTGACTAATCAAGTTATGCTAATATCAATACTCATGATATCATTAATTACACTATATGGTAATTAATCCATATTGACATTGATTAGTCACATTTTCTCTCAAGTGACTAATTAGTTTATGTTGATATCAATACCTATTCGACAACGATATTCATCATTATCATTAGTCATCTTTTCTTAAGTGACTAATCATTTTATGGCAATACAATATCCATGATATCATTATTTACCATCACTCTTATCCAGTAAGCCTTCAATAATTTCAAATGGATAATCTCATTCATATTCACATTTCTCATTATAAATTCAATTATTATTTCCTTAACAATTATCATCTCTCTAATACTATAAAATAATTTACCATTTAATAGGGTTTATTACCAATTATCCAAAACAATTTCTCCTAAATCCTAAAATTGACTAGCTTTAAAGGCCTTCCCTCTTCTTTTTTTTATTAAGCATCTAATTTCAACATAATTCAATTATAATTAGCTTAATTACATCCATAGAACTCATCAATTATATCAAAAATTCAAACAAAATTCCCTTCTTCTACTCTCCCTCTCTAGCCGAACAAACCTTATTGAAAGGGAATGAATTTTGGATTTTCTTTCAAATTTGTACAAATCTTCCACTTACCCAATATTTGTTCATGCTTCTAAACTTGATTTTAACAAAAAAAAAAAAAACCAAATGCCTTTTCAATCATCATAACCACAAAAATCTATTTTTTCATAATACTTAAACATCACTTTAAACCTCAATATGCTAAAACTTTCAAAAGTAAACAAAATAAAAATTGTTTTTATCTTGAAACAATAAAAAAACAAAGAGAAACTTAGAAGAAAATTAATTTAAGCTTCCTTTCACGTTTTCTTTCCTCCTTTTCTAACACCAAATTTTCTCCTCCAAGCCTTTAAAACCACTAAAATCACTCACTTTCCTTCTTTGATCATTCTCTAGCCCTTTTGATTTCCCAAAAGTACTACTTTTTAAGAGATTTTTCAAGAAATTTGAAGAAAAAACTCCAGAATCCCTAACTCCTCTCTCAACATTGTTGTCGGCCTTAATAAGAGAAGAAAAATATTTATACTCCTTATTTTGCCTATTTACAAATTGACCCCTAAAGATTTTAATGTCATTTAATTTGCCGCCTCATTCTTAATTTTAACAATTTTTAATAGTACACCAAACTTTCTTATTGTTTAATCAATTCCTTAATATCCATTTAAATTATTTTCATTGAAAATATATTTTTATTTATTTATTTATTAGACCATGGGTTTTACAAGAATCTTTTAAAAGTTCAATTAACGTAGTTGTATCTACATTTAGTTCTTCATTTAAAGGGATATTAAGTGAACCTTCACCTAAATAACCATGATTCATTCTCATTCATCCATCACCATACTCCTATAAAAATTATTATTATCATCCACAAACTCATGCATGTTGCTAGAACTAGAAGTTAAGTCAATCGTCCTTTCTAACATGGTTTCGTAAGGAATATATGATTTCTCTTATGCAAACCAACATAAGTATTTCTTGACGACTCCTTTTTTAAGTAAATGCACCATCACAACGTCCTTATTGTGAAGCTTTTTATTCTTACACTTGATAAATGGACATCTAATTTTGCCTCCATTAATATTTTTTGATTTAGAAAGTACAAAATTATTAAAACCTCAACTCCTTGTAGATAATCTTGCCTATTTAACCTTTCAGGTGAATCTCAATACATCTAAGAATGATCATCCATTGCTTATAAAATCTATATCCAATAATATTGCTATTATTAATTCCATAAAAAAATCAATTTCCTTAAATTTCCAGGTTAATAGTAAAATTGTCAAAAAATGATTGATATCCATTAAAATAACCTATCATTTTTTCAATTATAACACACATAAGTTACAAAATCAAACTAGTACAAACAAACTACAAATATTATAAAATATTTCAATAAATTAACCTAAAATATAAATCGGTTACAAAAAAATAATATGTGAGTTTGCTTACTTTGTGTATCAAAGCTTCACAAAAAATTCAACGATGGATGTTGTCATTAATGATATATGTAAATTGATGCTAGTGGGTTTGGGTGGCTAGATTTGTGAGAAAATAGGGAGCTGCTAGTATTTTTTAAGCAGAAAGAAGAAGAAGAAGAATGCCGGTTTCAACTTATTTACATTCCTGATGGAATTATTATATCAGCAATTCTTTTAGTAAATAATGACGTATTAGCTTTTTGAAGGAATTGCCAGCATAATTTTTATTTATTTTTTTAGTCCACCAGAAATTAACAACAAAAAAATATGATGTCAACAATGAAAATTCTCCATCACTATTTCTATAGAAAAGTAGCAACGGAATATTATACTTGTGTTTTTATTGTTATTTGCTAATTTTGTAATAGTAAACATTCACAAGGAATGTATTCTTACAGTAGGCCAGGACAGAAGGCAGAATACAAACCATATCCAACATGCACTGAAAAAAATACAGGTGTTAACTTCGTTTTCTCATTTTCCTATCTCAGAACCTTAAGACCAGCTCTTGTCGTCAATGGCCTTTCACCTGTACATACTTCGTTAAGTCTTACATTCTGGTTGGGAAATGGCAACAGAGAACATCGGGCCCAATTTTGTATCTCTTTCATATTTGGGAAACCTCGAAGCCATGTTAAAGTAAATTAAGGATTTAATTGGATCCGAGGCCCGATTTGGACGCTCTTTGAGGAACTGTTGGTTGGAAGGTCGAGGTCTGTGGACATGATTAAGGACTCAGCAGTCTGCACCTTCAATAAAACATCTCCACCTCGACCGAGCTCTGACGGCCTAAACTATTGCCCAAACATTAAACAAAGACGATGTGCAGCCCATTACCACCTCTCCCATGCAGGCAGCATCCAATCCATAACCTTATAATTTATATTACAATTTACATCACATCAAATACCCATCTTGGCACATATAAATTTCCAGGTATATACTCATCACAGGAGCTGGGACGCATTAATTGATTCGAGGACATTTTATGGTTTTGATATTTATTTTCAAATGTCAATGTTCTATCCCTTCCAAAATTCTAGTTCACGTAAGGATACAGGTTGCATTTCTAATTAAACATGTCCTCAAAAACGACAAAGACTCATGACTATGACTTCAAGTTGATCCTTTCTTTCTACCTTGGCCTCCGGGTTCCACGTACCATAAGCCATTAGATCCAACATGTTCAACCCCATCACCTTCATCTTGCGCCACGTTGCCCTTCTCTAATACCAAAACAACTCCAGCACAAGGAGTTTCAACCCCAGAACTGTCATCAAAGATGGAAATATCGCAATCTATAAATTGCCCTGTTCTAACGTAACCTATGTTCTGCCAAAATTGTTTCTGTAACGTGATATACACAGAGACTATTCAACTCCCTCCATCTCTAGCTTATTTGCGACTCTGCCATTTTAGACTGGTCATTGTTCCATTCTTAGCTATACGGAAAGAAATGCGCTATTCATAACCTCCGCCTAATACAAATGATAATTGTGGTCATTGTCACCTGCAAAGTGTCTCCATCACTTATGTTTCCTTTTGCTTTTTACTTCCATTTGCAAACTTTATAGTCATCAAACGTTTTTTTAATGCTCTCTGCTTGAATTTTGATAAGAATTGATAGTAAGGTCTAGGTCAGAACAGCACTACAAATGGAAGAAGTGAGCCTGCAATGTGGATTTGTCCAGTTGTTTATCATTGCAAGAAAGATGGATTCAATAAAGGAGGTCGACAGTGAAGTGTTTTTAGGGTAAGGGATTTCTTCATTATAGCGTGGAATTCATCTTAGATATGTATGAATATTGTTGGAGTATTGCTTTGTAAAAAGAAAATTCTTAACCCATATGCAGTGAATAGAAATATAAAATAAACCATAAATTGATCTAAATTGTCATTATATCTATTCGCTATATATTCGTTAAACAATTTTCTTTAAACATAGCATTAACTCTGTTGTTGTGGGAAGTAAAGGGAGAGGGAAATCATAATTAAAATGCAGGAACGCGGATTAGGATATAAGCACAAAAATAACACAAACCATATACCATATATGGAGATAATATATAATTTTTGGAGATGCAAAATGTAAATTTTCTAATAAATATATAAATCTTAATTTTAAAATATCATGAAAATAAAAATTTCGTGATTAAATACTAAACTTTTTAAAGTCTGTGGGTAGCTATGGTGGCATCCTCAATCCTAGTAATTGTTGGAGTTGTAAAATGCAAATTCTCTAAGAAATAAACCTTAATTTTCCAAGTCTATGGGTATCTAGCATCCTCAATCCTATTTGTAGTTCCATCCTTGATTGTAACAGCTCGAACTTGATTATGGGAGACTTGAACATGAGCTCATTTATCTTATGGTACATGAACCAAGTGAGGATTGTAAGAAAATCCATCCTAATTACAAAACTGAATAGAAAAAAAATACTTTGTATCATCAGTAACATTTACTGGAACTCCTCCCCCTTTCTCTCGATATTAGATTTCTGAAGAGACCTCCAAGGATTGTTTCAAGTACAAAACAGGGGCAGCAACACTACGTGTCAGTCAAACAGGGATGATTAAAAAAAAAAAGCAGAATAGGACAAATATCTTTCTGTAATTAAAAAATTGTCCCCATCGACGTCTCCGAAGAGGCTACGATACTAAAGCAACAATATGCACGTGTCCTCTGAAGTGAAAACAATCTTTCTACGTTGAACCATAAATTTTTGGACACGTACAACGTACTGAACTGAAGCCCCACCTGGCTATAACTCCAAAACGACAATGACGACAAAAAAAATAGATGCTCCGCTTTGACCCGGTGCAGCTGGCATAATAATATTGGGTGACGTGTTACAGATACTTTTGGTCCTAGGCAACTAATCTTATTTCATTGGATGAAGTTGGAGGATATTATTCCTTTTGATTTTTCTTAAAAAAGTTGTCTTTGACAGATATATATATATATATATATATATATATATATATATATATATATATATATATATTCTGGGAAGAGAACCAAAGTGAGGCACGTTGAGTTTGAGAATAGGACTCACTCGCCCACCCAACTCTTCTAATATGGCTCAAGTCGACTTGTTTACTGATCAAGACACTGTAAAATGTATACAAATTACTCGGAGCTGTGAATTACTCGATTGCTAGTTTAAACATTCATGGGAATCAATTGCTAATTTGTGTAATCCAAGATGCGATAAATTAAATCTTTGCAAGAGCTTCTGTGTTCCTGAAACATCACCCTCCCTCTCTAACACACAAGTCCAGATCGAGGATTCCATTTATTTTCTCTTGAAAGTGAGATTGAGCGTATCCATACCTCCACGCTTCACAAATGACACTTGCCATGCCAGCGTGGGAAGACAACAACTGATCAACTATATATGGAAGAATGCAAAAGACACGTGCGGCGGGCCTCTACCAAATTGGCCCCCGAATCGCGTTCACCAGCGTATCATCAAGATGATGATCAAGGATCAATCTCTCCAGCAAATCTGGAAACAAACCTATATTCTCAATTCTGATGACATGACGGAGGCTTTGTTTTGAAATATGAAACTTGCTTGTAAAGACCAGTGATAGCTAAGTGGCACAACGTGACTCACGTTGCCGACACCGTCAAGTTAAAGACAAAATACAATGTCCTTGGACGGTTCAATAGTTTATTTCTATCCTTATATAAATCACTTAAAATGTGCCTCAATATGTATTCATCTACCTTTCAAGGACAAATGCACGTTGTTCTCTGCAATTAACTTTGAGGTTCAATCTAAATGCAAGAATCTGCAACTGGGTCAATTTAATCTCTACAAATTAAGATCATCTAAATGCAAGAATCTGCAACTGGGTCAATTTAATCTCTACAAATTAAGATCCTCGTCGATGTAAATTCAGCAACCTGGATTAGCATAAAGACTATGCATGATTCAGTTCAATTAGATTCCAAAGGAACTTGCATGCCTTAACTAGTGAGGTTTCAGTTGAATTTCTCCAAAGGGAGAACCCACAGTACTGTTTATGAGAAAAAAACTTCCATTAATTGTTCAGAGTAATGGAAGCTTATAAAGACTTCATCATGACATGCATCTAAAAGGTGTAAACTTTTCTAATCAAAAGTTAGAAATTGAAATCAAAATATTTTACTATGACTTATGGGGACAGGTTTGTGTTACTATATAGAAGAAACGATAAAGTCATGGATGAAAATAAACAAGCCGGCTTGAATAGGCCACCTAAGCTAGAGCCCCATCAATGAAATAACTCCAAGAAAGAAATTGGTCATCAAATAAATGGATAAAAAGTTGGAAAATATGTATATAGTGTTCCCAAGGAATTATAAGAAAAGCACAGTACGTACGTTATCAGCCCCCACAAACTGCAGATATAAAGCAGCAATTAGGCCAATTCCAGTTAGACCCGGAACCAAGACTTGATCATTCAAAATCCTAGCCAATAAGTAGATGCACACACTCAAGACATTCACCTATTGCTCACAAATACTTTCACATTCCAAAAACATTCTCCTTTACCAACATATTCTATAGTTGAATTAATTAAAGATATAGAAGTTCCCGAAGGCAGGAGAAGATCCCAACAAGATGTTTGATGGAGGAGAATATTCTCCTTCAGCAACAGAGCCTTTTGGCTGCTTGAACAGTGTCACAACCTCCAGAAAGAAGAAGAACAAGATTAAAAGGAGGTTTAGCGATGAGCAGATTAAATCATTGGAAACTATGTTCGAATCGGAAACAAGGCTTGAGCCTCGAAAGAAGATGCAGTTGGCAAGAGAGCTTGGATTGCAACCACGACAGGTTGCGATATGGTTTCAGAATAAGAGAGCTAGATGGAAGTCTAAGCAACTCGAAAGAGACTACGGCATGCTACGAGCTAATTACAATAGCTTGGCTTCCCGGTTTGAGACTCTGAAGAAAGAGAAGCAAGCGTTGGCGATACAGGTACTTGATATACACCATATTCATTTAAGTTTTTTGTTCTCTACTGGTAGTAGAGGGGAAGAAAAGAAACATTTGCGTGCATAGTACTAACGAAGGGTTTTCCAAAATCGGACAGTTGCAGAAGCTAAATGATCTGATGAAGAAGCCGGGAGAGGAAGGAGAGTGTTGTGGCCAAGGAGCTGCTGTGAACAGCAGTGAGGGCGAATCGGAGAATGGAGACACAACTAAGGGTGAATCAGAAACGAAACCTAGATTGTCAATTGAACAACCAGAGCATGGATTAGAAGTCCTTTCAGATGAAGATAGCAGCATAAAGGCAGATTACTTTGAATTAGAAGAAGAACCGAACCTAATGAGTATGGTGGAACCGGCTGATGGATCATTGACATCACAAGAAGATTGGGGGAGTTTAGACTCCGATGGCCTCTTCGATCAATCAAGCAGTGGATATCAGTGGTGGGATTTCTGGGCTTGATTGAAGAGTAAACTGGATGAAGCATGAAACACATGTATAATTAGTCTTTGTACTGATGAACTCCACACCTGGTGAGGCAATATTTAGAGAGACCGTCGGAGAGGAACACTTCAGAGAAATGCATCAATTGACGTGACGAATTTGGATTTTGTTGTGAATATAGAGATTCAAATTGTCCTCTTGATGCAACCAGAAAAGCTGCCACGCTGATCTTGCCTCTCCGAATATACCCCAAAACTAGTGTCCCTACTGGTTTGAGCCAGGAAAATGATTGAGTCCAGAAGAAATGGAAAAAATAAAGGCAGCCGTGTAAGTAGCAAGC
This sequence comes from Populus deltoides, assembly GCA_015852605.2. Lineage (NCBI taxonomy): Eukaryota > Viridiplantae > Streptophyta > Magnoliopsida > Malpighiales > Salicaceae > Populus > Populus deltoides. The sequence continues at coordinate 7,554,131 of CM027583.2, read as the reverse complement.
TAGTGTGCATAGAAGAGTTGCTTGTAGGTGGGGAGAGACGGGAGAAATGCTGCATTACTACTACAATACAGAGACATTCTCTCCACTCTTTAAAGGAGTTGCTGTTGTGCTATCTTATATTCAATTCAGTATTTCTTTCTTTTTTTCCCACACTAGTGATGTTTGCAGAGAAATTTCGTTGTGCATGTATGATCAGATGGATCTAAAATTGAAGTTCACAGCACAAGGAAATATTGCGAATTATCACGCTGACTAAACGAAAGTAATGAAAACTATAGGCTTGAAATCAGAGGTTCTTAGTGATTCAGGAGACATACCAAAAAAGGCCATTGAGAAACTATAAATTTCAGGACAATTTAAGTCGTACAATAATTCTTCTGCTTTGGAGAGTGCTCTTCGTATAAACTAAAGAGCATTACATGTGTAAGAATTAATTTTGTAGTTTAAATTCAAAGTGATTTTAATTTTTTTAGGTGCATATATGTTTTTTTTTTTTGTTGTTGATCAGGCATCACCCAGATTTAAACTGAGAAAAAAAGATTTGTAGTCCCCAGCCTTATCACTTGGCCATGTCGCCAAGGCAATAGAAATACAAGGCAATAGAAATAAAAAAAATAGACGAAAATACTTCTCTCTTTTTTTATTGAATTTTTTTTTTTTTAACCTTGTATCTTGAATTTTTTTTTTTAATCTGAATTCCTTTTCTGAAAGAAATCCTTTCTGTTTTGAATTGGATCAATCTCTTTGATTAATTTTGTACAGTATGTCCAAACACGCATTATCTTAATTTTTTTTCCTTTCTATTAAAATAAAAAACAAAATGTGAATTTTCAGTCATAAAAGCCGAAGCTAAAATTAGCAAAACAAATATCAGTCTAGCAGACGAAGTGCCACTTATATTCTCTTCATTAAGTCTAATAAAACGTTGTTTAGGGTTTTTAATTTGAGATTGGTAAATTTTGATTGAGTTTATATTCTTTCAATTTCTCTTAATTGCACCCATAATTATCTCTAAACTTTTAATTCCATGCAATTTAACCCTTGCTAAATTCAATTGTCAGATCCTAAGTTGATTGTTTTTTTTTAATTTGGTCCTTAGTTCTGAATTTATGAGTTTTGAACTTCAATTGACTAACAAACTTTCAATTTCTTCAATTTAGCTCCTAATTTGGTTAATTCCAACCCTTATATTCACACACGTTTTTCAGTTTGATCCTTGGTTTTGAATTTTTTCAATCAAGTCCCTAATTGTCCATCAAACTTTAATATTTATGCAATTAAGCTCCTGATTTGACCAAATTAACTTTTAAAAATTACAATTCAATCCCAGACTTTAATTTCTTTCAATTAAAGCCTAAATTGACTTCAAAAATCAAATTTTCTTACAATTAAGCCCTTAATGAATTCAATTAAACCTTGAAAAATTCTATTTAAGTCCTTAAACATCTAATTTTGAATTTTTCTTCTTAAAATTGAATTTTCTTCACCAATAGCGTCTTTATTAGTCGAAAATACACTATCAAATTTTTTAATTTTGTATATTTTGATCCTTCTACAACTAGTATTTGATAATTTTTTAGGCGTTCTGGTATATTTTTCTTACTGATATATTTTTTTATTTTCTTCTAATTTTTTTTTGTATTTTCTTTCTTTTTTCTGATTTTTTTGTTTATGTGGGGCTCTAAAAATAGGTAACAACACATAGGTTTCACCAAGGAACCCTCTGTCATCTTATAGAGGAATAATTACTTAGAGATCTCATACCTCTTAGTGTACCTACCCACATCAAACAATTCTTTTAGATTCATAATTATTATATGGGCATCCATATTCTCATGATGTGTTATGTAGGGAACAAATTGTAATATATATGACATTGATATTCATTCTTAACTTCATTGTCAACATCCTCATCAAGGACAAGAGGAATTGGATTTTCAAGAACATATAACATTCTTTCTTGTTTAAAAGCAATTATCATAATTCATTACCAGTCCAAGAAGTCATAATTATTATATGGGCATCCATATTCTCATGATGTGTTATGTAGGGAACAAATTGTAATATATATGACATTGATATTCATTCTTAACTTCATTGTCAACATCCTCATCAAGGACAAGAGGAATTGGATTTTCAAGAACATATAACATTCTTTCTTGTTTAAAAGCAAATTAATATATATGACATTAATTCATTCTAACCACAACCCCCCATTCATTACCAGTCCAAGAAGTCATAATTATTATATGGGCATCCATATTCTCATGATGTGTTATGTAGGGAACAAATTGTAATATATATGACATTGATATTCATTCTTAACTTCATTGTCAACATCCTCATCAAGGACAAGAGGAATTGGATTTTCAAGAACATATAACATTCTTCCTTGTTTAAAAGCAATTCTCATAATTCAGTACCAGTCCAAGAAGTTTGGTTTAGTGAATTTATTAGCATCATATATGTTATGTAGGGAACTCATTATAATCTATCAACCTATTCATGTAAAGATAATGAGTATTTGTTTCATGCATAAGAGGAATTGGATTTTCAAGAACATATAACATTCTTTCTTGTTTAAAAGCAATTCTCATAATTCAGTACCAGTCCAAGAAGTTTGGTTTAGTGAATTTATTAGCATCATATATGTTATGTAGGGAACTCATTATAATCTATCAACCTATTCATGTAAAGATAACGAGTATTTGTTTCATGCATACAGATTTGTAATCAAATTTAGATAAGGTATTTATTCATAACTTGATCTCCCACTATTTTCTTGCAAATTAATAGCCCTCACTATTAATTAGGAAAATCTTGTTTAGATCTTCTAATAGGCTAAGATCTCATTTAATTTATATAACTCTGAGTAACTCAACAAATCAAAATAAACTAAATTGGATAGATAATATAGCATATCAATCACATCTTTATATGACTTCTAGATTAGTTAGGTGACAACTCTTTATCTAAACATATTATATATGTTTCGCCTAACTACTGCCTCTAATATTAAATGATCATAAGTAACTCATCCAAATCATATAAGTTAGTTAGGTAGGATATAATTTTATAACATTAAACATATTCGATTAATGGTAACCTTGAGTAACTCAACAAATTATCCATGAATAGAATTCCGGTTTTATACATATAAAATCAGAAGGCAACAAATCATGATCTCAACATATACTTAATATATAAATGAGAGATTCATTATTTTAATTTTAATTAGGTCTCATTTCATAGCATAATTGATATATCATACATAACAACTATATATTAACATACACCTTAGCATGTTATTCTATTTGGGTGATTATGGACATATCTAAAATAATTTCTGTAAGGCATAGAAGAAAATTAGGTGGTTAAAACCCAGGTAGTAATTGTAAATTTTCATAAGTCTTTTGCGAGCACCATGGTTGTATTCTTCATCGTCGTTCTTTCTTCGATGTAGATTACAAAATAATTTTTCTTATCTTAATTTCTACTTTTCAAAGTTACATAATTGAATATGGAACCTCAAGTTACATTCCAGAGAAATTAGATGAAAAAATAATTTTACAACCCTGGAAGAAAAATAGAGAAAAGACAAGAGACATAAATCCTATTTAATATTACAATCATCCAACCATAAAAACAAAATCACATTGATTTTTAATGTCCATAATCATCCATCATGCCTAATAACACATTAATATGCATAAATAAATATATTGTGTGCTTTAATTCTAATTATTGGCTTTATGTGCAATTTAAAAAAAATATATTTCTAACATTTAGAAATATTAAATCAAATCTAATTTGATAATTTTCCAAACTTAGTAAATTTTATTTAACACATATTTTTCTTTGAAAATCCATTTTTCAAAAATTTAATAAGAAATTAATCATATTAAAATTCTTATTAACATCCTAAACATTTTTAGGATCAAATAAATAAAATTTTACAGCTTAAAAACTCTGTATATTTTAGAAAAACTATTTTTATAAACATTATTTAATTAAATATTTTAATTAAATCCTATTCCAATTAGGAAAATAAAAAATCTATAATTTTTTAATCAAACAATTTAATTTAGTCCTAATCTAATTAGAAAAGTTAATTTTACAATTAATTTTTTTAGGGTTTTAATTTTATAATATAAAATCAATATTTTATACATGAAGGGGCAAAATCATAATTCTTCCCCAATTATACCCTAGATGTAATTAGATATAAGTTATAGGGGTAAATTCATAAATTAAATCCAAAAAATCTTAAACAAGGCTCCAGGATAAAATCATAAAATTTGCCCCTTCTTTTTTTTCTTTGGTTGCTATTGGCAATGGGTACATATCCACAACCAACGACAACATCAGAAGTAGCGGACAAGGTTGACATTGCGCCAAGCAGCACAAGGCAGCCTAGCCGCTATTGTGCACAATAATGTGATGTTGCTGCCTTACTTTGCACGCATCCCCTTACGGGAGGCAGTTGCCTTGTGGAGGGCTGTTAGCAGCAACGCTAGGCGATGTTTTTAGAGGGGCAGAAGCTTTGCTGCCTCGCTAGCCGGCAACGAGCTGGCTTGTGCACCATATCAAGCGCGCCAACTAGCTGCAGAAGGCGCAACGACCTAATATGTTTTTTTTTTAAGATTCCAGCTAAATCTGACCAAAATAGTAACCAAAATTTTTTAAAAAAAAATCATGAGAGAAAAAATTACTTTTGAGAAAAATAAATTTACATATAAATTTAATTTTTAATTAATATTAATGACAATTAAAACATGTAATCAACAACCATAATTGCCTAACGAAGGCTTTGCAATCACTATTGGGTTCCCCGAAATGCATACTTGCAATAAAAACGATATGTTTTTTTTTTCAAAAGTCTCAATGATCGTGTTAGATAAATCTAGAGCTATTTAGGATTTATATAAAGATTACCTGAAGATTATATGTTCTTTTTTGTTTTAAATAATTGCTTCAAGGCTAGGTTATCACAAACCATAAGTCATCAAAGTGTCCGACCTCTAATGGTAATCCACACGAACCACTTGTAAGAAGCTTCCTAAACCCTTTTAGGATGAGTGAAGTTGCTATATCTTTAAGTGCTAGCTTTTTTCTTTTGTTTTTATGTGTTTTTGTAATGTATTGTTGTACTATCATGTAATACACATAAAATAAAATGTATAGCATTCTATATATAGGGAAACCTAAAAACCCTATAAATGATAAAATATCAATTTTCCCCTTAAATAATATCACATGTATTATTTTATGATAATTTCATAAATTTATTCAATCAAGTCCCTACTTAATTTTTTCTAAGTCTAGAATTGTAATCCCCTATATTAACTACATTTTAGTCTTTAATTTATAAAATTTATTTACAATCAAGTCACACTTGATTACTCATCCCATTTTAATTTTTGAATAATGGTTCTTATATGTATAACCCATTAGATTTTCTAATAAGTTGGATCAAATATAAATCATAATATTAGATAAAATAAGATTAAGTAAATTAAACATTTTAATATATTATCAATTCAATAATAAATTGGTTTATATTTGAAGATCAAGTACAACGTTTAGCAACTTGTCAAGATCTCCTAAATATTAGGAAAGTCATAAGTGATTTGGCCTAGCCTTTCATGACTAGTTTCTTGGTGTAATTATTATTCATTCATCAATAATATTCCAATTTAGATATTATAGCATGAAGTATGTATGTTTTGTTAAATCATTTTAGTTCTTAACACTATAGTAATTGATTATTTAAATATGATTTAAAACTCTTTTCAAATCTTATTCCATCTTGGCCAAGGATTTAAAAATCAATACTATTTGAAAACAGATTGAATATTTTTTCTAATTCACCTAGGGTGATGAATTCTCTCCTGATTATTGAAATACTTTCATATAGTTTTTGTTATACCTAATATTGCTCATTTATTACCCTTAATTAGAACAACGTGTGGTCAGGATTAAAGCATAATACTCCTTATATAAGATAATTTAGTGATCTCAAATCTAAAATCACTTACACAACTATCATGTGAGTCTTTCCATAGACATGGGTCCATATGGAATTCTCTTACGGGTCAGTTTAGTGTATATGTCATCAAACAAGCACCTACATATTAATTTCAAGTATTTTTCACATCTCAGTTTATGAGAGCAGCTGCTTCCTTTCATAAAAGAAGGAACATAATATGCATAATTAATCTCAACAACTCTATTTAATGTCCAGTTTTAATAAAATATTGACCAAAAACATTTAGGAACAATACTTTGATGCAATAGGAATCTGATAATTATAACGACTTTATAATTCTCTATACAAAACATTTTTGTTCAACAAATTTTATCTTTACTCTAGATTTATTAATCAAATATAATTGAATATTAAAAATAAAAAAAAAACTTTTACTGATAATAAATATATTTTATGTTAATAAAATCAGCAATACATATAATTAACTCATTAACTACAAGATATATTCCCTAACCCTTTCCACTAGTTTGGTTACAAAATAATGATGCACTTGAATCTAAAAATTATGGCAAGCCATTTTTAATTTTAGAAGATTAATGTTGTTCTGTTTGGAATTTTTGTACGTCAAAGAGGTTCTCCAGTCTTCTACATTACTGATCGAAAATACGATATTAGAGCCATGGTAAAAGCTGGTGTAGGTTGTAAAGCTGTTCCCCTGATTGTTGAGAGCAAACTTGTGACTGCTACAAGACAATGCAGAACTCTATCTTCTCACTTGAGGAAATGGTTTCAAGATAGAAACCTTTCAGCTAAGGCCCGTACTCTACTACATTTGGAAGAAGGATAACCTGTTAACCAGTTCTTCTATTGTTTTTGTGCATGCTTTGCACAAGCTTACGAGCTGGCAATATCTGTCTGTTTCTTCAGGTACGTACAAGAAGGCAGCTAGGTTACTGTGATTGGTGTTTTGCGTAGAAATAATGATATTATGGCTGTATACGGGATTTCAAGTGTTTTTTATTTAAAAATATATTAAAATAATTTTTTAAAAATTTATTTTTAACATTAGTATACTAAGAAAATTTAAAAATATCAAAAAACAATAATTTAAAATAAAAAAAATAAAAAATTTTAAAAACTATACTTGAAACACAGACGGATCACCCTTGATGATTGTTCAGCCACAAGAGCTTTTCTCCACAGGATTTATGTGACAAAAGCTTTTACTCCTGGTGGATGTTGATGGCCTAATCATGGGGTCCCTGATGCTGCTGGCCCTAACATGAAGCCAGGTTACAGCCAACATTTCGAACAATAATGCCTAACCTCTCAGAAAAATAGGAAAAGGTAGGAGTTAGACCTGGTTGATAAAATTGATTTCTCCTGGAAACTTGCCATTTCTGTTACACCTGTGCATTTTCTGTGTAATCACTGTGTATCATGTATATGTAGTATTTCTTCTCCAGTTTGGTATTGTGAAAAGACAAGTCGTTCTTTTGGAAACTCAAATTCAAACTACAAGTCTTTTCATCAACGATCATAAAGCAAAACTGACGTCAGTCAGTCAATCTCTTTACTCTCTCTAGACCAGACATGAAATACTGCTTAAATCTGACTGTCAACATCAATATACAGTATTGAAAAATCAAAGCAGGCAAAAGACAAAAGAAACAGGTTCGTAAATTTCTTGAGCCAGGAGTAAAACTCGGCAATGATGTACACATTTTGGTGCATATACGATAAATGATACCTGAAGTTGTTATTATTGCTGTAAATTCTATTTTATAATGAAAATGAGTAAGAAATACAATATATTCAAATAAGAGACAACATTACAAATATCATATCCAACTAAGTGATTTTGAGATTCAAGACAATCCCTCATGTTTATAAACATAACTACTGGTAGTCAAAAACTCATAATCCATAAAATAAGATTTTGCATCATCAGGTCCTCTTGATCTTCGAAAATGTTCCATTCTCAGAAAAGTACGTGCTTTGCGTTCCACTGCCAAGTTGGTGTGCATGAGATTGCGGATTTGAGAGCTCAATCCCCTGTCAAAACAGGATGACCATTGTAGTAAGCGCTAAGCAGAGAAGGATACAGGGAAAAAAAATTGAAAACATCAAAAGAACTAGCAACTTATCCACTATTTTATGAGCTCGGATTTGCTATGTAAACCCTCTTTTCAGATTGATTGACTTCTAGTAAAGCATAACTTGAAAATTTCTTGTGGTGAAAAGTTCAAAAGGAATAGGAAAAAATTTTGCTGCCAAATCTTAATTGAATAAGACCATGAGCATAACCCTCGACTTTCCATGTGAAATGAAACATGTTTTTGTGTGATGTTATGGTACATGAGGATGTGAAATTCAAACAGTTTTTCTGACTACTGTAGATTCTTGAATTCTCTGATATAGGTAGATTCAACATTAACCCCCATTCCCTATGACCACGAGAACCTAATGCCCAGAAAAAAAATACAAATGACTTCTTATACTTGGCATGATGACAAGTGGATACCATACAATATCAAATCTAAGAAGCAATGTTCTGAAAACACAGCATCATCACCTAACTGCTCTTTGAAACAGCAATAGATTTCAAAGGCACATCTAGCCACAAGTGTTTCACAGGATCAACATGAAAGAACAGATTTCTACTTCTAAAATGATTCAAAACTTGATTTTTTTTTTTTTAAGATAAAGTCAAAACCATATATTGCTGTATTATTTTAAACAGTTCAACCTCATATATAAACTATAAATTCTTAAAAGGATAAAATTCCCCATGTCAACACATAAAATCTTATATTAGACAAGATATTCCAAGAACTTAAAACCCAGAAACTATTATACAAGGTCTGAAGGTCAGCTATTGTGTTCATGGTAAGTTTGAGGATAAAATTTGCTTTTTGTTCGAGCTAAATACTTTGCCTCCATTAGTAAATCTTTGTCATCGGTACCAGCACACCAACTTGGAAGTTGCTATTCAAATTAGCATTAACAGAAGCAATTCATAAACAAAGAGACAACAAATTACTACAAACCTGAACAGGTGTAAATGCCAGACTTGAGGTGAGGCCAGAAGTAGCACCGCTGCTGCTTCCATAACGCTTCTCCTTGAATCTAAAAACAACAAGGCCATGAATGGTTGAGACAGAATGCAAACAAGTTAACTGATTTTTTTTCCAAGCCACAGTTTAAAGATTAGAGAATAACTTTGAAACTCATAAAATCGCAGCTTTGCTGTAAAAAAGAATAAAATTTACAATAACTGAAAAGGGCTTACTTCTTAGCAACTTTTGCTGCGAGTTTGCTCTGACCAATTGATACACGCAGCTTGCCATTCCCAGCCTGACCAAGCATACCATAACCTTCCCCCAGTCCATCACCTTAATGTCAAGATTTGCAAGCCATAAGAAAGAAATTAAAATATATACTAGATCTATGACAATGGACATAAAAAGGAAAGCTCTCTAATATTCACAACTATTTCAGAATCTCAACAGGTTAAAGAGATGAATATACCCAAAGAACTCTCTTCAGGTACCCCAAATTGCATCCTATTGGCAAGCTTCCTCATGTCTGTTATCGCATATCTGGAAATTCATGCATTACGAGATTACCCAGAATTCAAAGGAAATTTCGCCTAACAAATATATAGCAATAAAAACCTGCACTACCTTTCCTTCATCTTCCTTAGGCGCCGCCCACCTCTTTTTTTTTTAGGCTCGGAATCAGGAACTGGAAGCGGTTTAGGTTGCTTTGCAGGAGGAGGCTCTTGCCACTTCTCTATTTTCTTGCGAATTTCTTCCCTAAGGGCCCTTCCAGTGTTTCCTGATGGATCTCCTCTGGTAGAATCTACTCGTGCAGCAAGTGTTGATTTTGCAGCCAAGAGTCGACCAGCCCGCATTCTAAGAGAAGGTGGTGTGGACTGAAACACCTCTGTTTGCTCTATAAAACCTACACGAAATTGAGATGTTGCAGTAGAAAACCCAGCAAGGTTCTTCTTCTTGGCACCAAGAAGCTGAACATTGCAGGCTGGCATCTTGGCCAAGGCTGTGAGACCACCAGCAGTTCCCATAAGTTTTGCAGCAACAGCACTGCCAACAATAGCAGAAAGATTTGGGGCAATGTAACCCATTCTAGTTTCTACAAAATCAAGGACCTTTTTCTTTGCTGAATCAAGAGCAAGAGCTCGATCACATGCTTCAATAGTCTTTTGAAGGACTTCTTCAGGAAGTGGTTTGCCACTTGTTGTGGATGCAGTCACAGAAATCACCATTCTGATAGCTGCGGGTAAAAGCCCTTCCATATCAACAAGGGTCAAATCCATCTCATTTCCAATCTTTTTCACAACACGAGCATAATCAATTGGGTGATGCACAAGTGATTCAAGCTCCGGAAATTTCAGCCGGTACTTGTCACGAATAAAATTGTGGATGATAACAATTTCATTCTCGATGTCAACTGACAATACATTGCAGTTCACTATTAGCTGATACTCAGGATCATCTTCCAATACTATTCCATGATCTTGGACACCTGAGCCCTTCTCAAGCGCATCTTCCACTTTCTGCCATTTAAACAACAAATTAGCTGCAACATCAGGTTTACTAAACACAGAATCAGATTAAGTCAAATCACAAATGTAGCCTGAACAGAATAAGTGATTGATCAAAAAAACTTGAAAAAAAAGAGCACCAACATGAATTTTATTTCTTATACAGAAGCCTCCAATAACTAATAAAAGGAAAAGGTAGAAACATTTAAGCCAATAAAACCATGCATAGAATAAACAGACCAGAAGTTCATACCATTTAGCCAAACCAACAAGTATGCAGGGAGGCAGCAGTAAAAGTAAATATAAATGGATAGAATAATAACCTGCATTATATCATTATATCGTTGTGTTTTCTGCAGTTTTGACACAGTATCCAAATCATCATAATTAAGAGCTTCAATGTCTGCCAAGTCTCCATCGACATCTTCTTCCATGTTTCTTGCCTCAACATCATCTTCCTCCTACAAAAAGTATCCAACAAAATCAACAAACAACTAAACTACAAGTTTAATTCTTTAACAAACAAACAAACAAAAAAGAATATAAAATACACAAAAAAAAGAGATACAAATGGTACTTACAACAATATTAGCATCATTGTCGGATAACTCATCAAGGTCTGCAAGGAAAGAATCAGCTAGCGTTGCCTAGTATATATATATATAATCCCAAAAAATGCAGTTAGTGGACAAATACTACATCAATCCTTTTCTTATCTTTTCTTTTTTTTCATTCAGTAATTAATAAATCATCTAATAAAATTACATTAAGTAAAAAGATAGCATTTTTTTTTTCAAAAAAAGAACTGCCAGTACCATTTTTGTGATCGCCCCGGCCTTGGTCCAATCTTCTGTGCTCGAACAAGTTTTTTTTTTTTTTTTTTGGGGGGGGGGGGTAACCTGGAAAAAAATAACGAACAAATGCTTGCAATTACCAAAAAAGGAAGAAAGAAATTAATTGCAGAAGAGATAGATAGGGAAACATAAAAGATGCGGCTATGAAACAAGTGAGAGCCAGGAGGCGGTGACAGAGGCCATTAAAATATAAACATGAAAATAACTAGGAATGTAGTGAATTTTGAAATTGCAAATAACAAAGCAGAGCAAACCTAATCTCTCATTCTCTTTGATTTAATTCCAGTAGCAGTAATTGTTGAGAGAGAGATAGAAGAGCCCTAATTTTGCAGTAAATAAAAAGAAAAGCGAAAGGAATTCAAATTACCTTACCCGGGTGGTTGGATGATCAGATAAAAACAGGTGTTTAGGGTTTATTTCTTCATTTTTAGGATAGGACGATAATAAATCTTGAAAGGGAGGAGAACCGACCAACGGTCAAGCATGGGTGGCATGCGTCGTGTTGGCGCATCTAACGAGAGCCCAAGTTGGGTAATATTTGGATCCCCAGCCTTATAATAAACAGAAAAGAGAGTACGTCTCGGTTGAAATCTTGTTTTTTTTAAAAAAACAAATTTAATTATTTTTATTAAAAGAAAAATTTATGTTTTTATATGGTTTTAATATGTTAATTTTAAAAATAATTTTTAAAAAATAAAAAATACTTTAAACCATAATTATTATTATAATCTCAAAGATACGAGAATCTTGTTTCATTACTATAATTTTAACTAAGAACAGATTTGAATGTTTCCTAATAATTATTTTTATTTTTAAAAATTATTTTTAATATTAATAAATTAAAATAATTTTAAAATAAAAAATATTAATTTTAAAGAAAAAAATTAAATTTTTAAAAAACAACACCTCAAATTAACACATCAATTGGATTTTTAGAAAGAAAGAAGAGGTACCTTCTTTGTCTTCGATTTTGGTTTTGACATTGTCAATGTTGTTGTTTCATTCAACCTCGAGGGTTACTGTCTTCCCTGCTAGAGTTTTCACAAATATCTGCATTTTGCCTCTACCTTTCTTCTATTTCAAATATAAGAATGATGGCCGGTCTCTCTTTCCATCTTTATTGTTAATTTCTAGATAGAATCGAGGATCAATTTTTGCCTTTCTTGTTGTAATTTTAATTCAAAGAAGAAGATGAAATAGGAAGAGAAGAGGAGTTGTGGGTTTTAATTCATTTTAATATTTTCCAACACAATTTATGTAGGCATTAATTTAGTAAAACACGATGGAATTTTTATTGACTTTTTTTTATTATTTTTGAAAGCCCATGATAATTTTTATTAGAAGTTATTTGCAGGGCTTTTATGCCGCTACTTTCATAAAAAAATTATCAACAAAATATTTTTCATCAGCTTTTTCATTATTATTTGCCAATGTTTTTGGTAATTGTATAGACGGATTGCTGTTCTCTCCCAAATGAAGTAGACGCAAAATCATTCCTCGTGAGGCGATCCAATGAAGAATAAATCTGGGGTATGCTTATGTCAATGCCAAGGGTATAGTTTCCTTAATGCCCCACGATTGCACTAGAGAAGAGAATTTTCCAACAAAAGGCTGTTCATAGTTGAAATACTTGTAAATTAATCCAAACACCCATAATTATATATATAAAAAAATTGGTGTCCATTCTACTACCAATACTGACAGCTGAAAGAGCTAGTAGTGCAGTACTGGCAGAGTGGCAGGTATATTTAATAGATTAAATCCGGATTGGACTCGATTCTATGAGTTCAAGTTGATAGTATGTCACGAAGCTCAAATGCAACGCAGTTCAGTCATCTCTCTTCAACATCCTGTCAGCTTCTTCTTCCTACAGTTGACAGCGCGGGGATGAAGGCGAGCATGGCAGCTAAAAAAGAACAAGAATTACTTACCAACCCAAGGCTATTGAATATAGCACGTTTAATACAGTAATACATGTTCTTATACACTGCAATTTAAACTGCATATATCATGCACCAGCCCCGTTAGGCTCTTGTCTGTCAATTACTTAGAGGCCAAGCAACTCGCGAAATATCTGCCGCTGGGCTCTCTAGTCTCCCAATCTGATTCGTTGGTGAAAAGCAGATAATTTGGGCTTAGGCCCTTGACTTTATAGTCTACTGGACCCCAGAATTTACGCTCATCATCGATCGGTCCTGGCTCAACAGAGGGTCTTAAATGGGCCAATGTTTCCGTTGCTTTAATAGTCTTGGAGAGATGCAGGATTTGAATTTAGTGTCACTTCAAGAGGTGCAGCTGACATAAGACCATATCTCAGCCACCAACTAATCAAGATCACAAACAGTAATATAAATTATAGTTTATATTAGTTAATAGAAATGAAATAACTTAATATAACACCATTGACCTTTGGAAAAAAAATTAAAACAATGCACATGGTTAGGTTAGAGACCCTAAAAAATATTGTGAATAAACACATGCTCACTCCTTTTGTCACATCTTTGATGGCTTCAGCAATCAAGAATTAAGAACTATTTAGATGAGTCGATGCGTAGACAACAGTATTAATTGGCGTTTTCCCCCAACGTCACATCGCAAAGTCCCCCAGTATTAGGAGACTAGCTTGTCGCATGGATCATTGGCGTATATATGTACGAAAATACAAATAAGAAATTAGTATACGTATGGTTTGTATCTTGCATTTGTGCTGCCAATTTATTTCATTTCCAAGTTGATGGTACTGCTCAGAAAAGTTATGCGCAAATGCCCTTTGAGGGATGGCTGGGGACGCTACAATATTAACATGAATATTCTCTTAATTTGCGTGTCAACAGCCAAGTGATTTCCTTCCCTGAGAATTAATACTGTTTTGTTGTTTAGAAAAATAATCATGCTAATAATAAGACACTTGTGTCTTGACAAAAACAAGAATCAATGGTCCCAACAGGGATTAAGTAGGCAACTTAATCAGCCTTCTCCATGCAGTAGCATTAATTGTTATTTGTTTTCTCTTTATAATTTTTTTATTTATTAAATTTAATTTTTATTTTTTTGATTGTTAATTATTTTATTTGAAATAATTTATGAAATTTTTATTATTATTATTATTTTAATTTCTTCATCTTTCAATTTTTTTATTTTTAGATTTGATCTCTATTATTTTGATTATTATTTATTTTATTTGAGATAATTTATGAAATTATATTTTTTTCAATTTCATTCTTATTCAAATTTTTAATTTATAAGATTTGTTTCTTATTATTTTAATAAACTTGAAAAAATAAAACATTAATAAGTTATTTTCCAACTCATTTTTCATGACATAATCAAATAATGAAAAGTGTTTTCCAACTTATTTTTCATTGCATTACCAAACATCAAAAAATAATTTATTTTTCCAGAATTCACTTTCCAAAAAAAAACTAATTTCCACCGAACAAACCGGTCTAACATAAATTTACTTCCCAACCTTGACCCAATTCATTTTTTTATAGACTTTTTGGGCAACACAGCTGTGTCTAGTTAATTTCCCGCTTGATTGAAAGAGATTTTTTTATACTAATATTTTAATGCTGGAGAATTTTGTACCGCTGTTGGAAATGCAAACATATGCATATATGGTGGAAAGCAGGCTCAGGGTCGTTCATCTAAAAAATAACTATAAAATAAAAGGAGACGAATGTGTGAATTTAACAAGAAAACGGGGAGGTTCACTACACTTTTACAGTACTCTCTGGCTAAGAAGAATTCATCTGTCCTCGATAAGTTCATCATGCTGCCGAAAGGAGATCCTTTTCTTCCACACAGACACATAAAATAACCACTCTATTTTGCTCAGAATTAATAAGAGCTAGAACATCATAGCATAATCAAAGAATGCGCCGGGACCAAGATCTGATCCTTGTGAAGTCAATCATAACCTGCTCTAATCCATCAATAATAATGATTTTGATCCTTAATTAGTGTGATTGTAGACTTTAAATAATTATTTTCTCCTTACATGATGATAACCTTAACATCAGTTAGTGTACTTAGAATATGGTCCTATGTTCACCAAATGATTATATTCACATGAATAGAAAAGGCTGTTGGAGTAGGGGGGCTATTTAGCCAAACATGCTCTTTCTTTGTTTATTTATTTAGTTATTTATTTATTTATTTATTTTTGGGAGAAGGGCATATGATCTTTTTCGAACATCTATAATACCACTGATCTAAACCCAAAGAGGATTTGTTCGACACCAACCAGTCTTTAATAGCCATATATTGATATCCAAAAAGGAAACATTATAGAAGGAGGAGAATTTTGGAAAGAAACTAGAGATCTTGTGCATGGTGAACGCAAGTTGCAGAAGGTACAGATAAAATTATTAATTATATATTAATTTAGTACCCAAATGCTCTGTAGGATATTATCTATCTCCATCCCGAATCATATCTTGAGAGGAAGAAAAAGGATTTGAGCCCAAAGAATATTGTGTTGTTATTGTTTATCTAGCTACAGTTGGTTGCACTTTGGTTCTAATACCCCTAACACTTGATGAAGTGACACAAAAGTAGGATGCTCCATCAAGATATGCAGTCGCCAGTTGCACCCTTGTCTCTCCATTTTAATTTCTCTACACTAGCACAAAAGTTTTTAGCTAGTGTGTTAATTGTACTTTTATACTTGCGTGCCATGTGTTGTTTACAATAACAATTCTTGGTTTTCCATAAAATCTAAGGTTAAAATTAACAAGTGGAGCAGCTTGATTTGAGGCATAATAATTGACTCTGATTATTGCTGTGCATGTGCAAATCAGCAAATCAAAAGGAATTTTCCATTGATTCTGCCTAATTTTATCCCACTTTATGCATGATATATAGAACAATTGCACGGAACAGATAACAAAGCATGAAGAATAAGAGATAAAGATTTGAAATCTTTGCTTGTGAATTTACTTTTGCATGTCTTGAATATATATAAGAGAAACAGATTCGGGAAAGCAAAATATCAAAAGCAGAACCCACGATTCTAGCCTTTATACAAGGAATTGATTTTTCTGGGTTTTCATGATTTGCTAGAGTTAATTTTCCTGCTATCTCGTTTTGGAAACTCTAAATTTTCTGTTGCTTTGATAGTTTACTTTGACAGCTCAAGACCAGTGGCTTCTTTTCCTGAAATCAACCTTAATACGAAGAACTTGAAAGTTTCAGGTCAAATTATATTTTTCTTTTTTATGGAATAGGGTAACTGACATTTGAATTCAGAAACAACAAAATCTTCCATCTATTAACAAACGTGGGAATCTATAAATAATGTCATGGACAAATCATAGGTTAATATTTTTCATAGAGTATATATTTTTCAACGATATTGCAAAGCGAGCAAATCTACATGGAGGACCCAAATTCACTTCTCCATGCCTCCTGTTCAACTTTCATCAGTCAGAAGCAGAAGTGGCAATGGAATTATGTGATCATCACCCATTTTGGTCATGCCTAAAGAGCCCAGCTGGAAAAGAGCAATGAAAGGCACGGATTCAAAGGTGAAGAAAAAAAAAATATGTTCATAGATTCAAGATTTGAAAAAGAAATTAACAAAAGGCAAGCATCTTTTAGCTAGACATCCCCACCCAACCTATGCTAGCTTGTAAAGGAGTTTCCATCTTATATTATGGCATCGAATCCAATCATCGCCTGAGTTTTTTAAGATTAGTGGGTTTGGCCTTAGCTATCCCACTGAACAATTTACATTGTTTATCCGAAAACAACCATGTTAGAGTGACCAAATCTATTCCAGAATTTTTCATTCAGAGCTAGCTTGTAGCTAGCTAGGATTAGGGGTTTAACCATATTTTAAGAAGTACTCTTGCTTTTGGCGTGACTAAATTCTAACATAATAAAAGTTGCAGCACTCTCTCTCCCCCCACCTCCTTTATATCAACGCATGAAGAAGCAATGACTTTAAATGAAATTCACGTCAAAGTTCAAAATTCAGGCATGATATTCTCATGCGTGACTTCCCCTTTTTGAATGAAAAGAAATTTTCAATACCTGATTGAAGATCTTAGTTTGACGATATGGTACATATATGAACTTGGGTAAATTAATTAATTAGGTGCATATATGGTGCTTATGCAACCTGTTTGAAGTCAAGTCGCTAATCCAACACTTTGCTGAAATTTTGAAAGAGTCCAACAACGTGCATGGACTAGGATTTTTACTGCTCTTAGCTCATTTGTTCAAAGCTGTAAAAGTCAGCAACGTGTCGAAGAACCATAATTCGGTTCAGATTCTCAAACCTCTAATTAGGAACTTTAAAAAAATGAAGTAAAGCAATTGTCAATTTAATTATAGAAATGGCAGTGTCGAAGATCCAATTTTTTTTGACATATCCAAAAAATAAATAAAAATCACTAAGCTTTCAAAATTGTTTTCTTTAGGATTGTGGGTTTAATATAAATATATGTGCGCGTGCGTGTTTTGTTTTGTTTTGTTTTCTTTAGGATTCTAAAAGTTAATTTAGAGTGTATACTGGGTCATTAGTTTTGTACACCAAGACTTGGCCCCTCCTCACTTGTCTTAAATATGTCATCTAAATACGGATTAGAGTAGTGTTTATGATAAATTAATTACCTGCTTAATTATACCCCTTTATTAAGACTTGGATATTGGATGGTATCGATAATATGAATGATAAACCCACTTATATTACTATCCAAACTAAGTTTGCAAAGGGTGACTTTAGTATTTTAAGTTCTTCCAAAGAATATCGACTTCGATATGCTATTGTAGAATTCAAAGGTACTGAGAGTATGTATGACTCTTTTAACTCTTCAACATTACTATGAGCAGTTAATTGTTTTCACCTCTGATTTAATTGAAGGACTCTTCAACAAAAACCCATCGAAGACTCTTCAACATTACTATGAGCAGTTAATTGTTTTCACCTCTGATTTAATTGAAGGACTCTTCAACAAAAACCCATCGAAGATAGAATTGGTTGGATTATGGCGATCAATAACGACGCCACACACAAAAGACCAATTCAATAAGAGTCTGCGACACTGAGTTTTCAGCAACCAATGCGCGATGCTCCCATACCTTAGCACGCAGCAAGGAAATTTCATTCTATGACTATATTTTTTTTATATTAGTCCAGTTGGGATTTTAAATTGAACCAAGATTGAGACATTGTTTTGTCTTGCTTGGAATTTGTTCTCTCTCATGTGAATATTCTTCGATCACTACTAATGTTACTGATCATTCTACATAATTATATCTTTACTTAACATGTTTAATTAATGCGCGGATCATTTCTAAGCATCATCGGCAACTTGTCTCTTCCTGTACAACATTTCTTCAATACCCATATCAGACCAAAGCATCTCTGAAAGATTCGTATCATGCTTCATTTGCTGATCAAACATATAATATGCTTGCTGTAGGTTTAGATAAGAGATTAATGACCCCATGTGAAACTTCCTTGAAAGCTCGTTATGGACTTCCCCAGGAGGCTACGAACAATAATAGGTATATTAGATTTGCTTATGGTCTTCAGTTTATATTATTCAAATGTCCGTGTTGTAGCTAGATAAGGATTTTAATCTATTTATTTCCATTTTATATAAGCGCCACCTTTATTCGTGCTTTAAGTATTCTTTATACAGCAAATATCCAAGCATTAAGGAGTTTTGCTGTTTTAAGTAATAGAAATCTGATTACTTTAACTTCAAGCATGCGTGTATGTGCTAACAACTTAATTAGATTATTAACTAATGAAGTGGTGTTTTTAATGTCTAGTGAAAAAAGCTTAAAACCTTGTCTAAAAAATACTTGGTCATGAGAAAGCATCACACCTAACATACTTAGATTCAACCACGTGCTAAGTTTAAATAATTATAGATCTGACAAATTGCCAGACCCAACATACTTAAGCTCGGCCACTCACAGAGCCCAAATAAGCATGAGTATAGCGAGTTGTCAAACCCAATATTCTTGAGTTCTGTCACGCGCTGAATCCAAGTGAACATAGGTCTGGCGAACTGCCAGATCCACCTCCTCCAAGCTTGACTACGCGTCAAGCCCAATTGGTTTAAGGATTGTTATAAACCCATGGTAGGGTCATAACACTCCATATGTTCATTCTTAATACTTTTAACATGAACTATTCATGTCAAGAATAATTTTCTCCCTACATCTATAAGTGTATAAAAGGTCTCTCAGTGGCCCGTCATATTTTCATCTCATTAAAGATGTGTAAGGGATATTTGTCCCTTGTTAATGATGTGTAAGCGATTTTTGCCCCTCGTTAATATAATCAGGAGAAAATAACTATCAAACCCCTCCACTTCATCAAAGTGATAAAGTTCAAAGATTATAAATACCCTTTGAATCATCTAGGTAAAGAGTTTATAATTTCTTTTCTCTAAGCATCCATACTTCAATTCCAAGAGTATTTATCATATCAAAACAAAAACAAACACTTTAATTTTTAGAATTTAAAACTTTTTATTTTATTTATTACAGTTATTTATTTAAAGCTATTAACTGTATCATCAGATCGGACAATTACTAAACCTCACCAAAACAGATTATTTTAAAAGTGCTAATATTTTTATCACTAATCATGCATTTTCTAAACTCTAAAGAAGAAAATATTAACCTGAATGTGTGATTAATAACTATTTAAATATCAAATAACTTAATTTATAAATATATACATCATCATTTCAGATGACTTGGTATAATTGATCGAAAAGGTTTGTTTATAAAAATCAAAGTTACGAAGATCGATTCTTATATTGTTACCATTTTTCTTCTTCTTTGTGCAACTTCCATACAGTTGCAGGTCTTTTTCGACGAACAAGTGGGTCAAATTAAGCTGATGCAATTCTGTCTACATCTTGTCACGGACCTTGTTTAGTCTTATGAAAAGACATTATCTAATCCTTAATTTTCTATATGCAATTCTTTTTCTTTTTTGCGGGCACCCACCGCCTTTCCATCGCTTTGTTTACACAATAATAATAATAATAATAATAATAATTCAGCTCGAAAGTCTTGAGCTCGTGGTTTTGGCAATGAAATGACTAGATTTCCAGGGTTTTTTAACAAGAAATATAGTAGCAATATGTTGTTTTTTTGGTTAATTTTCTCAAAATATTAATATTTTTTAAACCCTCAATATATCTTCATGCCAAGATTTAAGGGGGGGAAAAGGCGTGGTTAATTCGACCACATATTCGTATTCGTAAAGGATGACCAAATGGAATGAAACCATAATAAACAAACAATACGCGACCAAACCTCAATTTGGTCTTAGTCTTTTAAACCAGAGCGACTAGGATGCTGGGTGAAGCAACAAGATCAACGGTCAGGGATTGTCCATCGTGCAAGATCAGAGCACAAGCCGTTGAATCACTTAACAACAAGAGATGAACCAAAGTGGGTCCCGCATGTAACAGTTTGGCTCCGCTTAAATAGCTTATTTTCCACGCTACCCTGAGACATGGTACATCCTACCATGTGTGCTGTCTGAAAGATACTATTGTGTAATATTGTGTGATGGTAGTATTTAATTTTTAAAGTGTTTTTTTATTTTTAATGTATTAAAATAATGTTTTTTTATTTTTTTAAATTTTATTTTTAATAATAATATATCGAAACATTAAAAAAAATAAAAATTTTAATTTAATTAAAATAAAAAATTTAGATTTTTAAAAAATACACAAACATACAAAAAAAACACAAGCTAAGACATATCTCTTTATACCATTCCCGGTCAGGGATAGGTACACGTGGGTGGCGGGGTTTTAGTTTATATATATATATATATATATATATAAAGAATGATTTCAAAAAAATTTATTTTATTAATTTTTTTATATGAAACTGACATATTAATATATAAATAAAAAGGTATAAACTTACAGAAAATTTTTGTTAATATAACGTTATATAAAACATAATAATTACAACATGTTTATCAATCCAATTAAATTAAAAACTTGGTTATCTATTTGGTAACATCACGTCACAAACTATGATTTAAAATTAAAAATATTATTTCACTATATGTCGTGTAAATAAATGGACCCTGAGTTATATTGAAAGTTCTATTCATCTAATAAATTTTTATAACGTTGTTTTTTTAAAAGATATTATTGAAAATTACAAATAAAAACAATTTAAGTATGGAAATTAAAAAATTTTCATCTAGAAATCAACACTCTAAAAAATAAAATACCTAAATAAAACTAATAGAATAAGCATTTAGAAATATGGTATTAAAATAATATTTTTTTTATTTTTAAAATTTATTTTTTATATTTACACATCAAAACAATTAATAAACAATAAAAAAAAAATAGCTTGAATTAAAAAATAATAAATTTGTGTTAAAAAAAAAGGTTTAAAACTCTGACAAACACCCGAAGTGAGGAAATCAAAATCAAGTCCAAACTGCAGATCTATACTATTTTCAACATAAATCCAAGCGAGAGGGGTATGATAGGGAATGCAATTCGGAAAGGCATCAATGATTCTATGTACTGTCCAAAAAACCATGAGGGAACGCCACGTGCAAGCATCTGTATTAATTACAAGACAGAAGCTTTGATGTGCGGGTACGCCGAGTTGTCGCCATCATGAACATAGACATTGCATGAAACGTACTCGTAGCCGTTCAACGGTGATGGATCACGGTGTTATTATAGACCTTTGCCATCCTCTGCTTTCTCCTATTATTATATTATAAGAAAATCTAAAAGCTTTTTGTCTTTCTCAAAACAAATAATATAACTAACTATTAACGGAGGCGCCGAAATTCTGGAGTTGGAGCAAGATCGTCGAAGAATCGGCGAAGCTTCTGCCCAAGAAGAGCGGTATTGGCAATTTCATTTTGAAAGGAGGAAAGTAGCCCGTCTGAGGGTGGGATGAGGGATGGTATGGTATTTTCAATTTAGGTTCATTTGTTGATGCCATATTAATAGGATTCGATTGGTTTTTTGTTTTTTTATGTATAGTAAAATGAATTCATTATTTTTTTAATAAATAATGTATCACAGTCACGAAATTAATAGGTTAGCTCAATTTTTTTTTTTTCAGTTACGTTATTCAATAATGGGTTAGCTCAATTTTTTTTATTTTTTTCAGTTACGTCATTCAATATTAAATTGTTTAATATTTGGGTTTCATAATTTTATTTAATTTGCTTATGTTAATGTTTTTTTTATCTTTTTATTAGCATGGATATTCATTTTATTAAATAAAAAATTATTTTAAAAACAAAATTATTAAATACAATTAAATACTTAATCTAAGTTACAACATTAAATATCTTAATCTTAGTTATTTTTTTTATTAAATATCAATTTATTTAATCAAATATATGTATAAATATTTTATGATTAAGAAACTTTTATATCTAAAAATGAGTTGAAAAAGTCTGAAATTTTATTTTTATACTGAAAAAAAAAATATTCTAGCCGTGACTTTTAAGGGCAGTTGAAATGATAGTTTGCAGCCTAAGAGCAGTGAAGGAAAAGAGCATAAGTGCATGGGTATCATGTGCACCCTCTACATGGGATCCGACAACATCCCGCCACACGACTACCACGTGTTATTAAAACAAACCTGAAATTTACCGCCCACGTTAAACTGTCCTCATGTCCCCTTGCCTACGCGCAGCTTCACTACATTAAAGCTCACGCTTCGGGAACCATCCAACGAATGCAGCCCCTAAACGGTTGTTATCCAATACGTATGTTGTCAGGGGAGCACATATGCATTTTCTTCTTGAACCATTTTCTACGTGCTTCATTGACTTGTAAATTTGTTGTTATTTCACTAATTTCTATGTGCGACATATGGTCTCTTCTTCTTATTTTCTTTATTAGAAGTCAACCCATTCAATAAACCTTTTTACTGGTTTGTTCCTGATTTATTTGAAACAAATTCATTACCAAAAAATTCATAAATACAAAAAAATACATTAGTAGAAATATTCCATCAGTAATAGCTATCGATAAACACCGATTAATATATTTTCTTAGTATATATTGAGAAAATTACAGTAAAAAAAATAAAAAAGCAAAAAAATATGATGACATGTTATTTTTACAGATAATATTACCGATAAATTTAAATATATCAATGAAATATGTCTATAATATTTAATTTATAACTTGACAAGCGATTCTTCATTCTCTTGCCCTTATTTCTTTTTCTTCTTTTATTTTTCTTTGCAACAAACACCACAGACCCCCCAAGAAAAAATTATAACAAATCAACCTTTCACTACAAATTCAACTATCCCAATACTCAGTTTGTCAACATCCCTTTTCTAATTCAATTTTTATTGAGATTCCCCACTTCAAGTAAGCAAAACCATCCATTTTTTATTTGAACTCAATTTTAAAATGTTAAATTTTATTGCATATTTTTGTAGTATATGTATTTTATTTGGATGTTTACTTGTTTTATAGTTTTTTTCCATATAAATTTGTTGTATGAATGTATGATTTATACAAGTTAGGGTTTGTTTGAGATTTTATAAAATTGTATTTGTTTGTAAATTGATGAAATTTAATTTGAATTTATGACTTAGATGTTTTGTGATGAAATAAATAATGGATTATTTAACGGGTCCATTTTATATTTTGTCACTTTTATTGTTGAGTTGAAATTTTCAGGAAATGCATAGAAATTTAAATTTATATAGATAATTAATAACGAATTAGTTGTATTATTAAAATAGTTTGAATAAGTTTAAGTTAAACCAATGTTTTGTTATTTATTTAGTTTACATAATTAAGTAATACATGTTATCAATATTCTATATAGGTTTGATATAAGTAATGGATGATTGTTTATAGATATATCGAGATTCACCCGAAAGGTTGTGTAGGATAGGTTGTTATAATGGGGTTAAGGTTTTTATTAATTACTAATTATTTAATCTAAGAAATATTAGTGAATGCGGTATTAGATGTCCATGTAAGAGGTATAAAATAAAAATTTTCTCAATCTAGATGTTGTAACAATTCATCTTCTATATATAAAAAAAAGGTTTATTGAGAGACACTTATGTTGGTTTACACACGGAGAACCATATATTCCTCACGAGATCATGATAGAAAAAATGATTGGGTCAACATTTAGTTCTAGAAACGTGCATAAAGTTATAGATGACAATCTTTATAGGAATATAGTTATGAATGCGATGAGAATGAATAAGGATTATGGCGGTCAATGTCCAATAGTAGATAAAAAAACCTAATACAAACGCGACCATGCTTTTTTTATCTTTTAAAAGACTTCGATGAACCATTATGGGATGAGTGCACAAATCACAATAAATTATCGGTCGTTGCATAATTGTTCACCATGAAATCAGATCATAGGTTGAGTGAGGTCGGTTATAACAAAATTGACGAATGGGTGAATAACATTTTACTTGAAGGGAATAGATTGAAAGAGAACTTTTATGTTGTTAAATCCATGATGAAACCCTTCAGTCTAGGATACTAGAAAATTAACGTGTGTCCAAATTTTTGAATGTTGTACTACTTTGAAGATGCATAGTTAACCGAGCGCAGAACATGTGGGCATGCTCGTTATAAACCCAGAACTAGCTGAGGAAAGACTTTGCTACACATAGAAAACTTAGATACTTTCCAATCACACATAAACCATAAAGGTTATTCACATCACCAAAGATTACAGAGCGTGTAACATGGTATCATTCATATGATGCGATGGATGGAGTGATGATGCACTCTGATGGTGAAGCCTGAAAACATTTTAATAGGGTACATCCTTAATTTTCAATGGAATTAAGTAACGTGCATCTTGATTTTTTGCTACTATGTTGTGTGTTCTGTTATGATTTTAAGTATTTACAGGATGGATACATAAGGAATACAAATACAATCTGACAGCATAAATTATTTTGCATTGATGAAAATACCGATGAACCTATAATTAACAAACAGATACACCGATAAATTTAGTATGTCGGTATATTTCAAAGAGCATTGGAACTGTTCTCTTCTCACTATCACTGTTTATTGTGTTCAATATAATACAAGATCATCGATAATTAATGTATGTTGGTATTTTTCCAAGAGTTAATATATTGTTCACTTCTCACTTGCATTGTTTATTAATGATCAATACATATATAATCACTAACGGACGAAAAAATTAGTTAGTGATAGGTAGTGGGTTACTGAAAATTTTTTATTAAATTAAAAATTTCAATTAGACTTTACAAACGAATACACCGATGAAAAAATTTTAAAATATTAATATTTAATTGTCCATCGATAAAAAAGCTCCAAATTAAAAGACTAGAATCCCTAAAATCAGAACAGACAAACACAATTCTAATCTTCTCTCTTTCTCTACAACATTTTCTTTCCTCCTCCCAAATCTTCATCTTTCTTTCTTTTCTCTCTCTCCTTTTATCCTTAACCCATTATCTTCTTTTCTCTTCTTCTCACATGTATGCATGATTTCTCCTCTTTTCTTCTCCATTTACTCTTATTCTCTAATTATTCAATAATTTGTTTGGATTTTTTTCCCTTCCGAAGCTTAGGAAAACTCAACATTAATGTAAAGATTATTCTTTTTCCTTCTTATTTTTTGTGTTCTTTTTTCATTTTTTTATATTTCATTGTTATTAATAATTGTATATATGTTATTGAGAATTTTCTATTTTTATGTTATTAATAATTATATAAATGTTAATGGGAGTTTTTTTAATTTTTTTTAATTTTTCTATTATAAATAATTGTATAAATGTTGATGGCAATTTCTTTTTTTTAAAAAAAAATATTTCTATTATAAATAATTGCATAAATGTTGATGGCAATTTTATTATTTTTTTTTTGTTTTTAATAATTGTATAAATTTTATTGGATTTTTTTTTTAATTTTTATGTTCTTTAATTATTGTATATAGATTGGAACCGACGTGTTCACAATTCTGTTGCCACGCACATCGATGGCTTAATTCCATTTGTTTTGATGTGAAATGAATGGTAAGATTCTTTTTCAATTACATCCATTTTTCTTATTTATTGTTTTTTTTAAATATATTTATGTAACAATAATTTTCTCTTCCAGGCTATAGTTGTTGGATGCGGACAAAGCCGATGGAGCGTTTTTTAGAAATGCATATGCGAATTGATGACCCAGCAAAAAAGGGTGCAACTGCTCGTGGATAGGCAAGCTTAGCACTTTGTGATATGTTATTTTCAACCATTTTTTTAAGTTATTATTTTTTTGAATTTGTTGACTTTTTTTTAAGAGACATATAATACTAGGTTGAAGGAGAGATACGATGACGATCCTTCAACCCATCCGAATCTTGATCCAGAAGTGCGCTTGGAGGCAGGATTGTATAGTAGACTCAATAGAAATCAGGTGTATGGTTACTCTAACATTATGGTCGAGTTCTTGCAGATTGCTCGCAATGTTTAAACCATTGGATACTTGCAATTGGTCTTGAGCACTCAAACTCAGGACTTTGAGGCAATTTTAGACCAACGAGTTACAGATCGGACGACCCATCTTATTGCTAATTATGAATAACTAAGTGCGAAGACGGTTGGACTCCTTCAATTGATGTTAGAGATGAGATCATAGATGAGTGATATATATATGCTCCCTCTTATTCACCCCACATTCTAGGCGAAGACCCGCCTTCTCCTCCTTGAGCACCTCTATTTTAGATTAATTGTATTTGAACTTATAAATATTTAAACTTGTAATAAATATTTGAATTTTATATTAATTTAATTTTTTAATTATTTTCTGTTTTTGTTTAATAGATTTTTTAAAAAATATATTTTTAAATTATTAGTGGCAGGGTTACCGATGAACATAGTTTGTTAGTATATTCTAAAGAGTTAAAAAACATTGCTGCAAATGCCGCTGCAAATTGCATCGCCACTGTTTACTCATCAAAAGAATAACAAATGATCTGTTTGATGGTTACATGTCAACTTCTTTAACGAATGAAAAAAATCACCGATGAAATGATATATGGTTTTTCTATTAGTGATATGTTATATTCAACAATGAAAATACTGACGGAATAAAGCGAGTAAAGTTTTTTTGGTGTTCTTTGTCCATTAGTAAATCCATCTGTAAAATTATTACCAAAAGATCACAAATTACCAATGAAAGTTTTTTTTACGGATGATTTCCATCCATGATCATGTCGGAAAGTTTCTTGTTTATGAACTGTGAGTACAAATACCAACAAAAAATTATCGGTAAATCTAAGAATTCTAGTAGTGAGTAAAATTAGTGGACTTTTTAATAAAATATTGTAAAGATATGACACACTTCATATATGTGTGTGTGTAAAACATTATCTTAATTGTAAGAGAAACATAGTGATGAATGTAATGAGTGTAACATTTGAAGTTTTTTACTATATTTTTTATTAAACATGATTTAAAATTATCTTTATTTATGTATACTCTTCTTGCCTTCTCTTATATTCCTTTTTATATTCTCTCATTATACTCATGTTTTATTTTTTTTATAAATAATTTTTATTGGTGCAACTAACAGGATTCTTCACCCAAAATAATTGGATTTGATCCACATAAAGTTATAAAATATAAGCATGTTTATGAAAAATGAGTGAGTCTAGTTAGATTAAATTTATAGGGCTTGCACCTTAATCAAAATTTACAAATATAAGGTTTCGAGTGTGAATCTAAAAAGTCTTAATATGATTTTTAAATAGACGATTTGTTTGATGATTACATGTTAAATTCACTTCCGAACGAAAAAAAAATCACCGATAAAATGATATATAATTTTTCTATCGATAATATGTTATATTCAGCGATAGAAATACCAACAAGATGAAGTGGGTAAAGTTTTTTTGACATGCTCTGTCCGTCAGCAAATCTGTCTATAAAATTATTACCGACATACGATAAATCACCAATAAAATTTTTTTTGATTGTTGATTTCCATCTATGATCATGTTGGCAAGTTTCTTGCTGAGAAACTGTAAGTATAAATACCAATAGAAATTTTATCGGTAAAATCGAAGAATTCAGGTAGTGAATAAAATTAGTGGAATTTTTAATAAAATGTTGCAAAGATATGACACTTCATATATATATATATATATATATATATATATATATATATATATAATAAATAAATAAAGCCTTAGTGATGGATGTAATGATTGTAACATTTGAGGTTTTTTATTATATTTTTTTACTAAATATGATTTAAAATTATCTTTATTTATGTATACTCTCCTTGTCTTCTCTTATATTCTTTTTTTATATTCTCTCATTGTACTCATGTTCTATTTTTTATAAATAGCTTTTATTGGTGCAACTAAAAGGATTCTTCCCCCAAAATAATTGGACTTGATCTACGTACGTAAAGTTATAAAATATAAGTGTTTTTGTCTATGAAAAATGAGTTAGTCTAGTTAGATTAAATTTACAGGGCTTGTACCTTTATATATATATATATATATATATATATATATATATAAGGTTTTGAGTGTGAATCCATAAAGTCTTAATATGATTTTTAACAGGAGAAATATTAGGTTTCTTATTAAAAAAAAAAAAGAAGAAGCTACATCTCTTCTCCTACATGATTTCTATTTGTTTGGCCAATTAATAGTTATAAAAAAGACAGTGTTCCAGCATGGTTTTTTCATCTTAAATTCCAATATCATTTATTTGATTTGTGTTCCAGTTATCGTATATAGATTTTGAGTTTAAAATTATTACACATTGGATTGACCAATTAAGACAGTGTTTGTGTCTGTAACTGGATTGTGCTTTTTAATTTTAAATAATTTTTTTATATTTTTTTATTGTTTTAATAAAATGATATTAAAAATAAAAAAATATTATATTAATATATTTTAAAATAAAAAACATTTAAAAATACAGCTGATATTTTAAAATAAAAAACCGTTTAGAAATGCAAGTCAACCAGCATTTTTAAAAAATTTAATTTTTTTTGTTGAAAGTTAATTTTTTATACAAGTTTTAAATTGTTTTAATACGTTGATTTTAAAAAATAATTTTTTAAAAATTAAAAAAATATTATTTTAATATATTTTAAAATAAAAAAATTTAAAAAATAATTACAACCACGTTAAAAAAAATTAATTTCAGCAAGACAATTGCGATTTCCAACATCTCAAACCAATCCCAAATATTATCCGGCAGATAATTAAGTGGCTCGAACATTGCCGTTGTTAATAAATAAAAGCAGTGTTTATTTTTATTTTTTTGGAAAAATTAACTTTATTGATAAATAAGAATTTATTGAAAGTAACAGCACTTTGATTGGCGCACACATACGTACACGGCAGTTCTCCTGACACCGAACGTCAGCGAGGCTGTACAGGATCCAGCGGGACTTGAGTGTGCAGTTCACGCGACTCGGTAAAGAAGGTTTCCCTTCCCGCATATCGTCATGCAATCGTGGCGGCGCTAGCTGTTTATTCCTACCCAGATTCATTTATTTATTTACTAAGAAAAAGAATCAATAAATCTACACTGCCTCTTTTTTTTTTTTCTTTTTCTTTTTTTTGTTATAGCAAGGGGCAACCCTCAACCGTTATGCAAAGCTGCCTCTTCTTCTTCTTTTTTTATGCTCCAGCTGTGATTGATGACATCCAGGTCACGTCTTATGGGAAGAAATTTATTTGTTTTGCAAACATTATTTTCGTATTTTTAGTTTAGAATATTTTTATTTTACAGTATTATTTTTACAAAGGAAGGTATGACATTGAAGAATTATAACGGAATGTTAACAAAATAATTATTATTTTGGTATGAGATGGTAATCGTAATAGCATCGGACATGGTAGCTAGCAATAAAATAATGATAGGAAAGGAAGTGGTTCTATTTTAGCACCAAGTCAGAGTTTAACCGTATCAGCACCAAGTTGTTCTGTTTTAGCAGCAAGCCCAATTGTTCGAGCTTCAACTTGTCGTTTACAATCACATGCAACTCTGAAAATTGAGTGTTTATAACTGATTTTGAGCATCCAACGGTTAAAACACTACGAGCCGTCAACAAATCCTCGATCTTGGTGTTTGAGATATCTTAAACTTGATTTCTATCAAGTCCACCAAACAATCTAGCCTCTAACTATAAATCTAGATCTGGTTATGGATGGGTCGAAAGATCATTCTCATATTTTTTCTGCAACCGGGTGTTATATGTTTCTTGAATTGTTTTTAAAAAAACCAAGTCAGCAAATTTAAAAAACTTAATAACTTACAAAAAAAATTATTGAAATCCAACTTACCACGAACTTCTAAACTCAATTATGCATGAGTTGTTGCACCCCTTTCAGGAGGTTATCATTTCGCATGTAAGTTTCTACAAAAAGTTTCATTAGTCTTGGTTCGCCTCTAAGAGTCGTAGCCTACAAAAGAAAATAGTTGTTAGTTAAATATTTTTTATAAAATAATAATTTTAAAAAATGGACGCAATACAAAAGAATCTTACCATCCACTTCGTATTCAAAACAAATAGAATGGATTCACCGGTGTGCATGGTAATTAAACCATGAATCTTTTTGTTCTGGTTCTTAGCACCGGACAGTGATCGTCATATGAAATGCTTGGACATCACATGCTAGATACAATCTACCCATATAGACTCCAAGATATGCAGTGGTCTAAAATCTCTCAAAACTAACATGTCTCCCTAGCCTAGAAAACCTCGTTTTTAGCTTCTTCTTTTTTCTTGTTTCTTGTTTTGTGTCTCATACCAAAAATCACACAGCCTACATGGTGGAAATGAATTATCGGTTAAGATATAATGGAAGATACAAAAATTATCATTTAAATAAAAAATATAAAATTTTGAATTAAATCTTACATAATTGCGCTGTGATTCTCTCAAACCCTCATGACAACAACATTGCCAGCCATATCCCATAATTGTTTTTTCTTGCACATTAAATTTGTAAAAGAATTAGTTTATTAAAATTAAACTGAATTAACATAAAAAAAAATAAACTGAATTAACATAACAAAAAAACTGTTCAAGTATAAACTAACCTTGAATTTTCTAAACCATACATCAATCATAGGTTTCCATTCAAGTTTTTTGAAAACTTGACTCCATTGAAATAATGGTACTTCCATAAATGATTTCATCGTTGATGTTATAATGCGAACAACCTTTAAATTTGTAAACTTGAAATTCTATTTGTTAATTGAAATTAGTATTTCAAAAATTATTAAATGTTGTTTGTTTTTTAAGCGTGTAGGAAAGAAAAACAAATTTATATTGAGTGGTCAGGTTTCCATTGAATAATGTACTTCCTAATATATAAATCCCACTTAGAATAAACCATCCCTCTATAAAGCGGCATCACACTCGATGAGTATGCATCGAGAGAGGGTATCTATACCTTAGGTGCTTGTCCATGACCTAACGAATCATGGTCATCAGAAGTGTTGCTAGAAGAACAAGTAGCGCTCTTGTCCATATGACACACTATTGACTTTTCCCTTGATATCTATATAAATTCTCATCTGTTAATCGATATCATCATCGTCATCGACTTTTGTATGTCCATTAGTTCTCAATAAATCATTTAACTTCTTAGCATCAACATTAACAAAATATATTCTCAAAGATGGGAAAATTTGAGTCTTCTTCTAATTAGGTAGACAAAGCAACTTGATATGGATCAACTAACTCATCAAGCTGAAATACATCATCTCTCACAGTTACTTCATCATTACCATCCTAAATAATTTCAACACCAGCTCTAGCTTTGGTTTTCACTATGGAAAACCAATCAACCGTATAACGATCATTTCTAAAGGAAAGATTGTATGTATAACAAACTTTTTCCTTTAGCAAACAATGATGAGGATCTATTTTGATTTTTCTATCAGTGATATCATATCAATAATATTTGAATAAAAAGACTTTATTCTATTCGCTATGATATTACAATTTTATCACCTCTTTTAACTTCCCATAATAATCAACTTCAAACTAATTAGATTCTTTAAAATAAACCCCACTGTTATATATCTTTCCACTTTGATCATACTCTTCAGTATGAAAAACATGTCCATTGAAGAAATATTTGTTACAACACTTCACTTTTATTTCAGGATCCAAACATAGTAAATTTAAAGTACCACTAACATTCCCTCTCAATTGATAAACCTGGTACAAGATTACAACTATTAAATGTTAAAGAGAAAGGTGGAATGAAATTAAGTTTTGCGAGAGATAAGAATAATTAAGTAGTGCTTACATGTATTCTGAACACATATGAAAAACTATTTATCTTGTAATCGAAAGATTTGAAATTCAGTTAGCTGTGAGTTTTTGGACTATAAAAATTGTTAAAAAATAACAATATGTTAAATATTATATTTACTGAATAAAAGATCTCAATTCATTGCGGTTAAATAACATGTAATTATGTGTGTATCTGAATTTGATTTATATTAAGTATCTTATCCTCTTTATATTTTTTGGTACATGTCATCCAATATGGGAAAATATTGACTAATTCCCATACCAAGGCACTTCATCATCATCATCATGTCTTTAAATGCGGTTGATTCTTGTTCTCAAGTGACGTTCGAAATACAAAGAGATAAATGTTGAGATCATTTCAACAATATAAGTCTTGCATATCGAAGTCTCAATATGCACCTTGTTTTTTAATTTTTTCTTAAAGTTGAGCAAGTATCTGCATTGAATTAAAGGAATATTTTAGATTTTAAAAAAGAAGAAAAAAAAATTTAATTAACATGCATATGTAATCTCTAACCTCTTGAATGGATATATCCATATATAAAAAGTGATTGAGGTCTGTGAATACATCCAATACCCTTATTGGTAATAAATCTTGGTAAGCAAGTGGAATGATTATTTGCATAAATACATGACAGACATGAATCTTCTTTTCATACAATATGCAATCTTTCAAATTCACCAATCTAGATATGCTTCAAGCATGTCCATCAGGAAAACATAAACTTTTAAGCGATTTATAGATAAAATAATTATGCATTCTTGTTTAAGACGAAGTTGGCTTTGGGTTTTGTAACTTGTGACCCATCATAAATAAACTTTATAGTCTTATAGTGACTAAACAAAGGTATATCCATTCTAGCATTTATGTTGTCCTTTGTTTTTCCTTTCATACTCATCACCGTGTTAAAAATATTTTCAAACATGTTTTTTTTAATATGTATGACATCCAGATTATAGTGGAGGAGATTAGTCTTTCAATAAGAAAGATCCAAAAAAATACTTTGATTTACACCAAAATCAAGAAACTTCTACTAACAAGATTGAAAATCAAACACAATGTCATCATACTACAATACCACATCATATAATTTTTCACTCGATGGTATTGGCGGTGCAACATCCCTTTCAACTCTACCAATAAAAAAGTTCTTTCTATTTTTTCTATACTTATGATCGACAAGAACCATCGGTGACAATAAAAATAGATGTTTTACCATAATTTGTTAAGGTCAAGACCTTGTTATTTTTCATATAAAATGGACATGCTACTTTTTCATACTTGGTCTAACTAGAAACCATCTCATACATAGGAAAATCGGTGATAGTTTATATCAAAGATGCCTTCATCTAAAAATTCTATCTCATCGACATATCATAAGTCAAAGTCGTAGATGACCACAACTATTTTAAATCATCAATCAATGGTCATAGACAAACATCAATATTCCTATTTGGACTATTAGGACATGATATGACTGTATAAAAAATATAAACTTCAACCTCATACACATCCTCAGTGTTAAGTTGTAAACTATGAGCGTTACCGACCAATAAGAATAAGAAGTAACAAATGAACAGAATGAATTGAATATGTCAGTACATAACCCATGACATACGTTTCGTGATTCCAATGAAAACCAAGGATGGACCTTTCTAAAATGTTCTCAAGCTTCACCATCAGACGGTTCACCATTAATCTATTCATCACATCATGTGAATGATGTCATGTCATGTTCCTAATAGTCTTTGGAGACATGAATAGCATTTTTCAAGAGTGATTAAAAAGTACTTAAGTTTTATATGTGTGACAAAAGTCCTTCTCAAGCCAATTCTAGGTTTATACCGATCATTCCCACAAGTTTTGCACTCGATCAAATTTTTATTTTCAAGGTATTATAACTTACAAAATTTTGGAAAAATATCAATTTTTTGGTATCCTAGGCCAATGAATTTTATCATAAATTTAGCAACATCGAATTAGATAGTGTGTAATTAATTAAACCATAATCTCATTACAATAATCCATCCTGCATAACCCTTCAAGTGAAACTCGATACATCTTAGAACAATCATTCATTATTTATATCAAACCTATATAGAATATTGATGATAACATGTATTAATTAGTTATGTGAACTAAATAAATTAGCTAACATTGGTTTAACTCAAACTTATTCAATCTATTTTAATAGTATCCTTAAATCATTATCAACTTTCTACAGAAAATAAAATTCCTCTATATTTACCAGAATTTAAAACTTAACAATAAAATTGACAAAATTTGAAACAAATATATTAAATAAGGTATTATTTATTTCAATACAAAACACTAAAGTCACAAAATCAAAATTAATTTCATCAAATTACAAACAAGTATAAGTTTTTAAAATATCAAACAAGTCCTAACATTTACAAATCATACATTCACAAAACAAATTTCCATGGGAAAAAGCTATAAAACAAGTAAACAAACAAACAAACTACATATATTACATCAAAATAAAAAACAAAAAGTTAAAACAAAAAATTGATAGTTTTGCTTGCTTGATGAGTGAAATCCTAAAATGAAATTGAACTAGACTAGGGATGCTGACAAACTGAGTGTTGGGTTGGCTACATTTATGGTGATGAGAGTTTGATTTGTGATAAAATAGGAGAGGGGGTTTGTTGTTATTTGTAGTGAAAAGTAAAGGAAAAAGAAGAAGAAATGAGGAAGGAAGAGAAGGGGGGGTCTCTCATTAGTTCATAACTTAAATATTACCGATGAGTTTAGCAGCAAATATTAGCGACAAGTTTATTTCATCAGCAACACTAATTATAACAATGATACATCATTTTTTCTTTTTCCTTTTCGTTTCTTATTTACCCATTGTATTTCTGTCAGTGTACAATGACATATTCCATCGGTAAATTACCCCGCAATTTACCAAAACAATTATTGTCGTTGGTGATTTTGTTTATATTTGCTAATTTTCTGGTAGTGATAGACTAAATCTATATAATAATTTTTTATCAAATTAAAATACACATAAATACAACATATTGACAAAGATGTATATAAAAAATATTTTTATTCCTACAGAGTTAAAAGGATTACAAGCACTAGTTGTTCAACTAAAGATATAGGTATAATTTTAATTTTTTATTATGTTTGGGATTAATTTAACTCATTTTTTTTTATCATATTTGTTGAAAACTATAAATTATAAGTTTCAATAAGATATGTTATGGATATATAGATCAAAAGGTTCTTGAGACAAAAATATATCTTCATATAAAATAGATCTACACTAGATTGCTTCTTATGTTATGTTGCTAGTTAAACTAGTTTTTGTAGCAAAAAAAATAAAAAAATCAAAGTCATAAAGAAACTATTTGAAATTGTCTTTAAACCAAGTTAAGTGGGCAAACTTGAAATCTTTCGACCAACTCTCTACCTAGTCTAGGTTGTAAAATGTTCAGACGTCTTTTTTTCTTGTACAGTTAATGACGCTTGATGGTATTTGAAAACAATTTCTTGATCGTATTGTTGTCTCTCCCAAATGAGGCCAAGTGTAAGAGTTATTAATGAATCATAATCTAAAATGAGAAGATATTAAAGAATTAAGAACTAAATTGAATGAAAATTTTTTTTGGCATATGTAACACATGCGTTACAGTGTGAGGAAGGTCATCACATTATGGTGGCATGTGCGACTTCTCTAAGCTCCAATGATGGCCATCCTTAAAGCTGTTAGAAAGGTCTCGACAAGGTATTCCCACCACAGTGGCATTCGGTGGAAAGAGTGGCTTTAACAATCTTTTTTTTGTTTTTTTCCTCCTTTTCTTTGTTCGTTTTCTGCATGCGACCTTTTAAAAATATAAATGAAGAATTCTTTTTTTTTTTAATGTATGCTTTGATTCTTATTTTGTTAATTGTTATTTTTAATAAAAATTATAGTTCAATGCTACAAAATCAATGCCCAATACACAATGGAATGTGCGTCCAAAACTATTAACACGCTAGGAAGTGTAAAATGAAAGAAATTTTTGAAACAAAAAAATTTGAAAATATGCCATGAAAGAATGAAATTAAAAAATCAAAACTTTAAGGAAAAAAAGAAAAGAAAATGAGAAAATAATGAAAACGACACTTGAAAGCAGCCAAAGAAAGTTGAAAGAAATTACAAAACTTGCCACGTATGAAAACCATTTCGTTTTAGGATTCTTCTTAATGTTAATTAATAGCCTTACTCGCTCACCACTCTATATATATAGACACCAACCAAGCATTTCCATACAGCCCAAAAATCAGAAGCCCCTTTCTTTTCTTGTCAGCGTGGAAAACATAAAACTCACCCTGTATTTGTGTACCCTCTCCTCAATCTTCAAAATTAACCTAGCCCACCATGAGAACCGACATAGATAGCTTCTGGATCTTTGCTTTGGCCTCCAAATGCAGAGCCTTTACACAAGAAAATATTGCATGGTCACTTTTGGTCATTGGTTTAGCCTGGATAGTTGTTACCCTGATTTACTGGGCATACCCTGGTGGTCCAGCTTGGGGAAAATATAAACTCAAAAATACTTCCTTCACAATTTCAAATCCAATTCCAGGTCCCAGGGGATTCCCCATTACCGGCAGCATGAAGCTTATGACCTCCTTAGCACATCACAAGATTGCAGCTGCTGCAGATGCATGCAAAGCCAGGAGGCTCATGGCGTTTAGCCTTGGTGATACTCGTGTTATCGTGACATGCAATCCTGATGTCGCTAAAGAAATATTGAACAGCTCGGTGTTTGCAGATCGTCCAGTTAAAGAATCTGCTTATAGCCTAATGTTCAATAGAGCAATCGGGTTCGCTCCTTATGGTGTCTACTGGCGAACCCTTAGAAAAATAGCTTCTACACACCTTTTCTGCCCCAAGCAAATCAAAGCTGCCGAGTCTCAAAGGCTCCAAATTGCTTCTCAAATGGTGTCAACGTTCAATGACCGAGAAAAGAGCAGTTTCAGCGTTCGTGGGGTCCTTAAAAGAGCTTCACTTAACAACATGATGTGTTCAGTTTTTGGACGCGAATATAAATTGGATTCATTTAATAATGAAGTTGAAGAGCTAAGAGCTCTAGTTGAAGAGGGGTACGATTTATTGGGTACACTTAACTGGAGTGACCACCTTCCTTGGCTGGCAGATTTTGACCCTCAAAAAATCCGGTTCAGATGCTCAAATCTCGTGCCAAAAGTGAACCGGTTTGTCAGCCGAATTATAGCTGAACACAGAGCTCTAACAAGAAGTGAAAACCCAGATTTCGTTGATGTTTTGTTGTCTCTCGAAGGCCACGATAAATTATCGGACTCCGATATGATTGCCGTCCTTTGGGTAAGCAAGCAGGGGCGCGCGCGCGCATACACACATCACACATGAATCTTACTATAATATTTTTGTCCCAGATACGTAACTTATAATTGTTATGTGTGTTCGTGGATGTACATACATATAAATTATTCTGAGCAGCAAGCAATTAATGCTTTTATTTCTATCTTGTACTATGTTGTTGTACATTTGGACTAACTAATATTGCTGGGTTTCACTTTCTCTGTGTGTAGGAAATGATTTTCAGAGGGACTGATACTGTGGCGGTTTTGATTGAGTGGATTCTAGCGAGAATGGTGCTTCATCCTGATGTTCAATCAAAGGTCCACGATGAGCTTTACAAAGTTGTTGGAAGATCAAGGGCCGTTACTGAATCTGATATCACGGCCATGGTGTATCTGCAGGCAGTGGTGAAGGAAGTGTTGAGGCTACACCCACCTGGCCCACTTCTCTCGTGGGCCAGGCTAGCCATCACCGATGTAACCATTGATGGGTATCACGTGCCGAAAGGGACCACGGCAATGGTTAACATGTGGGCCATTTCAAGGGACCCAGAGTTTTGGGAGGACCCACTTGAATTTATGCCCGAGAGATTCGTCGTGACTAAGGAGGATGTGTTGGAGTTTTCTGTTCTCGGTTCGGATCTTAGGCTTGCTCCGTTTGGTTCCGGTAGGCGGACTTGCCCTGGAAAGACATTGGGCATAACCACGGTGACCTTTTGGGTTGCATCACTGTTACACGAGTATGAATGGGTGCCGGGTGATGAAAACAAGGTTGACCTATCAGAAGTATTGCGACTTTCCTGTGAGATGGCGAATCCATTGACCGTTAAAGCGCAGCCCAGGCGTACCTCCCACAAGCCCTCTGTACAGAGAACAACGTCCTAGATGTCTAGTGTGGATCTTAAAAAAAAGGAAGAAACAAGTACGTACTTGGTGACGGGGTTTACAAATCTTAATTAACCCTCGATCCACCATATGATCATGTTATCTTTAGCCTGTCTCTAGGGGGTCGGTTTTTAAATTTGACAGTCGAGTATCAAATATTGTGTCTCTTATTTATATATATATATCGTGACATGTTTCAACTGGTGTAAATACGAGTGAAAATGAAAAAGGAGTTCCGAGTTTCTCATTGTGTCTCAAGAGCTATCATGTATGGTTCCTCGTTATTAATTTAGTTTTTAGAAGCACTTAAATCTCTCTTGGTTTGAGAAATTACCAGCAAATTACAAGCTCGTTAACACATATGGTGCTCAGTTAATTAAACAGTTCGATGTTGACCACAGTTGCGTTTGTCTGTGGTAGCTTCTTGACAAAGGACCTTGACGTATGCTATGGAAATATACCTTTCCTTTTCTCTGCCGTCTTGCGTTCACCGTTTTATGACCCAAATCTTCGTTTCATTCGTCATTTAATTATTCTTGCGGTTTTCCATGGCGTGCTCCATTATGAGTGAGATTTTTCACGAGCTTGGGAAATATTTAAATCACTTATCCAAAATTTAGATGTGACATTGACATTAATATTTGGATAAATTTTATTTTGTTCATGGAATTTGGTGTTTCTATCAATTGCACACCAATTTCTTAACTTTGCTAATTAATTAACCATCAATAATTTAAAAATAATTCTCGGATTAGCCCCGTCCAGTCAATTTATTAAAAAACTTGATGACATTGGTCATTAAACGAGCAAGTTCCATGATATGATCATTATCCAGATAAACCTTGCTAAAAAAATCCATCAAATATTATTTTTTTTAAAGAAAATCCCACGAGAAAAATAGGAAAAGAATGAAAAGAGTTTTTTAAGTTAGATTAAAAAGATTAAGTACTTCAAATCATTTTTATTTTTTGCACATTTTGTACGTTGATAAATTTATTTGTAAAATTTATTAATAATAAACTCATTAATAAATCAGAAATCATCACCAGAGTTTTTTAATAAATTATTTTTGTTTGTGAGGCTGTCAATAATTTTCTTACCGATGAACTATGAAATAAAAACCCATAGAAAATTTCTTTGATAAATCTCATATATAGTTTGAGAGTTTTTTTCACAACAATACTAGCTAGTCAATTTGTGTCATCTATCAATTATTAATCTATATAATTTCAATTTTTAATTAATTCTTGAAAATGAGAAGGATTTACTCTCTCCCCTCATCCCCTTCTTTGGTTTGTCTTTCTGTAGTTCTAGTTTTCTTCATTGTTTTACAAATGGTGGGATGAAACCATGCAGCCGTTGATCATGAGGAAGTGGAACCCTTGGTAAGCCCCTCTGCTTCGATCTTTGGTTCATTTGATATTTTGAAAGAACAATTGATTTTAGGGGTGGTTCAAAACACTTCTCCATTACTCAAACTATAAGAAATTCGAAATTATATATCGTTAATTGACAAAATGAAAAAAATTATAAGTTTTAGATGGTGTTTATATATATAGAAAAATAATGGAAGAATGAGATCAATTATGTTTAAGAATGCAATAATTTTTTAAGGATACACACCCCTTTTTTTTAAAACTTGAGTAAAGGACAAATTTATCCTCAAACTATCTCACATGTTCCAATTGAGTCCTCCATCTATTGATTGTCCGAATTGAGTCCCCCACGCATCCACCTCTTGATCAATCAACTCAGCCGTGATTTATACCCAATGATATGCTCAATAGACATGTAAAGTCACTGTTCCTACCAGGACTTGCAAAAACAATTTCCGCTCAAAACCTTGCTTACAAACGGATACATTTTAGAATTTACATCAAATCTCATAGTCATGTAAATAAGCTTTTAATCACGAAAAAACGCAAACAAATCCGAAATTTGTGCCGCAATTTGGCTATATGCCTATCATGTGCGTATTTAAGGGATCGTTTATTGTAGATCACAATGAGGATTAATTGGTCAAAATCTAAATAAAAAAGAGACTAGTCAATTAAGAAAATTGATAGGTGGAGGATCTAACTGGATGATAGTTGGGGTAAATCTATCTTTTTCCCTGGGATTTTCTTTAAAAAAAACACTATCTATGTCAATTCTAAGAGAAAGAGAGGAACATCCCATGCTTTATGGGTTAAGTATGATTGAAAAAAAAAAAAAAACAGCTTTTAGGGGGGAAGGGGAAATATACCTTTCGTTTTCCGGGAAGGACTGAATTCATTATCTCTCTAAAATGAGCAATCCACGAAGATTCCAGTTAATTATAACAATCACAGCTCAGCTAGACAGGACTCATGACTTAGATTTAACAGTAGTTTTATTTTATTTTTTTGGTAAGTCGTATATTTTAATGGTATGTGATTGTTGTGGTGCGATCGATCTTAAGAAATTGTAATGATGTACGTAGGCGTTTTGTCACTAATCATGCATGAGATTATCCAAAATGTCCTCCAGCTTAATTAATCATCCATACATACATCCATACATCCATACATACATACAAGCATGCAAGATTCGCATTGCCAATTTTGTGCTAGCGGGGCACGGCGGCTTTTGTATGATAATAGTGCTCCCAGTCTTTAAATATATATCGTGTTCCAACATTCGTGGAACAACATGGACACTGGATTAAGGGAACTTTGTTTCATTAATCCCTGTTGATGACTACGATGCTAGCTAATAATATGTGTTTTTCATTTTGATTTAATTTATAAATATATGAGGGAAGTCTAAATGATTTAATTTCATAAAAGAATTCTAACTCCCAATTCAAAGTTCGATTCACTCAAATCATATCCACTTAATTGTGAATATATATATATATATATATATAGTTCTTCTAACTAATCGCTCCTCGTCGAAAAAAACAAAACAAAAGGAAAAGAGTGGCTGCGACTGCGTTCGGATTTTTTTTAAACTCAAGAAAACAAAAGATTTTGGAGGCTGCTCCAGCACTTGATCACCAGTAATTCAATAATTTGTTTATTCAATGGTCAACAATTCTTTTACTCTGATGTAATGAAATTAATTAAAGCATTTAAGGACCTGTCCCGAATTGTTTTTTTTATTCTAGACGATTGAAGGACCCTATGAACATCTTACATCATCGATTGTTTTGTAGGAAGTTGGTAGAGTCTAATTTTATTCGTATTCATTAAGTTTTTTTATTCTTATTATGTTCCAAAAAGGTCCCTGTGTCGTCACGTTGTTAGTTCATATGCTTACTTAGCATCTTTCTATTAAAGTAACTCTTTCATTTCTGAAATTATATAAATTAAAGAAATAAAAAAAATATAAACATTTAAAATTAAATTATTTTAATTAATTAGGTTCGTTTATTTATCTATTCTTAATTAATTTAATTTACTTTATTTTAATTATTTATTTTTCACCGGGTGGGAAAATTTAGAAACAGAGGAGTTATTGTGGATCTTGTAAAGCAACATGTGTTAAGCATTTAGTTTTGTACTCCTAAAAGAAAAGTATCGTGTAAACATATTAACTAACAACGTTGTAATAGAGTAATTTTACAAAACAAAACATAGAATAAAGGGACTCAATCAATACAAAAAAAAAAAAAAAAAAAAAAAAAAAAAAGAAGAGAGGCCTTGATATATATATATATATATATATATATATATATTATAAAAGAATACAGGAAGTAAATAAATCAGGTAAACATGTTCAGAATTCCTCAAGATGTATATAATTTTTTTTAGAATTTCTGAAAATACACATGAAGATTAATTAAAAGTATAACGTTTTTCCTTATTGAATTTATGATAAGCTTAAAGGCAAAAGCTAACGGGTGTCTTACGCAATGTAATTATACTTCATTTATTATTGGATTGTAATAAAAATAAAATATTTTAACTAAAATAATGAATTGTACTGATTATAAATATTTAATAAGTTTTATTTACAAGGTGATATTTTTAAGCATTGGCAATAAATTATATAACTAAAGAGGAAAATAAAGATTGATTTGTAACATTGAATAACTCCAAGGACCCTTGATATAGATGCTAGAGCTTATAGACAGCGCTTTTCACTGGTGGGTGTGGTAGCCTGCTAGCTAGGCATATTGTCATCAAACAATTTTAATCATGCTTTCTACCAACAATGAAGTTGACATGACAATTATTTTTTCCATGTAAAAATTAAACTAATCCAGCATACAGTCTAGCAGCAAGTGTCGTCATGTCGAA
The DNA here is from genome assembly GCA_015852605.2 of Populus deltoides. Taxonomy (NCBI): domain Eukaryota; kingdom Viridiplantae; phylum Streptophyta; class Magnoliopsida; order Malpighiales; family Salicaceae; genus Populus; species Populus deltoides. The sequence goes on along the minus strand of CM027583.2, from coordinate 7,510,922 downwards.
GTCCATGATTGATTTCTATTATCCAGAGAGTAATATATATATATATATACCTTAATTTAATAGGTCAATATCGTGTCATAATAAGAGCTTGCTGCTGTCACCGCATTAAATTAGCTAGGACTAGGAGTGTACTGGCTCAAATCATGGGGATTTAAATTAAATTTGGTGTTAAAAATGGAGCAGTAGCCTGTTTGCTTCAAGCAAATGGCAAGAATATTTAAAATAGTGTTCGGGTATTCTTAGAATATATTTTTTGAGAATTATTTGATGTTTCAAATTAGTTATAAAATTTATTGCCAATACTTTAAAATATTACCATCTACATAACACTTCTAAAATATCTACAATCAATACCATTTATTTTTATTAAATTATTTGATTTTCATTCATTTTTATTACTTAGATATCAAACAATCAACATGGTGAGGTTAAAAAAATTCTAAGTAGCTTAAATATAAAAGTTTATGTTAGATAATCAGTTAATTTATTAGTTCTAGTAATTTAGATAACCAGTTAATTTAGTTAAATTTTAAAAATTTTTAAATTTTTTAAAGTTTTTTGACATGTTAAATTTGAATTTATAAGAATAAAATATAATAAATATATTTAGATAATGCTGAACAGGTATCTTTTGGTATCTTTTGTCAAATTCAATGACACCAACCCTTATTATCAAAAAAATAAAAACAAACAAAACACCAACCCATATTACTCGTCAGGCATGTGATTTTTCTTTGACTAGACAGAGATCAAGCTAAGAAAATACTTGTACCTTTAATATTATCAGATAGATAGCTCTATACGCATCATATCAACTTCTTTGCCCATTCATATAATTAAATAAGCTAAAAGAAAATATATCTTCACTAAACTGCGTACGTCACTTGAAAACCGTGTGCACAAAATACTATTCTTTTGAATTGAACCATCGACTATTTCCATGTCAGAATGAAACCAAATTCTATCCACCTAATCATTAACTGTTTTCTTCCCGTCTTAAGTGAATTAGTTGCTGAAGTTGTAATAAAATTAAAATACAATTATCCAGCACATTGTGATCTTACCAGATCCAATTGTACAAGTTAAGAGGTCTTTATAAATTCAAACGATCGATTGAGTTGCTTTTGCAAGCACGCGACTCAAAATTGAAGCATTTGAAATAACTTTATGAAACTTAATTTGCTTTTAACAATATTCTAAGAATATACCTAATAATTAAGTGTGTGTCAATGAAATTGTTTGTTTTTATATGACTGTATCCTTTTTTCCCCATGAAATCCCAAAGGGTTCGGCCTCTTCATTTGTAACAGGAAATAAAACAAAATAATTGAGCATATATCGTTGACTATTAATTGCTAATTAACTTGATCCAAACATAATTATAAAGCATCGGTTAGCCATGGATCATTGCTAATTAACTTGGATAATAAACTTATTTGATAGGTTACTAAGAATCTATGATTAAATTCAACCCAGACAAAAGATTTTGAAGAATCATGTAGGGGGAGAGATTCCTCACTAAATTACACATGACTATATCTAGAGCCCACAAACAATCGCCAAGAAAGAAAAGATAAGAAATATTAGAGTGTGATTTCGGAAGGAAGTACTGCTCAAAGAATAATAAAGGCATCACATAATATGCCAACCAGTACTGCATAGAAATGAGTGGTGCAAAATGCCAGATTAATTATAGCTAGCTACATGATAAATATAGAAACCTATCTAAGATTGGTCTTATTATCAAAGGCATTGCCTTGTATTATATCCTTTCTTATGGCAAATGAGGTACTGTTAACACAGGAAAGAACCGACAACAGAGGAAGGAGAACAACAAAATCTTACGTGTAGAAATGTGATAAGTTGTTGGCGCTCATTTGGCTCATGCAATATGAAGACGGTTGAGAGGAACATATGGAGCCAAAGACAGCGATCTAATGCACAATTTAAGCCTTTCTCTTAATGAAATTGATAAAGACCCGCCACCAGTTCCATAACCTAGATACTAACAACATTTGATTATGAAAGCCGCAAGATCCTGCCCGTGCCTTACTCTGTGTCTATGGAGACAGATCGTGACATGCATAACAAATGTAAGCATAAGGAACAAAATGAGATGACTTCCTATATATGTATGGATAAGGAACAGCGCATAGCTTGAAATGAGATTTCATTTCTGGACTAGTTCAAGTCCTTTTCAATCTGATTTCTTTTATAAGATGGAACCTTGTTAATTAGTCCATTGCTGAAGCCTGAAGTGATGCTGTTTTGTTTCTCAAGGGTGTTATAAAAATGACAACTTGCTAATAACGAGAAAGATCATCATAAATTCAAGTGCATGTGTGTGTAATTTTTCACTTGGGAAGTTTTTGGACTAGAGACCACAAGAGAACAAGTGTCATTGATGACTGATCAATTGAGATGTTCTTGTGATTTTTCTTTCACTTGCTGAGAAACCCTAGCAACACAGGGTTATCTAGAGAGCCATGCCGTTATAAAATACAATTGCTGGGGCTTCTGTTTTACCAAATGTGTCTAGAAGTAATACCGGGTAATTTTAATTTATTTATTTTATTTGAAAGAAGGAAGGGTTATTATCACGCCATTAACCTAACCGAGACTAGATAAACTAACTAGATAAGGATAATGTGCTGCTAAGGTTCTGATTGGCTTTCAGAGCATGTCCCATTACAAACTTTGCTATCTGTCTAGTTGGTGAATTATGCTTCTTTTCCATGTCTAATCTACCAGCCAATTCAAGAATGCAGCATATCCCAGAAATCTCGCAGATCATCATCACCCTTTACATTTCTTATTGCGTCGGCAGTGCTGTAAAATCCTTGCAAAGGAGGATTAGTTACCGAGGCTTAATTATTTTGTTTGGCAATGGATATCACAATTCATATGCAGTGCCGATAAAAATCATCTAGCGTTGATCGAGCACATAACAAACAGTGGGCTAGCTAGGTAATCAAATCGTGTTTAATTATTATTCCAAGTATTTGGACTTGGGTGATCAAAATCATATTACTGTAGCTAGACCCACATAGATATTCGCTCTTACATTATTGGAAAACATGCTCTTTTTGATAACCCCAGTTTTGTTAGCCTTTTCTGTTCTTCCTGAGACACACCAATTTCCACTCTAGCAACTCCCTTCTGATTTCCAGTTGTCATTTTAACTGCACATGCATGTGATGTGCCTTGACTATTGTTTTTCTTTTACCAAACAGTAATAATTGCCATGAACCTCTTCTGTCTAGCAAGGGCTACTTCAGAAGAAATGGAAATTCTTCCACAGATCTGCTAGCTAGCTAGCTAGCTAAGATAATTAACTGGTAGAGCTAGGCACAATGACAAATTAGCATGGCGGGCGTCCAAATCGCACCAAACATTGCATTTGTAAGGGTTGCAAGGTTCGCGAGAATGTAATTTCATTACTAAATTCATGTGCAAGGCCATGGCTGAATGTCTGGGACAGAGAGGCACCATCTGACAATAGAGTAGGTTTATGTACATTACTGACTATGGACAGCAGAATGTTTCATTCGCCTTGTTTGATCATCTGAAAAAAGACTTGTTTGATAAATGTGATCTTAGCGACACTTGTTTCACTTCAACATGCAGAGTGATTAGGAACCCGAACTCATCCTTACAATTATTTTGTTATACAACAAGTGAAGGTGAAATCGTGATCAATTTAATTTCATGTATCAAAATTAAGTTCAACTATTTTAAAGCAAAGAAAGATTAATTAGGAGATTAATAATTATAGTTAGAAAAAAAGTGTTTGGTTATAATATGGAGCTCAAATGATAATCAAGAAGACATTTTTACTATTATACTAAAATGAGAATAAAATTCAAAAATTATATTTTTTTTCTAATTATACTATATCATATGTAAAACTTTTAATGATATTGTATTTCTATATAAAAAAGAAGTTATCTTATTATATATAAAATTGAACCATGAATGGTTAAAAGAAAACTTACAAGTAAAAACTAGATCTGTGTTTCTTGGAGAAAAAAAATCATTGGCTTACCATTTTAACCTTGTTTTTGTGGTGTTTTTTATTTTATTTTCTTGTTTTAATTTTAATTTTTTTTAATATGCTGATATTAAAAATAAATTTTAAAAAATTTAAAAAAAATTAATATATTTATAAATAAAAAAATATTTTAAAAAGTAAAAGATTTGTGAAATTTTACATTCAATAGCTACAAATCGGAACCGCTCGGGCCGGCTTTTTAAAGTAGATTCTACAACTAGTTTGCGTCTTAACAAAACACCTCCAACGGATGATTAAGAAAATGCGTAATTATCTAATAATTTAATAACCCCTTTGATTTCTTTTCTTACCTTGTGTGTTTACTGATGTATTTTTAATTAAAAATATTCTTAAAAAAACACTTCATGATTCATGATATCCAGGGCAGTAGCTCTCCAGCGGTCCATTCTGAAACATGTAAGCATACGTTAAACCGGCTGGTTGGGTGAACAAGGCCACGTTGCAATCCAGAAACGAAATGGGCTTTAAGCCCAAGGGAAACGATATGATTACCGAACTGATCCACCAAAACAACAGTATAAGCGTCCCATATACCACTTTATATTTAAAGTTATTTTATTCTTAAAAACTAAAAAGCAAACTCCCAGTACAAAATTGGGCCTTTTTGTGGTCCAGATAGAAGTGGGCCTCTTACTGACTATGAACCCCAGGACTATCAACTCCAATAATGCAGTTTCTAATGTATGTTAATAATATTAACTTCGTTTCTGTCCTCTATTTGTTAACTATGTGTATTAACAAAAAAAAATAAACCCTCTTTTGAAAAATATTACTTATTTATAACTATATATGTTGCCAGTGGGCTGAATAAGTTTTTTTTTTTTAATGTTAAAAAGTGATAGGTTAAAAAATATCTAAGCCTCAAGTCATTGGTTAAATTAAAATTTTAAATATTTACAAAAAAAAACCAGCAACGATAAATAAATCAACAAAAAAAAAAAGAAAAAGAATGACACTTGAGCCTATTCGGTTTATCAAACAATTGAAAGCTAACCTAATTGAAAGAATACCGAGAAAAAAAGGAGTCAAATTTAAAAAAAAAAATAGAAAACATCAGTTTAAAAAAAAGAGTAAAAAAAACCAAAATAACCTAGGTGATCCTCTTAAACCTAGTCTAATCTAAAAAATTGAACGCATTAAATCATGGATTCGAATTCAATCAAGAAGTTTAAATGTCATCCAATTTAATCTTGAAGGATGAAATCATTGAAAAAACTATTAATAAAAAAAACTTGCAAAAAAAAACAAAAAACAAAAAACAATAGGACTAAAGTCTAACAGGAAAAAACCCGATGAAGATGAAATCAAAAAAAAATTATTGCAAACAAAAAAAAATTCAATTAAAAAAATTCGAATCAAATTTGAAAGATTGAAAAATCATAAAGGGGTGAAATTGAAAATTATTTGTAATATAATAGATTTTTTATAAATTAAAAAATAGCAGGAATGAAATAAAAAAAATTTATTGAGGGCTAACCCAGTAGAATCAAACTAGAAAAAAAATAAGAAAACAAAATTTTTTTAAAAAGAAGAGAATTAAACCTAAAAAATAAAAAAAAAATTTAAAAAGAATAAAAAATAAATCAACATCAATTTAGAAAAAAGAGAAAAAAAACAACACAAACCTTTTAAACCTGATCCAATATTTAAAAGTTGCATCCCGTGAACTTGTTTACATGTATTCAATCAAGAAGCATAATTTTCAAACAATTTAATTTCAAAAAATAAGCTCGGTAGAAAAGTATTAATAAAAACCATGCAAAAACAACCATAAAAATAAGGATAAAAGTTGATAGGAAAAATCCAAGAACGACGCAACTTAATGAAAAAAATAAAAAATAATTCCAAATAAAATAAATATAAACTAAAAAAATAAAGATCAAATCTTAAATATTAGAAAAATCATAGAGAGTAAAATTAAAAACATTTGTAAAAACCAAGTAAATCTAGACAAACATCTTAAACATGATCAAATATTAAATCCTAGATCAAGGTCCTATATAGAAATTTATTATAAGTCAATTTAAAAAATTTGTCAAAGAAAAAAATAACAAAAAAAACCTTAAGCGAAGTACCCGACAGCCAACCAAGGTCAATAAATCAAACATGACTTACGAAATGAAATTAGAATGTCCCTACAAATAGAAAAGCGAAAAAAACACTACCAAAAAAAATATTAAAAAAATACTTTGAAAAAAATGAAAGTCAAGACGGGTTAATATTTCAGATCTATTACACAGGTCATGAGACTAGGGTGAACCAGTTAAAGGTTAACCTGAAAAAAAAAAAAAACAAGATTCTTAACCAAACAAACATTGATAGATGAAATTAAAAAGAAAAAAAAAACAACAACAAAAATAGTGCAACAAAATAGTAATTAGAAGAATCGAGACTAAATTCGATATAAAAATTAAATTTGATTAAATGTCTAGGGAAAATCAAATGAAATTAAATGTTCAGTGATGGAATTGTACAAAATAAATCCTTTTGTTGAATAGATTTTTCTTTTTAATTTCACCATTCAATAAAAAATTTTATTTTTATTTTTTATTTTTATTTTGTACTTCATTCTTTTGATTTTTTTTGTTTTTTTATTCAATTAATTTTTATTTTCAATTTCACTCTTCAATCAAAAATAAAATTTATTTTGTATTTCAATTTTTATCCCCATTCTTTTAATTGTTTTTATTTTTTGGTGTCATGTTCTAGTTAGTTTAAATCATATGATGAAAATAAGAATGATTAACCTATCAAAATATAAATATGATCTGTTAGGATAATTCATAACCTAACACTATTTTCAAAGTTTGATTTTGATTACAAAGAGTTAGTAATATTTATAATTGAAAAATCTTGTAAATAATTAAAAAAATAAAATTTTATAAATCATTAGATGAATATTGACGTTAATATTTAAGCTTTAATATTATAAAATTATTGTGTATTTTCTATCATAATTAATTACTATCGTTATTATAATCTTTCGTAAATTATCTTCAATGTAGTTTTATTATTTCATATTTTAATGCTATTGGTGTTTTTTATTTTTTTATTTTTGCCTTCTTTTTATGCAATTTTAGAGTTTTCACAAGCCAAGTAAATTGTTAATGATGTATTATCTAGATTGTGAGTGATTTATTAATCTTATTCTATGTTATTTATTGTTTTTTGTGGTTGATAAATAGAAAAATAATGCTTTCTCTTCTCTCGGTAGGAGTTACTCTCTCCTGGCTCAATATTGTATAGGACTTTCCTTGTCCTTGTCAATTTTTCTATTGATGTTCATCCTTTCTTTATCCAATGAAAACTCTAATCTCGTCTAGATTTTTCTATTGGTGTTCATCCTTTTTATTAGATAAGTTTTTTAAAAAATTAATTTATTAATAAATTATTTTTCAGTTTATTTTCCATAACATAATCAAATACCAGAAAGTATTTTCTTGTTTACTTTTTATAATACTATCAAATATTAAAAAATAATTCACTTTTCAGGAATTTATTTTCTAAAAAAATAACTTTTCAAAAAAAACTACTTTCCAATAAGCAAACGAACGTATAATTTTTTTTTTTTAATTATCATAATTATCGTTAAACATTTTACCCTTGAAAAACTCATTAGGAGTCTTTTGAGTAGGGTGAAGGAAGTTAATATAATGAGTGTTGGACTTCTTCTTTTTTCCCTGTTATCTTCCTTATTTGAGCATTACACCTTTATGGGGTTGGTGGTCAGAGAAGAGCTGAGACTTGACGGCGTGCTCTCATGGATCCAAGATTTCAAGTTCAACTCTCGACGGTGTACTTGCAGGTAAACTTCTTGTCGAGAAGTTGTGTCCTCCTAGAATTTGATGAAGAAAAGGAGATGAATGGGATAAAATTTGCTACAACTTACAAAAGAAATTAGACAATTTGGTATGTTCCAAATCCCCAACAGCAGGAATGTTTTGAAAACAAAAACCTAGTTAAATGACGGCGCCGCGCCAAATAATATCCAAAATTATTTGCTAAAAATTAATACCTGTCAAGAGATAGGACTAAAATATAGGGTTTTTGAAGCCAAGAGTACTAAATTCAACATTCACTAAAACAAGAGGGACTGATTTTATAATTTATCACAAACTAATACATTGTCCTTGTACCCCAGTTCTAGCCTGACATGGAGACGTAGCCCTTCGGTGGTGGCACGATGATGGCTCAATCTCAGATTCGGTTTGTTTGTTTTCGTTTACTGAACGAATTATATATAAGTAACGCCACTAATTGAGAGAAACGCTGGTGGGGGCCGCAGGAAATAATTAGAGGCACGAGCCTCGAGGCCTAAGGGCCCTGAAAAGAGCTTTGATTCTCTTTCGAGCAGACCAACTTAAATGGGGTTAAAATCACGCATTTATATTTATATTTAGGGTAAGAATCATGTTGAATTTTATGAATTCAAGATAAGTAATATATCATGAAATATTAATATATTTTTTAAAAACCAATTAAATTTAAAAGAAAAATTATTATCAAATAATCTTTGGATAATAAAAGTCTCAAATCTAAAATAGCTTGGTAAACTATGAGCTTATGAGTTTGAGTTTGAGCTTGAGTTTGAATAATAAAAAATATTTACTATTACATCATTGTTTGATTTGTAATTTATTTTAGTCTCTAAAATATTTTAGTATATGAACCAATACGCTAACTATGTGGTGATGATAATAAATATTATGATGAATAATTTATGAACTGTGAACATTTATGAATAATAAAGATTAATGTTTTGGTTTTCAAGTTCTATAAATAGGTTTTTTTGAATGGGTGGAGAAGGATCTATGAAATTTCTTGAGTTTTTCTTTATTTGTTGTTGGTTTTTCTTAAACTTGTTCTCAGACTCTAGAATTCAGGTTTGGTTTTTGTAGAGAGATATCGAGTATAATATTTGAGGTAGTTGAGTTTTGTTTAAGAATGCACTTAAATGATATGCTTTATAGAGGCAGGTGTGTGCCCCAAATGAAGTGCCTCTCCAGCATCCATGCATGCACATTCTGCTACACGAAGTTGAGTAATTTGATACTTCAAAGGATGCATCACAACGTCAAGATCCGTGAACAAATGAAAGCCTGTTAATGTGTTGGCAACCAAACATCCAATATTTACGAAATCCAAAACAGAAGAAAACTTACAAAACAGATCACATAGTTCCAAGCTACACACACACATGCATACAACAACCCGATTCACATTAACGCAAAAAAATAAATTAACAACAAAACCCAAATCCATCTCTAGCAAATTAGATCATCACTGAAAGCTCATATGGTAGGACCTGCAACACAAGTCACGGCAAGAGAAATGTTAGCAAAGTCACTCTGCAGTACAAATCGCAAACGCTACAAATAGTGACCGTGCGGTGATGATTGTATACGTAATGTGGAGAAGGGGAGAAAATGTTACTGGTCTGTATACCCTACCAGTCTATGGACAGGCATGGCCAGCCCAACTAGGAGATTACACTGGAGCAGAGTTGGACGCAATTTGAGAAGGAGAATCGTTTGAGCATTTCCATTCATATCAAAGCTAATTGGAATGTTTTTATTGGATGGCTTCCTCATTGGATTTAAGTTTTTAGCTTTTTCCTAGGAGGGACCCCATTACCCTATAGATGATGGCAACCTATAAGAAATCCATGGAAAATGACAGGGAGGCCAGCTCCAGACCTCTCCCGTCCACCCAGACCATGCATGCGACTAAGGCACGTCCAAGTAGAACAGGTTGTAAAGCACATACGCGAAGTTTAGAAGACCAAGAAGAATTAGAAGATACATCACCTTTTAATTTGATGCTATATATGGTACGTGTAGCAACATATCATACATAATGTGGGAGATCGTTTTCTGATTTATGTGGCATCGATTGTTAGATGCTACCAAATCACAGAGAAATTAAGATGCAGATTCTTGTCAATCTGGGCCACTCTGAAAATGGAGATTAGGTCCCATATATAACAGAATTAAATAATCTGCCGATGGAAATTGTTGACACACCCAATGATTGGATGTTTAAACATATTGCAATCATCCATTGTACTAAAATGATTATACACAACTTCACAAATTAATTTTTAAGCCGTGTCCTCAAGCGGTATGGTCATATGTGCAGGTTCATTGGATGCATATAATACTTGCTTTAATTATTTGGCATTATTCTGTCCAGATGGAAGGCGAACTCATGGTTTTGGTCTTCTACTATTCACACAATTACTGATATCAATTAGATAATTTGTTGTTATTATTTCAATCTAGCTAGAGTGAAGAAGAGCGGATCACATTATGATGCTACTCATCTTACTAATGGTCACCAACCCATCATTTTCCAGTAACTTTTGAGGCAAAGTATAAAGTAGCAAGTTTGCCATATCGATCAGCACACATAATTTACACAAACATTAAATCAAAGGGTTTTTTTTTTAACTTTTTTTCCTGAGAGAGGCAGAGATCAAGTACCTGATGGAGTTTGAAGCAGAAAAACTGATTCGGCTTCATTTCCCTTGCGGATTTGGACATCCATAATGCCAGGCTTATTTTGATTGTCTGTTTTGTTTCCCTTCCCATCAAATTCTGGGTGAATTTTTCTCTTCAACATCCTCCTCATCAACTACAGTACATCACAAAATTGACAAATTGTTACTTGAAAATACCTTGAAGAAAACTGTATCATTGCACAAGAAGAGAGAATCGATCATACTTGGTTGAGTTTTTTTATTGGACGCGAATCCTCTCCTGGGCGAGGACGTATTAGCTTCTTGGCGAAAGAAAGGCCACCCTTGGCACGAGCAACCGGCTTTTTATTACCTGATTTGGTCTCAATTTCAACAGAATCCGGCTTCTTTTTCATGTCAGCATCTTCCAAGAACAGTTCTGCCAGTGTTATTCTTTCTCCTTTCCTTTTTCTTTGTTCTTGCTCGGTGATACTAGAGTTGGTTATGACATCACATGTCACGGTATTTGATCCAGTTCCCACAAAACTGTGCTCAAATGTTGCATATATCAAAGGGCTCACTTCTTCATCTTCAACATTGTCATCGTCAAAGTAATCATCATCAACTGAGTATTGTTCTTGTTCCCTTTCTACTTCCTCCTCCTCTTCACTTTCCAAAATGAAATACTGATCATTTTGTTGGTTAAAGGGTTTTAAAGGGTCAAGACCTAATGTGCCAATTGTTAAAATGCCATCTTTCCAACCATCAAGCACATCCACCAGGGCTACTTGTTTCAGCAATGCTTGCTTGTCAGCCTCGTTTGTAATTGATTCAGCCTTCTTCACATTTCTAGCTAGCCCATCTGGTTAAAACAAATTTCTCATCCATTTAATTCAACAATTATATAAACAACAATCACAGTCACACTTAAATAATAATTTTAATGGTTTTGATCAGCAAAACAAGTGTTGATAATGATTGTAACACAGGCTTGTTGGGGAATAATAAAAAAAGAGGCGAACTAAAATCAACAAGGCACTCATTTATAGAGGACACGATGATTATTATAATACTAAAAAGAAATTCTCGAGACCGAGTCAACTAGACTTTTGTTCCATTTAAAAGTCCAGTTTGTTCCAGTAGAGAAAAAAGAGACAGAAATACGAATGAATATCAAACCTTTGATTGCGCCATGATGAAACCTCCTCTGCACCCAGTTGAAGATCTGTTTCCAAGAGAAAAAAACATTAGTAACCAATAAAAGATCATCACTAGAACAACTGTAGAGAGTGAGGGTAGATGATCAGCCTGGCCATAAAAAAGCATCAAGATACACTTCAATTTTGATAATGTGCTATACTTCTAACCTTCATGTTCACAGCAAGTTCTTGGCAAGGGAAGTGGTACAAAGGAAATGTCAAAATGAGGGAAATGATTTTGAAGAAAGAACTAAAAAGCAGGGGTATCAAGTGGGCGGAGGCCTTTGGTGATAACACGTGTCCATGAGTAGTGGGGCCTCTCATATAGCCTATGTTTTGGGGTGCATGGCATGTTTGATGAGCCACAATGTTGGGTCTTTCTGGCATGATCGATGTGTCAAAATTCTCGAAGTGATGTGCAGAGTGTGTATCCCTCTCTGTTGCATGCTAGCTACTGATACAGAGATCTACTAAAGACCTACCTAATCTCTTTTGCCATCTTTTATCGATTTGTTTGCATTTTCACCTCATCATATTGAACTGTTTTCTCCTTAATTAGTTATCCAGTACACTTGGATAAGATTTCGTAGGGAGCACGAGACGCTGAGACGGATACGAGATAAAAATTTCTCATGTTTGATTCTACAAGGAACATGGTTGATTAGCTGGTTCCATGCTAAATTGATTATATAACAAGATTTCAATATGTAAATATTTTTTATTTATTTTGTTTAAATATATTTTCAATATATACTTAGAATATATGCTAGAATTGTGTTTCAAACTTTCAATATGTGTTTAGTATACATTCTAGAATCCTTGTAAGTTTTTAGTTTTAATTGTATGTTTGCGCCCGTGATATAAAAAAAACATGCTTAGAAACCAAACTCATATAAAAATTAGTTTAATTCCTGGATATATAATTTTTACTAGTATGTATGTATATATATGATAAACTAAACAATCAATGTTTATTAATTAGTCTAATTTTAAGAAAATCAATACATATTTGAATTAGATAAAAAATCAAAATTCAAAAAAAAAAAAATAGTTATGCTAAACAATATGTCTAAGAAGCTCATAACTTTATATCGGATTATTAAATTGCACATAAATTTAGCTAATAAATTCTATAAGTCATGTGTTTTATAAAAAGTCCAGTCAACTTTCCTAGCTCATCTTGGGAAGACCCTCAAAAAAGAATTGAAAAATGTTGTTTGAATTAAATTTTATTTTATTTTTATTTTTCTATTTAATTTTAGATTTTAGCTTAATTTTTTGGTTTTATGTTAAAAAAATGTTCAATAATAAAATATGAAGGGAGTTTTTGGTGTAAGCCCTTTCATGAAAATCACGTCTTCATTGTTGTTTTGTTCATGTTCTTCTCCATCCATGTTATAGGTTGCGTGCGTCACTATATATATATATATATATATATATATATATATATATATATATATATAAAGTGACAAAGATTTCGACTTGGATTTAATTTCGACACATTAAATACACAAAAGTTAAAAGTTGGATCAAGGATTCCATTGTTATTTTTTCACCGTCATGAATTTTTCTATATTTTTTTTTTCAGAATTGATAAAGAAGGAGATATGAATTTGGGGAATGTGATGGCGGCTGTTATTGTTTAAAATAGTTTTTGTTTAAAAATATATTAAAATAATTTTTTTATTTTAAAAAATTATTTTTAATACTAGCGAATCAAAATAATTTAAAAATATTAAAACTTATTAATTTTAAAAAATATATTTTAACCTAACAAATGTACATAAACATTTGGCCTGATAACTGGCAGGCTAAAGTTCGATGTCAGTTAACAAAATTAATTACAGGCTATAAAAAAGTCAAGCAGGCTAACCCCCCCCTGCAGACCACATCAGAGGAAGCTCTCTTTTTCCATGGTAAGAGTTCAGTCACTTGTAGCATTCAGGATGATGTCTAGTGGGACTAATGATACAACTTTTCTTTGTCTTTCTATTTACCTTTTCGCCTTTGTATGTTATCAAAGGTTTCTTAACAAACTTTTGATTTGAAGAGAAAAGAGGAAGTCATATTGCTCAATGGCAGACATAGAATAGCTATCATGCAACTCCTGAAATTACACTTTTGCATAGATGGAGCTTGCAAATGACATTACAAGTAAAAGGACAGGTTCTCCTTAATTTGCATTCTTGCCAGTTCACTTTCCACCACGAAGCATTCAGCATTGAACAAGCTCTTTTGTTTGTATTATCTATGGTGGGTGACAACTAAATTAATTGGAAATTCACTTAACTTTTCCCCAAGCTATCGCCATCACTGATCATACTATGAACAGAGAGATTTAACTTTAACTGATCAGTTCAGTTAACAGGAATCTGGATAGAAGAGATCACAAGCTAGGGGGATCGCCATAGCCCTTAGTGCACCCCAACCAGTATAGATGAATAGGAAAAATAAAAACTTGCAACAATAACCATGGAATTTGCAGGTGATGATGTGAAACTTTCTTTGCTTTTTCCTTCTGTACTTTGGACCCAAAAATATCCCTTATTCAATGGCAATAAACGACACTCCTCCCTCCATGCATCATGATAAGGTACAGGTAGATATTCTTATTAAGTTAGGCCTCCGATTGCACAAATAATTAATATCCTTTCTGCAACGCCTAACAGTTGCCAAACTTCTTGTCTCTGAGGGCCTAGCTTGGAAAGTTGAGCGAAACAGTTGGATCCGGCTCCTCCAAGCTACCATGCGATGAAGCTGGTTGGATAGAAAACTAGAAGTTTTAGCACAATATTGTCATGCGATGCTTGTAAGTTTGTGCAGTCCCAGTTCGGTTTCCAGTTGGAAGCTGTGTGATCCTGCCTTAGACTTGATAAAAAGTCAAATCTTCGATGAGGACCAGATAAGAGCGCAGCTACTGCATGCCTAATATGGCTGATGATGGCGCTGTTGGACGATAGACACTGATGTTCGAAGGAAGGTCATTATCCCAGTAGTTTGAATTTAGAAACTCAATACGAGTAATTTGTGCTCACAACTAGTTTTGTGATGAGCAAAAGCCCTTGTCTTCAAACATTAATTTTGAATTAAATTCCCCATTGCAAATCTGACTAAGATGGTAAGCCATCACATGCTGCTGAGAATCATCCTTGATTATTCTTCTCTTAGCGTGTGAATGGTAATGTGAGTTTTTTAATTGAAAATTAATTAAAATGATTTTTTTTATATTAACATCTTAAAACTATAAAAAATACCAATCAGCGGCTGGGTAATTGCTATATACAAGTAATTTATACACGTATCCCCAGCTTGTAGTTACTCCCTTTATTTACTTATTTTCGAGATTAGCAGTTTCCTATTAAATGTTTCTAATGGACGAGGCGTAATAATAAAGTTTTTAAAATCTGCATAGCAGATTTTAAATTTGAATTAGAGCATGTATATCTTATAAGAGATTAAAACAATCAAAATTTTACTTTCATCTAAACTCACAAAATATTTTCTTTTTTTTTTGAAGGGTGGGATTTCCCCAAATAAAATAAAAAAAAGTTGCCCATTAAAATAAATAAATAAAAACCCTTAGGTAGCTGCCTCGTCTTCTGTCTTTCAAATAATTGAACCATTAGTTTTCTGCCTTTTATGGTGACACGTGGAAGAGCTAGAAGCTAGCTAGATTCTCAAGGACAAATCAGACATTCAGAGGTGGAATGTTCCATGAAAAATGATATCCTAGCCTGGAATAGGTGTTGAACAAGATATGACCGAGGGGAAACAAATAGCGTGAGGAGACATGGAGAGTTTAATTAGTTACAGTGCAGCTATTCATTCTTGGCAAGTTGTCACTTCTCATCATGGGGCAAAAGGTATAGTCGGTGTAGTTTATTAAAAAATAAGGAAGGAAAAGATATTTATTTCAGACAAGAAAGAAATATTTTATTCTTTAACGTTTATAAAAATAAGTTTTTATTGTGTAATAAATTAAATATTTTTAGTTTTTTTTAATATTATTATATAGATATTTATAATATCAAAATACGATATTTAGCATTTAATATATCACTATGATTAATTTATTTTTTGAATTAATTTATTTGATTTTCATAATTAATTTTGATATTTATGACTGTTGAGATAAAACTGAATAATAACTATTCAATTTAACTTGAAATATAATTATTTCATTAACAATTATATAGTTTTATTAACAATCATAATATTAGCAGACATAATGTTAGATAAAAAGGTAGTTAATTGATGGTTGTGAAAATCATAATGATAATAAGTTAGATATTTTAAGTTGGTGAAAGTGTTATGTTTTGAAATATAAAATTCTTTCAAAGATCTCACAACAAGTGCTAGCTATTCTTGTGTCGACAATGGCTTTAAAATCAACTCTTAATATTGACGGGAGTATACTCAACTAATTTTAAAGTTTTTTATCTCCAGCAACAGTTCAAGCACTTGTTTGTTATTAAAATTGGTTGCATTACAGATAAATTCCAATCGACATTAGAGCTTTGATAAATGATATTAAAACCTGCAAAAACATTGAGTTAGATAATTTATCTTATAAACTTACATCTTTTATTTTATGGTTTATCAATCAATGCATTTTTAATCTAACATGTCTAACTTGTTATTTTATAGAATTTGGTGTAAAGTGAGCATTTGGTGGTAGCTAACTTTGATTTTATTGAGTGTAAATAATCATTAATGCCTCATTTCTAAATGATATATTGATAGTTGCATACTAATGTTGCAGGATATGGGAGACGTTTTCCATTCCTAAATTCTCAAGTGTTGCAGGATTTGTGTGTGATCATTATGTCCCTTTGTTTTTGTATTTACAGGATGTGTATTTTGATATAAATCGAGGATCTTTTCATCTCCTAAATAAATATTTTTTATGTTTATATTAGTGATAGGAATATTTGCAGGATGTGTTTCATTAAATGATTTAGGTTACTCTTAGGATTTTTGCATATGATGTTAACCTATGTTTCATTAAATTGCCCGAGTGGATTTGGCCATAAAAAACCCACATGTTTTGCTAGTTTTACTCCTTAAGAAAACAAGCTGAAATTGACCGGTGTACACCGGTTTCTGGTTTGAACTGGTTTTGAATACATAAAAAAAACCAAGTGCTGTGTGATTTTGCTAGGTCTTGATGAATGCCTTGAAACAATATCACTCGCAGGTTCCAAATCTCCAGGAGCAGGTGCTTTGGATTCTAACCGAAGCGATCTGATCCAATCCTTGAGCTATGTGGGCCTCGCATAGCCTGGGAGGTCACTTTGGTCCCTCCTGATTACAACGAAACCTCTTTTTGAGTGGCAACAAAAGCAAGCTTGGAAAAGGAAAAGGAAGAACGTATTATCCAAATACAAAATTGATTTAGCACATTAGAATGTCTAGTGGAACAAGAGATTTTATGTGGTCCAAGTTGTTCGGCAGCATAATTCAACCTTTTCATACATGCTTCTGCTGCTTTCAAATAATGGTTTCTCTAATCTCTGGCTCGATGCCCTACTAAAGGAAGCACTTTATAAAATCGTAATTGACTCTACAAAAAAATTCCATGTGCAGAGTCAATGGCCTGTCAACAAGTCTTGAGAGAAAAAGGGAAAATGTTCCTTTTTTCTTACTTAGCTAATCCCCAAGCAATAAAACAAACAAATACACGTTGCATTTTGTTTGCATAGCACTTTCTTAAGTGAAAACTTGATTGATAATTCGTCTGACTAAAGCTGGTCATAAACCCTCAAGTAATTTGACCTTGGCTCGATCCTTCAGCAGCAAGTTACAACGCCCAGAACACCCGAAAAGTGTTAACGTACGGTGATGTCTATTGACTCAGCTGCAGCATATCCAGCTTAAATCCCTTTGTTCTCTACCGTACATAACAGGCAAATCCACCCCTGATCAGCACCTGAGCTAGCCCAGGTGGCTATAATCATGCAGGTATGTGGCATTGCTTTCCGGTCCCCTTCTTTAGGTCAAAGAGCTAACTATCTGCTTCTTGTCGAATTCTTGTCCTAATTTTTCCTTTTATCTTCCTCCTCAAAATCTTCTGCATTATTATTATAGGCCATGGCAGAGTCTCAAAGTAACCAGGGCCAGAAATTGTTATGAGCCGTGACTGTCAACAGGTGCATCGTACCTGTTATCTGAGGCACATGCGAGGCTTTTTAACGACACCAGTGAATTAAAGACCCACTCAAAAAGGTTTTCATAACAGAAGTTTGTGGGCCACTTATAGTGGAACCACAAGAAGCATCCTAGCTATTGGCTCATTGTGTTGGAGCTGCTATTCCCCATTTAAACCCTCACCAATAAATTATTGCCAATAGAACAAATTAAGGAGATGGTGTCAAAATTAATTGCGTGACTGGCAAAGAGAATCAACATATATATCCCGTCTGATTAAATTTAAATATGAGAAAAATATTGTGGAATGATTGAACTGGCAATTAATTTAAGAGATTATACTGTGGAGAGTTCTCAATAGTTTGGATTTGGCAGGGGTACGTGCCACTCGGCTGCCCTCCTCCAGGTTTAAAGATTTATATAATGTGATTATTATATTATTTTTCTAGTATGAAATATAGCAATTTACTAGATTAATGGTTCCGCGCTATGACATGACATCGGCTGTAATATTTTTTATCAATTGAAAAAAAAGATATTTGAAGGACGCAAATGTATTTTAAAAAGAAAATCAATGGATCAATTTAACATAAAAAGAATCATGGGAACTGGAAAAAAAAAGAAGAAGAAGAAGAACAACGAAGTCAGCAAATCAAATGAAAAAAAAAAGATAAAAAACTAAAAGAAAAGGGGAAAAAAGTTTATGAGGCAACCTAAATAAGCATGTCAAATATACAAGTTAGGTTAAATGACTGGGATAAGCTAATAGAAAGAAAATAAAAAAAATTCAATATCTAATTATAAACAAATTAAATATAAAAAAATAAAATTAAAAAAAATCAATTAAAAAAACAACAAACTAAACAAGCTAACTAGCTAGATTTTATAACTTAAATTATGGGAATGAAATAACTTAATAGAAAACAAACCAAAAAAAGATTACAAAGCTTAATTTTAAAAGAATCAAATGCTAGAGTATAAAATGTAACAAATATTAAATTTTATTAACCTTTCTTTTGATAAATCATTTTTATATATAAATGAGCAGAATTTGTCAAAAAAAAAAAACAAAAGGAAAACAGTTCCACATATCCTTAAAAACTTATTATGTCCTCAATATATTTCTCTATTGAATTTTCACAATCAATTAAAACTAACGAAAGTATATCACGTGATTTGCATATGACAAAGTCCAAATTCTATATATCTAAAATATCAATAATATAAATTTTATAAATATTTTTCCAGTTGAGTGAAAAGTAATATTAGAAAAATATAAAAATAATATAAGAATCTAATTTAATAATATGATCTAGTTTTACTATTTTTGGATTTTAACATAATTATTTTTTTGGGATTTTTTAATCATTTCAGAGTTTTCATATATAAAAAGTAATAATATACTATATAGGTTAATTAGGAGTGAATTTTTAAGAATCTTACTTTTATGTTATTTAAGGTTTTATATGGTTAATAAATGGTAAAATAATAGAAAAGGGGGATTAACCTATTTTTTAGGTTTTAATAATTTTCTTTCTTTAATAATTCCTTCAATGTTTATTCTTAATTAGTGATAATGGAATTCATATATTAGTGTTGGGGATAGGCCACAACGTTAATAATTAATGCATGAAAGGCACAATAACTAATTAATAATTGTTTTCTTTTAATAAGTTCGTGTGATCAGCAGTAATAAATAAATTTGTAGGTATAATCAAGTTGCTGGAATTTCCTAAAATCCCCTTTCACTCATCCCATGGTTTGTATCAAATAAAAAAAAAATTAAGAAAACAACGCTGCTGGAAAAACTCTGTATGATCACTAATCAAATTCTTTTGTTCACGAAAATGTTTTCTTTCATATGGGTTTGTTCTTAATAAGACAGCATAAATGAACGTCATAAATTGTCTTGTCCAAGCTCACAGAGAGACCCACGTTCCGGGGCTCGGTCAGGTCTAAAACATGAAACCTGACAAGGTTTCGACGCAACAAGCCTGGTCCGGAGTCCCAGCGGCACAATCAATCTATTTTTATAGACCCAGTTAGAGTCCGACTCAGCAGGCACAGGCCAATCTCTAGATCGTGATTTTAGCCCAGGCCCCAATCCGGTCCTACGCTACTGTTTTATACAAAGTTCCCCAATCTTTCTTATCCTTTTCTTTCTTTTTAACAAGAGTTCCCTTCTTTTCTTGACTGTAATAAATCTTTGTTTGATTCTCAAATGAATTAATTATGACTTAGGATCCCTTTTTTATTAAAAAAAAAATCTAAGAAAAATATTTTTGTATGGAAAATATTCTCCTATGTTAAAAAAATTAATTTTTTATAAAATAAATTATTTTTTTTATTAATGATGCTTGAATGATAATTACAAGATATTAGTGGTAGTGATTATCATATTAGTATTAGTATTGATTATAATTATGATGGTAGTATTTGCTAAAGGAAAGTTAGCTAGCCATTTAAAGCTAGCAGATTATATATCTTATAGCTTTAATAAGTAATTTCCTTGTTTGTAAATCTTTTTTTATTTAGGATATACTAGATGTTAGGCTAATTGTATGTGGTATTCTGAATGTTCTAAAGGCTAGAAATCAGCTTGTACGGATTTTATACTTTTGCCCAAATCATGACATGATTTCTTGAATATATAGAACATAAACTTGTCTTCAATCTCCAACCCTTTAAGATTGTTGCCAAAATGTGAACTTATCTAAAAAAATTTTACGGTCCGCACAATAATGCTCGTCAATTCTAGCTTGAACTTGAATTGGCCAATCTCAAACAAGACAGTCTTTTATCTTTGATTTTTATTTTAGTTTCATGAATGTTTTAGTGAATATATTAATATTGTGTATGTTACCTTACCTCACAAAAGCCATTACCTTTGGATTATTTGGTCATACTCATTCTTCTCCTTCGTTGCATCAAGAATCTCCCCTTCACTCGATGATTTGGTCATACTCCAACCTATTTTACTCTTTATATTTTTGAAAGTGTATTATGTTCATCTACCTACACTCAAATGCACAAAACTCGTTACTCAGTCTGTCCAATGTGATTTTCTAAGATATTTTATACACTAAAAAGGTTTTTTTTTTGTTATGATCAAGATCTAGGTCATACTTGGATTTCTAGAAATGTAATCTTTCTAGAAAATCAATATTTCTTTCAAATTCATCATGATCCTATTTACCTTTAATTTTTTTTTCTATATCATTATTTACTAACCATTTTTGCATATTCGATAACTCTTAAGCCTTTCCTAGTACATTAGTGACAATCTGGTTCCCCCATCAACTTAGATTCCAGCACTTCTTGAGTCCCTTTCAGATCATCCTCTAACTGTTGATTCTGTTTAAGCAACTGCACTCACTCCTCTCAGGTATAGTACTTGAGTTCATAGACCCCTATATAGGTTTGGTTTTAAAAATCCTTTATCTTTAACAACCACTTTGTCTTTTATTTTTATTCCCTCAAGTTACAAACAGGCAATGGTATATGGGCGTTGGTGAAAAGCTATTGAAACAGAATTTCTAGCACTAGAAGAAAACCACACCTGGGATGTTAATGTTTCCTCCATCTATGAAACATATTAAGAGTAAATGGATGTTTTTTATTAAGCTTCATTCTGATGGATCCGTAGATCATTACATATTGAGAGTATGGCTTAGATCATGATGAGACATTTACACCAGTCACCAAGATGACCACCATGCGTACAATCATAACCTGTGTGGCCTCTCAATCCTGGCCTTTACATCATATGGATGTTAAGAACGTATTTCTACATGGTGGTCTCAATGAGAAAGTTTACATGAAATTTCCATATGGTATGCTTACTTCTTCACCTACTAATGTTTGCAAACTAAACCTTTTTATCATGGTTTGAAACAGACATCAAAAGCATGGTTTGAAAAATTTTACACCACTCTCCTTGAGTTTTCATTTACTCAGAGTCAGTACACATTAGTAAATATTCAACGCTTGCTACAGTCACCACTTAATTAAATCTCTAATGCAGTGTTGGTGAATTATTTTGCAGAGCTGGAGACACTTGCCTGGGAGTAGAATGAAGGCGATGGTGTGCTGTGCTAGACGAACGACGCTGCCTCCTTTTGCTCTGTTTTTTTCTTTGCTTTCTTTATTTCCTGGTTTGCTTCTGTTCGTTCCCACCCTGTATAACCTTTGTATATTCTCTCCTTCCTCCTCATGTTCGTTCGTCTCCTCTCTACTTCTAGTTTCGTTTTAAAGATGAAGGAACGAAGATGGTGATGATACCGGTTCCCTCTGGTGGTTCTTCTTTTCTGCTTGTTTTTTTTCTTGCTCTGTTTTTCTCCCTTTGTTCTTTTCGTGTTATTTTTTTCTGATCTCTCTGTTTTTTTTGCTTTTTTTTTCCTCCTGTTCTGGGTCTCCTTTTCTCTCAGTTTTTTCCCAGTTTTTCTTCAGTTTTTCTTTCTGCGCTCTCTCATCTTCTCTGGCTTTATAGCTAGAGAATGCCAAGCATTTGAAACGGCTTCCATCCTTTACTCCAGCAACGGCTCCTAAGGAGGAAGACGAAGAAGGCGATTAACAAATTCTAAAAACGGCGCCGTTTGTGTGATGGGAATAGCCATTTTCAATCTGCTCACTGAAGTTCTGAAATCGTGTAATCAAGTCCCTGGGTAAATTGTAATTGGACCCCTGTATTTCCGCACATTTTACAAAATAGTCCTTGGACTTTAATCTGCTGCAATTTTGCACCCAATTAGCCCCAAACTTTGGTATTTCTTCAATTAAGTCCCTGATTTCATTAATTAAATTAATTTCAAGCTCAATTAAGTTTCAAAACTTATTAATTCTCCAATTAATCCCTTGATTTGATTAATTAAATTAATTTCAAGTTCAATTAAGTCTCAAAACTATCAATCATGTTGCCTTTAACCCAAATTTTAATTTATTCTTCATTTTTTATTTGTTTTTCATCATCATTTTTTTACTTTTTTTTATTATTATTATTTAGTAAATAAAATAATAGTAGTAATAATAATAAAATAAAATAATAAAAAATTGAATTATGACAGTGATGGTGGAGGAAATGGTGTTAAAGAGTTATGGTAAAAAATGATGGTTATATTGGTAATAAAATAATAGTAAAATAAAATTAGTATCTGACATGAGTTACTGTTGTTGTAGTGATAATAGTGATGGTGTTAGTGTTGGTGTTAATAATAATTATTAAAGTGGTTAAGTTATAGGGTTAATGGATATTGTGAGTGGACAATATCAAGAAAAATATCTCTATCCTTTTTTATGCTAAAATATATTCTTTTAAATTCATGTTGTTTAAGGATTAAAGAATTTCATTGACTTATTTTGCAACGTTTGTTATGAAATTAAAAATAGGGGAAGATATATTTCTCAAAATAAACAAATCCTTAATCCTTAAAAAATTTACTAAATTAAGGGTGATTAATAGTAATCAGAGAGTTATTTAATTATTTATTATACTATTAGGATTAATTAATTAGTTTCTATGTACCTTATAATTAATTCTTCTCAAATTTGCTCATTGGGGGGTCATTATTTAGCTTTTCAAACATAACAATCACATTGTAGCTGGAAATCCTTGAAAGCTTTAAGTTGGTTGGTAGGTGTATATATTTTCTGTAGTTGTCCAGTGTTCAAATATTAAGAGAGATTATAAGAGAGAAAAAAATGAAAGCAGTAATTTAGATGTGGATTCTTACTTAAAACCTTATCAGAGATGAATTTAGATTTAATACTCTACATAAGATGGCTTAAAAACATCTTTATTATTAAGATAAAAAGGAAAAGAAAAGAAAGTAGTTGAAAAGAAAGAACGAACAATCAACACCTCACTCAAACAAGTGGGTATAAGATTCTTCTACTAAGAAACCAAAATTCGAATCCGTCATTCTATGAAAAAAGAAGAGAAATCCAGGGTTTTTTTATCCTCCGTGTTCTTGTTTGCGGTGAATTTGAATTGCAAGACAAGAGAGAAATAATGATTTGTTAAATTCATAAAGGAAAACTGTCATACAGTAGGAACTGACGAGTAGATAAAGTGCAAATTAATACAAAGCAAACTTGCTGACTTATTAGATACCCACTTATATATATATTTCAGGTTGGCCTCTACCAAAGGCAGGGCAATGGACTCAACTTCTTCTGCAATCCACAAAAAGTGGTACGCAACAATGAAGAATAGAATCCATGCCCTTTTCTTCTCATCACCCGGTTACTCGTATTTATTTTCACAGTATAATATCGTATGAAGACATAAAATCACAACTTTTTTGTTTCTTTCTTTATCCCTTTCAACTTTGGTAGCCATTGCCACGGTCCTTGACATGGAATCCAGCAGAACCAGAAGGTTTTCTGGAGAGAGTAACATGCACCCCAGGATCATGATGACTGCATGAAGAATTGTAAACGATTGAGTTGTTAACACCTTGCACATTACTGTTCATAAATGCACTCATAGGAGATGGCCCCATTGATCTTCCTTTGTGGTTCTTGTCCTTCTTGCTGTTGCCTTCTTCACCACTGCTGCTCTGGCTTCCCCAATCACTGCCTTCACTTCTAGGATTGCCCTTCTTGTTGAGAGTATGAGAATTGCCTTCAAAAAAATGTTTCTTCGGAGAACGGATTACTTCCATGAAAGCACCTTTGTTTTCACCAGCAATTGTAATTACCCTCATGCCACCATCATCAGAATCTGAAGAAATCTTCTTGCCGCTACCTTTCTCCTTTGTTTGATGTTTGGCAGTTTCTGGCTTTGCAAGACGCGCAATGCCAGAGCTGAGACTGTCTGCAAAGGCCCTCAGCGAATCACCTGCCTCCTTAGGCTTGTCAATAATCTTCTGAACCAACACAGTTTTTTGCTCTGCTACTAATGGAATCTTGGGTTCGAGATCAGTGTCAGATTTTACTCGGGAAGGTGGAAGTGTTAGAGGAGAAGGTGGTGGAGCAGTGGGCTTGGGCTTAGGTGACTGGGGTGGGGTTTGAACTGTAGGCTTGACGATTCTTAGAGATGGTGTAGGGCCAGGCACACGAGCTGCACTGGTGGTTACAGCTTTAGTGGCTGGAGAATTTGGCACCGAGGATGTGACTGTCGCTGGCTTAGGGGCAGGAGAGCTTGGCGCTGAGGATGTGGTTGACACTGGCCTAGTGGAAGGAGAAGTTGAGACGGAAGCAGATGAAGCTGGTGTAGAAGCTGGAGAGGTAGGAACTGAAGACGAAGTACGTGATGGTTTGAGGGTTGGAGAAGGTGGAAGTGAAAAAGTAGTGGGTGGAAACACTGTGGAAGTTGGGACAGGAGAAGTTGGCACTGAAGATGAAGGAGCAGGTGCCCTTGGAGCTGGGGATGTTGGTAATGATGCAACACCACCTGCAGCTTTTACAGCTGGAGATGTTGGAACTGAAGCAATACCAGCGGCAGGTGGCACTGTCGCAGCAGAAGGAGGTGGTGCGGGAGTGGGTTCTTGAGGTTGTGTTGGCACAGGCTGAGGCAGAGCAGTTAGCCTAAATGAAGGTCGAGCAAGAGCTGGACGGGGTTGCGGAGGAGGCGACTCTGGAGTTGGGGTTGGAGCAGGGGCAGCTGGCCGAGCTATTGATGGCAAACGGAACCATGGGCGAGGCGGGGCAGGTTGGTTTGACATGTCGAGGAGAGTTTTTGGATTTTAGAACTTGACAGATAAGAAACGCAGGAATGAATACAAGTATAGAATATAGATGATTAATGCATGCGAGTTGTTATTTATAGTGTTATAATTTTATAATCGATGGACCTTAAGCTAGCTTGACATAGAAACAGAAAAAAAAGGGGGGGGAGGCCATGCGGAATCCACTCTATTGCATACAGAGAAATGAAAGGAATAAGGGAAAGGCATCAGATTCAGAAAGCAAATACAGCTGACATTGGCTCGCCCACAATCTAAGATTGGTATCAACGAGTCATATAGAAACTTGGCTTTTCAGCCATGATGGAATGACTTCTCTGGTTTCATGGGGGATCATTGGATTGAATTAAGTAATTGAAAAACGAGTCAGAAGGTAGACGCTTGTTTTCCAAAACTGATAGAAATCCACCTCATGTGTTAGTATTAACATTATGAAGAAAAACTGAGCAGGATCTTGCCATCATTTTCTAAAATGTTCCTTTCCACTTTGGTGCAAGCTTTTGAGTTCACCAATCGAAAAGAATAGCATATGCCATTTTAAATAGTTTGAATTTTTAGTGACCGCTATAGGAGATTCAACTCCCAGCCCCTCCTTCGAAGCCTGGCTACAAATTAAGTTCCACCTCGGCAAACTTTTAATTAACATCATCATCATCATCGACTTTTTTGGTGCATTGTTCTGCATTTTCTTGCACTTCTCTTGCTGGGATCATAGCAGCCGTTCCTTTCCAAACATGGTAACGGCTGTCCACCAAACTCATATTGACTAATGAGCATATTCACGCTGTGCTTATTGCGGCTTCACTCTACTCTCCCTGTTTCCCATTGTTACAAGGCGAATCAGAATTTGTCAATATGTTTTGTAGTTAGTAACCACAAAGCATACTGTAATAATATTCTTGAAATCCCCTAGAGGATTTTAGTACCGTAGCTGTCTATGTATTCATCTTCCACTTTGCTTGCTAGATTTAGCCATTGCGATTCTTTCCGTCTTTGTTTTCCATTTCGAACTTCGTTTACCTCACGACGCTTCAAGATTTCCCTTCCATCAAAATAATTAAGGGTGTTAAAATAGCTGAGAGAGGATAGAGAGAGGTAGCAATAGTTGACGGTGACTGGAGATACACCAAAGTTCTCCGTTGTTGTAAAAGAAAGGAAAAGAACGTCAGAGGTGTCCAGGGAATATCTACCCTATCTCTTCGTTACTACTTAGGAGTCACGAAGGTTGTAGAATCTTCTTTTACAAGTCCCCTTCAAATATTATTTCAGTAGCTTCAAATGAGATCAAGAAAATTGTGGTTGAGAGAACACCAATGAAATATGTCAGAAGAGAGATTCTAGAATAGAATATTAGGCAAAAACTCTTCATCTGGAAGTATCAACCAATGTTATATTTGGGTTCGTTTAATCTAATTATACAGCAAAAATATTTTAAATGCATTACATTGACTATGGGTGCGATGTGATATGTATATATATATATATATATATATATATATATATATATATATATATGGCAGCTACAGATTTTGGTATCCAGACCCTGTAAATCAAGCTTCTTGGTGGAGTAAGAGGGTTTTTGAAGAAGAGTGATAATACTTGTTTTTTAAAATATTTTTTGCTTGAAATGTATTTTTTTATTTTAAAAAAATTATTTTTAAAATCAGCACATTAAAACAATCTCAAAACACAAAAAATAAAATAATTTAAAACAAAAAATAAAATAATTTTAAAAAATACACTTTTAAAACACAAAAATTAACAAGCTCTCTTAATCTATCATTTCAGGGGGCAGGGACATTTCATTGCATTTATCAGTTTATTTTCTTTTGCACCATATACCTTCCTTCTGATAGATTCTTTATGTGTCTATGAACTGCTAGCGCCCTTTATGTAAATTAATTGGCACCAGGGGAAATAAAAATCTTAGTTGTATATGTATGAAATCTTGAAATGCATTTGAACTTTGCAGATACAATTTACAGGGCACATGAAGGTCAACACATTTGTTGGATTTGCAGATCGAACACATTAGGGAAGGACAAATGCAGATACTAATGGGTGCTGATGAGCTAAACCAATTTTCTTGTAATCTAATGATCTTGAAAGAAATTTGCCTTGGTCTAATTCTCAACTCCTTCAACAGAGAAAGATTCTTCACTGTCATGCAGTACTGCTACATTTCAATAAATTGCAAATTGTCTTCCTGTAATTTTGATTTTAAAAAAATGGTAAAAGCATAGCCTGAGAAATAAGAAGAAAGCAGTTGCATATGAACTGAGCAAGTACTTCTGACATTCTTTTGCTGAACATTAGTTGATACCATGAGAAGAGTTATGGTAGGATTTCTGTTGAATCTACAACATTGTCCAAATGCTATTTCTTACGGGTCGAGGAGCATCAATTGCATGGTAATGTATTTCTTTCTGCTTGATCATATATACTAATGACATGGATACAGACAATCACAGTGGAAGTGGATGGAAAATTTTTCGAGTGCAGGTTATACAGGTGACCTGATACAGAGACAATATACCTGCCTGGATTGTAATAAAGCTCACACTCGAGGTCTCTATGATTCAAGGCCATTTAGTGAATTCAAACACTTTAAAAACTATGTCAATTCCAGTGGGGATTTGCCACAAGAAGAGAACAACGTTAATTGCATTCAATGCAATGTGAAGGTTCCTTGCCGTTTCATTCCCTTTCTGCATTGCAGGGACTAGGGCGGCTGCTGCTGCCCATAACACCGTAATGCCTGTGACACAATTAAAAACAGTAAGATCAGCTGATCAAGGCAGTTTCTCAGAAGTGAAAACCAGCAGCATGACTAAATTGAACGGAAATTTAGAAAACCTTATCCTATAACACGCGAGTCAACCTACAAGATCCCTTGTTTCCCCTTTAGGGTTATAATTTTGGATTTTGATAAACATAAACACTGGTGCTATACCTGCTCCTGCAAACAAATGAGGTCCAGGGAATAGCTTTCCTGTCCTAAACCATGTGTTGACTCCTCCACCAATTGCTTCAAATACTCCAAATCCTAGCAATATTGATCCCGCATTGAAGTGCCTGTCCCTGTAAGACCCTTTAATCAACTCCTTCCTCTCCTGTATTAGAAATGTCAATGCCTTAGATAAACATATTCTCTCCTCAACTCCTTCAGAAATGCAATTGGTTGGGAAAATAAATGCCTCCAAGAAGTCACACCATTTGGAAGAAGAAATGTACACCAATTCCTTCTTCGATGACATTGCATTAATCATGATTCGTTCTATAAACATATCTAAATCGTATTACTTTATGATATGCCAAACATATCATTAGGTATCAATGGCATTCACATATAAAAAAAAAGTCGTCATATGCTTTGAAATTGCAATCCTCTAGCATTTTTCCTTCTCAAATGACTCCCTCAAATGGTAACTCACACAAGGAATTTCGAATCACTACAATTAAAACTGTTCTTTTTTTTTAAGCCTGTAGCCTTACCTCAGTGAGTTGCTGAATTTTGAGCTCAACAGGAGATGGTGCAGCTTCCACAGGTGTGCCTTCAGGAGTAACTGGGGTAGGTTTCACTTGCCTTTTAAGTTCACTGATCTCATTCTGTGTGGTCCTAACACGCCTCCATTGCCACCCCAAATATCCAGCCCACAAAGTGTAGAATAATAAACCACCCATCACAATGGGGTGGATAAGTGCAAATGACCTTCCCTCCAATATCCCAAACTCCCCACCAACAGCAAGCGCATCCTGCAGTCCCAAAAAAAAAGGGTCAGCAATTCAGTCCGGAAAATGATAAATTAGAGCAAAAGAGGATTTCTAAAACTGCTTGACGATGGGCTTGCCTTTGTGTCTAAGAAGAAAGGTAATGCGAGCGATGCAGGTGAAAGAGAAGCTGAACTTAGATGCTGGATGATTTCAGTGAAAAGCTTACGAGGGCTATGCGAGTCCTTTTTGCAGACATCTAACTTTGATGAGTTAGAAAGAAGAGGCATTTTTGAGTGGATAAATGGAGTATTTTTCTTCTGAGCAAGAATTGGGAATTTCAGAAGGCCGAGTGTGGTGGCCATGCTGTCCTCTGTTGCCTGGCACAGGAAGATAGAGGAAGAGAGGATAAACTGGCTACAACAGAAGATAAGGAACTGAGATTTGCAATACTTTTTTTCAAGCATTTGTTTGCTTTGTAAGAAAATGGGCCCGTCTCTGTAACGACTACATGATTACTGATCCATCTGCTGTTCAGTTTGTAAGTTACAGTCTACTTTTGAAAACAGTGTTGTCATTTTGTAAAATGAGGCTTGGGCTGTGATGAAGACCAGCATACAAGATTTATCAACATTTTAGATCATAAAAAGATAGGCTCTCTCATGAGGTGGGTTCAGAACGCTGCTAGGGTCCATTTACAAGTTCTGTGAAATAAGAGTTGGAAATTGTTGCTGTGTTCTTCAAGTGATTTATGACGTCTGAGGATATTCCAAGGTTTTGGGCTTGCCTTGTAGTTCAGCCGGATCCAGAATGAAACGCTTCTGCTTTATAAACTTTGTTATGGAGGGACAATCTTAGGTTATTCTCTTGTAGCCTGTAGGCTGATGTAATTTGCTGTCTCTTGATATCTCCATTGATGTGTTTTGAAAACCTAATTTTGGTAAGGCTGTGAATATCAAGTATTCTTAAAATCTATATTACAGCTCTTCTACTTCTAGGTTATGTTTATTTTCTAGAATTTACTTTTTAAAAAATTACTTTTAAAATTTTTCTGTGTTTATTTGTCTTTAAAAAAATTGATCAACGAAAAATACTTTCTAATCAAAGAAAAATTTAGCTTAGTTTCCAAAAAAATGCTTTCCTAAAAAATTTGGACGGAAAAAACTTTACAGAAGTTATGAAAAATTTAGAAATATCATATTATTTGCTGATTATATCAAATTTGATCCTCAAACTTTTGATTGCTATATATATATTTTATTTTGAATATTTATTTTTCAATTTCATCCCTTGAAATTTAAATTTTATATTAACTTTGGTCCTTATTTTTATAATTTTTATTTGCTTTTCCCTTATCATTTTTTTATTGAAATTTTTTATGTATCAAATTTGATCATTATTCTTTTAATTGTTACTTATTTTATTTGAAATAATTTATGAAACGTTAATTATTATTATTTTAATTCCTTCATCTTTTATTTTTTTTTTATTTTCTAGATTTGATCTCTATTATCTTAATTATTATTTATTTTATTTGAGATAATTTATGAAATTATTTTTTTTTTCAATTTCATTCTCATTCAACTTTTTAATTTGTAAGATTTGTTCCTCATTATTTTAATAAACTTGAGAAAAATAAAATATTAATAAGTTATTTTCCAGCTTATTTTCCATGACATAATCAAACACTGAAAAATATTTTTCAATTTATTTTTTATTATACTGTCAAATACTAAAAAATAATTTATTTTTTTAAAATTTATTTCCTAACACACAAACAAAACCTAGTTCAATATGAACATAGACATACACCTAATCCTTGGTTCCTCCATCGTTTTTAATTTATTCTATATAGCCACGGGATCATTTAAACCAGGTGGTAAACTTTATCTCTCCACCTTTCACGAATAATTTCAAATATTTCTTATTAAATCGAGAAAGGTTTTCTGATTAAATAGAAGCAAAAAAAATTGCAATGATTTCCCCTTTGATCTTAGCCTTTGGCTTAAGTCTAGTTGTGTTTGGTTCTAGATTAAAAGGATGAAAAGGAAGTTTGAAAGTGTGATAGCGAGTGTTTTTCAAAGTATTTTTAACTTGGAAATACATTAAAATAATATATTTTTTATTTTTTAAAAATTATTTTTTACATTGAAATATCAAAATGATCTAAAAACATCAAAAAAATATTTATTTAAAATAAAAAAAATAAATAATAAATAATTTTTTTCTAGAACATTTTTAAGACATGAAATCAAACTGACCCTAAATATTAACAACAACGTTTCTTTAATCTTATTTGACGGTTTTTAAAAGTAGGGAGGGATAAGCGTTAAGCTAACAGGGGTGAGGTAAAAAACAGGTGGTGGGGGAGGGAATTTGGGGTTTGTGCTAAAAGATTTCTTCTCATTAATTTTTATTAAAATAAAGCATAGAACCCATAACTATGCATTGTTTATTATTTATATTTACTGTAAATTTTATTTATTTTCTTTGACTCCATGTTAAATCCTAAGATTACCTTGTATGGGCACAGATCCTCTTCAAGTCAAGAAAAAAAAAATATTGATAGTGTAAAGACTGAATTTGGTAAGAATTACTCTTCTTGACAAGACTTACACGGAAAGAAATCAGTCTTTTGACATCATAATTTCTAATGACACGATGGGTTGTTTTTTTATATTTTTAAAAACATTTAAAAAAATTTTTATATTTCTTTTTTCCTCTCTTTTTTTTTTAAATTTTTTTTTTTTTTTTTTTTTAAATAAAATAAAAATTTTTTCTCTTTTTTTTCTTTTTTTTTTTTAAAAAAAAAAAAAAAATTTTGAAAAAAAAAAAAAAAAAAAAAAAATAATTAAAAAAAAAAAAATATTTAAAAAAAACAAAAAAAAAAATAAAAAAAAAGCTCTTAAATATATATAGATGTCAAAATTAATTTTTTTAAAAATAAAAATATATATTACTTTGAAATATATATAACTAAATAAAAAATATTTAAAAAAATGATAAATGATATATCTGATACAAGAGTCCGGTGAGGAATTTTTAAGTTCTGCTTTCTCCTCCTGACTAGAATTTAAAATGATTTATCTCTACAGAATTACCTAACATCTTGTCCTTGATTGGTGCAGCTTCGTGTATAGGAGGCATAAGAAAATGGGAAAGGAGAGTGCTGGACTCAGTCGTGCTGGACCACCATCCACCTTTTCCACCAAAAGCAAGAACGTTCATGAGATGCCAGCAATTAAGTAAAACAACCGGTCCAGGGCATGGGCAGTAAGCTTCTTTCTCGGGTTTTGCGAAGAATGAAAGGATCGGTCTCCTTTACAAGAAGGTTTCGGTAAAAGCTCATGAGTGCCCTCGGGATATCTATTATGTATTGTTTAAATGTTTTTACTGTATTTCACTTGTTATTGAATCGTAATAAAAAGAATAAAAATCAAATATTTGAATCGAAATTAACGGTATTGTTTATAGAAATCAAATGTTATTTTATATGATAATATGTATAAGTGTTTATAGTAAATTACTAGTTTACTTCTCGCACTACCATGCCGTGGGTTGGAGTAAAAAAAATTTAAACATAAAAAAATATTCAAATTATGGAGAATCTTTTGACATTGTTAGCAAACCCTGTTTAACTAGTCGAATTTTAAAACTTTCAACTTGATTCTTTTCCCCAATGGGCTAGAAATTCCTAGCATATGAGGGCTTATGCCAGCTAGAAGGATGATATGTTGTTTATCTTTTAGTTTTTTTAAAAAAACAAACATGCGGCTGGGCATGGGCAGTAATACAGCTTCTTTCATGTCTAGGGATTTAGTCACCAAAACGAAAGGATGCGGTCTTGTTTACAAGAAGGTTTTTAGGTTGAAAATCCATTTTTCAACCCATTTTCCCCGGAAAAATATCTATTAAGTATTGTTTAAATGTTTTTATATGTTCACTTGTTAACCTTGAAATCCTAATCAAAAACAATAAGAAAACCAAAACTAATTGAATCTAAAAAATCAAAACGAAACTTGATTTTTNTTTAGACATGTTTACTAGGAAACCTATTATCTTATACTCCCTCGATAATATGAACCCGTAACATCAAGTTAAATTATTTTTGTTGTTGATATTATGAGAACTAATTTTTCATTGTTTGCCGATAACTTTCTTTCTACTATTTTTAATTTAGAGATTGAAAAATAAAGAAAATGAACTTTTTAACTAAAATAAGAAATTTCATAAATTTAAAATAAACCATGTTTTTTTTTAATGTTTTTAATTTAAAGCCTAATTTTATATAATTAAACCGAAAACAAAAGATGCAAGGTTTAAAATATATTAAAATGCAAAACGGGCGGTAAAAATCTGGCTGTTTTTTTTTTTTTTTTTTTAGTTTATGTTATAGCAGAACTAAAAAAATGGGGGAAATTGATTTGAAAAATGAATTTTAACAAGTATTTTAAGGACACGTGTCAAGGCGAATCTTAAAATGAAATGCTTCCAAACATGGATAATTGAATCAGCATTCAGCCAGCTGTTTTTTTTTTTTTTTTTGAGCGTGGACTCATGAACCACGTGGCTACATTTCTGTGCGTTTTAAAAATGGCATGATTACATTTAAGTAATTATTAATGCCATCTCACTAATTGGCAATAAATTGTTTCCTTCAGAAATCACCTGCCCATCATGCATATGATGTGCGAGGCGGGTGTATTGCCTTTATGAGGTTACATCATTGCAACGACATGTCATCGGAACACTTGACAGCAGACCATAAAGAATAGAAGGATAATCTAGTTGAAAAGGCTAACCCACTAAATCCACGAGTGCTTTCGAAACTTCATGCTACCAGCACCAAGCAGCTTAACAAGGTATACGCATTTTTTTTATAATAATTTAACTATTAAGTTTTAAATTTATATTTTAATAATTATAAGTTTGAGTTTTTTCAGAATCATTATAAATTTACATGGTCATTAAATTCAAGACTTATATAATTAATTAAAATACATATAAATTAACTCTAACATTTATATTAATAAAAATAAATAAATAAATAAATAAAGTATGACGCGGCTTCAAATAAATATTGCCTGATTTTGTACCACTAGCCCCGTGATGGTCCTGAGTTTTGATATCCCTTGAATCGTTGTGTGCGTGGATGGGTTTATGGTTGATCGCAAATTAATTAATTAAATAATAGTTTGTGTACGAAGCCCAGTTACTTACACTTACCTGTCATGGAAATAGCAAAAAGACGTGCGTATTTAACCAGTTGAAAAGCGCTGTAGAACATTGAAATCTTCGCCCATTCCACCCACAAAAAATAAATAAATAAATAAATAAATGTCTTGTTTTGAAGGTATTCGTGTCTTTTCAAAACTCACATTAGTGAGGTATACGTATTTTTTTTGTTTTTTAAACAAAGTGAAATAACTTAAACAGCCATAATAAGAATTCGTCACATTGGTAAACAGGGATTGTAATTTTTATTTTTATTTTTATTTTTTAAAATACAGTAAAATAACAAATTTACTATTAAAATAAAAATAATTCATGCAACTAGGAGCTTTTATCTTTTCACTCTAGGTTTTTTTAAAGATATTCTGATTTTTTACCCATGTTCAAATATTAATTACATTAAAAATGTTATTAGCGAGTGTAGCACACTCACCAGTGCAGCGCCTTTAATGACCAAAACTTTTTTTAATTTTATTGGATTATTGGAGCACTGGGATCTCTTTTAAGTGAAAAATAGTTTTTTAAAATTATTTTTTTAATTTTATTTCTTAGAATTTGATTTAATTTAATATTTATATTAATTTTAGTTCTTATTTTAATAATTATTATTTACTTTTCTCTTATTATTTTTTTAATTTAATTTTTTTATATGTTAAATTTAATCCTCATTCTTTTGATTGTTACTTATTTTATTTGAAATAATTTATGAAATTATAATTATTATTATTTAAATCTCATCTTTCAATTTTTTTATTTGTTAGATTTGATCTCCATTATTTTGATTGTTATTTATTTTATTTGAGGTAATTTATGAAATTAGATTTTTTTTAATTTCATTCTCATTCAACTTTTTAATTTTTAAGATTTGTTCTTTATTATTTTAATAAACTTGAAAAAAAATGTTAATAAGTTATTTTTCAGTTTATTTTCCATGACATAACCAAACACTAGAAAGTGTTTTCCAACTGATTTTTTATGACACTACAAAAAATAAATTATTTTTTAAAAATTTATTTTTAAAAAAATATTCAAGCAAACGGGCTAAATTTAGAACCGAATATAATTATCCAATTTTGCTATAAATTTATTTTGATAGAATAATCAGCATATTTGTCAATAAAAAAATTATTATAAAAAAATTATTTTCCAGCAAATAAAATATAAATTAGTAATACCAAAACAATGAACCAGCAGATCGAAAGAGGAGATTAAGATTTATAACCTTTGGCTTAGCAATATCCCTTGGAAAATCTATCCAGGGTTTATTGTTGACATCTGACGAACAGATGGAGAGCATATGCATTTCTTATTGCTCTGTGGGAATGCCGTGGGAGAGAAGGAGCTTGGGATTTTAAGATGGAAAGTGTTGGCATAATTGATCACTGAACTTTCTGTAAAGTCTCCCTCTCCTCCTGTTGTGTTGACATTTTCAAAACAATGTTCCTTTTCTCCTCCGTGAAAGAATTAGACAGCGGGATTTCTTATAAATGGTGGTTTTAAAATTATGGATTCATTCTCTAGTAAATTTATAATTTATTTGTGTGAAAAAGAATTAAAGTTGAGCATCTAGATATCGCAAATCTTCAATCCCAACCCAAGAAATCCACCTGGGGTTATATTGGCAGCCAGATATTCAAAGAAATGAAATCGAATGCAAAATACACGAAATCATATAAAATGGTAGAATCAATTAATGGGCAATTTGGCTAGCATTTTAAATTTTGATTTAAGCTATCTACTCGCTTGTCATGTTTGAAAGTTATGCCAGAAGGAATTTTTAAAACAAATTAGCACATTTTTTAGAACTTAGTGAACTATGACCAATATGTTTTTTTTTTTTTTAATATCACAGCTACTTTTACCAAACCTTTTTCCTATTTTTTTTACCGGTGGTAATTTGCCAAGAATATTTCTAAACTATGTTTTACAAGAAAAGCATCCTATAGTAAAGGGTTTTGCCGGTTAGAGTAACAATAATTGTTTTTTAAAGTGTATTTTAGTTGGAAAAATATTGAAATGATATATTTTTTAAAGTATTTTTATACCTCAAAGTCAAAGGATCGTTGGTTCTTTAGTAGGAAAAGAAATGAAAACCCGTCAAACACTGTTGCTGTTTAGGAAGCTGGCCGAAGTCTGGCGGTCCTTCCTCTTGGAGAGAATTTGTGAGTAAAACGAATTTGTGACTCATCTGTTTATTTGATAAGAAATCACGTCGATAATAAAGAATATCTCAGTCCTCAGATCAAAATAAAAGCAAATTTTGGGTATGTCCATGTCACAAAATACTCGCTGTCTTCTTCGACTTGGCTATTATTTGTCACAACCCAAAACGTGTGCAGTTGTAATCAAACCCAAGTAATTTGAACTTTCCAGTTCATAGAAGGGAAGAATAAAGCGAGGGAATTTGAATTTTAAACTAGAATACTATTTTTTCTTCCCCTTCTCCTTTGGATGTAATGAGTCTTTAATGTGGAAGGAGGACGAAGCTGAAAATAATAAATTCTCGGTGGAATAATTTTATGAGCTTTCCGTGGCCAACTGGCTCGTGAAGAAATTCCCTGTTCATTTGTCACCAAGATTCAGCCTTCTAGAGCGAGGAATCCAAGATTTGATGGATTTTCTTAGCATTATTAGTGTACCGTATAGAAAAGAGTTGGTCCTCGCTTCCAATTATTTATTTTTCGTTGTAAATTTGTTTACCGGATAACTGAGATTATCAGGCAGGCAACTCCTTCATGGGTACTATGGTTTTGTTTCCTATGAATTTCACGAATTAATGTAGGTTGTTTATTATTATTATTATTAATAATGTGGGTGTCTGAGCCAGCTTGTGTATATCTCGATTAATTCCACGAGTTCTGAAATTAACGATCATGTAAAGCTCTAGAAAAGCAAAGATCTCAGTCATCAACTCTTATTACTAATTCATCTATTAGATATAGTTATGTAAGTTGTTTTTTAATAATGTTTTAAGTGATTCGGAAAAACAAATTGAGTAATTTATTCATCTAACCGCAATTATAGCTAAAAAAAAATCAATAGAAATTGAATCATAATTATTGAGATGGATTTCCTCCCAAATTTAGGCCTAAATACTCCTGCTTCATCGCTTGGAATTGCCCGAAATGAAAATCGGTCTGCGGCCGAAATAGCAGTACAAGTAGAACACAAGATAACTCGAAGACAAATATTAGAAGCTTGAAAACAAACGTAAGATATAGAAAAAAACAAAAACCTCGCTCACGATATTATTTATGAAATAATAATTAATTTAACGTCCTGGCTGTCAAGTAGATAGAAGAATCACAGAAACGACTGCGAAACACAAGAGGGTTCGGCAATCGCCACTCTCAAAAAAAGGGAAAAGAAATCAAAACGCAACGCAACGCAACACTTTCCTGGTGCCGGCAATTAGCCGTCTCTTAACTTCAATTAGATTTAGACTTCTCTCCTCTCATCTCCTATTTTAATCAAATCTTTCTAGGTTTTTTTGCTGTATATTTCTCCGTCTCCCTTCCACTTGCAGATTCCCTCACTCATGGCTACTTCTAATTCTTGCAAGAGGAAAAAATCTCCCATTAAAATCCCAAGACTCCATCTTTGAGTTTATATCTTTCTTCTTTTCTTTTCTTTTTTTTTTCCCTTCAATTTGCAGCAAACCATGGAAATTCTTTATACCCCATTCTTACTTTTGTTCATAATTGTTAGTCTACTGTTTTTGCTTCGTGTCCTTTTATTCAAAACTGGGCTAATTTACATCACCAAAAAATGGTGGAGATCTATAGAAGATTGTTTTCATGTCTATCAATTCTTCAAAGTCCCAGAATTCAACGAGAGCATGCAAGAAAATCAGCTTTATCACAAAGTCTCAATTTATCTCAGCTCTCTGGCTTCCATGGAAGACTCTGATTACACCAATCTCTTCACCGGAAAAAAATCCAACGATATCATCCTTCATCTCGATCCCAACCAGGTAATCGATGATTATTTCCTTGGAGCTAGAGTTTCTTGGATTAACGACGACAAAAGCGATACGACTTGTTGCAGAACCTTGGTTTTGAAGGTCAGAAGAGCCGATAAGCGCAGAATTCTGCGTCCTTATCTGCAGCACATCCACATAACATCGGACGAGGTCGAGCAGAAGAAGAAAGGTTTGAAGCTCTACATAAATATTGGCAGTCATGAGCAAAACAGACGGTGGAGATCTGTTCCATTCAATCATCCTTCAACGTTTGATACAATTGTGATGGATTCTGATCTCAAGAATAAGTTGAAATCAGATCTTGAGTCATTCCTCAAAACCAAACAGTACTACCACCGGCTGGGGCGTGCCTGGAAGCGAAGCTACTTATTGTACGGTCCATCAGGTACTGGAAAATCCAGCTTTGTTGCAGCTATGGCCAATTTTATTGGCTATGATGTGTATGGTATTGATCTTTCAAGAGTTTTGGATGATTCGGATCTGAAAACGCTATTGTTACAAACGACAAGCAAGTCGGTGATTTTGATTGAAGACCTTGATCGGTTTTTGATGGATAAATCAACGGGTGTTAGCTTATCAGGTGTTTTGAACTTCATGGATGGGATATTAAATGCTTGCTGTGCAGAGGAAAGAATTATGGTTTTTACAATGAACGGTAAAGATCATGTTGACCCGGCTATTCTTAGACCGGGTCGGATTGATGTTCATATTCATTTCCCTTTGTGTGATTTTGCTGCATTCAAAACTCTGGCGAACAGTTACTTGGGTGTTAAGGATCATAAATTGTTTCCTCAAGTAGAGGAGATTTTTCTAACTGGGGCAAGTTTGAGCCCAGCTGAGATTGGGGAGCTTATGCTTGCGAACAGGAATTCGCCCAGTCGGGCCTTGAAATCGGTTATTACTGCTTTGCAAACGGACGGTGATGGAAGGGGGTCTTTGAACATTAGAAGACAGTGGACTGACAATTCTTCAAGGAAGTCAACTGAGGATTCAGGGGAACACTCGGGGGTTTTTTCCAAGGAAGGTGTCCATGCCATGAAGGATTTTAGGAAATTGTATGGCTTGTTGAGATTCAAAAGTAACAAAACATCGGAATCGTTTGATATGACACCAGACCGTAAGGACGGGCAATCATATGGTTCTTGACGTTTCGAGGAGATGCCGGCAATTTCATTGCCTTGATGCATCTCAATGTTTCACGTTCATAAGCAGCAAGGGGGCATGAAGAACTTATACAGGGCAGAAGCCAGATGTTGATAAGAATATGGCATAGCCCAGAACAGTTAGTTTTTTTCTTTCTTTCTTTTTTATGATTTCTGGTGTTTGGATGCTTTTGTTCCAATTCAATTAGAAAATGATTCTGTTTGTGCCCCTTCTTCTTTTTAAATTATTCCCTCGTTTAGATTAGCAATAGAAGGAGTTGAAGTTGCAGTTAGAGGCGGTTTGGTAACGCATTAAAATTAATTTTTTATGTTTTTTTTAATCATGTTGATATAAATTTAATTTTTTAAAAATATTAATATGCTCCCAAACACCTTTTCATCTTCTCTGCTTCTCCTCTTAATAGTTTTCTTCGAAGTGTTTTGGTTTGTAATTAGCTTTGATAATCTGCAGTTTATGCAAATTACATGACTATACATATAATATAATCAAAAGTAGGTGCTACGTTGTTATCATATAATATACTATTCTGTAGGCCAAATGTTGAGGTAACCAAGGGCAGCATAATCATCATCTACCTAATTAAAAGAGTAAAGGGCTTTAAAAAAAAGAAAAAGAAGAAGGTAAAGAGGTGGAATTTCTGATCAATTTACACGCTCCTGGCTTGAATCACTGAGCAAAAGATCCTCCTTTTAGCCATGTCTGCAATTAAACAAAGAGATAAAACACAGTATGACATGCTGGGTTCCAGTTTTTGTACATTGTTTCCGCTTCCTTCTCTATTTTGTGTTTAAAGATACTTCATTCAGAATTCAAACTTTATGTTTTTTACCCTCATTTACTATTTGCTTCTATTTGATAATAAAATCTGGGCAATGCTCCTAGATCCGGTGGTTAGGTGCTACGCCTTCAACCGTATAAACAAGGCCCTACATGCCAACAACATGGAATACGAGGGGCTGGTTAGAACTGCGTAAAAAGACAAAGTTATCTTGAATTTTAATTGTTTTATATATATTTTTAGATATCAAAAATAATTTTTAAAAAATAAAAAATTATTTTAATTTATTTTTAAAAAGTAATATATTTTAAAAAACAATCACTACCATAACTTTAAAACACCCCTCAATTTGTCCTAATAAGACTGTAACCTAAGGAAACACCGATTAAGAAACATTCCCTCATCTCACTTGTTCTGTAAGAGCATAAGAAAACAATGGAACTGAATTTTGTGTTCCACAATCTTCAGTGATTCCCCCCCCTTCTATTTTTGGTTGTTTGATAATGGAATCGGAGCATTAAAGAACGCATCAGTAGCAGAA
This sequence comes from Populus deltoides, assembly GCA_015852605.2. Taxonomy (NCBI): domain Eukaryota; kingdom Viridiplantae; phylum Streptophyta; class Magnoliopsida; order Malpighiales; family Salicaceae; genus Populus; species Populus deltoides. Next base: position 7,469,954 of record CM027583.2, on the reverse strand, counting down.
AAGAACCCAGAGTGTTTACTATAAAGGGCTGGCCTTTAGAGTTTGATGGGATGTAAGTAAAGGGTGAAACGAGAAATCTGTAAGGGTCTTGTAACGAACTGAGCAGAGGCACACCTGACTTAAACCGGGTATATATGGGATTCGAAAGTTCTGGAAATGGGACTTCTCTTCTATTTCTAGCGCAATGCCAGTCTTCTTCTCCTGCCAAAAGCAAAGATGCTCAAACCATTTTCTTACTCTTATGATTGGCGACGATGTGCTTGATTAATGACTCTTGTTGTTTCTTGTAAAGTGCTTTTGTCTTGTCTCTTTGGTTTTTAGCGTTTAGACAGGGAACCAGCAGAATGCGGGCAATATCAAAGAAGACTCCGGGAGTCCTTGAAAACATAGTAGGGTTCTTTTTTTTCTCGCAAAATGCCAATTTCTTCTTTGATATCACTGTTTAATAAAATTGATTTTGTGGCGGAGATTCTCATAAAAATATCGTTCTCATGTTGGTTTGGTAATATAAGATTTCAACAAAATAACATTTTTATAATTATTTTACTTTAAAAATACTAACAAAATAAAAAAAAATATCAAAATAGCGATTTAATGACATTTTTTATCCCTAAACTATTGGAGTTATGGCACATTAAGAACTGCACCGTCCAAAGTTTTTGAACTGTCATATTTTTCATAAATATTATCCCTTTATTTAATTTCACTGCTGGTACCAATCAAAAATCTTTTTTTAAAAAATAATATTTTGATATTTTCAACTACAGTTTTCTTTAGATGTTAATGAAAATCTAATTCACGTTCACAATTAATTTTAAATCTTTTTACACTCATAATGTTATTTTATTTTATTTTATTTTATGAATGATACAAATTCAATAAATTATAGAAAATAACTTGAAATTATCTTAAATTTTTTTGAAAGCCTTGAGAAGGTCGTGTGTATTTATGTATGTAATTTTATTATAGTTCTAAACAAAAATCTCATTTATGCTTTCCAAAATTAATCTATTTTAAACTTAGTTAGGTGTTACAAATTCAATTATGCGATTATTATGAGAATCATACTAAGATTTCTTAGGACCCTAACAAAATTTTGAGATCATTCTACATTATTATTATTATTATTATTATTATTATTATTATTATATAAGTTTATTAATGTTTGATGTTTAAAAATTTTTATTAACCTCAAAAAAAAATAAAATTATTTTTCAAAGTAGATTCAATTTTTATTAGCATGTGTGAAAAATCTTAATTGGAAATATCAAAAATTAAATTTTTTAAAAAGATATTTTTATCAATAAAAACCAACAAATCAAATAAAGAGATAGTATTTAATAATACATGCCTCCATATGTCACAATCTCAACTGTTCAAGGGCAAAAAAAGTTATCAAACCTCATATTAGCTTATTTTATTTCCATAAGGACAAGACATATTATCTCAATGGATTCTATTTATAGTAAGCTGTTTTGTTGTTTATTTTAAATCATATTTCTAGTAGTTAGTTTCTTTAAGATTTGTGAAAAATCCTTCTAAAAAGATTCTTATCTTATATGTTAAGTTTGTCTAAAAATACATTCTAAAAAGCCCATAAAAGTCAATATAAGGTTTAAGAAAAGTCTTTCTCGGTAAGGAAATTCTTATTTTATCAGGTTAAAACCTAATCATTCTAAAACCCAAGAAAATAAGGTTTTTCATTTGAAATTTCGGTCAAATCCTAATGAATAATCTCAAACTTGATGTGATACCCATTAACTGATTTTTTTTCAAAGTATAATGATAATGCATTTTTTATTTCTTATAAAATATGAATGGAAATTTTAGAAATTTGGTAGCATGCACATAAAATTAAACATATTTTTTTGTATTTTTAAAATGAATAAAGTTTTCAGAAATTTTTGGAATTTCAGTGAAAAACAATTATTTTTAATATCAAATAAGTATCTTAAAGTTGAGTTTTCCAGTATTTAATAAAATGAATGAAAATATATATATGAGAAACTCATAAATAATTTTAAAATGAATGCCAAAACCACCAGGTTAGGTTAGGCTTGCTAGGCCAACCAGACCGTAAGATGATGCTTTATATATATAATTATTTTTTTTTTAATTTCATCCAACATGGTTGAATCTTTATTAATATTTCTTGTTAAAATGCTTTTCAATTTTTATCATTCAACCACCAGAGTGGTTGCCTTTGACCTTGCATTCTATCTTCGAGTTAAAGACAAAATGGCGCGCGGCCCAGCTGATGAAATAAATTTTCGCTACTTTGGTTTTGTCCCCATGCCAGCAGATGGTGGGTTCCAAGAGTCAGCTGTCCTCGTAATGATGCTCGGCGCCAGACGTAACTGTACGGCCAATAGAAAATGCTAAATAGTTATTATTTCGACTTGATTCTACAGAGAATAATCTGGAATTAGAAAGATATTCGATATGCTTTTCGGATCAACAATTGAACAATGGAATAAATTTAGTTAAATCGTGTTTTTAATTCTCATGTTAAATGCCCGATAATCTAGCAATGAGAGATGTTTTAGTTACAAATCACTGATTATGAAAGGACATTTGACTTCTTCATTACACGAACAGCAATGGCATGCCTGTAAGAACATGTACTTTCATGACTATTTTCATTAATTAATGGTTTCCATTTTTTCACATATATTTTGTTTTTATTATTTCCATGAATAGAGCTAATCGAGTGCGTGCGTGTGTATTTTAAATCTAATTATAGAATTCAAATTGAAAACCTCCTCAAATTAAATGTGTATTTTTTTTTATCATCCGAATCAACTCCACGTGTTGCAAAGAACCAGGATGAATGTATGTGATGTGTATGTATATACTCACACATGACGTGTAGACATGACAAGGGCTATCCATGTCCATTAACCAACTCGTATGTGTTTGTCATCTAAATAGATCAATACAAAATTTAAATGGATCATTAATGGGTTGACCCAAAAATACCCTAAAATTAATTCGATTAGGTAAGGGTTGGGTAAGGGCTACCTACTGGAATCATGTAAAGATATGCACAATAAAATGATTACAAACAAAATACATTTTAGTCCCTGAAACTTTGAGATTTTTATTTTAGTATCTGATTTTATTTTTCTTGCAAATTAGTCTTTCTTATCCTTAAATTTTTTTAATTAAAATTTAATCTCCGGTTGATTTTTGAAAAAAATTCCTGGAAGTCAAATTGTAAAATTGATCAAAATCAGTTAAATAATTTAAATGGATAAATAATCCAAATCTATCTTTAATCTCATTATCACTCTCCTTCTCTCATTCTAACTTTTCCTTGAAACCTTAATTTCCTGAGTTTTCTACCACTCTAACTCCTTTTTTTTTTTTTTTATGTTCTTGTCCTCTCCTCTCCCGTATCTGATTGTGGCTCTTGAGATCCTAAACCCAATCTATGTTTATACAAGGAAGAGGTGAGCAAAAAAATTAAAAAATTGATTAAACCGAGAAAATCGGGAAAAAATAACTAAAAGAACCGAATCGTGAAAAAAATCGATCAAAATTTTGGAAAAAACTGACTAGTTCGGTTTCGGTTTTGTAAACATGAAACTGAAAAAACCGAGCCAGACCAATTTGAACCGGTTTTTGTCCTAAAAAACCAAACCAAACCGAAACCGGTCGGTTTGAACCAGTTTTGGTTTTTTTTAAGTTTCTGTTTAGTTATTTTTTTATAAAAACTAAATTAAACAAAAAATAATCACTCCTAATACAGGAAACAAGAAAGAAAAATACACAAAACCCTTAGCACAAACACAGCTACGAGGATCAGTCTAACAAATCTTCATTATTTAATTTATTTCCAAATTGCATTTTATTCCTTCTTCCTTTTTGAAAATTCTTTTATATATATATATATATATATGTGTGTGTGTGTGTGTGTGTGTGTGTGTGTGTGTGTGTGGAATAATTAAAAGAGTACGAGAATATGGCCCTGTTTGTTTGCTGGAAAGTAGTTTTTTTTGGAAAGTGAATTCCGAAAAAATATTTTTCGATATTTGGTAGTGTAATGAAAAATAAGTTGGAAAACACTTTCCAGTGTTTGGTTATATCATGGAAAATGAGCTGGAAAATAACTTATTAATGTTTTATTTTTCTCAAGTTTATTAAAATAATGAGAAACGAATCTTACAAATTAAAAAGTTGAATGAGAATGAAATTGAAAAAAAAATATAATTTTATAAATTCTCTCAAAAAAAATAAATAATAATCAAAATAATAGAGATCAAATCTATTTTTTTAAAAAAAATAAAAGATGAAGAAATTAAAATAATAATAATTAACATTTCATAAATTATTTCAAATAAAAAAATAACAATCAAAAGAATGAGGACCAAATTTGATAGATAAAAAATTTCAATAAAAAAATGATAAGAAAAAAGCAAATAACAATTATAAAAATAAGGATCAAAATTAATATAAAAATTAAATTTTAAGAGATGAAATTTAAAAATAAATATTCAAAACAAATTATATATAGCAATCAAAAGTTTGAGGATCAAATTTGATATAATCAGCAAATAATGACATTTCTAAATTTTTCACAACTTCCGGAAAGTGTTTTCCGTCCAAATTTTTCAGGAAAACACTTTCCTGAAAATTAAGCCAAATTTTTATTTGACTGGAAAATATTTTCCGTTGACCAACTTTTTTAATGGCAAACAAACAAAAGAAAGTTTAGAAAGTGGTTTCTCGAAAACCATTTTCCGGAAAACAAACACAGCCAAGAGGGAAAACACTTTCTTGGAAACCAAATCAAATTTTTTTTTTACTGGAAAGTGTTTTTCGTTGACTGAAAAGTATTTTCGTTGACTAGAAAGTGTTTTTCGTTGATCGGAAAGTGTTTTCTATTAACCAACTTTTCTAATAATAAACAAATACAAGAAAATTTAAAAAGCTATCTAGGAAACAAACATGGCTATAAAAAAAATTCCTGGAAGTCAAATTGTAAAATTGATCAAAATCAGTTAAATAATTTAAATGGATAAATAAAGGAGGGTAAGGGTCATTAGTGAGTTTAGATGGAAATAATCCAAATCTATCTTTAAGCTCATTATCACTCTCCTTCTCTCATTCTAACTTTTCCTTGAAACCTTAATTTCCTGAGTTTTCTACCACTCTAACTCCTTTTTTTTTTTTTTTCCTTGTCCTCTCCTCTCCCGTATCTGATTGTGGCTCTTTAGATCCTAAACCCAATCTATGTTTATATATGTTTATATAGGGAAGAGGTGAGAAAAAAATTAAAAAATTGATTAAATCGAGAAAATTGAAAAAAAATAATTGAAAGAATCGAATCGTGAAAAAAACTGATTAAAACTTTAAAAAAATCGACCGGTTCGGTTTCGGTTTTGTAAGCCTGAAACTGAAAAACCCGGAAAAAAACCGGGCCATACCAATTTGAACTGGTTTTTGTTCTAAAAAACCAAACCAAACCGAAACCGGTTTGTTTGAACTAGTTTTGGTTTTTTTTTTAAGTTTCGATTTCGTTTTTTAATATAAAAACCACGCTACTAAACCAAAAATAATCACTCCTAGTACAGGGAACAAGAAAGAAAAATACACAAAACCCTTAGCACAAACACAGCTACGAGGATCAGTCTAACAAATCTTCATTATTTAACTTATTTCCAAATTGCATTTTATTCCTTCTTCCTTTTTGAAAATTCTCTTTTATATATATATATATATATATATATATATATATATATATATATATATATATATATATATATATGCGCGCGCAGAATAATTAAAAGAGTACGAGAATATGGTCCTGTTTGTATGCTAAAAAGTAGTTTTCTTTTGGAAAGTGAATTCCAGAAAAGAGAATTTCGGAAAAGTATTTTCCGATATTTGGTAGTGTGATGGAAAATAAGTTGGAAAACACTTTCCAGTGTTTCGTTATGTCATGGAAAATGAGCTGGAAAATAACTTATTAGTGTTTTATTTTTCTCAAGTTTATTAAAATAATAAGGAACAAATTTTACAAATTAAAAAGTTGAATGAAAATGAAATTGAAAAAAATAATATAATTTGATAAATTATCTCAAATAAAATAAATAATAATCAAAATAATAGAGATCAAATCTAAAAAAATTTTAAAAAATAAAAGATAAAGAAATTAAAATAATAATAATTAAGATTTCATAAATTATATCAAATAAAATAAGTAACAATCAAAAGAATGAGGAACAAATTTGATAGATAAAAAATTTCAATAAAAAAATAATAAGAAAAAAGCAAATAGCAATTATAAAAATAAGGATCAAAATTAATATAAAAATTAAATTTTAAGAGATGAAATTGAAAAATAAATATTCAAAACAAATTATATATAGCAATCAAAAGTTTGATGATCAAATTTGATATAATCAACAAATAATGACATTTCTAAATTTTTCACAACTTCCAGAAAGTGTTTTCCTTCTAAATTTTCCAGGAAAACACTTTCCTGAAAATTAAGCCAAATTTTCATTTGACTGGAAAATATTTTCCGTTGACCAATTTTTTTAATGGCAAACAAACACAGGAAAGTCTAGAAAGTGGTTTCCCGGAAACTACTTTCCGGAAAACAAACACAGCCAAAAGGGAAAACACTTTCTTGGAAACCAAATTAAAATTTTTTTTGACTGTAAAGTGTTTTTCGTTGACTGAAAAGTATTTCCGTTGACTAGAAAGTGTTTTTCGTTGACTGGAAAGTATTTCCGTTGATTAGAAAGTATTTTTCGTTGATCGGAAAGTGTTTTTTATTAACCAATTTTTTTAATGACAAATAAACACAAGAAAGTTTGGAAAGTAATTTAAAAATTATTTTTTAAAAAACAAACATGCCTATAAAAATGTGTAGAAGTTAGGTCTAATAAATTATTTTTTTATTTGAATATTTTATCTTCGATGTGGACCCTATCATAAAACTATGAAATGAATTGTAAAAAGAATTAGACACACAAATCGTTCACATGAACGGGGAAGTCGACGAGTCTTAAAAGGATTATTACAGGAGGGACCAACCGCGGCAAAGGAGGGGCAGACAGGCAGACAGACAGAGAGAAACAGAGCCTCATTAATTCTTTCGAAAGCGTTTCATCATAAAGAAACATAGATTCTTCTTTGAAGGTTTGAAGGTTTCATCATAAAGAAATCTATATTTAATCTCTGTGTTGATTTGTACTATTCACCATTCACTAGTTTCATCAAGTACTTACATCGCTTTGGGTATATTAAAAAAGTAACATTTCTGTTAATAGTTTGACGGTTAAAGATGATGGAGATGGAGGGGGTAAAAATACAAGTTTTATGAGAAGACTAACTCACCCTCGCTGCATCATCACCAGTCGAATAAACTAAAAATCATTATTCCAATTAATAATAATTTATGAAAAAATGAATAATAATTTTATGGACATAAAAAAACGCTACAAGGTTTTGTTAATTACCAACGAACCAATTTATAATCATCAATATATAATCATTGATGCATTTCAGTTTGACCGAGAAAAAAAAAAAGTAGTAGAAAAACTTTTTACCTTCAGTAAGAACCCTCATTTCACTTGTTCAGAGGTGATTTTTCCCAATGAATCCAGAATTCCAACAAATGAAGGAAAAGGAAAACCATCCATCCAAATCAATACATAAAAAAAAAACACCAAATTCATGGTTTCTGTAAGACAAGTACAATACTGCTAAAATCTTGTCAGGTCACAGAAAAGAAAAAACTTGCCACCCTTACCACACTACCGAAACGATCACCACTTTCCAAAGAAAGCCACAGAATCAATTAAGAACACGGAGTGGTAAAGTCTTATAGTACACAATTCACTAGAAAAATGATCAAATCAACACGAGCAAGCAGATAATTTCTTCATCTCACTAATCTCCAGATCAGTCCCTGACATGCCATCAATCTTAGAACCTCTAAGCGTTATGGCATCAGCAGCATGGGGATTTCCATTGCCACATTCCAATGACTTCTTACAAATCACACCGTAAATTTCTTCTAGCAGTCTGAAAAATGCACCGTCCACATTGTCACCACTAAGGGCTGATGTCTCAGAAAAAAATAGGCCTTGCTCCTCTGCAAATTCCACCGCGTCTTCTGTTGGAACTGCCCTGAGGTCCACAAGATCAGCCTTGTTTCCAATCAGCATGATCACAATTGAGTTGTCAGCATGGGCTCGGAGCTCCTCCACCCACCTAGCCACATGATCAAACGTTGGTCTCTTGGTAATGTCGTAGACTAACATAGCCCCTAATGCCCCTCTATAGTATGCGCTTGTCACTGCCCGGTACCTGCAGAATTTTGTTTTTTTTTTTTTTATAATTTCTTTCAATAAATTGGATTTGATATATCAGAATTTTACTGCAACTTCGGAATACGTATTGACGGTAGCATCGGCATTTCAATGCTATTCACGAGCCAATAGGCAATGGATCCAAATATTGCATTCAAGGCACACATTTCCACAATTATTATATATAGTAATTCTAAGAACATTTCTTTGATCAGTATGTTTTTCTTAAGAAAAAGGATCATCTCGTTTGTAGCAATTGAAAAATTCTGAACATCAATTATAATTTTTATCCTCTGATAAGCAGGCAAGTAGCTATACACTATAGTTTTAAAACAATTACATGTATATTATAGTCGGGCCGAAAGGGTCCAGAAAAAAGGTACGTGTTTGATGAGGGTATGAGAAAAGAGCGAGAGAGAGAGGACCCCAACCTTTCTTGGCCAGCAGTATCCCAGATCTGAGCCTTGATGACCTTTTCTTTAATGATGACAGTCCTAGTCTGGAACTCGACACCGATGGTAGACTTTGAATCAAAGCAGAATTCATTCTTGGTAAACCTGGAAAGAATTTGCGTCTTGCCTACTGCAGAGTCACCGATCACCACCACCTTAAACACATAATCGATTTTCTCTTGCACATTCTCTTGGTGGTTCTGATCAATCTCTGTATCAACGCCATTCATCTCTTGGTTCATTTTTTATAACCCCTCAAACAAACTTGGGGCAAGGAAAAAGAATGGCACTTTATCTTGACCTTGTTGCTCAGCTGCTATGCGAAATATAATATGAAACTCTTGAAACTTTGTTCTTGGTCTTGGGACTCTAGTGCTGGTGGTGAATGGAGTAAGTAAAGGAAAGAGATCGAAAAAGAGGACCAGACAAGACCGATGTTTTCAAGGGTTCGCAATCCCTCACTAATGTAGTGAAAGGAGGAGCTGTGAAATACGGTCCAGTCTTTGTCTCTCTTCTAATTCTTTGTAGCTGGATGCGCACCATGCATTATTTATTCATATAACACGCCAGATAAATTATTTCGCATTAGCCATTGTAGACTTATTAATTACTGCCTCTCTAAATCTTTCTCCTTTTTTTTTTTTTTAACAGTAACAGGATACATCCTACAACACACCATGGGGATTTTGTCGAAGACATGTCAGTCCACATGCTCAATACAATACAAACTCAACTAGATGACATGAGATTTTTGGCCTCTTAAATCACTCAAAAACCAGATCATGCTATTCTCAACCCAGCAACTCGATGAGCTATTTCCCCAGATATTTTTTTTAAAAATCATGATAGTTTATTAAATATTTTTTTGGCATGAGTTGGTTAAAAAAAGAAACTCTATAATTACAGCATGACCACAGGCTCTAAATCAACACAGACAGATAAGAGCGTGAGTTGGGATTGGTGAACGTAATTACTTGTCCAGGCAGCTTATATGGTCTAATTTCCTGGCACAATCTCGGGATTGAGCTTCAGCTTTTGTTTATTTTAATTTGAGGCTCTCTAGAAAAGTGAGAATAATAATGGAGTACTGGTTCAAGCACGGTAGCTAGTGTATCACAACTTGGATTTTGCAGTCATTCATACATACATGCATGCATGCATGCATACATGTACACATCGGAATGGAAAGATGGGCTGGAAACCACCACTCGATGCTGCAATTTAATATGTCAAAGCTTACGGAACTAAAGTCCCATTGAATGATATCTTCTTTCAATTAAATGCGCGCCTCCTAACTAAAATTCATGTACAGTAAGGTAGACGACAGATAGTCTAAACGATGTACACGTAATTTTTCTTTTCCCAAATGTCAGAAAACTCCCCCATCATCATTCATTTATGCGGACACTCAATCTCCCCATTGACGTTAACCCGGTGACATTAAAAAAACAAATATATATATATATATATATATATATATATATATATATATAAACCTGAACTGTTTGTTTTTTTAAGATAAGATTTTTTAATTTGATATAAGAAAGGTCTCATGCGTTATTGTTATACAACAAAGTAAAAAATAATTTTATAAAAAAATTATTAAATCTAGTAAAGTAAATGACTTGGATTGTAAGTTTGATAAATTAATATGGTTTATTTATATTTTTTAATTGAATATTTTTAATTTTAATTTTATTATTTAATATTGGATTATTTTAAAATAATATATTATTTTTTATTTTATTTTATTTTTTATATAATTATTATAGTTTTATGATTCAAATTATAAATTTAACTAATTAAAAATAAATCCATTTAACTGCGCGGGGATGTAACTTTTTTTTGGTCGGCAGAGAAGGAAAAAGTAGATACTTAAAAAAAAAAGTAAAAATAAAATCGTAAATAACATGAAAAGATGGATACAAAAAATAAATTCAAAGAGCTAGAACATAACTTAGTTTTTTTTAAAAAATTTTAATTGATCATCATGTGCAAAAATAATGATAGACCCTTTTTTTTTTTTTTTGAAATACCCATAAAATTAATTTGAAGCTTATTTGTTCCACATGGGGGATCGATGTCCCGCCAGCTCGCATGTCTCTCATGCATCCAACAAAAAAGGACGTTCCTAGTTTTATTACAGTGACCCCATAAGTACACAGGAAACTTCGGATAAAAGCTTGCTTGATCGCAATAAAATCGAAATTAGCTCCTAATTGTTTTGCACCGACAGAATTTTTGGGGACAGTGACATTCCTAAGAATGGGGTAAACCCCAAAACACATTTCAAGGAAGCTAAAGTACTCCTGTGATGTCTGTACCTGAATGCCCAGACTGGACATCATGGGGGAAACCAGCCAGCTGCTAGTCGTTTGTGCTCAATTAGTTTTTTTGACCGAACTTGTAAGCTTTTTATATAATCTAATGAAACTAGTCACTTGACCCCTTTCTTTGTAATTTAGTATTTAATCTAACAATTATTTTTCTTCCTGGAAATGCCATTTGTCATTTGAATTTTTTTTTAGTGTGGTTGCGGTTATTTTTTAAATAATTTTTTCTATCAAAATATATGTTAATGATGTTTTTTTATTTTTTAAAATTATCACATTAAAATAATTTGAAAATATTTAAAAAAAGTTAATAAAAAATTTTAAATTTTAAATGAAATGGTGAAAGATGAAAGAGATGGACGGGTTTAACAATGCACTCCTATTCTGGTTCGTAAGGTACGAGACATAAGTGTTCTTCTTTTCTTTACTCTTTCGAAAATCTGGACGATTTTTCAATTCAATTTCAAAAAAGATTCACAGCCCAAAGGAAACATTTATTTTCCCGGTAAAACTACACATTTGGTTTTTAATGATGAAATGAACTAACCCAACATCATTATGCTGCAAAAAGCAAACAGCTAATCATAAACAAGAACATTTCTAACACTTGAAAAGGTCAAAAAGCAGGAATGGGGCCATCAACAATTGGGGCCAGGAACACTGCACTCTGATCTTGGCTTCGCACGTAAGTAACGATTGTTCTTCAACTTGCATCAAATCGCCTTGCGTTGGAATATATCTTAATGGGCCAGGGGATCTCTTACCGGAGATTTGAAGTACAATCTGACTGTCGTGACGGGCCAGGTTCTTGTAGGCCTACATCCCGGTACAAATTTGTCATTTTATAATATATATGGGCCATGAAAAATATCTTGTCCATTTGTAGACCCAACGGCAGAAAAAAGGTTGTAGGCTCGCAGCTGTATTCGTTCATGTTGCACTGTGTTCTGGGTGCACACTGCTTTTGCATCAAAACAAACCTTTAGGGGAAATTAATGAGGTGAAGCCCACTAAGGTTGGTAACATTTATATGAAACAAGCTTGATCCACCGAACCAGGCTGGTGATGTTGGGTGTCCTAAACATTCACCTTGTGAGTCCATGAGTGAATCAATCTCTAATTCAATCCCAATAATAATAATTATTATTATTTTTATATTTTACTCAAGGAAGAGAAATGGAACACACAATTACTAGTGGCATAAATCTTATCGGCATCCCTCGTCCTAAAACCAAATCGGAAGCATCCCCGGAAGGCAGAAGCACTATTCAAATTTTCCACTCTCGCCATGGATACCATCTCAAGTTCCATTTCAACCCTCAAAGGCCCTGCCTTTCTGTCAACACTTCCTGAATTGCAACATTTAAGGACTCCTCACGTATCTCATCAACTCCCTCCTAATCTTACAACTAAACCCAACTCTTCAATCTCTAACAGAACCCCATCTAAGACCAAAACCTTATCTTTTAAGAATCTTAATCCTCCACTCTTTTCTAACATCTCTCAAAGCTCATCTCATAACTCACCTCCACATATCCACAGAAACCCTGTCAGTGGCTATGCCGCCGCACTTGTAGACATAGCTCGATGCAAGAGTTCCCTTGGCATAGTCCAAAATGATGTGCAGAAATTATTGAAGCTGCTTCAAAATGAGCAAATCCAACCTGTTTTGGGTAGCCCGTTTGTGGGTGACAAAGAGAAGGGACAAGTAGTGAAGGAAGTGGCAAAGAGAGGTAAATTCAATAGATATTTGATAGGTTTGGTGAAGATGTTGATTGATAGAAATAAGGTGATGATCGTGAGTGATGTTTTGATGGAGTTTGAGAGGATATGTGATGAGTTGAGTGGGACAAGAGTGGTTTTGGTTCCGTCTCCTAAAAAGATGGAGGAAGATCAGTTGTTTTGGATTGCCAAGACTGTGCAGAATCTTACCGGGGCTGTGAATGTTAAGGTAAAAAATTTCTTTGATGAGAAGTTGCCAGCATTTGTTGCTTAAGTTCAATTTGATGTAAAAAATTGCACATTTTTTATTGTAAATTAGTTATGGTCGATCCTTGTGACAATTAGATATATCTGAACTGGATAAAGCTCAGTTCTTTTAACATACATCTTGTCACTTGCAATAGCTCGTGCTACCCAGCAACTATTGCTAAAGCCTGCGATGTTGAAATGTGTACTCTCGTGAGCTTGACAGATTAAACTAAAACATCAACCTTGGATTATATTTCGGGCCTGTATTGATTTGCCTAAAGTCATAGCTGATTTTTGTTTTTATTCTCTTGGATGATGGGATAAGCCACTGATGGTTGAAGAGCTCACTTAATTAGTTACCTGATGATCGAAGAATATAGAAATGCCATAAATAGCTGTAATTGTTGTCTATTCGTTATATAATAATCCTTCAACCATGATTACTTTTGTCCTCTTTTTGGTGAATTATGTTTATGCTTTAGACTGACCTTCATATCTTGATAGTTTTGTCCTAAATATTGATGTAGGAGCTTAACGTTGATGTCATCATGTAAGGGAATTAGGAAGAGTATGAACAGAATGATTATTTAAAAGCAAAAATGCAGAATCTGTTTCACCTTTTATTTGGTTTTGCATTGTCAGAACAAGAGACTCTTAGTAGTAATGGATGGACAAGCAATTTTTTTTTCAGCCTGTCAAGTTGAATCATTGTAAAAAGGTTTGTGTTTTTAATGGAGAAAGAGTGGAATACCAAATCCATTATGCTTGGATTCTCCCGTGGGATGAATCCAGGGCGTCAAGGGTATGATGAGTTGCTATACACCAGACCCGGTTAGATTTGGAGATCCTTCTTAAAACCATAACGTAGGTTTCTATTTTCAGATTATTTACATGAAGTGTTCATTTAAGAACAATCATCTCCCTATGCCAATAAAAGTGGAACAAATCTCTCAAATTATCTATTATATTTTATATCTCATTAATAATTTGTAATGAATATGTTATTAATGATATGTAATAAATTTTGATTCTTTATTAATGTCATCAAAAGAAAGGGACTTTCCAATCTTTTATTTTTCTAAAAACGACAAGGTTTATGAGTTATAAAATACCTTATGAACTATCCAAATAAATAGTTTATATTTTTTCTTACTCTAAAAGCTTATACTCAGAGTATTAATCACAAAATATCAATAACAAATATCTTTATTTCTAAATTAAATTTTTTTTTTATTGATTATTATTATCATTTAAAGTGATTGACTTTGTTATTAGAGAGTATTTAAGTCTCACCGACGAGAATTGTTTTTGCATGAATTAGGATTGGTATCATCAATGTTTGCACTTCATGTGCTAAGGAGAAGAGAATAAAAACATGAATATTTGATTACGCATAATTCAAGCACCAAATAATACATTCATTGAAGATATTAGATTTCTAGAACACCATCAATATTCTAAACTATACCAAGGAAGTAATATTTATATTTTCGAGATTATTCTATCAAATTAATAATTATTTTATAAATATTTAAGTACGTGGACAGAACATGCAAGTCCCTGTATTCGTAATAAAAAGTTAGCATAATTTTTTTGTCATGTAAAATGGGTTTTGTCAATTTTTTTCGAATATGGTGATGAATTGGAGATGGATTAAGAAGTTTATATTTGGGAACTCCATTTTTCACGATGCTCTTTAAGTTTTTTAATCTGTGGTCTTTACATGCTTAATGATATTATCAACACCTTTTCAATCTCAACAATGGAAGTGTTTTCGAGCTAGCTTTTGTACTGTGCGGAGACTGTATTCTCTACTCATCATGTCTCTTGCAGATTATTCACATTCAGGCTAGGAAATGTTCTTAGAAAAATCATTGTTTGTGTCAACAAGTTTTAACATACTTCTTTTAATGGCCGTTACCAAGTAGCCACAAGCTTTTTTTTTCCTTCCCCACCCCTACAAGGAGCACATATTTTTCTCTAATTATTCTTACAAAATTAATTAAATAGTCTTTTTAATTTTAAAAGTTAATTAATTATTCCCTATATTTGCTGTAAGGAGTCAATCGGTTTTAACAACTAAACACGGTGATTTGAGTTTAGTTCATGATTGAATCCAAGTATATTAAATCTAAAATCTTGCTAGATTTATATTTAATTGGGTTAATATTCTATTAAATTATTTTAAAGCATACAATAAAATATTGAGTCACTGTATTTATAAGTCAAACATCAATAATCCAAGATTCGAGTGGTTACTAATTTCAAATATAATTAAATCCAACACGAATCATATAAATAAGCCATGGTTCTTTCTTGGTAATTGAAATGGTCAATTCATTTGTGGAACTAAGGTGCGCAGCTGTCCAGTATCCAAGAGCATTGACCATACATTTCTCAATTATTTTCCATGTCAACACTGTTTGTTATTTTCCAAATGGAGGATTCATTCACTTATGATAAGCAATTGAACTTCATATGATTTCGGAGTCAATCTAAGAAAATAAATATATAATGTTAAGAAAATTTAAAATAATATTATTTTAAGGGTGCAACTTAATTGAACGGCTGTTTTTTTTTTCTAATGTTAAAAATATCTCAATTAATATTATTATGTGTATTAAGTCTTTTATTATAGAGTTTTAAAAAGATTATCGATTTTTGAATTGATATATTTATTAGAAATTATTTTCTATAAACTAGTTTATAATTTACAAGTCCTCCAACCAATCAAGTTAAATATTTTAATAATATGATTCATAGGTTTTCTAATATAATAATTATTTTGCTGTGAGAAGTAGAGTATTTTATAGTACAGTAGCGGTTGTTTTTTTAAATATTTTTTTTAATTAAAAATATATTTTTAATTTTTTAAAAATTATTTTTAATATCATCATATTTTAATAATAAAAAAAATTATTTGAACGGGGTTTCCAAAATCTCTCCTTAAGAAATTAACTTTCCTTCCTTCAAGCTATCTCAAAACTGCATTTTAGAGCATTCATATTAATCCTTAGCTATAATAATTAGTGGCTCTATATTTAGCTGTTATTATAGAAAAATGAACAATATTAACAAAAACTCTAAATAGTAGTGGTTTTCATGTTAACAATAAATACAGTGTACCGTGAATTATTACAGTAAAATTTCTTTTTTTTCTTGAGTTGAAAAAAAAATAATGGTATTAAGGGTGTTTTACTCTTTACAATTAGTCAATTAGTCAATAAAAGGTTGTTTAGAGATATATTAGTATTTTTTATTTTTTTTGCACAATACAAATTCAATTTTATCTCTAGATTAACAATTTCTTATGTTGTTACTCGAAGGTTTTTTAATCTTTTCAAAAAAATTAAAATATTTATTTATCCTTTAAGTAAAAAATATGAGCTATTGATCGAGGGTGTTTAAGAATGGCATGAAGGACATTCTGGTATTTCTATGTTAAAAAACCATTATTTTATTCGAAAAAGGTGTCGACGCGTGATGTTTACACACTAGCGAGTAAGCATTGTTTGTGGTGTTTGGGTGGTGTGTGCGAACCCATCCGCCGACCAAACATGCCATTTTGCCATGTTATTGGATGCATCATTGTGTTTTCTTCTTTATGAAGTGGCATATTTCAGCATATTATGGTTGGTTTCTTGACGAATATCATTTTTTTTCTTCTTCTTTATTTTTTCTCTCTTCCAGAAAAAGTGCACATTCGTTCTCTTTTCTTTAGATTTGTCAATTTCAGTTCTTTTTTATTGTTTATTGTTGTACTTGGTCTTATTATAAAAGTTCTAGTATTTTTTCAATTTAGTTCTTAAATTATATTTTTTTTTATATTATTTTTTTTCCAATTCAGTCTTTATCCTTTTGGTTTCTGATTTTCCTTAGCTTTTTTGTTAAAATTTTGTTGGTTTTCAATTTCATCATTCAATCAAAGTTTATATTTTTTTATTGTTTTCAATTTAACCCTCATTCTTTTGATTTATTTTTCCTTTTGTTGAAGTTTATTTGTTTTTAAATTAACCCTCCAATTTAATTCTTTTTATACCCTCTAATTTACTTTTTATTTCAATTTTCTCCCTCATTTTTTAAATCACAATTTCTCATGTTTTATCATTCAGCTTTTGATTTTATAGGGAATGGACTTCGAAGCTTTTTCATTGGTGATGCTTTTGATCTATTAACATGGGTAACGAGTTTGATAAATTCATGTGGTTCGGGATCCATTTTTCTCAATTTATTTTATAATTTTAACATTCAACATTACTCCTTTAAAAAAAAATAGTTTTGTGATTATCTTCAATTTCTTCTCTATCGATTTATTATGGTCTCATGGCCTAGACCTTGAGTTTTGCAGACTGTTTTGAATAATTTTTTTTTAAAATGAATTTTTTTATATTTAATTTTTGAATAATTCCTTTTATTTTATACAGTAAACTTTATTTTATAAAAATATATTTATTCTTAAATAATATTTCTTACATGTTTCATCTTGCATAATATTTTCAATTTCCGTATTTGTTTATGTTTTTATTATTTTTTATTGACTTTAATAAGTGAATTTAGTAAATAGCTTACTGTACAAGATCACATATCATGATATATATCTATCGTTTAAATTTTTAAAATTTTTTATTATTGTTATTTTTTTTTATAAATAATTATCAATTTATTTAATTAAATATTTATATAAATTTTTTAATTTATACTTTAATATTTTTTTAAAAATAACCTTCGTACTCCGAGTTTTTTTTTAAATTACGGGTTAAATAGCTACTTCCCTGTCTTTAGCGAGCAGTACTCTACTGTAACACTCTTCAACTGGCTTGAGAGAGAGAGAGAGAGAGAGAGTCTCTCCAAATCAACATCAGCTCCACTAGCATTTCTCATCCATATGATATGTGGACTTGACTCAGCCATATCGTTATGGCTTATATACCGAAATGTTAGATTTAATTGACAACATTTCTTACTCCAACTTAATTCTACTGCAAGTAATCAACTCTTTACATATTAATAAAAAGACAAGCCATAAATAATTAAAAAAAAAAATTAATCTGCACAAAGCAGGCCTCAAGAAAATGACAGGATCATTAATCGAGTAATATCTCTAAATACAATGCTGTAAATGAGGAATTTTTATAATACATTTTGATCACATAGCTTAGGAGTTGCCATTTGCTACTATAAAACGTTGAGAAGTCAAACCACAAGACCAACAAACAAGCAGGGAGAAAGAAACATAGCGAAGAATGAAAGACAGAGTCTTCGTCTATGTCTGACATTGCGTAGGCGTTTGTATGTATCTTTAGCCTTTCCAAAACCGTCTTCTTCTTCTACCTTGTTTATTTTACTTTCTTTCTTTTTTTCATTAATATATGCTTCCTCTTTTGCTTTTTTTATTTCCCTGGGTCTTTCGGGTCGATTTCATGCATTAACGCAAAATCTCTGTGCATTTTCCAGGAAGAGAGAGCAAAGAAGCTGTTCTTCAGTGAACTTTCATGGCCATTCACTGTCTAAACAGGTTCTTCTCTCTCTGCTTCAAAGATAATTGTAGTTGGACTTTGAATCTAATTTAATGTTTCTTTTTCTCCCGTTGACTATTTTTATTTCAATTTCATTTTCTGCTTTGAATTGAATATAGAGAAGAATAGCTAAACCTTTCTTTTATCTCCTGTTGTTGAATTTTGATTGAAATTGAACTCGTGTTCATGCTCCAAGGCTATATGCCTGAACTTCATAAATTTGTTGTTTTTGATACTATTTCACTGGAATATTTCTGTTTGGTTTATCAACTAATGTGGGAAAAGAACTGGAATTATGGTGGAAACTTGGACTTTTCTGCTATGGAGGCTCAGCTGTGTGAATTCGAGCACTTTACGTCGAGGCTTAAAGAGATTTGAGAAAAAAAGAAACAAACACCATTTCAGATGATTTTTGAACAAAGAACTTGTCTAAGCAAAGCTTAATAATGGATTTAAGCACTTTATGTGTAGGCTTAAAGAGATTGCAAATGATATGAAAACTATAATTTATTCTGTCTTCATCCAACCAGGTAGATTATAGTCATATGACTTAAATCTTTTTCTGCATTTGTTTTCTTTTGTATGCTTAGCAACCAAGTGGAGGCTATGACTTTAATTCCTTTGAATATTTTGTTTACTCTTTGTTCTTGTCAACATGGGCTCCAAAAATCTAAAGCAAGAAGTTCTGGCTGATCTGAACTAAATGCAGGCATTTTATGAAACCTGATCTGGATCGAAACCTCTGGATGGTTGGCTTGCGACCGTGTTTTTGACCTCATGGGAATAGAGGGTTTTGATTCTTAGCTTTTGTAGGAGTAATACATGATGGCATTAGATATGGTTATTAGTGTCTCTTCTGTTCCAGCTGCTGAGTGCCTTTCGCAAATCGTGGAGGGCATGATGGAGGTTGTATCTGCTGCCAACAATGTGCTCATTAAGAAGGACAGTTTTAAGGAACTTTCTGTTCACTTGGAAAGGATTGCACCTGTCCTAAAAGAGCTGAATAAGAAAGACATTGGTTGTTCTGGGAGCATAAACAATGCCATTGGGATCCTCAATCAGGGAATCAAAGCTGCAAAGCAGCTGACTGCTGATTGCACCAAGAGAAACAAAGTGTATCTCCTAATGAATTGCCGGACAATAACTAAGAGCCTAGAGGACATCACAAGAGAGATAAGCCGGGCCCTAGGTCTTATTCCTTTGGCCAATCTGGATCTTTCAACCGGTCTAATCGAAGAGATTGAAAAGCTTCGCGATAGTATGCAGAGAGCTGAGTTCAAGGCTGCTATAGCAGAAGAAGAGATTTTGGCTAAAATTGAGTCTGGAATACAGGAGAGGAATGTTGATCGTTCTTATGCCAACAAGATACTGGCTCACATAGCTGAGGCTGTTGGGATCTCAACAGAGAGGTCTGCTTTGAAGAAAGAGTTTGAAGAATTCAAGAGTGAGATTGAAAATGCGCGGCTTAGGAAGGACCAGGCTGAAGCTATACAAATGGATCAGATAATTGCTTTGCTAGAAAGGGCAGACGCTGCTTCTTCTTCTAAGGAGAAAGAGATAAAGTATTCCACCAAACGGAAGTCTTTGGGTAGTCAGCCATTGGAAGCTCTTCAGTCCTTTTATTGCCCAATTACTCGGGATGTTATGGTGGACCCTGTGGAGACCTCTTCAGGACAGACATTTGAGAGAAGTGCAATAGAAAAATGGTTAGCAGATGGGCATGAAATGTGTCCTCTGACCATGACCACCCTAGACACATCAATTTTAAGGCCTAACAAAACCCTGAGGGAATCAATAGAAGAATGGAAGGATAGAAACACCATGATTACAATTGCTTCCATGAAATCAAAACTTGTGTATCAAGAACAAGAAAAAGAAGAAGAAGTGCTTCGTTGCCTGGAACAGTTAGAGGATCTCTGTGAACAAAGAGAACAGCATCGGGAATGGGTGATCTTGGAGAATTATATACCACTTTTTATCCAGCTTCTTGGAGCAAAAAATCGTGATATAAGGAATCGTGCTCTTGTTGTCCTTTTGATTCTGGCAAAGGATAGTGATCATGCCAAGGTACTTCAAAATTTATTTGATCTATTA
Source organism: Populus deltoides (assembly GCA_015852605.2). NCBI lineage: Eukaryota > Viridiplantae > Streptophyta > Magnoliopsida > Malpighiales > Salicaceae > Populus > Populus deltoides. The sequence goes on along the minus strand of CM027583.2, from coordinate 7,449,261 downwards.
TGGCGTGTTCTCTCTTTCTCTGTTATTTCCATTTCTGAAATACTTGGAATCATATTTGCAACTGCATTTTACTAAGCATTTCAGCTCACCTCAACACAAAATAACCAAACTTCTATATGAAAGTAGCTGGGGTTGGCTACATGGATCCACGTCTTCCAATCCATTTTTTAGAGGCTAAAGTTTCATTGTGATGCTAGATTTTCTTCATCTCTTGAGCTCACGTTAATTTTGGTCTGCCTTCTCTACCTCCTCTCTTCTAACAAATATAAATTATGCTCACAAATACTGAAAATATGTGTCTACTGGACACAAACAAATGCGAACACAGAACATGGATTCACATGCACAATACGCGTATACATGAATAGGAAAATACAATGCAGGCACATGAGCCATTTTCTTACCTTAAATTTGGATCAATTATACATCCTCTAAATCTATATATATGTGAGCTGTGATAGCTGATTTGTTTGTTCTGTTGAATTTAGTTAATTGATTTATTCTTGATAATTTCAATGCTTGGTTGATACTAAACAAAAAGAAGTTCCTTTTCGATTTATATTGAAATCACACTCATAAAATTATCCATGATATTGACTGGCATAATTATATTTGACATATTAACTCGGTAGATAAAGTAAAATCAAGATTGTGTTTGTTATTAGTAATTCTTTTCTAAAATGCAGGAAAGAGTTGCAGATGTTGATAATGCAATCGAATCCATTGTTCGATCACTTGGACGCCGTATTGGGGAAAGGAAGTTAGCCGTGGCATTATTGTTGGAGTTGTCAAAGTGTAACTTGTTAAGGGATGGCATTGGAAAGGTTCAGGGTTGTATTCTCCTCTTAGTGACTATGGCAAGCAGTGATGACAGTCAAGCTGCCACAGATGCCCAAGAGCTATTGGAGAATCTTTCGTTCTCTGATCAGAACATCATACTAATGACTAAAGCAAATTATTTCAGACATTTTCTGCAGCGTATATCCACAGGTGATTTTCTTGCATAGGACAACCTATTCTAAGCTTCTTAATGGAATTTTGATTCTGGCTGTCATCAATTTTTCCCCTTTACATTTTCTGCTTTTTGTATTTTTTTTGGTGCAAAATCTTTCTGAAATTGTTGCTGCCCCTTGTCAAATGAGCAGAATCTGTCACAGTATGGAGTCAAACTGTGCCTAATTATGCTGTCGCTTGCATAGAACCCTAAAATCCTTACGTGTTTTGTGTGTCAAATTGTACAATTCCAGGTATCCTGATAACATGCGGCATGCCGTATTCACAGCATACTGGATGCTGGTCTCCAACTTGCTATACATCTCTAAATTGTTTTGTTGTGAGTTCAGCAATTTAGCCTGGAGTTTAAATTGTTTCTGCCAGTGACTGCTAACTGTATTATTTATATTATAATAGTGTATGTCCTAGCCTTGCAGTGATTGAAGAGAGACATATTCATACTTCAGAAGTACTTGATTATATGTTTATGCAGGATCAGAAGAAGTGAAAACGATGATGGCATCAACTTTGGCAGAATTGGAGTTGACTGACCACAACAAAGCATCTTTGTTTGAAGGAGGTGCTCTGGGTCCACTTCTTCACTTGGTATCATGCGGTGATGTTCGGATGAAAAAAGTGGCAGTCAAAGCTCTTCAGAACCTATCAAGCTTACCTGCAAATGGTCTGCAGATGATTAAAGAAGGTGCAGTGCAGCCATTACTTGGCCTTCTCTTTCAGCACATCTCTTCATCCTCAAGTTTATGTGAGCTGGCGGCTGCCACAATTATGCACCTCGCTCTATCAACAGTGTCTCAAGAATCCAGCCCAACACCGATTTCATTGTTGGAATCTGATAATGATACTTTCAGGCTCTTTTCTTTGATCAACTTGACGGGGTCTAATGTGCAACAAAACATTCTTCGAGCTTTCCATGCCTTGTGCCAGTCCCCATCAGCATTAAATATCAAGACCAAGTTGACAGAGGTAACAAGAGGTTGTGTCTGTGTATGTCCAGTTCTAGTAAGAAAATTACTGCCTATTAAAGGGAAAGAAAAGTAGACCGTGGCTATTGTGCACACTAGCTACTTACATTTTCTGGTAATATCATGATTATTTTTGCACAAGCCACCCTACTACATGCAGTATGATGCCCAAGAAATTTAATACCAAAATGGTTGAGATAAAAGTAGAGATATTTTCTCCTACAAAGAAAACAAGAAATGTTGGTGCCTAAATGTGATTAGATATGTAGATGCAATGATATGACCAGAGATCGGCTAGACTAACAAATTTGGCTATATGGTGCCAGAGTTCAGAATGTCATCAAGATTCCGATCTTCTAATAATGCTCTTACAAGATGAAAGGGATCTAGAAACTCACTATAATTGTAGAGAATAAAGTACCAGATCAGATCAAACATATGATTATTATATACTGTTTATGAAACCTGTATAAAAACCAGGCAAATTGCCAATTGCAAATACCTGAGAAGTTATTTCTCATCCCTGAGGGCTAATTCGTTGGGGAAATGTGGAATGCTGGGTTTCTTATTGCTTCTTAGTTTTGTTGATTTTGAGATGTTTATTCCTCCTTTTTTTTTATTGTAATTGTCTTGTCCCACCACTCTGCTCCTCCATATTTAAGTTTCCTCTATAACATTTTATTCAATAGGGTTTCATCGTATTTTCACTAATTGGTCTTGATAACAGTGTTCAGCCATGCAAGTATTGGTCCAGTTATGTGAGCGCGACGACCCTAATGTAAGAGTAAATGCTGTGAAGCTGTTATATTGTTTGGTAGAAGATGGTGATGAAGGCACCATATTAGAGCATGTGGGTCAGAAATGCCTCGAGACCTTGCTCCGGATTATCCAATCTTCTAATCTTGAAGAAGAGATTGCTTCGTCAATGGGCATTATCTCAAACCTCCCAGAAAAGCCCCAGATCACTCAGTGGCTTCTGGATGCCGGGGCACTTCCTGTAATCTCCAGAATTCTCCCTGATAGCAAGCAGAATGATCCCCATAAAAATGACTTAGTCGAAAATGCCGCTGGAGCCATGCGTCGTTTTACTGTTCCAACAAATCCAGAATGGCAAAAGAAAGCTGCCGAAGCTGGGATAATTCCTGTGCTAGTGCAGCTGCTAGACAGCGGAACCACCATGACAAAGAAATGTGCTGCAATTTCTCTGGCTCGTTTCTCTGAGAGCTCGCTTGAGCTTAGCCGGTCAATACCCAAGCGCAAGGGATTCTGGTGCTTCTCTGTTCCACCAGAAACTGGCTGCCTGATTCATGGGGGAATCTGTGCTGTTGAATCATCATTTTGCCTTGTGGAAGCTGATGCAGTCGAACCCCTTGTGAGGGTTCTTCGAGATCCAGATCCTGCAACCTGTGAGGCTTCTTTAGACGCCCTATTGACTCTAATTGAAGGTGTTAAACTTCAAAATGGTGGTAAGGTGCTCGCACAGGCAAATGCCATACAACCAATTGTTGGATTTCTTAGTTCTTCCTCCCCCATACTGCAGGAAAAGGCCCTAAACACTATAGAAAGGATCTTTCGGCTGCCCGAGTTAAAACAGAAGTATGGGCCCTCTGCTCAAATGCCTTTGGTTGACCTGACACTGCGGGGTAACAGCAGCATGAAGTCTCTTTCAGCCAGAATACTTGCTCATTTGAATGTACTTCATGATCAGTCCTCTTACTTCTAAAGAAATTCAATGTTTATTCCCTTGAAATCATACAGAACTGCTCCAGGTTTGACAAGTCATTACTAGGAATGCATCCCATCATGATTCTTTGGCAGCGCCATGGTGAGTGAACAGTTGCAAGAAGCCCCGGTATCACCAGGTGTAAGACTTCTCATTGCCAATGCTGGATAGAGTGATTCGATCCAAGAAAGGGTTGAATAGTTTTATAGTAATAATTATAATTTTTAATCTGACTATTGGATCGGGCTTCAGGAAGACCTTGCGATATAGATCAAAATAGATTATATAAATTTTGTTATTTACTTTTTTTTTTACTTATGGATTGTTTATTTGGCAAGAATTCTTTTTCTACAAGGATATGACAGCTTGTTATAGGAATTTTCTAGTTCTACAAGGATCTTTAATGGTCTGCAACATAATTTTCAGGTGTAGTAATAATTCATTAATGTTCTAAAATTATTTTCTTATAAGAATTGTTTATTCATCCTAGCTACATAAAAAAGAATGTTTGATGGTATTTAATAACAAATTAGTTATTTTTATTATTTTCTTCATTGTTTGGGCTTAGTTAACATACTTTGGGTTTATTGTAAATGAGTAAATATTAGCTCATAAGTTTTAGGTCTATTACGATTACTAGATGAGCTATTACATAAGGTTTTGTAAGCTAAAATTTTCAGGAGTCATGGATTTATGAAATAAACTTATGTTTTGCGTTAAGCAACGCGTGTTCTTTGTTGAGACAAAGAATGAATTGACTTATTAAACTATAATTCATCTTGTGGTGTCTTCCTTATACTTCTCATTCATGAATTGATATTCGTTGGGTAGGGGTTTTTTATTTCAATAGTGTTGGTACCTTGAAACATGTTTTCATTATATCACACTTCTATCAAACCTAATTTCTTGGCTTTTCGAGAGTTGTATCATCTTCATCATGAGTTGTTTGACCACGTGATCAAGAGATTTGCATCAGTAAATAATTAATTGTAGCTTAAAGAATACTCTCCAAACATGGAAACATTTGTTGTCTTTCTTTAACTTTTCTTATAGGATTAGAAAACTTTTCAAAATAAGCTAACCAATCAGACATTAAATATGGTATTAGCCCTTTTTTCATGTGTAAGAAAAGAATTTTAAAACATTAATGAATCCTTACCACACCTGAAAATAATGTTGCAGCTCATTAAAGATCCTTATAAAACTAGAAAATTCTCATAATAAATTGCCATATTCTTGTATGAAAAGGATTTTCACCAAATAGAAAGTCCACAAGTCAAAAGAAAGTAAATAACAAAATTCATATAGCTTATTCTGATCTATATCGCAAGACCTTCTTAAATCCAGATTGACATGAAAGTGTACCCCAACTAGAACATTATGTTGGGAAACTCTTGGTAAATTTTCAACCTGATCCAATGTTCAGATTAAGAATTATAATTATTGTCATAAAACTTAACAGTATGCAAAATTACGCTAGAATACTTGCTCGTTTGAATGTACTTCATGATCAGTCCTCTTACTTCTAAAGAAATTCAATGTTTATTCCCTTGAAATCACACAGAAGTGCTCTAGGTTTGACAAGTAATTACTAGAAATGAATCTTATCTTGATTCTTTAGCAGCGTCATGGTGATTAAACAGTTGCAAGAAGCCTCTGTATCACTAGGTGTAAGACTTCTCGTTTCCAATGCTAGATAGAGTGGTTGTAGAAGAGCATCTTGTCACATTTAATTGATGCCAAACAAATAGTCTGGTGTTGGAGTCATTATCTTTCCTATAAAAAAAATTGTAAAGAGTGTCGCACTTGATATCGCGGTGATCTTTAAAAAATAAATTGAAAAAGAATTGATATGGTGTCTTGTTCTTAAATAGAAAAAGGTTTTGTTTAAGGAGTTGTCACCTAGTATTATAGTCACTAAGAACCCTAACTGGTCAACAAATATTTTATGGTTCGGGACTAGTTACGCAAAAGAAAAGATATTATCACTCTTTAAGTGTCCTACCCGAGACAAGTTACATTACTGGTTTTGCCTTAAATTACTAAGAGTTTGTTGGATTATGTTATGATGATCTACTTGTAATATTCTTGACTCTAGTGCCAGTGAATATTCGACTACAAATACTTTTAACTCTGACATTGATAAATGTTACGTAACACAAAAAAATATGGTATTCCTAACTCCAACACTAGTGAATAAACCGGTAAAATGAATTGAACGCAAAGCATACATATTTTTTATTTTTTTGAAAAAAAAGGCATGTATCGCATATCATATTTGCATTTCACAATAAAATTTACAAATCAAATATACAATGAAATCATCGAAAAAAAACATGAAGGACCCACAAATGAATTCAAAAGGGTCCACAATTTTTTCTAGAATTTTTTGATATAAAAAATAAGCTTGTTTGGTTAGCTGGGCCTGAAGACCTATCCCGGCCACAACTGGGTCTGTGTTTTTTTTAGGAGGATAGCTGCATCTAGCCCAGCCGTGCGGGCTGTGCTACACCCAGCGGCCTAGCCCGGTTAATGTTCTACGCCAGTAACCTGGCTCCTCTTTCTCTCTTTTTTTACCATAGTTATTAAACCCGGCCCGGGAGTTGACCTGGCCAAGGGGTCGGGTCCTGGGTTTCATGGGTCAACCAGGGTCAACCCGGATTAACCCGGGAAAATTTAAAAAAATTAAATTTTTAATATTTCATATAAAAAAATCCATGTAAATATAGATTATACATATTATGAAGTTTAAAAGAATATTTTTAAAAAATTTATCCCACATTAAAAAGATATTATGTTAAACTTTTAAGTTAAAGTATTTAAACTAAATTTTTTTTTATCCCACATTGAAAAAACATAACTTTTTCATTGGGAACATAGAGTATATATACCAATAGGTTTTAAATCTCACATTGAAAAAACATAACTTTTTTCATGAGAACATAGAGTATATATATGAAAGGGTTTCAAATCCCACATTGAAAAGATATTATGTTATCCTTTTAAGTTGAAGTATTTAAACCAAAAGGTTTTTTATTCCATATTGAAAAAACATGATTTTTTTCTTGGGAACATAGAGTATATATACTACTGGGTTTCAAATTCCACATTGAAAAAAACATAACTTTTTTCATGGGAAGATAGAGTATATATATGAAAGGGCTTCAAATCCTATATTGAAAAGATATTATGTTATCCTTTTAAGTTGAAGTATTTAAACAAAAAGGTATTTTTATCCCACATTGAAAAAACATGATTTTTTTCTTGGGAACATAAAGTATATATATAAAAGGGCTTTAAATCCCACATTGAAAAAAATATTATGTTATCCTTTTAAGTTGAAATATTTAAACCAAAATATTTTGTATTCCACATTGAAAAAACATGACCTTTTTTCTTGGGAACATAGAGTATATATACTAATAAGTTTCAAATCCCACATTTGAAAAAAAAAAATCGGGTCTCGTCCGGGTTCCCCCGGGTCTCCCGGGTTTGACCTGGCTGTTGCCACAGCCGGTTTTTTATTAAACCCGGACCGGTCCATCCACCGGGTCCCAAGTCAACCACCAGGCCGGGTTTAATAACAGTGTTTTTTACTTGCAGGAGGCACGCTTGCTACAGGAAGAAGGTAATTAAAAATGCAAGGAGGGAATGAAAACGGCTTACTTGGTTTGCAGGCGTTTTGGACGAGAATCCACATGTGCTTGTTGTTGGGCGAAGCTTTTGTTTTTGACTTCCTTTCTGCTTTCTGTCTTTTCTTCTTTCGTTCTCTGTTTCTGTTTCTCCAGTCAATTCTCTCTTCGTCTCTTCTGTTTTTTTCTCTGGTTTTCTCTCCTCTTTTGCTGTGTTTTTTTTTTTTTGTCTCTCCGCTGCTGGTTTGGTTCGGTGATTTGCTGTTTAAGGGACAATAGGCATTCCTTTGTTAGTGTTCTGAAAGGAAGCCCAGAAGGTCCTTCCTTTTTTTCAGGTTCTTTTCCTCTGTTTTTCTTCCCCCCTATGTTGTGTGTGTCTCTGTTCTTCTTGTGTAGTTTTCCTGTCTGTCTGCCTTCTATGTTCGTGTTCTTTTTTTCGTCTCTCTCTCCTCTATGTCATGTTGAATTGCAAATACATATGCGTACTTGTTTCAGCAAAATTGTTCAATTGCTACTGATTGAAATAAATTAATGTATTGGTTCGAGATTTTCATGCACAATTGATTACTTGAAAGTCTTTAACAGAGTAACGAAGCGATTCCCACATATGGTACAGAACATCTAAAACATATTTAATTATGTCTTACCTTCTTTTATGTGACTTTTCAGAGAAATTCAAGAGCAATATCTTCTTCATCAGCGTCCCAGGTTGGTCATTGTGAACAAACCACTCCAACATCACGAGTGCACATTACCTGAGTCTTAAAGTGAGAAAGATACAGATACAGCCGACCGTTTGGAACGATTGTTCGAACAGATAGGACAGGATCTTATATTATTGGTCCGTAATGATGTCTAACCTAGATCAGAATCTCTTCTTCACAAACTCAAGTCTTGAATAGAAGATTACAAGATTTTGGTGACATCAAGATATGATTTTCCAAGTTGTGGATCCACTTATAAATCGAAAACATTGAATTTTGCATGTCATGATATTTTTTCACATGGTGGCATTACCACCAGATGAGCAGTCATATACTCCAGATCAACATATTTTAGAGGAAACGAACATGCTTAATTGCTCAATTTGTTTTTGGTTTTTCACCCTCAGCTATAGGCATGTATTTGTATAAAAAATATCGAATAATAAAATAAAATAAATCTAAGTCAATCTAGGTTAAATAAAGTCCAGCAATCAAATAACAAAATTTTAAATGGTGAAACTAAAAAAAAATTAATGGAATTTTTTTAAGTCAATATAGGTTAACTCGGTAACCCCGCGATCATGGACATAAGATTAGAATAACCTCGTTAAAATAGAAATGAAAAAAAAAACATGAATATCAATTCCCAAAAAATTAAATGTTAAATGATAAAATTTAAAAATATATATATTTAAAAAAATAATCAAAATCAATTCATATTAACCTTCACAGCTCGTGACCGTGGTCATGAAGCCGGAAATGACCGCATAGAAGGCAGAACTAAAAAAATGAAGCAAAATCTCAATTTAAAAAAAAAGTTTTGAATGATACTAAAAAAAATAAATGAAAAAAAATCTGAGTCAATCCGGATTAATTTGTAAACCAACGACCATGGACATAGAATTGGAAAACACCAATTTTATTTTTTAAAAAAATAAGATTTGAAAGACGAGATTAAAAATAAATTAATTTTATAAAAAGACTAAAATCAATTTTTGTTAACCTTTAAAACCCATGACCCTGACTATAAGGCGGAGACCAACCCCTATGGAAGGCAAACAAAAACAAACAAGAAAAATTCTTAATAAAAAAAAATTAAAGGATGAAATTAAAATAAAAATACAATAAAAAAGAATCTAAAACAAAACAAACAGAAATAAAAAAAATATGAATCAAATTCAACATAAAAATAAATTAAAATAAAATATTAAGTAATGAAATTGAAAACAAAACTTAGTTAATAAAAAGTTAAAAAATTAAAAAAATAAAAATTAAATTTAATATTAAAATTCAATTAAAACAAATGATGAGGAAAAATTAAAAAAAAATAATCAAAAAAACAAAACAAAACATATTTCAATAAAGGAATAAAAAAACCTTTTTTATACCATTGTGCGCCGCTGCATAAGACACCTGAAGAGCACGAATGGTGTCCAGTTGTTGGCCTATATACGGCATGTGTTAGCCAATTTTTTTTATTAATATTTTATATTTATAAGAAAAAATCAAATCACCTCTTAATCAATTAAAAAAAGAGTAAAAGATCAAAAAGGCTTTACAGTGAATTTCTTCAAAAAAAAAATTATCCCTGAGGGAAGTTAAGTAACTTCATTGTGCGCAAAAATAATAAAATGTCTATAAGAGCCCCTAATATCAGTTCGACCAGTCTGACTTTATTGAATCTGACAATAACCAACATGGCTATAAGAAGATTATTTTACCTCTCAGTGGCCAGTTCATTTGATGATTTTTATAGGGGCAAAATAGGACATTTCCTATCTGTGAACGTACCCAGATGTTCATGGACATTGGACACTGATAGGGACACTATACAACATCCTGGATTTATTCGTACTCGATAAAAACCGGGAAATCTCTCGGAAAGAAGAAACTTATTTCCTTTGGTTTCTCAGCTCCTCTTGCATAGAGCACGCGCAAGCACAATCACTGTTCCTTTTAGTTATGAAGAAAAATGAGTGTGGTTATGATGCCTTCCATTAAACTGGAAGAAAGATTCATAATTTTAGAGGGGAAAAAAAAAAGAGAAAAAGATATTTAAAGAATATAAAATAAACAGAGCCCCCCCACTGTCGAGGACACCCCTCGAGAACTGATTGTGCTCCCTCACGCTATCTTCTCTTTCTTAGCTCTACATCTTCCACTCCTTCCAACAAATTTAAGAGCCTCGTCAATTAGAATTACAGGTGCTGAAACCAAGATCACTAGAAACCATTCTTTCAGACTCAATGGAACGATACCAAACACATCAGCCAGGAACGGAACATACAGTATAACGCAATGCAATCCGAATGAGACTGACATGGCCACTAAAAGCCAAGGGTTCCTCCAAGGTGGCATCGTAACCAAGCTATTGTCTTCAGAAAGCGCATTTAGGGAATTGAACATTTCAATCGCCACCAACACAGAAAGTGACAGAGTCATCGCCTTCACTTTGCCAGCAGAGAAATAGTCACAAGGGTTTGAAAAGGTGATCATGCGTCCCCCACCAACCTGGTATGGAGTCACGGTGAAATTTGACCATGTGGGGCACTCTCCCCAGTTGCGAAGCTGGGAGAGTTGAACCAGTGTGTGCCCGTCGCTCACGAGATTGATACCCAGAAAAGAAGCCTGGGTATACCACAAAACAAAGATTCCAACAGTTGCAATTCCTACATAAGAACCGATGACCTGAATCGCGAAGATGTTAAAATGGTGTTATTCAATGAAAACAAACGTGAGACTTCCTTCACTAAGTGGAGTAAAGAAAGAAATTGATGTTGTTTTCTCAAACAAAGACGAATATAAAAGAGCAGCAAGTGTCAAAGTCTTCTCATGAGACCAAAATGAACTAGAGTGCTGAAAATGATTTACCAGGTAGCGGAATAGAACCCAGGAATTTATAAGGGCATCATTGCATTTGCGGGGTGGTTTCCGCATTATATCAACATCAGCAGGATTAAAACCAAGAGCTGTAGCAGGCGGGCCATCAGTAACCAAATTCACCCACAAAAGCTGTACTGGTATCATACACTCTGGTATACCCAATGCAGCAGTTAAGAAAATGGATATCACCTCTCCAACATTAGATGATATCATGTACCTGCAGATTGAAGAATATATACAGCTTCCATATAACAGAACTTCGAAGGAAAAGATCAACAAAGAGATGTACCTGATAAAAGCTTTCATGTTGTTATAAATTGAGCGACCCTCCGCAACTGCTGAAACAATGGAACTAAAGTTATCATCGGCCAAAACCATATCAGAAGCTTCCTTTGCCACCTGTATTGGTAAAAATGGCAGGTGTTACTTTTAGCCTAAAGATCTTTCCCTACACAGTTAAAAAAAAAAAAAAAAAGTTAACTTGTTAACTGTAATTAAAAAGTACAACTTCGCTTAATGAATGGAAATCGAACAGCAGTGGAGCATTGATGTTGCATCATGCATTCGCCAGAGTGCGGTGGGCAGTATTAAGGCAACAAGTGAGAAATGCATCCCCATATCCCCCAATAAATGATTGACCAACTTACCTCAGTTCCTGTTATTCCCATGGCAATTCCAATGTCTGCGAGTTTAAGTGCAGGTGCATCATTGACACCATCTCCAGTCATTGCCACAATTTCGCCCATATCCTTCAGCATCCTTACAATTTCTTGCTTGTGTCTTGGCTCAGCACGTGAGAAGACCTTCCCTCCAGGCTTGGACAAAATTTCCATTTGTTCTGAAGGAGAAAGAGCAGTAAACTCTTTACCAGTAAAACTTCTTCCCATGAGACCTTCACCTTCATCAAATAACTTGATTTCCTTACAAATAGCCTCAGCAGTAGACTTGTTATCTCCAGTTATAACCATAACTCTAATCCCAGCACCTCTACAATCCTCAATTGCTTTGTCCACTTCCTCACGTGGGGGGTCCTGTTCAATATTGAAATTATTTTTACCTCACTGGTCTTACAATAATGGATGTGAAACAGAACGATTGCAACATATACTCACCCTTAGACCAACAACTCCTACAAAAACCAGATCACTTTCAATGGACATGTAGTAAGCTGGATCGAGCAACTTCTTGTGCGCAGGATGATTTTCAGCATGGTAGTCTGAAAATTCCCCCAGGTCATCCTTATATGCCAGTCCCAAGCACCGCAACCCCTTAGAGCTCATCTCCAAAAGTCTCAGAGATAATAGTTGCCTACAAGGTTCATCTATAGGAACAACAGATCCATCTGCAAGCTGCACATGTGAACTGCGCTCCAGTAAACTCTCGACCGCTCCCTGCAGATCCCAAAAATTAGTTTCATCTCCAAATACCAGTAGATGAAATCAATAATTGAAGCAAGCCACTGGCAGGAAAAACGTTGATAAAAACTTGTTTTGTAAATTGGCACTGTCAAATACAGCAAATCTCTCCAATCAATAGCTGAGATGCAATTTTGTTTCTTCTTGTTCTTTTTTTTTTTTTTTTTTTTTTTTTTTAATCAGAAGCATTTCATCATTAGTAAAACAAGTGTTATCATGTTTAAAATCAAGCACTAAAATAATATATTGGAAAACAATATAACTGAAGAATTACTTCAAGATTAGTCAATTCAATGAAACTTGAACTTGACCGGGCAACCACTCAACCATGCATCAGTTAGCCAGAAATTAATCCAATTTAGATGGAATAAAAAAATAGGGATGCCTTGCACACTCCACTAGCTTTAATAATGAAACACGACCAACAAGCATTGCAACCTTAGTTTCTAGTTTTGATCAGGATTTGTATTTGCATTTTTCATGCTGGCAAATAATTAATTCTCAAGCCCAATAGGTTTTCAAGCTTAACCAATCAGGAACCTGTTTTTAGTAGATTAACTCCTGTTTCAAGTGAATTGAGTTTCCCAATAATACAGAAGAAACGAAAGGCACTAAAATAAGGACTTCAATTTCCTATCACTATTTAGATAACATGAAGGAGACAACAAGTTAATCACTAACTCCGAGAAGTGATTTTAATTTCATCAAAATCAGCTAAGAAGATTAATAAACCTTAACAAGAAGTCGATTTTGTCCATTGGGCTCCCGTACAATAATGCTCATTGACTTACGAATGCGATCAAATTCCAATGTGGCAAGCCTTTTCAATCTTTTTGTCCACCACTCGCAACTCCCTACAGTGACAAATGTTAATAAGACAGAAAACTGCGTAACTGTTGCACGACTTGCATCATATAAATCTGTTACAGGTTTCTGCTTACCTAATTTCACTGTGCTACGATCAATCAAATAGTTTGCAGCAAGCTGCATATCCCGAATTTTTTCCCTTGCCTTAGCATCTGGGACACCCATCTTCTCAACCAAAACCTTTAGAGCAGCCTCAGTAGGCAAACCTGTAGCCCTGAAAAGACGACCGTCACAAAAGATCCCAGCGTCATTACAGACAGCACATATCTCTGCCATGGCTTGCAAATTAGCATCCATATTGTAGCAAGTCCAGTCAACAATTCCACCATCCTTAGGATCATAAGTTGTTCCTTCAACACGAAAAATTCGAGAAGAAGTAGTTTTTCCACCCAAAGTGAAGAACTCTGTTACAGACATCTGGTTAGTGGTCAAAGTCCCAGTTTTATCTGAACAAATTACTGTTGTGCATCCTAAAGTTTCCACGCTTGGAAGCTTTCTCACAATTGCATTCTTTTGTGCCATTTTCCTGGTACCCAGAGCCAAAGAAGTCGTGATTACAGCAGGGAGGCCTTCTGGAATTGCTGCTACAGCTAAGGCAACAGCTATCTTGAAATAATAGGTGCATTTCTCAAAAGAAAATCTGATATTTGTAGGCCATCCATCCACAACATCCCATGAGAGGAAATTTTTGTAATTAATGATCCATACAACGAGGCAAGCAAACCCAATAGCAGTTGTAAGCCTGCCACCAAATTCATCCAATTTCTTCTTCAGTGGAGTATCACTCTCTTCCAGAGAAGCCTCGTGTATTTGCTTCTGAATTTTTCCAATCTCAGTTTTCATCCCAGTGCTTATAACAATGCAAATACAGCTCCCATTAACAACAGTTGTGCCAGCAAAAACCATATTTTCCTTAGCCTGCAACTCACAGTCATCCATGAATACGGGAGCAGTGCCTTTCAGAACAGGCATCGCCTCTCCAGTCAATGAGCTCTGCTCAACTCTCAAAGTCGATGTCTTCAAAACTGCCACTCTCATGTCAGCCGGCACTTTATCTCCAACCCGCAGTTCCACTATGTCACCAGGGACAAGCTCTCGAGCTGGCAACTCCGGCATCATGTACCCATCCCTTAAAACCTTTCCAGATTCACATTGCATCTCCTTAAGGGCTTCAAGAGCCTTTTCGGCATTAGTCTCTTGCCACACCCCCACAATAGCATTAAGGGCTAAAATCAAAACTATAACAAGTGGCTCCACATAAGCTTCAAATCCAGCCTCCCCAGACTCACCCGCATGTAAATAAGCTAGAATAAATGATATAAAAGCTGCAACCAGAAGTATCTTTACAAGCATATCATCAAATTGTTCTAATACTAACCACCACAAGGGCTTACTCTTCTCTTTAGCAAGCTCATTCCAACCATACCTCTCTCGCCGCTTCTCAACCTCATAAGAACTCAGACCCTTGTCTAACTTCACATTGAACTCTTTCAAACACTGCTCCACAGACCATGACCATGCAGGGAATGGTTTTTCCTCCATCGAATTCAATTCAACTCCAAAACTTTAATTTACCCCAAACAAAAATCTTAATCTAACTTCCCTCAAAATCCTACAGCACAGTGGATTACATAGTCAAATCCAATAACCAGTTTAGGGAAAAAAAAACACGAATTTCACTATTTCTAACTACAGATAAACAGAATATTGCCGCAGACACGAATAAAACATGCAACTTCATAAATTTAAAAGCATAGGTATAACAAACCAAAATCACTTTGAATACTTTTTTTATTTTTATTTTTTTTGCTCTAATCACTAAAAAAAAAAACTCATGCCAGAGGAGGGGTAAAAGAACAATTAATAAGCATGACAACTCAAATATGCAGCAGGAGGTTCATAATTCCAGCACACCAAACCCAACCACCCAAAACTAAAATCCCTCTAATAACTGGTCTTGTCATACACCCACCAAAAGAAGAGTAGTAGTTAACTAGTTACAGTACCCCCAACAAACCAAAATAAACAGAAAGACTCGTAAAATCAAAACAACTTACAACAAAGAATAAAAAAAGAAAAAGATACATCATCATCATTATCAAACGTAGACTGTAAATCTTACCCGTGGATCAAAACATCTATTTGGACAGCAAAAGAAAACAAAATCTTCCAAACTTATAATGCAAGTAAAAACTGAGAAATAAAGAGGAGAAGCAGAATTGGAACCTTTGAATGCTAAGTTAAAGACAAGAAAGTTGGCTTGGAGACAAAGCAAAGGCTACAGAGAAAAATTCTTAAGCAAAGGCTACAGAGAAAAATTCTTTGTTCTCTGAGGAAACACCAAATAAAGAAAGGAATAGGAGAAGAGTGAGCCAGTCAGACATTCCACAATTGTGATCAAGACTCTTCTTCTTCTTAATCCAGTCTTGATTTTTAGGACTACATGCTATGTCTGTCTGTCTCTCTCCCTCCTTTTGAAGAATCAAAGGGATGGTGGGTGGTTTTGGAATTTTGGGATCTTTGCTTTTAAAATTCCTCCACTACAGGCAGTTTAAATATTTTGAAAATGGAAACCGTTTGTTTTTACTTAAGTACCCTTGAAAAAGGTTGTGGAATGACAGTTCTACCTTTGCAAGGTTGACCTTCTGGAGTTTGTAATTTGCATATAATGAATTGTGTCGTGTCTTTGACCATACACGTATAAGGAATCCGGAACTTGTCGGTCTCTGATAGCGAACGTATATGTATGTGTATTTGCCTGGAAGTTTCTGAGGAATCAAAAGTGGGATGGGGCACACGAGATGACGTCTTGTGGGACGTGGGCTCATCAGGTGGTTTTCATTAATATGGAGCTGCACCCAGCACGATAACTGTCATCATATCTACTTGCATAAAAAGAGGTGATTAATAATTGGAGGAGCAGTGGATTCCTATGAAATTTATTGGTTTTTTCTTTTATATTACAGTAGATGTTATTTTAAAAAATATTTTTTATTTTTAAATATATTAAAATTATATTTTTTTTTATTTTTTAAATTTTATTCTTAATATCATCACATCAAATTAATTTAAAAAACAATTTTAATTTCATTATCAAATATCTTATTAAATCTAAATTTAAAAATATTTAAGTGGTTCATTCTTTTCTAAAGCTCTTTTGTTTTCAACGTGTAACAATTAATCTTTTATTGTAAATGTAGTGAAGTGACATTCTACACTGGTCACCAAAATAAATTTAATTTATATATTTTTATTTATTTATTTATTATTATTATATTTCCTAGTCTTTTAAGAGTTTAACTTATAACAAATGTTTTATTTTTCGCTTCTAGATGTATTAGTTGATATTAAAACCTAATAATTCTTTATGAATTTAGTTAAATATCGTTAAAAACATGTATTAAAACTTAACAATTCTTGATAGTTAATTGTTGTGTGATATTAAATAATCATGACCAAAATAAATCATAGAAGATGATGTGTTCGTGTGGGAGGTTACAAGGAGATTTTTTTTAAGAAATAGATGTTCAAGAAACAATATGTTATTTCTACCTGTGTCAGATGTTGTTATTATTGAAAATTATGATAATAAAACCCATAATAAGGTGAGTTGTACAAAAGTGTAGAGTAGTGTTATGAACATGCAATAGGATGACCCATTCAAAAGTGTTAGGAGTCCACGATGGGGTGGTCTAAAAAAAATATTTAATACAGGTTTGATTAAATCAACTTTCATATACATAATTTATCTGGACTAGTTGATTAAACTTGGCCGAGTTTAATAATAGAGAGTGTGTGGTGTGTGAGTGTTTGTTATAGTATAAACTAAAAGAAGTAATACTTTTACTATCCATCAACTTATAAAAACACAATTCATTTCTTTTTTTTTCCTTTGTTTTTTTTCTACATTTACATTTTTTTTTCTAATTTTATACTTTAACATTTTGTTTATTGGAGATTGAGTTTCATAATTTATTTTGACTTGCTTTATATGCGGTTAGCTCAATCTCGTAACCAGTATCACAGGTTTAGCAGGTGAACTTGATAGAATTAAGTTTTTTTTTTTTCAATTTCATCATTAAACATTGGTTTGATTAGGAATTAGGTTTCATGAATTATTTTGATTTTCTTTATATGAGTTTATCTCGGTCTCATGACTCGAGTTGTAGATTTAATGGGTTATCTCAGTTGACTCGAGTTTTTTTAATCTTTTTTAATTGATATTTTTTCAATTTCATCATTCAGCATGAAATTAATTACGAATTAGGCTTCATGATTTATCTTAGATTGCTTTCTATAAGGTTACTTTGTTTTGTGACTCAATTCACATGTTTTGTGGGTTAACCCGAGTAGACTTGGGTAGTTTTATCATGTCCTGTTTGTAGATTGATTTTTTTTTTAACATTCAACAATAGATTTATTAAAAATTAAGCTTCATAATTTGTTATTTGATTTGATTTTTTTTTAACATTCAACAATAGATTTATTAAAAATTAAGCTTCGTAATTTGTTATTTGATTTGATTTCTACTACGTTATCATAGTCTCATGACTTTTGTCATAGATTTGACATGTTAACTCGGGTTAACTCAAGTCATTTTTATGTTTATTTTCTACAATGTTATTTTAATCTAATAACTCAAGTCACGGGTTTAGAAGGTTAACTCATGTTTTTTTAACCATTTTATTTAATTTTATTTTCTAACATTGGATTGATTAAGAATTAAGTTTTATAATTTATTTTGATTTGTTTTACATAGAGCTATCGTGATCTCATGATTCAGACTGGAGATTTAGTAAGTTAACCCAAATTGAATTCAATATGTTGTAGTTTTAATATTATTTTTAAAAAAATATACTGTTTTAAATTTTTTTTAATCAAATCATGTTTTTAGCAGTAATTTGAATTGATTTTAAAAATTAATTATGTCACATAATATCAACCTTTATATAATTAAAAAAATTATTAAAAAAACAGTAGAATGCAAAAATATATTTTTTTGTATTGAAAAATAATTTAATCTAATTAACGGAGGCAACCATCTAAAATGTGTGTGTATATAAACCTCTAATGAGAGTGAAAGTACAGGTGTGCAATACTTTTTTCTTATCGAAACATGGGCAAGACTACTCGACAGAGTGTTACTGGAACAGCACGGTCGTTTTAATTTAGTATTTTCTCTTTTGCTGTGAAGCTAATGCGCGCATAATCCTGGTCAGCAATTTCTTAAAGCATAACCCACCTTCCTGGAAAGTTCCATTTTGCTTTAATCACCTGCAACAAAAGTTGCCAGCACTGCATCATGACGTCATCCGAAATCCAAAGACAGCAATGCTGCCATTTGTTCAACTTGTTCGGTCGCCTCGCTGGGTTTACTTCGGTGGTTCGGTGGTGTATATCATTACTGTACACCTTTATTTCTATAATTTTTTGTTTTTTTTTTCATTTCAAATTATTATTATATATATATATATATATGTATGTATGTATGTATTGATATAAAAAAAAATAAAAAAATATTTTAATATATTTTCAAATAAAAACTAATTTATAAAACAATCTCTGTTGTAATTTAGAATAATTTCTCCGTCACCGATTTTCATTTAACTAACAAGGAATGCGGTGTAAGACAGTGTCATGCCGATTAATTTTCGTGGTTCGTGTTGCTTTCCTTCATATTTTATAGCCTCCTTTTCCCATTGTTTTAGTTGATCTCTTCCATTCCCTTCGTGATTGTTTATGCATTTGTTGAAGTATGCCAGTTGTGGAGGGGGACTCCTCTGATAATGAGCACATGTAGAATTGCATGAGACTTGGAAAATGATATGATTATCGGTGTAGACGAAACTTGAAGGTTTTACATTCTGATTTCTTTGGCTAGTGAATGGAGTTCGTGAGTAGCTATTTTCGTACAGTTGTTTTAATTTTAGAGTTTATTTTATTTAGAAATTTATTAAAATAATATATTTTTTATTTTTTAAAATTTATTTTAGATATTAATACATTAAAATGATTTAAAAATATCAAAATAATAATAATAATTTTTAATAAAAAAATCAGATTTTTAACATAGCATACAGGAACGCTATTCTTATTGTGTGTTTTAAATCCAATATAAATTAGAAAAGCCGATTTTCCCATCTCTTGAAGAAATAAAATATACTGTTTAGAATGAAATATTTATATATTTTTACAGTACCAACACAAAGTTAATTGGTTCCATCAACCGATATTTCTAGCAAAAATTGTTCAATTTCTCTCTCTTTTTATTCCCTCTTAAACAATTTTAACGTGCTTTCCTCTTCATTTATATACAGTTATTATTATTATTATTATTATGTATATACAAGTCAATCATTGATTGGCTGGATGTAGAAGTAAAAAAACCAAAACATTGATTGACCCGAAAATGGAATCAACCGGAAAAAACGACGTTAAAATAGTAAGAAAAATGTCAGTCGTTGAATTACAACGATACAAAATAATTTTATCTGTAGTTTTCTTAAATTCCAATTTTACGTTTCTACCAATCCCCCCTGCATGATCATTGACCCCTCCATAACATCGACCCCCCCTCCAAAAGTCTAAAGAACAATTTAAAAATAAACAATCATTTCCTACTTTTCCCCAAAACTCCAACTTAAAACTTAAAACCTCACTAAGATTAAAACTTTGGGTTCAATTTGTTTTGGTTATTTTAAAAGTGTTTGTTTTGGTGGTGAGGGGGGGAAAAAATATTTTTTGATGTTAATATATTTTAAAGCGATGTTTTTAAATTATTTCTTGATATGTTTCCCTTGCATTTTGCGAAAAATAATTTTTCGACCAAAAATAATGGTGAAAATGAATTATTTTCATTTATTTTTTATTTTTATGATGTTAATGAGTTTTTGTGGGAGTAAATTTAATGTTGAACCGAGGCTACATTTGGTCATGGAGAAAAAACGTATTTTTTAGGTTTTGGACTTAAATTTTGATTTTGGACCGGTTTTTTTTATTTTGATCCTGGTTGTTTTTTTTAAAAAAAAATCAAACCGAATCAAAATGATATTGGGAGCCCAATTAAAAGAGATGTAAATAATTTAAAACAACACATCCCCCAGCCCGAATGATATTGACGTGACCCCAATCAAATAATTTAACTCTTTTCACACTTTCAACTTACTTGCATAACATTTTATTTTTTTTATTTTAAAAGTATTTTTAAATATTTTTTATATTAAAATATTTTTTAGTGTTTTTAGATTATTTTAATGTGCTAATATCAAAAATAATTTTTAAAAATAAAAAAATATATTTGGATAGGGGGAAAAGTATTTAAAAAACAAGAACTACCCTCCAAACATATTTTTAAACTTAGATTTTGATTTGTTTGATTCATTTCATTTTAGTACCTGATTGATTAGTAGAATGATATTAATTAAAAGAGATGATATTAATTAAAAAAAAATAAGGAGTTGTTAGGTATAAAAAGTCAAGCTCACATGCATAGCTTATTCTAGTTTGATGTGACCCAACCTCCTCTTGGGTCTAGACCTGTTCCATTAGTTCATAAAATGCATCTACTAGACAATCTATGTAACATGTTTGGGGTTGATCCTTGTTTAGCTATAATAGATCCGCACCTGATTGTTTAGAATTATCTATTATTGTAAATTCGACTACATCATTGACGTTGAACCATAAAATACATCTGCTAAATTATCCATGTAATTTATTTGGCGTTCTCATTTAGCCATGACAAACCGACACTTAACTGCTTAGAATCATCTGTTATTGCAAGTCTGACTATATTATTAACATTGAAAAAACAGAAGACAACTATTGTGTGAATAATAACCTTTTGAGATTTTAATTAGAGTCTATTTTTAAGCCTGCAAGTTGGATGAAGAAGTATATTATAACTTATAAAACATATTTAGAAGAAATGGTTCATTGACTTATAATTTTTATGTGAAATGATTGACCAATTAATATAACTAAACCTAACCGGTCGATTGGTTAAGCCAGATGAATGGAGTTTCATCTTGTTATGCTTCAGAAGTGCAACATTTACTAAATATTGCTATTATAAAACACAACAATTATCTTCTAATGCTTATAAATAGTAATATTTAGTAATTATTACGTTTCTAAAATATAATAAGAAGAAAATATATTATTTCATGAGGAAAAAATTTTCAAAAATTATTGTTCCACCAGTATTTTTAAAAAAAAACTCTTCTAATTTTTTTTAAAATCCAATCCAACCACTCACTTTAACATTGTATCAACCCCGAGACAAGCCGATCGAATTTAAATGTCCTATCCAATAAATTTATTACAATTAAACACATACAATGGTCAAAAGATACACTCAAAAGCTATCCTGATGGACCACCCTTTTCAAAGAATCCAAGCAGTTTTCTTTTGTCCTTGCTCGTTTGACCTCCCATCCACACTTCGACCGTTATCCTTTCCACAACGCAATTTCCTGGAATTCCATCCTTCCACAAAAGTCTACTCCTAACCCCACTGTTCATAAAAAAATATAAAAAAAGAAGAAGAAAGGGAACGTGTCCGGGGGATTGTATCGTTTGATAACGGCTATAAATGGCTTAAGGGGCTGCATGTAGTTTTTTTTTCCTTTTATTCTTTTTTCCAGGTTATTTGAATAGCTCTCCTCTCCAGCGCAACCCTTCTCCGGCCACCAATTCACTTCTGTCGTGGCCACTGGAATTGTTAGAAAAAGTCCAACTCATTTCCATTATTTATAAATTTTTTTTTATATAATAGTGTAATTTACAGTCAGTGACGGAGAGAGGGGCTGGCAGTACCGTGACAAGGAAATTTTTTTTCCCGCCCTTAACAATATCTATATTCTTAGTTTAAAAAATAAAAAATAAAATAAAATCTTAATCTCTAGAATAATTTTTCTAACATGACCTTAATTTTTTTTATTTTTTTATAGCCGGAGATAAATAGATTAATAATCTGTGAATTTTCTTATAAATAAATCATTTTTGAAACATGGATTGGATTTCATGAATATAATGTTTTATATTGTTTTAAAATTATATTTTTTATTTTTTATATATTAATATATCAAAATAATTTTTTTAAAAAACAAGATATAGTCACATAAACAAACACCCGGGATCCGAGAGAGAGTCTGATCAAAATGATACCTGGCAAGGTAAGGTCAGATGGCCTTAATTAAACCAGCTCTACTGAGTTTTATTTATCCAGTGGGCCTGATTATATTACCTCTTCAATAAACCCAACGGGCTTTGTCCCTTCCTATATCTATTTCACGTCAAACATCGTTTCCATCTATATCATCAACTTGATATCTCAAAAATACCCTTAATTTCCAGGGCTGAAATAGTTGGCACCTGGCACCTGGCACCTGGCACCACGAAAAATAAGAAAAAGTTGGCAAGGAAAATCCAAAGGTGGAGTCTAATTACGGGTTTATATTTATATAAGCCCTACTCAAATATTCCTTGTTTCCTCCAGGGTTTTCCTCCTTTTATCATCACGAACACACTAAGTGCTCTTCCTCTTCAGGTATGGTTTCCGATCACTCTCCTTCCGTTAAATAAATCTCGCCTCTAGGGTTCTTATTTGTCTTCGACTGTGTTGGTGTTTAGTTAGGGGCGAATCGATTTGCAAGAATGGCGCGGCCAATTTTCGTTGGAAACTTTGAGCAGGAGACGAGGCAATCGGAGTTGGAGCGCATGTTCAGAAAGTACGGACGGGTGGAGCGAGTTGACATGAAATCTGGTAAACTGTACTGTTTTTTTATTACTTTATTTGGTGATGAAATGCGGAATGACTTGTAATTGAGTTTGATAATTGGTTTAATGATATTATTTATGATTGAGTTGTGGTTTAGGAAAGAATGGAAGTTATTGGTCTGATTGTTGTATTTTTTGCATTTCAAGTTCGATTATCATTTAACTCTTTTTTTTTTTGCCTTGTGAAATTCTGTTGATACATGGTCTGATGGTTTTTTTTTTTATGGAATTTGACACTGTGGTTTCTTGTGTCATGAACGATTTGTTTCGAGCTAAGTTTTGAGATTTCTCCAAGGGATTGCTAGTTTTGGTTTTGAGTGGGATTGGGTGGCTATTGTGTTAATTCTTGACTGGATAGGTATTCTGAAAATCAGTTTGTGGGATATAAAATATATGGCTACTTGAGTAGTGGTGATTACGTTCAAATTAAAAATCCATTTAGAAATAAAAAAGCGGAAATGGGCAATTTGAAGTTTCTCTGGAGAACACCTCCATATTAAGTGTTTGTTTTGACGCAGGAACTCTTACTAAGGAAATTTGAGCTTCTATCTGGGCTCGCCAACATTTGTAGTGGCCTGGAAACTTTCATGCTTGTCTGCTCTCCTTCTCCTTCCACTCACAGATGGAATCGTCCTGTATTTTCTTCACTCGATCATCTGTTACTCACCCACCTCACTGCCCTAACTATGCATTTCAAAAGAGTGGTCGTGATGATCTCAGTCAATTTACTATGCCTTGTCTACCACTACTGATAATAGGAGGGTGAACTGAAATCTGTCTTGCCATGCCTTCCATTTCTGAACTAGTGCTATCTGAATGGCGAAGCATGCTTAGCAATGACATCTCAGCGTGAAACTTTGGATTTTAAACTCTTAAATGCCAACATCTTCACTTAGTTCATCATGCAACGCTTCCACAATCTACATCCCTATGTGCATCAGCCCATCAAGTATTCTGCAGGTGTTGTATAAATTTCAAGTTCTTACCAGGACAAGGAATCCTGATTTGGCTGATGTACCCTGGTTAAGTGGATTTAATTCCTAGGCCATGCATCACTTATTCTGTCTCTAACTTGAGTCTTTGCTGCAGGGTTTGCTTTTGTTTATTTCGAGGACGACCATGATGCTGCAGATGCTATACGTGGACTTGACAATATACCTTTCGGTTATGACAGGCGCAGGCTTTCTGTTGAGTGGGCTAGGGTATATGCTGTTCTCACTTTGCTAGTTTTTAATCTAATGTTTTGTCCATGTGTTGCCCAAATTGTTGCTATATTTATTTGTAAGTGGTTGAGATTTATTTTGTTCTCTGATTATATCATGAATACGCTAGGGTGAACGTGGTCGGCATCGAGATGGACCAAGGTCGACAGTGAACCAGAGGCCAACTAAAACCCTGTTTGTTATTAATTTCGATCCAATTCATACAAGGGTTGAGGACATAAAAAGACACTTTGAGCGTTACGGAGAGGTTCTTCATGTCAGAATTCGACGGAACTTTGCATTTGTGCAGTTTGAGACACAAGAAGATGCTACCAAAGCTCTTCAGTGCACGCACACGACGTTAGTCAACACTTTTTTTTGACTATGTTGCTTGTTAAAATGGCCTGGTTATATTTTTCTTTTTTAGATCAGATGATTAACATATTGTAACATCTTACATTTCTGCAGCAAGATATTGGACAGGGTGGTTTCTGTTGAGTATGCTTTGAGAGATGACAGTGAGAGGGGTGACAGATATGATAGTCCTCGAAGAGGAAGTTATTATGGGAGGTCGCCGAGTCCAGCTCATCACAGGCGGCCAAATCCTGATTATGGTCGAGGTCACAGCCCTGTTTATGATAAGTACAATGGTCCAGTGCATGACAGGCACCGAAGTCCTGATTATGGTAGGAACAGAAGCCCTGAGTATGGCAGACACCGCAGGTATTGCTTTCCACTTGAACTGAGAGTTTCTCCCCTCTTTTTTTTTTTGCTTGTTTTTCCAAGAAACAGCACAGCTGTTTGAAGCTTATCTTCTCATCTCTTCCAGAGGAACGCATATTTTTCAATGTCTTGTTTTCTTATGTTTGTTTACAGTCGATCACCAGTTTGAAGATCAGGAACATGAGGAATGATGGGAAGCTTTCTGCTTGTTTCACTGCACCATCTCTTGTGTAATTGCAATAGCTTAAGATCTGTAGAAAAGTGCATATTGGCATAGTATATGTAGTTTCTTCTCCAGTGTAGATTACATGGATTTACAATTTGGGGCACTTGTCTATTTTATATCAAAGTAGAGATATTGGACGAATTTGGTTATCATTGGCCGCATAGTAGACGGCGATGTCTTTGAATGGTTTGCTCTGGGCTTGAAGCAGCGCATCTTAATTCTTAAGGTTCTGGCATCATCCTCGTTAAATTCCTATTAATAGTTGGTGATTTTCTGTCAAATCGCGCCGATGCCTTCAAAATTGTTTTTTGGTTATGTAGTAGAGAAGTTGGATGTTCAATTAATTTAATAAGTTGTTTCCTTGGATGGATGGATGATTAAGCTAAAAGAATTGTAAATTATATTCCCACTTCTCCATTGAGTTCATGGGCGGTTTTTTTTAAACTCAATTATCACGCCTGCATATTTTTAGTTTATGACCTTTTAAGAGAAGACAAACCTGTCAATTATCCAACGTCCTATCCAAGCATTTTAGGATTTTTGCTTTCCTACTTTCCTTGCCTGCTAGAAGTTTATTTGTCTTGCTTGGAAGGCTGGCCTAACCTGTCCCCTCTTTGATGTGCCTAAAATAAAAGCCTTTTTAGTTTTCATTTTCAGTGAACAATGCACGCGTGGAATACGAACTTGGAGACCCACATGATCATCACCTCACCGTCTCCAGAGCAGTTTACGTGAAGGTGAGTGATTGTGTATTCGTGTCACTTGTTGCTGTGTTTAGCATCTCTTTTCATTCAGTTAGTGGCCGGATCTGTTAATCTGAGAGCACTTCCTGTTAATGGTAGATGTATTCCTGCATGCAGTACAAAATGAAGTTCATTGTGCTCATCAATTACAACCTGCTCGTACAACATAATAAAAGAGACAACCTTCTTCTAAGTTAACACAACAGGAAAAATCAGGGTGAGGATGTCCTTGGTTCCTGTTCAAGTGCTTTCTGGAGCCAGGTTTCAGCATCCTGCATCATCTCAGGACTCAGTCTCACCATCAGAACGCAGAATTCTGTTTCATTGAGTGCTCCATCTCCGTCAAGGTCTCCTTCTCTCACCATAGCCTCCGCATCTTCTTTGCTCATCCCTTCCATCCCTAGTAGTGCCGAATTCCTTCGCAGACTTTCTGATGTAATCAACCCCTTTTCGGGGTCTGCCAGAAGACGAAAGCCCCCACATAATTCAGACACAAAAGCCTTTACATCAAGCTTCTCTGCCATAACCGGTAACAAATCCTGATACTCGCTGCTTGTTGCAGTTTTCATCCCAATTTGACCCTTCTCCATTTCTGTTGATGAGAAAACTCAGGACAATTTTTGGGCGTGGAAAAATATATAGAGCCTTAGGGATGAGCTAAGGTTGACAGATTTATCTGACCTTTTATAAGCATGGAAAGTGTCATTGCTTTTTCGATATGGTCCCATATCATTTGGGCAGTTTCTAATGAAGCTCAAAAGAAAGTAAACACATCAAATTGATTGATATCCATCCACTATTCATGTAAATGGACGGTCTGATTCAAGTGTCAGGACACATATCTAGAAATTGGCAGTTCAGCGTCTTACAAGTTCTGTGGTGGTGCCACCATTTTAAGATTTTCCTTTATTTTATTCCCAGGAATATAAGTTTCTAGGAAGGTTCATCTTGCGGGGAATACAGGATCGTGTGGGCGGTGGCTAGACGCAAACTTAATAATTGATGGGATGAATTGGCTTAAAATGTCCGATTGGTGTGCTTCTGTGAAGGTTCCTGTTCTCTCTCTCTCTCCCTCCCCCACTCTAACAATTTGATGTTTGGCTTCTTCCATTGATTGTTCTCTGTCCATTATAATACTATGATTCCAGCATCTAACGCACGCACTAGACCATTGGAAGCGTTCACATTGCCTCCTTCTCTATTAATCATGTAAATTGTGGATGCTGTTAGAAATTGTTTAGGAGAAGCAACGATTTTGCAGAATATTTGACAATTAACCAAGCGAATAACATACTACACAAACGATAAGCACAAATATATAAAACTATTTCGGATTAAAACAAGAGATAAAGATAGTTGTTTGTCAAGAACTGTATTTCTTCTCCTTAAAGCTAAATTATTCGTCAGTTAATATTTTTTTTCTATGTTCTCCAACCATTCAGATTTTCAAAAATATTTTTTTAGTTTTAAAAATTGAAGCAGAATAATAATTAAAAAAAAACATGCTTGCTCTTCGTTGAGACTAAGACTTGATTGGGAGTGTGGTTGCTGTTGCTTTTTAAAGTGTTATTCATTTTAAAATGCATAAAAATAATTTTTTTATTTTTTAAAAATTATTTTTGAGATCAGTATATCAAAACAATTCAAAACATAAAATTATTTAATTTTTTTTAAAAAAAATTAATTTTTTTAAAAACTCATATTTTCAAACGATCTCTAAATCAATCCATTAACTTTATCATAACCAATTTTCCAACTTATATTTGTTAAAGCTATCCACGAGTTTTTTTTCCTAGTAATTATTGAATCATTTATCATGTGTGCTTGCTCTCCGTCAAGACTGAACCCTAATTAAGATTCTTTTTTTTTTTTTCTTTCTTATTGAATACATCAGATTAGGGGAGATTCCCATAAAGACTTGCTTCCAGCTAAGAGCCTAAGACCCTTTTAACACCCATAAACATTATTTTTTTTTTGCTGAATTTGATGGTGAGAGGTCCTTGCCAAGTCATCTAGAAGTTAAATATCAGTGCCATATATTATTCAGGTCAGTTTAATGACAAAAAAAAAAAAAAAACCCCCCATGTTTCTCGAATGAAAGACAAGCAAGAAAGCTCAAAGCCACACATAAAACCAAAGAGAATCTTGAACATGGCAAGTGATTGGATAGCAAGCGCTCACCAGTTGCGATTTTTGGGCTCACGAACATCTCCTATTAGCCTTGGATCGAGTGGTCTTGCCATGCCCTTGGGTCTTACCGAAGTGATGTGGTGGGCTAAACGGTGCGCGGCGAGATGTTGGCATCATTAAATTGCAGGGTTCTTACAGGGATAGTTGTTTTCTTGTCTGATGGAAGCATAATTGCTTTTTTCATGCTTACAAATTTCATGAGCTCATCAGTTACGAAATTGTTGTCCTCGTCTCCTTGGTAGCTAGACCATTTTAATAATTGACGAGTACCAGACTGTCTGTGTATGCAATTAGACAATCGAATTGGGGCCAGCAGTTTGATTGTACATTTTTGTTTCGCTTCATGTCTCCATCAAAAACAGCATTTTATGTTATTAACCTCAATTTTTTTTAAAAAAAATTATTTTCTGATGTTGGCACAGATGGCTAAATCAATTATGAAGAGATTGTTTAATGTTTCAAGTTTTAGTCTTGCTATCTAACTTTAGATAATATGACATATTACTCAACTGGTTTGTCGAGCATTGCTTGCCAGCAATATTCTAAGCTTCGAGCGAATCAAAGTAAATGTGGCTGAAATGTGTAAGTTTTTCTATAGAGGTTTACAAAATTACATGGCTTAATCAACTTTCACGATCTTGTTTGGAGATATGCTAG
Organism: Populus deltoides; assembly: GCA_015852605.2. Classification (NCBI taxonomy): domain Eukaryota; kingdom Viridiplantae; phylum Streptophyta; class Magnoliopsida; order Malpighiales; family Salicaceae; genus Populus; species Populus deltoides. Next base: position 7,420,541 of record CM027583.2, on the reverse strand, counting down.
CTAGACTGCCAAAAGTTGGCTTCACTGCATGTGCATGCATCATTTTACACGAATGAGGAAATTTTAAAACTGAAAAGGAATAGGAAGCTACCCAGAAACTACCAAAAAGATTATTTTTTTTCATTGATGTTCGAGACGAAATATCATCTTCAATCCCCTTACTTGCCAAGAAGCTAGACACCTGGGTACAAAAATTTCACTTTCCCGCTTTTCTTGACGTCAAAACACAAGATAATACAACATTCCGATTTTCAATGCAGAATTTGAACAGTTACCGATCTTAAGATTTGGTTAGTATTTTAATAGTTGATATAATATATATATTTTTTATTATTATTTTCAGCCTATCAAAATATCTAAAAGAAAAAAATTAACACAACTTTTTTATTTTTTTTAAAAAATTTAAAATACAAAAATAAATGGGATATAAATTACACGGAAAATATTCATTAATGACAATATTTTTCACCACATGAAGCATGCTAATGTCCATTTAATTAGAATTTGAATTGATACTTTGTAAAAGATAAACATTCTTAAGGCAATCAAAGAACTTGTATGGATGGCCATTGGCCAGGACACGAGGGCTTTTGGTGACCATACATCTGCTACCAGTTTTCCTTGACAATCTTGAAATTTTCAAGAACAATTTTTCCTTCCTTGTACTTCTGCGATTCTTCATAAGCTTTCCAATACTTCCAACCTAATAACTCCCCACAATCGGAGCAGTAAACATCAGCGATCGTGTGGACACCAGTGATAAGCCGGCGGTCCTCTTTCGGCCCTAAGATAATGTTCATTGCATGGGAGAACAGAATGGCTCTACCATTGTTTGCCTAAGAAAATATCCATTGTTGTGAAATAACTTGAAATATTATCATCCAAATGTCGAGAAGGATCATTTAATAAACCAAGTTCTTGAATTATAGCAACACTGAAATTAAATGACTTAATTAAGATCGTGCTCATGTATATATGGATCCTTCGATTCCATATGTTTGACATGCGAAGATCCTGTAAATTGTAATTTCTAGGCTAATCGAACATGTAGAAGAATTTTTTTTTATGTGAACCGTACCGTTAATTTCGTGTTTTATGGTGTTATTTACTTATTTACATTGCAGCATAAAAAAAAAAGAAAGAAAGAAACCTTGAGAGATTAATGAAGCTCACCCGAAAAGTCTTGGAGACAATATCATCGTGACAGGAAACAAGGTTTCTGCACTTAAAACAACAGTACAACCGCGGCCCAACTGCGCCCTCAGCCATGGAAACTTTGCTTCTCCGAAGAAACCAGAGCAAGAGAAGGCAAAGAAAAGAAACTAGCCAGCCATTAAACCAGAATTTGCTTTAAAGGATAAACTCGATCAGAACATTAATAAGGCATCAATGATTGAGAAATATGTAGTCTAATCAGAGACCGTAATAAGATAATTGATGGAGTAACGAATCCAAATAAGAAAAATATAGTAAATTGAATAAACAAAACCAGGTTGACAAAGACGTTAATGGCAGGGGCCAAAGCAAAACCCAAAACAAGATGAAAAGTTTACACTAATGATATAATTAACAAAGCATTAAGCCCGTCAATGATTGTTGCTTTTAGACTAAGCCTTCCTCCTGGAAATTCTAATTCTAATAAATTATTAAAACATCAGTTTCACAGAATGTACTGTAAGCAAAAACAACGGTAAACAGATATTATGACTTAACTAAAGACTGCCAAGTTATCTAAATCTTCTGAATCCATTGCCTTCCCCATAGGCCATAGACAATATTCATTTTTCAGCAGACCAGTTCCCAACTTGCCTGTGCACTTTACATAGATGCAATAGCTGCTGCCAAGTCCTTTTGGTAAGGAGACAGGTAAAGAAAAGATGATCGTGATCCTCATCATCAAAATTACACATTACATATAAAGAAACTTTCTTGATCAATTTGGTTTGATCGTGCAGGAGGCCACATCCATTCTCCTTCTTGAATCATGTCACACAATTTTGAATTCCCAGATAAACCTAATTCAATGATTATCCCTCGTCGAAGAGCTTTAACAAATGGACCACTAGGGTACGTACCAATTGTCTGATCACCATATAGAAAATTCCTTGCCATAACCAATTATCCACGAGCACTGCTCCCATACACTGTTCTTCAGTTTCATTATCTTTCTCCAAGCTTCTGCCTTTTTATTTGGAATATTGAATGAATCTCTCATTTATGCACCGAATAATTGAGAGGGGAAGAGAAAGAGGAGAGAAAGACTTTTTATTTTTTTTATTTTTTGTTAAGAGTTAATTATAACTTAGTTTTAGCAAAACTAATTAATTAGTCCTTATTATTTAAAAAACTATATATTAATTTAATTTTTATGTTATTAAATCTATTAATAACTTAATCCTTTTTGTCCATTTAATACTATTTTTCAATTTATTTATTTTTATTACTTAAGAGATAAAAAAAAAGAAGTGGATAAATTATGAAAATTGATGAGAAGAAGATTATTTTTTTTTTAAATTAAAGCACTTCGTTGCCGCTTATTCCAACTACTACTTTTCTTTGTGAAAAAAATGAAGTTATCATTAATCATTTGATTAAAAATAATAGTTAAATATTATTAACTATAAACTAAAAAAAAGAGGGTATTTTACCCTCTCCATAAAATACTATTTATTAAAATAATAATTTTTTTTAATCAATATTTTTTTTAATTTTATTATTTAATATTAAATTTATTTTTTTATTAAGTTATCATATTTTTATATACAGATTGTGAGTTTGACTGATTAACTTTACTGGCTTAGATTTTTTTTAATTTTATTTTTTAATATTAAATTAATTTAAGTTTTTCTAAACTTCTCGTCATGAAACATTATTCAATCTAACAATGCTTTTCCTTCTTTTTTTTTCCTTCTCCGATTTGTTTTTCAATAAAGGACGACTAATTCTAGTGAAGAAATATAATAACTCAAGCTTTGAGAAAACGAACACTCATAAACATCTCGGTTTATTTAATTAAAAGGGGGGGGGGTGATCGGATTGAATTTGGCGGCTATGAGGGTACTAGGTAGTGAACCTCATCCGCTTAACAATGGAAATGCTATGCCTTGTTCAACTGGTCGGTTGTGTCAGGGTTGAGTTCATGAGTTTTACAAGGTTAAGCTGAACTTGCTCACCTAATTGCATGGGAGAAATATTTTCTGTCTCCTTATTAGATTTGACTAAATTATGATATTCAGTTTCCACAGTTTAAGACGATGCCCTAAGTTTTAACTTGTAAAACTGGTCTTATTTTTCAATCATTCTTGTTCATCCTGCAGCATCCTTACAGCTCCTTCATCAGGGCAGGTGAAGGCTTGCTAACTCGAATTGGTCTTATTTTCTTGGTGTCGTTTCTCAATTCTACTCCTTTCTCTCTTTTGTTTGATTTCCCTTTGCAACTTCGGAAAGGCCTGATAACGGTAGGTACAGATTAGATCAGCTGATAAGCCAGCAACAGCATTTTACTTTTGCTTGAATGACACGCGTGGAAAGATGTGATGTGCTCAGGACTTGTCATCCATATTTTTGCCTTGTAAGCCTCACAAGTTATACTCAGATCTTCGCATGTTTCAAGTTCCATCCTTGCATGATTCGAAGTTGAGTTCAATAGTCCTGTTCACGCATTCTTGTTTCCGATGTTACAGATTTGAAATGTCTATGTAGACTGGAGATGCTATGATAATTTTCTAATGAAATTGCGTAACTTGCTCTCCGAATTATTTGACATCAAATTGAGAAATTGTGAATAGCAACTAAGAATTGAGAATTGAGAACTTACATTGACTCTGCTGTGAGCCCTTGATGCCTTCCTCACATTTCTATCCAGACCTTAACTTGGGACCATATACTATGTCCTTTGACATGCACAACAATGCTCAAAACAGAATTAGCAGTTCATTCTAGCAGTAAAGATTGTAGCTAATGCTGGTAAGAGAAGAGATCAGATATCATGTAAAAACCAGCAAGTTTGGACAATGATATACACAGCACTGCACTTACGAACAAAGTCAACAAAGAAACGAGCTCGCAGAGCACAAGATGAAGTCCCAAGTGCCACAGCTTCCATTAAAAAGAGCCGTAATCAATACAGGATTCAGTTAATACATATTACAACCGTTAAACAAAGTATTAGTGAATGTTATTATAAACAAGATAGAAGAAAACACACAAAAATCAGCTGGTTGATAGGTTCTTAATCAATGAGCAGCTAACTTCTTCTTTTCTGTCCATCTCTTTCTGGTGGCCTCCAACGCCTCCTCTTTCATCCTAGTAAGTTCTACAAACCAATTATGGTACTGTGCCTCTATTGCATCGAGTCCCAGCTTTAGATCATCATATCCGTCCTTGTCAGCTAATGATTGAGAAGAACAGCTGCTCGTCAAGCTCATAACATTTGATGCTCCACTTTGCTTGGGGAATGACCACTCTGAGTTCTCTGTAGATTCGTTCATTGAAACGAATTCTCCTACATAACTATCTTGTCTATCCAACTTGCAATTGAGATATGCATCTCCAAGCTTTGACTCAGTAACATATCCATTTGTGCCTTTGAAGCTTCCATCATTATTGTAATATTCAGACGTTCTATTGTTTATAGATGAAGCACCTTGGACAAGTATCTCTGAAACAACTGATGACTGAGATTCTTGATCTCCCATGTTAGCTAAACTTGGAGAGGAATTGTATACAAATTGAGAAATCTCATTATTGGGGCTGTCACTGATATTACTATCATCAGCTTGTAAGTAATGACTCCTTGTTAACCCAGAGAGATCATCTTGCTCGGCTAATGTTCCAACAGGAACACTACTCAACATTGAATTCCAAGGGTATGCAATTAATTTTTCTCCATTTTCAAAGACTGGGGACTCAGTGTAAGGACCTATTGCAACATTTGAGGAACCATAAGACGATGGCTTCCAACCAGGGAGAAGTTTCACAATCAAGGAATCAATAAGTTCAGCTATGAAAGCGACATCATGATCTGCCAACTCTAGTTGTTCAACCATCTCACTTGCCACAGATATTGCGGTATCGCTGTCAAGGTAGAAGATAAAATGAATATTCCTCACCCGACCTGCAAGTAGCAATGACCAAGTTGAAGTTATTGCATTTGCGAATATGAGTAACAGCAAGTCTTCCAAAATTCATAATTCCTTACCACCCAAGTCAGAGATTCGTAAGGTCAGAGACGCAGAGTTATCATCATTTTTCATCCCCTTTAACCCAAATTCATTGTTCTTATGTGCTCTCTGATATTCCAAAACTGGAGATTTTGGACTTCCATTGTTGCTTCCGGTACATGTACTTTCTGAAAGTTGCTTTTCGTCGATATCCATGTCCATGAATAGAGGGCCAGACTTGGGTAAACTTAGTGATATAGGAAACTGGTCAGGTACCGGTAAGGGATCACAGATCTGTTCCAGTATTGGAATCTCAAGCTGAAGAAATGGATGTTTGAGTAGCTCCTTGGCAGACAATCTCTCAGATGCTGGAAGAAGACATTTCTCAATAAACTCCTTAATCTGTGTGTTACCCACTGTCTTGAGGGAAGCAGGTTTAATACCCTGCAAATGTAGTGAAATGCACGTCAATCAATCAAGAAGAGAGTCATATAAAGAAATTTGATAAGAAAGGCCATGTAAATGATAATAAGCTGATGATTAAAGAACTTACAGAGGTAACCTTCTTATAAATTTGAGCTGCATTTCTGCATTCACTGTATGGATAATTACAAGTAACCAATTCTAATATGCACATCCCAAAAGAATATATGTCGACAAGTTCGTTATATTCCTCTTCATATAGTTCTGGAGCCATAAATTCAGGAGTTCCTGGTGTAAGCAAGAGAAATGCTCAGTAATTCTAACAAAGTTGGTTTTATCTATGCATAGGAATTGAAGCATCAAGTCAATACCGATAACGCTCTTTGCAGTAGGCTTCTGCATAACAATGGCCAACCCAAGGTCTCCAATTTTAACTTCTCCATGATTTCCATTAACAAATATATTGTCACATTTTAAATCCCTGTGAATGATAGGCGGACTGTGACCATGGAGATAGACTAAACCTCGGAGAATTTGCCTCGCCCAATTCTTTATTGCTTTTATATCAATATTTCTGTGCTTCCTTCGATATCTGATAACCAAAGACAAACAATTAGTACAAATGTAAACAACAAAGACAAATAATGCAAGGCAAAGAAAAAGCAACAAAAAAAAAAGATTCAAGAACATACTGCCTCAGATTCCCAGATGTGAAGAGTTCAGTAATCATGTTAATTGTTTTGTTCTTATCATCCACCCAAGAATTGGAGAACTTGATGATGTTTTCATGTCTTAGTGACCTTAGCAGATAAACTTCAGAATATAATTTTTCAAAATCTTCTGGCGATCGCAAGACATCATCAATTCTCACTTGGTTCCAAGCAACTTCTATCCCATCCACTTCATCAAATGCCCTGTAACTGCAAAAAAGAGTACAGAGGGATCGCCATATATGCACTCAAAAATTAATTCTCTGCTTTCAAAGATTTTGGCTTTCTGAAAATATGTAACCTCCAAATAGACTTTTCTTAAATAAAAGAAAGGTTAAGCATAAGGATCATACACAGTCTTAAATGCACCCTTGCCCAACACATCATCATACTGTAATCAACAAAAAGGAAAACTGAAATTTAGTGATCACAAATAGAGAAAAGAGCTTTCTCATAATAAAAGAAAACATGAACAATAAAAAACCAAAATATAACTTTAAATTGCCTCAAATTAAACCAAATCATCTCATAAAGTACCTGAAGGCAACAACTTGAAAAGCTAAATGCTAAAACGAACATGAAATTGAATTGAAGAAAACTGTTATATACCCGGACATATCTACCGGTTGGATCTTTTTCTACCAAATCAGCCCCAGCATCAGAAGGCTCCATCGCCGAATACATTCCATTATTTGATGCCAAAACTAATCCAGCACTATCACTAGTAACAGGTATCATTCTTGCCGAACTAAAAACCAACAAAGAAGAACAAAAAATGAAAAGGAAAAGGAAAAGGAAAACGCACTCGTATTTCCCTATCTTGTTGCGTGGTAAAAAAAAACCTGTCTGTTATTTACTAAAATTTTCACACCTAATTAAGGCAATTCCCCTTGATCGACAGGCAAAAAACAAAGACGTTTTCCGTGTCGATGCTCGGAGAATGCTTCAGAAGCAATGCAGAAGATATCGAAAGCCGAATGTCGCAAATGAAATCGGCATTCGATGACAAGAAATGACACGTCTTTTTGTTGTTGATCTTGAGGCAATGAACTACAGAAATTCGTAAGCCCAAAAGCCACGCCTCTACAATTCTTGTCCATTCTCTAAACTAATCCCAACACCACCAAGTTCTCTATTAACATCCTTGTAAACCAGAACCAAGAAACAGAACAAAAAAAGAACCCAAAAAAATAAAAGAATATATATATATATATAAAAGAACGTCTGTTTTGAAAAGAAAATGGGAGTGAAAAAAAGAAATGAGAGAAGAAATGGGATAGGCTAAAAAAGAGGAGAAAATGGTGGTGATGTACGGAACCGGAATAGAAGGAGCAAACAAACACTTGTATGGTCGATGAAATCAGTAATTTTAGTTAACTAACATGCGATGGTTCTTTTCTTGTCTTGGTTGAGGTTGGAGAGTGTCGTTATGCGAAGTTGGTTTTGTCTTGCCGCTTCTATTATATCTATTGCCAGCTTAGCTTTCAAGTTTCAACCGTTACCATATTTCTTTATTTTTTTTCCCCTTTGTTTCTTAATCAACAAAAACTAAATCGGGAATTTACTGTAGCTATTTTCATTGTTAACTCTTTTACAATTGGTTGTGGATTATAACGGTGTATTTAAAAAAAATATTTTAGTTCTCAAATATTTTTTTTATATAATTAACCAATTTTAAATTTAAATTAGCACTTAATTATATGTTTTTTTTTTTGACAAGGTGAGTAGAATTAAAAAAAATAAAGAGAATTAAAGTGAAAAAATACGAGCAACGTAAATGATGACTTTGAAATTTATTTTAAAAATTTATTTTTTTTTCTTATTTTTTTTAGCTATTAGATGGCCGGTTCTTATAATTTTTAAAAAATATATTTTGATATCAAACTTCATTTTTTTAGTTCTTTTTTGAATGAAGAAAAAGACGGGCCATTGAATTCCAGCTTAGAAAGAGAAAATTGATGCTGGGGAAGATTTCAGCCATCAAATTAGTCTATTTTTGTGTCAAGGTTCCATGTAATAAGAAAAGTTATTATTAGATTTAAAAAAAAAACTTGAAAACACCTAAAAAATAGATTTGAGCACGAGAAGATTTTTGTTTCTAGATTGATTTCAGGTTTTGAGATATATATTTTTTGTGTTTTTTGAGGCAATGAATTGGTTTAACAAAGTTTCTAAGATATTTTCCCACGTGTTATGGGTAAAAAATCAGTTCAAAATTAGTTTTTAGGTAAAAAAATAGCCATGTTTTTCCAACCACACTAGTACCCAGATTATGGGATTTTCAAATAATGTGTTGGTTTTTCTTGTTAGGAAACTAGTGGACGACATGTTATCTACCCCGTTAATCTTAAAAATAAATAAATTAAAGACCCGCTCGCGTCATCCACCCCATTAAACTTAAAAAAATTAAAGGACCGCACAAACGAGGTTTTTCCTGATTGGGTCAGGCATTAGGCTTGACTTACCAGGCCCAACAACATTTGGCCTCATTGCTTTTTTTTCTCCGTAACTTATATATATATATTAATGACATTTTTATATGTGTTTTTTAAATTTATATTATAATTAATATCCATTCTTTATGATTTCTCTTTTGGGCTTTTAGCCTTTGTTAAACCACAATCTTTTTAATTATATTGGTTGTGTTTGATTTTTGCATTGATTAGTATAATTCATTTGAATTTTTTTTTGTATATTTTATATAGATTAAATATTTATTCCTTATAGTATTTTAATATGTAAAACCTTTCATAATATTTTTTTTCCTTATATTTTATTCAATAAATATTATGTGTGTGCCGATCTCTATTACAAATTGATTTTTATAAACAATTTTATTAAATACAACCAAATAAATGACTTGTGTTACGATATTAAATATTTTAACTACATTGGTCTCTTGATTTTTTCAATTATGTTTGTATTTATCGTTAATTACTTTATTTCATCTATTTATACAATGATTCGTGATTTATTTAATTGGATGAGTCATACGTTTTTTGATTTACATTTATGATTTTTTATGTAAAAAAACGCATTGAAAAATTTTATATTTTCAAGTTTTTATTATTATTATTATTATGTATTGGTGTTTTTAATTTGATCATTATTTTTATGATTTTTTATTTTTTTCCCTTTATCTATTTTATAAAAGTTTTATTGTTTTTCATTTTACCATTCAATCCAAGTTAATATTATATTGTTATTTTTATTTATTTTGTTCATTATTTATCATTGCTTTTCTCTTTTTATATAATTTAAATAAAGCCAACTTTTTTAGTTGATTGAGAATATAACCAAAGTTAAATCAAATGGTATTAAATCAATTAATTAAACATTTGTGAGGTTTGACGACGCCATAACACCTGTGGTTTAAACCACAAGTCCGCCCCTAATTATACCCTTAAACACAACCCAATTAATTGTAAAAAAATAAAAAAAAGTAAGTCAATATTTAAACTAACTTACCATTTTTTATCCTGCCAAATTATGATTTTTTTTTTGCATTTAAATTGTATCTTTGAATATTTTTTATTTTTATTTATAAACAGATAAAAATAGTGATTTGATGTTAAACATAGATCTCAAGTAAATAATTTGTAACCCTTATAGCTTGGCACAAAATCTTTGATTTACTTTGCGTCTAAAAGTTGATATTAAGTCAAAAACATTTATTATTACCTAATTTCTCTCACTGTTAATTATATTGCCGTTTTTAGCCCCCAAAAGAAATATTTTTCCTTTTTTGGCTATTTATTTGTTTTAACAAAAACTTATTAAGATAGCAAATTACTTTTTATGATTTTATTTTAGTTTTTATATACAGCTGGATGGTAGATCTGTTTTCAGGGTCATAAATTTTTACTAGAATATCATATCAATTCGAGTTATTTTTTTATATTTTTTTATAAAAAAATAATATTATTTTTATTAAAAAAATAAATAATTAACAAGTTATAATGAGATTTTGATCGGGTCTTACCGAGTTAATTAAATTATCTAAATTTTTACTTTTTATTTTATTTTTTAAACTTGACTTGACTTGGTTAAATACTAAATTGACGCGCTGCACAAGTTAGAATTTTAAAATTATGGTTTTATTGCATAAAAAATCTACCTTATGTGAACTCTGATTTTCTGGTGGGGTAAAATCGTATCCCATACCAATCCTTTTGCCAACCCTATACAAATCGTGGTGGATTTTATGATCTTCCGGTGAGCTAAAGCTTGAAAGAAGGTAGCCTTTCTATGATAGAAAGAAGTTTTCATTTTAGATCTATTATGTTGGTGTATTATATCGAAAGATCAATTCTTCTTCCTTTTCTTCTCTGTTATTTTTAGTTTTTCAGAAATGGCAAAGCGGTGTCGTGGTGTAGTTGGTTATCACGTCAGTCTAACACACTGAAGGTCTCCGGTTCGAGTCCGGGCGACGCCATTTTGTTTTTTTGAATTATTTTAACTTTTGTTCTCCTGGAGTATATTTTTCCTTCATCTTGATATGCGACGCCGTATTCTGAATTCTTATCTTTTTTTTTTTTTTTTACTTGAAACCCCGACAGTCGGCATTCTATTTCTCTGCGTTAATAAATCTTTTCCTTTCCCTCTCTTTTCTTCCCTCTGACTTGCTGCCTATCCCCTCCTTCTCTTCCCTCGAAACAAGAAGAGAGAGAAATGGAATCAAGAAGAGAAAGAGCATTCTCTCGAACCAAACACAAGAAAGTTGACATAACCTCAATCCTACGAAAATCATGGTACCATTTAAGGTTGTCGGTCAGGCATCCTTCCAGAGTCCCTACATGGGATGCTATTGTCCTAACTGCTGCTAGCCCTGAACAAGCCCAGTTATATGAATGGCAGCTTAACCGAGCCAAGCGTATGGGCCGGATCGCTAGCTCTACTATCACGTTAGCTGTGCCTGATCCCGATGCTAAGCGGATCGGCTCCGGTGCTGCCACTCTCAATGCCATTTTTGCCCTTGGCAGACATTATCAGTCTCTCGGTCTCCATCTTGGCGAACAGGTAAAATTGCTTTAATGTAATGCACTGCTGATTTTGTTCCATAATTGTTGTTTAATATTGATAATTTTCTTGGGAATAATTTGGAAAGTCTTATCAGGGATTTAGGAGAGAATTTTTTGAAATGAATATATCTCATGATTTGTGTGTTAGCATAAGAGTGTAATATTTACTGCTGTGAAAGATAAAAGATGGATATATGAGCCAAAATTGTCTGGTAAGGTTGTCACTATTAGAAAAAAGAAAAAAAGAAAAAAGAATATGCTTCTAAGTCCATCTAGGATGAGCAGATGATTACTATTGTTTGGAATGTTTTGTAGGAGCAGAAATCGTGAATCTTTAAGGATGAATTTTCCTCGAGTCTATTGCTTTTGAGATAGAATGTTCTTTTACCCTTCTTTATGGAGTTTTATTCTAAAGGGTTTTCAAGGAGTTTCATCCGTTTACTACTGTTTTTCATTAAATATTTTACATAAAAGAAAAGGAAGGAGGACGATGGAAGTACCATTTAATTATACTCTAATTGTGATTCACTTAAACTAATATGATTTTGTCGCAAGAAAGATTAACATCATCTTCCGTTCTTGTTTTGGTATGCATTTGACAAAGTGGGGGATGCTGTGGTTTTCTTCGCTGTGTATATTTCTCTTGAGTTGAATATTTTTTATGTTGGTTGTTATGGTTGTCTTCACGATGCAGCATTAGTGCGTTACTTGATAATCAACATTGCTATTGGTGAACTAGTTTACTGCCAGGCTTGATAAGATATTTGTGATCAACAGGTGGAAACAACAGAGAATGGTAGTTCTGGATCAAGTGTGCCGCATGAAGAGTCTAATAGTGCAGATTCTACTGAGCCAATGGTTAGGTTTATGGAAAAAAAACACATACTATTGCTTCATGCTGGAGGTGACTCTAAAAGGGTACCATGGGCAAACCCTATGGGGAAAATTTTCCTACCACTTCCATTTTTGGCAGCAGATGACCCTGATGGGCCAGTTCCACTGCTTTTTGACCATATTCTTGCAATTGCTTCTTGTGCAAGACAAGCATTTAAAAATGAAGGTTATTTTTCCTGCTTGTTACATTCAAGTGAAAATTGGCTTTATTTGAACTGTAAAACATTCATAATCAGTATCAACTTTCTTCAATGTAAAAACATGTACTTGCTATTTTTATATTAATTTACATCTGTTTATTTTCACTAAATGAAAAGAAAAAGAAAAGACTGTCATAGTAAAAGCTGAAGCTCTGGTAACACGGTTTGTATATAGTCTATTTATATCCTTCTATGGTGGACAGTATGCGAAATATTTGTCTGCATGATTAAATTATTCTCAGTGTGATTTGTGATGGTTTATGGGTGTTTGTGTTTATGTGTGCTTCTCCATATTGTCTGGAACTATTTAGCCATTATCTATTCTGAAACTGCATAGTATCTGTATTTACGCTTCCTCATCGGCATGATTCCCAATTCTATTTTGATTTGAGTATACCCGAGGATAGTTCCCACACCTTGCTGCCTGAACAAAGTTGATAAACTGTTTTTCAAACTTTTGATGACATTGTAACATTAAGATAGCATTTGGTTGTGTCTTGAGACAGAAGAGATGAAGACAGGGGAGACATGTACCTCTTGTTTTGAATGGACAGAAACTCACTATAAAATTGTCCCAAAGACATTTATTTTATGTCTTTGTCTCCGCCCCTTCAACCAAACACGATCATGTCCCTTTTGTCCTGGGACACTAACCAAACACAACCTAAGTAATCCTCATATTCATGCTAGAATAGTGGTACTGGAACAGATTCATGTCATGCCCCATTTTAAGTGTTTACTTATGAATTTGTAATCTTTGCAGGAGGAATATTTACCATGACTGGGGATGTCCTTCCATGTTTTGATGCATCCACCTTGGTTATTCCAGAGGACGCATCCTGCATCATTACTGTGCCCATTACTCTTGATGTTGCATCTAATCATGGTGTTATTGTGGCATCTGATACTGGTATTCTCACTGAAAGCTATACAGTCAGTCTAGTTGACAATCTCCTACAGAAACCCAGTCTAGAGGAACTTGTTGAGAATGAAGCTATATTAGATGATGGTAGAACATTGCTGGACACTGGAATAATAGCAGCCAGAGGCAAAGCATGGGCAGAACTTGCCATGCTTGCATCATCCTGTGAACCAATGATTGAAGAGCTTTTGAAGAGCAGAAAAGAGGCGAGTACCATTTTTTCAGTTGTTTAATTGAAAACAATAAAACATAGAAACTATACATGCATGCATGTCGTTCATCTCTATTTGTCAAATTGTTACCGATTTCATGCTCTTTAGGCTTTCTATTCTAAATCTTCATCTCCATGAATGTTTTGTAACTCAGTTGTTTGTTATTCCTCGCTGTTTGTGTCTGGGACTTCCAAGCACTCTCATTTATGGATGCGCTGCCCAGCATTTTGTGCTATAATTCAGAACTTGCTTTGAATCCTGCTATCTTATTTTAATAATTTCCCAGCTTTTAAAGCACATTAATACTATGTTCTGCTCCCATTTTGATCTCCTTTTTTTTTTTTTTTTGCGAGCACCCTCATTGATTTCCTACTTATGGATGATTATTTCATTGCAACAAGAGCCATTGTTTGGGTCATCCTTGATTGTCATGTTTTGCATCAATCCCTTTTTTTTAGTTTTCTTCCGCTACTTTGCTTCTTCCATGTTAGACCTGTACACTCCCAAGTGTCTTTAATTCTGAGACTACTTGATTTGTGACTTACTTTAAGTCGTTACAATAATGAAAAGAAAACATATGTTGTGCCCTGTAGGATTTTCAAAGTCCAAGAAGTGTTGACATATAAATATTGAAACTGGCATCATTTCTGGAATGTTATGCAGATGAGTTTGTATGAAGATCTGGTAGCAGCTTGGGTACCTGCAAAACATGACTGGCTGAGAGCACGCCCTCTAGGCGAGGAAATGGTCAGGAGTTTGGGCAGGCAAAATATGTTTAGTTACTGTGCATGTATGTTGAAAGAATCTGTAATTTTCATATTTTATCTCATTGCTGTTATAATATGCCTTATATTTGTTGCAGATGATTTGTTGTTCCTACACCTTGGAACTTCAAGTGAAGTATTGGATCACTTAAGTGGAGCTAGCTCAGAACTTGTTGGCCGAAGACATTTGTGTTCCATCCCAGCCACAACTTCATCTGATATTGCAGCATCTGCTGTAGTCCTTTCCAGCAAAATTGAACCTGGTGTTTCTGTTGGTGAAGATTCTCTTATATATGATTCATTCATTTCCAGTGGAATACAAATTGGTTCCCTATCGGTGGTTGTTGGCGTTAATGTCCCAAGAGATATTGGTGGGATGGCAGATGATTCATTTAGGTTCATGCTTCCAGATCGTCATTGTCTTTGGGAGGTTCCTTTAGTGGGATGCACGGAAAGAGTAATAGTGTATTGTGGCCTTCATGATAATCCAAAAAGTTCCCTTTCCAGGGATGGGACCTTTTGTGGGAAACCCTGGAAGAAAGTCTTGCTTGATTTAGGTATTCAAGAGAGTGATCTGTGGAGTTCAGTAGGTGTTCAAGATAATTGTTTATGGAATGCAAAATTATTCCCCATTCTTTCTTACTTAGAGATGCTTCATCTGGCATCATGGCTGATGGGGTTGAGTGATCAAAATTCAAGAACCTTGCTTCCCTTGTGGAAAAGTTCACGCCGTGTCAGTTTAGAGGAATTGCATAGATCAATTGACTTTCTGAAAATGTGTACGGGCTCAAGTAATCATCAAGCAGATCTTGCTGCTGGAATCGCTAAAGCTTGCATTAACTATGGCATGCTTGGACGGAATTTATCTCAACTATGCCAAGAAATTTTACAGAAGGAGGCTTCTGGAGTCAAAATATGTGAGGACTTCCTAGAACTTTGTCCCAAACTGGAGGAGCAGAATTCTAAAATTCTCCCCAAAAGCAGGGCATACCAGGTGCAAGTTGATCTTCTTCGAGCATGTGGAGATGAAACAACTGCATGTCATTTAGAACATAAAGTTTGGGCTGCAGTTGCTGATGAAACTGCTTCAGCAGTGAGATATGGATTCAGAGGTAGAATAAAAAATATTCATGTCTTGAACAAAGCAAACTAGTAACCTCTAAATGAACCAAAACTTCTGGCATAGATTCATACACTCTTTACTTTCTTTAAACTCTGTTGTCTTTTTTCAATGGATACAAATGGTTTGTTTTGTTTTTCATTGGAGTTCATATAGGTTAGTCTTTGATTTTTTAATGCTCATGGTTCTTAAACTTCATTCTTTTGTTCTATAGAACGTGTCTTGGAGTCCCCTAGCAGCACACCTACTTCAGCACACCAGAACAATCATTTTGATGGCTATGTGGATCAACCTTTCTGCCCTAGAATGGTAAAGGTTGAGTTACCAGTTCGGGTAGATTTTGCTGGGGGATGGAGTGATACCCCTCCATGGAGCTTAGAGCGGGCTGGTTGTGTTCTGAATTTGGCAATAAGTTTGGAAGGTTGCCTTCCAATTGGCACCATTATAGAGACAACAGAAAAGACTGGAGTTTTGATTAATGATGATGCTGGAAACCAGTTACATGTTGAGAATCTTGTCTCTATTGCTCCTCCATTTGATGGCAACGATCCATTCCGGCTCGTCAAATCTGCGTTGCTGGTGACTGGTTTGGTTCATGAAAACATTCTTGTATCCATGGGCTTGCAAATCAAGACATGGGCTAATGTACCCCGTGGTAGCGGACTGGGAACTTCTAGCATACTAGCAGCTGCTGTTGTGAAAGGACTTCTTCAGATAACAGATGGAGATGAAAGTAATGAAAATGTTGCTAGACTTGTTTTGGTATTGGAGCAACTCATGGGGACAGGAGGTGGCTGGCAGGATCAAGTTGGAGGTTTGTACCCTGGGATTAAATTCACTACAAGTTTCCCTGGAGTACCGTTGCGGCTCCAAGTCATTCCCCTATTGGCTTCTCCCCAGTTGATTTTGGAGTTGCAGCAGAGATTGCTTGTAGTATTTACTGGTCAAGTAAGTCTCCATCCTTTTCCCAGTTTGGACATGCTTTGTGAGTATATTTTATAAAGAAATAATATAACCACTCCAACTTTTTATTAATGGCTTATGAAATCTGCACAACATGATGTAGATATAGTAAGGATCGATGGTCCATGGAGTGGTTAACTGAACCAGATGTTTACTCATTAAATTTGGGCAGCTTGTCTCTTCAATAGTAACATTCTTATTCAAATAATCAAATGTTAGATGTAATTTTATGGAAATTAAATATTCCTCAAAATACATGCGACATGCAAATGTAAATTTAAAACTCGTATATGCTAGGTGGTCATGAATATGTAAGATTCAAATCCTTCTTGTTGCTCATTTCTTTAATTGAGAGTGTTTTTTTTTAGAGCTGACTACTTTCTTCCTGCAGTGGACAGCACCCCTGCTGTTTCTTGGAATTTAGGTGCTGTGTATTATATGGCGATTTGCACATCTGAGGGTTTCTTTTTTGACTGTAAACATTTGAGTTACATGATTGTTATCTGGAATGCAAACATCTTGAGTTACATGATTGTTATCCGGAATGCAAACATCTGCCTACTTTAACCGTTGCCTTCCTGTGTTGTCATGCAGGTTCGTCTTGCACATCAAGTCCTACAGAAGGTGGTAACTAGATATCTTCAGCGGGATAACCTTCTTGTATCCAGCATTAAGCGCCTCACTGAGCTGGCCAAAATTGGCAGGGAAGCTTTAATGAACTGTGAGGTAGATGAACTAGGGAAGATAATGCTCGAGGCCTGGAGGTTGCATCAAGAACTTGACCCTTACTGCAGCAACGAATTTGTGGATAAACTCTTTGCATTTGCTGACCCCTACTGCTGTGGATACAAACTTGTCGGTGCTGGTGGCGGGGGCTTTGCTTTGTTACTGGCCAAGAATGCCGAATCTGGAAATGAGCTGAAGAATGAACTAGAAGATTCCAGTCTTAATGTGAAATTCTACAATTGGAAGATCCATTTAGATAATTAGATTAAACGCAGATAATCAGAAATATAGTTTTCATGTAATGTAATTCTTACCGCACAGCCTTATTATTCTTTCTGTGACAGGGCCTATAAGCTATTCGATACTGTTAGCCTATGGTTGTCTCATTGTTGTACACATTAAGCAGTGCTGCAAATAGAACACAAAATATTGGGTATCCATTATAAAAGCTTAATAGGATGTAGCAATAAAGCTGTTTGCATTACTCTCTCTGTTTTGTACTTCTGCTTGTATTTCGTAAACAGTACTCAGGCCATCCCATCATTTATGCCTAGACATTTTCCTCGAATTCAGACATTCACAACAAATCATTTTTTTAATTGAAGCTGTGGTTGTCGGTTTTGTTTTTTTGAAGTACCTTTTTGGTGGGGCTGCAGTTTGATTTTTTTTTTATTTATGAAAACTTATTTATTTTATTTTAAATTAATTTTTAAATATTTTTAGATTGTTTAAAAAAAATATTTTAAAAAACATTGAATGACCCAAAGTTGAATTGCAAATAAAAGTGTAAAAAGGCACATCATCATATGTGTCAAATGGCAAAAGTATGAAAGGATAACTTGTCAACCCAGCAAAGAATCCAAGGTGCATTGGACTCCTATTACCTTCTCCCCTCTGAGGAAACGGTATCGCTCTTGCCTTCCAATTAAACTTACCTACATTACAATTTACAACATCCGACATGGAATGACATAGTTCATTAACCTTATCAAACCGGTTCTGTTTATGATTCTGTCGGTTTCACATGGCTCCTTTTTTACCCTTCGGAAACGAAGTCGAGTCAAGGCCCCAAGAATATGAAAAGTCAAGAAGGAAAAGAAAAGGTTAAGGTAAAAGTCTAAACAGCAAGAATTTTTCTATCACAAAAGGAATCTTCATCAATATCTCACCATCATGATAGACACCTTTTAAATATTTTTTATGGGGTTTTCGGTAAATGTAGTTGTATTGAGTCTATTGACTCTACAGTTTTTTGTTTCTTTTAGCTTTAGAGCAGGTACAGAGGATGCTGCCGTGCTGTTTCTACTGACCTGAGTAAAAATTACGAGTGGGGTAACGGAGAGTGAAGGAGAGGAAGACACAGAGAGAGATGGGTTTCTTTAGCCATAGAGTGGAGAGAAGTGAAATCAAACCAGGAGATCATATCTATACTTATAGAGCTGTTTTCACTTACTCCCATCATGGTATCTCATCCCTCTTTTTTTTTTGTTTGCTTCTTTCTGGATTTTGCAATGTGGGTGTTTCTTATGTAATTCCCATGCTAAAGTTTGTTCCTTTTTTCCTACTGTTGAAGATTTGTTAATCTATTTGATTTGAGAACGTGAGTTTTCTTGTTTATTTCAAACAACATTATTGTTTGAGTTTACATGCCTTGTCTAATAAGTTCTTTTCTTTTCTTTTTTATCTGTATTTTTTTTTCCTTACTTCTGGACTGTGGATATTAATTAGGTTGGATTGGGTCTCCTACTGATGTCTGAAAGTTCCCGTATAATTTGCATTTGGATATTTATAATGATCATTTGACAGTTTTGAGGTGGGTGAAGCTTGAAATTTCTTTTTTAGCAAGGTTATGCCTGTGGATTCCTTCATCATGTTTATCAGTTGTGGAATATGTAACTTAAAACTGTAACATTTTCCCTGGATGAAGGGTAAAACTACCAACAGCATTTTCTTAACATTTGGTTGTCATTTGACTATCATATCATCTTCTTACTTGGATTTAGATTGCTTGGTTGTCGTTTAATTACCTTTGTTTAGTTCACATTTGTGTTGGGCTTTATAGCTTGAAGAATCAAGGAAGATAGTTAAAGAGGAAGGACTCTGTAGATTATCTCGGTATAATTTTAGGGCAGTGATTGATGAAAATAGTATCATCATGAAGATGGGTGATGAGCGGTAGTTTTGCATAAAATGGACCGTATCTTTGCTTTGATCTCAAGAAAATGTTCAATTGTGCTCTTTATAGTGTTCATTAACCCTTAGCGAGCACTGAATCTTGGTTTGTATTCTGATGGTTTTGATTTCTCTGTGTCGCCATAAGGAATTGGAAGCTGAATGGCTACCATCAGGATTAAATTGTGTTTATAGAATTTTGCATAATGTCTTCATGTCCTTGTTATGATTAACCTTGTGGGCAATTTAGAGAAGCTACTTATACACATTTAGACTTCTTGTTCTATGATAAGAGTCAATTGGCCTTTCAGGATGTCTAGAGCTAGAAGGCTAGTGACATGAACTAGTTCAGTGGATGGTGGCTGTGTCAGCAACATTTGTGTCATATGGCACTATTTGATTTTTGTCAATTACATCCCTATATTAGTGTTGTTGGAAGTTGCTTGTCATGGGCAGTTTAGAGCTGTGGGCTATATTTCTAGCTCTTCTTTAGCTCATATTTAGGAAGGAATGTTAACCCATGCCATTCTTGTCTAGTATTATTGAGCAACTCTGGTCTTGAATCAATATATTTTGTAATTCTTTTCTACTGTTCAAAACTTATTGTGCTGTAGTTTTTCCACTCACACCCTATAATTTTCACCAACCAATCTCATGCATCAAGCATATTAGGCATGAGCCTTTCTGTAACTTGGGTTTTCGCTCTTAAAGTTGTTTTGTGCTTTTCTCTAACTTGGGTTTTAGCTCTTAATGTTGCTATATTATCTCTAACTTGGGCTTCTCTCAATGTTGTTGTTTGGTAGGTATAAAATGCCATGCGAGAGTTTAGGGTAAATTCAAGCAATTATTGACCTGGAATTGCATTTTCTAATGCTGAGTTATATTAAATAAATAAATGAAAAATACTGTAAATAACATTTACTGCCTAACAAAGCACTCATAAGCTCACCAATTGTTTTATTATAATTGTTTTCTTTATCTTGAGCTTCTTTTGTATATGCATTTGCTTTGTTAAAGAGTTACATCTGCAGTTGGACATGTTTTGAAATGGTCATTGCTAATCTTGTTGGATAGTAGCATTTCTTTCTGTGGTTAGACATATAGTAGAAGCTATATTTTTTATTTGATTGTGCAGGTGTCTTTGTTGGGGGAAGCAAGGTGGTCCATTTTACACCCAGGCAGAATGCAAATTCAAGCTCTGATACATCTTCTGACTTCTATGATTCAATGTCAAGCATTCCATCATCTTGTGAAACCTTTCCTGACTGTGGATTCAGACAACCTGATAGTGGCGTAGTCCTCTCATGCCTGGACTGCTTCCTCAAAAAAGGATCCCTTTACAGCTTCGAGTATGGGGTGCCCCCTACTGTTTTTATTGCAAAAGTACGTGGAGGCACATGCACCACTGCAGCATCTGATCAACCAGAAACTGTTATCCACAGAGCAATGTATCTTCTTCAAAATGGATTTGGCAATTATGATGTATTTCATAACAACTGCGAGGATTTTGCAATGTACTGCAAGACAGGTCTTTTGATAATGGACAGACTGGGGGTTGGAAGAAGTGGTCAAGCTTCTTCGGTTATTGGTGCTCCATTGGCCGCAATTCTTTCATCCCCTTTAAAGTTGTTAATGCCTAGTCCTGTTGGTGTGGCTACGGTAACAGCTGGAATGTACTGCATGAGCAGATATGCTACTGATATAGGTGTTCGGAGTGATGTAATCAAGGTGGCCGTGGAAGATTTGGCTATGAACCTGGGCTGGGCTGGCCCTCTGGAGGAAGTACCTGAAGACAATGAGGCCTCTGGTGCACTGATTGCCAGGTGAAGTGAATTTCATCTCAATGCATGTCAAGATGCGTATATATGTGATTGGTAGTCTCCATTAATAAGAATTCATTGATGTAAGTGCACTCACATGAGAGAGTCTATTGTTTTCTTCTTTCTTTGTAAGTTAGTTGCTGTTGGTTCTGTACTAATAAATTAAGTTGACCCTCCGGAGGCCTGGACTGGTCTGTTATAATTATTTACTTGTGAAATTCGATCTTTGAACTTTAGTGGTTTGTCAAAGCTATGGTAGCATGTTTCTTCGCTTTCAAACATCATGTGTAACAGATGCAGTTCCTGCTGACTTTACATAAATAGGCAAGATCATAGTCCAATACATGGCATGGCAGATTTGGTTTATCACAATATCCAACGCATGACACTGGTTTAATTATAAACTTGCAAATTTCTGTTCAACGTGAAGTACTCATTCAGAAAACGCCGTGCCCTTCTTTTCATGGTAGTAATATCGTTTGATGATGAATTGTACTGGGAAGCATTTTCCTTGTCACAGAGCAGCTTTTTATCACATAATTTGTCAAACCGTGGCCAGGATGATTAACTGATTTTCTCATTGTGCTGTGGTCTGGACTCATTTGAATCCCATCTTGCTTTCAAGTTCCAACTAATGTGACACTTTTTTATTGAACTTCTAGGACCTATGCATTCTCTGTTTTGCTTGCTTATTGTGTTTCGTCATTATTTAATTTCAAATCAAACAGTCCTGATGAATGGACCGGCCTACTTAATGATTCACACGACGTGCACTGCAATATAGGGTTCTAGAATTCGATAACGTTATCATTTGTCTTTTCGATAATTGCTAACATATTATATTCGAATATACATGAAAGCTGTGATGATGCAATATGCGTAACGAAAGATTTGCATAGTGCAAAGCATAAATTAAGTTGGTGGTGTGCTTGGTGTCGGGCAATTGCCAAAGCAAGCAATGAATTGGGTTTATCAAAATCATCGGCGACTTAATTAAATTGCCATCAGGAGATTGAATGGCCAACACGAGTACACCCTGGGAGAATAAGGACATAAGTTACTGTTTACGCATGACAAGTGAAAATATTAGTTGTTCTTTAAGCAAAGCTTGATTTTTTTTGGCAATGACATCTGCTTTGCTGCAGAGTAATGTGTACTTCATAGTTTTCTGCCAGTAAAAACAGGACTTTATGGATAGTGTAATCAGCATTATACCAGACCTTTGGCGCATGCATTCTTCAGTGGTTGATCGTCTCATCAACTTTGTTACGGGGTTGGCTTTGGTTAGCCTTTTTGCTGGTAGGAGGCTTTAAATCTGCAAGCTTTGCAAGTTCATTGACTTCATCAGCAACTTCTTCGATTCTTGCTGCTGTTTCTGTTAGCATAGGTACTAATGTTGCTAGTCGAAGAATCTCCATGACAGATGGTGTAGCGGTTTTTCTGATAGGCTCTACTGTGGCATCTCCATCCGATGTTGAGGATGGTGCAGCAACAAGGTGGTTAGGAAGAGATTCCTAGGCCTTTTGAAGTCCTTTTACTGCATGCTGCATCTTTCCAATTGAGTAGTCTATTTTTGATCATTTTTTCATAGTCTTAACTGCAACAGCCAATTCTTTCAAGACATGTGAAGCATAGGAGCTCAATGTGATGGAGACATCACTGAGATACCTCTTTAGATGCTCAGGTGCCTGTTGCGATACATTAATGTTTCCAGAGTTGACAGTGTGGAGCAAACCGAAGAACTTAGATAGAAGTGAATTCCATATTCAGGGTTTACCTCAATTTTCAAAGTTTAAGCAACCATTGAGAGTTCCAATGCAATATGCACAGCTTCCCAACGAAGCCCCAACCTTTAGGTACTGGTTCCATGGATGCCGGAAGTTGAAACGACCAAGTGCAGGTTCCCATCTTGTGAAGCCAGCCTGCGCATTTTAAAGGGGAAGTTTATCAACCATTGCAAGAAGTTCACTGAAAATCTATTGCTAAAATGATTTGGATTGGTTAGTAACCTACCATAGAATCTTCAGCTGCCTTTGAATTAAGAACGAATTTATAGCCTTCCATTTTCTTACAAGAATCACCATCACTGCTACCTGTGAAGTACCCGGCAATACATCCTGCAATTCATGTTGACAGCTATTTGCACCTCAAATCAGCTATATTGTCGTTCTGTTGAAACGGATGAATTCAATTTTCATGGTTGGCTGTGTGCATTTATACCATCTAAAGCATCAGCAAGCTTGTCCAGGTTACGATGAATCAAATTGTGAAGCTCTTCGCCAGCCCAGATGGGATAGAATAGCATGCTTATGAGAATGCAAAGGGAGGCCCCAATGGCAATTGCGGATAACCTTTGGTGTGCAATAACAATCACCTTATCCTCGCGATAACCAGAAACTGACACTAAACTAAAGGTCAGGATGAAGATCGTAGCACCATAATCAAATCGGGCTTTAACAGATGGTATAACCCGCCGAAAAGGTTGCTGCTGAAGCTGTCATTTAGAGAAGGGTGGGTGAGTGGAAGGGAGGTATTTAAAGAACAAGACAGTACCCACAAACAAAACAGCAGGTAAAACTGCAAAGGGAGGAAATCTGTTTTGAGAACAGGTTCTAACTCACCAAGAAGGAAAACTGAGATTCCAAGAATTATGAGCTCAACTCCAAGTGATTTGCAGCCCATTGAACACCAACGCCAAGTGATCCAGCAAGAAAAGTGCCTTTTCCTCTGTTAATACATTTATATAATGTTGCACCAGCAATATAACGAGCAACTTAAAAAGTAAATATCATGGAACATTGGAACTTCATGAAGACATAGTTTGCAATTATGGTTTCGATCCTAGAGTACTACACTGTTATCTCTTAATAAAGTAGACATCATACGTAAAGACAGAAAAATTAAGCGAAGCTCACAAATTGCTGGGGTTTAATTTGGAGTACTAACCCGCAGTGTTTTCAAAAACTACCACAGCTGCCATTATCGCCCACACAGCATTCCCTAACACATTCACATAAAGGCCTCATATAGTAGAAGAGCGACACAATAGAAAGTTCCATCCCTACTTTGAGACGATGAATAACCTTTTTAGGCTCAGCAACTGCTATGTTCCTAGCCTTCTCCAAAAACTTCCAAATTTTCAATATGAATTCTCCTAGCAGACCCTTTAACCCCAGCCAGATTCTGTGGACTAAATCAGATTCAGGCTGCAATATCTCTAATGTTCCATCAGGTACATTTACCCTCCATTCCAGTATGTTTGACACTTCATTTCCCATCACCATCTTTTTTTTTTTTTTTGGGGGGGGGGGGGGGGGAGCACTCACAAAATGGCAAAGATCAGATTGGTAGGACAAATTTGATATACTTATCCAAGTGGGCTGTTCTTTTGAATCTATTTGTGATATATCAGTGTCTTCTAACAAAAAGGATATATAGCTAGAGAAACTTCAATAACATTAACATGAATTTTTAAGCTTTCAGAGGCTTATTTTCTAG
The DNA here is from genome assembly GCA_015852605.2 of Populus deltoides. NCBI lineage: Eukaryota > Viridiplantae > Streptophyta > Magnoliopsida > Malpighiales > Salicaceae > Populus > Populus deltoides. Next base: position 7,395,934 of record CM027583.2, on the reverse strand, counting down.
GTAACTGATATCGGTTTGTTCTAGGACTTCTGACTAGTTATCACAAGTAAAGCATTTATATACATGTCAGCCTCTGCTCCATACCTACCGAGCCAGGTCTCTAAAATGAATTTAGACAATGGTCTGTTCGATGGTCGTACAAGAAAATTTCCAAGGTTCTTGGTGGTAGATAAATTAAAACTACGGTACCTTCGACGCATGTGGCCAAAGATATGCAATTCTTTATGGGCAAATGCTTTTATTAGAAAGCACGGAGAGCACATATAGAAAAGAGATAGCATGACATTGCCTTGAAAAATTATATCAGATTTTGCTATTAAACGCCATTGCTTCGTGGCTATAGTTAGTGATATCCTCGTGCTCCTATCCTTTTAGAAAAGTGGGTGTTTTATTAAGCACATAGACCCTCTTAAAATGCACTTAAACAACTCCTTCTTTTTTAAATTTTGTATCTGAAATTAAATTAGCAATTTTGCAAAGGATGCTTAGGAGTATATTGTTGTTATAGGATATTAATATTTTATATTAAAAGTTACAAAATTAAATAAATAAAGCTTTATGGCTCAATAAGGAACCTATAATGATTAATAAACTCATACCCACTTACACTTAGCACGATACTAAGTTTATAAGCTGCAAGTTTAATAGCTTGTTAAACTTATGTATGTTTGGATTTGACGCATAGATAAAACCCAAAAATATTATATCAGCTCATCATACTCATGTTTGTTTAGACTTAATACATAAATAAATCTAAGAATATTAAATTTAAGAGCTCGCTAGATTTATATTCACTTGAGCTCATATCTTAACCACGTCCAAAAACACAAGATCTAGAAATGTTTTATATCTATATCGTCTGACCTAACATTTGTCAAGCTTAGATATATTAGGTATAAATATAAACTTTACCAATTTAGGGTTATCAATTTTCCGTTGAACGTATTGAATAAAATTCTAAACTAAAAGTTAATTTTTGAAAATATATTGATACATCACTCTCTCTCTCTCTCTCTCTCTCTCTCTCTTATATATATATATATATATATATATATATATATATATATATATATATATATATTCCAACTTTTCGGTTTAAAATTTTAAAACTGGTGTTCTGAAATTCAAATTCTGTATAGCTGGATCGGATTCGTTGGAACAAAGTGGTCAAAAGCGCTTTTTTCTTGAATTGACCTTATTAATTGCGGCGTCCAAGCTGCGAGCAAGCGACGAAACTTCACGAGCGCAAAACTGGCAACTTGTCTCGAATTTATTGCACGCGACTAAAATGTGCTCCTGGATTGCTTTCTCATTATTTCTCCGAAGTTATTATCAGACTAATAAATCAGAAATATATAGCAACCATGTTTGACGACATGGTTCAGCTCTTTTCTACATTCCAATTTAATGTCCGAGTTTAAGGGATTAGACGTACGACCTAATTATAATTTATATATGTTCTCGTCAAAACTATTTAACAAATTTCATCGGTCGATCGAGTCATTATTAATTAATTAGGCCTTTAAGTACTTGAACGTTTCCTGTATATATAAAGATTTCTAAATGATATTTAGAAGGATTATTATTAATTATTATCCACTTTGGAAAACTCTAGAATTATGAGATTAATATACATACATACATACATACATACATATATATATATATATACTTTAATATTATTGAAATGAAAAATAAGCTTCTATTCAATTGCCATGCATGCTTATTGTTTTGAGAAAAATAACTAGTTAATCCCGATTGTTTAAAAAAACACAATTCAATTCCTATATTCTCATACTTGTTTATGACTTAATCCTAGCTCTGTTATTTTTCTGACAATTTAATTTTTTTTTCTTTCCCAAATGCACTTCATTTACAACAAAACTTTCTACGTACCTTGTAGACGTATGCGCGCATAGTGATTAATTTGGCTGCATTTACCCGGCGGCATCCTGCTCTGCTCTACTGTGTATTCGTTATGCATGGCGGCAAAGCAGGGCCCTTTCAGTGGCAGATCATCGATGCCAGTGAATTGCGGGCCGCTAATTAATCATCCATGTATATATATATATTCAGGCCTGATTATTTAGCTACGTCAGGAAAAGTCTTCCAACTACTATTATCGTCATATGTTTGGCATTTACAAATCCGAAAGAGAGTGGTTGATATAATTTATCAAAAAAGAAAAATATATTGATGGTTTACTTTGTCAATTACATGTTCGCTTTCGTCTTAGTGAAGGTTGTTGGTTTGGGATATATGATACAATGTTGACACGTACGAAGAGAAGACTTGTTCATATTTACCTTGCTTGTCTTAAGAATAATTGTTTGGCATGAATTATTGCTTGCAATATTGCTCATCCCTTCCCCTGGTAATTAACTCCCAGCTGCACTAGCTACTTCTGACTATAAAACCCTAGCATCAAATATAAAGAAGGTATTTCAAGCTGTTGGAGTAGGAAAATTTTGCCTATGATGTAGCAAAAATATTGCATTATCGGCCATGTATAAATGCTGCAGAATCCATATATATTCACGTAATCAAGTATAACAGCATAAATATTAGAGTATAACAGTACTGGTGTTGCTAGCTCCGGCTGCAAACAATAAATTAAAAGAGTAAATTCATTGTAACAGAAACAGTATGTTCTAGTGTTTTATTTTGTTTTTCTTCATCATGGTATTTTATTTACTGCATTAATTCTGCAACAACTACAAAATGGGGATAAACAGAACGGTCTTCGATCCACTTGAAAAACATAACAAATAACCAGGAAAAAAATAATGCACATAAGTATAGCTTTCGCAAGAAATTAATGGTTCTCTCGATCTACAATGTGGACGCAAGGTAATTAATCAAGCTTTGAATGAAGAGGGGAAACAAGGAGACTTGTTCCATGTTTTGAAGTGAAACCCTAAAATTTCCCTGGCCTTTTCCTTGGTTTTTGAATTGCTTCCACTTTGTATCACCAAGCAAATCTTACTCATTCCACCCACCTCCATAAATTCTTGAGCAGCCTCACCACTGCTAGTACAAAATCTTAAGACACATGACAGCAAACTTATTGATTTATCATCTCCAACATGGGAAACCTTCAAGATCTTTGATACCACAGCTGCCATGCCTGCTGGATGTGACAAAAAGGCCGCCCGCCCTTCTGCTTTCCGGCACAGTTTTTCTAGAACGACTAACATCATCTCGCAGACATGCCTCTCATTTTCCTCAGCTAGCAACTCGATCAGGATCGGAATGCATCCTCCCTTAATAGCTTTCTCTTTATTCTTCCCATATGATAAGACTCTTATTAAAATAGCTAAAACTGCCATGCTTCCATGTTTTGAATTTTGGTCCTTTAATATCTCAATGATATTCTCAAAGAACTCAAATTTAAGTCCTTCCTTGTACATGTCATCTACCACTTCGAATATGGACTTCAGGACAAGAGCAGCTTGAATTCTAAGCTGTAGATTGCTCAGATACTGTGTCATAATTGAACTTAGTGAACAGATTAATAGGCCATTTTCATTTTGTGAAACCATCTTTAATGCCTCATCAGATGGACATAAAAGACATAACAAAGACACCGCTTCAGCGATCAGCGGAGTGTCATTACCAGTAATCTGTGGAATCCCTGGTAACTCAGTTTGAACTACAAGAGATACTGCAAGGGAAAATAAACTATCATCTCTAATGCAACTAATCCTGCTATTATCACCATGATTCTCTTGGATTAATGACTTGATCTTTCTGAGAGATTTTACCTGTAAATGGGGTTGCTTGATCTCCTCAAGAAGCACTTTCATCAAGGCATCATGATTAGGCTCCGCAAACTTTGTTGTTGATGATGATGCGTGTTGCAAGTGCCATGATTGGATCAAGCGAAGAAGATTAGAGTTTGGGGTGAGACGGAAATCAGAGAGGGGTTGTTTTGTAATAGGACAAGCGATGTTTTTATAAGAGAAAAGCCATTTCTGTATGCTTTCTCGATCAAAGGTCATACCTGTGGATATAGTAACTGGATCTTTCATAATTTGAAGAGATATTGGGCAGATAAAGAAAGATGGCACAATATGATGATCAGAACCATCCATTCTTTGAATTTCTTGTTCCTCTCTTTGCATGTAATGTTGAACTAGCAAACTAGCCAGGATGAAGAAGAGAGAGAGAGAGAGTAAAAGCACTTGCTATAGTAGCAAATATGGTCGTAAATAGCAAGGATAGGATTAATTTAAAAGAGGAGGATGGGGTGTTGACATCGTTGACATTTGAATGGTCAAAAGAAGGCGCTGCATAATATTAATAGAGTGGAAAAGAGATGCCACGGTGACGACACCGTTCTTATGTGAGTTCATTGAATCTCTTTTGTTCCCCGGAGCTGCCTCTCTATCCTTTTTTTATTACTTGGAAGCATTGACTACGTTCAGTTTTCTTAACTTGTACCAACCATAATTAAGCTCGGACTTCATTCTCGTCGTTGTTAAGCCACATGTTAATTTCTATATACATATAAGTTAATTATAGTATGAATTGAGCCGAACGGAGACTGTTGAATTCGGTTTATATATATGTTATCGATCTTATACAAGATGCATGGTGGAGACCAAACTGCTTCCTTCGACCCAATATATTAATGGGTTTCCTCCCTTCCCCCCACCGATATTGGCGTTTTTCTTCTCTTCTCCTTTCTTATATGAAGAATTAAAATGGGAGGTTTTATTTTCTTATAAAAATAAAATCTTGGTATAGATGCCGTGAAGAAAAAGTTCTTTGGCATGAGGAGTGTAGTTTAAGTGAAGTAGCTTCCATAATTTAATTCAACCACAAGCCGTCATATGACATTTTGGTGGCTTTTTGTCGCTTCACTTATTTCTTGTCCGGTTAATTATGATTCACAATTTTTTGTCTTTTTTTTTCCCTTGTAGCTTTTAACTTGAGTAAATTAATATTATTCTTTTCCTGTTTCATTTTTTAATTTTATTTTATATGGTCAATTATGCCCACGTAAGATTTTTAAATTAATATTATTTATATCTATAAATATTAGCTTTTGAAATCGTAAGCATTTAATTGATAAATTTTTAAAAATACAAATGTTTAAATAGAAAAATAAAGTGCAATATTCATGCATATTTGATATAAAAGGTATCTTACTGATCTGTAAATTTAACAGCGACATCAACTTAATTATACTTGATTGAACATAATAGAAATGCTTAGTTATTTCTTTTTAATGTTTACATATTTAAGTAAAAATAAATAAAAATACTTACTCAAATAAAAACATACACGATTGAATAAAAATTAATAAGTTATAAATTATAGAGAAATTGAATGTTACGATACAATTGAGACAAGTTGTAATATATAAGGATCACTGTTAGTTTAAAAGGTAAAATAGTTTTCTACTAATTAATAGGTGTGAGTTGGGAACCTACCAATGGCAATGGATCGGATGAATGATTATTATACATTATACATTATATAATTACATTAAAAGAATATAGTGTGTTACTTGCCCAACATATGTTGTTTAATTGTTTCTTTATCCTTGAACTTTATTCTTCTTCAATTCCATCCTTGCATAATATGTTATTGATATTTTTTATGTTGATATTTTATTTTCTTTGCATATTTTTACAAATTCAAGGTGTTTGGTGATATTTCAAAATATAATTAGATGTCAATTTAATGAAATTAGATTTAAATTCATAGTATTAAAAAGAAGTATCAAATTAAAAACAAAACAAAGAGAGTTTGTTTCATTTTGATGTGAAAAAAATCATTTTGGTGTATATATAAAGATTTTGATGTCCTTGTGGTTTTTGTAATGTACGCTTAAGTATTAAACTTTATTTATTCAATTTTTTAGTCCATAAATTTAAGAAATGAGAGAGAAAGTCGTTGAAAAAAAAAAGAGAGAAAGTAGTTGCTTTGCTACATTTTAATAATAACAAAAGATGATCTTTGTGTCAATAAATTTAACTTGCCTTTAGGAGTTCCATTATGGTTTAGAATTTTCATCTTGCTAGAAAAAATAAATTGGGGTTCAAGAATATTTTTTCTTTTGATTACATTTTGGATTTTTTTGTCTATATAAAAGGTGTTTTGAATTTAGAAATAAATTTAATGTTATTTTTATAGTAATATTTATTGGGGTTTTTTCAGGTGAAGAAATGTTGAAAATAGATTTTTAGAATTGTAAAACTCGGATTCCAACTTTTTAACAACATGAGGAATTGAAATCAAAACTATGAAAGATGACATGATGTTTGCTAATATGATATGCTGGAGACCTTAAAACAAAAAAAGATGAAGGAAGAAAGCCATGTTCATGGGCTTTTGGCTTTGGAAGCTCATGCATGTTGACCTTCTTTAAATAAGATCAAACATGTAGTCCTAATCTTTTATGCATAGTTACCTTGTTTTTTTCTGTATCTTTTTAGGTTTTTTTTTTAATTTTAAAAATTATTGTTTTTAGGTTTTGATTAAAATGCACTCTAAATTAAATTATTAAAAAGATATTTAATTTATTATTCAATCTTACCATGTGTTTTTTAAATATTATTATTATATATTTTTATGTTAATATTAAAATTTGTTTCTTAATTATTATATCCCAAATATGCCAAAAAAAAATCAACAATGTGCTCATGAATATTTAATAAATCTTTTTGGTTATTTTTTAATAGAGTTTTTGCATGATTTTATAATGATAATTATTTTTTCCTTTAATCATATACAAAATATTGAGACAATATTTTAATGTTTTTTTTATTGAAACTTGTTTTTGAGATCATGATAAATTTCTATTTAAAAAACAATTGCTTTTGATTAATTACAAAACACATTAATTTTCTTGAAAAAAAACACATTAATAAGGAAATTGATTTTAGATTGAAGAGATATATTTTTCCTACTTATTTTAAATGATTGAAATATTGAAACACTATTTTAATAGTTTTTCTTTATTGAAACTTGCTTTTGAGATCATGATAAGTTTTCATTTAAAAAACAATTGTTTTTGATTAATTACAAAACATGTTAATTTTCTTGAAAACAAAAAAGAGACACATTGATAAGGATACTGATTTTAGATTGAAGAGGTATTAGTTTCTTATTAATTTTAAATTTTTAAGATTCTTATGAATCTTTATTTTAATTATCTTCCCCTTTTATTCAAAAAACATGTTACTAATAAAAAAATTATGTTTTATTCAAATAAAAAAAGATACATGAATAAGAAAAGAATAATTCACATTATAAATGTATTTTTTTTCTTCATTATTTTAATGATTCTCTTTCATACAAAAATCTATTTTAACTGTAAAAGAACTAAATAAGAAGAATTTTTAAAATTTTTTTGTGATATCACTTGCGTAAATAACTAATGTGGTAATATTCTAAAAGATCTTGGACTTTTATTGGTTATATGAATAGTGCAATCTTCAAAAATTCAATTTGGTCCTTAAAATATCTTATAAAATTGATGTAGTTAGGTCAACAGAAGCTGAAAATCCTGGGCAATTAGATGGAGATTTTTTATAACTAGATGAAGATATGTCATAAATAGATTACGTAAATAGCCTAATAAATATTTTTTTATAGATTAGTGGAACACTACTAGGCTCCTGACAAGGTCTTGTCGCGTTATTATTAGTATAATATGTAAAAATGACTATAACTTTTATTTCAATCATTTGACGAAGCTCTTTTTTTTTCTCTCTCAGGAGATCACCAAAGCCCAATTCTATGAGGAACCCATTTTTTCGGTCAATTCATTACATGAATTACATTAAATTAAGCTTAAAAGGTTTTATTGTAGCTGATTTTGTTATTTCTCGTTGTTTATTTTTGTATTTCATGTTTATTTTGGATTTTTTATGATTTTTCTTTATGATTTAGAATTTTAATTTTATAACTTAGTAGTGGTTGGTTTTTAGTCTATTTAAAGAAATTATAAACCTCTTAAAGAGGTAGACTTATTTAGACTCTATTTCAGTCAATAAAATTATAAATTTAGGATTCGTGTCTGTAACCTTTTTCGCTCATAAAATTCTATATTTTTTGTTCTTTCACTTGCATAAAAAAATCAATTTGATCCATATATATATATTATTTGTGGTCTATGTAGTTGTAAGTATTTACATTTTGATCTTAAAACTTCATTTAAGTTAAATATCAGTCCATGAAATTGAAAATTTTTCAATTTGATCCATAAAACTTTATTAGAAATTCAATTTGGAACCTAAAGTTTTTTATTTTTACATTTTTTGACCTTGTAATTTTAGGTGTTTATGTTTCGATCCTAATTCTTTTTTGTATTTTTATATTTCTTGTTCATGTTGTTTTGCGTGTTTATGTCATGGTCATAAAACTTTGTTTTTCTAATGTCAGTCCCTAGATGTTAAGAAAGCTCAATTTGGTCATAGGATATTTCACAAAAGTTTTATTTGACCCATAATGTTTTCAGTTTTATATTTTTGGTCTTTATAGTTTTAGTTATGTATGTTTTGGTTCTTAAACTTCATTTACCTCACATTCTAGTTCCTTTATGTTGCAAGAAGAGAGAGAAAGTTGACAAAAAAAAGTGAAGAAAAATATTAAAGTCAACCACATTACATCCATAAAAAGATTAATGGTTATGTCAATTAGTTCATCTTTGAAAGGATAATTCAATAGAGATGGTTTTGCTCTTTAACCATGTTGAACAAAATAAAATGAGATTCATGAAGTCTTAGTATTTGGTTTGATTTTGTATTTTAAAATTGATTAGAGAGTGCTACAAGATTGAAAATGGAGTTACTGAGGTTGGATATTTTTAGTTAAAACAAGTTGAAATCTAAATTTTTATGGTCTAAAAACTCGAACTCTGGTTTTCCAGTAAATGACATGTTGTATGTCTTGTTGCTTTAACTAAGATTTCGTTTGTTTCATGAAAAGATGTTTTTTAAAAATTATTTTCCAAACTTTCTCATGTTTATTTACCATTAGAAAAATTGATCGAAAGAAAACATTTTTTCGTCAAAAAAAAACTTGGCTTAGTTTTCATAAAAGTGTTTTCATTTTATTTTGGACGGGATATACTTTTCTAAAAATTGTAAATAAACAAAAAAAATATCATGTTATTTATCAATTGTATCAAATTTGGTCATCATTCATTTGATTGCTATATGTATTTTGTTTTGATTTTGTTTTAATTTTCAATTTTATCCTTTAGAATTTGATTTAATTTAATTTTTATCTCAACTTTACTTATTATTCTTTTGATTGTTATTTGTTTTTTTTATCATTTTCTTAATTAAATTTTTTTATGTATCATATTTAGCTTCAAATCTTTTGATTACTATTTATTTTATTTCAAGTAATTTATAAAGTTAGATTTTTTTTCTCAATTTCATCTTCTTTTAACTTTTTTTATATAATAGATTTAGTCTTTGTGTTTTTTTATTGCTATTTTTTATTTAAAATAATTTATGAAATTAAATTTTTTTAATTTAATCATCCTTCAAATTTTTTATTTGTCAGTTTTGGTCCATATTATTTGATTGCTATTTGTTTTCTTTGAAATAATTTATAAGATAAGATTTTTTTCTCAATTTCATTATCTTTCAATTTTTTCATATGTTAGTTTTGGTCCCTATTTTTTTTAATAAACTTGAAAAAAAAATTAAAACAATAAAAAGTTATTTTTCAACTTATTTTCCATAGCATAACAAAATAATGAAAAATCATTTTCCATCTTATTTTTTATGACATTACTAAACATAAAAAAAAAATTTATTTTTCAGAAATTCATTTTCTGTTGAAACCACTTAAAAAAAACTTTTCAGCAAACAAACATAGCCTTAAAAACCAAGTCATTTATAATGTCAATTCCTACTTCTTTTAGATTAGGAATTAACTTGGACTAGATACCTATTATATTCCTAATAAAATACTGAAGTATAAAATAGAATGATCAAAAGAGTAAAAAGAGTGACAAAGTAGAATATCATTGTTTTACATGTATTTATTTATCATTATCACTTGCAAACTTGTTGTATATTAATGTGTTCCCCCTACCCTAACAATGAACAAATAAGTATGAAGTACAAAAAAAAAAAGCTCAGTGTGAAATACTATAGAAGGTCTTATAATTCATTGTTGATTCACATAGTGAAATGACCATTTTTCCATGAAAGAGAAAACTTAATTAACTTGATCCTAGGGGTAGGAAGATCTTTTCTATAAGATCTATTAGTAATAAAAAAAAAAATAGGGTTAATCAATCTTTTTACAACTTTATTGCGCAGTGTACAGGGGCTTTATAGGTTTTTCATTTTTTTTTGTATAGTACATTAACTTAAATTCCCTTTAAAATCAAACTTTATCGGCTTTGAATGCAAGGGCACTTTCATTATTTAATTCTATCTTTTTTATTATTTTAAGGTCACGTTCGATGCACCTCGCACCCCTGTCATGGTGGTGAGGCACATGTCACCAAATAATCTGCGGTTGAGCTTTAGTTGCTTGTTTTTTCTTTCCTCCCTCTTTCCTTCCCCTCTCCTAGAAAAACACTTTGGACATTGAAAAAAAAAAATCTAGTTATTTACTTATTGAATCAAATTAGACATTGTTTTTTGATTGCAGTGTATTTTGTCTTGAATTTTTTATTATTTTTTTTAATTTCATCTATTGATATTTTATTTTTATATCAAATTTAATCTTCATTCTTTTGATTGTTATTTGTATATTTTTTCGTATCCTTTTATTAATTGAAATTATTTTTTAATTTCATCCCTAATGATTTGATTCTATTTTCTTTTTGTGTCAAATTTGATCTTCATTCTTTTCAAATTGATATTTTTTTTCTTTTTGATATATTTTTTAATTTCATCCCTAATTATTTTAGTTGGTTGAGAATTTGATATTATTACTTTTTAGGTTTGTCTTTTATGTTGTAATTCGTTCTCATGATCCATGTCAAGAGCTTTGAAGATTAGATTAGATGGTTTTAGTTTTTTTTGTCCTTTTTTTTATTTTAATTTCATTCATTGGAAATTAATATTTGTTATTTTTTAAAAAAACTTCTCTAGTTATTCTGATGTCATGTTTCGGGTCATGGATTCAGCAGGTTTACTAGGGTTGGCTCGGGCCTTTTTTTCTTCTTTAATTTCACCTTTAATATTACATTGATTTTGATAATTGAGTTTTATGGTTTTTTTTAATATGTTTTCCATAAGATTATCCCGGTTTTACAACTAGATTAAAGATTTGATGTGCTGACAAACTTTGTTTAATTTTTTTTATTTTTTTTTAATTTCATCATTTTATTTATTGGTAATTAAAATTTATATTTTTTTATTTTTCTTTTTATGCAATCATATGACTCTTATTAAATATTTACTTTGTTAATAAATAAGAATATTGAGATGTTTTGGAAATATTATAAGAATATATTTTTATAATATTGAAAAATATTTATTTTTTTGCATTGAATTATTGTTGATTTTTTTATTTTATTTATTATCAATATCTTATTTTCTAATTATATTATTAAATTATTTTAAATTTTCTTTTAGAATATTTACAATTTTTTTTATGTTGAATAAAAATAGATAGCGCGTACTTTCTATCTAGTGATTTCACTGGGCAACTTTGGTATTATCAAGTTAAGACAAATGTATATATATTTTTCTTTTATGTTATAAATCAATTAATCAAATTAGTAGAAGTAAATTAATTAAATTAATTTTGATTTTCATGATTAACCAGCCAGCCGAAGAAAGAGAAAGGAATCTTTTGCTTCTTTAGATTCTTGAAATTATCACAACCATCCACCAGTCTTAAATTATTATCCGATAATCTAATCTTAATTTGAAATCATTTTCTTTTCTTTTTTTGTTATTAAATAAAATAAATAAAAGCATCATAAATCCAAATAATCTTCATAATTATCAACAACCAACCACACCGAGAGAGAGAGAGAGAGCGCTGTTGTTCAATCACCAAACCACAATACTTGATTGAAACGAAACGAAAAGAAGGAAAAATTCATTGAAAGAAAGAAAGAAAGAGAAAAGATAGAGATGGCGAATCTGTACGTGACGGCGGTGCCACCGGCGGATCTGAACAGGAACACGGAGTGGTTCATGTATCCAGGGGTTTGGACTACTTACATATTAATATTGTTCTTTTCTTGGCTTATTGTTCTCTCTATCTTTGCTTGCTCTCCTGGCATGGCTTGGACCATCGTCAATCTCTCTCACTTTGCCGTACGTTTTCTCCCCCTTTTCATTTTATATATATATGGCTTGGGTTAGCTTACAATTTCTTGATTAGGGTTTTCATTTTTTTTCTTCTCCATTCTTAGTGGTTGAAGAAAGATAGCCAATTATTATTATTATTACTGGATGGAGTGTTGGTGATTGCATGCATGTTTGGTTTAGTTTGCTAATTTGTCAAGTTTCCTTAGCTGCATAATACTTAATTCAGATTATTGTATTTGTCATCAAATGATAAGACCGAGGATTAGTTTTTCTGGTTGTAAATGGTAAAATGGGCTCCTTTGTTTGTTGCAAGCAGGGACCTTGGTCTCTGTGCTTTGTTCTTTACAATGAGCGGAAGAGTTCCATTGCCAATACAGTATTCCCCTCATTTATTAGGTTGCAAGTCTTGGAGCAGATAACTCTATATCAACTTTTATTTTTTTTGTAGCAGTAGTAGTTAGCATCCTCATTTGAAGGATTTTGGTCCAAAAAATGACCACAAGCTATCATGATGAAAGAGTGCTAAAAACCAAAATAAATAAGATGTCCAAGTAAACACAGCAAGTGTTGATTAGAGTGTGACCTTGCTAGGATGGTAGAACGGTTCTGCAACTCACCACAGGCATGTTACCCTCCTCCTTCCTCAAACCTGAATCCACCTCGTATATTGCTTCCAATTCCCTTAGTACAAGCAGTGTGAAATAAATTGAAAAGTGCAACCTCAAGAAACTTTACCAGCTATGCTAAGGAGACGTGAGCATTAGTGTACATGGATTTAATGGGAAATGCATAAAATCTGTGAAGCTATATGTTTTGAACTGTTAGCCTTGTCTGGTTTTGTTCTAGGCTTAGGTTGCTAAAAGATGTGGGAAACACACATGTTAATTATGACATGTTACAGATTCATAGGTTGTAGATATGCAATGGAATTTGCCACCCTATGATGGGCTACTTACTTTCATGTAACAACATTATGAACTGATTTGGGTATAGGGTTTGCTCGCTGCAGATTTGAACTGTTAGCCTTGTCTGGTTTTGTTCTAGGCTTAGGTTACTAAAAGATGTGGGAAACACACATGTTAATTATGACATGTTATAGATTCATAGGTTGTAGATATGCAATGGAATTCGCCACCCTATGATGGGCTACTTACTTTCATGTAACAACATTATGAACTGATTTGGGTATAGGGTTTGCTCGCTGCAGATTTGAATTTAAAAAACTTGATGTTGGGGTATGCCTGTATTGTTTGAACAGAAACAATGATTTAAAGAGTTTCTAATTGAGTAGAATGAAAGCTTTTGTAGTTGTAAGAAATGGCAGAATAGATACTTTTTAATAGGTATCATATTTCTTTTTCTTTGCATTAAAATGGCTTAATATTGGTCTGTTTTCTACCACTTGTAAAACTGTTCCATAAATTATCGTTAACCACCATGACAAGTTCTATGTTCATTTCAGTGCTCTATCTGTTTTCATTTCCAGTGGCAGCTAAGATGCTTTGTTTTTTGTGGAAATATGATTGATTAGAATGATTCACTTTTCAGATCACTTATCACTTTTTCCACTGGAAGAAAGGAACCCCATTTGCAGAAGACCAGGGGATCTATAATCGGCTGACCTGGTGGGAGCAGATGGATAGTGGAAAGCAGCTGACACGGAACAGAAAGTTTCTAACTGTTGTACCTCTGGTGCTGTAAGTTTTCTGGAAGACCTTTTATATTTTAAGTATGCATGTGTACACACATGAGCTGGAATGCTTTCTATTTCTTCATCTAGAAAAGCTTCTTGTTCATAGTTATATGCATGTTAAGCAAATATCTCCTGACTTGCTTTGTACTCTTTGTCAATCTCATTGTCTGTAATGTATGTACAGAATGATTGAATTGTGTAAATATGTGGAAGTCATTGTCAAGAAGCTTGAAAAGCTTTCTCTCATTTGTGTGCGGGAGTGGTGTTTCATTGCTGTCCTTTTCTAGGCCTGTCTTGTCATGGATTACGGCGAATACTTTTGCCCTGTTTTTTACTGTACGTGAGTTGTAATTATATTCTTTGGCAATTTAAGTCTCATTAATTGCCATCCATGGTAGACTATGTGCTTTAAAGCTTGTCTGTCAAAGTTTGAACTTTGTAATGCCATATTGTCAATAGCTATGGAGTAAAATTTGAATTGAGCTGGATAAATTCACTTAATAAGAGTAATCTAATATTGTAAGAATTCATGGTGCTCATCAGTGAGATGCCTCGGTTTTGTCTGGGTTAAATTGCTTTGGAGAAAGCATAATGCATCTTAGATGGGTTAAGCATAGCTGCAAGCCTTTGATTACTGGACTTGAGCAGCTCCCTTGGGTTGATTAAAATCTGCTTGTATTGGTGGGCACCTAGGTTCAGGCTAGATTTTTGTGCCTCTAGTTTTGTAGTGCAATATGGTTTTTCAGTCTTCAGGTTCTTCCCAAATCATGGAAAATTGTGTTGAAATTGCCTGATATGTTTTTAACCAGGAGACTATTTACCTGTTTGACCTTGTCCAAGCACGATTGCTGTCTTGTGGAAAGTTATGATTCAGTACTTAGTTTCCCCTTGACATGTTATCTGTAATAGGATGCACAGCATTGCCAAGCCCTTTTGTGTTTCATTTCATGTATTGTTTGGCACAATTAAGTGTGCATTATTGTACATTAATCTTAAATTTACTTTGATGTTGTTTGCATATGCTTAAATTGAGATTATACTTTCATTTGCTTTCTCTGGCAGGTACTTGATAGCCTCACACACAACTGACTATCGACATCCAATGCTCTTTTTCAACACTGTTGCTGTGATAGTGCTTGTTGTTGCGAAGTTCCCAAATATGCACAAAGTTCGCATCTTTGGAATAAATGCAGACAAGTGAGCTGGGCATTGTTAAAAAGCTGCTTTACTTGTTTAACGCCACCAATCCTTCTGCAGTTATGCTTGAAGATTATCATATCTTTGTATAGATGTTAGGACTGGAAGGATATTTGAATATGTAATGTTTTTTATTGTGCTGACTGCTTTTGACAAGTTGCTCCTTAGATGAAGGAATAACTATATTCGTTGTACAGTTGAGAAATGTTGTGTATCTTTGGCGTATCACACGGTGCATTTTCGCAGCATTACAACTTCCATAACTACGAGTGATTATATTTCATTTTTTGGCTTGTAGCCTTTCCGTTGACAATCTTGTGGCAAACCATGTTCTGTCAATTAATGAACTCTTATGTTAGGTTAGTTTAGGTTTCTATATGGAAACAAATTAGAGTGGTGTAGGCTGTCATCTGTCCGCATCCTATGGCACAGCTAGGAAGTGCTTGGTTTGGTGGTTCCTTGATATTTCTATTAGGTATATGTGATGTGGGACTTGGTTGCCTGACCCTTCACTCCCCCACTCTCCCTAAATAATGTTAGTTAGACGAGAAAGGTTTCTGCCTAACGTTGTGGGGCGTCATTTTATGCAAATTGAGGGCGACTGGAAAACAAAACTGGATCGGTCCCTCGAAGTTGCTTGGATTTTTTCCCTTGAATTGCGTGATAAGCCAAAATAAAATGAAACTGTCACCAATCGTTTTCCCAAGCTGGAACTACCCAGCCCATGTCCTCTAGCGACCGCTTTCCTACACTTCTCTGCTCAATCGCCGAGAAATTAAATCATAGGCGATTGATGCCAAAATTCAACGTCAACGTAGCTGAGGAACCAATAGACACGAGGCAGTTCGATGATTCTAGAAGTCACAACTGCGGTCACATTTGAGTATTGTGCAGGTAAGAGCTCTTGTTATAGCATGCTATAAGGTTTAGAGTTTAACATAAAGGCAGGTCAACTTTTCTGCAGGGTCCTTAAGAGTTAGAGCCCCTGGAAGCAGGAGACACTCATTGGTATTGATAAAATAAGATTACAGAATGGGAGGTCGTGATAATCTTTGTTGCAGCTTTGCCGAACGCTGTATCAAGTAATGTATGACATCCATCAAAAAGAAACTAATTAACAATAAGAAAATGTTATGTTTCCCACATGTTTCGGTTGGTTTGTGTTTGAATTCTATTCATAGACACGGTCAATTGTCTTTGGGAAAAACCTAAAAGAGGATGTAAAAAACTGCAAATTTGGTATTTGAAAATACATGGAAAAAAAAAAAAGTTTTCGAGACTCAACTAGATTTGATAGGGCTCAATCTTCACCAACCCATCATTTTTTCTTTCTCCTTCCTTTCTCTCTCCTTTTATTTTTATCACCCACCTATTTTCTCTTGGCACGTCAAACTATATATGGTATAGCTTTATCTACACTTCAATTATAATTGCTACCTGCCATAAGTCATAGGATAAGTTATGCAATAATACTAACACCTTACTAGGCAAGTAGCTTCATATTTTTTCTAGAATAAGATATATATTCTCAAGTATAGAGGAAAAGATGAGGATTTTTTTTCATCTCAACACAAAAGAAAAATATCCAACTCTCTCTGTCCACCGTCGTTACATAATATCGACCTGAAAAACCCTAAACTGACATCAACATCAGAGGGTTCTTTTATAGATAACACCCTCATTCAGCCTATTATTATCCATGGAAAAAGCTTAGATCCAATGAAGATTTTTTAGCTTCACCAGTGGCGTCGTCCATGGAAATATGAACAAAAGCCTTGTTTGTTTTCTTTTTACGACTACTTTATATCCTCAACATAAAGATTTCATGAAGGATAATATTTAAACGTTGGGAGGATGAGTTACTGAACTCTCACCATCATTATTAGCTCCAGTAGATTTCTAACTGCCGACGCAACAAATGAGAGCTTTCACTGAGGTTGTGTTAGATATTCAACAACTTAGAGCTCTCCTTGATTATCCTTAGAGTATGCAGGCCACCGTACAACCACCTATACCTCCTCTAGCTCCACCAGTTTCATCGTATATGCAATGATAACTTCAGTTCCTAGAAGAGATTGCCTTGAACAAGGTGGAAGACAATAGACATCATATTATTACTCCTACAAAGACTAGACCATGATATCATGAGGGCCTTCTCATATCAAATCCTCAAGATATAACCTTCATAGATCAAAAGGCAAGGCCTGGGGGTATAGCCTTCGCCATCGACCTCGATCTCCTATAGAGTTTTAATCCAGCACCCCACAACCTAAAAGGCTATGTACCAAAGACAAGGAAAATGACTTGAGTCAAATAAGATATTCTTCACTATGACAATGTGTTGAACATTTGTCTCCCTAGATATTTTGTAGTTGCCAAGATGAACTTGGAATACTAAGATGACCTATTTGACTTTAGACAGCACGTATAGAATATAAGGAGAAATTTGGAATTGGTGATTCAAGATACTAATGTTATGTGCAAAATATTTCTTACCACTTTTTGAGGATTTACACGAGCTTGGTATCACAATTTAAAGCCTGAATCCATATCCATTTTTTTAGATTTGTACAATAAATTGATTGCTCATTTTAGCATGAATATTCATGGCAAAAAATTTTAACGAACTCTTCTCCGTCATTTATTTTAAGGGAAAAAGCATAAGGGCCTACTTGAAGAGATTCAATGAAGTGATGCTGAAGGTGAGAAACCTACTGGAACTAATGGCTATAAAAGCTTTGATCAGTGGCGGTTCAATTACTCCTTATGGGAATGTATTTATGCATTACCTGATACAAATTTTCTTAATGTGAAGCAAGCTATGAAAAATCATATTCGTGTGAAAGAAGCAAGTGTAGCATTACAAGAACGTCCTCACTTTCATATACAAAAGGAAATATCTCTCAAACAATGGGTATCCCTCTTAAGATACCCCAACATTTAAAAGAAATCCCAGAGTACTTACACAAAATAAACTTGTATACTCTGAGCTAATGATGATTATTAAATGTCACTAGGATTGAAGTGCTAGCTGTAATAGAGGAAAAATAAAAGGGTGATGTTTTCCCATAAAGATGCTCTAGTAATCTATACAATTTTGTCTCACTACAATGTACACATGATACTTATTGACGATAAAAGTATGGTGAATATCCTCTTAGAAGATGCGATGACACACATGGATGTGGAGATCACAAAACTAACTTTAGTGAGGACTTTTTTCTATAGGAATTGAAAGGAAATGAGTACCAGTAGAAGGTGCTATGGACCTTTCAGTTACCATTGAAACGTACCCAAGATGTCACATACTTTAACAAACATTCATGATGATCAACATATATCTCTCTTACAATGTCATTTTTTATAGGCCTCTCCTTCACAAGATCAATGCAGTGATTAATAGCAAGTATTTAGCCATAGAATTCTCTATAAATAAGGGAGTGGCTATTATGAGGGAAAACTAATTGATCTTTAGAATGTATACTTCAACATGTCTAAAAAGAAAGAGTATTATTTTGTGTATGGACCATAGAGTACCCGTAAAAGAAAAACATGAGATAAGAATAAAAGTTGTAAAAGGATTGAAGGAGGTTAGCCTTTATTTAAAAGAAAATACTTTTACAATGATTGATTCAACCCTAGGTCCTGAGAAAGAGAAAGCTTTGGTACAACTTCTCAACACCCAAAAACAAAAATTTACCTTTCAACCTATTAGAGATGCCTAACATCGACCATGAGGTGATTTTTTATCGGCTAACTATTATTCATTCCTTCACTGCTGTTCGACAGAAGAAAATGAATTTTGAAGAAAAAAGACAAAAGGCCATTCATAATAGACATAAACTAATAAATATTTGGTTCATTCATGAAATAATGTACCTAAAATGGCTCGTCAACATGGTTGTGGTGACAAAACCAAATGAAAAGTGAAGAATATATGTCGACTTTACCGACCTTAACAAGTCGTGTGCCGAAGACACATTTTCATTGCCAAAGATAAACTAGATAGTAGACTTCATGATTAATTTTGAGTATCTGAGTTCTTTGGGTGCTAATTTAGAATATCATCATATTCCTATGCACCATGATGACAAAGTAAATATCGTTTTTATCACTGATCAAAAAACATCTTTCTAATGAGTTGTGCCTTTTGGTTTGAAAAACATGAGGCAATGTACCAACGAATAATGAATAAAGCTTTCAAGAATAAAACAGACCAAAACATGAAAGCCTATATTGATGGTATGTTGGTTAAACGCATGACTTTTAAACAACATCTCTAGAATGTGAAGAAGATCTTCCTTATTCTACACTAGCATTAAATAAAGTTAAATCCTACCAAACATGTTTTTGCTGTGAAAAAGGGAGTTTCTATGCTTCTTGGATAACAACATGGGGACTAAGCCCAATCCTAAAAAGATACAAGCTATCTTGAATGTAACACCTCCTTAGTCCATGAAAGATGCCCAAAGGCTAACATGTCCTTGTTACGAAAAAGAGAGTTTATGTGCCTCTTGGATAATAACATGAGGATTAAGCCCAATCCTAAAAAGATACAAGCTATCTTGAATATAACACCTCCTTAGTCCATGAAAGATGCTCGAAGGCTAACATAAAGCATTACAACCCTCAACAAATTTATTTCCTGCCTTATAGAATGTTGTTTGTTGTTATTCAAAACTCTGTAGAATATCTTTAGTTTTGAATGGACTTCAGAGTGCTAGCAAGCCTTTAAAATACTCAAGCTCCATCTATTCTCCTCAAAAATTCTTCCCCAACCCAGAGAAATAGATGATCTTTTTCTTTATTTGAGGGATGTAGACTTGGTAGTCAATACAATATTTGTGCAAGATGAATGAGAATTCCAAGAGCATATATATAATACCAACAAGGTGCTTCATGATACAAAAATAAAATATATAAAAATTAAAAAGGTAGCCCTTGCCTTGATTAATGTTATAAGGAAATTAAACCATGCTTCCAGATGCATCAAATTATTGTGTTTGTTGACCAACCTTTAGCTTTTAAGGAAAATTCTACGTAAGCCTGACTTATCAAGATTTCTAATTAATCAAGTGGACCATTAAGTTGAAGGAGTTTGGATTCCAACATTGACCCAAGCTAGTTATCAAATGACAAGTTCTGATTGACTATATCATAGAAAGTTCATCTTTGTAAGAGGTTGTGTGTGTGTGTGTGTGTGTTCACTGAGCCTCACAGGGTTTGGTTGGGCTAAAGCCCAAGCCTGACAAGACATATTTTTCATTAACCCATAATCTTTTCTGTGTCTTTCATTTTTCTTTCTTTTTATCATTCACTTATTTTTTCTAGTCACTACAAGCTATATTGATATAACTTCATCTACATTTCAGTTATAATTACCCATTGCTATGAGTGATAGACTTCATAAAATAAAATTAAAAAAAAAAAAAGAGGTCTGGAATGAAAAATGTGAAAATCAAGAAAATGGATTAATATTTTACCCATATTTTGTTTTAGTTCCGATTTTGTTTATTCCTTTTTTATGAAGAAAAAAAGCTAAACTGAAAATATATTTCATTAACAAAAATAAGAGAGAACAACCAAATTTTGAAACTAAATCCACCTGTATCGCGACAAACATCAATGACCATCACTGCTCAATAGATCAAGGACCTTCAGAATCATGAACGTTCTATCACCATCAACACTATATTTAATCTCGATTTTTATTGATTTTGATTCATAAAACGGAGAGAGAAGGTGAAGAATTTTAAAATGGTGTCTTAATGACAATTCATATTTTTTCAATATATTATTTTCTTTCAATTTTGTTTATTTTTTAACAATATTAATTAATTTTCTTTATTTAATTCCTTTTTTTCATTATCTCAACTGAAATCTTTTTTTTTTTTCCAAATGTTAAGGGATATTGACCATACCATCACTTTTCTCGCAGTGTTTCAGAGAGAGAGAGAGAGAGAGAGAGAGAGAGAGAGAGAGAGTATGCTCTGATAAAAACTTCATAAAAAATAGGGTAATAAATATGTGTTTCCTCCTTTTCTAATTGGAATACAGGTTTTTGTGGCATGGTACTAGATCATGGTCACGTCACCAATTAATTGACAAAACTCGTTGTAGGTATCATATTAGAAGGAAAAAAAAACTAAAGATGAGTAACTAAATAAGTAAATTTGAAAATTCAAATAGAAAAAAAAAATGATTGCTAAATTTGCAGTTTTCTTTAAGAGGATTGATACGCAACACAATTACGGTGGTTTGCTTTTAGAATGTGCTTAGATCAAAGAACAAGGCAAAAGTAGATTAGCTTACCAAAGAGCAAAAATCAAAGATAATGACCGAAAGAAAGTGAAGAAACATGAAGGAAGGAATATAATTATTTAGGATATTTGTTTATGATCCCGATGCAATTGCACACCAATCAATAGAGGAGCATATCTCATGCATGAACCAAATATGATCATTAGGCACTTCGATGAAAGACAGGAGTGTAGCTAGCACCTAGCCTGAGGCCTGAATTGGGAAGAAACAGCAGATTTCGTCCAAAATCACAGTCATGTGATATGCACAACACATAAAAAAGATGGAGAAGAAGAAATTTGGATGGATGGATTCTCTAGGCAGGAGGGGGAGATTATTTCTAAGCACGCTTGCCCAGAGGAATGTTTGGGGGTCCCTCTCAAGACCAAGGAGAAAGGTGGAGTCGTCAGATTATCTAAGTCTGAATATTAAAATAACTAATAACATGCAGGAATGATCATTTCATGGATTCGGGGTCATCCGCTAAATCAAGTGGGTGATTAAAAATTATATCAGGTAAGCTTTTAGTTGGGGCAGGTAAATTTGTTTTCTAAGTACAATTTGCTTTGATGTTTTGTTTATTAATTAAGATTGGACTTGCAAAAAGAGATTTGGACAGCAAGAAAACTACTCTAAAAGGTGGGACATGCCATGTTGTTTTTCTTCTTTGGCTTCTGTGCTAGCTTGCTCCCATGAAGTGCGTTTTATGGCTGAGAGAGTCTCATCGATTCCAATGGATGACAAGTCAGACCTGACACACCAGACTGGTTTGAGACACAAAGAGGGGGGAAATGTTCGAGACAATTAGATACCGATAAGATCACACAGCAGCACTAACTAAACCACACAACTTAAAAGTTGATTAGTTAACTGAGAGAATATTTTTGTGTCGAAACTTCTTCCAAATCTCATTCTCATTGCAAACTTAACTGAACCAACTCTGGACACTCGATACAATAATACTTCAGGTGCAAGTTCTGATAGAAGCCTTTATGAATACAAGCCATACTGCCATGCGAAAACCCAGACTCGTATTCAAATCTTCCTCTATCTTGACAACATTATATGTAAGAACCCTTTTTGAAGCCAGAAACCAAATAAGCTTCAAAATTGTTACACTGCTCAAAGAGTAAAGAGAGGGATATAAAGCAAAGCAAAAAAGAAACCATATGTATCCTATATATGTTAGTCATGAACAGCTTTCAACATGTGACCTAATACCATGCATGTGAAAAGGAGTGCAAAGAAAGAAGATAAAGCAGTTTCTTTGTCTCTTTCTTCTTTCTTTTACCATGATCCTCCGCCAAACATTCCATTCCAGTATCCACTTGAACCCCCCTGTCCCTTGTTTTGATCAACTTCAGACGTTGTGCTTGAAAGCTGTTTCAGCTCACCAAATGGAAATAAAAGCCTCCCACTATTTTCTTGAATTCCATATCTACTTCCAAGCCCATCAGCAGGAAAGCTCAGAGTTGGTCTCAGTTCTTGCAAAGGGAATCCACCAGAAGAATAAAGTGTATTTGAATCCGGCATCGGTGTTGGGATAAAAGTATTCAAACCCCTAGAAGCAAATCCACTCCTTAGTAGCTCCATAGCTGAAATTGGAGAAGAAGTATAGGGAGAAGAAGAAGAGTTATGTTGATTGTTGTTCCTGTTTTCAGTTTTGGGCACTTCAGTATAATGAGATATACCTTGACTATCCTGCATAGCTGGGAATGCCAGATTAAGGTCTTGACCTTCATGGGTACTCTTAGGGTTTTGAGAAGAGAAGTGTGAGAGGCTTGGTGGGTTGAGATCAGGGAGCTTAGACGAAGATGTTGCCACTGACGATGATGTAGATCTCTTGTTCTTTCTTGAACCTCCTCCAACAGGAACATTTCTAAGAGATCCTCCTTCAGTCCAGTACCTTCTGCAAGTCTTGCAAAAGTATCTTGGTTGTGTGAGACTGTAGTTGTTATAGTAACAAAACTTGGTATTGGTTGAGTTACATCTTGGACAGTTCAATTGCTCTTGAGGCCTTGGTTTTCTCTCTACACCAGGCCTTCCACATGAATTAGATGTTATCTCGTCCATGGGCTTTACCGGTTTAAAATCCTGCAAACCCTAGAGTCAGACAACAAAAGGAGATCTATAACTATAGAGTACAAAGAAATAAGGGCCATGAAATCTTGGAACCTAATTAAAAGATGGTCGATGAGATAACAATCAGTAGATCAAAAAAAAAAAGAAAAAAGAGAATAGCTAGGGTTTTTGTCTGCAGAATTACATTAAACAGGAAATTAATATACTCCATAAAAGAAAAGAAAAAAGCCTTAAAAGAACAAACGATAATAACAAATGATGCCTTTTTCCTTTCCTTTATATGTTCTCGCATAAGCAAAAAAGTAGAAAGAAAAAGTTCAGTGGTTTCATGCATGGTTCAAAGAACAACCTTTCCATAAAGAAAATTCAAATAGAAGGGTCCTTCAGGACTGTGCTTGAAGATCGATCTCAAAGACAAACAAAAGAGCAAAAAGAGAAACAACAAATAATATTCGATCTCTCAAAAAAAAAACTGCTGGGACATGCTCCATGGTATATAAACTTAAAAGCCAAAAACCAGAAAAGTCACAACTGTACGAAGAAAATCTTATACAATACTAATTCAGCAAACAAATATCTACCCACCCGTGGCCATGAAGCAGCATCCGTAGTTCAGAAGAAAAGGAAGGAAAAAAAGCAACTGATGACTTCAGAGATAGAGAGAGAGAGAGGGAGGGAGAGAGGGAAAGGGAAAGAAAGGATCGTATTCACCTCCTTAATTTGTCTGCAGCTGTTCTTATTGCAAGAAAGAATGTTTTAGATTGTTTGTATGCTGGCTTGATGTGCTAGTTCACTTTATGAGGATGGAAAGAGAGAGAAAAAGAAAGAGAGAGAGATGTATTTGTTTTGACTACATGATGAACACACAACACGTTGCCATAGTAGACCAGACTAGTAAGAGAAAGGGAGTATTAATCACATTTTGAAGTGGCTGCGCTCGTTCAATCCTGTGTGTGGGGTTTTCTTTCGTCAGATTTCAATTCAATAGTGGATTTGTACATTTGTTTATTCATCGTGGGTGGAATCATGAGTGTGTGGGTTTCAACTTTTTTGACCTTATAATGGGGAAGTCTTTTTTTATTGTTTGTTCGATCTCTTCTAAAGTAACTGTTGTTTTTTTAAAGCTGTATAAATATTTTAATTAAAATTTTTATTTTTTTATTTTAAATTAATATTTTTAGATTATTTTGATATAATAATATAAAAATAATTTTTTAAAAAATAAAAAATATTATTCTAATATATTTCTTATAACAAAACAATTAGTACCGTATTTTTTTTTCACCCTTTAATAAATTTTTTTCAAGACCACTCATGAACAGGGACTGGTTTCTGCTTGGCTTATCAATAAAGATAAGATTGTGATTCCTTTCTCACAGATTTCGGAGGCAACTTCTTAATTATTCACCCACACATATTCTTGGCTTGCAGATTAATTACGCTACGTTAGCTAGATCGTACCGATCGCTGTTACGACTCGCATATTTTGGGAAATCTTCACGCCCTTTCATCAAGATTTAATCTTCATTTACTTGGGCTTCCTTTTACTCACTCCTTTGACTAACGAGTTCAATCAACATCAAATTGAATTCGAGTTTGTCTAGCTAGCAAGATGTGCAGGCTCGTATATATTTGAAAATTGACGGTCCAAGTTTGTCTTTGTATTCTGTTATTTTTACAATCATTTCTTTTCTAGCTAAAGCTAATAGCACCGTATAAAGTATATAGTTTAAGTTGCTTAATTAGTTGATCTTAAAATTATTTAGCACATTTTTCAGCTATAATCAGAGTCTGCTGGTCTTTACCGCCGTACTTTTTAAAAAAATATTTTTTTTGATGCATTGATGTAAAAAAATAAATTTTAAAAATTAAAAAAAATATTTTTAAATAAAAAATATTTTAAAAAACAACCCAATCAAAACAATTCAAGAGTGAAATTTTTTTAAATCTGCTTAATTACATAGGTATTATGCAGGGTCAAGATCTTCGAAACTTGTACTAAATTAATGATTAAATAGTTTACCATCTAATTCACCTGTATTTTAGATCTTACTTTTAATTATAAATATTAAGGGGCCGGACTGTGAAGGAAAGCTAGAAATGCAGAAGTGAAATGGAAAGTTCGTGGAGGGATCGAGAGGGGGAGCCGACAAGACCCGACAAGCGCAAAAGTGGTGGGGGCCCAAATAATGCGCGATGTCTTTTACGGGATGCTGACAGCTATGGCTTGAAGCTCTCCGAAATGGCCAAGGAACCGAATCTTACTCGCAGTTTCACGCGGAATTATTGTTTAATTTGTTCTCCTACGATGCCCTCTCCAGATTAGAGGAGCTCCGTGCGTAATCTTGTTGATATCACCGTACGGTGATATTACTATTTTCCACCGAACGCAAGAGAATGGTGCTTTTATGTCAGGACAAATTGCTTCGATCATCATCTCTCAGATTCTGGCAAAATTACAAGCACTATCGGCAAGCTTTTCCGAAGATCTCATACTCGCTCATGCTCTCATCAACTGGGCTCGAATTCGTTGGTATGGACCGAGAACCCCCTTGTAGCCCGATTCTAGATGGCATGGCGGAACCGAGTTGATTTAAGCTAATTTTATATTGTACTTGGAATTTATAATTCTTCTTTAAAATTCCTTGAACAAAGAAATAATAATTTATAAAACACAAAAGTTATATTGTACTAGTAATATTCTGTCATTTTTTTTTACATTAATATCCCCTTTATTAAGAAAACACATTATATAAATTTCTAAAACAAACTCGATTGATTACTGTATTATAAATAATAATGAAAAAAAATTCATTAACCAAATGCCAAATTTTCCCGATTTCTTTATTATAAAAAAAATAATTGTGAACCAGATGACAAAAAAAAAAAGAGTATGGATAAAAAATGTTTTTTTTTATAAATAATCATGATTGGTTATAGCAAGGATTTTTAATTGAAGTGACTAATTAGTAGCATCCTATTACTTATTCTCTATATTTATTTAGACAAAAAAATATATATATATATCTAATTTATATATATATATAAAAAAATTAGTGTGAAATTTTAGGTAAAGATAATCTTATTAATCTTTGATAGATTATGAATTTTATTTTATTATTTTATTTTTTTAATGTCAATCTAAAAAATAACTAATAAAATGTCAGTAATTATTCTTGAATACTATAAAATTTTTCAAGTTGGAGTGTAAATTTTAAGGCATTTACATAATTTATAGAATATTTTTGTTCCTTTTTCTTTCCTTTTTGACTTTCTCACGTCAATTATTGCAAAAAAAAAATCAATTTATTTACATTGAAATTACTTTACTTTTATTAGTATTACTGTTTGTTAGTTTCAATTGATTTTTCGTATTTTATTAACCCATTTGTTTTCCACAATTACTAAAACCGATAAGCGGGATTTCTTCACATGTCTCCTTTTTTTCGATAATAGAAGGCATTCTTGCATCATTTGAGACTGGTTTTCATCTATATGTTTCTTTGAATGGAGATTCTTTCAAAGAAGTATATATTTTCTGTTGTACAGATTTTAGCACCATCATTTAATTTAAATAAATAAACAAAAAGAAAAAACTGAGAGGATAATGTCAGACAAATCTCATTGAAACGGCACAATATTGACGAAACGTAATTAATCAAATGATCACGGTCAATATTTTTTTCTTTTTCAAGAATGAAATGATTGCTGTAGTTGATCTTATTATTATTATTTTTTCTCCTAAAAAAACACGTTTTCAATGAGCAAGAATGGCTGGAATAAACTATACACCTCTTGCTTTTTTTAGAACCTAAAAAAACCCATCACAAAAAACAAACTCCTAGTCGATCACAAATTGACCTGTTGCAACACGAAGGTGTGTTTGTTGGGAGGCAAACCAGCAAGAGCTTATCTGATCGATGCGTCAAGGCCGGTGATGGGCCTATTTTTAACGTGAAAAACATGGAGCTAGCTGGTGCGTTACACGTCAATCGCCTTCCCCTTGCAGCACGGGCACCTCTGCACTTTGGTCTTGTGCTGCAATCATAGGTTTTCCAACAAAATAAATATATTTCCATGGTGGACAAAACAACGTTGATCCGATAGAATGTGTGACAGGGCATGTGTAATTTTGTTTTCCAAGACCAAAAGCTCACAGGTCTCGTACCCACATCCCAAGAATTTCTTCTGATATTTGAACATGTATATGCAAATTCCATTCTCAGGGAATATGTAATTTTTCTTATTTATTAAACGTTTTGAGAGATTAAAAAGAGGAGTCAGTCCGAGCACAAGGGTGGTGGCGAATTACTCTGAAAGTTATTCACATTCCTGTCCAAATGTTTATGGCGCAATATTTGATATGCGTTCCATCCTCGATTCACGACAGTTAAAAGAGGAAAGTTGCTTCCTGTCGCAAGGCCCTGGAACGGCCCATAATAAAAGCCTCATTGTTAGGAGTTGGGTCTAAAACACAAATGCTTGGACTCATAGAGTAAATATGGGCCCATGGTTTCCATGCATGCATTTTCTTGCTCCTCCTATATATATATAGACACACACTCAAATCCAGCATGCAGGGAGGCTATAGATGCCCCCTGTGGTATTATTACGTCCAACTTTTATTTTATATCTTCGTAAAGAGACAAATCCGCTTTTGAGCAAGAACTTCAAGCCCAAAACACTTCTAGATGAGATGAAAATAAAATCCCTAATCTACAGTCATAAAGAAGATGAGGGGTCCTTGTTTTCTCTCCAGTCATTTTCCTGTTCTACTAACGTAAAAAAGGTAAAACATTAAAGGTGTGTTCAATAACAAAAAAAACTAATTTTCATTTTCATTTTTTTAACTTTTTCAATAAAAAATTTAAAAAACATGTTAATGTATTGAAACAAAAAAGGATTTTTCCATAAAAAAATAAATATATCAAGATTATAATTACTTTTTAAAAAAAATTAAAACCATTATTTATAATAGCTTTCTTAATATTTTATATTTGTATTAATATAATTATAAAATATTAATTTTATTTCATTCAAATAAGGAATTATCGTGAAGAATTTATATTATTAACTAAAAAACCCTTATATTAAATTTAAAATTAATGAAAATAAGATTTATGCAACTAACTAAATATGAAAATATGAAAAAAAAAAATTACGTTTAATATTTTACATTGCTAGAGAGTGTTTGTATATAAAAGAAAAAATTACTGTTTATGTTTTTTCTTCATTTAGAAAATAGTGAAAAATTGTGTTGAAAAAACTATAAAAGCCTCTAAAATATGTTTTTCAAATTCAATACAAATTTTAGAAACTGGAAAACTAGTTTTCTAGTTTTTTGGATGGATAAATATTCTATTTAAATTCAAAGTTTCAGTTTTCCTTTTTATAACTTCAGTTTCTCAAAATATTGAAGTATTATCACTATCAAAATTCTTAAATTTATCAATAAATTTTTTTTATCTGTATTTACACAGTTCATTGGTTTGTATATTACCAATGGGCTTAAGGACAGAAAGAGGCTGTTGAAAAAACTCCCGTCAATAATTTGTGGTCTAACAGTGAATTTATCAATAATATAATTACTGATAGATTTCTTAATAGAAAAAATAAACCAAAAAATTTTTTCATTTTATTCCGTCAGTATTTCCCTTTGTGAACTTGACTTGACCAACAGAAACACTGTACGCAATCTCGTCAGTAATTAAACAATGACGGTTGTATTTGCAGTAATTCATTTTCAATTCTTTGGCATCTATAGATGGACTTAATCCATCAGTAAAACCATCAGTAATTATTTAAAAAAATATTTTTTAAAAAATATATATTAAACATAAGTAAAAAAAAATTAATATAAGTTAAATTAATATAAATCAACACTCGATAATACTCAGGAACTGAGTTTCTTGAAAAAAAAAGAAGAAGAAAATCAATTAAATTAATTTGCAACAAACAAATTCATTTAATTGAAATTGAACAACAAAATTAACTAATAATAATTAAAATCAATCATATAGGAGAAAGAAAGAGAGGGACGTTGGTAATATTTACAAAAAGGAAAGAGAAAAAAAGAAGATGATGAAGAGATAATATTAAGAAGAAGAGGTGCGTTTGTTATCAAATTAACAATTTTGGTCTTTTAATTGAGCTTTTTTTACCGATAGTTTTACCGATGGATAATCAAATATTAATATTTTTAATCATTCCGTCGTTGATTATACCTGTAATATTTAATTTAAATTTTTAGTTTCGCCTATAATATTTAAATTAAATTTTCAATTTAATCGAACATTTTTAGAAACCCCCCAAATATTACCAGCACTTTTTCAGACCATCGGATATTCTGTCTGTAATATTTAATTTAAAATTTTAATTTAATCATGTTTTTTTAGAAATCCCTTAAATATCACTGATAACTATTCAGTCCGTTGATAATTTTATCTATAATAAACGGTAATTAACAGTGTAATTAAGAAGTGAATAATTTCAAAGCTCTCAGGAAAATACCGATGAACTTAATCCTTTGTGATCTTGTATGTAATTGATAACATGAACAGTGCAATTGATAAATGAATAATCTCAAAACCCCCTAAAATACACTGACGAACTTAATTCGTCGTTGATTTCTGTATTTAATACAATGAACAGGGTTAGAGAGAGAATGTAACAGTTCTAATGCTCTTTGGAATATACCGACAGACTTATTCTGTTGGTATATCTGTAAATATTTTAAAGTTTCAACTCTCTCTTAAATATTACCTATGAATTTACGAATGGATTTTATCAACAGATTAATATTGTCAATAATGTTGTCTGTATAAATAACACGTCATCATATCTTTTTATTTTTTTATTTTTTTCATTGTAATCCCCTCAGTACATACCCTAGCTTTCACTCCTTGTAATTAATTCAATATAAACATATTTTTCACATAAAATTCTATATAAGCGCATGTAAACTTCTTCTTTTTTCTTTTTCATGAAAAAGCAATCACTTATCATTTATAATGTGCATACTTAATCACAACTAATTAATACATCAGTTGTACAAATTTTGTTGTAGAAAAACTATTTAAATACAAGTAATTTTTCTATTCTACGAGAGGAAAGAATGACTTTTTACTTGTGTAATTAGGCCCTACTAGTTAGGTATAAATTTGAACCCTTATATATAGACAGCATACCAATGCTTCATAAAAAAAAAGTGACTTTGATACATTACCTAATAACCTTTGATTTATGATCATGAACCAACCACTTCCATCGATCTTTTGACTCCATTGTCAACGTCATCTTTACTTGTTACAGCTGATGGATATCATACCCTTTAATTTCTGCAGACTCTTATATTTTATAATTAGAGTCCTCCAATTACTAAAACACAAGTTATTGTGCCAGGAAGTAGTAGGAATACGTACGCCTTACTAATTAAAAAAAACTAAAAGAGATCAGTTAATCACTGTATATTATGTCTAAAATTACTACAGATTACACTTTCTATGTTTAAAATTTCTTCTTACAATTTTGGCCAGTTTTCTTTCATCCCTATCATATATTTTTATATTTTTTTTAACAGGTTATAGCTTTCCATCTCTCTTTTTTCTGACACAAATATAAAATATTACATAAAATAGATTTGACAAGATATTGATTGACTTTTCAAAACTTAATAAATAATTTCACTTTTTTAAAGAAGAAAATAACTGCTGGTTTTTGTCGTGCAGTTGATAAGAGGAGAGGGTAAAAATGCATCAGAGAACATTATTATAATTATATTATAATAATAACTAAAACTACTTAGTTTTTTATCGTGTACTGCACAATATAATCAACAGTAAAATGCTAAACATTTTTTTTAAGCTATTTTTTTTAATGAATATTTTTTTTTCATTTTTTTTGTTAATGTTAAATTTTTTTCTATTTAATTATCAAACTTTCATGACACAGGTTCCGGGTTTGACGGGTTAAACCGGATTTTTTATGGTTTTTCTTTTTAATTAATTTGTTCGAGTGCAGTCCGTAGTGAAACGTTGAGCTGTTTTTTTTTTTTTTTGCTTCGTTTGTTTTTAAGCAGTTTTTTTTCTTTTTTCTTTTGCTTTTTCTTGTTTTTTTAAGCTGTTTTTTTAATAAATATTTTTTTATTTAATTTTTTTTGTTAATGTTAAATTTTTTTTATTTAGTTATCAAACTTTCATGACAAGGGTTTCAGGTTTGATGGGTTAACCCGAATTTTTTTCTGGTTTTTCTTTTTAATTAATTTTTTCGTTTAATTTAGTTTGTTAATGTTAAATTTTTTCTATTTAGTTATCAAACTTTCATGACACGGATTCCGGGTTTGACGGTTTAACCCAGCTAATTCTTGGTTAACCCGTAATTTTTTTTTCCTATTCAGTTATCAAACTTTCATGACACGAATCCCAAATTTGACAAGTTAACCCAGTTAATTCAGATTTTTTTTTCTTTTTCTTCCTTAGTTTTTTTCTTCATGTAGGTTTTTTTTTCTTTATTTTTTTAATAAAACGCTGAGCAGTTTTCTCTTTTTTTTTTATAAGCTGTTTTTTTTTTTGCTTTTTTCTTTATTTTTTTAAGCTTTTTTTTAATGAATATTTTTTTGTTTAATTTTTTTTAATGTTAATTTTTTTTTCTATTTAGTTATCAAACTTTCATGACACAGGTTCCGGGTTTGACAGGTTAACCCGGATTTGTTTTTGGTTTTTTTAATTAATTTTTTCGAGTGCAGTCCACAGTGAAACGCTGAGCTGTCTTTTTTTTTTGCGTTTTGCTTTGTTTTTTTAAGCAGTTTTTTTTTTCTTTTCTTTTTTCTTTCTTTTTTTTAAGTTGTTTTTTTTCTTTTTTTTAATTAATATTTTTTTGTTTAATTTTTTTTGTTAATGTTAATTTTTTTTTCTATTTAGTTATCAAACTTTCATGACACGGGTTTCGGGTTTGACAAGTTAACCCGGATTTTTTTTTTGGTTTTTCTTTTTAAATAATTTTTTCGTTTAATTTAGTTTGTTAATGTTAAATTTTTTCTATTTAGTTATCAAACTTTCATGACACGGATTCCGGGTTTGACGGGTTAACCCAGTTAATTCTGGGTTAAACCGTAATTTTTTTTCCTATTCAGTTATCAAACTTTCATGACACTAATCCCAGATTTGACGGGTTAACCCAGTTAATTCAGATTTTTTTTCTTTTTCTTCATTAGTTTTTTTCTTCATGTAGGCTTTTCTTTCTTTGTTTTTTTAGTAAAACGCTGAGTAGTTTTCGCTTTTTTTGTTTTTTTGCTTTTTTTAAGTTGTGTTTTTTTTCTTTTCTGCTTTTTTCTTTGTTTTTTTAAGCCTTTTTTTAATGAATTTTTTTTTTAATTTTTTTGTTAATGTTAAATTTTTTTCTATTTAGTTATCAAACTTTCATGACACAGGTTTCGGCTTTGACGAGTTAACCTAAATTTTTTTTTCTGGTTTTTCTTTTTAATTAATGTTTTCGAGTGCAGTCCACAGTGAAACGCTGTGCTGTCTTCTTTTTTTGTGCATTTTGCTTTGTTTTTTTTAAAGAAATTTTTTTTCTTCTTTTTTTCTGCTTTTTTCTTTGTTTTTTTAATGAATATTTTTTTTGTTTAATTTTTTTTGTTAATATTAATTTTTTTCTATTTAGTTATCAAACTTTCATGATACGGGTTCCAGGTTTGACGGGTTAACCTAGATTTTTTTCTGGTTTTTCTTTTTAATTAATTTTTTTGTTTAATTTAGTTTGTTAATGTTAGATTTTTCCTATTTAGTTATCAAACTTTCATGACACGGATTCCGGGTTTGACGGGTTAACTCAGCTAATTCTAGGTTAACCCGTAAATTTTTTTTCCTATTCAGTTATCAAACTTTCATGACATGAATCACAGATTTGACGAGTTAACCCAGTTAATTCAGAATTTTTTTCTTTTTCTTCATGTAGGTTTTTTTTCTTTGTTTTTTTTTAAATTAATATTTTTTTGTTTAGTATTTTTGTCCTTTTTAATTATTATTTTTTAAAATTTTATAATATTAAGTTTTTTCTATTTAGTTATCAAACTTTCATGACACAGATCCCAGGTTTGACGGATTAACCTGATTTGACTGGTTAACCCAGTTAATTCAGATTTTTTTCCTTTTCTTCATTAGTTTTTTTCTTGCTGTAGGTTTTTTTTCCCTTTTTTTTCTTTTTAATTAATCTTTTTTTAGTTCACTTTAGTTTAATAATGTTAATTTTTTTCTGTGTAGTTATCACACTCTCATGATACGAATCTCAGGTTTGACAAGTTTACCTGATTTAGTGGATTAACCCAGTTGATTCAGATTTTTTTCTCTTTTTTTATTAGTTTTTTTCTTCCAATTTCTTCTTTAAATATTGTAATTAACTATAACTAAAAGAAATCAATCTTTTTTTTTCCAATTTCATAACACGAATCCCAAGTTTGACGGGTTAAATCAGTTGATTCAAATTTTTTTTCTTTTTCTTAAGTAATTTTTTTTCTTTCAATTTCATCTTTTAATATCGATTTGATTAAGAATTAAACTTTATGATTTGTTTTGTTTACTGTTCATTAAATTATTCTGATCTCATAAGGGGATTTTACTGTACCCCTCCTTACAAAGCACTATTCATCGGAATAATGATTTGCTTTATTGTTTTTTTCTTTTCAATTAATCTTTTTTTTAATTTCATTCTGTAATATTAAATTTTTTTCCTTTTTAATTATCATACTTTTATAATAAGACCTTACAACCAGACTCATATCCAAGACTCCCGAGTTTGATATTGCAACCAAACTCGCTTACACTTGGGTCAAGCAAGTTTAATATTATTATTAATATTATAAATATAACTTTTGGGTCAGAACTAGAAAACAAATCCAATGCTCTTAGGTATAACTTTGTAAAAAAACTTAATACTTTTAGATTTAAATTTTTTTTGATATTTTTTATATAAAAAAATTGACCCGCAGTATAACGTGGAACATATTTCTAATAGGGTGCTATATATTGACTAGCTCGTCAATCACCAATATATCTCCATTTCCTTTCACATTTGAATTTGTCGATCTGTTTAATTATGTGTTTGTTGTCGTGGGAAAATGAGTATTTTTCAAACTTTGACATTCTACGCTTTTGTAAATATATATGACGCATCACTTGTCAGGAATAGGATGGCTCGGAAAACTTCAAATTAAGAATGTTGAAGAACATGCTCTTGCGGGCATGCATTCTCTTGGCCTCTCTGCTAGATTACAATATTGAATTCTCCCAGCTTAGGCAGATCACCACAGCTGTCTAATCTACTTTTCACTACTCCCTTTGTCATTTCTCGAAAAACAAAGTTCCCGCAAGCTTGATCTCATCGAACATCACTTCTTAAAATGAGGTAATACATATAAAGATACCGTGCGTCCCATATACAAAAACTTTTTATATAAAGTAGGGATTACAGGTTACAGCTAAAAAGCAAACGTCTTTCCTCCATAATTGAGCATTAAAAAAGTTAATAAGATCTATTTATCGCTCAGTATGAGATGCGAGAGACACTTTAACGGCAGAATGGCATTTCAGAATTCCTAACCAGAAAGAAAGAGAGAGAGAGAGAGAGAGAGAGAGAGAGAGAGAGGATAATAATCATAGTTTATAATTGACCCAATTAAACATGATTAATTATATATCTAGCATGAATATAGGCAGTCCTTGGACATGCAAAGTTGTAAGGGTCCACAAAATTTTATAAGATATCCGCAATTTTAATGTTTGCACACCCAGAAAAGATATTTCAAATTTTACAAACGTATTGATTAAGCAGCTAATTGTTTGTATTTACAGTTCTTGGATTTGTTATTCCTTTGTACAGGCTCCTGTAGTAGACTGAGCCCCTACTTCATTCACTTTTGATTATATGATAATTTTTATTTCGTTGATAAAAAGACATATTATTAGCCATGACAATTGGCCTAGAAAATTATATATATATATATATATATATATATAAAAAAAATTTCAACAACATCACCTT
This sequence comes from Populus deltoides, assembly GCA_015852605.2. Classification (NCBI taxonomy): domain Eukaryota; kingdom Viridiplantae; phylum Streptophyta; class Magnoliopsida; order Malpighiales; family Salicaceae; genus Populus; species Populus deltoides. The sequence goes on along the minus strand of CM027583.2, from coordinate 7,360,375 downwards.
AATGTTTTTTACCCAAATCAGGTTTTCACCAATCAACTTAATTTATTATTAATATATACTTGTTTTTTTAAAAAAAAAATACTGACACCTCAAATTTTTTCCTTTGATGAAATACAGGCAACTTAAATGAGTAAGATTTTAAGCCATATGTTATTTATATATAGAGAAAATATAATTTAATCTTCCTATCTTGAATGGAATAATTAATAAATCCCATTTGATTTGAAAAGTTTAATGTTGAATTTTATATATTTTCTTAACCTAGTTATTCATGAATTATTCATGACAATTTGATTACTTTCGTACCTAACATTTCTTTTCATTATGACTTCCATACCTCCCATGTACGTCATTTTTTTAACTCTCTCTAATTTGACCGCCCACAAAAAAAAACATTAAAAAAGGATAATTCTTACATTTAAAAAATAATTAACTGTTAACTCTAGTCAAATAATTAACATTTAATTTTCAATACTACATATCATTAAAATCATATATATAATTTGCTTTTATTCTTGACGTTGAATGCTTGCACAGACGCGATATACATCATGATTTATTTATTTATTATTATTGTCATTATAATCTCATATTAATAATATTTAATTCAACGACGAAGAAAATTATAACCACACTCTCAAATGCTCGACAATCAAATTACCAGTGTCCTTGAAGTCAGGTAGGAGCAGCCTTTCACATAATGAACGGTCCTAATTGAGCCGCCACGGTGCTGATCATTGGGACTAAGTAAGGCCAGTGGAAAGAGAAGGGCAGATGGGGAAGAAGGGCCGCTGAGTTACGTGCTCGTTAATGCACGAAATTTAAGTGGCCAATGTAAAGTGTAAACCAAACATGCCAATTATAAATAGAAATTGCCTCGTTTTAAAAGCAAAGGAGAGTGAGAGTTCTGGGCCTTCATTAATTAATTTGCTAGAGGTTTAAAAGGGGGGGAAAACCCGTGGATTATTAAGTCTTCAGTAATATCCCCCTTCTCAACGATGTCGTTCTAGCTAGCTAGTTCTCTCACTTTTTTTATTCTCCTTTCACACTTGGAATTCGAGAGAGGAAAGAAATATAACCAGGGAAATGGGAAGGGCTCCTTGTTGCTCCAAGGTTGGCTTGCATAGAGGACCGTGGACTCCCAGAGAAGACGCGTTGCTTACCAAGTATATTCAAGCTCACGGTGAAGGCCATTGGAGGTCTTTGCCTAAAAAAGCTGGTAATTATATATCTAATTAGTCGAGACTATTTGCCTCGCTCTTCTTCTTTCATTTTCCTTTCGTTTTGATTTTGTTCGTTGGCTTTCTTTTATTTCTTTTTTTTTATGCGTTCTCCTTCCTCTTCAAATTAAGAAGCTTTCGTAATCCTTCTAAAAAAAAAAAAAAAAAAACTTACCGATCAAAATAAACGTTCCCTATATTTGCTCTTAAAATTAATCGTGGCTTGAGTTTTTGTTTGTTTGTTTGTTTTTGTAAGTAGAGTTTCGAGAGAGTTTTCTTGACGACTTCCAGTTCTTTTTTCTTTTTACAAATTTTCCCTTTTCTTCAACTTTCAAATTTCAATTCTAAATCAAACAAAAGCAATATTAAATTGTTTTCTTGGCTATTTTCAGTGTTATTAAACTGGTCGGCTTCACGAGTCAACCGGATGATCTGCAAATCCAATTCTTAGCTCAAGCCGGGTTTCAAATTTAACAGGGTGAGAGCTGATTTAATGTGACCCGGTTTATTTTGTGGATCCATCACGACTCGGTCGGCTAAACCAAAACCTGATTTTATTTATAAAAAAAATATTAAAATAATATCATTTTATTTATAAAAAAAATAACACAATTTTAAATTAAATCGAGTCAATCTACTCGACTTATATCCCAAGTTATTCCACTTATCTATAATTTGGGTCTTAAACTAACCTTATAAAAAGTGTTCAATTCTCTCCATGATTCTCTGTTAATCCAGATCGATGTATTTGTGATCTTGGTGTCTCCTCATGTTCCAGTGCTCGTTTTTTTTTCCCTTTGTGCAAATATGTCATGTGCCATACGTACGTTTATAATAATTGGAAGAAACCCGACTTTAATTAATTATCTGACGAATCTTCCGCCCTTTGTATTTCCAAAATTAAATGAAGGTCTCCTCAGATGTGGCAAAAGTTGCAGGCTAAGATGGATGAACTATCTAAGACCAGACATCAAGAGAGGAAATATCACCCCTGATGAGGATGATCTCATTATTAGAATGCATTCCCTACTTGGTAACCGGTGGTCTCTCATTGCCGGAAGGCTTCCAGGTCGAACCGATAATGAGATCAAGAATTACTGGAACACTCATCTCGTTAAGAGACTTAGAAGCCAAGGAATTACTGACCCCGGCACCCACAGAAAGTTACCAGAACCAGTAGAACGTGAAGTGAAGAGAAGGAGAAGTAACAAAAACACCAGTAACAAGAAACAAAACAAAAGCAAAGCAAAACTTTTGCCTGCTGAAAAGCATAAGGTCCACCTCCCTAAACCTGTTAGGTTTACCTCTTTACCTTTACCAAGAAATGACAGTTTTGAGAGCAATACAATTACTATTTCTCCAAGCCAAGGAAGAGATCAAGGGTGTTTCGGTACTGGGGATAGCTTTCTTGTTGGAGATAATGATCGATACGGTCTTGTTAATGGTTCAGATCTTGAATGCCAGTCTCCTGTGCCTACGACAAACACATTAGAGAAGCTGTATGAGGAGTATCTTCAGCTCCTGGAGATAGATGATCGTCAGGATCAAGTACACTTGGACTCCTTTGCCGATTCATTGTTGGTATGACAATTAATTTCAAGAACATGTAATAATTTACCCATGCATTAGATGTAATATACTTTCAAGTTTCGTGGATGATGAGCTTGATTGACTCGCAGTTTTCACGTGCTTACGTTCTAGCTTAGCTGGCCAGCCGATCGAGGATGGAGTTCGAGGGTCCGATTCTATGTTTAATAAATAATTTGTAATTAGATAATGATCATTAATGATATGTATGATAACGATATGCGAGGAAACCGCGTGTTGTATGTGTTACACACACATTATGCTATTGGATCATTAATGACTCTCGTAGCTAATAATAATCACGATGTGCAGTAGAATACAAAAGGTATTGACTATTGAGCTCTCCTCGAATTAGGAACAACACGATGCATCATGCATGCTGGTGAAATTCAAACTCTGGGTTTCGTTTTTACAAATTACTGGGTGGTTGAAATTTTTTGAAATTAATTAATAATTATTTTTCAAACAACAAAATTCAAAACATTCAATTTGAATACTCACTCCCGAGTTAATTCAAAATATTATAATTTTAAAAGTTAAAAAAAAATTAAAACAATATTTTTTTAAAGACAAAACATTTTTTTTATTGAGTCATTGGTTTACTCACTAGCTAGGTTGTTCTGATTTTAATGAGTTAATTTCCATTCACTTTAATTTAAACTCAATCTAAACTAGTTTCTAAGTTAGCTGATTTCTGGGTTAACCACAAGACAGGCAAGTATATATGATGACTCTAGTATTCATAAGTTAATGTCTGATTATGAACAAGTACGCTATATATATATATATATAGCAAAACACTAACCTTTTTTAATTAGTTGTTTTAATAAATCTATTTTTATTTGATTTTGTAGTTATTAAAATAAATACTTATAAAATTAAAATAATTGAAATCTTAGAGTAAAAAATGTATTTCTTCATTCCTTTTTCTATTCATGCATTTTTTTTTATTTTGATGAAAAATAATTATTTTCTTAACAACATGGTTATTTGAAATCAAATTTAAAGAAATTAGAATAAATAATCATAAAATTAAAACGGTTTAAATTTAATAGAAAAAATATGTACGTTTCTTTAATTAAGATCCATTTTTGTTATCCATTTATTTGTTTTTTTTTAATTTTGACAAAAGAATTTCTTTTTTTGTCATAAGCATGATTTTTTTCAAATAAAGACTTTTCATGATCTGTATAGCAATTTTCAACAATGAAATAAATAAAAGAATGATTAATTATATGGCATCATGTTGATTTTTCAAATATCATTCTAATAATAATTTTATTTAACTTTAATTATAAAATAAAAAATTAAATAAATAAGGAAAAGAAAGGTGTGGGACCTAAAAAAAGGTATACATTTGTAGGCCTAGAAGGCAGGTTCATGCACCTGGTTTTTCCTTTTTAACTCAGGCAGATAATGTTTTTTGCTTGAGATATTTTTTTAATAGATGGGATGACAAGTCGTTAACCTTGATAGTCAAAAAGTCATCCATTATAATAAATCATGATTGCTGAAGGTGATAAGAAAATCAAAATTTAGATAATTTGGATCTAAAAATCTAAATTTTAATATTTATTCATCTAAAACCAACTTAGAAATATATAAAAACAATAAGCTACCAAGAAAAATTAATGTTACTCACTCATTTTTTGACCGTGCATGTGACTCGGCCACTATTTGTAATTTTTTTGATGTTTGTGGATTCATCCCATTAAATTTTTATTTTTATAGTTCTGAAGGTGTTATTATTGGAGTTTTATTATTGCTCTGGTATCTTATATATATATATATATATTCTTTTTTTTCTTTCCTGTTTATTGATTGTATAAATTAAAATAAACTGCAGTATTTTAAAACTATAATTTTTTTAAAAAAAATAATTTACATGCGCTAGTTTTCCATTTTTTTTAAAAAAAAAATTACTAATTTTCGAAAAAATTTTCTTTAGCATGTTACATCGTCCATTTACTTGAATTCCTGCCTCCGTCATCAATGCTTTAAAATTTAATTATACGAAAACAATGAGCTGACAAGAAAAACCGAGTGCAGAGAAAAACGAGACCACGTAGAAATTAAAGCTTCGAGAAACATGCACTGAATTTCCCAATCAATCGATCTGTCCCGATTTTTTTTGCATTGGTTGGACGGAAGCACGTTGGCTAAATATTATATATGCAGCCAATTAGTTTTTTTTTTTTAATCGATCTCCAAATGTTAAATATCGTATGAGTGGAGCACTCTGTGAGCGGAACATTACAGTAAGAGTCCATTTTTTGTTTTAAATTAATTTTATTTTTATTTTTTAAAAAAATTAATTTTTTTTATTTTTTAAAAAGATTAATGTTTTTTTAAATTTTTTTACATTGATTTGATATGTTAATATTAAAAAAATAAAAAAATTATTTTAACATATTTTCAAATAAAATACTTTGAAAAATAATCACTATTATACTTATAAATACCTGCTAAATGTTTTAGATGCGTGCATAAACGATTGAAGGGAGATTTTTTTTTTTTTTATGGCTCTAACCTCTCCGATTGTCCTCCAAATAAAGGCGAAATGGGTTTTAACTTTTCCCCTTTCCATTATGCTCAATGAGAGCTTCATGTGATGAGTTTATCGGATTTTGGGTTGTACACAAAAGATAGCTTTCCAATTACAATGCCCAGACCTCTATTATTAGCATCCGTAGTTGGTATGTCCCGTACAAGTTCTTTACATCATATGAGCTTCCTTCACAACACCTCCACCGTGCCAAACACACATATTTACTCTCTTTATATATATATATTTGAAGAATAGATTTCCGATCCATCACACAAATCTCTCCCCTCAAGAAAATGGAATTACTCAACTAAACTTCTTACTTAGAATTTCAAATTGAAATCATTTTAATGTATTATTGGTGGGTGAAGTTCTCTAAAATTGACTGATGTCAACCTAAGGAAGGCTAAGGTGGCGCTATCGGTTGATTTTTATTTGTTCTTAGAACAATACTGCATGATGTCATTGATGATGATGATGCAAGTATACAAAATGGCCCCCCACTCTAGAGGGTCTATTATTATTATTATCATTATTATTATGACCTTAATTAAAGACTAATGCGGCCGAAATAGAGAAAAAAAAAGAAAGATAGTTGCTGAAATGCAAGTGGTTGGGGGGCTCGAGAAAAAGTTTCAAATTCACCAGCAATTTGTCGTTGGCGATGGCAACCATAAATTCCAAAGGTTGATAATTCCTGGTCATTACCATTTATGACTCTCCAGTAATAATTAGCCCTCATCAAGAACGTGTCAAATTAAAATGTGTATCCAGTTATACGCTATGCTCCTATCTATTATTACAGCAGCATAATCGGATTATTTATTTTTAAATTATTTTAATACATTACTATTAAAAATAAAAATAAAAAATAAATTATTCACAAGTAAAAAATATTTTAAAAAATTAAAATAATATTCTAGAAATGCATGTACGTGTCCGGCAGGAATACCATCAAATCTTTCGATAACTTTTTTTCTATCACTCTCCACGAGTACAAGGAGATTTTTCAGATGGCAAATTTTAAAACCCTTTTGCATTCAACCTTCCACTCTCAAGACTCGACCACATGGTTTTTGAAATATAGGAATAATGACATTTCTCGAAACGACTGATCAATATGGATCAGCTAGCAGCATTCGGATGCATGGCATTTTATGTGAACGCTTTTGGATCAGAAATGAATTTCACAAACAGTTACCTAGACCAGGAATGGGTCAATTCCATAAATAGTTAGGTTTTGATTGGATTTGGTCATGGCTACATGCAAGAAATGGTGCCTAGAATTTTATTTTTATTTTCAACGCAGAAGGAGAAAGTGTGAACACGTTAAGCTAGCTTTCCAATTATGTTGGCTATTCACAGGCACAGAAGAAATACTATACGCAGTTTATTAGTATTTGGGACTTTTTCTTCGTTGGGAAAATGCAGCATGGAATATATAGAAATAATTCGATCATCCACAGTTTCTTAATTTGTCCAATTTAAAGTGACATGCAATGAAAGTTAATTAATTTGAATAAAAGAAAAATCCTCGTGGCCCCGTTGATATATTTGATGGAGCCCAACAACTTTCCTTTGCTAAATTATCAGTAGTCTTATTACGCGTCCACTTTGAAAAAGAAGTTGGAACTTCCATTTTCATATCCATGTGTACGGCTCCTCCCAACTCCACAGCTATTTTCTTCAATTGCTAACCCCACATCCATTGTCATCAAGCTCACGATGTTGATCTTTATTGGACAGACACGTAGTGAATTACTCGATCAATTAAGTAGTCTTCAACTACTGGTGATCTGTTGCATGTATAGCTGGGCACATTTATATTTGAAAATGATCGAGGAAGCATTATTACCATACATTTCAAGCGAAATGATCGCCATTTTAGGATATTAAGCTTCCACGACGGCTGCTTAAGAAATTAATTGAACAACACAGTTGTGATTTGACAATGCTAATTGCCTTTTCCTTTTCTTCTTGCTCCGAGGGGGATCAATACATACTTTTATAGTGCCGAAGGAGAAATATTGTTTGTCAGGGCAATTAATTATGAGCTTCCAGGCAGAGGATGAGAAGTACGGGTTCCTAGTATATATATCATGAAGGGAACCATCATGCAGATGGGTCGGTCAATCCAGTATTGGAGTGCATGTTCTTGATCTGCCCTATATTTTCCCGAAAAAGAGAGAGACAGGGGGGCAATTTTTATTATGTTAATGGGCTTTTTGGGTCGCTAAAACACCGCAGTTGAATTCACTAAAATAAAAATCTGCTAAGACTTGTGGCCCGAAACATATCTTATGTTAATGGGCTTCTTGGGTGGGTAACAGAACAAACGGCCCATATAATACCATGACAAAATACCATTACTCGGCAAAGACAGCCCAAACTGTTCAAAAGAAAAAAGCAAGGAAAGCCCAAAAAGACTTTACTGTTTATAGATTTCGAGAGAGCAGGGACGGGGAAGCAGAAGAAGCAAAGAGGGGTGGGGGCGAAGGGTGCGTGAAATGGGAACAGTAACTCAATGGAAGCAGCTTCTTCTAAGCGCGTTAGAGTCAAACTCTCACCTCAAGCACTCTCCTTACTTTCAATTTGTATGCACGTCTCTCTCTCTCTCTCTACTCATAATGTTTGTGCTGATTAGTTATTAATACTGTTACTGTTTCTTTCAGGCAACGATTGGATGTAATGGCAGACCATCCAATCGCTCTGTCGTTTTCAGGTCATCCTAATTCTTTTATTATATAATGAAAGTTTGTTTCTACGAATTCTTAAGAAGGTGTCTGTCTGTCTGCCTGTTTGTTTGCTGCTGCTGCTTTTTTTCTTACAGAGGATTTGAAGAGAATAGCGATAGAATCCAAATCAACACAGATTGCCGTACACGCAAGGTTTGCTTGTTTCTTCGCTTCTTCTTTTTTTTTTTTGAATATGGATAAGAATAATCCATTGTTTCATCTTTGAGAAAACATGAATTCTTGTGCTGTTTTTTTTATTGATAAAAACTTGAATATGCAGATTGAAGAACTAAAGCATTGTCCATTTGCCGAGGTAATGATAAATCTACAACTCTTCTGTATTTCAGAATTAGTGGTTCTTCATTTTTTGATAGGAAAGTGTTTTACTTCGACCTAACTCGACTTGTTGTAGATATGTTGGTATTTTTCTGACTCTTGGGAGCAATTCCGGATCAATGGAAGAGTTGATGTTATAGATGGGTCCAATCCTGATCCGGAAAAGCTTCAGGTTCCATTCCCCTGTCCATTACATTATATCATATTGTCTTACAAGGTGTCCTACCAAACATATAGTTGATATTAAGTGTAGATGTCAAATGGTAATGCGCCATTCTTGGGTATGAGAAAAGGACATCTGATGCTGAATGTTAAGTCGAGGCTCGTGATATATTCCGTATAGTTTTATGCTTGCATGAAAATTACAATTTTATAATCTGTTTGATTGTGTGCAATGCATGAGGGAGAATAAGTTTGAAAGATACAAACAGGGTAATGAGTAATGATATCTATCTAAGAGGAGATGCTAGCATGAGAGGGTATATAACTATATATTAATTGGTACCGACGCCAAAAAGAGTTTAAACATAGGGGGAAACCATTTTTTGTTGTTGTTGGTCCAATTAGTAAGTGTAGATGACATTACTGAAGTAGACAACCTTGTCAAATTGTGACAGTCATGAAAAGATTGCTTTGGATTTGAATCCCTCATATTTCTCATCTTGTTAGTTCTTTATGCCTTCAATTGAAGACTCTGCATGTTTGAACCATAAATTTAGAGCTGAATCCTGCCCATGGGTTGTTGTGGCTGTTTGAAATTAAAAAGGTAGGGGTTCCCAGCTCTATGTGCCTCATTGTCTACAAGTTGCAACATCACCCTTTCAACAAAGAAAAAAAGAATATTTGTCAATTTCATGGCATTACTTTACTATCAATCTTTAATGAAAACACAAGATTATCTTCATTAATGTGGTGCTTCAGTTTCATCACAACTAGCAGCCCATGAATCATAGAAGAGCAGTATCATCTGTTATCTTCACCTTAATATTAGTGTCATTGCAGAATTAATTGAAAACAACATGATATCCGCAAGACTTTTCTGGTTAGAAATGGCAAAACCAGTTTTTGTAAGGAATGGTTCATGTGGTTGCATGCTGAAATAAGGCTTTTCTTAATTCAAGATAATGACTTCTGATGTGTTATGCTAATGATTTTTCCATTTCCCAGGCTTTCATTCACCTGGAGCCGCTTAGAGTTTCCTCATTTCTTTTAATTAATCGTGCAGCAAAGAGAGAAATCATGGTTTGCTAGTTCTTTGAAATCAAGGATGCAGTACTTGGGACCTAATCCTGGTCTTCCTTGTCTAAGCGAGCAACCTCTGAACGAATTCTTTCTTGACCCCTCTTCAGGCCCAGTTGCCACATTTTGTCTGCTGGTTTTAGATCCAGATCAGGTTCAACTTTCTGCAATATTGAATTAATTGATGACACTTATTTTTTCTTTTAGTCTTTGTAAAATCCATCCAATTCACAGGTTGACTACTTGAATTTGAAGAGTAACCAGAGAACAGTGTCCACCTTGTCACGATGTGCCAATGGAGAAATGTGTTGGAATTCAGAGATGATCAATCCGTAAATCTACATACAGAAAGAGTTGCTAATTTGAAACCATTAATTGTACATGTAGCAGAGAATAAAGAAGAACCCGCTGATGTTTGCTTGAATGAGTTTTATATAATTATTTGTTTTGCCTTCAATTAAAGGACCAAGATGTATTAGCTAGAAAAATTTTCAATTTCATCTTAATGTGAAAAAACCCTGTTCAGGCCCTTGGATTTAAAACTGTTATTAGAACATAACCTTTATATCTATATAAGAGTTTTAGTTACCACTTGGATGTGAAATCTCTGATACGAATCATGTGATGTTTGCCAGCCTCCCATGTAAAGCATCTTGCCTAAATGTGCATTCCATTCCTTCGGTTCAAAGATACCAGGAGAATGTGGGACAGCCTATTGGAACAATCTTAAAGAGGAAACTTAAATTATCCTCTACTGGGATTGTGGAATACACATTTGAGTAAGATGCTTTAGCTTTAGTGCTTCCCAGCTGTTCAGGACAAAAAGGGACTACACTTTTGTATTCTCATTGTTGCACTTCAACTATATAGTCCCCGTAGTTTTGTTTCAACTACCTGAAGTCTATCTGGGTTGTATTTACCTTGTCTGCGATAAAGATTTTGTCAGCTGTTAGCTGAAAAACATGTTTGCTAGCTTTGACCTGTTATTCTAGAGTTTCCTTTTCCAACTGTTAGGCAGTGTTCAATACTTCCAGGAGGTCTCGAGTATGAGCTCCCTCTCGCACCTTTCCTGGATATTAAAAAAGAAAAAAATGTGTTTCCTTGGCTCTTACCAATTGTCAATATTCAATGGAAGTTTCTATTTCTATGAAGATTTTTCAGTTGTTGCTCAGCTAACTGGTTGAAATATTTTCTCACCATTCTACGGTACCGGTACATAATGTTTCATTCCATATTTATTGTACTTCCAAGTTTATTGTACTACACTGGAGTACTGGTTGTTTTATCTGGAGGAGGTACCATTGATTAGTTTTTTTATATATATATATATATATATAGTAGTACAACTATGTTGTGTTTATTGTTTCTTATTTCAACACTTGCAAATCAAGGAATTCGGAGAGCCATGAAAATATGCAATCATTTCATGCATGTTTTCTTTTCTCAGTTTGATTTAGCTTAAAATCTCTTGTAGCATCTTGTGTCTTATACGCTTCCAAAACCATGTTAAATTGATGAAGCTGTTTTATGATACTGTAGGATATAACAATGTCAAGTTTGGTTCAAATGGATGCAACTAAGTGACTAACTGAAAGTACATCAAGTCAAGGTACAATCTTATTTCCTATTACATCTCTTTTTTCTTATTGGTATTCCTTGATCTCCCTGCAATCCAATAACCACACACCATGGATCACAGCTCATGATCAGGGTGCCATCGCCTTTAGTTAAAGGTTCAGGACCCCATTCCATTAGTGTTTGACTTGCACAGGCAAGGTGGTCATCTTGCTCTATGGATGTATGTTTCAGTGTTGATTCACTGTCATGTGTACCTGCTGCTCTAATCCTAATCATAATCGTCCCCATAAGAATAGCTAAGAATCAGCCTGAATGAGTCAGGGTTCTTTTGGGATTGTTGTAAAGACTTGTCAATCTGCATTAATCATTGTGTGATGGGCCAGTGTCTTAGTTGCTTATTTATGTGAATTCATTAGGTTAATGCATCTTGTCATATTCTCAATACCATGTTATCTCATCTGCAAGCATGAAAGGTTCTTTTCCTCCTTCAAAGCCCTGTGTGTTTCCTTGTCCCAACTTGTGGAAGTTGTCTCATCTTTTTTTACCACCATCTAGGATTCTTGACGTACTGACTGGATTGGCTTTTGCGTGACATCATGTGAGTCTGCCATAGTTTGAATTTGGGAATTAGGTGCGGTGGTTTTGGAACTGCATAGTTGACTGCATAATATATTAGTATATTATTAATTATTTGAACTGCTTCTCGCCGTGGATAAAATATATTTTTTTTAACAATAAATAAATAAATATGCAAGTATTTTAAAATATTTTTTTTAAATCTAATTATAAATCAAAATGCCAATATATACATTTAATTAAATACATCAAGAACCATATATGCTAATAAATACAAAAAAAAAATGTTAAAACGTCTATTTAATTTGCTTCATTATAGGTCAAATAGTTTTTTTTTCTAACACAAAAGAATTAATGTGTAGATATTATTAAAGTATTTTTTTGATACCAAGCAAAAAATATAACTGTGAATAAAAAACTTGATACTTACATATAATAAAATATAGTAAAGATTATATATATGTGTTCATAAAAACATATAACATCTTAAGTTAATTTTTAATGTAGCATAAAAATAAAACAATGTTGTAATTACTATAATGAAACACTATTTTCTTTGTATTTGTATAATAATTTTTCAAAAAAAAGAGTGTAGAGAGAAAACAATTACATAAGAATAAAGATAAGAAAAAAAATAGTATAAATAGGCCAAGTATGGGTAATAAATATTTAAAACCTAAAAATAAAAAAATAATATTTTTTTCCAAAAAAATATAAAGAAAAAAAGGAAAAACTAAAAAAATATAACAAAAAAAATAAAGATAAGATAAAAAAAATAAAGGTAAATAAGACAACTATAAAATGATAAAACTATCGAGTTTAAAATAATAATATTAAAAAAAATTATTTTAAAATAAAAAACCTAAAAATTATAATTTTTCCACCACTATAATAAAAAATTAACAAAATTTACAGTTATGTTATTTTTACATGAAAACACCATTTTCTATATGTATAAATAGTTCAGCTTGTTCTACCTTAATCCTTCAGGTCAGTCAAAAACATTATAGGGAGCTGTATCATCCCCTGGTTTGGTTAGCATGAATTTTTTTTTTCTTTTTATGGAAAAACATAAAAAATAGGTCAAAGGAGGCTTATTACTACCAGATACTTGTAGAAATACAAATGAGAAAGGAAATGGGGAAGTTTATTGGTCTGTTTTCCCCCTCCCCCTCTTTACACCCAGAAATTGATGATCTGAAAGAAATTGACCACGCATATTACACTTGCTGAGAAAGAATCCATGATTCAAAAGATCACATCCATCCATCCATCCATCTTCATTGTGCCATTTATTGAAAAATCCGACGGCCCTAGCAGCGGGGCAGATCTGCTGGAGGATGAGGGAGGGTCTCAAGGTGCCCTTTCCCATTCTTCACTATAAAAACCGTACCTAACCCCCACGACTGGTGTATATCCAAGTGACAATGCATAAACCAAACACCTATAATAAAATTAAGAAGGCTGGTCAAGTAGAAGTTTTTTAAAAAATAGTAGTAATGGACTCAGAATTATTTTTTTTTAATCAAGTGATATGTTTGCTCATAAGTGTCTTACCAGGATTGTCAGCAACAAATCGAATGGCGGCCCATCCACCCACTGGAACTCCAATTGTGTTCATGTATGGTGGATCAACTAAATTTAGATTTGCTGTCTGCGGATCATAGTTTCCAGCGCCATAACCCACAACGTAGAAGCTATAGCCGTGAAGATGAATAGGGTGATTCTCAGTTGTTACCGTCCCAGTATCCTGCAAGATCATTTGCACGCGGGTTCCGTATTCAAGGACCTTGACCCTAGTCCCATTCATCGAGCTGGTGTCGTTAGGAGCGTTGTTCGGTGCCCCATTGACAAAGTCATAGAATCTGAAGGGTGCCCCGGGAAAGTTATCGGTGAAAAACCCGTCAATTCCTTTATAATAAGCTTCCAAAACTGAAACTGTTGGCTTGATGAAACTGATATTGTTCATAGAAGCTGCCATCGTCCCATTATTGAGGCCTTGGCAGTTCTGCTGTGGTGTCTTGGACCTACACTTGTTAACGTTCATCCCAATGGTAAGAAAGAGGTTAGTATCAATCTCTTTTGGAACATCGGAAGTGTTTAAGCCTCTTAGGCCATCCATGACTGTCTTAACAGCCAAATTGTCGTTAAAGCTGGGTAATCTAGCTGGTAAAGATAAGCTGTTAGGCATTGCTCCCACGTACTGGAAGTACGCAATTGCAGATATATTCTGGAATGGAACGTTTTGACCTGACGCATAAGGTCCCATGGCCATGGAGTATTTTCCAATTGTCTGATCAGCGGTAACTAGGACAATCATGGTCTGGCCTGGTCCGAGCATCACACGGTCTGTGGTGAATGGTTTTGTGTATTCAGCATCGGCTTCCACTATTGTTAATTTGTGATTAGCAATAGCGAAGAAGTTCTCCATGTTTAAGCCTGCGTTTATCAGCCTTAACAAGTAGGTCTTCCCAGGGACCACATCGATCTTGTACACATCTGAAATGTATTACGACTTCATAGTTACCACGTAACAAATTTAAAATCAGGATTAATTGAAATATAGTAATGAAATAGTTAGTAGCTGAGCTGGTAAAAAAGAATCGATGTGTTCAATATTCTTTTGTTTTCATGACTTCTCATCAACATGAATTTAATATTGTTCAGCGTACTTGAATGTTTCATGATTTAATTTAATCCTTGCTCACGAATGTATTAGAAATTTGACGACTTCCAACTCTCTGGATAAACTTATCGTCTCATGCCTTACAGCTTCACTGTTAGCTCCAGGGAAAATTAAGGGGTTTTTCCTTTGTTGGGTCGTTGCTGTTCTTCATAGTTCTTTTCCAGTATAATAAAGCTACTTTTAACCAACCCTTTTGATAAGAAATTGAAACAATTAAATCTAAACTTATTAATTACCATCAGCAGAGCAATTGTAGTTAGGGCCAGGATGACCATTAATGGTGTACGCATTTGCTGGTGGAGGACCTCCCCCGCTTGCTACGACTTGGCGCTCAAGTTGTACAATATCCTGAAGCCAGTATTCCCCTAAACACAAATCCAAGCAATGATAGAAATATTTAAATAACGATTTAAGAGAGAATCTGTAAACTAGCAAGTGTAAATCATTGATTAGTAGTACTCTTTGCATGATGAAGTAATCAATTTCATTATTTAGTTGCCAATTATACAGTGATGGTTAATTAGAGGCTAATGATATGTACCTAGAATTACAATATGCTCTTCGTATGGGTACTTGAATGGGTATGGGACCCCAGGCTTTGGATATACGACCAGGGCACCATAAACTGTGGCCCTGAGCCAGGAAACATGAGCATGCCAAAAGAAGGTGCCCTTTTGCCTCACCATTGTGAACTCATATGTGAAAGTCTGACCAGGTTGAATCGGGCATTGGGTGATATACGAAGGTCCGTCGAACCAGCATGATAGTATCTGCCTGACTCCATGCCTATAACATAGCCAATTTTTACCGAGAACTTAAAACAATTAAACAACGGCTGGTATATAATCGATAAAGTGTGTCCGATATAATTAATTAATTAGATTATTATGTGTTTCATTGAAAGTTATATGGAGTAATGAAGCATAATTACCAGTGGATAGTGGCGTTGTAAGGTGACTCGTTACTAACTTTTACGATCAATCTATCGCCTTGTTGGGCATAAACAACTGGTCCGGGAAACATATTGTTGACTGTCACGATTTGCTTAGAGTTGCACAGTTTATTGACTGTCATCGTTTGAATCTGTTTATCATAACCAAACGAACAGAAGAAAAAAGAAATGGGGAATGGTGTGTGAATATTATATGGAAACATATCCAAGTAGAAAGTATGGAATTGCCATGCATGTATGTATACATGGATAGAGTAAATTAAAGAGAGACCTTGAAATCATAAAACCTGGTCGATCTCCCTCGAGGCCACTCTGGAGCAGCATGAATAGTAGTGTAAGCATAGGATATCAAGCATAACCATAGCATAAATGGAGTTACTAGGTTGGCCATGTTGAGAGAGAAGAGAGAGAGAGTGTGTGTGTGTGTGTGTGAGGAGTTTGAAGTGGGAGGCTAGAGGGGTGGAAAGGATGCATTTTAATAGAGTTAAAGCATATTATTTTTTTAAGCATGGGAGGGGAAAAAAAAAATAAAGGGCTTGTCTAGTTTTATTATGTTTGTCAGCTTTCATGATTCCTCTAACATGGATTCGTGATAATAAGGTGTTGGGGGCGTGATTATTCAATGTGACCCAATGTAGGGAAGGGTTTAGCTCTCTCCCCCCCCCCCCCCTCTCTCTCTCTCCCCCCTTGAAAAGGAGAGGTTTATGTGTTCCTCTTGATTTGTAAGCCTTCAGCAATTTTTCAGTGACGAAATCATGTCATTTGACTCAGGAAATAGCACACCTGCTTCCAATATTTAAACACTGTCTAAATCCACGACAACAGCTACGTACCTGCCCTGCTGATAGTTTATAGTATTATGTAACATGTATTCGCCATGAAAGCATCTTCAGTTGACTCATGTTACATACAACCGCAACATGCAAACCATGTCACAGAGAAGGCCTCAACTTCATTTTTCAATCAGTATTGGTTTTGAACCATTTATATACTTCTTGTTATTGTCATTTATTGCTTTGTTTCCCTCAACCTACATTATTTGCAAATAAGACAACGCATAGAGAGAGTACAAGCTAGCCATGTATCTTTTCATCCATGTTTATAGAGAAATGTGTGTGATGATTTTGAGAGAGATGAAAGGTCAAACAAAGCTAAAAAAAAGGCCAAAAGATTAAAACAATCCAAAAGATCGAATTCCAACCTCTTTTTGCTCCTTTTTTTATATGTTCAAGAATCCTACCTTCTTGCGCTAAAAGACAGCAAAAAGTGAGTAAAGGTAGGGTTTGTTTGCTGTGTTTTTCAAAGACATCTCTTGTACTCAAATCATAAGCATAGTTGGTGCACGCCTTCCCAATCCCCGTGGACCTTCCTTGGGAGCGCTATGGCATGAACTTCCAAAGCCAAAATCTTTGTATGTCTACAAGTGCTTTAATCGATCTCTCTTCCCCGGTCCAGCCATAATTAATTACTCCTCCTCCTTAAAGGGTAAAGCTTTTAAAATGTGCAATCCTTTTTATATATTAACTTGGCTGCTATAAACAAAGCGTTTTATTTGCTCATTATGCCCACCATTTGCAGTTAACTATATATGCCCTTTTCAATCTTTTTGGACTATAAGTGGGACAAATTATGATTTTGAGACGATATCTGATAAGAAATAATAATAATAATAATAATAATAATAAAAAACCCTCCCATTTACCCCATGCCCTTATGATAGATTTGCTTTCCATGGATAATGCGCGTCTAATTGGGGAAGATTTCCTTTGGTAATTGATACAGATCGAAGAATTAATTATTGATATAATGAAGTAGTGATTAATTGATCGGTCTGGTTTTGACCCACTAATCATACATTAATTTCTTTTATTTCAACTGCATGAATACTAATTAATATATCAAAATCTTTTTCAAACGAGTTTTAATTAGAGAATAATCATCTATCCTTGATTTGATGCATGTATTCACATCAAAAGAGAAATATTTTTCTCGTATTCTCAGTACTGCCTCATGGGCTAATTAAGACCTTAAAGGTTTATTAATCACACATCATAATACATTAATAAAGCCATTTCCCCTTCATGGGTAAAACTAAAAGATATTGATGAACAGGCGTGAACAAATCAATGCCATAAAGGGGAGAAAAACTTCACGTGATTACTGTACGAATATTTCTTTATGTTCCCTTCGTAGTCGTTTGTTTGATTAGAACATCAGAGTACAAATTAGAGACACAAGTGTAGAGCTTTACAAAATTGCCAGCAGAAGTTTCCTAACATAGAAAAGGTGAAATTAAAAATAAATTTACAGGCGACCAAAATTGAGCCACTAGATCATTGTGTTCTTTGGCATGGTTCTTTAACTTCAAATTCAGGCTTCAGGAAGCAGGAGCACTGCTGGTGTTATATCGTGTCAGGACTTAATTCTGACTTTGAACCCATAAGCATGCATTTGATTCTCCCTCGTCTCAAGCTCCAAGGCCTTCTTTCCAGCTTCTTCTTCTTCTTTCTTTTTCAATTGCTCGGGTTCCTCATGCCACAGTACAGCAGTGAAGATTAATTTAAATATAAGGAGCAGTTAATAAGCCTAAGAAAGTCCACTTGAACGAAAGAGATTAAGCCACATCGATCCCAACTAACTTGATTGTAGCTCTATTTCTGACAAATTAACCAGTTCTCTAATTAAATAAATAAATATATTCCAACCATAACTTATATAGACCTTTTTGTTCTTTATGAATTGCCAAACTAAGATCTCTGCCGTGATGCGTGGAAGAAATATTATTTAATTTATTTGTTTTATAATGCATGCAAGGATGCCATTGCATGAACGAATTAATGCCCACCTTTTCACGTAAAATTATAACTACGACTCCTTTCTTTCATAATTAAATGAGGATTAGGATAGGATTCCACATGCATATATCGGTCCATTGAATAGGGTAGAAGCTCGGACAAGAAAAGTTTATCTCTAAAAGAGTTGACCCTTCTACTTGTTTAATAAATCCGATACTACAGCATAACTAACCTCGACGAAATTTTCAACAGTTTCATGGAGAATCTGCTTCTTGAAAACCATTTTTTATCATCTTTCTCATCGGTGCTGGAATCAATGGCGAGCATGGCCGGTTCACAGATTAAATTAAAAGGGATTGCTTTTTTGTCTAATATTAATTTAATCACTTGCACCTAATCTTATATAAATCAAGCCATTAACATTTGGAAAACCCGTCTGTGTAAGGATCCCTCCCTAGCTAAGATGCTATTCACTTGTAAGAGCTTTATTATTATAATTAGAGAGTTAATTAATATAAGCTCTTTTTTCATGCAAATTGCAAATGTCTCATTGAAATTAATTTACAATTTACTCATTTGGTCCATTCTAAAAAAAATTATTTGATTAAGTGGGCTACTATTTAGTTTAGTACGTAGGTGGTTCAATTAATTAATCTCTTCTGTGAACATTCTTTGGGAAGGCACCGCTCATGTTCGTCACCATGGTTCGGCGAATAATAAGCTCTAGTAAATGTTGAAGAAACTGCCTTGTCGTATTAAAAGCATACTGTTAGGGGGTTGTGAGCGTTGAGGCGCCATTTATGCACGGAAAATGCTATATATTTGATGGAATATTACCATCAAATTTGAAGCTTGATATGGGTGGGTTAAAGCTTTTTTATTTATTTTTTTTCCATTACAGCTGCTAACGCGGTATAAAAAGCTTTGATTTATGGAATTAGTTTGCACAACATTGGATTTAAACTGTGAGCCTACTAAGCAAATGAGGGAAGCTGAAGCATCCCCCTCCCCACTCTGTATATGGTAAAAATAATAATAATAATAATGATCAATTGTGGGCATTTTAGTTTCAGGTTGGCAACAGATGAAAATTAAGTAACTATAGCTAGCTAGGAAGAGTGACGAGCAGGACAAAGATATAAATTATGAAAAAGAACTTGTCAATATCCAGAATGCAATATCTCAACTAATTCTAATTGTAATGAGGGATTTTCTGCCCTTGTTTAAGCATCTAAGTTGAAAAGGGTGGCGAAAAAAGATGATAGCCAATATCTAATTAACAATGGGCTAGCTGGTGAAGAATCTCTAAATGATGGCATCATTTGCAGGTAATATTGATATGATCAAGCATAGGAGGACGATGACAAACATTTATTAATAAACAAATAAGCTTAATTTTCATGAAGGTTCTTCTAAAAGAAGCTTCGTCAAATATATATATATATATATATATATATATATATATATATATATATATATATAGTCTATGAATTAAGAAAATACGCATTTGACATCAATATTAATTATACGCAAAGAATTAATTTCAGATCCTACTGAATGCATGAGACACTGAACAAAGCTTCTTTTCTAATCATCACTGTGCTGTTAAATAATTATCAGGATGATGAAGGATTGAGAGGGAAGGAAGGCAAGGCAGTCCTGCGGGTTTGTCCTCATAACTGTAAACACCACAGGGACATGAGAATTGTACAAATCAGCCTGCTTTTATTAGAAGATCCAAAATTCAAATATTATCCCATTCTCTTTCTCTCTTTCTTTTTGATCTGTGGGATCTCATGAATAATTAGCAGTACTATTTTCTTTTAGAGGATCGTAAGTAATTAACTGCTATGAACGAGGGATCCAAGGGGCGAGCACAAACTATTTCCAGCATTCCAAGAAACACCCCCTAAAAATATTATACCATTTTTGAGATTAGGGTTATATTTTTTTAATAAAATAATCGAGTGTTTTTTATTTTTTTGCAGCTATTCGTGATTCATTATGTTTTTAATTTAATTTTTTTCGATGCAAGTTTAATTATTGTTGCATGATTAATTACATAAGAAAACAGACTTTAAAAAACATTTTTGTATATTATTCTTATATTTTTTAATAATTTCACAGCACGGCATATGACTAGTTTGTTTCTGATTAGGATGGGAGAAGTTTATTCCCAATGTGTAATCCAATTTAAAATATGGGATCTTTCAATATAAAAATAATAATTAATATAAGATAGCGTGTGTAAATGAACCAATAAGTAGTTGTTCTTGAACAAATGACGTGTCCACACTTGGGCATACTTTATGTTTAAATATTAACAAAAGTGCTAAAAGACGTAGAAGAAATGTTGTAGGAAACACTAGCAATGTATGGTGTCGTGATTGAAAAGTATTTTTTAAAATTTTTTATTTTTATTTTTATTTTAAATTAATATGTTTTTGATGTTTGTAGATCATTTTGATATGCTGATATCAAAAATAATTTTTAAAAAATAAAAAAAATATTATTTTAATGTGTTTTAGAATGAAAAGCACTTTAAAAAACAACCGCTACTACATTCCCAAACATCATTTAAGAAATATTGTAGGAAACACTATACATACATTCTGAATTTAGTATTCGTGCTACATTTAAATGACTTTATTGTCCTTCTATGAAAAAATAAAAAGTCCAAGAATGGGGAGTGTTTTGATTTTTTAACATGATTCATTAATCATTAATGATTTAACTAAGAATATATGTGATTTTTTATATTCTTAGGACCAATGAAATAAACTTACTATCCTCTAGATCAAGTTTTTTTTTTAAAAGCTTTTAGGTAAGGGTGTTTAAGACGTTTTCTTTTAAAAAATAAAGTTAAAATACATATTTGTATTTTAGTAACATGGGTCTAGGGGTCTTTTTGGTTTGGTTTTTTCATTAATTCCATAGCCATAGGGATAATTTTGTCTTTTTAATATAATTAATTAATTTTAAAATTTGAAAGGTTGTTAGTACATGGAAGGTATCCGTACTTTTTGGACAATGCAAGCGTGCCTCCTAGTGATCAAACCTGTCATTTCACTGTGTTGTTTAAAGCTCTGTCACGTCTTTTTTCTCTCGGCATGGCGCATGTTGGTAAAGGTTAAAATATTTGTTGTCGGTGAATTTTTTTTTTCTTTCTTATTTTCTCTCTATTCCCCTAAAAAATATAGCTTGGTCATTTTTTCTTAGGTATTCTTATGATTTCTAATTTATATTATTGTCCTTTTATAAAAGTTCTTTGTTTTCAATTTAGTCCTTCAATTTAATTCATCATGTAATATTTTTTTTAATTTGGTCCTTATCCTTTTTATTTCTATTTTTTTTCCTTGGCGTTTTTATAAAATTTTTATTGGTTTTCAATTTCATCATTCAATCTAAGTTTATGTTATATTTTTTGTTTTGTTTTGTTCATCATTCTTTTGATTTTTTTTCCTTTTGTTAGAGTTTTTTTTTCTTTTCAATTAATTTAACCTCTAATTTATTATTTATTATTTATTTTTATTTTCACTCTCATTCTTTTAATTAATTACAATTTTTATTCAACATCATTTTGTGTAATTGATTTTTTTTTCCTGATATCATCCCTTAGCATTTGATTTACTGGAGATTGGACTTTATGGTTTTTTCATTTATGGTGCTTCCGATATAATGACTCAGGTCACGGGTTTGAAAATTTAACTCGAGTCGACATTTTTTTTTTGCATATTTTTTTCATCGTTCGACATTAGTTTTGTTTTTATGATTGGTTTTGTGGTTTTCTTCGGTTTCTTTTGTATCGAGTTATCTCGATCTATGATCTAATTCACGAGTTTTGTGAGTTAACCTGGATTGACTAGCCCTTTATTATCCATATTACATGTCTATCATGCTACCTCAGGATGACATAAGCTGATTTTTTTTTCTCTTTTTTATCCAATTTTATTCTTCCAAAGGTTTTTTTTTTCAACTTAACATGATTTTATATACATGAACTTTATTTTTAAAAATAAAATAAAAATTATTTTTAGATGATATTTATGATATGTGCAATCTTGCATGTTTCTTTTTTTCCTTTTATTTTGTTCAATTAATTTTTATTTGTATATCTATTTATATTATCGTTTGATTGAATAAAAATAATAATAAAATAAATCCAGTAAATATTTATGGCTGAATTTTATGTTAAAAAACATAACTGAAAATCCTGTATATAATTTTATTATCACCATAAAAAACATAAATTCAGTAAATATTCAGTAAATGTTTTTGGTGCGTGTGTGTGTGTGTTGAACATTTTACTTTCTTGGTTTTTTGTTCACTATAGCCTTTGGTGACCAGTTTTTGGTGTGTCATTCTTGGGTTTAGTTTTTGTTTTTCATAAACAATATTCATGGAAATTTGACCTCCGGATTTTATTTCATGGTCCGTCAAACAACACGGGTATTGCCATTTAGCTAACGGCCCGAACGACATTAAAACAACAGAAGTCATTGTTTAGACTTAGAGTATGTTTCTTTAAGAAGTATATTACATGTTTTTTTCGAGGTGTGCCACGCATGAAGTTGGTCGCGCAATACACCTCACAAATAAATATTTTTTTAGTCTAAACACAACAAATTACTTATTTATTTATTTATTTATTTTATTTATGTACCATCAACTACCCATCTTTAATATCTTCTTCCTCCTTTTTAATCACATTTCTGTTTGTAAAATACATGGCAACATAAAAAAAAATAGTTCCCAAATCATTCATAGTCGATATCTCACCATTATTTAATTTTAACCATCAAAACTCCACAAATGCTTAAAAATTCAATGGAAACCAATCATTTTAAAAATAAAAAATTATTTGATTTTGAAAATGTAATAAAATTATTGAACTTGAACGTATTAACTTAAAATTTATTAGAGATTCATAAGATTTTATTCTTTTGACAACAATATCCAATATTAAAAAACAAACATTTCATATATATGATTTATAAAGAAACAATTATTCATATTTATATTGTTAATTTCTTTATCCACGTCACGTAAAAAAATTTTATTATAAAAGGATTCATTGATACTACAAATAACATACTAAAATTTCTTACCACCTTCTTATCAACATCATGCACTTTATTTATTCACACTACTTGAATATATTTTAATTATATAATCACTCATGAGTTTAAATAAAATAATTTATAAGTATTACATTACCAATATAATTTTTTAGGAGAAAACTTTGGAATTTCATGATATTAAAACACAAGTAATAGAAAAAATGATTTATAAACAATTTAAAATGATTATGATAGTACCCTCCCACGGTGGTTTTATGATATGTAAGTCTGGATCAGAGCAAATACCAAGAAGCGCATCTAGTGTAGTGGTATCATAGTACCCTCCCACGGTACTGACCGGGGTTCGATTCCCCGGATGCGCATTCCTGTTTTTATGCCAGAGCAGTTCATTTCAGCCTGCATTTCAAGACTGAAAATAATCTTATCCCGTTTTTTTTTTTTTATATATATATATATAAACGGGATAAGAGGTAGAGCGGATGAGCCTTGACATAGCAGCAATCTTCTTGTCCTCTTCAAGAGATTATTAGAAGAGTGGAAGGATTTTGAACCATCATTTTAGCAACCAAATAGCCAGCAATACTCCAGGTCTGATTTTTCCTTGCTTGCTCCCCAACATACCTGCCAGTCTTACCATCATAATACTCAAGCCACATAGACTATAGGACAAGTTGTGCCATAAAAAATTATGTCTTGAGATGCATGGAGTCCATGGCGCTCACTTGGCCATGACCGGCCATTGTGATAACTCCAGCTTGTGTTTTTAGGATCAAATCCAGTGACTATCCTCCATTCATGTCCCTGTGCAGGAGTCACCAAGGAGCTCAAAATGGCAATTCAGTTCCCAACTAAGAACCACCGAAAATCCATGCGAGCTGGGCTGACATTGCCTATCAGGTAACCTCCTCGCAAAGGCATGAAATCAAACACCCAATCAGGAATGGACTCCGGGATGACATTAAATTTATTGACTGTAGTGTGGGAGTCCTCAGTTTTGTAGCGATATATGTTCTTTAGCTGTGTGAAATCCAGCCAATAATGCTAGTTGCCATTCAGAATATCCATAAGTACAATCACAGTTGTGCTCTCCAATGAAGTTAAAAAGAAAGCGAACTGAATGGGCTGCTATTTCAAATTCAAGGGATAAGCTCTCTGCATTTGATGCTCATAACTGCGCATATAAAAACAAGATTGTACTGAGAGGGAGAAGATGTAGAAATAAGAAGGGAAACCTAATTTTACGTTGACCTAAAATGAATGACTCAATGATCAGACCTATACTATATAGTGTGGATCAGCATTATCAAATTGAAATGATATGGTTTCCCATATTCCATCAAGATTGTGGATTACAACGAAGAGAAAACTCACCATCCTCCTGTCATCATGCAGCACCCATCTGCACATAAAAGTGTTGGGAAAGTGTCAAAGCCATCCAAAAGGCAAAGTTTAAGTATCAGTTTCATTCCTCTCTGCACTTCTTGGCGATCTAATAGGGCACAATCACGAGTGCGCTTGATATAGGACCTAAGAAGAATTATCCACCAGAAACCTGAATCAACAGGTGCCACTCTTCCAATTGCACTGGCACCAAAATCCACAAGCAAGGTTTCCTTTTCCTGATCAGAGTCATAGAGGACCTTAAAACTTGCAGGCAAGCACCTTCTCCAAGAGTGAATTAAGTTATCAACCCTTTTTTTCCAAACCCTGGAGGTGGGGGGGTCTTCAGCAGAAAATTCTTCACAATCTCAGGTTCTGCAGGTTCCTTCATTAGACATGCTAAGCCACTAGGAACAAATTCTCTCACAAAAACCTGCAGGTAATAAAGGGGAAAAGGATAAAACTACAAGTCAGGAAAAAAGAAAGAAACAGCATGGGCCAGTCTGGAATAAGTGAAGTTACATAATATAAGCATGAGAACTATGATGGCATTAGCACTATGATCTGACACAATCCCAAATTATTATATGAAAGGCCCAGTTAGCGAAACCTGAACAAAGCACATTGCAAGCACCGAGTTCCATTAAAGAAGGAAATGAAAGTAGCTTTCAAAAGTGCAAGGAATGAGTGGCTAATGTAGTATGTGACCAGATGAGAAACAATTTCGAACATATTTGAAACACCAAAGGAATTTAGCTCTTGCCACAACATCAAACAGCTTGCTGTAATCCAATTACAGCTTCCGGTAAAACACACCGTTTGGTTATTCAAATGGCAGAGACCGTAATTTAAATACAGTGGAGGGGGTTTTGAGGATATTTGCCAGTGACAAACAGACAGCCACTAATTACAGTACTACCCTGAAATTGAAACAGCGATTGCTGAGGAACGAAGCAAAGCATGGTGTTCTTATAGCGTAAAAAGAAAGAAAGAGAACAGCACAGTAAAGCCTGACTGCGGCAGAGCTGATGGATTTTGTGTCTCTGTTTCTCCCTTTTTTCGTTGTAAAGCTTGTTGTCAAATTAAAATACTCTAACTGCTTCATCATTAGAAGTCTCTTCCAAGCCACCACCATTAATAGTTAAGCCCTTTGTGCCAGAAAAGAGATACCCATTAATTTTTCCACTCTATTTATCCAAAACCATGCAATGTGAATCAAAACATAGCCGCTTTCAGTTTCAGCTCTCCTTTGAACCGTAGAAACTAATCTGTATTGTGGATTGCTGGTTTTTTTTTGTAACTATGTTGGGCCTAGTCTCTGCAAAAACCACACCAAATGCCACACCACAACATGTTTCCTTTCCTCAAAACGACAATTGCATCCATAAAAACGGCTATGAAACTCCATCTCCGCTACTAAAACGAACCCCATCACCCTCCTTCGCCAAACCAAAAATCAAACCTCCTAACAAGACACTGCAAGAACTACGCACCCATGAGTCGTCTCTTGATAACCCGGATCTGGGTCCCTTTTTATTAAAGCTTGCCATAGACACCGTAGCTTCTGGTGATAACCAGGATAAGGCCTTGGATTATGCCGCCCGTGCGTCCATATCGTTTGAGAAATCCTCGGGTCCCGGTCTGGACCTGGCTATGAGCTTGCAAGTAGAAGCAGCGATCTATTGCAGCATGGGCCGTTTGGAGGATGCAATTCCGGTTCTAGAACGGTCTATTGAGGCTCTGGATCATAAAAACGGGTCGGATCATGCGGTGGCGAAGTTTTCCGGGTTCATGCAGCTTGGTGACACGTATTCCATGCTGGGGCGAGTAGACCGTTCCATATCGTCTTATGAGTCGGGTTTAAAGATCCAAACTGAGACTCTCGGGGATTTGGATCCAAGTGTTACTGAGACTTGCAGGTTAGGCCCTCCTTTTTAGCTGGGGGCTTATTATAGTCTTTTGCTCTGTGGTTTGCTAACTTGCGCTACTATTCATTCAAATAGGCTAACATAATGATCCCCTTTAACAAATCCACCAATAAAATACCTATCCAATTCAATTTAAATTCTGGTGTAATTTTAACCACCTGCTAAGTTAAAAGTAAATTTGTTATTTGTAGTAATAATTAAATATGTATATACACAGGATGTTTGCTGTGAAACTTGTTTTAACAGTGACAATGGCAGGTACTTAGCCGAGGCTTATGTTCAAGCAATGCAGTTTGACGAGGCAGAAAAACTATGCCAAAGGAGCCTTGAAATTCACAGGGTGCATAATGCCCCAGCATCACTTGAAGAGGCTGGTGATCGCCGGCTTATGGCTCTTATTTATGAAGCAAAGGGGGACTATGAATCTGCACTTGAGCATCTTGTCCTTGCTAGCATGGTGATGATTGCTGCTGGTCAGGAAAATGAAGTTGCTGCTATTGATGTTAGCATTGGCAATATCTATGTGTCCCTTTGTCGATTTGATGAAGCCATTTTTTCCTATCAAAAAGCCTTAACAGTCTTTAAATCCATAAGAGGAGATGATCACTGTACCATTGCATCAGTCTATATTCGCTTGGCAGATGTGTATTGTAAGACAGGCAAGCTAAGAGAATCCAAATCATATTGTGAGAATGCCCTGAGAATACTTTCAAAGCCAGTGCCTGGAATTGCAACCGAGGAGATTGCTAGTGGGCTGACTGAAATCTCAGCCATCTATCAAGCTTTAAATGAGCACGAGGAGGCGTTGAAGCTCTTGGACATGGCAATGAAGTTGTTGAAGGATACCCCAGGGCAACATAGCATGATTGCGGGAATAGAAGCACATATGGGGGTGATGTTTTACAAGGTTGGAAGGTACGGGGAGGCTCGAAGTTCCTTTAAAAATGCTGTAGCAAAGCTCCGGGCTAGTGGGAAGACTAGATCAGTCTTCTTTGGGATTGTGTTGAACCAGATGGGATTGGCCAGTGCACAACTGTACAGGATAGATGAGGCAGCTCAGTTGTTTCAAGAAGCAAGGGAGATTTTAGAGCAGGAATGTGGCTCATGTCACTTGGATACGATTGGAGTGTATAGCAACCTTGCAGCAACTTATGATGCTATGGGAAGGTGAGAGTATTTTTGTATTCATCCCAAGGTCTTTTTTACATCATTACCTGCTATAAACATTTGCAGCTTCTTGTTGTTATCTGTTGCAGTCACTTATTTGGCTTTATCATACCGTCGAACCAGGCGAAACTCTTCATTTTCTACAAAGCATGGAAATCATTTTGCATAGGCTGGTTTTGATCCAAACGGGATAACATTCACCCTTTACTACTGGTTCACCGAAGGTGTCTACCAGGAATAACGATCCGCCCCCCCCCCTCTCAATATCTCCCTTAGATGTTCTTAGATTGTCTTGAAATCCTCGTATTTTGCTTGGTAAAATCTTCAACCTGACTATATGGGACCTATTTATGATCATGGCATTTTTCTTTGGCATGTTTTGGATTGGACCATCTATTCACTCATCTTACATGCTGGGTGATATTTGAGGCCATAGTGTATTCACTCAATGTTATGTGGCATAATGCATTGCAGAAAGTCCAGCAAGTCCCTGATGCAAGTTTCAGTGGGTTAGCTTATTGGAGAAACTTTTGTGCATTTGTTGATTACATTTAAGTATTCAATATATGCGATTACTTTTCAAAGCCAAAAGTTGAGGTTCCTCTGTTGTTGGAGGCGCTGTACTGAATGGAGAATTGTGGTTATCTTTATAGGGTAGAAGATGCAACTGTGATATTGGAGTACATACTCAAGTTGAGAGAAGAAAAACTTGGAACAGCAAATCCAGAAGTTGCTGATGAGAAGGAAAGGCTAGCCATGCTACTGAAGGAAGCAGGGAGGGCTAGGATCAGGAAAGGCAATTCCCTTGTAAATCTCCTAGATTCTAGCTCGTAGAGAATAAAGGATGAAGCTTCTAAGAGATTCTCTGGATTTGGTTTTAGAACTTGACTAGGAATCTCTCCTACACCTTGTTCTCGAGGACTCAACTGTTTGTAATATAGAAGATCGTGACGTAATTTAGATATTTAGTGGAAACTTCTTGTTTCTTGGGATTCCTTGACAATTTGTTTCCGTGGCAATTTCCTAGTTTATTTGAATAATCCTCAGTCACCAAATGAAATCTCAGATTTATTGAGTTAATAAGTTCTAGTATTTGCTTGTCATAGTTTCGAATGTTGTTTATGTTTCTTGTTCTTCTATTTGTTGAAAAAGAAGATAGATATAGATGGAGCTTGAAGAAGTTTAACTCTGTTGATTCGAGGATATACATGCCATTTAAAATTTGATTGATCGTTACTCTATCAGGCTGTGGGCGCTACCGTTGATTGTCAATCACCTCATTACTGGATTCGTTTTTGTTAAAATTTAAATTTTTTATTGTTTTAAATTATTATTTTTTATATTTTTAAATTGTTTGAATGTATTTATATAAAAATTAAATTTTTTAAAAAAAGATTTTAATATATTTTTAAATAAAAAATACTTTCAACATCTTTTCTTGTGTTTTTGCAGGAGCCCGAGAGCGATTTATTTTTACTTTTGTTTTGCAGCGCCACTAGTGCTTTCAATTCCAGTCGTGCAAGTTTAGATGCACCCTCTAGCATTGCTTTCACTCAGAGCCCAAGTGGGATGGCATCACTTTTCTCATGCTTTCACTTTCAGAGCCCAAATGCCAGTCAACTATGAGGTATGGCCAATCCAAATTTCAGGTAGAAGAATTCTATGTTTTGTATTCATAAGCATTTATCGAAAAAGAAGAAGAAAATAAAAATCCATGGGCAATTGTGAGTTTCACGAGCCCAAAACTCGAGTTCAATTTTGATTACAAAATTTATCTATTAAAATGAGTCTTCAACTTAATTTACGGTTTCAATTGAGTCCTCAAGTACAAAAATAAGAAATTTATTATAGAAAAAAGCATTTGTTAACCATCTCATATTTCATTGTGATTTTTTTTAATTTTGATACTCAAACTTTTTTTTCTTGCATGATGGTATCCTTTTGAGGCCAAAATTTTTATGACTTATCTAAATGAAATTTTTTTAAAAAAAAAATATAGTTTTGGATGGTGTTTTAATAAGTGCAAAACCTTATGTGATTTATTTTTTCTTTCGATTTTATTCAATCAATTTCACATGTGTGTCTTTCCTATTATTATTTGATTAAATAAAAAAATTAATTTTAATAAATAGAGTTATTGAATATAACCCAAGTAAATGAACTATGTTGCGAGATCAAATATCTTAATTTGTATATATTTATTGATTTTTTCAATTGTGTTTTTTTAGTGTATCGTTAATGATTTTTTTATTAATCTAGATGATTCTCAATTTATTTAATTAAACGTGTGTATAAATTTTTTAATTTATATTGAAAAAATTTATATGTAAAAAAATTATATTAAAAAGCTTCCATACTTAATTTCTTATATTAAAAAAGATTTCAGCCCGTGGCAAAGTGGAGGTCGTGTAAAATTATTCCTGGTTATTATATTTTTATTTTTTTTAAATTAATATTTTTAAATTATCAAAAAAAAATTTAAAAAATAAAAAATATTTTTTTAAATAAAAAATCATTTAAAAAACAACTACATCACTCACCCAAATGTCGGTGGATCTCTCTCTGATTCTAATCTTGGGAGCTCCGTCTCTAACATTCTTTTGTGGCATTTAGGTAGATTCTTTATCTGCCTTGAATCTTGAATTTCTCTCCCTCTAACCAATCACAACCCGCCACATGATTAATGAGCACTCTTTCTAATTGAAAACCTGGTTTCTTACACAAGTGTCAACCCAAGCAACCGGGAACCATGCCCGAAAACAATGTTCACTCGCTCCCGGGATACCTATCCCGTGTGCTACTCTTTAATCACCTGCTCAAATTCAGTTTATTTTTTAATTTTTAATTATTTTTTTATTGTTTTTAACATGTTAAAAAATTAAAATAATATTATTTGAATATATTTTAAATTAAAAAATACTTTAAAAAATAATTATTATTACAATTAGAAATTATCTTAATCTTCTACCATAAAATAACCTCTAATGATTACGGTTCATCCGGTGCAAGAGCATTGAAGCGACTTAATTTTAAAATTGGCTTTGTTGTATTTCAAGTTTCTTGACACTTTTTTGAACCTGACAATTAGAAAACCTTTGGAAACGTGATTGTGGCTATATTTTTAAAATATTTAAATTTTTATTTTTATTAAAATTTAATATAATTTATATGTTTTGAATTGTTTTGATGTGTTGATGTTAAAAATAATTTTTAAAAAATAAAAAAAATCATTGACATGCATTTTAACACAAAAAATTATTTAAAAAAAATCCGTAACTACGCTGCCAAACACGTTCTAAATATATGACAACAGTAAAATCCCATGTCTTTTGTTTCCTCAAACTCTCCTGTTCTAGTTTGTGGAGACCTGATGTTTCAAATGGTAAAAAGGTTTCTATATAATGAAGGACAACAAAAATAAATAATTTTTCTCTTAATTATATCAATTTAATCGTGAATGGTTTATTTTAAGTTCAATTAAAAACAGGTTAAGCATATTTTTTATACATTAATTGAATAATATATATAAATTATTTCACTCTTTTCAACAAAAATATTGGAGTTAAAAAATTATAATTGAGACAACTGAGATTTGAATTCTCAACTCATTAACAAATATTCTATAAGAAAAACTCATTTACTATTCCGCCGACTCATTGTTGATATAATCTAGGCATATGAAAAAAGAAAAAACAAGCTTAATTGTAAAGAAAAACAGGCGGAAGTATTTTTATTTTTATTTTTTGGGACATGGATAAAAAAGTAAACAAGGAAACTAATCCTGTTCATTTGCCTTGTAGGAACGGTTTATTTTTTTATTTTAAAAGTATTTTTTAAAAAAATTAAATTTATTTTATTTTTTTAAAATTAATATTTTTTAGTATTTTCAAATAATTTTAATATGCCAATATTAAAAATAATTTAATAAAATAAAAAAAATATTATTTTAATATATTTCTGAAAAAAATTACTTTGAAAAATACTAGAACTACATTTTCAATCATCTCACATTTGTTTAAAAATGAATTTCAAACAATATTTTTAAAATTTAAAATTTTTATATTTAAAAATTATTTTAATATATTAATACTAAAAATAATTTTTTTAAAAAAATTATTTTAAAAGAAAACTACTACACTTCCTAGCATCATCATAGTGTACCTGTAGTGGATTTTTATTTAGGCCTAGGAGAAGTCGAAAGGATTGTGGGGTTGGATTCTCCCTGCGCGGCCCTATCATTTGGTGGTCAGCCAAATAAAGATGGAAGGTCTTATCTCGAAAATAAGGGGTGGACCCACATCCCACCTAGGCAATTGCCGACTTGCCGTCTTAATCAACTGACACGTGTTGAGGACGGATAACCGCTTGACTTATATAATATAACCATGGGAGAAAAACCACTAGCAAGAAGAACGGAGTAACTCCTCAGGCCAAAATGGGAAACGTGGGCCACGCTTGTTAAGAAGGAACATGTAGAAACGGAGCCGTTTAAGATGACTTTAATGAAAAGTTGCTGGGTTAGTAGAGAGAAGAACGTGGAAGACGATATCATAGAGAATGATAACTGAAAGAAAACCTGACAAAATACCCGTGATCGGATTCAATCTGTTTGGTTTGACGAGTACAATCGAATCGAATCGAATCGAATCGAATCGAATCGAAACGGTTCTTTTCAACCTCTTAATGATTTTAAAACTGTCTGCTGCGAGTACTCAGATAATTGAATACAATTAGATTTGCTTGCTAGCTGATTAGGGATAATGATATATCGCCGACAGACAAAAGTTTCATCCACTTGCTCATATCATTTCCGCTCATTTTTTTGACTGATTCAATCCCCGCATCCTCTCTCTTTCTCTGGTTTGTACTCTTCCTTTTCTCGCTTTATTTATTTGTTTGCTTTATTTATTTATTTATTATTATTATTCTGCTAGTTGGTTGGTTACTTTGGATATGTTTACCGCTACTTGGATGTTAACATTGAGGCAGATTTGTTAGTTTATTTCTTCGGTATTTTTGTTGTTTGTTCTTAATCTAGTGTTCATGTTTTGATTTTCTTTGAAGGATTTTGTTCTTGCTTCTTCTACATATAATAATGTGAGATAATCTCGTTGAAATTTACTGTAATCCTATCCTTAGCCACCTTGTGTTAGTTGTAGTGTATGATTTTGTAAAAGAGACGCTTAGTGAGTGCTTTGGGGATAATAAGTTGATGATTGTGTGTGTGAGAGAGAGTGTTTATGTGTCATTTTGTTGGGATTCATGAAATTCTCTCGCTCAATTTGCTTTCATCCAATCATACCTTTGCAAGTCTCGTTAGCACCTACGCATTCCTTGCTTAAAGTTTGGAAGTTTTCTACTGCTTTTGAAAGGAATTTGCTTAATTGTGCATGCTACACTGAAGAATTTTGCATCTTTTAAGTGTTTTCTTGTGGATGGATCTCCTATGATAAGATCGTTTTGTTTTGTTGCCTGCTTTAGCCATTGGTTTCATTTGCTCTTTTTATATAATAGAGATCTACTCCTATGTTCAATTATTGTTTTAGCAGCATGCTCTAGTTTTTTGTGCAAAGCTTCTTGTATAATCTCTAATTCTAGTTACCAGTCTGGTATTTCTGAAGTCTCGCCACTATACTTTATATAATGAAAACTTCCTCGACAACGTTTGAATCCTCTACAAGCTTGTCCTACTCACGTTATTGTCAGTGGATCAGTGTGGGGGTGTTCAAGTTCAATGCTTTCTTTGGATAAGCATTGATTACGCGTACCAAAATACTGATTGCTATATTAATTGGTATCTGAGCATGATTTAATGTTTGCTGTTATTAAAATTATCTAATTCCAGAGGACTCTTTATTCTCCATTGCGTTTTAACTGCCACATTTTCCTCCACTTTTGAGCTTCATTGTCTGTAGAGCTAAAAAAGATTTTGTACTCTTATGTAGGAGAATCACTGAATTGTGATCAAAGTTTCTTATAAATAGTCGATGTGTGAAATAAAAGACAGGAATGGCAGCAGCAGAAGCCAGGGCTGTATGGCAAAGAACGGCTAATCGCTGTTTTGTTCAAGAAGATGCGAAAAGAGCTCCCAAGCTAGCTTGCTGCCAGTCATCATCTTCATCATCTAAGCAATTGGATGGAGGACCAACAAGTGCAGCAGATATGCCAGATCAATCTTCTGGAGGTTTCATGCCTCTCAGAAGGTACCCCTCATATTCCAGTCTACCCCCCAATACAAGATGGTGGCTTCAACTGCAACCTAGTTATGGTTACCAAAAATGTTTTACACTTGAGCAGTTGAATGCCTTAGAAGCTGAGTTGGAAAGCTTGAGAGCTGACATTGTAGACTCACCTTCTAAAAGCAAGTTTTGCCAACAAGATGACACAGACAGCATTTTTGTGGATGGCAGCAAGAATAGCGAGTCTTCTCTTGATTCATGTTGTATGATCCCTGCTGATTATGTGATGAAAGATCATGATGTTAAGAAGCAAGAGCTAAAAGTTTTATATGACAAGGATTTTCAAGAATTTAAGAACTCCAAGTCGACGGAGATGGAACCTAGCGGATGGCCCAAATCACAAAAGGACAGTGCGTATGGTTTTGATCCAGAATCTGCTTGGATTGGGGGTGAAAAGAACATGCCATGGTGGCGAGTGACGGATAAAGATGACTTGGCCTCCTTGGTTGCACAGAAGTCACTTGATTACATTACGAATTGTGACCTCCCCCCACCTCAAAAGATGAACATCGGGAAATACCCATGTGTTCGCCCCGGATCTTTTCAGCATGATAATACACCGACATCATCTTTGGATTGGAAGGAACAAAGCGGTTGCATCTCCTCTGCAACTGATCCTGTACAGGGCTGTCCCAAATTTGAAGGCATGCCTGGAAAACAAAGGGCTTCAACTGACAGGTTATCACAAAGTGATTCTGATAAGGCATGCAGGTGTGTTTTTACTTTTTAGATCACATCATCTGGTGGTGGTATTTGTTATCCATTAGTTCTGTACAATATACAAAGGCGTCAATCTATTAGTCAAATACAACATGGTTCTGACCAGTCATCCAAGTATTTTCTTAGCTTGTATCATCTGGTGATATTTATTCTTGAATAGGTCTGCCTGATATGTAAATGCATCAATCTATTGGCCAAATACTGCTACACATGTCCTATTTTACTGCACTACTTCTCTGCTATTACGTGTCAAGCTAATATAGCTGTTTATTAACATGTCAATTCTACTATGTGCATGTATCTGCTGATCATCTATGGTGTTCAAATCCCTTACCTACAACCTGAAATACAGTTTTACGAAAACCAATATGGAAACTGCAGAAATTGGACTAGTTTCTCAGGGTGATCCTTGCAAGGCTCAACTACTGGAAGCACTCCGTCACTCTCAGACACGTGCAAGGGAAGCTGAGAAGGTAGCAAAGCAAGCCTGTGCTGAGAAGGAGCATACTATCAAACTCTTCTTCAAACAAGCCTCTCAACTTTTTGCATATAAGCAGTGGTTCCAACTGTTGCAGCTCGAAACCCTTTACTACCAGATGAAGAATAGCGATCAGCCCATGTCTAATATCTTCCCTGTAGTTCTTCCATGGATTCCTCGGAAAGGTAGGAAACTGCGCAAGAGTTGGCAAAAGTCATCCAAGGGTAAACGAGTAAAGCGATGTCATCCAAAGCATGACATTGGCACGTATGCTGTTGCTTTTGCATTAGGGTTGAGTCTTGTTGGTGCTGGATTGCTGCTGGGATGGACTGTGGGTTGGATGCTGCCTTTCTAGATCACCAGCCAAAATTCTCACTTGCGAAAATTGATTTACAAGGGAAAGTGATTGCGTTACATTTGCTTCCATATGTAAGTAGTTTTTTTTTTTGTATTTGTTTCTTCGTCTTGATGTTACCTCTTGTATAGATGATGTGAGGAGTTGTTCATGTGTATATGCTGGGTTGAACGTGATTTGGCACTAGAAGATCTCATCAATTATCTCTCTTGGTGATCATGTGTATATTCAATTTATCTATAGCAACGATTCGGCAGTATTGCTGCTATCACCCTCTCTTGCTTCAATGTTGTGGTCATGGCAGTGAAATTTTTCAAGATTCATGGCTCAAAGTTCCCCTAATAATCTGAATACTTTCTGTTTTATTAATTAATTTGCTTGATTTTATGTGTAGGCTCAACTGTAATCCCAGGTATCTCAGAATCACGCCGGCTTGGCACCTATCAAATTGTTCTAAAAGATTAGAAAACATGATAATGGACAATGCGCAGCGAATATTGTGGTGGTGTTGATGATCACGAAAATATCATTGTCATTGATACCTGCCTGACCTCTTTACTCAAAACTTGTGCAAATGCAGTTTGATAAGCTGCCTAGCAATTTATCTACAAATAGTTCCGACAATGATAGCCAACTAATTGAAATTTGAAAATAAAAGTGGTGTTTAGTTTTTTTTTTTAAATTAAATTTTATTTTTAGTTTTTGTTTTTTAGATGGTTTTATTATGGTGATATGAAAAATAAATTTTAAAAACTAAAATAAAATAATATTATTTTAATATATTTCTAAAAAAAATATTTTAAAAAATAACATATATCATACTCTCAAACAAATAGTAATGAATTTAGATATTTTACTAAGTCTCTAATTTTAAAAGTAAATAAATATATATTTTTTATTTTTTTAAAAAATAAGAAAAAAATATAAATAGATTCTACATGGTAACTATTTTGACCTCTCATCTCTACCCCTCGTTTAAGAATATGGTTTAAATATAGATTCGTGAATTTTTTTTTATTTAAAATTAATAATTTTTTTTATTTTTAAATTTTTTGGATGTGTTGATGTAAAAATAAATTTTTAAAACTAAAAAAATTTACTTTAAAGTATTTATATATAAAAAAAAACACTAACCATAATCATATTCTCAGAAATTTTGTTCTGAGAGTGGGGTTTACTTTGGGCTTTGAGGAGAATGGCCCATATATAAAATTCCAACGATCCTGAACATTCGGGGGTCCATCCAGCTTTAGAAGAAGATAAAGTTACAGACTAAAGAGTAAGATAGAAAGGATCTCGTCTTCAAAGATCCCTTAACTGATACATACACCAGAAATTTGGCGACAGAGAGAGAGAGAGAAACAAAAATGCCGGTGATGGAAAAGTTGAGAAGGTTTGTAGCGCAAGATCCAGTGGTGGCTGTTTGTTCTTCGTCTACTCAGTTGCGTGCTTCAATTAATGATCATGGTTCGGTAAGATAAGATTAATTAGTTAATGAAAATGTAGAACAATCAATTTCGTGTTTGGTGGTTTTTTCGTGTGAACTGTACCAAAACAGTATTAGGGTTTCTCCAAGCCATGAAGTTTTCGTTATTTTTATTGAATATTTATAGTTTGATTGAAATTCACAGCTAAATCCAACTCTACAAAGCTGTGGCGTAGCTGCTCACCCCCTGACTGAAGAATATTTCTTGGGCTGAGAATGATACTGCAAAATTCTACTAATGTGCGTGCTGCAACTGAAACATTCTACCGATCCATGTGGTGCTGTTGTTTATAAGCTGGACAGACCTTATGCAATGACACCATCCTGCTTTATTTATTGTATGCGATAAAGGCTTGATTTTTTTATTTTTTTGGCAGATGAAAAAACCCCCAGTACTGTCAACATTTTGTTTCTAGTAATAGATTTTTTAATCTGTTTGAAAATTTGAGGTCTCTTCCTTCCAGCTGATGTGAAGCCCATGCTGGATTCCTTAGAAGGAAGGAAGCACGTCCCTGAAAGGCAGCCTTCCATTAGTGATGTGAGTGTTTAGTTTTATGGTTCGTTATTTTTGGGACAAATATTTAGTTCTGTACTACTTTTGGGTGGTCTGCTTTTCATACTAGTATGCATAACTGAGCTCCTGTTTTAGGCGTTAAACCTCTAGAACCTGTGGATAATTTTAGTAATTAGCATTGCTTGAACATGGCATATTATTCATGCAGTAATTATCCTTGTTCTAAAATGAACCTTGCTATAAGTATTGTTGTTTTGTTGGTAATCCGTGGTGTCTCGACTTGCTTATTTAAGTTGAAATAGGAGTATCTTGTCCAGTCATGAACATTTTGATATAATAAATTAATTGAGGAAACAATTGTTCTGGGTCTGATTGGGTTACAGCTAATTGATTGTTCGCATACTTAAACAAAAGTTTGTTTGCGTACTTCAACTAAAGTTTGTTTGGTTATGCGTTTTCAATTTCCCACCACTTGTTTTGTTTTTGTTAAGTTTTTATGATTATTTTTAGATGAAGAATACACAAACCTGATGAAATTACACGGCTAAATTATCAAAGCCTCAGAGTGTTTTTACTACGTTGTAGGGACCTGTTGTGTGCTGGATTCTGTTGTTTTCCTGATCTTGTTGAATCAGGAAAGTGCAGTCCTTAAATTGGGCATCAAAGAGCTAAGCCAATTTTGTGATAGTGCAAAGGGCATTTGACATCCATGAACCATCTTCATGAGGATTTCCAACTATGCTTTTCTTCCTTTTTCTGTTTTTGGGTATCGATGTCTTGCATTTCTGTAGGTGCTTGCAGGCATGACAGGGAAACAGCATGGATGAATCATTTGATGAACCAAGTGTCGTCTAGCACTACGCACGTGCAATTTTTTATTAGTTCTCGAAGAATACCATTCGGGTTTAATCCGCGTCATAACATTATCTCCAACATTAAATTCATTGTGTCGTTTATGTAAATCAGCCCTAAGTTTATATTGTACATTATTTGCTTGAATCGTCTTAGTGATCTCAACATTCAAATCTTGAACTTTACGTGCAAATGACACACCTAAGTTAGACACCTTAGCACAAGGAGACATGGAAAGAAAGTCTAAAGGCTTCCTAGGCTTGTAACCATGTACAACTTCAAAGGGATTCATGTTTATCGACCTATTGACATAGCTATTATAGGCAAATTAGGTTGTAGGAATAAGCAAATCCCAATATCTATTATGATCACTCACTAGACATCTCAAAAGGTTGCTTAAATTTCTATTAACCATTTCAGTTTGACCATCAGTTTAGGGGTGGTAGGCACTAGAAAACTTGAACTTAATTCCTATTATATGCCTAACAGCCTAAGGATTTGCTAGAAATAAGTCATAAATCTAATATCCATGTTTGAGAAAGACCATATAACTTAACAATGTTGTCAAAATAGAGTTTTGCAACTCTAGAAAAATATGTGGTCTTGTTACATGAGACAAAATGGATCATCTTAGAGAAGCAGTTGACAATCACAAAGATATAATCATGCTTCTTTGCAGTACGTGGAAGCCCAAGTATAAAATCTATACTTACATCTTACCAATGTCAAATGGGAATAAACAAGGGGTGTAAAGACTAATGTTTTGTTTTCTATGTTTAGCTAATTGACATGTTCGACATTGACATACCAACTGAGCTACATATCTTTTTAAGGTAGACCAAAAGAATTAATATTTCACCTCTTCAATGGTTTTATTTCTCCCAAAGTGTTCTGAAAGACCTCCAGTATGAATCTCCCACACCAAAAAATCATGTATTGAAGTTTTCGTCACACAAAACTTATTATCCTGAAACAAATACCCTTCATAGAAGTAATAACCATCTACAACATAGTTACTCTGATCATCTTTTAATGTTATATATATCTCTTCAAATTCTGGGTAAGATTCATACTTATTTTTTAGTCTCTTAAATCCAGTAACTTTAACACTCATTACGAATAATAACGTTACCCGACAACTCAAAACATTTATGGCCTTATTCTTCATTTCATATTTATGTTCCAATAAAAATGAATAGGCTTGCAAATACTCAACTCAACAACTATGCCTATGGTGGAGTGTTTTTTAAGAGTTAAGATAACAGGCCTCATGGTCGAAGTAAAGAACAAACTCTTATAGTGGCAAATAATAGCACCAATAGCACAAGGCTTGAATTATTGCGTAAAACTCTTTATCATAAGTTGAGTACTCTTGCTTGGCCTTGTTAAGTTTCTCACTAAAGTAAGCTATAGGATGACGTTCATAACTAAGTATTTCACCTATATCAACTTTTGAGGCATCACATTCTACTGTAAACACCTTAGTAAAATTAGGAAGCCGCATTATTGAGGTCTATGTCACCTTTTTCTTAACCTTCTTGAATGCCTTATTAGCTCATTTAATCTATTGAAACTCACCTTATTTCAAATAATCTGTAATAAATGACATGATAGTGGCAAATTCCTTGGTGAAACGATGATAAAAAGTCATAAGCTCAAGAAAATTATGAACCACGTGAATATTCTTAAGCTTGTGTCAATTTACAATCACTTGGACTTTTTGAGGATCAATAGAAACTTCCTCACATAACACTATAAATCCTAAGAAAACCACTCGATTCGTAAAGAAAAAAAACGTTTTAACATTAGCAAACAAACTTTTTTTTTAAGGTGGTGCAAACTTGAATAAGATGGTTTAAATGTTCTTTCTTGGTTTTGCTATAAATAAGGATATTATCAAAATACAAACTTGAATAAGTTGATGCGAGATAAAAGAGATTTGAAGATAAAATGACAAGCTAAGAAGAGAGAAACAAAAAGAGAAGAATAGGGTTGGAAGAGTTTGCAACTTTACAATTTTTATTCAATTAATCAATAACTTTAAATGACAAGTGTAAAACTAGAAAAATAAAATTCAACCAATCAAAAGGTAAATGACAATTTGAAGTGTTAGAGGCGTTGCTGAAGAACAGTTGTGGTGGCATTATTGGAGGAGTTTGATATGCTTTTTAGTGGCTACATAAGGGTGGATGGTGGTAGCATGTCTAGGGTTTTAGGGTGTTGGATTTGTGTTAAAGATGAACAATGGTGTGTTTTTTTTTTTGACTGTAAACAAAGAGATTAAATGATTTTTTTGTCAAGTCTAGATCAATAATTAATTATGATTTAATAGAAGTCGTAATAAATCAATTAATTAATTATAAGAACAATTAAAAAATTTTACTCTAATACTAAAATTGATGCGGGATAATGAACTAAAAATAAATAAAAGTAAGGAAGAAAAGAAATAAGCCAAAAATTAATAGCAATGAAAGAAAAGCTCGGACGAAGAGAATTTAAAGGAAAAATAATTTATGATTTTTATTCAATTCATCCAAATTGTCCCACAATCTAAAAAAGAAATATATAAATAACATAATAGTAAAACATTCAATTATTTGTTCAACCTTTCAATTAAAATTATCTAACATAAATAATTTAAATAAACAAATAAATTAACATTATCTAACATAAATAACTCAAATAAATAAAATAAAAAGACTCGGATGGACTGAATTTCCTAATAAAAAACAACAAATGAAGTCATCCTTTATCATTTTTATTAATATACTCGGTGTGGATATCCCCGCCATTTTCTTGTCTGAGTTAATTGAACACTTTAATCAAAGCTTCCTTAAAAATCCGCTGCTCCCTTTTCCAAATTTCGTTTTTTCCCTTCATTTTAGTCCGTAGGAATGAATTGCTTTCTATGTGTATTAACGTTAATATTGTATTGGTAAGCTGCTAACGACTGTAACTGACAGCAATGATAGATTACCGAAATGTTAATTGTTTCTGGGATTCATTTGATCAGATTACCATGGGGAGACAAAGTCAAAGATGTTACCACCTATACAGATTGGTGTTGCCGTTGGTTTGCCCAGTCGAGGCAACCTGATCAACTGGTAATTTCTTGTTCTATTTTCTTATGTTGAATGTTGATGGCGGAGCGCGCCAGCATGATTTTAAGGATGCTGCTCTAAAATGCTTAATGTGACTCCCCTAAAGTAAATTTCAAACAAGTTTAGCTTGTAAAAGTTGATAATTTAGCTTCACCAGAGATCACCAAGGTCAAGCTTGCTGGTTTAATTAGGCAGCGCATGCAGAGTGGTCCTCATAAGCCAGGTTCACCCCCGAGAAAATTTCAACTACAGTTTAATGATTCTAAGGTAAATCGCAGCAATAGTTTCAATATTTTCTTTGAAAACTTACCTTTAGTACATTTCAGTCTTTACAAAACGCTTTTACTGCTATTCATGAAAGAAAAACTTTCACTCGTACATTGACAATACCACCAAATTGCTGCCCTCGTCAACCACTTGGCTAAAACGTCCAGTAAGCTCTCCCCACAGTTCAGAAAAAAGGTTGCAGCTTAAGGTCAGGCCCTTCCAAAAACGATGCAGATGACAGCACAGCAGGAGAACAGGCAAGGGGTGATGATGGGAAATACCATAATAAAAACGCCATTTTCATTTGACAGAGAAATATAGAAGGTCGA
Organism: Populus deltoides; assembly: GCA_015852605.2. Classification (NCBI taxonomy): domain Eukaryota; kingdom Viridiplantae; phylum Streptophyta; class Magnoliopsida; order Malpighiales; family Salicaceae; genus Populus; species Populus deltoides. Next base: position 7,318,229 of record CM027583.2, on the reverse strand, counting down.
TAGGATACAGGACCATCCTTAGCGGTTAACAGATAATTAATTGGACATGTCCACCCTGCACTTCACAAACCCGTGGTCTTTCTTCAGTTTCTTACGCCTCCATCCCACGACGTGCTTCAAGCCCTCATAAATACCCGCCTGCAAAATGTGAGAACAACTGTTTTCTTTAAGTGGAAGTAATGAAAGACTACACTGTGCACGCTGAAATTTATACCTGACCACACTCTTGGAACCCACTCTAACCTCCTCTATCATTGCCGCACATAAGAAGCTGCCTCGGCTGGTGTGGTGTAAATGGGACCTCTACTAAGTTATTTGCTCAACTTATCAGCACAATTAAAGTTGTTCGGTGATGGCCTTTTAAGGCTGTTTAATTTTATTGTTTCGCTATGTCACAAACTCATTCATTAAACTTTGGAGAAGTGAAAAGCTAGCTAGTTTTATATGTAAAACAGTAAAAAAAAGAAAAAAAGAATAGTAATGTTTTTTTGACTAATTATGGATTAGAGATTACAAGAGGAAAATTTCCAGTTCCTAACACGACAAAATCAACGCTATTCTTTACTTGAAGAAAGAGGATTCGTAGTAAGAATCGCATATACGTAAAATCAAACCAAGGAAATTTAGGAAGAGTTTAAGACTAGAACTAACCCAGAATTGAGACCTGGCATTGGACACAGCGGAAAAACTCCCTGACCTTCTCCTTCTTGTCATCACGACTTTGTCGCTGCTACTGACCATCTCTTCCTCCTCATTGCTGCTTTGATCGGCAGCTTCTCTATCACCCGAAGATGGAAAGACATAACTACCCCCACCGGCCTCTCTATTACCCTTCAAACCCCTCCTTCCCCAACTCCAAGAACCCAAAAACCCGCCTTTCTCTTTGACTCTCCTCTTGCTAGGAGCTATGGTGCCAAGCTGACCCCTCTCGGGACTACAACGCCCGCGAAAGGACCCATAATTATATTCCCTTGATCTGGTTATTCTAAACGAAGAAGACTGAAATCTTGATGACCTTGATCTGATTATTCTAAACGAAGAAGACTGAAATCTTGATGACCTCCCCGTGTAAGGACCCTCCAAGACCGTGGTGGGTGAAGGTAGGGTTTCTATTAACAGCCTCGGAGGTAACTCTAGGCACTTTTGTGGGAAGTCTATGGGCCTGGAGATCAGGGTAGTGCAATATTCCCTAGGTTTGCCAGGCTCTTCCTCCCATCGAAATGGGACAGATGCTGAAGTGTGGAGTGGTGGGGTTAGTGTCCCTGACCTCTCCGGTGACTGTCTAGGTCCATATGCACGTGGTTTTCGTATTAGCAGTGACCTTGGTGGAGTGAAGCGTGGCTCTTCTTCTGCCTCCGATTCCATTTCTCTCTCAAAGTGCCTCTATCTAGTGACTTGTTTGTGCTTTAAGGGGCGTGACCTTTTTGTACTAGGGAGACAATGGGGAAAAGAAACAAGGTAAGGGCCAGACTTCTTTTAGTCATCGTTGTCTTCATTAAATGGAAAAGCTTACAGTAGGACCATTTCTGAATTTGCATTTGCTGTCTAATGTTTACCCTCCCCGTAGCCTCATACGACTAATTAGGTTCCGATAAAATTAGTGATGGATTTATCACGAGCTATCTTATCATATTCACACGAGAGTACGGACATTTAAATACGCTAATAATTACCGTTTGCTTTAAAATATTCTTATTAGAGCTGGCCCATCACACATATATATCTTGGAGGAGAAGAGATAAAAAGCAATGGAAATTAAGTGAAAAGACACCTTACTAGTAAAATCTTATTTAAAAAAAAACACATTTTTATAAAATTAAAATTTTATTTTATTTTTATATTTTTATATCGTTTTAATGTATTAATATCAAAAATTACTTTAAAAAAATTACTTTAATATATTTATAAACAAAAAATACTGTAAAAAATAACTCTTTATATTTAAATTACATATGCATGATCTAACGCTGATTCTAAAACAAAACCTGCCCTCTCATTTTAAATTGGAAAAAAAAACAAAAAACAGTGAAAGCACTATAGCAGAACTTGTTTTTTGAAATGAGAACAGCTTGCCTTGAGAGTGACTTTGTAAAGACTAAAGTGTTTTATTTATTTTATGGTTTCTTTTTTTTTTTCAAAATAAAGAAATGTAACAAACAAGAGCACATATTTCAAATATGTCAGCCAATCTCAACTTTTTTGGTGTCAGGATCTCAATGCATAAGAGCACACCTGATTTTTACCTTGAATAGGGCAAGCATCGGATGCCAGAGAGAGAGAGAGACAATCTCTTTGCAAAGACCTGACTTCTTGGACTTTACTTGATTCATCTAATACCGGGCCGCCCAAGTCATTCTACTTTCCATCAAACCACCGTTTTCCTAACCCTTCCTCGGGCCAATGGCGCCTGAGATTTTCGAGTGCAGGGCTCTGAGGATTCTCTGCATGCAAAAATATATTTCCTTGCGACTTAAGAAAGGCAACATCGACGAAGAAGATGCAGCAGGTTGTGAGGTCGATCCTCTGCATTCTGGAGTATGATTACGCATTTCCTTAAGCAGATGACTAATATCCCAGGATTATTGAAATGCAATACACACAGGTGTGATTTGTGTCTTTTAACTAACTCGCACATTCTTGTGCTGACAGCTCTTCTGCTGCTTAGCCGACACCAACCTCAAGGAGGGAAAAATCTGTTTCGAGCTCTACATCAATTACACGTATTCCCAGATCAATCGATATCATTTATAAGGATTTAATCCGGTGATATTAAGAAATACATCTTAGTATGATTTTAAAAAACAGAGTTTACCATATATTATTGAAGGTATATTATTCTTAATTAATATCAAGGTCAGATGGGTGCTTTTTTAGTGAGTGGAAAATGTGAGAGGAATGGAAATGAAGCAGCACCCGCCACCATAAACGCGAAAGTCAAAAGTGAAACGAAGAAAGTATCGGTCATTTTCAAGATAATAAAGAAGCTAAGCATGCCCCCAAGCATAGCCCAGAACAGAGTGGTCACGTACAAAGCATATATCAGGGTGCCTATCTCTTTCCATTGACTCTGTCTCCAGCTCTCATTCACAGTGAAAAGGTAATGGAAAACAAAGCCCATCTGCATAGCAATTCCCGTCAATCCGATTCTCCATGTTTGTGTGGGAACCCATTCAATCATATCATTGTGATGAAGTGAAACAGAGAAAGTCAAGCCAGAATTACCAAAACATGCAAGACTTTTTGTTGGTTGCATATGCAATTTAAGATTATAACGTCATGGATTTTAGTGGGGAATAGAAAATGGGCAACAAGGCTCAATCTAGACTCTTACCAGAAAAGCATAGCACGAATCATTTGTGTTTTTATCCTAAATCCAGATGGGCAAATCAGAGCAGCATAATTTGCCTTTGTCTTGTCTATGCAAACAAAAAACAACTTAATAGGATAAACAATCAATGGCAAGGATACAATAAGTGGGGAGCATAATCATTTGAGCGTTGAACACTTACCACAGCCATCAAAGCAACAGCAAGTTGGGCAGCCGGCATGCTTTTTTAATGGAAGTTACTAAGGACAGTAATGTAAGAACATGTCGACCAAGCCCATCAACTAGTTTAGAGCTGATTTTCTGGGCTGCTTCAGGCCTAGTTAGGTCCTGCTTCATTCTTGCTGAAGCCCATAACGTTTTAAACTTTTTTTTTTTTTTTTGATAAAAAAAGCTTTCGCAACCAGCTCGGGCTAAGGGTAGCAGATTAATGAACAGACTTTTTTTTTTTTTTGTGGGTGTACAATGCGTGGCCCAAAGGAAATTACCCAAAAAATTAACGATTTAGAGCAACGAAGGAAACCTTCAATGATAAGGCTCAGGTGCCTAATAAGTTATAGATAGAGGGCCCAGATCTCTAATGGGCCATATGGACCAAACAAGGCAACCCAAATCTTAGGCAGCTTAATTTTAGTCAAAATAGCCCACCCAAAAGAGGACGTCCAAAAAATTCCCCAGGCAGCCAATTGTTATTATGCTATACAATAAACTCGAGAGATTCGGGATATTCGCTGTCCATTCCCTCTCATTATAAATTCAATTAAAAAATGTGGTCGTTTTAACTGTTTACATGGATAGTAAACCAGGTGAATATATTTTTAAAAATGTTTCATAACAACTTTGTGCTATAGCTTAGTTAGTTGAAATGTATAAAATTAAATCTAATATCGTAGATTTAATCCTTACTTGGTGTATTATTTTTAAAAAAATAAACACAACTGACTTATCCTCTGTGATTTTTTTTAAAATAAATTAATTAAAAAAGGAATTTTATAAAATTTCAAAGAGATTTTTTAATCAATATTTTATTTTTTTTCCCTCTCGTTTTAAATAAATAAATAAATTATGTTTGCATGTTTCGTTTATAAAAATGAAAATCACATGTACTTGGTGACTAAAATTAACCTAAAAGATAAATAAAACAAAAAGATGGCCGGGATAAAACATTTACATGTATATTTATTTTTTATTTCTTACAAAGAATATTACCTTCTCCTTTCAATCTTTAATCAATATTAAGGATTGTTATCTGATTCACCAATTCTTATATATTTTTTTAATTCATTTTATTAAAGAAATACATTATATTTCTGTTATTTAATTTTTAAAAAATATGATATAAAAAAATGCTTCTGTAATGCCATCTTTTTTTTTTCCATTAAAAATCAACTTGAAATTATATTCATAACATAGCATGAGTGTGCTGATTAGTGTATTTGACACGGTCGATTTAATTTAGACTAAGACTTTTTTTCTCAAATGATTCTAACAGTAATCCTTCACATGTTGCAACAAAGATGTATTCATAAAATCTTAATAAATTTTCTAAATTTCAGCCTTTCAACCAAAATAATCGCGAGAACACACCGATCTCGTAACATCGCCATTTGACATTTGAAAGAATCTGTAATATCCATGTTGCACAGTGCATCATCTTGGAAGATAGGATCTCTTGCCATTCAAAGTGTTTGGATACCTTCGATGAACAACATAATATTCTTGCAAGTGTATTATATTGCAGTCCTCCCACCCAACAACATAGCTGGCTAGGAATGATTCTCATAATGGTTATGCTGTAAGAACAAATCTCCTCGATGAGCTCTTTAAATTATTAGTGATGGCATTCAAGACCAGTCTCTTTGGGCCAGCCACGCCACTTGTTGGGGAACAAGATCAATCACGAGCCTGTTCAAGGAGTGACTGGCATTTGATAACCATAGACAGACAAGTAAATGACAATTGGCAATCATATAAGTATTCAAGTTGCTGCAAATTAAAAAAAAAAAAAAAAAAGATCTGGGTGCATGCATTTATAATTTTCTGAAATAGAAAGAAAAAAAACAGAGAGAGAGAGTTAACTAATGTTCATGTCTCCTGCAAAAATGCAAACAGAAAGAACGAAATTGCATAGAGAGAATCATCTTTGATGCTGGATGGAGTTATGGTGACAGCGGGCCTTTCACCTTTCAGCAGAGCCATTGGTAATGGCCTGAAACGAGATACACAGCTGCGAAAAACACAAAATATCCAGTTACAGCCATTTCTTTCATCTCTTTCGTTTTCCTTTTCCTTCTTTCTTTCTTTGTAAAAACGGGGAACTGATCGTGAGAAAAACAACACTCGTAGGATTTAAGTGGTAGAGTGATTAAAAACTAAAAACATTAAAACTGTTTGGAGAAATCTTTTCAAAATTCCTTTTGGAACTCATTTGGTATCAAATATGAATTTGGGTTTGGATATTCTCACATTCTTGGGAACAATAGAGGTAATATCTGTACAGAGATCATGTTTGTGAAATTAAAACTCTTAATAGCTCAACCACGACTTGTCTGGAAACTGGACGCAAACCCTGGCTGACTCTTCCGTTCTCCTTCATGGTTAATTAGATGAACGGAGAACAGGCTGCAACAACGTGCGGCACGCCATGAAAAGATGATCAGGAGATCCCTTTTCCACTTGGATTAAATAATCCTTTTAGTTCCCATCCAAAAATAACAAAATTCTTGTGTGGTCTCTGACTGATCATTTCAACCAGAATTTTATTTATTTTTAACTATTTTTTCCGGGAAGTTTTCCTTCTTTACATCTGAAGCCAAAACTTTCAAACGGAGAAAAACTGCTCCCAAATCTTCCCATGTCATTGTCGAGCAGATTTTACAACTTTTTAAACCTCAATCCCTTCCTACTTCTCCACTTCAACTACTTCTTTTAGAATAAGCTAGCGATGTTTCCATTAAATGCTGCCGACAATATTTTTTATGGAACTTATTTTCTATTTAATTATACAGTAATAAAAATAAGCATATACAAAAAAGAAAAAAAAAACAAGGGAAAATATGTTTTTTTTTTAAATTATCTTTTCTAATTCATGCAATCTTTTTAATCTGACAGCAAAATTGTTTATCTATTAGCAGCATAGTTTATTGAACAAAAAGTAAAAACAATAAGAAAAAAAAGTATTCACAAAAAACATAATGGTTTGAACTAAAAAGGAAAAATATATATTTTTAATTAAAAAACCTTATTCTCTTATTCGTTTGTTTCTTTTTTACTATGACAAAACATGTTTTATTATGAGAAGTATTTTTTTTAAGTAAACTTTTATTACAATTATGAAAACAAGCTTCAAATTAAAAAAAAAATCATGAATTAGTTATTTTCATGCACCTGTATAAAAATATAAGAATAATAAATTATATAAAAACTTATAATTAAAAAATAGATATTTGATTCACATTCAATGTTAATTAGAAAAATATTTTTAAAAAAAAAACTATAATTGGCTAATACATAATTATCCATAAAACAATCAATAATTTCATCACAAAAAGCCTTAATCTTCTAAAAAATAATTGAATAATCACTTAAATATTATTTTAATAAATTGATTTAAAAAGGTATTTTAAAAATAAAAAATAAAAAAAATGGACATCTAAGAAAAAAAACATACATGCAGACTAACAAAAAAGCTCATCCATGCAGAGGCCTGGTTTTTTCTCAATGCATCCGCCATTAATTTTATATATATATAGCAGATGACATGTCACTTGTCTAAACAAACGACACCTCTTCTTCTAGTTGATTTTCAGGCCATTTTTGAGGGTTGGAAAATCAGTATTTGAGTTTCAAGACTTTATCGCCTGAAAAATATTTTAAAAACATACTAGAAACTCCAATAAACTCCTTTCAAACCCAAAAAAAACCTATAATCACTGAAGAAAATCCAACCAAATAAAAAACAATGTATTGGTATCGAATTTTTTTTTTTTTCACTTGTTAAAAGGAAAACACCACCTCAATTAACCCCTTCTCTCCAAGACAAATATGTTGACTCTAAGATTGGTTCTTTTGATAGTTGAGCTCTTTTGGTAGTTGGAATATAGTCAACTAAATACTTTCCTTTTCCTCTTATTTTTTCTAACAACTCTGTCTCTCCTCTAAAATTTAGGAACCAAAACATGAAATAAATGAAATTTGAGACTGCAACATGAAATTCTCAAAACATAAGGCCTAGGAATGGAAAAAAAAACTTCAAGGATTAAACTATAGTTTTTTGCGCCCCATAAACAGTAATGAAGAAAAGAAAAGACTAGATTTTTTAAAGTTTTAAATTTAATCCCTATAACAAGCAATTTATAGGGGGCTAATTTAATCTCAGGATATTTTTTGGAATCACGAATACACTATAACACGTAAAACCAAATAAATTATGAGGTTTAAAACCATGCCAACATATGAGGATGAAATATAAAAAAAAAATAGTTAAGTAACTATTGATAAGTTAGCTTTCTGGTTAAGATTTTTATAAATAAAAATCATCTTAAATAAAATTGATTTAGCGAACATGTCAAACTCAAAAAACTTAGACTTGGCAGTCAACCAAGCCCAAGGTAACTTGGGTATCGCGAGCATGCATAACCCAAAGTATTTGGACTTGACAGTTAGTTAAGCTCAAGATAACATGCGTCTGGAGAATATGTCAAGCCCAACGAACTTGAACATTATGAAATTCTAAGGTTATATGTCTGATAGTAGATGATTATCTACAATAAAAAAATGGGTTTTTGGTCTACTCAGGTTTCTTAAAAAACAAAAGTTACATGGAAAAAATCTTCTCAGACCTATCCAAAACCAGAGGCAACCTTATGGATTCAAGTTCTGAATTGAATTTTAGTTTTGAATCGAGCTTCTGATTTCTGGTTTTGAATTGAATCTTGGAAATGAGGGTGAACTTTTTAAGGAGGTATCAGAATATTTACCTAGGCCAATCCAGTAAATGCCACCTTTTTTGGCTTCAAATTCTTTGTTATGAATTGAATTTCGGAAATAAAGGTTGATTTTTTAAGTTCTTGAGTTAGTGAGGAGCCATGCAGTGGAAGCCTGGCATGGTGTTTGGCAGAGAAAGCTTGTCTCTTTGTTAAAGTTTAGATCTTGACAGTTAAAAATGCTGATTTAATGATTTTTTTGTGATTATTGGGCATGTGATCATACACTTTGCAATCAAAATCTTGTCTGTTTCATCAATTTCTGGGATTGGTATGATTCAAAGTTGGTTTTTTAATATTGTTGGTGGTCAATTTTTATTCTTAACATTGTTTTGAGAGTTTGATTTCACACTGGTGGTCAATCTTGTTCTGGGATTGGTTTAATAAGATATATTAATGACTCTGTTTCAGAGAGCATGAATGTGATAGCGACCTTTAACTAGCTAGCTAAAATGGATATAAATGCTCTAAAGTCTCGAAGAACAGGCTCCGTTGAACCATAGCAATCCTGAGAATGGATCAGCATAAGATGCAACCGTTAGGTAAAAGACTCTCTCTTTTTGTTTATAATACAGTAAATATTGTAATAATTATAATCTCCGCCGGAACAAATCTTGCCTCCCCGTATACGACAAACTAAAGGCAAAAAAACCACGCCAGCCCGGTTTCTCCTACTATGGTTCTGGCAATGTGAAAATCACCATGGCAAGGACATTTTCCAAACCATCTCGGAAAATATATACTGGCACCTGAAAGATGAACATGAACTTGGGAGCGGAAGACTCTTGACAGACTAAACTGCGAACATTGGAAAGCCCCCATTTTTACAAATTACAAGCAGTAATTAACAGCCCAACTAGCTGAGACTTGAGAGCAATTACCATTGCCATGATAGATAAAAAGGCGAAAAGGGCTTTCCACCCTATCCGAGAGCCAGACCATGCGTAAACTATCATCCAGTTCTCAAAGCAGATTTCATATAAAAAGTTTCTAGGATCAGATATGATATTAATCAGGATTCTCAAGAGAAGAGTCCTTGTCAAAGAAAGGTCCTCTCTGGGACCAGCAGCAAGGACAATTATCACACCCTGAAAACTTATTGACTGCTCTGAACACCCTGGGGCCTCGTACACCTTGTAATGTAATGGTCCCAGAAATTAAAATCAGATAAAGGTAGTTCAAGGAAAGAAAATGAGGGCATCTTCTCTGTTGGCTTTCACTGAGGCAGGCACACAAAATGTTAAATAGTGAAAGCAACAACTCACAGCTTCCACTGGCAAGAAACCAAAAGAACCAACTGCCAGCCAAAACACAAGCACGCATACATATAATTTTACAGGCTGATTAATTAAAGTCCTCGCCAACCCAGAATCAAGGTATACGCAAATCCCAGTTCTAACCCTGACTTAATTTGACCTTTAACAAAAAACACGAAATCCCTACTACAGCTACCTAGAGACCAAAATACTTTCCTCCTTCACTCCTTAGGCAAACAAGTGCAAGCTCTCAAAAAAACTGAGCAAAGTTAGGCACCACGCTTCCTCCATTTTTACCCAAACTAAATAAAATAAAACTCTGTATAAAGCAAAAGGATTTCTGAATTTCATGCATCAGACTTGTGCTCCGACTCCATGCTTACAACAGTCCCTTCACCCTCAAAAGAAGATGCAGGAAGCTTGCATCGTGTGCTCATCTTCTTTACTTCCTCACTTGAATAGATGAATATCTTCTTCACCATCTTACAGAACTCACTACAATTAATAAAATATATTTCAATAATCCAGTTACAGTTTTAATGGAAAGGAGGTAATCAAGTGATAATAGATGAATTTCTAAATCACTTACGGCCATGGATCATCGCCCACGAGCATCATATCGCCCTCATTATCTGTAAACACAACAGCCCATTTTTCACGCGTGGAAAGTTCTCCTCCAGTTTCAAACATTTTCTCCAGCTCATTTATAAGATCCCTGTACCCCTTCAACACAGTTAAATCAAGAGCACGGCCAACAGCAACCCCTTGCATTTGCACCTTCTCAAAATGAAACAAAATTTTATTCATCACAAGCTCAGACAGAAAGGGAAGAGCCATAGAGGACATAACTTCAAATTTTACCTTGGTACGAGTTCTCGTGGAGGTTGTGGAGCCTTGCTTGCTTTGTGACTCCTTTGCCAATGTGTCTGGTACAACTTGCTTCTGTTCTTTTGAGGACATTGAAACATCCATGGTTTGAGCCTTCTCAGCCTCACTTGAAGCTGGAACAAGTCCTTGGGTTCCATTATAATCAACAATTGGATATGCAGGTTCCTTCTCTGGAACAGCAGCAATGCCAGAGTTACTTGTCAGATCAATTCCAAACAACCGGCAACCTACAGAGTTCTCGAACTTCCTCCCCCTCTCCACCTGCTCATTTATCAGGCCATTGCTTTGCCTTGATGATATAGAAGAGGCAAAACCAGAGATAATAGACTGTGTTTTAGCACATTTGTTGTCCCCTGCTGAATCTGGAAAAAGGTTGAGAGAGACGTTCATGTGAGATGAAGAAGGCCAGATTCCTTCTGGTCGTGCCCTTGAGTTACAGCTACCGTTATTATTGAGATTGCTATCAATTTCCTTCTGCCTCATAGACCAGACATGGCTTTCAGAGCTTTGGACTTCAGTAATACTCCCTCGTTGGACTAACTCACGAGATTGGGTTGGTCCATGGTACCAGAAAGCTGAAGCAGCTGGATTTGTTGTAATCTCTACACTCCAATTAGTGCATAAAGTTTCAAAAAAAAAAATAGAGAGAAAAATAACAAATAGAGAAACCAAGACAATTATTCCACATACCAGATGTAGGAATATCCACGGATCGGGGCCTTTTGCTCTTCACCACCTGTTGAGTAAGATTTGGGGAAGCAGGAGCTGCAAAAGGCTCTATGTCCCATGGAGAAACTCTCTCTGGCCTTTGAATTGTTGCTGGTTCATCCCATTGAATCTGCATAGGAAAATAAAAGGGAAACAAGTATCAAAAACAAGACACTGGATGTGTCAGCATTCACATACGAATTCTAAAACTGTAATCTACCTTCAACGACCGCCATATAGAACCAGACCACTCTGGAGAAATATCTCCAACTCCAACTATGGTGCCTGTGAACCTGATCAAACAGTTTCCACAAGAATTAATTATCATCTTAAAACAACCATGAAACCAGTAGCCAAAAATATATGGCAGAGATACCTTCTCTCAGGAGTATCCTCTCCCTCAAATCTCATCTTGAAGCGCATACCAACAGAAAATCCATTCTTAACAGCCTCCAGATATTTGTTCAGCCCAATGATATACTGGTTCGTCCTGCAGAAGAGCACAGAAAGTAAATTGAAGATAAACAGGATCAGATGACCACTTAACAAGCACGTGGCTTTACAGTAGTGAAGGCAATGATCAAACCTTGGCTTGTAGTACACAACAAAGAGAGTGTGTGTCAAAACAGCATGAGAGGCAGTCGCAAGCACTCCTAAATGCATGCTTTGGCTGGATATCACAGATGACGGAATGGAGCATTGCTGACGAGCAACACGCCGAAGCCCAACTCGCAATTCCCCATTATCACCTCTAAACATCATATACGATATAATTGTAAGCAGAAATGGAGACCTGAATTTGAACAATAAATCAGATCATTTGGGTTCAACTACCTAAGAAACACAAAAGAATCTCCTGCAACCAGTCTTTTGGAAGTGACAAATGTGCTCCATCCTGTTGTAAGCAAATGCCTCCGTGGTTGACCTAGTTATATAAGGAAAAAAAAAAACAAGTATAAATTAACTCCAGTTTCTTAATGTGTTACCCATTTCAGTAAGCTAGAAAATAGCAATATTGCACAAAGCAAAATTGATATGGAACATTTACCTCTAAATATATGCTTGAACCGCCACTCATAGCCATGAAGATCTCTGGCAGCCAGTTCCTGAGTAGGCGTTGCTTGGCTCATGTCCTGATGAAAAGAAACGGTGGTAGTGGTGATTAATTACAAAATTTCCAATGAACATCCATCAATACATCTAAAAACCATTTAAGTTAGAGCTATCACCAAAGGAGGCAAGCATTCAGTTGCATGCTTTCGGAGAACAGAGAAACCTCCATGGGTGCTAGTATCAGAAGCTGTTAGAATTTTGCAAAAGGAATGAACTGTTTGCTTTGCTGGCTCGGGTAGACAAGGGTCTGGACTTGTAGGTCTGGTTTGCTGAAATTGAATTGGACAAAGAATGTAAAATAAGACAGATTGATTCAGCAACAAACCGAAAAAACAAAACCAAAAAGGAGAACATTTACTCACATCTACTTCTGGGTGCAGAGTAATCTGAGCATAAACCTCATCCGTGTCCTGTTCAGCCTAGAAATTTAAAGAAACCGAACATTAATAAGACAAAATAATAGAAAGCCTTGCAAGGAAAACATAAAAATGAAATAAGAGCACCAGAATTAGAACTACCAGAAGTTGAATGTTTACAACACGACAAAGGATCTTAGGAGGAAGATTAAACCGTGGGATTTGCTGGTTCAGTTCTTGATTTGTTGATGCTTCTAACTGCATAAACAATCCATAAACCAAAAACAATATAGGTAGAGGCTCAGATTTCGATCTAAGAGTTTTAAAACAATGAAAGCAGAGAAATGAAGTTAAAATATTTCCGGGAAAAGTAAATCAAAAGCTACATACTTGTTCCATGTGACCTTGAGGAAAGTAAAAAACTCTCTCTCCAGCCTTCGGGACATCCACCAATGGCCCTGCACATGCCTTCCATAGCTCTGTATACAGATCATCACCTGCTACACCCGTCAAAAGCCAGCCAAATTAAAACACGAAATAACAAGAGATTTGAAGATAACTTTTAAGTGGGTTTAAAACTGTCTGGTTGCTGAGAAAACCCGAGAAAAGAAGAGTAAACAACAATTTAAGAAACATAAATTTGGCAACATTATAGTATTTTCAAAGCAAAAACATCCGCTTCAGCAAATATTAATAATACCAACTCAAGTGGGATCAAAATCTTCAATCTTTTGTACACCAATTTTTATTTATTTTGGTAGAATGCACACCAAAATTAACTGGTAGTACATCTCAAAGCCCCATTACTTTTCCTCTCTTCTCCATTCTCAGCAACTAGACAAAGCCCATTCATTTTCTTTGTCACCAAATTAACAAAAGATACCCATCCCCACTCACCTCTTTCAGCATGAGCCATCAAAACAGCCAGGCAAGCAAGGTCGTGCAAGAGAAGCCGAGAGAAAACAACGGAGTTAAGAAAGACAGAGAATCCACTAATAAGACCGAAGCTGAACGAGAGAAGGAAAGAAAAGGGCTTTCAGGCAGTAAAGAACTACCCCATTAAATGAGCAAAGTCTAAGCAGGCATGGCGGTTATGCAAGATTTCATTTTTCTTTCATAATTATATAGGAAGTAAGCAGTGGGGAGTGGCTCAGTCTCTCTCTCTCTCTCTGTTTCAGTTACAAAACTGCTTCTGTTTTTGACCTCGCATCCACACACAAAACGCTGTAATTTTTACAACACACAAAAAGAGAGATGATGATGACTTCTTGTTGTGATCTCCCTATCTATCTATCTATCCAAGGAATTTGAGTCGAAGTTACCAATATTTTTACCAAATCCCCTCAAACTAGAATAGCTCTCTCCTGCTGATCATGGTCGTAATCTCATTCTGGTCTCTCTCTCTCTCTCTCTCTCTCCCCCTCCCCAGTTACTCACTCTAGTTTCCTCAACTCTCTTCTTTCTCTTTCTACTCTCTAGTCCTTTTCTGCCTCTTTAGTCCTTTTAGCTTAGCTTACACCTCGTTTCTGATTTTTTTTTTCTTTTTCTTTTTCTTTTTCCTTTTCCTTCTCACCAATTGCCGATTACTGCTGCATGAATAGCCACTAGCTAGTCACTGATCTATGGAGTATATAGACCGTACTACTTCCTCCATCGGCACAAAAAATGAGAAGGCATTGGTGAGGGATCCTCATTACTGATGCTAATTGCTAGACCTTTTATTTTACCATCATTATAAGAGATTGTAGATTAGTGATTGTTCTGAACCGTGTTTCCACATGATTCCGATTGTTTTAAGAATATATTTATTTTTTAAAAAAAATACAAAATTAATAATTTTTTAATATAATTTAATGATTTTAATATGATGGTATTATAAATTAAAAAAATTAATAATTTATATCTAGTGTGCATGTATTTATGCATTGAAATGATGTTGATTTAAAAAATAATTGACAATGAACATTAACCTTTTTCAATGCAACATTAATTTGAAGAAAAAATGATAAAAATATTTATGAATATTGATAGAAGGACACGGTGAAGAAATGCAAGAAAGGTTTATGATATTGATGGAATTTATAGATTTATAACTTAATTAAGAGTGAGTATATAGGTTAATTAATAATTAAATTTAATTATACATCACGTAGATCATGCGTGCCAACTTTTTAAGTTAATTGGATATTAAATATGATGCATGCATGTGTTATGTGAGATTGTCAGGAGCAATACACATGAACAATTTACAATCATTCAATTGATTTACGTGAACATAGATGTGAATATATATATATATATATATATATATATATATATTAATTGTTTGGTTCAGAATCACAACAAATAAAATCTTAAATTACATAGTGATCTGAATATCTATAGGTCGATCCTTCAGTTATCTCCTTCAGTTATCTACATGTAAAAATCAGAGAAGTATAAAGAATTAAGTACTAAATTCAATACATAAGGATTCACTAATCAATTTAAACTGTTTTATTTTTAAATGAGCTTGTATTAAACTTGAATCAGGTTGAGTTTTAAATTTTTAACTTGTTATGGATACAAGTTGAATTTAAATTTATGTTTTAGATTTATTATTGACATGAAATGTTTAATGAATATGTTTATGAATCAAGTGGATAAAGCGAAGTCCAAAAAAATATAAACACATGGAGAGAGTTTTCTAACAAAATATATCATTAACTACCAAATCGAACATCATTGATGATCAACCAAGATCGATCGTGCCCAAAAAAATATTGAGGATGTTGCTTATTTTGAATGTTTGTTTACTTTCTAGTTATTTTAGGATTTTTTTTTTCTAATTAGGTTTCAAATTTTTATTTGGTTTGGTTTTTTTTTTAAGATACCAGTTTAACTTAATAGCTAAAATAAACATAATATATTTTTTTAATGCAGTTTAAAATTATAACTTAGAGTTTCTATTCATCTTTATTTATTATGTCAATTAAGAATTCCAACCAAGTTAAAATTAGATAAATGTGATTCGGGAAGCTTGTCTCGGTTTATGTGCAAGCTAGATCATTGGTCTGTGTTATGATACGGGTTGGATCAATTTTTTTAACATAAAAAACATATAGGCCTTATTAATATTTTTCGAGTAGACAAAAAAATAAATCGCGTGAGAATTGATTTTATATGTCTCGGTCGCCTTGGGTTATAAAGGCAACCTAAATTACTAATAAAAATATATTTTGAGTTTAAATAAATATATAAGATGAGATTTTTTTAATAAACATTGAGACGACAACATATTGGATCGATTCAGGTCAACTTAGGTTAACCTGTTAAGTTGCATACTAAATCATGAGATCATGATAACCTCATAGAAAGCAAATAAAAAAAATTACAAAACTTAATTTTCAATAAACTCGATGTTGAAGGATGAAATTGAAAAAATAATCAATTACAAAAAAACCCAAAAAAATAACCCAGGTTAACTTATTAAACTCATGATCAAGGTCACGAGATCAAGATAACCCAATAGAAAGCAAATTGAAATAAATTATAAAACTTAATTCTTAATTAACTTAGTATTGAAAGATGAAATTAAAAAAAAATTAAAAATAACACGAGTTAACCAAGGTTAACTCACCAAACTCGTGACCCGATTTATGAGATGAGGATAACCTCGTAAAAAGTAGATCAAAATAAATTACGAAACCTAATTTTTAATCCACTTAATACTGAATGATGAAATTGAAAAAGAAAAAAGTCAGTTAGAAAAAAAAACTCAAGTCAACTAAGTTAACAAGGTATCCATGGTCCAGATCATGAATTTTTGGTAACTTTATAACAAAAAATTGAAAAAAAATATGAAGCTTAATGCATAAAATTTTTATATTAATGATGAAATTAATATATATATATATATTAGAATTAAAAAAAACAAATGAAAAAAATAATAAAATAAAAAACAATAGATATATAAGGTGTGGCAGAGTAAAAACCTCTCTTTTTTTTTAAAAAAAAAAAGGTTAATTGCAGCCTTATTATAACATCAGGGCTGCGGCCTCCTTTCTCAGTCAATGATCATGTGCCAGTAACACAAAACTCAAATCTTCAAGGGATAATCAAGCAAATAAAAATCTTCTTATCATGAAAAGGTTAGAAACGAGTCATGTGAATATGATTTATTTTAAAAATCAAATATAATTGGGAAAAAGAAGACATGTGAATATAATTTAAAAGGAAATAAAGTTGTAAAATTTGATATTTAATTAATTCTTTGACTCTTTTTCTTAAAAAAAAAAAAGACAAACATCTTGGGACTTGTAAAAAAAAACGAAAAGATAAGAAACACTCTCTTTGTTCTTACGGAAGGAGTGGTAAGAATCACTTTCAATATTAATTGGAGCCATTAAGGTTGGTTGGGGGGTGGGGGGTGTTTGGGGGGGGTGGTTTGTGCTTAAATATATTGTATTTTTGAAAAAATAGCCACCACACCTCCAAGCCAAACACCCTTAAATATCAATGATGTCGAAAGCTTCCACACTTGGATTATCCCAATAATCCCTTATTCCACGCTGGAAATTAAAATATAAACATAATGCTGGCCATATTATTAATTAAATGATGTGTGAACTCATCGAAGAGTCGAAATAAATATGACAACGTGATAGACATTTGTGTGAGACATGGTCATAGACGACAAGCTCGGTATTTTCTCCCCTCGAGGAGCTGAGTTAATTATATCTATCTATCAGAATTTATTTCATTTTATTTTCAATCACATATATTATTTATGTGCGAGGACTTATGTAGTACACACTCAAAGATTAATGTTTTTTTTTTTTTTGGAAAACCACCGTTGAAAAGTGCGTGTTTTAAAAAAAAACCACACTTTCAAAATGCATCTTATTATTAATATTATTTTATTTGATTTTTTTTAGATTTTATCATTTAATATTAAAATATACGATACTATCATGACAAAAACTAAATAATAAAATATTATAATTTCTAATCCGATTACTATTAGATCGAGCTCAATTTTTTCTTGGTGATTCTTTAAACCCGGATTTACAGGAGACTTGGCTAGTTGTAAACAACCAGGTCTCTGAAAGACCCTCAAATCATGCCTCGAAGATTTTATTTAAGCTAAGTTTATTATTTTACGTTAATTTTTTTGGATTCTTTGTTACTTTTAAAATTTATGTTATTTTTTTTAATTGAGATTGGCATTAATCCGATCAAGGTTGTTTTTTGTTGAGGGAGAATAAAAATAACAAAATTAACTCAAATAACATCTTAGAAGGCCTAATTTGAGGGTATTTCAAAGCTTAATTGATTACTACAAACTAGATCTCTTATAGAAATGGCTTGTAGAATCGCCTACAAAACTTTCAGTCCAATACCATAGTTAAATAAAAAGTTATGACTTTTTATTGTTAAGTTATTGGTCTAGCATGACCATAACGGATAAAAAAATATACCCAGATTAACATACTTAGATTAACGTACTTAGAAGATGATTTTCAAATTAGTATTGTTTGATTAGTCACGCAAGTCTGATCAACATGTCCAAATCTATTTTTTTGGCACATGTGATACACATGTCAACGGGGTTAGATTTATTGTTTTTGGTGTGAGCATTACTTGGTCTTTATATATTCGTTTTGTTATGATTTTTTTTATGATCATGAATGTATTATCATCAGAGCTTAAGTGTGCCACCGATATCTTATTCTTCATTTCTATTTATTTTTTCTTCTTCTTTTTTCTCGTGCTTCGGTTATTGTTGGAGCCCATTTATTTTTATTTTTTATCTGCTCAAATTACATTTGGTCTCACAATTTTTTTAAGTTAATTTTAGTTTCGTTATTATTACAATTATTTCATCAGTTAAAATTATTTTTATTTAAAGTAGGTAATAAATAACTATTTTATAGACAAAAAATAACTATTTTTTAGTAATTTTTTCAAAAATAAATATTAGTTTTAGTTATTTTTTTGCAAAAACAAGTAAAAATAACAATAATAAATTAAAATTAACTAAATATAAAAATAGAGTAGAATACGGGTTTTTTTTTTTTGACATATGAGAAGATCCTGCGCCACTCTAACTATGCAGGTTGGACCTCCATATATCAGTTTGAGAATTATTATTTTGTAGCTATTTTAATCTGTGTTTTTTTTATGTGCTATTTTTGAGAAAAAAAATCCCTAACCTCCCTGCGGTTACTGTGGTGAATAGAGAGTTCACGGGACTTGCCGTACGGCACAGTTGGAAAGGAAAGCCGTATGATAAAAGCGGCGGGACTCAATTAAGTTATTACCCGTCACATCATCAACGCGTCTCGAGAAGGGTAACTGTTCTCCGTTACATTCCGTTAACTCTGCCGCTACTACGGTTTAATTGCCGTCTCTATCTCTGTCTACATCGTGGCAGGCAAACGTGTTGGCTCGTGTAAACCCGGCAGGCTTTTTTTTTTTTGTAATTTTAATTTCTGAGAAATTTATGATGTTTTGTTTTTTTTTGACGTTGGAGAATACAAGTTTTAATTTACACGTGTTATTCCTGGCTCACTGGGTCCCACAGAAGCGCATGGTAAGTGCGTAGGCTTTTGATGTCTCCGTTAATGGCATTGAAAACCTACTCTCCCCCTTCAGTTTATATACTTAACACGCGCATAATTTTAGCGCTGGGTGGGAGAACCTAGAGCTAGTTTTGGGATTGGGCTGCGTTTTCCACCTATCATAATAGAGCGTGGGCTGGTGAATAAAGCTGCAATTGTGATCTGTTACGCGGTCCCATAGTACACGTCGTAATAGAACCTAATTAAGCTCGGCCACGTGGTTTGTCTTTATCGTACCACGTGTCGTTTTACGATTTGCCTTCCATTTTCAAGGCAGGACATTCTGTTTCCATGTTCTTAAACATGGGGAAGCTTTTATCATATTTTCAGGTCACAGAAAATTAAATAAAAAAACGTTGTATAATGTCCTCACTCCTCAATGTGTTTTCACGTAAAGGCACATGTCGACCCTTAAGAGGTTGATCCATGTGCTGAGAATGAGATTTTTTTTTTTTCTAATTTAAATTGCTATGTTTGCTACGAGGAGGCAGTAGATTTGGGGCTGCCGCTGCGCTTTGACTGTTTTTTTTATGTAAAAAAAAGTTAGAAGGAAAAAATTTACGATACAAGTCAGTGTAATAATTAATAATTTAAATAACATGAATGAATAAATATAACAATAATAAATAAAATAACAGTGAAAATTAACAATATAAAAAATGTAAAAAATTCTAATATGAGCCTTCCCGGAGTATAAAAAACCCAATATTACAAGGTAAAACTAATAAAAAAAAAGTAAATTAGATAAATCATAAACTTTACGATAATAAATATAAAAATAGGATAGCTATTGGAAAAAAAAAGACCACTAGAAAGAAAAGGGGAAAGAAACATGAAGAACAATTTTCAATACATTAAATGTTAATTGATGAAATTAAAATAAAAAAATCTAAAAATAAATAAAAAAAACTAAAATTAACTCGCGTTAAGCTTTGAAACCAGTGACTCTAGTCACAAATCTAAGACTAACTCTGAAAAAGTCCTTGAATGAGAGTTTTGTTGGTTCTGTTTTCAAGAGTATCAAAATAATTACACTATTCTAAAAAAAAAAATTAAAAATGTCATTGAGTAGTAGGCATTAAATTATTTTATTATAAGATTAAATGAGTAATTTTATTATGAAAAAAGATGAAATTATCAATCCAACCCCGTACAATTTGTAAAAAATAATTGTGTTGTGGTGAAAATATCATCTCACACCGAATATCTAATTCGTCTGTTTTTTTTTTGTTCAAGGATGATTTTGTAATTATACTATTCCAATAAATAGTAATTTACATATATAGGTACAATAATTTCTACCCCATCATTTTGTTTTCTAATGTAAAGAGGAAGAGAAAGAAGAGAAAGCAAGATTCATTATCTAATTAGTTGGCTAACAGTAGAGGAAAGCAATGAGAAAAAATCTATCTATAGTAAAATCACTAAAAAATATAAAAATAAAATAAAAATAATGTAAATCAACCTGTCCAAAATAAAAGGATTGAAAAATGAAATGAAAAAAAGATTAATAAAAAATAATGTAGAAATATGAGTGGAATTAAAAGGCTAAAGTTAACAAGGCTGGATCAGAAGGATTACGACGTAAGTTGACCCCTGAAAAAAAAAAATGCACGGAAAAGGTTACTACACATAATTAAAGATGATAACGTTAAGCTATAGACTGCAGTGAAAACTAATATCCACAATGTCAACACTTTACATTTAAATATGAGCAAAGGATTGCTTCTTTGCCGTCTTTTACTCTCTTTTTTTTTCTTTTTTTTTTTTTGAGGTTGACATATTAGATTTCGTTCGTAAAAGACCAGCTAATTAGATTGTCTACGGCTAGTGCTTTAGTTCTACTACCAATCAAATTACTCCTTTTCCTATAAACGCGGGATTTGTTTTTTTGAAAGGGAACACACTTGGCCAAAAGTCTCGAAAAAACAACCTTGGCCAAAAAACTACTTGAGAAATAACATAGTTTCCACAAAGACGTGTAGTCGTGATTTTAATAAAGATACAGTTAAATACAGCGATTTTAACCCAAAAAAAAAAATTCAAATCACAAACAAACCTTGAATAATGCCCTAACCTCAGACTATAACCCTAAATCTTAAAAACAAACATTTAACACCAACACTAGTCACTAAACCCGAAAACAAAACTTTATTATTAATCCTAAAAACATCAAAAGATAAAAAAAAAAAGGGGTAAAAAACCAGTAGCAAGAAAATCAGGGTAAAACAAATCTAAATTGATTCTTCTTCTAGAATAACTAAAAACACTTGTAATAACCTTTTAATGATTTGTATTCGATTTATTTATATATCATAATAATTTATATACAACAAAAGATATATATATATATATATATAGTCTTGTACAATACATAACATACACAATACACAAGATTACACCAACAATCTGCACTAATTTATAATCAACGTAACAAACAAGTTATTGAAGAAGAATCAATGATAAAATGTGTAATATAGTGTGTGATAAAAACAACAAGGAGTGGAATTAAGAATACTAAAACATAATGGAAATTGAGAAATTAGTTAAAAACAGAAATTGAGAAAAGGAGCACCAGCGAAATTAGTATTTGCGATGATACTCTTATTATTTTAGCTAAATGTGACAAACTTCGACTTAATTAGGAATACTGCATCTTCATTGCTGCTCGGGAAGAACAATGGCTACATCACTCTCCAACGAACATATTATGATGATCTTCGCATATTCTTAATGCAAGAAGCAATGACGTATCAATTCTATCACAATCTTTACGAGATTTTCATTTTATATAATTTTATATATTATCTTTTTACTCATTGAGGTGCCTTGAAAATCAATTTATCGATTTAATTATTTGGTAAACACACCATAATCTTTTCACGAGCCTATTTGAAAATCCAGGCCAACACGTTTTTATAATTTTTAATTTTTATTTATTTATATATTTTAAATTATTTTAATATACTAATTTTAAAAATAAAAAAAATATTATTTTAATAAATCTAAGCTATAAAAACACCATTTTCAACAACACTTCCGAACAGTCTTGTACGGCATCGCTGGTGGCGAATGTTGAATGGCATTCAAGTAATTTCGCAGTCCTTACGGTCTCTGATTATGACTCATCAGTGATTGACAAGGTTCTGGTATCTCATATTTTCAACATCCTAAGAGTTACACGTGGACTGACGTGGTTGGTGTTCTACCGCTTGACTAAAAAATTGGAGACAAACAAATCGCCATCCAGGTTGGTTGGTTTATTTATTAATTTATTTTATAAAAAAAGTACGAAGTTAATTCCAGGTGTTGTGTAGACCGTTCCTTTCAAGCAACCAACGGCAGGGAACAAATATACAATTATTCTAATATTTGTGAGCGCACGGATGAGAATATATATATATTTTTTGCATATATTAAGAAAAGCTCAGTGGAGGGGAGGAATCCAGATTCCAGATCATAGACTTTAATCATTAAAACATCAAACACCCTCTCGAGTTAAAAACTGAAAACTGGTTCGGTGATCCCTGGCAACCTGCAACTGTTTCTTTCTTCCTTTCATTGTTTAATGGCTGCGAGACGTTCTTTTACTCGTAACCCTTTCACCTTTCCCTGTGGCCGGGTCATGATCATTCAGTTAATAGGGTAAGCATGAAGCACCATTTAATTTCTTTAGTTTTTATGTAAAAAATGAAATATAAATTATCGACTTAACCCTCACATCCACACGCTTGAAAAATCCTTCAACACCTGTTTTTTTGAATTAAAATTGGGATTTAAGATACTTTTACTGATAATATTAATTAGATATAAATATATCATTTTGAGACAAAAACTAATTATGAAACTCCAAATCATGAGACTTAATAAATAGCATACTCCGAGTAGTGTGACTGGATGAATTTACTGTTTTTTTTGTTTTTTTTAGTTTTCTTAGATAAATCAAGCATAATAAGTAGGAATAATAATTTAATCCTAACTCCATTGATACCAACCCGAAACAACCAAAATATATGTAGAAAATTCATGTTATTTAATTTTAGTTCAATACAATATATACATGTCACAATATTAATTGACATAATATGTATAACATTTATAATCTTATTAGTTAATACATACATACATATATATATATATGAATATTTAAATTTTTTTGTCATAAATAATAAATAAAATATAAATATAAAAAATCCCCGGCCGACTACGTGTTTTTTTTTTCCGCGTATTTTTTGAGTGTGAATTTTGCTTGACAAGACTCTGAGAAAAAACAGAAAAAAAGAAGAAGTGGCAAAGTAACGTTGGAGTAAGAATTTGAAATGCGAGTATCGTACGGTGGTTGGTGCAGGGGATTAAGATCATCGTGGGAAATGAATAAAACGACGGAGTGGTGGCGGCCATTATTATGCATCTTGGATGGGCTAAGCTTCTTTTATCTCCTTTCACAGGAGAATCACAGCAAAAGGATAACCAGTAAGTTACCGAGAACAAAACTTTCATTAAGCTACAACCCAGATTTTATTCCTCGATCCCCCGCATCTTTTCAAATTTAAGCTACTCTTTTGACTTTCTCGTGTTTGATTTTGCCCTAATAAGTTATTTTGAAACTAAAAAAATAATCACAAACTAACACTACCTTAACAGGAAAGAATTAAGAAAATACCCCATTAACCATGTTGTGCTGTTTTGCTGTCGTGCGTAGAGGATTAATTTAACCATCACAGTAAATATAAAGATTTAATCTGGACTTTTCTTTTATATATATAGAATGTTAAATATGTCAAGTTCAAGAAAATATTATAATTTAAACCTTTAGATTTTCTTTTTATTATTAATATGAATGTCCGGATCACCTTACATGCATCTCAACTAATTTTAACATAATTGATTTTGAGCACAAGAGGGTATACATGGATCCTATATGCCTCAACGGGGAGGACAGACCAGTCACATTAAGGCACGTGTACTCTGCGGACGCCCAGCGTGCTATCCTAAGATAATCGTAGTTAATGACTGCAATCTAATCTCAAAGCGACTCTTGCCCGTTCTAAAGGGTTAATAAGACCTCCAAATTTGATAACATTATTTATTGAAGAATAATAATATACAAAGAAGAAGTAATCTTATCGTATAATCATATATTTCCACCGATCTGTAGATTCCTTTAGGATTAGAGATTAGATCCCCCCTCTAACACAGATGAGCTGTTCCTCGTGACCTGACTGGGAATGCTTTCTTCGATTCTCTACCTCGATTTTTTTTTTTTTTGCTTGAAGGTTTGGTATCTTTGAGTGCAGACAGAATCTTCTGAATTGCTGCCATTACTTCGGGCTGTTGTTAGGAAGAAGAAAAAATAATTATTTTTGCATTGGGCCATGCTAAAAAAAACAGAGAGAGCTGCTGACCTCCTTCCAGACAATGTGCCCTTCTTTTGCGACATAATATATTGGCAAGATACATGATTGGTGGGGGCTAGTGATCTTGAATGCACACCCCGTGTGGAGACCGACTCAGCTCGTGTTCCTTGGCTGCCCTGAACCTTGCAAATTGGAGGCACCCCCCACCACGCCTCCTCTCTTTATGTCCACCTGTGTTTTGTGCACTTGACATTAGGGTACCCTATAGAATTATTAAAGAATAAACGTCAGAATTTGCTATATATTTATCTGGGCACCTTGGGAATGATAAAGAGCTTAGCATCTGAGGTCGGAATTCATGTTACAACATGTGAAGAAAATCACTAACGATTGGACTGTATGCAGTTCAAAAAATAAAAAAAGACTGCATGAGTTTTAGTGCAAGTCCCAGAGATCAAAAGGTTTCGGTTTCCCCATCCTAGCTCGTATCCATTTGATTGTCGGTGTCTTTTTTTTTCTTTTTTTTTTTTCAGAATCAAAAAGAATTTTATAACCATTATAATCTACTTCAGTTTAATCCTAAAGTTCTGGATTTTTCAATTATATCCTTCAATTTAAAGTTTATCTTATAAAAATACACACTCTCTACCCTAGAAAATCATGTATTATCCAATTGACACCTCCAATACTCTCTCTATATATATTATACAGACCCTTTGCTAGATAAACTTTCCGTATCTACTGATATAATTTTGGTCAGATGTGAATTAACAATTTGACCGCACCTACTTTTTAACGAAGAGATGCACGAACTTCATTAACGGAGGCAGTCACTTGGGGCCAGATATACAAGGGTCGAGGAATGACGGAGAAACCGATAGCGGAGAGAAAGTAAATTGAAATAAAATAAAACTAAAAAAGAAGAGGTTTTACTGTATTTCTTTTCATGTAATACTATTTACTGAATAATAGTTATTTTTTAATTTTATTTTTATTTTTCAACATTAAATTTATTAATGATTGAATTTTATAATTTTTTTTATAAAATTATTCTATACTCATGACCTACCTGAACCGCAAGTTTAATACGTTAACTACGTTGACTTAATTTTTTTTATTTTTCTAATTGGATTTATTTTTTTAAATTTATCATTTAATATTGGGTTGATTATGAATCAAACTCAGTGATTTGTTTCAATCTACTTTCTATAAGGTCATCACTATTTCATAACTTAGATCACATTGGTTGACTTGAATCTTTTTGGTGTCCTTTTTTAATTGATATTTTTTTTAATTTCATTTTTCAACATTAGGTTGATTGAGAATTAAGTTTTATAATTTTTTTAATTGATTTTTTTTTCAATTTCATCATTCAACATTAAGTTTATTAAAAATTAAATTTTGTAATTTGTTTTGATTTACTTTCTATGAAATTATCATGGTCTCATGACTTAGTATGCAGATTAACAACTTAACTGAATTGATCTAAATCAATTTAATATATTATCATATTAATATTTATTGAAAAATCTCATCTTAAATATTTATTTTGAATCAAACTATGTTTTGTATTGATTATTCGGGTTGTCTTTAGACTCATTAAGATAATCAAGTCACATCAAATCAATTTCTACACAATTTAATTTTTTTTACTAGAAAAAAACATTAATAATACCTATATATTATTTATATTAAAAAAGTAATCTGACCTGACTAGAGCGCAATACAATATTATAGTGTAATGAATTAAATATACACAATATTATTTTTTTAAGCACAAATTTATACAAACACAATTGAAAAACACGCTCCAATAATATCTTGACATAGATGAATGAAGTGGCTAAACCCTCTTTTATAAGCCAAATTTCATCTTTTTATAGGTTAGAGAACTTTGATCCAAGCTGCGCCGTTACATTATTAAAAAAAAAAGAAGAAAATTTAATGTAAAAAACAACTCAAAAAAGTAACCCGAGTCAGCTCCGATAATGTATCAAAATTATAATTCGGATCATGATATCAGAATAATCATATAAAAAAATATAAAAAATTACAAATCTTAGTTCTCGACAACCCAACATTAAATAATAAAATTGATAAAAAATAGATTTACAAAAATAACAAAAAAAACCCGAGTTAATCCTGCTTAAATTGTCAAATTAACAATCCAAGTCATGAGGTCGAGATAATCCAATAAAAAAAATAAAGTCTAGTTCATAATCAACCTAATATGAAGAATAAAATTAAAAAAAATCAATTAAAAAAATAAAATCAATTTAAAATAACTATCCAAGCTTATGATCTGATAATAAAATCAGAATATATTTAGTTGGCTAAACTTCATTAATTTCATCATTTTAATTTTATTATTTTATATTTAGTTATTTAGATATTGGATTCCATTATTTTTCCGCTCTTTAAAAAATATTTTTTTTGGGCTTTTTTTTTATCCGTTTATTATCATTATGTATTTCCGTACAGATAATGACTTGCTTTTGACCTAAATGGACGCTTTCTAAAGCCATTAGATCTGTGCCTAAGGTGGGGGATCTTGAGTACCATTGGCCCTCCATCGCCTCTACCTTCCACCAACTTTAATCTTCTTCTTCTTCTGAGCAATGAAGCTGAGTTTCATATCAACTTTACACACAAGTTGGAAGAAAAGGACTAGAATCCCGAGTGGAAGTTCCCATTTAGTAACAATATTCATGTGGGGTTCATGACATTGATTTCCTTGATTATTTACACACAAAGCAAATTAGCATAACAAAAGCAATGCCAAGGCAGAAAATGGGGAATTATCCCTCTTCTTGCTAGTTGCAAGTCCGGACGATAAAGCTTGTGCTCAATCCACACAATCTCGCCGACTGTCTGGGAATATGTTTCTTGGATCGTGCTGAAACATATTGCCATCCAATAAAAAAGAATTATATGATACCCTTTTTTTTTTCTCTTAAATGAGTCTCTGGTTAAAAATTATACAACTTGAGTTTGATTTTTAAATTAAAAATCACATACTGTTGAGTTAGTCTCAAGGACTTTGACGAATCGAAACCATTTATTTCGAATGGGTTCCAAAGGATTGTGAGGTCTGCTCGTCTTGTCAAATCTATCTTAATGGATAACCAAGAATGGCCCATGCTATTTCTCAAGTAATCTATTGCAACAAATGGTAAGCCATATGAATGTCAAAGGATTGGCCTAGTTAGGTAAAGCCACATCAAAGCAAATTAATAAACTATTAGGAAAAGTTTAGTTTAATTGGTTAGGTTTTATGGTTGTATTTTAGAAGTTATGAGTCCTACAAATCTTAAGACTATTGAAAACTTACATGATTTTTAACTTTAGAACTTGTGAAATTAGTCAAAGTGCGCACAAACTAGTCTGAACACCTTCATTAATAAAAAAAAATAAAAGCAAAAACAAGAATAATTTTACTTCCAGGTCCTGATAGATCGTTTAGAGGCTCATTGGGCAACTGGTTTAGTGCTTAGAGTAGGTTATCAGGGAGGGCTCGGTAGGGGACCATATAAATGGCTCAGCCTGAACCAAATGAGGGTGGGGTTCATCACACACAGAGTGCAATAATGATTATACCAGTACCAATGTTTAGCATTGGAAAGGACACTTATTTGGTATAATATGAAGTATGATACGTTACTAGTGAAGAATCACACCATTGATCCTCCACCAGATGTTAAAATATAGCATGTTTAAGCTTAGTGGAAGTCAGTTTGGCAGTCCAGCAAAATCAGCAACATTTGGTGGATGAAATGTACCGTTGCTATTAATCAATTTCTTACAACATACGATCGGTGTCGATGTGTAGTGAGTGCTTCTGTGTGGATTTGATGAGCCAGACTGAATAATTCTCCAAGCAATTTGGATAAAATAATCAAAAGGAAGGAAGAATAAGAGAAGGTCAACGGGGAAGAGAATAGGAAAAAGGATAGATGCGGAAATATTATGGGTTTTTTTTTCTTCCCGTTAGTCCCAGCTCCAGTGTTCAAACAATCCAAAATGCTGTCTGATTGAATGTGGCTATTTATTATGTTTTCTTTTTCCACAAGGTAGATTTTTGGTGCATGACGTGTTCTTCTGGATTCTAATAAAAATTGAGATTTGTGAAAACAAAACATTTTTCTTCTCCTTCACTAGAAAGGGAATAGGAGATTGTTTTATATTAATAACAATAGAATAATTACCGCATGCATGCCATATGAACGATGGCAGCATGGGCATCACAACAACACCATGCTCCATAGAAGTCATGGTATTGAACAAAAACTAACAGAGAATTAATGGATTTTATCTTTTAACAGTCTTTGAGCATCCATATCTTTAATTAATATTAACGACATAGATTTTCCCCTCTTTTTCCTCTTATATTTACAATACTTCTTTCGAGCAAATTGCCAAACAAATCCAAATTTTTCCCACATCCAAACCCAGCCACCAGTAAATCCGAATAAAAGGAAAATGTCTACAAACCTGCAACCCGTGGATAAGGTGGAGAGTGGGATTTGAGAGCTAGGAGTTATCTGAAGCTGAGGGAAGATGTGAACTCAAAATATGCCATATTTTCCTAGTCATGGGATTTGAGAGAAGGAAATGAGTCCATTCTAAGCTTCGTAGAGAGAAACTAATAATGAGAAACTATATATTCATATCCTATTTATTACTCAGATCAGAGCAAGAAAAGAAATTTAGTATTCATATATAGGTTTGTACTCCTTTCGTTTTCCTTTGTCTCTATCCTGGGCTGCTTTTAACGATCTCCTACGCTTCTTTCAGGTTATGACAGGATTCCCAATATTTTTGGGGAATCTAAGTGAAGATATCGCTCAGGACGACGCCTTTTTAGGCTTGTTTAGTCTTGCCCTTGATAGCCCGCAGAGACTTCAATCCCTTTGAACTTGGTTAAAAAAACTGGCGCTGCCGAGGTTCCAGATCATTTAAAAAATCAAAATATTTAAATCATATCTTTTGCATTTTAAATATTCACTATTTATTATTATAGAGAGATGCATACATATATTAAATGGTAAAATTATATATATATTAATGGTACTAACAAGTTGATTTTCTACTATATTCATTTCCTACTCATTACATAAATAGATTTAAATATCAACATAAAATAACACACACAAACACATGTATATAGGATACAAATACATACCTCTTAAGTTAAGTTTAAGCCAGGCTTAACATCTATCCCCTATACCCCCTAATCATTAATATATATATATATATATGGATCAAATTCCAAATTAAAATTAACAATCTTCATACCGTATCTTTTATCTATAAAATAATTATTATAAAAAAAAGCACCTAGATAGATTGATTCAATTCAATATCCGTAAATTCGGGGTTAAATTACCTACCTTTTTGCCATTTTAATTTGCCTTCTTTGCCCAAGGGTATCATAATCAGTCCAGGAAAAAAAATGTAATTGGAGTGTGGTTAACCTTCATGGGAGTGCAGGTATCACTTCCCACTGCTTCGGCTCCCAACAAATTTAGCCATCGAATTTGCACCTGAAATCATGGAACTTCTTGTTCTTCCTAAACACCCTTATTCAGTGTCAAATAAATTCCTGCCAAATCATCCGGACTTTCATCTCTATTTGGAACATCATCATTTTACAGGAAAAAATGGAAAATCAAATTTACCACAGGAACATGCTAGTAGTAGTTATGAAGCCTTGCAACAGCAAATCAACCAAAATTCACCTTCACATTAACTGACTGGCCTAACACCCTCAAAAACTGTTTTTTTTTTCCATTTCGTGGGCCCAATGACAACAGTGCATGCATGTAAAGTACACAGAAACTACATTTAGATCACAAATGCAGTTGAACAAGACTCATAAAACTCTTCACAACAAAGCCTGGAAGGAGGTTTGTCAAACCAGATTCGATAAACCACATTGTGGAACTATCATTAACTCTTTAGGAAAATCGCTGCCAGGCTGTGGCCACAAAATCAAGTCATTACTGCATATATCATGGGCAGTTGCAAACAAGATTATTACTTGACAAAACCAGTCGACCACAATGCAAAAGGTACCACCTGCTCATAAATGCAATGAAACCCTTGTTGAAAATCCGACCACACAACAGACCTCAACTCCCACATGATAATCTGAAAGGGTGCACAAAGAATCAGTTAGATCTCTCTCGTGGTTGCAAGCAAATTTAAAAAGTACAAGGGAGGAAATTAAGCTGATGTCCCTTGTTCATCCACAACAGCTATTAGTTAAGAATGCTACATCATATGGCATTTAGAATTACACATTAAAAATAATCAAAGACAGAAAGATAAGCAAACAATGCAGCTGCAACTCCATAACAAGAGCTCTTTTGTGGGCTTACTAATAAATTTCGAGGAAGATTGTAGGAAACAAAGCAAAGTATGAAGTTCAATTTAAAGGAGAAGAATAACCAGGTATAAAAAATTATGAGCTATCATAAAAGCTAGCGTGATGATTCCACTGTAACACAACTTCAGAAAATAACGTTAGCGGTCTTCAGACACAAAACAATGCACCGGTGCTAAAACTTGGAAATTTATGATATATGTTCTGCACTGTTTAAACAAAAGGATTCAGATAGGTAATTTACAAAACTCTTCCCTAATGAGTCAAGTAATTTGTAAAATTGAGCTTGTAAAGGCTTAAATTCACAGCTTTAGCTTACATTTCAGTTACTGATTTCTCGCCTTAAATATGTCACCTAGCTACAAAGTCATGGGATGATTGCAGAATGCATGTATTTGTATGTATCAGCTATTGAAGTACATAGGTGTGAAAGATGCAGCCATGATAATTCACAAATTCACACGAAGAATGAAATGACTTGGTAATTTTTTGTGCTATCCAACAACAGCAACAAGCAGGGTCATGAAAGAATCAGTTGAGATGCAAGATGGACTAATGACCGAAAGATGTTCCAGAAAATTTTTAGAAGACCTGCCTTAAATTGGTCATGTTGACTTCGGAAACAATAGAATATATGATAATTGCACAGTACAACACACAAGACAACCATGAGGTAAATTATCTACACTGCTCACACTTTGCAAGAGAAACCAAAGCAGATGCAGCTACACCCTAGAAACTTGTTGACTTTCAGGAGGCTTCTCTCTGGCAGGACCACACAGGTAGAGATTAACTGTGTATTGATAAGTATTACAGAATTATTCAAAAGAACAGAATGATCAAGTCAAGTAAAAAGAAAATATCACAATGAAAACATGCTATGGTACCATAATGATAACACCACATCAAAATTATGCTGATTATATCATTATTATCTGTTGAAAATGTTTGGTGAAGATAACTAATTGCATTAAATTGTCAGTCAATAGGAATGGTTAACTAAGGCAGTCCCTGAATCCATGCAAAGCAATTAAACTGATCCAAAAGGTTCACTATGATTGGCAAACTTCCATTTTTATTTGTCAAATACAACCATAGCAATGCTCTACTGATCTTATCCAGTGGCAAATTTCTTGGATATAAAAAACACAATAAGATAAAAAGAAAAGGACAAATGGGTAAACATTGAAGCAAAACAATAAGAAAAAAATGAACATGAGCAAAGACAATAAAAGTAATTTAGTATAGCTACTCACTCAAACAATCGGACAGTTGTAAATGCTGCAAATCTGGAGCAATACTGCTTGATTTGCTGGATCAAGATTTTCATTGATGATCTGGGGAAACCTCGCAGGGGAAAGGGCAGAAAGCTTCGCTAATGAAGCAGCCAAGAATTCCTTAGGATCTTTTATGTCCTTCAAAGGATCCTCCTCCTTCTTTCCAGCATTGTACAGATTCACAAATGAAACAGTATAACCTGCATTTTCAGCAATATCTGGCATTTCCGGTTCATCCCCAACTCTATCCTCCTCTGTTCGTGAAAGGAGAGTTACAATGCTGTCCAGCATTTTCCCCCAGTGTCTAACAGCCCCAGCATCCAAAAGGGCAGGAGATTCACAGATAAGTCGGATTGAGGCAACTGATACTAACTTGACCTCAATGCGCCCAGTGATCAGCTTGAGATTAGGTATCAAGAACTGCTCCAAAATCACCAAAAATATACCAGCTTGCACTGAATTCATAGAGTCCACAAGGTTTGCAGAGCCATGCTTGACCACAAAGAGTGACATGAAAATCGAAAGAGATTTGATAAACTTTACTGTGCGTTTACTTTGCAAGCGAGAAAATAGGGCATTCCAGATGTGACCAACATAGGGAGCAATGGTTCCATAGTCAAGATTCTCAATAACAGTGTTCAGCACATAGAAGCCTTGTTCATCAGTGCTCGGGGCTGACACGAGCCTGTTAAATATGCCAAGCACCTGAGCTAGTCTCCCCTCTTGGGTGACCTTCTCAGGTGCTTTCTCAAGGAAAGCCTGAAGGAGACGGACAAGGGCTGGGACATTTGAGTTTCTATTCCATGAATCAGGAGACAGGAGAAGTTTAAAAATTTCCATGTAGGTATCTGAGATGGGTGGTCTATTCAACTCAACAAGTTGAGCCAATAGCTGGAATGCATAAGGCAAAAACTCAGTTACATCATTTCCCAAGATCTCCTGGAGTCTAGGAAACAGGCTTGTTTCAAAAGATGGTATGAGAGAGATGTCTCTTTCACATGCCCGCCTTACAAGAACAGCCACTGATTCAAAGAGATAGTGATTGAAAATTGGATTCTTTGGATTCTTGCAAACTTCAGCCAGAATAGAAGTCAATCCAGCAATGCAAGGTCCGGCAATCTCAGGAGTTATTTCTGCAACCCCTAGAACCCGCATGATACTCTTCATTATGTATTGATTCTCCTCTGACTCCGGAAACCTCAAGGCAGTAAAAAGGTTATTCATCAGCACTAGCAGATTTGGAGCTACATCTGTTGAAGTATACCTTGATCTTCCCCCTTCATCCTTGACCAACAAGAGTTTTTCTATACAGCTTGCAGCATAAGAATGAACAACGTTTGACTCTGCACCTAGGAATTGAATCAAATACGGGAACAACTGAAGTACAAGAGGCTTTGGTATCTGATTCCTAAACATTGTAAAGAATTTAAGAGCACCAGCCTTGAGCATTGGAAAGGCATTTACATCCTGACTCTGCAACTCAGGCACTATTACCGATGCAAAAAAGCTCTGAACATCAACAAGATCAGTTGAAACAGAAGTACCACCGGCCTTCTTAGTTGAAAGGGATACGACCAAATATATCGCACAATCCTTGTCCTTCCAGTGTGCAGCTGGGTTTGCAGCATACGAAGTCAACAAATTCTGAATCTGAACAGAAACTATACTGATCACCTGCTGCTTATAATTTGTTGCAATCCCTTTAAGTAATTCACAAGCAATCCTCCTTTTAGTGTCTATATCACTCCCTTCCATATCCCTCCTAATAAACTCAATATAATTCATCTCAAAAAGTTCCTCATCCTCATCCCTCAACCTCACATTAGGAATCACAATACTTTGGCAAATCTGTGGTATAACCCCGTCAACCGCAAACAAAGTATGATGAACACTAGTACTCACAGTAGTCAAAAACTTAATTGCAGTAACAGCTAAACTATCACGACTAGAGGACTGGGACACATTCCCTAACAAAGTCCAAACAGCTTGTGCAAAATCATTCAAATAATCCTTAAACTCCTCCTCATTTTTCTCCATATAAAGACTAATATTCTCACATACTGCAGCCCTAAGCTCATCAACAAGACCTAATCCTTCCGCACTACTCTCTAGCACAGGATAGCCATTTGTTAAATATTTCTTAAATTCAGCCATCCACTCTTTCATATGATCCTCGAAAAACTCGGGCAACTCTTGAAAATTCAATGAAAAAAATATTCTACAACACAATCTCTGTGACTCAAACAACGGCTTTAGAGTAACAGGTGACCCACCACCTGAACTAACCATGGAATCAATCAAAGCCGCTGTTCTAAGGAACATTTCTAGTAATGGAGCGGAGAAATTATCCAAACAATACTTTAAATCAAGTAAGAGATCATTAGTTTTATACTGATAACGAAACTTCTTAAAAATGGAATTAGCAGTACCGAGAATACCATTAATTGAAGCATAATCGTTTGACTGCGAAGCGGCTTGGAGATTTGACACGAGCTCAGGCAGCAGAGTGGGCCAGGATTTAGGGAAATCGTGTTTTCCAATAAGAGAGAGCGATTCGCTGAGCTGAGATTGGATTCGAGGAGTAGAGGAGAGCATGAGAGTGACAATCAGGGTTTTGATTTGGTCCTTTTCCGCGTCGAGGATCGGGGTGAAGGAGGAATCAGGAGATGGAGCCCACCGGGAGCGGAGGTGGTTTTTGAAGTTGACAGCGGCGGCGTGGCGGATCTGTTCATTGATAGAGGGTTCAGCTACGAGGCGGAGGACGGCGAGGGCGTAGTTAGGGTGGTCGGCGAGTTCGGCGAGTTTGGATTCGGCGGCACGGCGAGGCTCGGGCTG
This sequence comes from Populus deltoides, assembly GCA_015852605.2. Lineage (NCBI taxonomy): Eukaryota > Viridiplantae > Streptophyta > Magnoliopsida > Malpighiales > Salicaceae > Populus > Populus deltoides. The sequence continues at coordinate 7,283,142 of CM027583.2, read as the reverse complement.
TGGAGAGAGTGTGTGGAGGAAACATTGAGAGAGGAATTCTGGATTGTATTCCATGATATGGCTGTGTTTTCGTTGGGGTTTGTGAGTGTTGGCAGCCCTCTAGGGTTTGAGAAATTGAAATTTGAAAATTGGAGAGAGAGAGAGAGAGAGTGAAATGGCTAAAGAGGGAAAAGTGAAGGATTTTTCGTCAAAATTATTTACGTGCCGTTGTTTTGTTGGATGATATATTGGTCGGTTGCGTGGGATTAAGATCCGTTTGTTCTCTCGGTTGGATTATTTTTTTTGGAAAATATTTATGTAAAAATTAAGGGTTTTTTATGTGTTTTTAAATTATATTAATATTAAAAATAATTTTTTTAATATACTTTTTTTAAAAAAAAATATTTCAAAATATTTTAAAAAAAACATTTTAAAAAGTAATTGCAAACTGTTGAATGTTGAAGAGAGAAGAGACCGACAAGATTTCAAAGGTTTTTAGAGAAATAGGACGTGTCTTTGTTTTTTAAGTTTAAATCATTTTTAAATTATTTTTTGTTTAAAAAAGTATTAGATTAATATTTTTAAGCTTTTTATAATTTTTTATGCTTATATAAAAAATAAAAAATTATTTTGATATATTTTTAATTAAACAATAATTTTACAAAAATATCGTACAATATTACTAAACTCATATTTAATGCCAATTTGGAAATCATTAATTTGGTTATAGTTGTGATTTATAGCCGTATTATAGCTTTTAAATATTTAGTAATACATTATTTTTAAAATCTATAATTTATAACTTTTTAAAAGTAATAGTTACAATTAAAAACCACAACTTTTCTGAACGGATCTTTTATCGAGTCCAAGCTCTTATTTCTTATAGGCTCGCTTTGGCACCACTGGTAAAATATATACATACATACATACATACATATATATATATATATATATATTCATCCTTCTACTTTTGATTTTGTGCTAATTTAACCTTTATAGCTTTATTTGTAATTTGTATTAATGTAAGACTTCTACTTTGTAAACCTATTTTTGTTTGGTCATTCTTTAAAGTTTAAACGTCTATTGCATAAGATATCAAATCCTTCAATTAACTTTACCACGTGACATTTGTGTTTAGTTAATAAAACAACTAAATGGAGTGTGCTCGATTTAATTGTTTATATGGATAGCTAATAATATATATTCTGAATTGTTTGGTTAACAAATTCATGCTGTGGTTGAATTGGTTGAAGCGCATTTGGCTGAACCGGAGGTCCCGGGCTCGATTGATCTATTCTCTATGGATTTTTACAAAGAAAGAAGGCCAAGCACGCATGCCCACACACCTAGCTATTTTGGACAGACCAGCTCAATGGATGGTTCTTTCCAATTATATTATTCAGTGTTATATTTTTTATTAAATTTTATTTTTTAGAATTGGATTAATGAGAAATTATTTTTTATTATATAATAAAATTAAAAAAATTAATTTAATCAAGTAAATTTTATAACTTGAGTCTGATGAACAGAACTGAAAATCAACCAAAACTCAACTGATCTAGCCATCAAACCGTGGTCTCGTTTTTGACACGGTCTTCCCCAACCACCATAGCAGTCATTCCCCACTGAAAACCCGACATAAAAAAGCTTTCAACGTTTTTTTGTTTCACAACAAAGGAGCATCAAAAATAGAAAGAGAGAAGGGGAAGAGGTGTCGGCTGGAATTGAGGATTATTGGTATAACAAGGTTGATATAGAGCGCGTTGTTCACATGCGCATTTCAAGCCAGATTTACATACAAGTGGCGTGTGGGTTGCCCGCGCTCCTCGTCTGCCAATGGTATTTTTCTGTGATTTTCTAATGTTTTTTCACCCTGAAGTTCAATTTCAAACCTCAAATAAATATTCCTGAGACTTGTGTATTTAATTTCATGTATTTGCGCACTTAATTTATTTTTTGTATAAGTGATAATTATTTTTTAGGAATAACTTTCTCATAAAAAATATAATAAATAAAAGGGGCATAAATAAAAATAAGTAGTAGAAAATCATAATTATTTTGGTACTATTTTGAGCACTAGTTATAATAATTTTGACGGGATCAATATGATACATCAAGGCTTGTTGAGTGAGAATGACAGTTGTCAAGTTTGATCTAAAAAAACCAACAAAAATAAATGGGTTAAAGCCTGGTCCCAATTCACCATCGTACAGGTTCAATGCTCATTTTAGAAACAGCTTAGGTAACAAGTCTCCTTTTTACTGTGATCGCTGTCAAAACTTTGTTAAAGACAAGTTTCCTTTTAAGGAGACAAATGACCCTTTTTTTTTAAATAACCAAATCCACGAGTCTTTTATTTATAGAAAACAACGCCAACTTTTTCATAAAATAATTAAAAATTAAATAAAAAACTAAAAACAATTAGAATAATTAGTGCCGATTACAATAATAAATTTATGAGAAAAAAACTCAATAAAGATAACCTTTCGTAAAGATAAGGGTTATGTCATTCTTCATTTAAACATAATAAATTCCTTATTTGAATACTTTCTAATTAAAACTAGTACATTTTTTAGGATCTTTAATTTTCTTTAATTATTAAATAGTGACTTCAATTTTTTTGATGATATTAGTTGAGGTGTAACATTAAACCCTCTAATTTATTATAATCTTTTACCATTACCACAAAAACCTTACACCTCTTTAATTCTATGGATTTTATTGAAAGCCTATCTAAATCTAATTACTACTTTTATTGATAGACTATCTAGATATGTGGGTGTACACACCAATAATTTTTTTTGAATAAAAAATTATTTTTATTAACATAAAAGTACAAAAATATCCTTTAATGAGTCTAGAAATTACAGCAAAGCACGTGAGAAGGATAAAAATACCCTTCAGCGCATGCCTTGGTTTTTGTCTTTTTCTAACGGCAAAGGAATATTTTTACAGTATCCTAGAAAATAAAAAAACTCTCTGTCAACAGTCATAAATTTAGTTGATCTTAGAAATAAATAAATTGCTTTACTGCTTTAATTTAAAAAAAAGACAGATTAATGGACAATTAAAAGTACCAAATTGCCCCAACACTAAAGTTCCTATTTTTCCCACCTAAGGATAAAATAGTAGTTTCATAGTAGAAAACCACATGAATTCGTGTTTAGTACTGCAACGAAACACCCACGCCTTATAGGCTTTTGTCAACTAATATTTGTAAATTGACAATATGAGAATTGCTTTATTTAGTCCCTATAATTTTAGCGAAATAATTATTTAATCCTGCTATTATTTAAACAACCTATATTGACCCCCCCTGAATCTTCAATTATAATTATTTATACAATTTAATTTTCTTCCCTGAAATATCCAGCCTTTTAATAGTCATAGTTCCCGATTACAGCAACTGAAAAAAAAAAAAACTAAAGAATGATTAAAAAGGATAGTTCGAAAATTTAAAAAGGTTAATGATTTTCAAAACCTAATTACAAAATCATAAGAACTACAGGGACTGAATAAATAATTTACTCATATAGTAGAAAGGAATGGTCGAAATGGCCCATCCCCATAACATGGACAGGTGGAATCAGTGAGTGGAGCATCCCATGGCATGGCAAGAGACCAAGACAGTTCCATTAATAACCAATAAAGTTACCATCTGTATAGAGTATCTTGCTCTCCCATGAAAAATCTCGCTAGATTTTTTTTATTGAAATGAATACCAATTTCGCGGCCCTCATGAATCCCTCATAGATGGCAAGCAAAGATGGTAGAATGAGGGGTGGACAGTTACTGGCGCATCTGCATGATCCTTCATGCTGTGGGGTTTATCCCTACTTGCACCTAGCACAGGATAATCAATACAGTACCGACTCATAACAGGAAAGTCCCCCTTAATAAAGATCTCTGTTTTAGAAAAGTTGTGATGGTGACTTTTAGCCAATTCTGGTTTTTATATACGTTTTTTAAAAAATAACTTTTAAATATTATCAAATATTTGAAAATTAAATAGTGATCCTGGTAAAAATTTAGAATAAAAAGATTTGTTTTTTTATAGTTTCAGTTTCGAGCCCTGTGATTGCTCATATGATAGCCACTAGAAACTTACATTATCGTTAACTTCAGGACCTGTAAAATTAGTTAAGATACACTCAAACCCATCCGAACATCCAAATTAAACTAAAAAAAAATTTTGAAAATCATAAATACATTTAAAAATCATGTCGATGATTACTTCTCCACATCCTCCCTCTAAATTCTTGTGGTGTCAATGTGTCAACAATAGACTGGCTTGAAATTCGAAAACCAGCCACAGCCATTAAATTTCGAACCACCCTCCTCTTTGTCGTTTCATGCCCCCGTGTAAAATTAAGGTTTAAAATTGTGGTAAATATTATGTTTAAAATTATTTTTTTATTTTAAAATATATTAAAAAAATTTAATTTTTTTTAATATTAACCTATCCTTTAGAACGCAATAAAAAAATTAAATTAAAAAAAAACATTATCCAACTCTTATTTAGAACGCAATATCAAATGCCGGCCTAATCAGACATTAATCTGCACTTCCCCGATGATCATCATTTTATTAGCAAGCTAGTGCTGTCACTGTAGTGGAAAGTGGTTTAAAATAATGCTACGTGACAACAATTGGTGCTATTTCTTAATAAATTAGTCAGGTCTCCATTATCGTGTTATAATTTATTTTTGAGTTATTGTTTTTAAAAAATTTAAATAATAAATAATAATAACTAATGCTATGACAAAAACTGATTGAAAAAGATCTCAGTACATATAAAAAAACTGGGCTGAAATTATGGGCAAGTTTGGAGCATAATTATACCCTCATGTATCCAAAACTGGAAAAATAATGTAAATTTAATGTCAAATGTAATTATTATTGGATGAATTTTCATAAAAATTAAGCTTAAAAATAAATCAATTTAATTTAACCATAGATTAAATTAAAATTTAATCATAATTAAAAATTAATTTGGATTCAATTACAAAATTTAATTAGATATAAAAATATAATTATATTTTAAATCAATCAAATTAATTTTAAATCACCGTCTCGATTTAAAATAGAGATTTACTTTAAAATTGTGAACACAGTTGTATTAAACTATGCTATTTCTAAGAAAAATAAATAAATAAATAGTTTCATTCACCTAAAACTTTTTTTGTTATTTAAAAAAAATCCAATTTAAAGCTTTGTAAGTCAGAAGCTAGAAAAAAAAAGAAAAATAAATAAAGGCACCATAAAAGAAAAACGCAATTAAACAGTTCCATATATAATTTCACAACTTTATTTCTGCTAGGACCAATGATGACACCGTGGTCCACAAAAGAATAGACAGCCCCGTCCATCAAATACCGTTAAATAGATAGGTACAGTTTTTTAGAATCAAATATGAAATATTGATCACAATCACACCTGAAACACGTGGGAGATATTAGAATACAGGGAGGACAATTCGTTGTTATATAGATTTGGACCTACCAGATTTTCAGATTAAAAGAAAAAATAATCCTGCATCAAAACGCATAATTTATTAATAAAGTCCTTAACCATTTTCCAAATGCTGGAATAATAACAAATAAACACGAAGCCACGTAATGTCATTAGAGAAGGATGACTAGAAAGCAAAGGAAGAAATGAAAAAAAAAAACATACACACACACCGCAAGGCAATCATAATTCTAAGTGCTGGGTTGTATGGTTATACCTGTTTTTTAAAATGTTTTTTATTTAAAAATATATTAAAATAATATATTTTTTTATTTTTTTAAAAATTAATTTTAACATCTACATATTAAAATTACGTATCAAAATAATTTAAAAATATTAAAAATATAAATAAAAATTTAAATTCTAATGTTTTTAAAATGTAAAAATAAATAATATTGGAAGATGAAAGAGTTTTTTACCGCACAATGGAAAAACAATATATTTTAAACTAGTATAATTTTAAAATATAATTATTAAGCTAATACAGTTAAAGCACTCGTGATAGTTATATTTGCGCACGAGCTGCTAGTACCTGCATGAGCACCTTTCATTTTTTTTTCCTTGCATATCCACACATGCCCAATCAAATTACTTCCCCTCCAAGCATTTAAAAATATCCAAATCAATCTACATTAATTTAAATATACAAAATTCAATATTTAAATTTCTTTCTTTCCTTTCCTTTCCTTTTTGTGTTATCTCTTGTCTTTTTATGATATCTCATCTATTTTTCTAACCATTGAATTTCAATTAATATTTAAATATGTGTCTTGTTCTTTCTTTTTTTTCTTTTTCTTTTAATTTCTTTTCTCTCATTTCTCTAAAAAAAAAAGAAGAGATGTTACAAAAAGACAAGAAAGGAGAGTGAAAAAAAAAATGAAACATGAATAGTTATGGTGACTTTGATATAGAGAGGATTTAATCTGAATGGAAATGCATGGATCTGCGGGAAGAAAAATGAAACTGTGTAGGTGATATCTGCATGTATTTTTTTTATTAATGTTGGTGTTCGAGTTAGTTTACGTGTATTTCAACTAATTTTACGTGTTCTGAAATTAACGACTATATAAGTCTCTAGTGGTTATGAATTTTATGAGACTCGAACTGATAATCTCTAGAAAGTAAATTTATAACCTGACTAATTAAACTATATCCCTCGGGATTTATTATCTGCATGTATTAATCAGAGGAAATGTGACCTGCACGAGTGCTTTAACTGAATTAATTTGGAAATTTTTTTCTTTGCTACACTAATTTAAGAAAAAAAATTTTTCACTGTGTTGGTCTAGAAAAAGACTCCAGGGAAAACCTACGAGCAGCATCCTGAAATGGAAAGCAAGCTGCTAAAACGAACTGAAAACCACATGCGATGAGGCAAGCACATCTAGTTGTAGAACCAACAATGCCATATAGAGGTAGCAGACAGCCTTCCATGAAAAGCCAGTCAGAAATGGCGTGGAAAGACCAAAACTAAAAACTAAAAGTTGTGAAAAAAGCCAACCCGTCAAATGCATCAAATCTGCTGGTGCTCTGGAAAATGTTCAGAAAAATATGCCAAATTCCCAACTCTCCCATTTGAAAGGGCAGGCAAGGCACCCAACACGCCTCAACTGAGGATGAAACAGAAGAGCATAGAAAGGGCATGAAAAAAAGAAAATCAAGAGCAAACAGCAGCAGTGGCAACCAACTCATCTGGTAACGCGTGAGGTTTTAATCGAACGAAAGCAATTGAAACCAGCTCCCAATTAAGGGGAAAAGGACCAAAGAGAAACGCAAACCTGCTAACCACTAACCTGTCCCTTCTAAGAACACGAAAGCTCCATCCAAAGACAACATGTGATGGGGGAGATGATCAAAATAAATCTGTGCATTAAATGCACATTGATGGAGCTGATATAATTGGCGAAAAACCCACCAATAACAGCTTTTTCCCAGGATAAAGAATGGGGGGCAACACTAACAAACAATAAACACAGTGGCCACAACAATTAATTACCGCAAAGTACACTAACGCTCCCTTTCCAGAAAGAGAGGGCGAAGATCAGCATGGGAAAATACAATAAATAAAAATAGAGCTATGAACATGACTCTGTGACAGTATGAACAGGGCTCACACGGTAAATGTCTGAGCTCTTTTGTTAATTGCTTGTTAGCCTTAATTGTTAATAACTTGGAGTACTGGTAGAGTACAATTAAGGCCATGCTAATAAAGTGATCAGTGAATGATTATGGTCTAGAATCCATTTGGCATGTCGGTTTTGTGGAATTGCAATTTATACGTGAATGATTGTAAGGAAAAAAAAATGATAGAGAGAGACTTGTTTCAATATACTAAATTGCTCCGAGAAACCGAACGGGACTCTAGTTCTCTCAAACTGAATGTTTCTCTCTCTTATGTGATTTTTTTCTGGCAATATTCTGCTGTCAGTATGCGGAAAGTTTTGTAGTAGGATGAGCTCCAACTTGTCTATTTAATGAAATCTCTCTTCATCCGGGAAAAAAAGAATCTATTTATTATGTAGAGTAATAGAAATTTATTTAGGCGCACACGAACGCTCTTATTGGCAATGAGATGATTTAAATAAATAACTTGCATGGAAGGTGAATCCTCCATAACATCAACCAAGTAGGCGGCGGAATAACTTGATCTGGGGTGTGTTTGTGAGTGGCCGCATTTCTGAAAATTTATTAGAGCTTGTAAACTGGCTGTTTTGATTCCACACCCGAAACGAGAAAAATTACTATCTAGTTCATCTATGTAGGGATATTAACCGACCAATTTTAAAGTACTTGAAGATTTGATACTTGCCTAGAGCTATGCACACTAATAAAGACATGCCATGAACTGTGGTAGACCCTCTCCATCCTGCTGCCACGTTGAACTATCACTTGCAAAAGTAGTACTCCATCCACAAGAATTCCAACAGCACCCACTATTACTCGTCAACAACTCCGGCAATTCTATCTCACCCCAGAAATCATCGTCGACAACTTCTCCGCCAACACTATTATCACTATTTGTTTCGATGCTCTTTTTCGTTGGAAGCAGCAGTGAATGTGCTGCCTTTGCTGCTGCTGCTTGGATGTCCCTGGCCGTACACGTGGACGGTCTAGGCAAGTCATCCACTTCGTCGGGAAAATTAAGTTGCGCTTTACAACCTTTAAGACAATACGCTGCCACATCATATGCCTTGGCCGCCATTTCTGGCACAGGAAATGAGCCTAGCCAGATACGTGATTTCTTGCGTGGCTCTCTAATTTCAGACACCCATTTCCCCCAACTCCGCTTTCGGACACCGCGATAGACAGGATTTCGAGTGCCGCTGCCCCGTGGAGTCTCAGAATTTTGGTGGGTTTTGGCTGTGGCTGCCTCTGGAGAGTTTGTGGTCGGGTCATCTTCAGTGTATGGTGGTTGCTCCATTTACATTAAGACTCGTGGCTTAGCATGTCATGGTATCACTAATATTTATATTGTAGTAGACGTTACAAGACAAAAGCAATGAGTTCAATTACTTAAATGGCCTTGCTAAAAAAAGTGAGTTTTGCCCCCATATAAAACAAACCTACAAATTGACAAATACATATTTCACCGCCCAAGTTTTAGGTTTGGGATATGTAATTAGGGTCCTCTTATCATTATAAAGTTGTTAAATCAAAGTAATTCTTTTATAAAACGGGTCTAATGAATAAACGATAGAGGGTAGAGTGTTTTTAAGAGGGGTAGTGTGATGATAAAAGATTTGAGATCTGCATAGCAAGTTTTAAGTTCGAGTCAGGGCGTGCATCTCTTGTAAGAGCCTGAGACAGTCGGGGTTTTATTCGCTCACCTGAGTTCATAAAGTGTCCTTTCCGGAAAATAGAGTTTCATTAAATCCAAAAAAAAAGATAAAGGGTAAAGTAGATAAAGATAATTGATAGCAATACTAAATAATCTTATAAGAAAGTGAAGTGGGATATTAATGAATCTTTAGAGGAGGAAATATTTTTTTTTTAGAGTGTAAAATATTTTTCATAATTACTAGACACGAGACTTGTTTTTTTAATAGACACGAGACTTGTTTTTTTAAAAATTTAGGTTAGCAAATTAAAAAAGATTTTTTTATATTAAACTAGTTGACTTCTAAATTGAATTTATCAAGTCAACTATATTTTATTTCATCAATATCTTAGATAATTTAACTAAATACTTAATCTAAATTAAGTTTTAAATACTAGGTTTTTAAATTAACCCAATAAATCCAGTTGATTTTAATAACTATGAAATTTACCGGGATCAAAAACATAGCATGACCGAATTACCATTTCACGTAATAGATGTCATTGTGAAGAGCTGATTGCTAATAGCTTGTGGTCTTGTAGAGTTGTGGAAGGTTCACAGGGTGAACGGCAGCACGGGATGTAGGTGACAGCGCTTTGTTTTTTTTTTTTTTTAATTTTAATTTTATTTTCCTTCCTTTTTCATGATATTTGGTGTGTGTAGTTATGGTATTAAAATATTTATTTTCCGCGCTTTTTGGTGTGATTTTTTGCATGATATTTGGTGTGTGTAGTTATGGTATTAAAATATGATTGGGACGTAAGCCCATAGGTCACCCAAGTGATAAGGACAAAATATTTTACCAGCTCGAACCTTTTAATCGTCTGGGTGTCGTCCAATCATTGAGATCATGAAGCATGCTCTTACTTCCTGAACTTTTCACTGGCTTCTTTCCTTTTCCCCAAATAAATTTGATAACCAGTTCTTACCAGTTTTTTTTTAAATAATATTTTTTAATTGGCCAAGTCTGTTTTAACACGACCTAACCTGTTTATTTTTGCATTTTAAAAGTGTTTTAAATAAAATTAATTTTTTTATTTTTTTATTTGCTTCAAATTAATATTTTTTTGATGTTTTTAGATCATTTTGATGCGCTAATATCAAAAATAATTTTTAAAAAATAAAAACATTATTTTAATACATTCCGAGTGAAAAGTACTTTGAAAAACAACCGCAACCACACTCTCAAACACACTTAAATCGTGAAGGACAACAAACTTTGAATCCAAGCTACGGTACTATACCTAAGTATTTGATCCACACCAGCATATGTAGGCTCGAAAATAGTAAACACTAGTGGACTCGATTGTTGCACCCGAGCCTAGGTGCACACCCAGCACCCCATAGGTTCAGGCATGACGCCCGACCCCAGGTGCGAGGCCTGTGCTTATCGCTTAGCGGGCTTGGACCCTGCATGCGAACCCAAATACATTGCACGATGATCTTTGGACTCAACACATGTCCTAGCTTCTTCTGGACCTACCTTTTGTGGTTTGGAACCAACATCTATTCTATTTGAGTTATTATTTTTTTTCAAACCCAATTCTTTCTGTCTGGATCTTACTCAACGCGCACTTTATAAGATAAAGTCTAACGTGACCTAACATATTTTCATCTTATTAATATGTATGTAAGTGATATTTATTCCTCATTAATGCAGGTATAAGATATATTGGTCCCTTGTTAATATAACTACAGTGGAATGAGTTTCAAGCCCTCTCCTTCGAACAAGAAGTCAAGATTCATGAGATACAAATACTTCATGAATCATTCAGGTATAGAGTTCATAATTTCCATTCTTAATACATACATAACATTTCTTTACATAGCATTCATTTTAAACCAAAACTGGAACATACAACTTTATTATTAGAATTTAATGCTCATCTGCACATTAATTATATTTTCTCTCTATAAAAATTCTAACTTAAACATTTGAGAGTCCTTAAATCTATCAAAAATGATTTTTTTTGTAAGCATATGCATTCTTTCATCAAGAAATCAACTCCCTATACTATAAAGAGTGGATTTAATTAAATAAACACTTGATTAATCTATAATCCAACCACTAAAAAATACTTATTCTTAAGCATCTAAATTTTGAAACAATATCAAAATTATTGAGCATTTTGCTTGTTTACATTATAAATTCTGAATGAAGAGCAAAGAAAGAAAGAGACTCACCATAAAAGTATTTTAGTTTCATACATTATGAATTTATTTTTAAAAAATTGAGATAATTGAACTTGAGATTTTTAGGAAAAAACAAATAATTTATACATATATCTGAATGGAAATTTTATATCAAAAGTTTGTATCAATGTCATTAATTAACAATAAATAAAAGGGCATGGTGTTTTTACCGTGCACCACCTCACAAAATACTATTTATTTCAATGTTTTTTTTTTGCCTTCGTTTTTTTCTATATCAATATTTTTTTTCTAATTTTATATTTTAATATTTGATTTATTGGATACTGGACTTCAAACATTATTGTGGTTTGCTTTATACACTGAATTGATTTTGAGTTAGACTTTTATGAGATTATCTCGGTCTCATAACTCAAGTTGCGGGTTTGATGGGTTAACTTAGTTGACTCAAGTTTTTTTCCTGTCTTTTTTTAATTAAATATTTTTAATTTTATCCTTCAACATTAAATTGATTAGGAATTAGACTTCATGATTTATTTTGGTTTACTTTTTATGAGGTTATCATGATCTTATAACTTGGGTTATGTGTTTTGTGGGTTAACCTGGGTAAACTCAAGTTGTTTTACTGTGTCCTATTTATAGATTGAATATTTTTCAATTTCATTATTAAACAATGAGTTTATTGAAAATTGAGCTTCATAATTTATTTTGATTTGCTTTCTATAGGGTTATCACAATCTCATGACGTTAGTCGCGAGTTTGAGAGGTTAATCTGAGTTGACTTAAGTCATTATTTATGTTTACTTTCAATGAGATTATCTTGGTCTCATGACTCGGGTCATAAGTTTGGCAAATTAATTAAGGTCAATTTTTTTTATTAATTTATTTTAATTCCATTATTCAACATTGAGTTGATTGAAAATTGAGTTTTATAATTTGTTTTGATTAACTTTATCATCGACCTTATGTTTGGGTGCATTTCAAAAACGTTTTTAAAAAATATTTAAATTTTCTTATAATTTTTAAGCGAAAAATAATTTTTAAAAAATAAAAAAATATTATTTTGATGTATTTTTAAGTTAAAAAAACTTATAAAACCAACCATTATCACACTTCAAAAACCCCCCTAAAACACAACTATAACTATCATGTTCATCCTCTTATAATGTTTTATTCATAATCATTGAACCTCTGTGGATTTTCTTCTCGTCCTTAATTTTTTTTCTTTTCATTTTGATATTTAAGCTGCAGTTTCTTTTACTTTAATCCACGAAGATTCTTTTTCTGCAATAATCATAAGGAAATTTCCCTCCACAAAAATTACTATAAAAACAAGAAGTAATTCTCTTTTAAGGACAGTTTTAATTTCTTGAAATTAATGACCCAAAAATAATAAAACTGCAAAGATGTTAATAAAGAGCAATGAGAAAGTGAGTGGTCAGTGCTAGTTGTGCTCTCCCTTGATGGAAACGTCAGATGCCAACATGTTGCGTGTTGTCTTTTTCATCTTTTGGCACACCAGGATTCCTGTTCAATCACTGATGATGGGCGCCCTTTTCTTGACTGCAGTCTAGCCCCCCGTACCCCAAAGTATAGCCTGATTTTAAGCGTGCCTGATACAGCCAGATACTGCCGATCATGATCCTGCTCCTTCCGGAAACCACCACGTTTTTTCACTTGTAACTAGTGACGGAAAAATATGCATCAAAACAATTATTTTTCACGCCAGAGCAGACTAAAAATGTTAAGTCTTAAAAAAATTTAAATAGTCTAGAAATATAGATTACTGGTTAATCAATTAGTTTTAATAATTTTATTTATTTTTTTAGCCAAGATGACTCATTGTATATACTTGATGTTTGGTAGGCCAATGTAACTTATAATAACTAGTACTTGTAAGAAGATTCTTTTTTGTAGAAGCGGGGACTCCCCGATGTTTAAATAAAAACACATACACAGAGTCTTTTTTTTTTATAAAGAGAAGGGTCTCAATAATAATTTTACCTTGATAGCATTTAACAATGTATAAATATCCCTTACATCTATATTAATGTTTGATAAAAATATGATGGGTTTCTGGATGACTTTTATACACAGAAAAGATGTAGGAAGATGAGGGTCTAAGACATCAAATATAGTTGAGCTCATGGGGGCTGAGCTCTTCTATTAGGCTAGACTCAAATAAGGAGGGTTATTCCTTAGGCGTGCTTTAGGTAGGAAGGTAATTCCTTTTAGCTTGCCAATGAAGGATGGTCGTTATCTTCGACTTCTTGGACTATCAAGTCTAAATGCCTTAGGTTTGCCAAACCCAAGTTATCTTGGACCTGACTAACTGTCAAGTTCAAGTGACTTGAGTCTGATGTGTTTTCCAAACCTGTATTACCTCACTCCCTTGAGCATGTCAAGGGAGGATGATCATTTCTTTAGGTGTGTTAAGGAAGGATGACCTTGTTTATGAGTGCACGTAAACATGTTATTGTTGTTGAAATCATGAGAGGTTTATGAAAGAAAGTTTTATTTACACCAAGTGAAGAATAATACAACTTTAAGGACAAATAATTGATTATTGACAACAACAAACCATAATGGTCTGCGAAAGTTTAGGTACGGAAACTAGTTTGTGAAAGGGAAGACACATCACTCCTAGTGCATATTGTTTATTGTAAGTTGCATCATTGATTGATTGTTAATATAAGACATGTTTCTATTTATTGATCTCATCTAAAGTTCAAGGCATATATCTCTCTTCCTGAGAAAGTTTTTACCTTGTTAGATTAAATCATAATAATTCTAGAGTCCAATTTTTAGCAATGCATTTATTTTCTATTTTTGTATTTTTAATACCTAGAGGTATACTTTACAATTTAATTTTTTATCTCTAAATATTAAAGTTTACAACCAAATCCTAATACTCTAAAAAAAATGTTTTTTTTGGCTTTTCTTAACTATTTTTTTCTAGTCTCCCTCGTCCAACAAGCAACCTAAATTCAATTTAATCCTTTATTTTTTTCTTTTTATTTTTGGTTATTTTCCCATATATTAGTTTTGGTTATTTTCTTATTTATTTGTATTTTGATTTGTTTGAAAAAAGGACAATGATAAAGTTGACTCAATGAGAAAAATCAATAATTTTAAAAATGACATGATAAAAGCTAAACGCGATGAAAAGTAAGTTGAATTTTGAATTCTTTTTGAGAAAATATCGAAAGTTTTGAAAATAATATAAATATGTCATGAATATATTTTTATATTTTAATAATATTTAGAAAAAAAACAGTTGGTTGAAATTTGGGAGATGACACTTAGGATGCAAGCGATATTTTTATAATTATTGACATGTTTTGATATATTTATATGATTATAAACTAAATATATTTTTGTACTTGTATAGTCTTTACTTGTGAATTTCGTACAACTCCTTTCAGATTTTGCTTCCTGGCACGAGCTTGATAGACTTAAAAAACATGTCTTTTGAGTTTTGAATGCCCCCTGGCCCGCGACATGGTTTAGTGAATTTGAGGAGGCTAAAAGACAAGAGGGAGAGAAATTCCGTGCTCGTTTCATGAAAATGCTAAATAAAAAGAAATATAAGAGTTGTTAAAGGACAAAATGGTACGTGGGGGTTGATAGGATCCAACTAGTAATTAATATCACTCACGTTATTATGTTGGCAATAGAATTCTAAGAATTTTTAACGCAAAATGTTTACTTTATATATGTGTTTTTCAGTATCATAAATGTTTTAATTGAAAAACAAAAGGATGATTTTTATGTTTAATAAAAGAAATTAAAAAACATATAAATTGATAAATAAAAAAGAGTTGCTAAAGGTAATTTTAAATACTAAATAGAAAGTTTATTTTTATATTAAAAGCAAAAAATAGATTCACTTATAAATATTTTACTCCGGTTGTCCATTTATTTTATATATTTTTATTTAGTTTATCTTCTAGGTTAATTATAGCTGTTAAGAACAAATAATTTTTCATTTTATAAATGTTTATGCAAATGCAACTAATCCAAGTAAAATACAAGAGAGAAAAAAATTAAAGAAGAATTGCGGTAATCTCATTGAAGTATTGTGAAATTAAAAAAAATAATTACAATTTTCTTAAAAAAACTAAACTAAACAATAAAGAGAGTGTATTAATTTAGATTTAACTAAAAAATTAATGAAAAGTGAAAAAAGAGGTTAAGCATCATTAGCATGCCTTTCTTTTTTAATTGTTTTGATGGTAGTTGCATCTTAAAAAGACTATATTTTTTTAACTGTTTTAAGGGTAGTGGTCTCTTCATGATACCTGTTTTGATTTTTAATTGCTTTTTATGTTTGTTTTAAGGATAGTCGTCTCTTGACAAGACTGTTTCATTTTGAAAAAAATATTTTCGGTGTTATTTTTTTTTCTTCATAAATTTACTACATAAAATCAAATAAAATAAGTTTGTCAATGACTTTTTGTATTAAGTATTGTAAAGAGAGGTAATTGTTATAACCCCTTTTTGACACCCCAATTTTTCTATGTGTTTTGAAGAATTATATTTCTGGTCCAATTTAATTTTGACATTGTATTTAATTTTTATCATGATGATAATAATAATAAAAAAAAGAATGAGACAAGATAGAACAAGAGACTAAGTAGAGTAGGGACTAAAATAATAATATGAGAGATTATACAAAAGAGAAAAATAAAAATAAATGAGAGGATAAAAAAATTATAAATTATATGTATTAAAAAGAGAAAACTTAATTGGTTAGGATCAAAATCCATAATCAAGAAAGAAACAATATAATTGCCTAACATTATTTTTTTGGTTTAGTTTTTTGTGTTTTGCAAGGGATCCTGGCCAATATAAATAGAAGATATTCAGATAAAAAATGAAGACACGTAAAAAGATTAAATGAGAGATTCTTGTAAATAAAAACCTAAAAAAACAACAAAAGTAGACAAAAGAACCATAAAAAACAAAGAAAAAAACCTAGCTTACCTAAAGTAGGAAGACAACCTAGAAAAACATAGCAAAGCAGTAACTTCTCAGTCATCAATCTTCCACCTCGGGAGGAGGTGATCGACATTGCCCAGACCAACAAAACAAAAGGAGTTTTCCATGTCGCAAAGTGGTTCTCACACCTCCCTGCCCTAGAGGACGAAAATTATCTTTTTTTTTTTTTTTTTTTTTTTTTATTGAACCTGAATCCTTTTGCGTGTAATGAAAAATAAGTTGGAAAACACTTTCCAAGGTCTTGTCATGGAAAATCTTTCCATTAAATAATGAGGAACAAATCTTAATTTAAAAGTTGAATGAGAATGAAATGAAAAGAAATATAATTTCTAAATTACTCATAAAAAAAAAAAAAAAAAATATCATTTTAAAATTAAAAAAATAAAAGGTGAATAAATTAAAATAATAATAATTAACATTTCATAAATTATTTCAAATAAAATAAGTACCAAAAAATAAGGACCAAATTTGATAGATAAAAATTTCAATAAAAATGATAAGGAAAAAGCAAAGAAGCAATTATAAAAATTAGGACCAAAATTAATATAAAAATTAAATTTTAAGAGATGGAATTGAAAAATAAATATACAAAACAAATTATATATAACGATCAAAGATGGGACCACTTTTTTTTTTCACAACTTCCGAAAGGTTTTCCCCAATTTATTAGACCACCTTCCTGCCTTAGCAAACAAACACGAAAAGTTTGAAAAGTGATTCATGTAAAGAAGAACCCCAAACTAAACCAAATTTTTCTTTGAGGGTGTTTTTCAGAAAGTATTTTGTGGGGGTGTTTTCTTTTTTTTGGGGGGGTTCCCCCCCCTCCGGAAAGTGTTTTTTGTTGACCAATTTTCCTAATGGCAAACAAACACAGGAAAGTTTGGAAAGTGGTTTCCCGGAAAGTGAATTCCAGAAAACAAACATGGCCTTATTAATCTATGCGTGTACTCCATATGTCGAGATGGTTTTTTTTTTGGAAATTTATTAGACCACCTTCCTGCCTTAGAGGTGCATGTAAAGAAGCCTCAGAAGTAATATTTGTCAATTTGCGCGTGTACTTCACACACTGGGATTGTTTCTTTTTTTTAGCAATTTTCTTGGTGAAGACTCATAAATGTCAATCCTAATCTCATATGTGATTTATTTGCCATGTACAACTCCCTCTTCTTTTTGTTAGTGTGGGTGGTGTTGATCACCTTCTCCTAAGGTGGGAGATCAACGGCCGAGAATGTTAGTTGCTTTACCGATCTAGGTTATCTTCCTCCAACTTGGGGGGATGGCTAGGGTGTTTTTTGTTTTTGTTTTTATTATTTCTTAATTTTTTTTATATGCAATGACCTCTCTTTTAATCTCTGTGCATTTCTCTTCCATTTGTTTAAATGTCTCTTGTTTATGTTGTCTAGAATCCTTTATAAAATAGAAAAAACTAAAATAAAAAAATAATGTTAGGCAATTATATATATTGTTTCCTTTCTTGACCATGGATTCCTAATTAATTGATTTATTCTTCTTAATGTGTAGGATCTATTTCACATCATTTTCAATTTTGCTTGATTCTTTTATTGATTTTTTTTTGCATAATCTCTCATATTATTATTTTAGTCCTTACTCTTTGTGGTCTCTTCTTCCCTCTTATTTCTTAATTCACTCCCTAAACTCTCTTTTTTGTTTTTTTTATTATTATCATGATAAAAATTAAATTAAATTAAATACTGAAAATATATTTTTTAAAAACATATTGAAAAATTAGAGGGTCAAAAACAAATTATGAAACTTACAATTGAATAAAAAAAACTCTATTTAAATATAAAGATATTTTGATTTTTCATCTTCTATAATCCAAGAAATAAAATCTAAATAAAATAAAGAGTGTTTTTTCGTCAGTGTTATTTTACTATTATTAGTATTTTAATCATCTTTAATTTTCATTACATTCCTTTTTATTGGGTGAAAATAAAATTCATATAACTTAAACTTAAATAAGTAGCAGAAATTAACAACAGGTATATGTAAATAAAATAATACACGATTAATATATAAATTGCACACTCTTGAATATTGCAGAACAATTTCTCTCAACAACATGCATGTGCAATTGTTTAATTTCATGCTCTAGAGAAAATTCTCATCTTAACAAAAATCATGATGTCTATCAAAGAATTAAAACATTATAAACGCAGAAGAAAATTGGTCCTTCACTACTTAATTTGTTGTGCAAAGAATTTGAAGACTCGATGGACCTTGCATTCACTACATTTCTATCTCTCTTCGGCACTCAGTCACCATCACGCTCTTCAGAACCATCATCAATATAAATTATTGGAATAGGAGACGGCGTTGTATTTTGAGCAACACCATTAACAGTTACTGGAACGGAAGTTTCTCTGACATTACTTTCTCCCCTTTCCCTTCTTCTACCTCGCAACGGCCCGAACCCAGAATAATAGTAAAACTGGTTTGCATTTGAGGTCGGAAAGTGCCCTTTATTTGTAGCCCTTGTCTGACCTTTGAGTGCCCTAGTTGCAGGTTTCTTGATAGACGGGTCTGTAACACCCAGGCAACCGGAACCACTACTTCTCTTATGAGGTTTTACTATGTTCAAGTGATGGTCACCTATTGACTGTGCTTCTTTGCACTCATTTATGCAAAGCAATTCCTTGCCTTTAGCCTTGTCGAAGTGCAGTATCTTTACCCCTCTCTTGATTTTGAGCTCGTTCTCTCCTTTCATTTCTTCATTAGTGTTGAACCCTTTTTTCTCCGGGCTTCTTTCCATGTTATAAATAATTGTAAGTGATTATTTATGCGAAATTAACATCATTTAAAAAACACCATGCAACTTTCCAACAATATTTTTAAAAAATGTATATATAGTGCTTAAAAAACCTTAATATATACTCGACAAATAACAGTGCCATGTAATTAAATCCAATAAAAAGTACCATACAAAATAGTGTGTGTGTGTGTGTGTAAATTAAATTACCTTTGAACGGCGCCAATAGATTTCCCGAAGCTTTCCTTCCCACTAAAACAACGATGATCTCCTTCTCCAAACTAAAAAGAAAAATGTATAAATAAAACCAAAACAGCATTAAATAGCGAACCAAAGGATGATAAAATAAATATCGAGAAAGGTACATAATATTAACCTAATCTGCCATTTACAGGCCAATACACGACAAAACCAAGAAAGAAAATAGGATTAATGAAACAAGACAGCGGCACCCTTCAAAACCCTAGAAAGATACACATAGAGAAAATGTAGGTATGGAAATGATTAATTGATGGATAGAGTAGTGAAGAGCACTTAAATTGATCAAGCTAAAAGTGTGGAAAGAGAGGAGTGAACTCAGATTAACCTGATGCAGAGAAGGTGAACAAATCTCTTTAGAGAATGGAATCACGTCCCACGGAGACTGGTTTAGTTGGCAAATGGTTTTTGGAACTGTTTGGTGGGGTCCCAATGTACTTTCCAGGAACATGAGTGGAGAGAACTCCCCATTTTTACGAATCCTCATATCAAAGAGAGCAACAGAGAAGACAGATTGGGTCGTTCTCTTTACTATTTTGCAGATTTTCTTTTTCTTAATAAAATTGTTATATACTGTCTCCTTGTTTGGTTATGTGTTCTTTTGGACGGTTTTACATCCAATTGACAGCTCATATTTTGTCCAAATTCACACAATAATATTACACGTTCTCAGTCTTCGCTAAAATCTTATTGTCACTCTCTTACATTCCATATAAAAACAGGTAGTTTTTTTTTAAAATTAGCGATATGATTTATATTATTTTCTGATATATTTTTTCAAGTAAAAGTTTCTTAAACTTGAAATTTATACACGTTCATATTATCTTATACTTAATTTTATTTAATTTAATGGGGATGATGAGATTTAAACTCGTGACTACTTGGTCATTAAAGTTCTGATACCATGTTAAAAAATCATCTCAATCAATTAGCTTAAACTGTTATATGAAATTTTAAAATATGATTTTATTATTCTCTTACATTAAGTTCTGTAGTTAGTAGGATAGTCTAATGTCACAGCACAAACAAAACATGATTGCCACTAGAACAGAACTTTAGGGGCTATTCTTCAACTTTTCAAATACGCGGGACTAAATTTCCATGCTGAAAGCATAAATGGAATCCGCAACCTGCACACAATACAAGAAAACACATATCACCGGACCACAAAAAATTCTTGACACAGAGGCAAGGACTTCTTGAATATGGTAAGAAATGTTTTGCTCATAAAAAATACCTGATGAATTTCTTAAAGAAGTCGATTATATATATACCTTTTATGAATTTTAATTTTTGGGTGATTCAAGCACGTCACACAAAATATCTCCAGACACAAGGATACATATAATGCTGGTAAAAAAAAATCTAATTTATTTAATAATGTGATTCGTTAATTGCCTATGGGGGAATTCAACTAACCCGCAAGCATGAGAACAGAATTGGTCATCGTCACTTCCATTGCTCTGAACATTGGTTCCCAGGAATTGAAGGCACTTTAGGCACGATCAACACGTGCGTCCACCTATGGAATAATGGAATGACAATGGTTAGGAGGCGCGTTCTGACAAGGAATGATACTTGCTAGCTAACTTCCAATAAAAATACCGATCACCAGCTATCATGGTCTACTATATATTTCCTTGGAAGGTAGGGCGTCAATTATTCAAGGATCCCTGTTCATGAAGATGGGTCCTCCCATGCTGACTGCCCCAGCCTGCCTGAATTAATTCCGATGGGGTAATAGACACGTAAGTGCCTCACAGCCATTGAATGCAAACTACTGAGATGCTCAATAGCTTTCACTAATTCTTGTCCTTAATTGATTTAAGATCTTAACATAGAGAGGCTTATGTCCCACCAATTGCCTTCACTGTTTTGAGGACCCCGTCTA
Source organism: Populus deltoides (assembly GCA_015852605.2). NCBI lineage: Eukaryota > Viridiplantae > Streptophyta > Magnoliopsida > Malpighiales > Salicaceae > Populus > Populus deltoides. The sequence goes on along the minus strand of CM027583.2, from coordinate 7,261,764 downwards.
ATGCTCCCGGTGCTTGAATCTCAGGGAGGTAAGAGTATTCCTGGGGCTTGAATCCTTGAATCTCAGGGAGGTAAGAGTATTCCCGGTGCTTGAATCTCAGGGAGGTAAGAGTCTTCCTGGAGCTTGAATCTTGCTGCAAAAATGATAACGTAGTATCCATGGGAGCTTTCTTCAGGATCATGTGACATACCTGTGATTTCAAAATAAAAATAAACAAGAAAAACCTTCAATTGCTTTTTCTTTTTTAATTTCCCAAAATTAGAAAAGGGATCTTTTATTTTAAATGTTGATGAGAAAGAACTAATATGTTCGATCTTGATATTAGGTTTTAAATAAGATCAGCTTCTTGAGGTCTTTCATCCTTTCATTCTAACGATGGTGGTTATATTTGCTGATGGAAGGTGCCATGTTTGAAAAGAATGATGTTAGATCAGCTTCTTGAGGTCTTTCATCCTTTCATTCTAACGATGGTGGTTATATTTGCTGATGGAAGGTGCCATGTTTGAAAAGAATGATGTTGAGTTTTGAGAATTCATGTTGTGCTTCACTGCGACGGTGAAACCATGTTGCACTAGCAATGGCAATCAAACTAATGTTCCCGGAATTGAAGATCAAGCCGGGGGTGCCGGCCTACCCTTTTTTATTTCTCTTGATGGATGAAGATTGGAGACCATATGAACACAGAAAAGGAAATCAAGCCCGTGGTGCATATTGTTTAGGCCTTTCACCGTGGGCTCCGACAATGGGGCACCCGAACCACCTTCTTCTTCTTTTTATGTTACCGTGCACTAAGATATTTAGGCCTCCACCTTCATGTGACCTCTGTTTCACCATTAATTTTAGAACGGCCCCGGCCTTTTTTATTTTTTTTAACCTGTGATATCATATCATGGTGCAAGATATGTTTTTTTAGTGATTTTTATTTAATAATATATTAAAATATTTTTTTATTATTTTTAACACTCATACACCAAAACCATAAACAATTTTAAAATAAATATCAATTTAATTTTTTTAAAAATAAAACATACTTTAAAAATAGAAAACTTACCTGATTACAATAAAATAAATAAATTAACTAACCAAAATACCCTGCATTAGCATGATAAAAGCAAGGATGTTATTCGAATATTAAAACGGACCTCCTTCGTTGACCAACAGCATTGCATTTACTTTTTTTTTATTGGGAAATCCATTGCATGATGAAATAAAATTGAACCGTGAATGATATTAGCGAAGACGTAGCATGTGGGCAGCATTGATTACCATGACCTCCCTCTCTCCAGAGTCACAACATTACAAGTAGTCTAAATTTAGAGGCACGATCAGCACGTGCAACACATAGATGATTAAGCCATAGTTTGGCACGTTTTAAGCGCATGCGATATTAGCTATCTACTAATTTGAGAAGGTTTGTGATAAAGCTCTAAAAATTTAATATTAAATCTAGTTACTTCAACAACTGGTTGATGAGTTGAGATAATGATTATTGGACATGATTATGAGTTGATTGATTGACAATGTGACTTTTAGCTTTTCTACAAAAATAAGTTTTTATTAGAATAAAAGATTTTTTTAATATTTAAGATAATACATGTAAAAGGAGAATAATGTATAGTAATAAAAAGGTGAGGTAGAGTTTACATAGGAGAGGAAAAGTGTATGTAGTATAGAAAAAATGTGCAGGGGAAATAGTTTATGATCTTGTGTGCCATCTTCTCTTGTATCGGTGACCTTGGATATTTATACTTTTAGCCACTGAAGTCATGTGGTTTAATCTGACAAAGGAGTGAAGAAATTTTTTTTATTTTTCATCGATATAATAATCGGTAAAATAAGTAGTTGAGTGTAAGCGTCATACTAAATAATATAGGTGTTGTAATTACACTTGGTTTTATTATTTATGGAACAAGTAGGCGATTAATATCCATTGATGAAAAAGGTAGGCACTACACTGATAATTTTAAGAGATCAAGCGTTGCAATGAAAAATTAGGTGCGTATCACATAACACCAATGGATGAGGGGAATACATAATACTAGTAAATGGTGTACAACATTGCTATGACTTTTTAGAGTTTGTAATATTGTGTTGTAATGTCTGCTAGGGCTAAGAATTTATGTGGTATTAGGTTGATGCGGTGTCTTAAAGCGAGGCTACTTAAGTTGACTAAGCAAAGCGGTTTGATTGGGCAACCTAACCGAACTGCTCTATAAATTTTTTTGTATCATTGGTTTAGCATTGGAATCCATGACATAGATCCTCTCGTGTTGACTTAAAGGGTGTTTGTTTTTGTGGTAGCAGTTGTGTTTAGGACAAACCACGAAAATAAAGTGTTTGGTTACCTTTTAAATCATTATTTTAGAATGTCTTTGATCACCATTGTGATCAACATTATGCCACTGTCTTCTTTAAGTTTTGAAGGATAAGTTATCATCTAATTAATTGTTTTGTTATCTATAATCAAATAGATATTCATTAAACCACAAAGGTCGCATAGATATTAGCTCAAAACTCATCACCAATTTCATTGTTATTGAAATGGTGGTGGTAGTGATGACAATATCGATGATGACGATAAAAATAATAAAAACGATGTTGATGAGGAAGATGAGTCATTTCGGTTGAGAGAGTATAACTGTTGTAAACTAGTATTATACATAGCCAGAGCTCTCGCGATGTATTACAATAATTATATTCATAACGAACCTTGTATTGTTTCTTACAATATAGAAATGCGATGGTTGAATAAAATTTTGCATAGGTATTGGAAACGTTGTATTAATATGTTTAGGATGGATGCAACAAAATTTCAAAGTCTTTGCTTTGATTTAGAAACCCAATATGGATTAAAACCATCAAAAGGATGAGTGTTATTAAGAAAGTTAGCATGTTTCTTTATACATTAGTGTTAGGTGCTTCATATAGAAAAGTTCAAGAGAGATTTCAATATTTTGTTAAAATTATTAATGGATATTTTAATGAAGTTCTGTTATCAGTATGTTTGTTAGCAGTAGAAATCATCAAGCAACGAGATCTGAAATTTTGAAACACACCATGAGAAATCACTATGAATCCACAATATATACCTCATCTCAAGGTAATTATAATGTAGTTTTATGCATAAATAATGTTGATTAGTATTTGGTATAAATTTCAGCTTGTTATATTAAAAATGATGTTTGTTGCTTCTTGTTTTTCATGTAGAATTCTATTGAAGTTATGAATGGCACATATGTTTTTGCATGTGTATTGGTAAAAAATCAAATATCATATATTGGTAGAAAAGATGTACTGATGCAAAATGTAATGGCGATATGTAACTTTAACATGCAATTTACATTTATCTAGGTTAGATGAGAAAGTAGTGCACGTGATACGAGAATTTTTTATAAGATGATTGAGAACCCTAATATTAGATTTCTAAAGCCATGGAAAGGTATTAAGGAAGAAAAAAGTAAATGTTATTATATTTAGATAAGTTAATTTTTCAATAAGCATAGAAACAATATGTTATTGTAGGGAAATACTACATTGTTCACTCGGGATATCCAAATGAGTATGGGTTTTTAGGGTCATATAGAGGTGAGAGATATCATTTTTTAGAATCTCATCGGTGAGGCCAATCACAAAGTCAGGAAGAAATATTCAATCATTCTTCAATATATTATGTAATAGAACGTATGTTTGGAATGTGAAAAAAATGAATAATTTTGCAGAATATGTAAATCAGTGTTATAATAATTGATAATTTCTAACATTTGCTAAAAATATAACTTGTAATCTCTTGTTATATATATATATATATATATATATATAAACCAATACCAATAAACAGAAAGAAAGAATTTCAACAAAATTAGTTACAGTTTAGTTGATTGTCATTTTTTTTAAAGTGTTTTTTACTTGAAAATATATATAAAAAATATTTTTAAAATTTTATTTTTGACATCAATACATTAAAATAATCTAAACATATAAAAAAAAATTTGAAGCAAGAAGAAAAATTCAAATTTTTCCTAAAGCATTTTCCAACCACGTAGGCGCAAATGCAAAAACCAAATGGATCTGTTAATCTCTAAAGTTATTGATACTTGGGTCGTCGTAGAAAGTCTAATTATACTTGTTCCTGGGCTGGGTCTGTTAGTTTTAAATTGTTTAGTCCATGTGTAACCTGGACTGTCAAGTAGCCCGGTCAATGAACAAATCTGAATCTGATTTGGTGTTTCATGTTTCAATTTTCTAGTCGACGTGATTATATTTGTGGAGGAAAAGATGCCATGCACGGAAATCATGCTGCCAAACAATTTGGCCATTGATGTATTTGATTGCGACGGTGGAACCGTGTTGCACTGTCGGGAATCAAAGGGCTGTTTCAGAATTCAACATCGTGCCGGCGATGCCAACCTTCCATTCTTTTTCTTGAATGAAGGCCACACGATTAGAGGAAGAAAAAAATAGAACGAGCGGGGCTAGCGGTGCAATGCTTTGACTTTTCCTCGTGGGTCCTCAAAAATTCAACCCTCCACTGCTTCATGTGAGCTGAGCTCTTTTTCTTGTAAATATTGTTGTTATACGTAATTAGACATTCAGTCTATTAGAAGTATATAATTAGATTGGTTAAATAAGTAGTGAATATAAAACATTGGTTATTTTAACGAAAAATTAGCTGCATGTGGCAAAAATATTGGTTATTTATCTGAATTCTTGATTATATATAGCATAAAGTTGAAAAACAAATTTACAAGAAAAGTGGTAGACACAGTAAGAGAAAATAAATAAAGACATGTTAGTTAAAAATAAATAATAAAAAAATAAAACAACAACAAAAAAATATTAATATATTAACATCGATTGAAATTAATTAAAAAATGGAGATGTGTTTGTTTTGAAAAAAAAATCATAAAAAATAAGTATTTCATTGTAAAATGTTTTATTGAAAAATTAGCCATTTCCATTTTTATTTATATGTTAAGAAAAATATAAAAAAAAATAGATTGTATGAGTATTTATACGAAAGTAAAATACTACATAATAAAAACCAAAAGATAAAATCACATATTAAAATATGTATAATTTATGGTTAAATAATGAATCAAGTTGTTTTTTTTTATTATTATAACAACAGCAGCAACAACAACAAGACAGGAGAGGCTCGAAGCTTAGACCTTTTCTAGGAGGTAGACATATATTAAATAATAATAATAATAATTTATATATTATTATTGAAGTTGCTGATGCTCTTCTTCTCCTCCTCTCGGTAGTAATGTTTTAATTTTTAATACCATATGGTAAAGAGACAAGACCTAGTGGATAGAGCTGTGTAGACGACATAGTAGGGGGTGGGATGCCAGCCAGGGACAAGAATGATTTGAGTATGATGAGGTAGACAAGGCATTAACTTTTTTTTTTCTTTCTTCAACAACAATATTATTGGGCTTCAATTTCTGTCAAGGCAATCATAAGTGAAATTTCAAAAGAGAAGGAAATATGCAAGGAAACAAGTCTATAGATGATTCATGCCAGTGAAATCTCCTTGCTAAGATTTACGATTGAAATATCATTGCAGAAATCTCAAACCTGATTAAGATTCCAAGACAACTCTCCACAGTCTGATTTTCAGCCTGAGAGTGTGCGAAATCCAAAAATGTAGCTGCTATTTCGCCGTCGAAACTCAATCTTCCCACGCACAGTCTAGAAATCTCAGCAATCACGTAACTCAATCCCCCACGAAATCTTCTTTCCATCTCAGAATTTCAGCACCTAAGCTCTGCAAATTCCAGATCTCTCACACCATTTGCACATTGACATCTCCACGGTGTGGAATCACAAAATCTGTGCAACTCCACAAAACCCAACACCATTATCTCCAAACCTAACCAAAGAGCACACACAGAGTCTACACCATTATCTCCAAACCCAACACCATTTTTTAGGAACGCAGGTTGGATCACGTTCCCAAACATGCAGGCAGCGAGTTATCCTGGGCAGCATCTTCAAGCAAGCGCTTTAAAGGTGTTAGCCTTGGACCCCACATCATTTCCAAATCTTCATCTGTAGCGAGTCAAAATCCCACAGCCATAGCGACCAAATCGTCATCGGTTTTTCCTTTTCTTCATATCATTTCTGCAAAAGCTAAATCGCCAAAATCCCGGGAAAAAAAGCCAAATCCCCACACATTATTACAAATTCACGATTTCTACAAGAGCCAAAATCTCACATATAATTTCCAAATTGCCATTTCTACCGAGAAAGAGCATTTCTTTTTAGTTTTTTGTATAATTATGTTTTCTTTCCTCTTAGAAAAAATTCAAAATTATCATGGATGTGAATTTGGTTTTGTATCAAATATTTGATTCTATCGGTGGGGATAGTGTTTACTTATAATCGAAAATTCAAATTCAAGGACAATATTTCTAAGCGCTTTCTCTTCTTCATAAATATGCCATATTATTTCAAAGTATACATATGAATTGAATACATTCTATTTTTTAATTAAAAAATAAAAGAATATTGATCGTTTTATCGAGCAAGAGATATAAAATTAATATGAGAAGAGGAAAGTAGTATGAAGTTGGAGAACTTCATGCTGAATCTTGGTTTTCAATGAAAATTCAATAATTCAAAAACATGTTAATATTTCAAAGCTAAAAAAAAATACTATAAAACAAGTCATCTATACATGTTATTACTTGGCATTAAATTTTATAAACATGTTCATACTCTCATATCAAATTGTTCCAGTCATATTATACTTGTGACTAGATTATAAATTGATTATTCCTAACCAACTATTGTAACCATAATTTTTAAACCCGGCCCGGTCTAAGGCTCGGGTTCCGGGTTTTGACCGGGTCACCGGTCCGGCCGAGTCAATCTTGATTTTTAAAAAAATCAAAACGGTGTCGTTTTAGTAAAAAATAAAAACAAAAGTCAATGAGTTGCAACCGGATTTTGTCGGGTCACCGGGTCATACTGAGTCATGACTTTTTCTATTTTTTCATCAACCCGATCCGGTTCCAGCCCCGGGTCGTTCGAGTCCGGGGTTGACTCGCCGGACCGGACCAAATTTCAAAACTATGATTGTAACTTTTAACAAGAACCATTGTTAATTATTATAACTCGTTGGTGGACCATTAAAATTATTTTTAGTGTAGACAACCCTACTCGCCAAAGATTATTAATTCATTAGTAGTCAATGAGAGCCGTTATACAGCCATTTACAAATTCATTCCAAAATACTTTTTTTTATAAATTCGTTTATAAAATATTCTTGTAAAAATTCTATACAATGCATTCACAAGCATCTTATATAAACAAATCAATTTGATGATAGCAAGTTCATGATCTTATTTTAAAAATGTAATATATGTACGTAGTAGAGAAAAAATATAAAATCAAAAACTATTTATTTTGTTTAAAAATAATAGAGCGTGGAAAAATTTACTTAACTTTCTTACTTAAACAACTGGAGTTTAAAATCTCAGCTCAAATAATTTATTCACAAATATATAATCAATTAAAGTCTCTCGTATATTTAACTATGATAGTCTATTAATTACACATTGTCTCCTAATTGACCATAACTCTTTCGCAAAAAATACCTCAATCAATTCAAAATCTTTATAGATAAAAGGAATTCATGATTCTTACCTTGAAACCATGAAAAAAAAAGAAAGCTTCAATCCTTCAAAGTCAATCCACTTCACTCCTCTTCTCTTCATATATCAAAGAAAAAATAACTCTTAAAATTTGTTTTTTCTAAACTATTATGAAGTTGTAAAATCAGAGTGGATGAACTATAAGGTTTTATCTCTTCTTTTATATGGACATGGTATTACATTAATTTATTTTTTTCTACTTAGTCTAAACTTAGTTTTTATAGTATACTAGCCCAAAGATATTTGGGTTGGATTACACATCATCATACTTAAAAGAACCAGTATTATAAATACCCCCTCGTGAAATTAATTATAACAAAAACAATAAATATTGGCAGGGCAGGGAAGCATGCAGGGGCAAAAAAGCAACCACGTGAAATCCACGGACAGCTCACACAAATGACTAATAAAAGAGGAAGATAATTCCAAGTCATAAAGACTGGTCAAATAATTGACGTGGCATTATCTGGTACAAACACACGCCAAACTCGTTGCGCCACATTTATAAAAAGTAGACTCACTGTTTGAATGCATGTCACGTTCTTCTCGCACACACAATCCCTCCTACCTAATTCACGATCGCTAGCAGGTCACGTGCTCTTCACGATCTTTTTTTTGACTGTTTTTTAGTGTTTTACTTTTAAGGGAAAACTACAAATCAGTCCCAATATATATACTGAACAGCAGATCAGTCCCCATATATATCTTTTCTATATCAAACCCGCCCCTTATCAGTTTGTAACTATAAAATTTGTGATGGGAAGGGACAAGTCGCATAGAAGATAAGGTAGAAAGTAGCAATATTTCAAAGATTGGAGACTGGTTTGTCAATGAATAAAGAGGTTGGATGCTGACTCGTAGTTATCCCTACTTTTGCTTGGTTTGTCTAGGGAATCGAGGGCAGATGAGATTGCGACACGTAGTCACGGGGTCCAGCATGAGTAGCACATGGATGGCATGAACGAGTAAACGTGTGTGATTTTATGAGTGGAGGATAATTTGATAGAGACGCCCACCCAAAACGCGTGACAGGGGAGCTGTCGTCACGTGATCAATGAAGATTGAATCTGGTGAACCATCAGCACGTGGAAGGCAGTAGATGGAATCCAAGCTCTTGACATGGCAAGGACTAGAAAAATTAATTCAAGAATAGAATACTTCCATCTAGCCTTTCAAGGCTCTTGATTTCGGACACTCCAAAATTAGAAAAATTAAATTATTCGGTTTTTAAATTGCAAAAGAAAGAAATATATATTTATATATGTGTGTTTGAATGTGGCGCAGGAGCAGCTGAAGAAGAGGTCAAATTTGTTAAAAAATTCACGAAGTGCGTGCATCTCTTGAGGCCGCCCCATTCCCGATTATTTTGAGCTGTATTTACATACTTAATCACTTATGATTATAGTTATTTAATAATATAATAAATTTTTATTTTGATATATAATAATAATAATAATCATAATAATAAATACTAGCACTTGCAGTTTTTAATTAATTGTCCTCAGTTTTCTTCTTTAGCAATATAAATATATAATTTTAAAGTTTATTACTTATTTTATTATTTAGGATCAATGTGCAGAACTAGTCTAATATATAAGAACAAATTTGGATCCATTTGTTTAGAGATCTTTAGGTTAGGAAAGAGGTTAGATATGATGAGTAGTGTGATTAACAAAGTCTATGAATACTTAAATCTTTAATACGAGACGTGTTAGGATTAACTTTGACGATATGATCTAAACACATTAGGTTAATATGAAAAATACATTGTTAAGGAAAAAAATCTAATTTTAATTTATATATAAATTAATACGAGAATATTCATTAATATTTTTAAAACAAGAAATAACATGGTGAAAACTTATTTAGACTGAAGGATTTTCTTTTCGGAACTAGAGGATTGCCGTAGGTGGATGTGATTTATTAATTTTTAATTAGGTGGACTTGGAACCGGGGTTTAAAAATGCAGTTGCACTATTTGATATTGCAATGTATTTTTTAAAGTGTTTGATTTAAAAAAATTAAAAATATTTTTTTAAAATTTTTTTATTTAAATATGTTAATATTAAAAATAAAAAATATATTATTTTAATGTATTTTCAAATAAAAAATATTTTAAAAAATAATCTTTATTACTTTAGTAGTTTTTAACTAAATATAACGAATCTGCTAAATCAGACATCAAATAAAGATAATTTTTTACACTAGCAATGCTAATAAAACCTTATTTGACATTGGAGTCGAACTGTGTTTTTTTTATATATATTTTTAGTTTGTTTTTAGTTTTAAATTATTTTTGTATTTTTAAATTTTTTGAAAGTGTTAATGGAAAAAAATAAAAAATAAAAAATAAAAAATAAAAAATTATTTTAATAAATTTCTAAATAAAAAACAATATATAATAAAACTATGAAATAAAAACTAAAAGCACTATCTAACCACGAACCATTAAATTTTATGTTCCGGTGAAATATATATGCCAGAGAATAAAGGAGCTGGACATCTCATTAACTTGGACGTGCATTGATGCACGGCCACAAAGTTTTGATGATCAAGCTGTGTGAAATTTTATCATCAGAGATTGGCATGGTCGAAAAGGTACAATAAGCATTTTGTTTTTTATACGAAAATAAACAATGAATCCTCCATCACAGCCTTCAATAATTTAATCTTCGCACAACATGTCGAATATGGGTCATTCCGTCATTTCACGAAGGAACATGATTGAGTGGCTGTTGCGAGCCTTGTGGCCCGTTACAGGTTTGTCCTTGTCTGCAATGTCACCAACATCACACAAAAAAAAAAAAAAAAAGTAATTAAATAATTATGCTTAACTTCGTAGCTTTTTATTTCAAAAAATGCTGTCTTTTCGCACCATCTTTTTTTTTTCTATTTAGAAATTGAAAAACAAAGTAGATTTAAAATAACACAAAAGGGGCAAAAACTATTAAATTATAAATGAATTTAAGAGTATAAAGATTAAATATATAGTTTTTCAAGATCATAAGGGCTAATCGGTTGGTTTTGTTAACTATAGAGACTGAGTTATAATTACACTTTACATGATAAATGAATGAGCCCACGATTAGACTTTGGCTTTGTATCGCTTTCAACCTTTATTATTCTTAGATTCTACTCAATTTTGTTCGGCGTAACAGACCCGGTAAAATATTTTGAATTTTAAGAGTATTTTTGAAAAAATTAATTTTTTTATGTATTAATTTTTTAAAAATTAATATTTTTTTATTTTTTTAAATTATTTTGATGTGCTGATGTGAAAAATAATTTTTTAAAATAAAAAAATATATATTATTTTAATATTTTTTTAAACAGAAAAATATTTTAAAAAACAACTTTCAAACAAAACATCTTCAATTTTAGCTTCGAACCTCGAACTTGTCAAGAAATTACAAGTCTGCTAGGATTTCTTTTTGGTTAACTTTCAATATCAGGATCGATGGCCAAAGCGACGCAACCTCAACGATTGGTTCATTTCATTTGATGGGAACATGATTGTGGGTTAATACTGTCGTGTGCGGATATATTTTTGTCAAGTGTTAACCCGGCTACTTGAACGCTAGGACCCACCGTAGTCGGGCCTCTTTGCTTTCTGGGTGGTTCAATACCATATATGCTCCGCGTGCTCCACAATACTGTCAGTACTCACGAGCCTTGAAAAATGAAAAGAGATAAGCTTTCAATCCGTGGTCACTGCGCACGTTTTGAATTTACTTGTGCGCAAGCCTAGATAAGTATAAATAGGATATGTAAAATAAAATAAAAGGTAAAGATAACATTATATTTGAATGTGTTATTAAAAACAACATAATTATTTTTATATCATAACCGATATATTACTTTTAATATGAATTATTTTCTAACTTATATATTTTCAAAAACAAATATATATTTTCTTAGTGTGTGTGTATATATATATATATATATATTGAGTGTTTAAATTATTAATAATAATGTAATAAACCTACTTGTAAAACAAAGCAAGGTGTTAACTCGGAACCCTGAGCCTAAACCACCACGTGTTTAATAAAAATATAAAGAATTGATCCAGTATGACCCGTTAAAAAAACTCAGGTCAATTAGAGTTAAAACCCATTGACTTTTTTCCTGAGATTTTTTAATAAAAAAATTGTTTTGATTATTTTTTTTAAAAAAATCAATTTAAATTGATTTTTCTGTCCCACAACTGTAGCCCTGTTTCAAGTAAGCTTTCAGTTTAGATTTAAAAATCATGATAATAATTATTTTATTTTACATGACTTAGTTAAACAACTTTGAAATTACAAGTTTTTTACAATGATATTTTAGGGATAATTAACAAATAAAAAATATTGTGCTTTAAAACATGTCCTACATGTATCTTCTATTTTTAAAATATAAAAAATCACTTTAATTATTGTGAAAATAGATCTATTTTTATTTTTTATTTTATTTTTTCAACTAAATATGTTATTATTTTTATTACCTCAATCTATTTTATTCTGAAAATATAACCATACACCACCCGATTGAGTTACCAGATATATTTTTTTATTAGAACCGCGTCTTCAAAGTTTCGGAAATTTCTTTACTCAGTCTTCTATCGCCAGCATGTTAGTGGATTTTGTTCAGATTTATATTTTTCATAAACTGCAATCTCGTTTTGTTGGGAATTGACGTTTTCACTGAAGTTTTTTGAAAAATCTAGACGGGATGCAAGAGAGGGGAATTTGTTTTGATGATTTAAAATAATAACCCAATATACCATTTGTTAACAAAAATAAATAAATAAATAAATAAAAACACAGAAAGAAAGAATGAAGCCAGTTTTATCGAATATTCTTTTGGAATTTACTTTCTAAAAAATCAAATGCGTAACTTTAACAAAACTAGCATTGCTCGTTAATTAAAAAAAGGGAAAGCAAACTACTTTAAATGGGATATTTTTTTATATTATTTAAATTATTTAAAGAGTTATTTCTTGGATTTATTTTTAAAAAAGAGAGATGGAATATAAAATAAATAAATAACAGTGTTGTTAGAATTGAACTTCACTTTGTGTTTATGCTTATAATGAGAAATAATTCTTTAAAATTCTCTATTCTCTACTTAATTTAAAAAAGAGAGATGGAATATAAAATAAAAAATTTCTCTTTAAATAATCCTAAGATCCAACACTTGTATCTTCTATGGTTTAAATGCGAGGTTTCCGAGGAAACATCTCAAGCTTTAAGAAGATGGAGTCCTCGTTGTAGATTCATGAAACTTAAAAGAAACAAAAAGAAAAAGAAAAAGGAAAGGAGAAATCCAGTACCGCCACCGAAAAAATAAAGGGAAAAGTGGAAAAAGCCCTCCAGCTCGAAGTCTTGGAATGCCGTCTGGTGGGGGTGTTTCTATAAATAGCAGCTATCCGATCTATTTAAGGTCTGACACTGCACACGGACCCCTTTTTCATCTTTCAGAATTATTACACAGTGACAAGTGGTCGCTTGTTACTTGCTGTGCCAAGAAAAAAAAAAACCATGAATTTGTGTGCGCATGTGTGAAATGTGGAAGCCATCGTTTGGATGATGGCAGGGAGAAAAATTGGTAATTTGAATAATTGAACGTTTTATTTTTAATATTAATACATCAGAATAACCTAAAAATATAAAAATAATATTTTAAAATAAAAAATAAATATTCAAGACATTCAACTACAACATGAAACATGGTCTTAAATATATTAATAAACTCATTAGCCATGTACTATTGCATTATATTAGAATTAAAATCGCATAACTGTAGTAACTGTGTGATAATATGTTGACATGTTATTTGAATTAAAACTATCATTGAAAACATAATTTAAATTTAAGAATTTGTTAACTAAATAAACAGCTTGAAAATGTGATTTTTTAACTGACAAAAAAAAAAGAATTAAGCAATTTAAGTGGAAAAAAAGAAACTATAATTAATATATCAATATAGGGCCTTTTAAAAATAATTAGGAATATTATATAATTTAACGACTGTTTTGACTGACACAAGAGTACGTGTAAGAAAAGAAAGAAAGAAGAAGAGACGTTTTACATTATGTTTGTAACTGCGTTTTATTAAATTTTAATTTTTTTTTGCTAAAATTGATTGCGGTTTATACTTTTTAGATCATTTTGATGTGCTGATGTCAAAAATAATTTTTAAAAAATGAAAAAATATCATTAGCATGTATTTCGGCACGAAAAGTTATTTGAAAAACAACCGCTACCACACTGCCAAACACACTCTAAAAACCAAGAAAGAAAACATCACTTAGTTGTTTTTTAAATATAAAATACTGCATGATTTAATTAAGATCATATAGGCTCTATATACTTGTTATTAAGATTTCTTTAGGGTTATTAAGATTCATGTGCATTATATCTCATAGAATATCGCTTTCCATACTTTTTTTAACTTTTTAAATGAAAAATAATAAATATTTAAATAGAATCACCTTTCATTTTTAAAAGTTAAGCAACAATATAAATTAAAACTGTATTTTATCTTGATTATAATTTTAAAATTATTTGATTCATCAATATATAATTTATTTTTTAATTTTTTTTTAAATTCCAACCACTAAAATTACCACAATACCAAATATTAAAATATAATTTACCTTTACTCGTTTATTATTTAACATAGTGCATGTTTTCAAGAGTGATCTAATATATTAAAAATGTGAAATGTAAAAAACAAATCACAAAAAACTTGTATGATCCAAGTCATTTAATGCTGGTTTTAATAATAAGCTTCACTAATTTATTAATTTATTTATATTTTTAAAATAATTTTTTTAATGTTTGAAAACGCAAGCTTATCCGTATTTTTAAAAAATTTAATTTTTTAAATATGTTTAGAATCGTTATTCACTCCAACCAAAATTCTAACAAGTATTAGATAAGAAAAGGAAAGGAAGGAAGAACAAGACGAAGCAACAATTGGAAACGATTAGCCACGCTGTCAGAATTTTTCCTTCCCACCTGCCATGGGAAGTCAACGAGATGCAGATTTTTATTTCTTGTTAGATTTTTTCCGCATCCAACTCCAACTCCAACTTCAATTCATTCATTCATCTTCCATGTCACTTCTCTCTATGACGATTGAGAGTTTTTTTTTATGTTTTTTTTCAAGTGATTGTTACTCTAAAATATATTAAAATAACATATATATTTTTTAAAAAATATTTTTGATGTTAATAAATTATTAAAATAATAAAAAATATTGTTAAAAAATATCCCTGGATATCTCCCTCGCCACTAGATTTCAAACTTGAGGTCGGTTTATGGGGGCGTAAAATCCTCATAATTGAAAAACAGATTTGTTTTTAACAAATGGAAATTATTCTTTATAAATGAAAATAAAAAAAGAGAAGAAATAATCATGCCACGTAAACCATGAAAAAAATGCAAATTATGTTGCGAGCAAATAAGTAGCGGGCCGCACACAGTAAGAAAAACCAGTGGATCACAAGAATTCAGGACAGTGGTTAACAAATGTTATTTGTGTTAAGAGCGTAACAGAGGGGTGCGGTTTGTTAAGAAAGAAGAGGAAGAAGAAGAACATAACAAGTGTTACAACTGATCGGGTGTCCGTCACCGTTTAGCAAATATGGAATCTAACCTTGATGTCTGGAAAAAAAAGATGTTGTGTAAACAAGGGTTTTTTAAAAGGGTTTCCAGGTGAGCCTACTGTTTACTGCTTTTATTAGACCAACAAACAAACTCCACAAAATCGTTGCCGACTACTTCTCAACCTCCAACAATTCTTTCTTTGTTTTTATTTTCATCTCTCAATGAAAATACTATTAAATTTTAGGTTTCTTTCATTTAACCATGCATTTAACCATGGTTACTTTTTTGAACCCAATCTATACTTAACCATGGTCCGCTTATGCAGTTAAGGAGTAAGAGGGCAGAACACCAAACTGCAAATCCATTCCGCTCTCTCTCTCTCTCTCTCTCTCCCCCCCTCCCCCTCTCATTTTCCACCCTTTGGCTCTAAAGAGAGAAAAAGCCTTTCCTTTCCTTTTCCCATTCCTTATTGTTTCTGAAATAATTAACAAATTTTCTGCTTGCTTTCCGGGTTTTTTTTTTTTTTATAAACCTGTCCCTTTACCTGGAAAACTTATACCACCTGAGAATAAATACCATCCTGCTACCTTACCCCAATTGTTGTCTCATTATCCCAATTTGCCTGACGCAACCGGTGTGTATTTTCTTTCAGTTGTCTCTTCTTTGCATCAATCTACTTTACTTTTTCTGGGTTTTCCTTGCAACTTGTTATTTTTGCTATTTTAACTTATTGAGTTCCTGAGATCTGAATTTATGCATACAGTATTGTACGAGAGAAACCATGTGGGCTTGTTTTATTTTGCTAAATGCATTAGATTTTAGTCCCTAGCTTTAATAGAAACTAGGGGTTTCAGTACCAAGATTTGATTCTGGGTAATAAAGTTTGAAGCTTTGTGTTTAGTCGGTAGTTTGAAGTTTCAGTTTTGGGTGTCCTAGAAATGAAGATTGAGCTGGGTGTGGGAGGTGGGGCATGGAACGATGAAGATAAGACCATGGTTGCTGCTGTTTTAGGCACTAAAGCTTTTAATTACTTGCTATCAAATTCTGTAGCTAATCAGAATCTGTTAATGGCTATGTGTGGTGATGAGAGTTTGCAAAATAAGCTCTCTGATCTTGTGGACCGCCCCAACGCCTCCAATTTCAGCTGGAACTATGCCATTTTTTGGCAGATTTCATGTTCCAAGTCTGGTGACTGGGTTCTTGGTTGGGGAGATGGGTCTTGCAGGGAGCCTAAAGAAGGTGAAGAATCTGAGGTCACTAGAATTCTCAATATACGCCATGAGGATGAGACTCAGCAGAGGATGAGAAAGAGAGTTATTCAGAAGCTGCAGACGTTGTTTGGAGAATCAGACGAGGATAATTATGCCTTGGGATTGGACCAGGTTACTGATACTGAGATGTTCTTTTTGGCCTCCATGTATTTCTCCTTTCCCCATGGAGAAGGTGGTCCAGGAAAGTGTTATGCCTCCGGGAAGCATATGTGGATCTCTGATGCTTTGAAACCAGGGCCTGATTATTGTGTGAGGTCATTTCTTGCAAAGTCTGCTGGGTTTCAGACAATTGTGCTGGTGGCTACTGATGTTGGCGTTGTTGAATTAGGGTCAGTGAGATCTGTTCCTGAAAGTATAGAAATGGTTCAATCAATAAGGTCATGGTTTTCCACTCGGAATTCAAGTATCAGAGCCAAGCCAATGGCTGCTGCAGCAGCAGCAGCAGCCATGCCTGCTGTGAGTGAAAAGAAAGATGAGAATTCCCCATTTTCAAATTTTGGGATTGTGGAGAGAGTTGGAGTTCCGAAGATTTTTGGTCAGGATTTGAACTCAAATCATGGTCATGGTCATGGCTTTAGGGAGAAACTTGTCGTCAGAAAAATGGAAGAGAGACCATCATGGGATGCTTACCAGAATGGTACTAGGCTTGCATTACCTGGTGCTCAAAATGGGCTTCGTGGTTCTGGTTGGGCACAGAGTTTTGGTATGAAACAAGGGACCCCAAGTGATGTTTATGGTTCACAAGCCACAGCAAATAATCTTCAAGAGCTGGTTAATGGGGTTAGGGAGGAGTTTAGGCTTAACCATTACCAACCTCAAAAGCAGGTGCAAATGCAAATTGATTTTTCAGGAGCCTCTTCGGGGCCTTCTGTGATTGGCAAACCACTTAGTGCAGAATCTGAGCATTCTGATGTTGAAGCTTCATGCAAGGAAGAACGGCCAGGCACGACAGATGACCGGAAGCCTCGTAAACGAGGCAGGAAGCCAGCAAATGGAAGAGAAGAACCCCTCAATCATGTTGAGGCAGAGAGGCAGCGGCGAGAGAAGCTTAACCAGCGGTTCTATGCATTACGAGCTGTTGTGCCCAATATTTCCAAGATGGACAAGGCTTCATTGTTGGGAGATGCTATTTCTTACATCAATGAGCTTCAAGCAAAGCTCAAGGTAATGGAAGCTGAAAGGGAAAAGTCAGGGAGCATTTTGAGAGATGCATCAGCTTTGGATGCTAACACAAATGGAGAAAGTCACAATCAAGCTCCAGATGTCGACATTCAAGCTTCCCATGATGAGTTGATGGTAAGAGTGAGTTGTCCGTTGGATTCACATCCTGCATCAAGAGTGCTTCAAGCATTCAAAGAAGCACAAATCACTGTTGTCGAGTCAAAACTTTCTGCTGCAAATGACACTGTATTTCATACATTTGTGATCAAGTCTCAAGGATCCGAGCAGCTAACAAAGGAAAAGCTGATGGCAGCATTTTCCCGCGAATCCAGCTCATTACACTCATTATCATCAACTGGGTAGTTCGAGAATTAAGGTTGACATATAGTCCATAGGCGTATATGTAGTGAAGAACCCTTTTGAAAGCTTCTTCAGTGGTTTTGATACACCGCAAGGGATCTTAAAAAGAGCTGGCTAGAAGTAGAAAAATAACTACCTATTGACCAAGTAGGGCAGCAAATTTTCTGTGATTGTTTATAGTATACATATTTTGTTACAAGTAAGTATTCTTGCCAGATGAATTACATTTCGAAGTTTTAACCAGCTGTATCATTGTTGGTTATTTAGCTGATATACTTGTTTTGTTTTTATGTTTAGTTGTTTAATTCTTTTGTTCCTTTCCATGCAATGCGCACTATCATCGCATGGCTATATTTTTTTGTCAGTGGTGCTTGTTTCAGATGAACTCAATGCAAGCTATTTCAGTCAAGTTGTAAAATTTGCAGTAGGAGATGCTAAAGGTTTTGATTTGCGAGTCTGCTACTCTTAAGCCACGTCTTCTACGAGGCAATTCATTTTCTTGCCCTCGCTGCAATAAAATTATCTTTTATTCAGGAGGTTATGTGTGGCAGGTTTTTGATTTAGTAGCGTGGAAGGTCCTGGAGGTGGTGATCAATGACTCTCAACTCAAGATTGTCACATGTTCCGTTTGAGATTTACCATTTTGAAGGAAGCGTGTTTGTATGTTTCAAGCAATTCTCTATCATCAAATGTTGACGTAACTGGTGGAAAAATTGAATAGCAGCTAATAAAGACATCCCATGTAGCCATTGCCGTTCCAGATAAATCTCCTTTAGAAATTGAAGCTCGTTATCAGTTTTGTGGTTTGAATAAAATGTGAAAAAGCTTGCAACTGGGGACCATTTCTTATCATATGGGCAAGAGTCAAGCTTCGTGAAAATGGATCCAGATGTTTTAATCAAACAAGTCGGTGGCATTTGCTGTGCTTCTGTACCTCAACCTTCTTGTTTCGTTGCTTAAAGAAATGCTCAAGTCTGTCTTCTTTTACTGAAAAACAGGACATGCAGTGGAACTGTTAAGAGATTCCTAGTTCAATTTTCTTTTCATCACTTTTCCCTGTTGTCTTGACAATCAAGTGAAGCTTCTTTAGATGCACATGAAAAGGAGGAAAGAATAGATCCTGTTCTCAAATTCTAGGCCATCCCTTTATCTCCCTCTTTCAATAAAGCCTTTGAGGTATCTCCAACACTGGCAGAAAAGAACTCCGAGTTAAATAAAACAAAAACAAAGAGAGAAACTAAATAATAAGAGCACAAGGATTTGTCGCGCGTACAACACAACCAAGGACTCTAATAAAGTAGTAGGTGGTGATGATAAACCATCATCATGCCATTGCAATACAAAATTGAAAACTGATGATCAGAAAGCCCGTGAGCAGGTTCAACCAATAGAGAAGTGATGACAAAAATCATGTGGTGCATGTGTGCCCTTAAAAAATGAGTACAACCTGTGACTTTGAAATGATGCACCCAGAAAAGCGTGACAATAACAGGATAGATACTACTGCCATTTTCTCTTGATTTGCAAGGCCCAAGAACCCGTGTCAAACTCGTGTGTACAGCATGAGGGC
Source organism: Populus deltoides (assembly GCA_015852605.2). Lineage (NCBI taxonomy): Eukaryota > Viridiplantae > Streptophyta > Magnoliopsida > Malpighiales > Salicaceae > Populus > Populus deltoides. Next base: position 7,242,149 of record CM027583.2, on the reverse strand, counting down.
GATTCAATCATTCAAGTCTTTGCGTGGGGGTTGAATATTAGTATTATAAGATACCCATTTCACTGTTCAATTTATATGAAGAGAACAGGGCTTCCATCTCGGAGCACCGAGGCAGGCGGGCAGGCACGTTGTAGTAATAATAATAAGAAAAAAAAAAAAAACACCATGTGCTTGGTTTTTTTTTATTATTTTCTTTTCCTATGGTCACACGGATTGAAAGGAGAGGGACGATTTCAGAATCCCGAAGGCCTAAAACACATGGCCGAACAAGGGTCCATACATTGAATTAGCCTTTAGCTTTTACGCCCATATCTCATTCACCTCCTTTGAAGTTTCATGTCAATTCATTGGGTCCTTCATTTTCCTCATATTCATTGTTTTCAAACTTCTCCCTTTGCTTTTGGTTGGAGTTGAATGATCCACACAAGGTGGGACGAGGCTTTCGAGTACGCGAAGAGGCAGAAGAACATGCCATGCTGTCGTCAAATTCGAAATACTTTCAGTACAGTCGTGTTTAACTATTTTTGGTATTTTTGGTTTGTTTGGAAGTGTGATGAGATTTTTTTTAATTATTTTTTATTTGAAAATATATTAAAATAATATTTATTTATTTTTTTAAAATTATATTTTATATCAGCATATTAAAATAATCTAAAAAAATTTATTAACTTAATTTTTAAAAATTGATTTTAATAGGGTGGATGGGACCCATTATTCTCTATGAAACACATGGACTTGTTAAGCGATCTGGGTTCTTCCGATATCCGTTAACCGGGGCTCGTGATGGCTGACCGATTCAGCTAGGAAAGGTGTGTGAACAATTTCTTCTATTAATTGGAAGCAACAATTCAATGGTCAATGCATGCCCTCCTCCGTCTATATGGGGACAAAGCTTACTACATATTAGGTTTGGTAAGCATGTTCATAGTATATTAATTATATTATAGTAATTCTATGGATGTAACTCAACTGGTCAGACTTTAAATTTGTTTCTTAAAAATCACTAATTTAAGTTTTATAAATCTCAGAGCCACTAAATATTTATATGGTTGTTAACTTCAGAGCTCGTGAAATTAATCAGGGTATGTACAAATTGAACCGAATACCAACATTAACAATAATAAAAAATTATATTACAGTATAATATCTTCTATATGTTTTTTATTAGAAAGCTAATGGACACTTGTAGCTATTGAATCCACTAGTTTTCCTTTTCCTAACATGATTCAAAATAAAAATATCTCCATTGAATTCTCTCACCAATACAAAATAATTTGATATTTTTTTCAGAAGTCAAAATCTTTCTCTCTCATCTTACTTTTCCAATAACTTTCTTTTCATCTCTCAACATCCAAAGGGTGATGCATGATAAAAATAAAATTTTAAAATTGAAATTTAAATATCTAAAACTATAGTGACTAATATATAAAAATTTAAAACGTAAGGGATCAAATTATATTTATTTTCAAAGATATAAAACATGGAAATACTGTAACTATGGAAAACATTCAAAATATTTATTTTCTATTTATCTAGCCTCTACTTGCCAAAGTTTATTTTAACCCTTTATGTAGAAAAATTAAAAAAAAAACCTTGTTAATAATGAATAGAAAAATAAAACCAAAAAGCTATTCAATTCAAATAAGAAAACTAGAAAATGCTAGTAATAATGAATTAAAAAATAAAATTAACTAAAAAGATATTTATTTTTTCAAAAAGTTGGTGTTTAATTTTTTAAAAAAATCTTAAATTCAAACCCTTTAATTTTAAAATAAATAAATTGCACGTTAAGTTTTGCGAGACCTGAAATCATCAACTGGACCAATAAAGGTTACCTAGCTAGTAGCTAAACCCTTTGCCGAAATTTCTTTGATATTTGACCTATTCGTTATGGGCTTGGTGGGGATTTTCTGTCCAAGTCTAGAAGCTCACATCCACAGGGGTTGAGCCCATGAAAATAAAGGGCTTAAGCCTGATAAGAAATGGAAATTATAAAGGCCCTTATAATAGGTTTCACTGTTATTTTTCCGTTAGACCGTTAATTTAGTTACCATCTGCTATTTCCTTTGTGTTTCTGAATTAATGATTTTTCTTGGTATTTTATTTTTATAGAGAATTTATATCAAAATAAAGATATTCAATCCTCTCTTCTTACATAAGTAATTATTAAAATTCGTTGGTAATAAATGAGTAATATTCTCACAGTACTCAGTAACCATTCCTCAAAACATCCTTTTAGTATTAGGTTTCTCAAATAATTAATAAAAAAAATTGATGCATTTTACTCAATAAATGCTTAATTAGTAAGCATTATGAAATGGAAAATTAATCTATGATAGATATTTGGAATATCATTACTCTCATATTTGCATGTGATTTTATAATTTCATAAAAAAAAAAGTGAATGTAGTTAATTTTACTTTAAATTTATTTATTATAGTTTTATACTTATTTCTATTAACTCAAGTTTAACTTGACTTAATTGTGCGCGCGCGCGTGCACATTCTACTTTTAATACCTGCCAACTGTCACTTTATAGGCTCGACAAACTCAGCAGTGTCTTTTTTCTTGGACACTGGTTGTAAGGGAGTTTTCTTTTTTTTTCTTCAAAATAAGGTATGGCAAGTCTTTTTTCTTTAAATAGGGAACTTTTGAACTTGTTTACCAAACTAAAGCACTTTACTCTGCATCAACACCATGTGCTAAGTATTATGGCATAGAAATCAAAATAATTGAAGCACGAAAGTAACGTTAATTTACTTCCTCCTCTCCCTCTCCTTCCTTAGATCTCCTCTCCAAGTTATCATATTGTATTCTAAGCTATTGCAATGGAGAATTGTAATTTTGAAAAGAATAATATATTGGAATTTGTCTTAATAAAACATTGTTAATGTAGTTTTACCTTTATCAATATTTCATATTGACAGAAAAGGGGAAAAAAGAAGAGGATAGCATTGCAGATCAAGTACGATCGAATTCATCTAAATGATTTGCTTGCGCCTGAAGAGTTTTTAGGTTGTCTTGGGATTGGAGACTATGCTGGGAATAGTCTGCAAGACATATGATGGCATTAAGGTTTGAGAGAATTATGATGAAGGCAGAATAAATAGCATAGCCGGCATGCATGGTCTTGGATATTCAAATGGGAGGAAAATTGATGGTCGATTTACTGCCATTTGTCTTGAAGATTTGACGCGCAAACCCCGCTTATAAATGAGGACAAAACCCCCATTTATGTTTCCTTTTTGGTAACATTTTTGGATAACTTATTGCTTATGGAGATATTGTCTACAGCTTATTAACAGGCCGTATGGTGGTGGTTTCATACCCCATTATCAACAACAACAAAAAATACATGCTCTTTTAAAGCCAAAGTTACCAAATGAGAAGAGTCCTTGATTTCTTGACTTTGCGGTGAACGTGGTCAATTTGGATGAGCGGAATTTGTTTTGTGTTACTGCCAGCGGACATAGCATCAGAGAGACACTATTCTATAACCTATTTTCTTACCTGCAAGGACACACGACTAGAGCTGGCATGCTTTCTGCTCTCCTATGCACAACTCACGGAGCCCTGTCTTTAGATGGTGGGATGATCAAGAAAAATGGGCTCTTTGCGCTTGGCAGCAAGTTAGTTTGTCATTGAGGTCTTTTTTTTTTTTGGGTGTGTGTGTATGTGTGATTGGGCTTATTATAATAGTTAATGCACTCGAGGAGTTGTCGATTCGTACCTGTGCTTTCACTATTATTTTTTTATGTTTACCTTTTTATTGCAAAAATCCATCCGTTTGCAGGGAAATTTTCGAAGTGTAATTCCCAGTAATCGTTAGCATATCTGATTTACTTTCAAATTATAGTCAAATGGAAGATAGCATCAGGAAGTTGAGGTGGGAACAGTATAATACTGAGCAGGATATGCTAAGAGAACAGCAGTTGTTGGATAAAGCCAGGGCTGCCTCTTCAGGCAAACCGTAAGTATGAGGTAATGTTCCAACAGAAAGCTGAGCTCTGGTGTTGAAGATATTTTAGCATGCATGAACCACTGGAAAGGGCACTGCTACATTGGGGTATTATTCATGGTACACCATTGCTTGTATTTCATGTTGACATAGCCAATTTAGATGCAAAAAACAAAGTAAAATCTTTGCGTGTCCTCGAGCTTGTTATGGACTTACGATGTTGCCTCTTCACTTTCATTTTGTCACAATCTCGGTTTGAAGGCTGCAGCCTGCTGTTTGGTACATGTTTTTGATTTGTCCAATATGGAATTCTATTCAAGTTCTTATTTCTGCAAGGTGCATTCTGAAACTGCTTATCTTAGCGAATATTCAAGTTACCTCTCGAATTGGCTTTTCGGATTCGAGCAGGACTAGTTGGGAACACAAGCAACCGGGATTTTCTTCTCATGCTTATAGAATGTTCGAGTTAGAGGGACTGAAAAATGGCGTTACTTCACTTGTGCATTTGTCAGCAGGAAAATGTCAGCTGTTTTTTGGGGGTGATTTGAGGATAAAAGTTTAATGTTGCGTAAAAAGAGAACGAAAAAGAGGTTTCACCGAGATTTGAACATGGTTATTGGATTCAATCGAGGATAAACTAGTCCAACTTCTTCGGCTGATTAGAGGGTTCATGCTATTATGTGTACTGTCAATGGTTCAAGGTTTGAAATTCGAGGGTCATGCAAAAGCTACTTCTTTGAGGTAGGATGATATAAAGATCATCACGCATACTGTATCTGTCCAGAAAAATTAAATGCTCAAGTTTAGTAATCTAGTTAACACTGGAATAAAGACAGTGGGCGGTAGTAAATCGCCTTTTAATCTCTATTGAGCAAGTTCTTAGACGTTTAAGCTCAAGCCTTCAGTTTTCAATCTTATATATAGATGCCGATAAACTATAATTTCTTCTCTAGAGTTTCATTAGCTTTCTTTTATTAAATACCCCGGGTAGAACCTTGCGAAAATTAGCTTCCCTGGCGAAACAAAACAAGGCTGCTCATGGACCTTGTTGCCGCCCAGTGTTCAATCCTACTCTTCGTGGTTATTTGAAGTCACAGCATAAATCCATCAGGCTGCCTCCAGGCCCACCAAGATTGCCTCTATTCGGCAACCTTCTTCAGCTGGGTCAAGTAGCTTCTTTGTGTGATAAAAAAGAGGCTCGAGTCCATTGCAAATCACCGTGCTGGAGAGGCCCAACAACTGGTCCAAGATGTCTGGGTCTGGTCTCAAACAGAAAAGCCCGTGAGCTTGAGGGAAGTGCTTGGTGCATTTTCTATGAACAATGTGACTAGGATGTTGCTGAGTAGGCAATATTTCGGTGCAGAATCTGCAGGCCCACGAGAGGCCATGGAATTCATTCACGCATAACACGAGTTGTCTGGGCTTGTATATCTTGGTGATTAATGGTTAGATGGCATGAGCTACACTGTGATCCTGGTTATTTTTTTTTTAAATGTCAAAAAAATAATACTCATGTGATACCATTATTTTAAAAGAAATAAAAAAAAATCTAAGAATTTTGAATTAAAAGAGGTTATGCATGCTGCCAAATCAGTGACCAGGAAATCAGACAAAACAAAAACACCATAAAGCCAGCTTCTCATGGCTACACTCACTCTATTAATTTAAAGAAAATAAAAGATATTGGTTTAATTGCTCATAGTCTGCAGATAAATCGAGGTGTTTAAAACTGGAGCTTGTTTGATAAGACTAACAAGTCAATTCTAACCTAACCTTAAAACTCGTTTATGAATAGTCCTTAAGCTTGTTTTAGCCCAATTCATTTAGGCCCACGAACCTATTCAAATAGTGGCGTTCAATTTATAACAATGATAAAATAGCTCCCCTTTTTTTTTACTTCATCAATGTTGTTTTCAGTTCCGTTCAATTTATTTATTTATTTAATTTTTATGTGAACTTTTAAGTGTTTGAAATTGTGTTTTTTTTTAATTAATTATTTTTTGTTTAAAATTGTGTTTTTTAATAATTTTTAATAATTTTTATGTGTTAACATAAAAAATATTTTTTTATAAAAAAATATTATTTTAATATATTTTGAATAAAAAAAACATTTTAAAAAATAACCATTATCATAATCCTAAATATTCTTTACAAACTATTGCAAGCTAAAATAATTGTAGTCTTTTTTTAGTTTAGCTTTTCGATCAAATTTGTTTTTTTATTAAAAAACTTAAAAGTCAAAGGTCTTACTAGACACATTACAAGGGAATCGTTTTTTTTTTTGTTATTTTTAAGTTTGCATAGGGGTCCTTTTATAATTTTAATAAATTAATTAATATTAAAAAAAAAATTACAGAAATGCTTTACACACATCAACGTGTGCGAGGCCATCTAGTTATCAAATTGTATTATCTAGAGCGGCATTAGAAGCGACACATTATTCTCTTGTCAACGGTGTAACACGTGCTTATAATGGGGGCACGGTTAGTCTCGAGTATGCTTTTTTTCCCTTTCTATTTCTTCTCTTTTGGCCTTGAAATCCGCACGAGCCTCTCTAAAAAAACAATTATGTCCTCCAGTTGTATTTCTATTAATTTTAGACCTCGTTCTTTTGATTATCATTTGTTTTGCTTTTGATGTTTTTTAATTTTAGATTTGTTTTCAATTTCATCCTTGAGAATTTGATTTGATTTGATTTTTGTATCTAATTTTGTCCTCATTCTTTTAATTGATTTTTTTTTGTGTGTTTTAACATTTCCTTCATTTATTCTTTTTTCAATTTCATCTTTCATCATTTTATTACATTTATTTCTTATCCAAATTTAATCTCTGTTCTTTTGATTGCTACTTTCTTATCTTTTTCTTTTTTAATTTTATCCCTCAAAATCTTATTTTATTTTTTTATTTAATTTGGGTCTTCGTTCTTTTAATTACTATATTTTTATTATTATTTTAATTTAGTCCCTAATTATTTTCTTTGATTTAGTTTTTATACTAGATTCGATCCATATTGTTTTGTAATTAAAAATTTTACTTTGTTATTTTTTAATATCTGTCTTTTTACAGGGTAATCTTGTCTCATGACCCGACTCCAATTTAAGTTTTTTTATCCTTCTATTAAAAATTATTTTTTTTTCAAATTTATCATTTAAAATCTTGGCTATTAGGCCTTGAACTTCATTATTTTTTTCATTTTTTTTTGTTAGGTTATCCTGATCTCATATTTTAAGTAACATTTTAGTTGAGTTGACTCAATTTTTTTTTTCAATAGTTTTTTTTTATTGATTTTTTTTTTTGCAATTTCATTCTTTTGGCATTAGATTGTTGGCTCTTGAGCTTTGTGATTTTTTTGATTTTTTTTGCAAGGTTATCCCGGGTTAACTTGATTTTTTTTCAATGTTTTTTTCTTTAACTTCAGTCTTTTTTTCTAGGTTTTTCTTTTGATAATATTTTTTTTATCTTGATCTCATATCGCCGGTGGTAGGTTAGTTTAGTTAACCCGGGTTAACTTAGATTTTTTTTCTCGGTCTTTTTTTTATAAAATTGATTTTTTTTAGTCTTGACGATTGAGTTTTGTCATGTTTTTGTTTTTATTTATGTGAGGTTATCTTGAGCACAAATTTATCAAGTTAGCTAAAGTTTTTTTTAAAAAATATTTTTTTATTGAATTTTGATCTATTTTGCTGGATTCTTTTTTTTAGAGGCTATTTTTTTATCTCAATTTCATATCATGAGTGGTTTGTTAGTTAAATTAATCCTAGTTAACTCTGGTTCTTTTCTTCAACATTATTTTTTTTGTTTCATTATTTAACATTAGGTTATTAAATCATTAGCTTTAAGTTTTTTTTTTATATATACAGGTTATCTTAATCTCATATCACGAGTCACAAGTTAATAAAGTTAACCAAGGTTGACTTATATTATCATTGTCTTGATTTTTTTAATGTTAGGAAACATTTAACCGGCCCACAGTGTAGCACAAACTATCTAGTTATGAAACTATATGCAATAGATATTAAACATTCCCTGAATCAGCATCATCCCTTTGTAAATTATAATTTTTAAATATAATAAATATTTAAACATATATTATTATATTAATATTAATTCCTACTAAATAAATAAAAGAAATATTGCTTACCCCCAAGCCCTAAAAAATTATTTGTTTCCCAAGACCCTGAAATAATTAAACTTTAGCCTGCTCCAACTTCCCCATCTAAATTAAAAACTAGGATTTGTATAATTATGGGTTTTTCATAGGGTTTTGATAGTAATTGTGAGATGGTGTTAAAGATTTGCAAGATAAATCATAGTTTTGAAAGAAAAAAGTAGTAACTTATCAAGCATCTGCAGAAGTGGAGAAATTTTGAAGTTTTTTGAGATGAATATGGGATGTTAGTTGAATCTAGTTAGGGAAAGATATCCGTGAGGAAATGAGATTTTTAAAAGTAAATATTAATAAAATAGTGTGTGTATTCAAATATTTAATATTTAGAAATTGTATTTCAGTGTATTTATTTATGATTTTCAGTACATTTTAATCAATATTTGTCGTGAATTTGATTTCTTGTTTCTGCTTAATTTATATATCAAGTTAGAGGGCTCAAGAATGACTAATTAATGAAATTTGGAAGACTAATCGAATCCAATTTGACAATATTGAGACAAATTTAATAAAAGAATCAAAGTCCAAAGAACCCGCTAGCCAACTTCGGCCCTGAAATTTGGTCGAACTCGACAAAAGAAATAGAATCTTGATAGAATTACCAAAAGCAAGCTACAGTGCACTCCTGACATCGAATCAAGATAGAGTTTGTTGTTCCACATCTACACATCCTGCGCAAACCATCGCTCTTCGAAGGTACGAAATACACCTAAATCCCCTTCCAGCTCTGCTGGTCTTACAAAAGTTTTATGTTTGTCACCTGTTTGTACAAATGCCTGAACGAGACCCTGGTTGCACAAATTTTCACGCAGCGTGCTTATTTGAGTTTTACGTGACTTTATACTTGAAAATATTGCATCAACTATGGTAATAACTCTGTTAGATATAGAATGATTTTTTCCTTCTTTTTCATTTTTATTTTGTTTCAAATAATTTTGATGATATTCTGACCAGGCAAAGTTTGAGTGTTTTTTTTTTCTGTTCCCTGGCAACAGTAGGGCCGAAATTGAGCTCTGTTTGTCATGTTTCTTCGGCGAGCTGCAGTGGCATTGCCCCACTCGAGAAGGTTCTTTAGTACTGACAAAACTTATGATATTTCAAGTGTCATTGAAGAAATGAATAAGGTAAAGGTTCTGTCACCATCTGTTTTGGGATTTTGTTAATCTGTCAGGTGTAAATCATCTGCTGTCCCAGTTGTTCAGGGTTATATCCCTCTGTAATGTTCTTGTAGTAGGCTGAGCACCTACCTTGTTCCTTTGATAATGAAAATCTTCAATCATCTAGAAAAACATAGTTAATGCATTTCGATATTAATCTCAGTCTCTCTCAAGAGAATTACTCATTACTTTTGCTACACAATCTTTCTTTCTTATACACCAATGCTTGTTTCAGGAAATGGAATCAGTCTTTGGTGAATGTCCTCCAAGTGAATTTGCTGGATCTAGCAATCAAGCGGTTGGAGAATCCCGTTTAAAACCTCATGGACTCGCCAGTTCTAATAGTGAAAATTTTAGCAGGTCTCAACAATCCCAATTTGCACATCAAAAAATGAATCATAACCCTGTTGGGCTAACCCACATTGGAAGCGCAGGAGAGGCCCAAATGGTGGATGTGTCTCCAAAAGAAAATACTAAGAGAATTGCTATTGCTAGTTGCAAAGTAATTCTTGGCAAGAAGGTGTTTGATATGGTCTTAGCCAACCAAATGGCCAAAGGCGATGTCCTTACCGTGGCCAAAATTGCTGGCATAAATGGAGCAAAGCATACAAGCAGCTTTATCCCATTATGCCACAATATCATGCTAACCCATGTTCGTGTTGATCTAGTGTTGAATCCGGATGATCACAGTGTCAAAATTGAAGGGGAAGCTGCTTCATCTGGGAAAACTGGGGTTGAGATGGAGGCAATGATGGCCGTGACGGTTGCTGGCCTAACTGTTTATGATATGTGCAAGGCCGCTTCTAAGGAAATTCAGATGACAGATGTGCGGCTTGAGCGTAAAACTGGTGGTAAGAGCGGGGACTGGTCCAGGGAGTAGTGGTATGTTTGATTGAAGAATGTACTGTTGGTATTGCCAAATGACATGAAGGTTATTGCATTAAAGTGTTCCTTTGTTTTTCAAGGAAGTTGATGATCAAATGAAATGTTTATCGTCAAAGATTAGTTTGATATTTTATATTTAATGTTAGAATTTGTAGTATAGTGCACCTTTTGTATGTCAATAAGCTGTTGCACATGCCAAGGACAAGCTTTTTAATCATATTTGCCTTAATTCTACATATTAGGAAAAGTTAACTAGGGTAGCACCAAAGTGGGTTCTGGAAGAGAGAGTTTGGAAGCAATATTATCCTTTAAGCTCTTCTGTGTGAAGGGACTGCTTTCAATATTTAGTGGCTGTTTAGAACTACATCCTCGTGGTTCTAAACGCAACTTTACTTGTGCCATAGCCCCTCTTGTTTTTACTGCTTGGTAATGGAAGGGTTTTGCTATCTATCTCAGCCGTCCTTTCATAAAGAAGTTGAGCTACAATACATTGTCATTTACTATTAAGCAACTAGAAAAGGAGAGAGAAATGAATGCCGAAAACTTGTATGATGCAGCTGACGAAAATTATAGATCTTAGAGCTGCAGTAGACAGCAAGGTAGTTATGGCTGTCAATTAGCAGATCTGCATGCAGAACCACACTTGAGTTTGGCAAACCTTCTCTGAATCTAAGAGGCTATAGAAGAATTGATAGTCACTAACTAAGGTACTAGTTGGAGAATTATAACTCATGCAAAGATAAAAGGTGCAATTTGGCACATGAAGGTATCCTGATTTAATTAGTTATTAGAAGTTTTTAATTTGTAAGGTCAAGTGTGAAAAGAAAAGAAGAAGAAGCGCATGTGGTGGTTTGGCATCCCAGGCCTAGAAGATGGAATGAAGCCTGCCTTCTCAAGTAGGTTCGGCTTCCAACCCCAGTTTCATATGGACCGACTGGATCAAAAACTAGATATATCAAATAACAATTGAAAGAAGTTCAATGGAACAACCTAACAACAAAATGATGATGATGATGAATTGGCCCAGAGAAGATAGATTATTTAGCAAGAAGCTTTTAAGAGAGCCAACCTACTGATAGCGTATGTACCAAATTATACGTTCAGTATCAGCATTATTCCCTGAAGATAAATATCTTTGCTCCAATTATTGATTTGCTTTGCGGTAGCATTGGAAGCAACATCAAAATCAAATCTTTACTTTTGGTTTCCTCCTGGCACTTGCACTTTAACATGGTCCATTTTCTTTTATATCCCTTTGAGAGTTCTGGTTATGAAGACATTTTAGTTGACATGTTTTCTTGTTGGTTTAGTAGCCCTGGAAATGAACTGATCATTTAGACGGGGTTCTATAATGCGTGAGCATACATCATTCTTTATCATCTTTCCATCTGGGAAAACAGTTTGTCAAATTTAACAAGATAGAGTTTATGCTATTCGGTAGATTCAATCAGGGCTAGCTCAAAGACTGGCTAATCCCAGTCCCGTTATTCCGTGCTTCTATGTGCTCCTGTTTGAACTTTGAAGAGGAAGTTTCCAATGTTAAGCTACAAGGGCCTTGACTGACTTTAATCTATGTTTTCAGTGACATCATCGGTGGAATTGACCAAATGGTTCACGCTAAGAAATGCCTTTAGTCCAAAGGTTTAACAAGATCCAAAAGCTAGCATCTTTATTTTTATTTACCCCAGTTATATATCACTGATACTTTTACAGATCTGAAGCTTAACTTTAATGCTCTTTCCAGGTTATGATTCTTCTTTCCTTCTACTTTTCTTTTACGCTTTTGGTAAGTTCTTGCCCCTGAAAGTGTTTATAGGCCTCAGCTGCAATTTCTGCATAAGATACACTAATTGCTCGACTCAGCTTGCTATTATGTTAAGCCACCTTACAACGGAGCCCTTTCTCAGGCGGTGGGTTTTAGCCACCCTCTTGGATTGGAGCTTCCCTTGCCATCTCTTATGTCCTCGCTCCCTCTTTTTATGTTCCCCGGCCATCTTTTTTGTCCTCTCTCCCTTTTCATTCTCACCTATAAAAAGGGAAAAAGGGAAAGGATGTTATTGCAAGGTCCTTTTCTTTTGTTTGATTATCACCAAGTTTGATCTGGGCGGAGAGAGAGGGCCATTTTACACCAGTAGGCGAGCTTGTCATTGCAACTGTGTCGCAGCTACCATACCTACTGCTACTTAATTACCATGGCGCCGTGGCTATGGCTAAATAGAAGCCATAGCATTTTTCACTCCTCATTCACGTGGTATCCAACGAATTTAAGATTTTCGTAGATGAAGGAGTTGGCACTGAGAGGGGTGTTGGTTTGATTTATTTGTGAATATGCAATCACGTTACAAGAATATTTTGGACATGTAGATGCCCGGGACCTGGGTGCATCTTTTGTGCACGCAACTAGCCTGACATCTCCAGACAGCACCATTTTATTTTATTTTTGCCTTAGCCGTTTGTGCATCTAGTACGGATATCCCCATAATTCTTTCATGTACATTCATCTAGGACCATGTTCACATACATGTCCTATCATCAAAATAACTCATCAAGTTCAAGTTATTGATCAAAGGTGGAAAAGTGAAATGTTGACGGGGGAATTCAATAAGTTAGGTTTTAAATTTGTTTTTTAAAAGTAATTAGTTTTAGCCTTACAAATTTTATAGTTATTGAATATTTATATAATTATTAATTTTAAATTTCATGGAATTAATTGAAATATATACAAGCTAGTGTCGATATCAACATTAATAAATAAATAAATAGGGGTGGAAAAGTGTCTGATTGTGTCCCTAAAACTTGCTGTGTATGACATGACCCAGTATTGCCACGCTAGATACTCTTAAATGGTGAGTGCACCTGATATTTGTGAAAGGGCCAAAAAAGGAAGACAAGCTAGCGGATTAGAAGATAAGAATAAAGGGTGAGGAAAGCTAGACAGGGGAAGAACACAAATACAAGAAGCTCCAGTTCCATGAAAAACGTGAACACAGGAAATTCTCGCCAGTACTGTCTTGTATGCTTTTGGTTACCTCTATATTATATCAATGAGAACATGGGAATGTCACTCTTGTATGAATTCGACAAAAGTGGGGTTTGGTTGGGTCAAGTGGGCATGTTTTGCGTTACTGGATCTGTTTCCCACGTTAATTAGTTTTGATCTATTAATAGATTTACGGAAAAAGGATATATTTTCGCAATTAAATATTCAAAAAGAAGAGCAACCGAAAAAACCTTCTAAAAAAATTACAAATGTAACCTTCTAAAAAATTAAATTCACCTAATATTATTATAAAATTATTGACATTTAAAAAATGTTAAATACGCCACAAAAAATCACAGAGAAAATATATTAATTAAAACATAAATTTAAAAATTATATAAAAAGACATAAAAAATAATAATTAAAAAAATAAAAAAAAAAAGAAAATAGAAACAAATGAGGTTGGGTGTTGGGCTTAATAATTTAGGCCAGGCACTAGGGCCGTCAAAAAATGGTCCGCGCGTGGGTTTTTTTAGGTTAATGAGCCCAAATTTTTTTTGAAAAAATAGACGACACATCATCTAAATTCCTAGATTTCAGTCATTGTGGTGCTAAAAAAAATAGGGTTCATTTTGTTTTCATCCCAAAACGCTTAAAAAAAACACTCTAAGAACCTTGTTAAATCAATTCATGACCTCAAATAAACACAAAAAAGCTTCAAAATCTAAAATCAACCCGAAACCAAAAATATTCTCGAGCTCAGACTTGTTTTTTAGGTACTTTTTTTAACTCCTCTCATCATATGAAATTATTTGACATAAAAATTAATTATTTTAGTAGTCAGAATCGTCATCAACAATAATTTTCTCTCTCTACATCAGAACCCGATAAGCCCTTCTCTCTCCTCCCACCAAAAAAGATTGCAAAACAAGGAAAATCAATTTTGATACCGAAAATGAATTTTTAAAAATTAAAGGAACCAATTACCCAAGAGTAAAAAAAAAACAGGGAACAAAAATAAACATTTAAGACATACTTCAAAGTCACCATTTATTTCACATGTTTTTTCATTTCAGTTATTTATCTTTCAATCCAACCCTTTCTCCCAATAAAATATTCAATTGAGTATTAATTTAAACTCAAAAGAGCTAAATCATGCAAAAAAAAAAAAATTTCAAGACTAAATTGAGCTAAATACTTTGATTCACAATAATATGTGAAATGGTAAATAGTAATCGCGCTATAATAAAAAAAAAAGAAGCTCTTTTAGTGTATAGTTAATGTTGAAGAAATAAATATGATAAAATAAATGTGATTGTTGTTGATTCTTGTAAAATAAGTTGTTAATGATTTTTTTTTATATGCTGACGCAATTAAAAGAATAATTGGTAAATTTAAATTTTGTGACTGAACAATGAGTTATTATTAATAAAGTTAAAAATTTGTTAGTATTGTTTAGATTTTGTTGTGTGATTTTAATTTTAAGATGATGAATGATATTATTGAAGGTTTGATATTATTAATTATAATTTTGGATTATTATGAGTTGATAAAATTAAAATTAAAAATTATATTATAAAAAAATTATGAGGCATTGTATTACATTGAAGTTTTTGACAATCTTGCTGCTGTTATCCCATATCTTTGAAAGGATCGGTCACTGCATGTTACGGAAAACGAGATTGCAATTATTGTGTGGTGATGTTGTGTAGTTAGTTTTTTTTGTGTATTTTGTTTAAAAATATATTAAAAAAATATTATTTTTGATATTAATATATTAAAACTATTTATATATATATATAATTATTAAAAAAAAAACTCAAATTTTAGTTCATCCCCATTTGAAATATATATATCCTTCCCGTGAAAGCAAAAATCATTAAAGATCTAATACCAAGTCAAAGAATCAATTTAGTCCAAAAACTTAAGTTGTTAAGTGAGATCCCGATATATGATTTATATTATTCTTTAACAAATAGTTCGTTCATACCGTCTGTCACACTAAAATAGAAATCTATCATGGAATAAATTTATTTTTAATAGTTTTAAAATGAATTTTTGTGCTATCAGAATATGAAGTACAAGAAGTTCTGAATTCATTTAATATTTGCTGTTATTGTAATAGTTTTTAATGTTGTGATTTGAAAAATAAATTAAAATAAATTATAAATTATAGTTTTTTTAAAAGAAAAAAGAGAGTTTAAATACAAAAACTTTTGATTTAATTTAAGGTGTATTTAATATTATAATCGCTTTTATTATTATTATAATTTAAAAATATATTTAAAACATTCAATTTTTCAAGATAGAGTTTTCAGTGAAACTAATGTAAAACTTTTGAGTATAGTAATTAACTTATGCTTTCCAAACCATTATTAGGACAAAAACATAATTTCAACCATACCTCAATGTAATAGACCTTGTTTGTTTTCATGGCTTAGATGATGCTTTTTAAAAATGTAAATTTTTTATTTTAATTTATTTTAATGTTTTTTTATTTTGATGTGATGATATTAAAAATAATTTTTTTAAAAAATAAAATTTATTATTTTAATATATTTATAAATAATAAACACCCCGTGTAAATTTACCATTAACCTAGGCCCCGTTTGTTTCATGAAAAGTGGTTTCTTGAAAACTACTTTCTAAAGTTTCCTGTGTTTGTTGGTCATTAGAAAAGTTATTCAACGAAAAACACTTTCTAGTAAAAGAAAAATTTGGTTTGGTTTTTAGGAAAGTGTTTTTCTTTTATTTTGAATAGAAAACACTTTTCAGAAGTTATGAAAAATTTAGAAATATCATTTAATCCTCAAACTTTTGATTGTTATATATTTTGTTTGTTATTTGCTTTTTTCTTATTATTTTTTAATTGAAAATTTTTATCTATCAAATCTGATCATCATTCTTTTTAATGTTATTAATTTATTTGAAATAATTTATAAAATTATAATTTTTTTAATGTTATCATCTTTCAACTTTTTTATCTATTAGATTTGATCTGTATTATTTTGATTGTTATTTATTTTATTTAAGATAATTTATTAAATTAGATTTTTTTAAAATTTTATTATGATTTAACTTTTTAATTTGTAAAATTTGTTATTCATTGTTTTAATAAACTTGAAAAAAATATTAACAATTTATTTTCTAACTTATATTTCATAATATAACCAAACACTAGAAAATATTTTTCAATTTATTTTTTATAATACTATCTTACTTTAAAAAATAATTTATTTTTTTAAAATAAATTTTTTAAAAACAACTATTTTTCAAGAAATAAACAGGTGGAAACAATAACTTTGCTTAAAAACGTAGTGGGCGCGGCCACGCGAGGCGGCGGGAGGATGACTACAGTTCACCGCCAAGTCACAAGGGGTGACCTCAATTCTCGAGTATCATAAGATATTATCCTATCTGTCTAGCAATAACCACCGTTCATCGTAGCCCAACTTTCACCCGACAAAAGCATAGTAACTTTCGGATATTTCACCGTTAAATTTATGTTTCAATTAATATTATTTATTTGTATTTTTTTTATTTTTTTATTTAACTTTTTCTGTATAAGTTTTTAAAAAATTATATTTAATTTTTAAATTAAATTAGACCGTAGAAAGTAGAAAAGAAACTCTATTTTATGCATGTTGAGAAGTACAGTAAATGTTATTTTTTAATTATTAAAAATAAATTTTATTTTTTATTTTTAAAATTTATGTTTAATATTAATATATCAAAACAATTAAAAAATAGAACTAAAAAAATCTCAAAAAACTTCAAAAACACGGCAAATGTCAAACACCCTTTTCAAGTTTTTTTTTTTAAAACGATCTAACTATCAAATTCCTTATATTTATCAAGAGGCCCTTCGTGTACTGATATTAGAAATCACATTTGTGATTTTTCTGTAGAAAATAGAAATTAGAAAATCACGGAAGAAAAAAACAGAAGGAAAAAAAAAGCCAAGTCCCCGACAAAGCTGATAGCCCTTTTGACAGCACTCCCAATTATTTATACTCCCTCACTTATGCAAACAGCTCTCAGTGTATCCCCTCTCATTTTACTCTCTCTTATTCAATGGAAGGAAAAACAAGAAATGCCTCCGCTCTCCTTTTTTCCTTCACCTGTATTTTCCTTTTCCTATCCACCACCACCACTCTCTCCACTTCACTGCAGTTCCAAACCCTAACCCTCAACCCCCTTCCTAACAAACCCACTATCTCGTGGGCCGACACCGAGCCCGGAACCCAAACCTTCACCGACCCAACAACATCAGAACCCTCCAGTTCCGCCACCACTTTCCTCTCTGTACAGTTACACCACATAGATGCCTTGTCTTCGGACAAATCATCACAAGATCTCTTCAACTCCAGACTTGTACGTGATGCAGCACGTGTCAAATCTTTAATTTCCCTTGCTGCAACCGTTGGCGGTACAAACCTGACGCGTGCGCGCGGCCCTGGGTTCAGTAGTTCTGTAATCTCAGGGCTCGCTCAAGGGAGTGGTGAGTACTTCACGCGCCTTGGTGTAGGGACCCCAGCAAGATATGTCTACATGGTGCTTGACACTGGAAGCGACATCGTTTGGATCCAGTGTGCTCCATGCATGAAGTGTTACTCTCAAACAGACCCGATTTTTGACCCGACTAAATCCAGGTCCTTCGCTAATATCCCCTGTGGGTCACCCTTGTGTAGGAGACTTGATTATCCAGGCTGCAGCACGAAAAAACAGATTTGTCTGTATCAAGTCTCTTACGGAGACGGGTCGTTCACTGTTGGTGAGTTCTCAACCGAAACGCTGACGTTCAGAGGCACCAGAGTTGGTCGTGTGGTGCTTGGTTGTGGGCATGACAATGAGGGCCTTTTTGTTGGTGCTGCTGGATTGCTGGGACTCGGTAGAGGAAGATTATCCTTCCCTTCACAAATCGGTCGCCGGTTCAACAGCAAGTTTTCTTACTGTCTGGCAGACCGGTCTGCTTCTTCTAGACCGTCTTCTATAGTTTTCGGTGACTCGGCTATTTCAAGAACCACCCGGTTCACTCCATTGGTGTCGAACCCGAAATTAGACACATTTTATTATGTTGAGCTTCTCGGGATTAGTGTCGGTGGGACGCGTGTTTCTGGGATCTCAGCTTCTTTATTCAAACTCGACCCTACAGGGAACGGCGGCGTTATAATTGATTCGGGTACGTCAGTGACCCGACTGACCCGGGCCGCTTATGTGGCTCTACGTGATGCTTTCCGGGTCGGAGCATCCAATTTGAAACGGGCACCGGAATTCTCGTTGTTTGACACATGTTTTGATTTGTCTGGGAAGACAGAGGTGAAGGTGCCAACGGTGGTTTTACATTTCAGAGGTGCTGACGTGTCATTGCCGGCGTCGAACTATTTGATACCAGTGGATAATAGTGGGAGTTTTTGCTTTGCGTTTGCAGGTACAGCGAGTGGATTGTCAATAATTGGAAATATCCAGCAACAAGGTTTCCGGGTTGTGTATGACTTGGCGACCTCACGGGTCGGATTTGCTCCCCATGGATGCGCTTGAGTTTGTGATGCGTGCATTTGGTTTAAGGGTTATTGTTTTTTTTTTTTTTTTTTCTGGTTTTGGGAAGGGATAAAGCTCTTTCCCTGCCCTTTTATTTCTCTCTCTAAATTATGGGTGTCATAAAAATATCTTTTCTTGATTTTTCAATATAAGTAAAGAAAGAGGGGAGATATATAAATTAATCAGACAGAATTTGGGATGATGTACGTTTTATGGTTGTTGCATGGCTATTCGGATTACTATTAAGTATTAATTACTTGTAAGTGGTAAAAAACGTGACCAAACAAAAAAAAACTATCCATTACTCAATAATGTTGGATTAATTTGGATCTCTGTCAAAATGATATCATGTTTTATTAAAAAAAAGTTTTGGAAAAGAATTAATAAAATAATTTTTTTTGGCTTTAGAGGGTGAGAAGCAGTGACATGTTTTTTAAGAGTATTTTTTATTAAAAATATATTAAAATAATATTTAAAAAAAACATTATTTTTATATCAATATATTAAAATATAAAATATTTTAAAAAATAAATTAAATAAAAAAATCAAATAAAATATTTATATTTTAAATAAAAAATAAATATATTTTTATTTGAATTTAATCTCTTATGCAGATTAAAAGCAAACATGGTTGAGTTTATTTAGAACTAGTCTTTTGGCCTTCACAGCGGGTTGGTTCTGTTATTTTTTTTTTAAATGTAAAATAAAATGTCGAGAGCATGTAAATGTTTTTGGACTTGGCTCTTTGTTTAATTTGAATTTTAAATTAAATTATAGGTAAATGTAATTTTGATAACCAATAAAAATATAATTTAATTTTTTAAAAAATAAAATAAAATTTTAAGATAATAAAATATTGAATCGATCATGGTTCTATGGTCACTTAAATCATAGATTCTATTGGATTTAATAAATTTTTATATTTTTTTATTTAGTTATATGATAAAAATATATGCTTATAAAATTAAATATTAATTTAAAAATAGATATTTATTTGAGACCGATAAACTTGTAGAAAGTAATAAAAATAAATCATACATAAAAAAATAAATTAAAAACAACTAAATGATCAAAAACAAAAACAAAAAACATGTCTGGTTAATGGGTAAATTTATCAA
This sequence comes from Populus deltoides, assembly GCA_015852605.2. Taxonomy (NCBI): domain Eukaryota; kingdom Viridiplantae; phylum Streptophyta; class Magnoliopsida; order Malpighiales; family Salicaceae; genus Populus; species Populus deltoides. Next base: position 7,222,345 of record CM027583.2, on the reverse strand, counting down.
ACTTATGATTAGAATACCTCAAGCTAGCACCTCAAATATATAAACTGACTTATATTTTTTATTTTTAAAGATTTATTTTTAATATCAATATATTAAAGCCATCTAAAAATATCTAAAACATTAATTTTTTAAAAATAAATTAAAAAAAAACACTGCCACAATACAATACTAAACACGCTACCAATACATTAAGTTTATATATTTGATGGCGGCAGTATTTTTAAGTTTATATATCAAATGTTTGAAAGTGATAGTCTTTTAAAGTATTTATTTTATTTAGAAATATATTAAAATAATATTTATTTTTTATTTTTTAAAATTTATTTTTAATATTAGTATATCAAAATATATAAAAAAATTAATTTTTTTAAAATATTTATCAAAAATAGAGTTTAACCACGTTACCAATACATTAACGACATGTCTTGCGAGAATGATGGGAAATGGTAATAGTTCTTTGTCGTACGCTAGTGGAAAAGTAGTTGAAAGTAAAATAATGCAGATTTTGATTTTTTTTTATGCCCGTCATCATATCGTAAACAGTGGTAGTTTGTGAAATTTGGACGTGAAAATATCACGAGCCAGTTGTCAATGAGAACATGCACAAGGGGATCAGAGTGTGAAGGAAACAAAAGCTTGTATAGATCATATCATCAGAGTCTATATCGGTGGGCCACGCCGGGCCACGAGCGGGGTCAAAAATATTTTAACCAAAAAATAATAATTTATCAAATTGATTTTTTTTAGAGCATGTTTGTTTTCTAATTTTACAAATATTTTTAATTTTTTTTATTTAAAATTATTTTTTGATATTTTTATGTTATTTTAATATTTTAATATCAAAAATAATTATTTTTTTAAATATTATTTCGATGAATTTTCAAGTAAAAAATATTTTGAAAAACAATTACTATTACAATATCAAGAAAGTTTTTAAATAAAAGAAAAAATTTGATAACTGGATTAAATTTTAATTAATTTAATAATATTATAAAAAATAAAGTAACAACAAATAAAAAAATATTTTATTAGAGAAAGCTGGGCTAACCTATAAGATATATTTTTTTAAAAAATAAAACATGATTGTAATATAAAGAGCTGGACTTCAAAGGATCTACAACAGTAGTTCGCTGTCGCGACAAGAAAATGGGTCTAGAAAAAAAAAAAATACACGAGCAACCCACTATTTTATAGAGGTTAACAAGCTACAGTCGGCGGGATATGTTACTTTTTATGAAAAATACTCTGGTACTTTAAAAATATTTATCATTTATGTTTCATTATTCGGATTAAATAACATATAAATAATTGATAATTGTATAAAAGTTCGTATTATTAAGTGATTTGTGAAAATACAATCATTATCTACAAGAAATGTAAATCATATAAACTTTAATATGATATATCAATTAACACATATAGGTTATGACTTAATTTTAGGGAAATACACGGAATACTTTTGGAATACTAAAATATTCTCTAGTTTTTGGTGTCACATATTTTTAATCAATATTATAAATATAAATATGAATCTAAATAAGAGATCAGATCTTTTATTTAGTGGCTTGACCAATAAATTAACGATGAATCATATATATTAGTGTATGATTTTTTTTTATATTCACGTGGGGTGTTTGGACCAGCTTGCATACACCTCGACTAATTTTTACGGGTCTTGAAGTTAACGACCAGGTAAGCCTTCAGTGGTCATTAATATTAGTAATCACATGGTTTGAACTTGAAATCACAAGAAGAACAAATTTTTTAATTCCAAACTCTTATTACTGTTAACTTGTATTAAAATTCCTACAATTTGCAGGATTCTTACAATATTTGGTTTTTTAATTTAAGAATTAATTAGTTTTTTTTATCCTGTTAGAAAAGTATAGAATTGTGTGTGTGTATATATATATATATACATGTTATATTATATGATGAAACCAAAAAATAAAAAAGCATTGTTTATTGGTACAAGTCATTTACCACGTAAAATCACAATAAAATCACAATAAACTCTACGGTGACTTTGCGTGGCGGTGGGTAACTTTTGAAACTTAATCCATATATTTATTATATCAATGTTACATGAGATTAAGGGTTTTATAATAAGTTTATTTCTTGCATTATCAGTTTGAAGAGATTTGAACAGTGGTGAATGATTAGGGACCACACTCTCTTAATAATTAGGTAAATTATTCAGTATACCGGGAATTATACTTTTCATTACCACAAAAACATGGGGTCTAGCAATCATTTTATTGTAAATTTCATATTATTGTAAACGATCATAATATAAATTCTTAAGGGGCATAACGTGATGATAAAGAGTTTGAGATCTGCACAACAGGTTTTGAGTTTGAGTCAGGACGTACACCTCTTGTAAGAGTCCGAACAAAGGGATTTTACTCCCTTACCTGAACCCATAAAATACATTTTCAAGGGGGGTGAGGTTTCCTCGAATCCAAAAAAAAATCGTAATATAACTTCTAACACTTCTAATAATTTTCTCAACAATTAGCCGGTTTATTATATCCTTAAAAGCATCTTTAATGGAAAAAAATATTTTTAAAAATTTAAATTATCAATATAGCGTGTTGAATAGTATAATTTAATTTGGTACTAAAAAAATATTTTAACAAGCCATTTTATATCTTACATAGAATAAAAAAAAAGGGGAGAAATTTGAAGATAAAAAATAGTTATTTTTATTTTATTTTATGACTTTTCTAAAAAAAAATAGAAATTAATTCTTTATTTTAATAAAAGAGATTCTAACATCCTATAGAGTTTTTCTCAATTAAAAAGCTATACGGAGAGGAGAAAAAAATACAGAGAGCGAAGTTACCGTAATAGTCTTCATTAATTAATTTCATGTATCAGTGAGTTTACCACAACAGTCATCATTAATCCTCATTGTGTGAACTCAGCCACAAGCTTTGGCAGAACAAGGGGGTAATAATGTAAATCAACTTAACAAAGGAGGGCACAGTCGGTAATCAACTACCAACCGACTTCTTGACTTGGAGCGAATTTTGACCCTAACAAGCAGATGTACGAAATAAGAGAGATAATTGGAACGAGTTTTCAAAATTCTGTTTGCTTGATTAATTACTTCGCTGCGGGATTAATGGAGATGGAAGAGGGTGGAGGAAAGGCGAGGGCGTTGATAGAAAAGGCCACCAATTCCACGGCGGCGCTCGTCGACCCCCGCCTCCTCAAAGCCATCAAAACGGTTGTCCGATACTCTGACTCGGAGCTCCGACTCGCCGCCCAAACCCTATTGGATCTCATGAAACGCGACCACTCTCAGGTTCCCTTCCGTTTGTTTTCCCCCTCACATTATCATCTTATTTCATCACTATTCATTTTTTAATGTGTAATTTTAGGGCAAAATCTACGCTTCAAAATTGAAAAATAAATTGTGATTTTTCAGGTTAGGTATTTGACGCTTCTAATAATTGATGAGCTATTTATGCGATCAAAGCTATTTAGAACTCTAGTTGTTGAGAATTTAGATCAGTTGTTAAGTTTGAGCGTGGGATTTAGAAGAAACCATCCCCTTCCTGCTCCACCGGCTGTTGCGTCTATTTTGCGTTCGAAAGCGATTGAATTCTTGGAGAAATGGAATTCTTCGTTTGGAATTCATTACAGACAGATCAGGTTAGGTTTTGATTACCTTAAAACCACGCTCCGGCTTCAGTTCCCGAATGTTCAGGCTAATGCAGCTCGAGTTCAGCAGGAGAGGAGGGAAAGGGAGATGAAGACGAAAGAGATTCTAGTTAAGAAGTTTGAGGTTTTGAAGGAGAATTTAGTGCCGTTGAAGGAGGAAGTTCGGGAAACGGTTGATGAGATTGGGGAGTGTTTAGAGATTGTGAAGAATAAAGAGGCCAATGTTGTGCTTGGTGCTCTAGATGATGATGAGGATTTTGAAGAGTTTCGTCCTTTGGAGTTGCGTCAGCTGCGGCTTGATTCGTTGAAAGAGGGGGAGAAGGTTTTTGAGAACAGTGAGAATAAAGTGGTTTTTGATGCATTGAGGGAGTTGTACAAGCTTTTAGTGACCAAGCACTTGGTTTCAGTCCAAGAAGGAATCTCTGTTCTAATCAGGGTTGAAGTGGCAGATACGAGATTAAGAGATTCTATGCTCAAAGAGTTCATTGACATCCGAAATCACCTTCAATCTGTGAAAAAGAAATGTGTTGAATCAGGTTGTGCTCTTCCAGACATTACAAAGCATGAAAAAGAAGAGGAAGAAGATTTTTGGGAGGAGGGTAAAGTTGAATCAACTGACCCTGGGAGTTTTAGTGAACCCAATAGGCGAAACAAAAATTCTGCTGCACCATCAACTTCTGGAGAGGTGAAAAATTACCCTTCTGAATGCAGTACCAAGAAGTTGAAACACGATGAGTTTGTGTGTTCTGAAGGTGGTGGAACTGATTCCAGCTCACTTCGAAGCAAGCTGATGACCGTGGCTCCAGTGATAGAGTGGGGCTCTTTTTTGGACACTTGGGGTTCAAACAGGGATGTTTTAGCCAACCACAGGGGCTTGGAGCTTGAAAGTCACTGGGGTAGGGTGGACCATGATGCAGTTATTCCAGCAAAGAAAATTGCTGAATTAAACCTTCATGCAACTCTTTACAAAGAAGACAGAGTCGAAATCCAGCCATGTCGGGCTCCATTAGGGAAGGGTGGGCTCTGTCAGAGAAGAGATTTGAGAGTTTGCCCCTTTCATGGACCCATCATTCCCCGTGATGATGAAGGAAATCCTATCAATCAGGGCACTTCAACAAGTGATTTAACTCTTGATTTAGGGACTGATTTAGTAGAGCAATTAGCCGAACAAGCTGTGAAGAATGTTCGGGACAGAGATAACGAGGAAGCAAGGAAAAGAAAAATGGACAAACAGTCACAGAAACGTGCTAAGCTTGCAAAGATACGGGAACACAATGACGCTGTTCTGAGGGATGCCGCAGTGGCTTCAACTTCAAGGTCTTCAGTTTATGGGGACAATGTTGAGGCATCCAGCAGGGACAGGTTGTTGGCTAGAAACAAAAAAGATACCCTCGCATCCATGTTGCGCAAGAAAGTAACCACAAAAGATAGGCTGTCTCAGAGACTTTTGAATACAAGGGCAAGTGATGCAGTGACAAGGCAGCTAACGCTGGGTGAAGATGCCAATTATAGAGAAGCCTTTCCAAATCAATGGTAGAATACGGATATTGCCTTTGGGATTTGGGCTTTCTTAAAGACCAAGCATCTGAAGATACTTATGCTGGTAATGGACGGATAGTCTCATTCATACTGGCAGACAAACAGTTTCAGTTTTCTGTTGAAGCAGAAGAATTCTGCTCTGCACGTTCCGTGATGTTGCGCATCTACTCGATGCTGGTAGGCCTTCCAGAACAGAGAAAGATGAGTACTTCTGTAAGAAATCTTGTAATTGCATGCTTTAATTGGAAAGTTCTGTGATTGTATATATTTTCAACATTGTTGTGGGATATTTTAATCACAGGACAAAAATAAAGAATCGGAGCATTGGAGATTATTCACACCTATGAGTTTCCCAGAATATGAACTCTGTTGTAGACTTGTTGCCAATAGGCAATCCTATATCTGTTTCTGCACATTGCACGCGTTTCAGATGGCAGGAATTAGGTGTCTGGCGTGTCTTGCCATGCAATGATTCATGGCCTGGTTAAACTGGAAAATTGAGCATGCACGAACAGTTTGTTTAACATCAGAAGCAATGTGCTTCATCTCAGAAATTAATCAAAATCCCCAACACTAGTCTTTCGGATTGCGGTTGGAATTGCTGTTAGGTCGAAAAGGTACTGAACTGATGTTTTTGGTACGTTATCATGTTTGGTTACTTGTGAAACAAGGGAGAATCAAAACCGTTATTTTAGTTGGCTACATTCTTTAACGAGGCAGACAAAAAGGTGACAAAGGGGAGAATTGGATTCTTTTTGCTCATAATGGCTCTTTCCTCTTGAAGTAACGTTGAAACCAAGCCCGCCCCATTATCATTCTAAATCATCCTTTTAACCATGATGACAGAGGATAGATGACAATCTGTCCACGTTTCAGAGACCACAAATATATTACCACTCTTGGTGCATGGCGGTGTCTTGATGGACCTGTTAAACCATGAAATCTAATTACTTGGGGACAATCTCGACTATTTTGTTAGCCGTTGCCCACTCTAATGCACGCCCTCCGCCATATCAAGGTGGCCGTGCACCTGTAATTAGGCTCTGGTTGTGGAAATTACACGACCCGTGTCTATTAAAAAACCGATAGAAGAGATGTGCTCACAAAAAAACAAAGTCAAGATACATCGGAGTGAAGTTCCTCATTAATAATATGGAGGAACAGAGGAGAAGCATTCGATAACATCAAGCATGCAAGCTTGAAGGGATTGAATTTAAGTTGAGTTGAATGGAAAGTGGCCCAGACGACCTTAGAATTTCATCCTGTTCCATGTATATTTTCCTACACGAGAATTTCATTACAGCCACTGTATGGATCAGGTCCGCCCCTTCAAGCATTGCTCACTCACACGACATCACTGTATAATCAAGATAACCAGGTCTGCCACTATAAAAAAAAATGCTCTCTTTTTTTTGGTTCTGTTATAATAATGGAGGAGTAACCAGTGCAAACTCAATTATTATTTCTATTGTTTCTGAAGGTAAATGTATATATGTGATAACATGTTCTTTAATGTCGTAGCATCATAAGAGAAATTGAGAAATGTTGAAATTGATGTCCCCTAAATATGAGACCCTAGAAGTGGTGAATAAGCAAGCATGCAACGATTTTTCTTTTTTTTCTTCTTAAAGAAACACACCAGTTAACAGAGCTAATAACTGTCAGGAGAATAATGTTTTTTAAACATAAAAAGTCCAGGTTTTTTAGAATATTTTGGCATTATTAAACCTAAAAATACAGTTGTTTTAAATATATTTTCCATCAAGATTTTTTTTTATTAATACATTTCATGTTTATCTTAATGAATACAAGGTTTTTAACTAGAATAAAAAATCGATTTTTAATAAACAATTTATTGTTAGTATTATTATTTTTACATCAACTATATAATAATTGAAAAAAACATTAAAATTAAATTAAAATTTTATAACAATATTTAGAAACAATATCCAGACTGTTGTAAACTACGTGCACGCATTCTTTTTTCAGAAAAAAAATATTTGGTTTCTTTTTTGATTTCTAATCTCATAATTTTGAAGAGTTTGTTTAATAGTATGATAGATGTTATTTTTTAAATTTTTTATTTAAAAATATATTAAAATAAATTTTTTATTTTTTTTATATTTTAATATTAATATATCACAACGATAAAAAAATATTAATTAATTTATTTTAATAAAAATTAAAAAAAAAACATGATAAACCATAGCACGTCCCTAGGTTACATAAACGCCCTAACCACTCCTCCTGTTGGTATTAAATTGATCACTGACAGTGAAGCGCTGTCGGAAGTCTGTTTTTTTTTTTTCTTTTCAGTGTTCCATGTTAGTGTAAGCCATCCATGTTGGAACTGCCTTTGTTCAGCATAATATAATGTGCCCCCCCACCCCCTGGCCTACTTGCTTTCCACCATTAACTACCGCCAACAACAACAGCGAAGTAAAATAAATAAATAAAAACAGAAGGAATAATATAATCTAGTAATCATAGTATAGTTACCTCTTATCATTATTATCCCAGCTAATGTAATCTCCAATCTAAAACCTTTTCTGACGTTTCCTCCCTCTCTTGCCTGAAACCGTTTGATGTTGATCTAATGTCTCTTACAATTTCGACAGTGACTTCCCCCCTCTCTCACCGATAAAGAAAAGCACCCCCTTTTGATTTAACACGAACAGATCTTACTGCTGATTCAATTCAACCTCTCCTTCCTTGTGTTTCTAATTTGATAAATCAACATCTCCCTCGTCGTGTTCTTCTTTGAATAAATAAGGAGAGGTGGATTGGAAATACCCGGAAGAGAGTTGAAGCAGCAGCTATAAATTTGATTGGAAAGTTGTTGTTTTGGTGGTGTGTAGGAATGGAATTGGATAGCATTGAATGTGTGCCATCCATAGATTTAACAGATGAGGATGAGATCCACCACCACCACCATCTCCATCATTTCCCTTCTGTTTCAAAGCCACACACCACCACCACCACCACCACCACCAATAATAATAACAATAACAATACTAATACTGTGGCTTCTTCTTTTCACTCTACTAGTGTTCATGAGCTCCTTGAATGCCCTGTCTGTACCAATTCTATGTACCCTCCTATTCATCAGGTTTGCCCCTTTTTCTTTCTTTCTTTCTTTCTTTTTTAGCATATGTTTTTCCTTTTCCTTTTTGGGGTTATAATTCGTTGAATGCTTGATGCGGGTTTGGTGTGCCTTTTGTTATGTTGTTGTTGATCGGTCATAGCTAGGGCCGTTGAACCGTGGAAATTGCGGACTTGGTTTTGTTAGGATTTGTGCCTGTTGGTTTAATTGGTTGGATTGTGGAGATTTAGGTCGCCGGGCGCCTGTGCAGCTAAGTGAATTTTGGAGGTATATTTATTTATGGGCCCGGGAGATTTTTGGTTTTTTGACTTTTGTAGAGTATAGGTTTTTGCTGGTTTTGTTATCTTAATATAGTCCCAAAGGATTTAGCAAATACATGTACTGATGTACCCTCTGTAGCGAACGTGAAGATTCATCTGGGATCCATCGTTTGGGTCTTTTGCTTGGCGCTGCTTTTACAGATGCAAGGACATGGCGGCGGCGAGAATTGGATAGAGTGCTAGATTACGTGCTGGGCAGCTATAGTGGTATAAGATTCTGAAAATGAATTGCAATTTCACTCTTCGAAACCTGAAGAACTAAATAAAGATGGCTACATCACATGATTCTAAGAACCTATGACCATTCATATGTGTGTGATGACCTCGATTTCATTTATATGTTGGGGCAGTTGATTACAGTAAGCAGGGAGCTTTTCAGCTAAAAACGTTAAAGTTTGAAATCTAAAGGCCTGTGTGAATTTTAGTTGGATACTGGGCCGTTGATAACTGTCTGGTGACTTCTTTATAGTTGGATGTGGGGGTTTACCTGTATACAGTAGACACTATCTTACTGTATCCATGCAATGGAGGAAAACTTATACTTATAAATGCTGTTGATTGCGGGAAGCAGCAATCTTTGTCCTTTATTGTTATTGCTTTGGGCTAGCTTCCAAAATTTCTTATGCTTCCTAGATGACATTGGCTTTTGTTTACATATTGCTGTTTCTGCAGTGCCACAATGGCCATACACTCTGTTCAACCTGTAAAACACGAGTACACAATCGGTGTCCCACTTGTAGACAGGAGCTTGGTGACATTAGATGTCTAGCTTTGGAAAAAGTAGCTGAATCACTCGAGCTACCTTGCAAATACATGTCACTTGGATGCCCAGAGATTTTTCCATACTACAGTAAACTAAAACATGAGAACTTGTGCAATTTTAGGCCATACAACTGTCCATATGCTGGATCAGAGTGTGTTATTGTTGGGGATATCCCATTCCTTGTTACTCATCTGAGGGATGATCACAAAGTGGACATGCATTCTGGGTGTACTTTCAACCATCGCTATGTCAAGTCTAATCCTCGTGAAGTAGAAAATGCAACATGGATGTTAACAGTAAGAATATGTCTATCTTATTTACTTGAATTTTGATCACTATTCACTCACACATATACCTGGATGCACATTACATGCTTCTCTCTTCTGGTTCTTTTGATCAATTTAGGGCATGACATGCTTCATTTTGGTTCTTTTGATCATGTTAAGACATGGTAACCAAACATAGATCATGCAACAAGTGAAGTCACATGTGCCATTTATACAAGGAACTTATTTCACTCCTTGATCTCTCATTAAAGAGATCATAAATGATGGCTATCCTACTTAACTCTCATCCTTCCAAATAAATATTGAATTTCATGTAAGTGAAATATTACAAGTGTTAGTGTAGACTAAATTGAAATGTAGACGGTACGCGAGTCAGCTGTGTAATCTTGAGCTTATGTTTTGCCTGCATTCTCTGGTTGATGCCTTCACTGGTCCTAGTGCAGATGGGACTCTTTAATATCATATTAGAGATGGATTGAGTTCAGAAATGGTCAATATTTTTTATATGTGCTTCATTAAGTGGCATAGCAAAGCATAGTATTCTTCATGTTAAGGACACTTTTTCTTACTTTGGCAACTACCGAACTCTGTTTTTAATCATTTTGCTTTAGGTTTTCCACTGTTTTGGCCAGTATTTCTGCCTTCATTTTGAAGCTTTCCAGCTTGGGATGGCTCCTGTTTATATGGCATTCCTCAGATTCATGGGTGATGAGACAGAAGCTCGGAATTACAGCTACAGCCTGGAGGTTGGGGGAAATGGTCGGAAACTTATTTGGGAAGGCATGCCACGGAGTATAAGAGATAGCCACAGGAAGGTTAGGGACAGCCATGATGGACTTGTTATACAACGTAACATGGCACTTTTCTTCTCTGGAGGAGATAGGAAGGAGTTAAAGCTGCGAGTTACAGGACGGATATGGAAAGAACAGCAGAACCCAGAAGGTGGGGCATGCATTCCCAACCTTTGTAGTTAGGCTAATTATCACTTTCTTGCTCTCTACTGTGCGATCTATTTCTTGTAATACTGTATTACAGTTACTAAAATGCTGATCATTTTAAGAATCCTCATGTACAATACTGGAGGCCCAAGCTTTATAAATTGTTAATAAACTTACTGATAAAACTGTCCTGGCTATGCCTTTCAATGGTTTTACTGCAACATGGATGTTTGTTAGCAATTTTTTTTTAAGACAGTCACTTTGGCTAAAAGCTCAAAAAAAAAAAAAAAAAAAGGAGTAAAAACAGGTAAATCGCAAGTATCTTATTGAGGTACTATAGAAGAAAACAAGATGTTGACTTATAACATGGGTAAGATTATTATTTTTTAAGTTAAAAAAAGTAAAAACATTGCTTAGGTGTTTTATAGAAAAAAAATCAATCATCCACTCAAAATTTAATATATATTTAACGATAAACTTTTAAGATAATTAGATAATGATATATTAGATAATATTTAATTTAAAAAAATATTGAAATTGTGATATAGTGAATAGATATGGATCAATTTTAGTTAGTTTACATAATCCGCGATCTGAATCATGAGACCGTGTTAACTTCATAGAAAGTGAATCAAAATAAATTAAAAAATTTAATTTCAATTAATCAAATATTAAAGGATAAAAATAAAAAAAAAAACACTCAATTTGAAATAAAACAAAAAAAGAGACACAAGTAAATCTAGGTAAACTTACAAAACATGCAACCGAGTCATGAAAATGAGATTACCATATAGAAAAGAAAAAAAAACACGAAGGTTAGTTTTTAATTTAATGTTGAAGGAAGAAATTAAAAAAAATAATTAAAAAAAACAATGAAAAAACCCTAAGTCAACCAAGGTTAGAAAAAAAATAAAAAAAAACCCCAAATAAACTCGGGTTAACCCATTACTCGGGTTATTAAAAAAGAATAATTCCATGGTAAAAAAATTTTAAAAAATTCACTTTTTTATAAAAGAAGCTAAATGATAAAGAAAATTATCCAAACATAATCTTATAAAAAAATAATTTTATTTGTTAATGATTTAAAAAATAATAATTTTATTGATTTTATTTAAATGAAGTTTAAAAAAATTAAAAAGAGCATTTAAAAAGGAGCCCACAAGTCTAGGCTTGATGGATATGCGCACCCGTCCATTTTTTTTTGTTAGGGTTTACAACATGACACGTTGATTTTGCTTTCCTTATTAGCCACCTCAGGCGACTAGAAAATCAACATGGCAATTTCTTGACAAATAACCTGTTTTCCACTCATTTTTTACCCCAAAATACCTAGCAACACCTTATAGACTTGAATAAACCTTTTCATGAATCTAAATTAACAAAGAGTTGTTCAAAAACCAAAAATTAAAAACCAACCTGAAACTAAAAATAATTCTTGAACCAAATCTACTATCTCAGGAAAGATGACGGGCAAAGAACACTTCAATAAAATATTTTATATCAAATAAAATCTGTTGACATCATCAAGATTGATTTTTTTCATGGTTGAAATTAGTGCCAACTGAGTTTTTCCCTCCTCTTTCATTAAAATCCAGGGCCAATCAAGTTTTTTCTTTCTCTTCCTCTAAAATTTAATGACTCTCTTTTCTCGTCAGATCAGGGATAAAAAATAATAAAAATAAAGTTTTGGACCATAATTGAATTTTACAAAACTATAAGGATAAACAAATCTAGAAATTAGAAAGCTTAAAGGCTAAATTAAACTTTTTGCGTAAACATTTAAATTGCCACCTATTTTCTATCTTTTCAACTTTGACCCTCTATCTTTTAATATTGTCTTTTTTTAATTATAAAAAACAATCAATCATCAATCAAAAGTTTTACTATCAAGATTTTATTTTATCTTACTCCATAATTTATGAGATAGGTCACAATGCCACTTTGTCCAATAACCACATCTTTTAATGTTTTTTTTTATATAATTATAATAATATAATAAGATATAAACTTATTGAGAAAAATAAACTTTTGTAATACAATTTTTGAAAAGCATAGAAACGTTTAACTTATCCGATACGATAACAACTTAACTCAACAGTGTTTGATACTATGATAAAAATTATTTTTTTACTTAAAATGTATTAATTTTTTTTAATATAATATAAAAACAATTTAAAATAAAAAAAATATTTTTTGAAAAAAAGCACGGTGACCTCACATAGAAACAAGCTCATACTACTACGCCTGTTTTGGATGGAGGAGTAAGGGGTATTTTTAGAGGAGGCGAGGATGTAAAACGGCGTATAACCATGTCGTTCTGGAGGCGATGTGAAAAAGATAAAGGAAAATTATTGAAGGACAAACCATTTCTTTTTGTGCGAGGGAGGGGTTTTAGCGATGGCTTAAAAACCCAGAAAAATCTCTCTCCGATTTTAGTATTTTTCTTTATTAATGGAGCTTCTAAATCCTCCCCTTCCAAATAAACCTCTAATTTTCTCTTCCACTTCCCTCTTCACTCCTAAATTCTCCATCAAAATTTGCAACACCAAAACCCCTTCCAAATTCCTCTCAATTCCATTCTGTTTACCGTTCTCTACCACCAGAAGAATCTTTCATGTTTCAGCTCATTTTGGTCGAACCGCTGGTAATCGCAGAAACTCACTTAGGAAAAAGCTCGTTGATGGTCAACAGGTGCGTGAAAAGACTACTACTTTCCAAAATCATAGCTATGGTTTTGAGAACTCAGAATTTAGCTTTGATAATGGAAATAATTCTGTTGAGAATTTGGATCGTGTTAGTGTAAAAGAGAGTGATTTTGGTAATGGGTTTGATGTTGATAAATCGGACAGTTTAATAGGAGGGCCAAACAAATTGGAAAAAATGGGTGATTCTGTTTTGCTGAGTAAGTTGGACAAGTGGGTCGATCAGTATAGTAAAGATACCGCGTATTGGGGTACTGGGTCTGCTCCCATTTTCACTGTTTTTCATGATTTAGAAGGGAATGTGAAGAGGGTTTTAGTTAACGAGGATGAGATTTTAAAGAGAAGCGGAAATGAGAAGCGAGAAGTTGGGGATTTGACGGAGGAGAATTCAAAAATCTTGTATGCGAAAGGTTTAGCTAGAGAGATGGAGAGGGGTGGAAATGTGATTCCTAGGAATAGTTCTGTTGCCAAGTTTGTTGTTGATGGGGTGGAGTCTCGGTTTTTTAACAGAATTCATGGTGTTGTTCATCAACAGGAGTTTATTCCTGTGGTCTCGAGAGTTGGGACGATGGTGTTTTGTGGTTTTGTTGCAATTTGGGCTGTGAAGAAGTTATTCAGTTTTGGAAATAAGGAGGAGCAATGCACAGAGTTGGAAAAGGAAATGATGAGGAGAAAGATGAAGTCTAGAAAGGAGAGAGAGATGTTGGAGAAGGGTAGAGTTGGAGTTGTTCAAGAATCTTTGGAACCACCAATGGTGTTGACGGAAAGGCCTAAGTTGGATAAGCAAGAATTGATGAAAAATATATTCAAAGCAAAGGCAGCGTCAAAAAATGAATTGCTTTTGGTGGATCCTTCTAATTCCCAAACTACCAATGCAATGGATTTTGATCGTGAAATCCAGACAATTAGGGAAATGGCAAAGCAAGTCCGGGAGAGTGAAACTAGAGAACTCAACAAGGGTATGGAAGAAAAGCAACCTGTGAATGATGAGCCATTCAGTGAGATGCAGATAGTTGAAGAGCACAAAGAGGTTGCAAGTTTTCCTAGTGAAACTCAAAATAAAGATTCAGTAGACAGAAGGGATGTGGATGTAATTATAGTGAAGAAAAAATTAAATGAAACGGAGAGTGATGATACTGGATACCATCCTAAGCTATCTGCTGAAGAGAACAAGGTCATGCAAGAATCTGGCACTTCAAGTATAAATTTTTCAGATGACAGGGAAACAATGGTCCGTGGAGATGTTATCCATTCTTTTGTTCCTGTTGGTGATTCATGCAAGTCAAATAACAGGTCTATTAGGCCAAAACCAAGGGTTATACGGTCTGTCAAAGAAGCTAGGGAGTTTCTTGCCAAAAAAGGTGTCAAACATATCCAAGAACCACAATTTATTGCAGTGCAGGAAAGTACTTCTGTGTTGGGGATTCCTGATGACGAAGAATTCAGTGGGAAAACAAGCCAAAGAGGGGCAGTGGAAGAAAAGGTGTCTGAACCAATCATTTCAGGCAGAATATCAGAGTCTGGGCCTGCTGCAAATGCATGTGAAGACTTAACTCGTAAGGAGAAGGAATTTGTTCCAGCCAAGAATGACAATTCCAAGAACCAACAGGGAGTGCATGATCTTCAAAAGCCCAGAACTTCCTTAAACCACGGCATTAATGGCAGCATTACAGAGAGAAGACAGTCTGTAGGGACAGAAAACTGGATCGAGAAAAATTTTGACGAAGTTGAACCCATAGTAAAGAAGATTGGGGAGGGATTTAGGGAAAACTACAAGGTTGCGAAAGAAATAGCAAGTCAACACCCGAATTCAAGTATTGATATCACACAGCTTGAGTATAGTCAAAATGATAATGAACTCGAGTGGATGAAAGATGATGGTCTTAGAGACATTGTTTTTCGAGTTAGAGAAAACGAGTTAGCAGGGCAAGATCCATTTTATCAGATGGACGCTGAAGACAAACTTAAATTCTTCAAAGGTCTTGAGAAGAAAGTTGAGAAAGAGAATGAAAAGTTGGTTCAAGTGCATGAATATCTCCACTCAAGCATTGAAAATCTTGATTATGGAGCTGGTAGTTAATTGTTCTTAGACGATGTTATTTCTTTACTTTTCATGTTATGAATTAAATGGACCCTTTCACAGAGAAAATGATTAAATTTTGAAATTTAGATCAGTTAGATAGCCGGTTAAGCATTTCCCTCACCTTGTGTAATTTGGTTAAGTTTAACGCCACATGTTATGAAAAGCACTTTCAGAATTTTTTATAGAACTTGAGCTAATGTTATGTTCTGCTTTCTCCAGATGGTATCAGCTTATATGATTCCCCTGAAAAAATTATACCAAGATGGAAAGGGCCACCGTTAGAGAAGAATCCTCAGTTCCTTAACAACTTCCTTGAACAACAGAATGCAATTGCTGCCACAAATGCTGGTACGTCTTACCCTGTGAAGAAAGATGAAGACAACTTACTTCAGAAATCAAATAAATCATCAGTTGATGAGAGTGTTGGCACTTCTTTGCCAAACTATGCTTCAAAGAAGTTAAGCTGCATGGATTCAAAAAACTCAAAGGTAGTTATAGAAGGAAGTGATGGCTCTGTTAGATCTGGTAAAAAATCAGGAAAGGAATATTGGCAACACACGAAGAAATGGTCTCGTGGGTTCTTGGAATCTTATAATGCAGAGTCAGATCCAGAAGTTAAATCTACTATGAAGGATATTGGGAAGGATTTGGATCGATGGATAACTGAAGAGGAAATACAGGAAGCAGCTGATCTGATGACCAGACTACCAGAAAGAAATAAGATAATAGAAAAGAAAATCACCAAGCTAAAAAGAGAAATGGAATTGTTTGGACCACAAGCTGTGGTGAGCAAGTACCGTGAATATGCAGAAGAGAAAGAAGAAGATTACTTATGGTGGTTAGATCTTCCACATGTTTTGGTGAGTGTGTAATATTCATTTGCTGTTCTTTTCTGTGGTTGTCGAAGTTTTGTGACATTCAAACAAAGAAGGTAGGCATGTCAGGATAATTTTTCTTTTTTGGTGCTAATGCACGTTAAGATGATAATACTGCGTTAAGCTAGATTATTGTTTTGCTCCTTATCCTAAGTATACTTTTTAAGATAACATTTATGTGATGCACTTCTTAGTATTCTGATTTTATCTTTACTTTAGTACATGATTTGGCATCAGATATCATGTAAGATAAACATTATTCTTTGTCTGCTGATGCTACATGGTCCATTAAAGATCATGTACATGACATTGTATGCATGCATGATCGTTAATTACTTGTGTTTCTTTGTGCCAGTGCATTGAATTATACACAATTGAAAATGGGGAGCAGAAAATAGGATTTTATTCATTGGAGATGGCTGCAGATCTTGAATTGGAACCAAAACCATGTCATGTGATCGCATTTGAGGATGCTGGTGATTGCAAAAACCTTTGTTGCATTATTCAGGCTCACATGGATATGGTTGGAACTGGCCATGCCTTTGTGGTTCCAAGGCCACCCAAGGTAAAGGTTTTCTGTTTCCAAATATAAAAATTCCCGTTCTTGACTGAATCATGAAGTTGAAGAGAGAGAGGATAAAGCATGGTCCATTTGAGTGGTAAAAGGGATAAGCCAAACCCTCTTAGTAGCTGCTTTTTGAAAATCATCTAGCCTGCTAAAATGGATCTACCATTTGAGCATTTGTGTAATTGCAAGTGTTGCATCCACGATTCTCTGTATGCATCCATAAAGGTTTTTCTGAGTTCTACACTTCGAGTCCAGAAGAATATCATCTGTACTCGCAACTAGTAAACCAAAAATTTGGATGAAAACAATCCTGTCCACAACACCTTCGTGCTTTTTAGTTATTTTGTTCTGTAGGTTGAGAATATATCAAGACTGCTGACTGCAAGATGTCTGATTTTGTTTTTAATTCCATGTAGAAAGGTTATGGAGTTTTGTTTTCTTGTTCATGAATCCTTTACTGCTTTGATGTGAAAATCTTGTTTTCTGTCCTTTTAAACTTGGTTTATCTTTGATAGGATGCCTTTCGGGAAGCCAAAGCAAATGGTTTTGGCGTTACTGTCATCAGGAAAGGGGAGCTACAGCTGAATGTTGACCAGATGCTAGAAGAGGTTGAAGAACAAGTTGCTGAAATTGGTAGCAAGATATACCATGACAAGCTCATGGGAGAGCGATCTGTCGATATAAACTCGCTAATGAAAGGTGTCTTGGGTGTTGGTGGCCAAGCAACCAGGTCAAGAAGGTACTTCTGATTCTGGCTTATGTCGCAGCCAAAAAATAGATTTGAAAAATTTGAGGATGGTGTCTTGAGGGACAAGATAACAAAACGTTTTAAATAATTTTGCAAAAAAAAAAAATCCCTCTTTGTGTTTCCTAATTGTTCTGTTTTCAGGAGAAGGTCGAAGCGAAAGCTGAGGAAGCCTGGCAAGAAATGAAGATTTCAGCCTAACCATGAGATTCAGTGACGGGTAACAGCGATTAACTGCTTAAGAAGTCAAGGACCCCGTGGAGCCTTCTATAACGTGTATCACACAGCTACAGGCAGAGGAATCTTCTCCGATCCTGCTTACTCGCGATCCCATATTCTTCCAAAATCAGTCTGTTTCAGCGTGTTGCAGGTACATGAAATTGTACAGATGGTGGGGAAATCTTTGGCATCGAGCTCTTATAGTCTTTTTGTATGGCATAGGTCCAATTCTACTCCTTTTTTCCTCTGAAGATGGATTTGGACATAGCTGGAGCTGGTGCTAATCCATACTTCCTTGTTACCTCAATCCACTTTCAATAAAGAATCTTTCACTTGGGTTCTCAAGTTTGCATGAATATGCACCATAAGGACTGTTCTGCATCTGTAGCACCTGACATTGCTTTGGTTTAGTGACTCATTGAGATGATAATTTCACTCGAACCTGATGTATACTGACTCAAACCGGTAGAATAAAGAATATTTTATGGATAATTCAGGTTCAAGTAAAACCTAAAAGAAAAAAGTCAGGTTTCAGAAGTGTACTGGATACAACTCTACCTTATTAAACTTGACCTGAGATTTATTTGTTCTTAAAGTTTGAAATATCAGGTTTCATTATGTTCTTAAAGTTTGTAATGGATACTATATTTATGTTATTAGCCATGTACATAGAAAGTTCAGGTTTTCTCTTTTAGTCGTCTACTCTCATCATCTCTATCCTCCGTTTCTCTCTCTTCTCTCGGCCATTTGCCGCCTGCCCCGCGCTTTCACCAAAGCCCCCCTCACCAGATTCTGCCTTTTTGAACTGCATTTCTGTTGCAGGTTGATTGAGGAGATGGGGATGAATGAGAAGAGAAAAGAAGAATCAACTACTAATTTTAAAAAAATGGATGAGAAGAGAGAAGAAGAATCAACAGCAGATTTTAAAAAAATGGCCGTTACATTTTTTTTATTGCTCGCAGCGTTTTATCTTCTATTTTAGCTACAAGAATTGCCACGTGTGACCATCTTAGCAATATTAGAGAATTCCTGGAATATAGGAGTGTACTCCTGTCACTTGCTGCTAAAAGTTTGTACCAGAACAGGGAGAGAGGAGGGAAAAAAAATCACAATGAATGACTGTTAGGGAGGATTCGGGTGAATCACTCCTGTCATTTACTATTTTATCCATTCTTCCATTCTTCTTCTCCTTCAAGAAGTATTTTATACAAATATAAATAGTTTTTATAGCTCAATATTCAGATTTATAACCATTATATTCAGATTTAATTTTTAATTTATAGTGGTTAATTAAAGGTTGAATGGTAGGAATTAATTCTAACCTTTTAACTTTCAAAATTCATTATAAAAAAGGTTTTTTAAATTTTTTTTATACTTTTCCTCATTTTATATTTTAATGTTTTCTTCTCTTTACATGTTTTGTTCTTGTCCTAAGTTTAGAGTTTAATTTCATCTTATTAAAAGATATTTGAGTTGCATAATTTCTAGTTCAAAGATCTTGATTTAGAAGTGCATTTAAATCAAGGTGGTGGTGTTGAAATCTTGAAAAACATATTGCAAATATTATAATTGTATACATGAGGAGTAATAAAACCTTAAATACAAATAATTTATTATTGACAACAATAAAAAATTTATTATTTTAAAGTGCTTCAACAAGGAAGTACCTTTAATTATTTTAATTTAAACATAAATATTTTTATTATTAGTATTCATATTAAAATTTTAAATTAATATTAATTATAAGTTTGGATATATATTTAATATGTAAGCTAGAATTCTAACGTGTGACCCAGGAGCCGGTGAATTAGAAATATTTTTTTGAACCTTACTGGGTTTTCCCAAAATTGTAAATGTGATGATAAATGCCTTGTTCTACAATATCAGCAGCCAATCCAAATGTTCAAAATGGATGCGCCATAGCAGCTGACTTGCCACTTGATTCTGATCTCTGATGGCAGTAACATTGGTATGAAAACTCAAGGAATCTTCTGTAATGAACTTGGATCCAGCACCTGCTATGATTGCTGAGCTGATCTTAAAGTGGTACTATGGATGCACTTATATTTGCATCAAACGATTGTTTATGGGCATAGAGAAATCAAAAGGAGAAATGATAAAAGATCAGAGAACAGAGATTCCTGCACAAAGCTTCAATAATGTAAAACGAAGGCCACCACAAGAAACATTGAATGCTGCTTCTCGTAAAAGGTTAGGGTGATTAGTACTTGTCCAAACGCTATCACCACATTTTAGTAGAGACACGCTTTCAGCACTAACTATGTCCTCTATCAGCTGATTATTCTGGGGAATACAATTTTCCAGAAGAAACGATTTAAGAAGAGCCGACACGTTCACAGAAACAAAATACAGAGAAGACAAGACAAGCTCGCACCTGCTCCACAACTCCCAGCACTAAATATAAACACAGCATAATTTACAAGTTGACAAACGTCATCAATCATATATTTACATAAAAAAACTGGAGAAAGAACATAACTGAGAAATTTTTCTTCCTCAATACCAGTTGAAAAGGAAAAATACTTTAAAATGTGTCATATCCATCATAAAGAATCACGACCATTCTTTGGTCCAATCAGAAAACATCCAACTAATTGTCATGAAAGAATATGAAATCAATGATGAAAAGAAGGTAATCTACTTCAATGAAATATACAGACAATGGAGGGACCCTGCCATGCATTTGTACAATGACACATGTACATATTCACGAATATATACCCATGCAATCCACACAATTCAGAAATTTAATTCAGCAATCTCATCAAGGCGGCGATCCATGATATGTGATACTGTTTCAAGGAATAGAGCTTCACTTGTTAAAGGAAGCGTGGAATCCTGTGCTTCTTGGACAATCTCCTCAATAATAGATTCCTTCTTCAAGGTCTCTCTGCACATTATACTTCCAATGGCATAAGGGGTGAGCCCCCTCTCCACTCCTTTCTTCAGGAGCATGGTGGATATGCGGAGAGTGCGTGCACATTCAACTGGCATGTCCCATCCATGAAACTTCAGAAGGGCGATATCCTCTTCAGCATCCAGTGATTTTATGTAGTCAATGGTCTTGGAGTCATAAGGTTGACGAGCTTGGGGCCAATAAAGCCATTCAAATGTGCAGTCTTCAAACTGCAGGAAGCAAAAACTATATGATTATGTTTGGAAAAACTGAGCAGCAGACAACTAATATATTATGATGATAATAATAATGCCAGTGGAGAGCCCAACCATAAACTGCTGCAATTGAAATGACTTGTTTCATGGCAAACTCAAATCAGATGAACCAAAACAGAAAAAGAATAATAATGAAACAAGCAAGAATTAAATCTAAAGAGAGAGATGACATAAATGAAGTAGGTGAAAGCAACAGATAAATGGTGTAAAGCAGATTGCAAACTTACACTTTCAGGCAAGCAATATCCATGATCAATTGGAATCAGCACAGTCTGGCCGTCTTCTTGATCTTTGCCCAACAAAATATTCCCAGCATGCCTATCTGCGTTGGCCATCCTAATATCCAACACAGAGATTTTATGGACTTCCTTCAATGGGAAAGCCCCAGGTCCCATATCCTCACAGCTTCCATTGTTCTCCATAAACATCTGCAGGGACCCAATCTTGATGGTTACACCTTCTGGATGGTTGAAACCTTTGTGCAAGCACTTGATCATAAGTGTAGGCGGGACCCCAGCAAAGCCCTTACTTCCACCAAACAAAGATCTGCGTCCACTCTCTGGATGATCCAGAATGTAAGCTGCAACTTCCCTGAAAGCTCCTTCTCCAACTCTTGTACCTTTTTTCAAACCTTCACCATCTGAAGACAATGGCAGCCCTCGAGGGTTGTTCACAGCCACAGGTTCCTCGTCAATTGGCTTAAAAACAGAAACAAACCTCTCTCCATATGAATCCTGCATGAAATAAGCCCCTCCTGTACCCTCCATAGACCTGATCGGGTCAAATCCAACATCCAATCCATCAATGGTAGCATTAACCATATCCCAGATTGCAGAGGGAAATTCAATTTTGGGATTAACAATAATTGGCTCCAATGAAAAATCCCTATCATGAGGCTTTCTCGGTACAATCCCTCTATCAACTTCATAACCTCTCCTATCATTCTCTTCACTAGTGTCATATTGTCTGCTAACATTCTCTCTATCATTCAATCTTGACGCGATAATATCCAATTCAAAATTCTTCTCCACGGGCCTAGCCCTAACTTTTGATGATTTCCTCACTAACAAATGAATTGCTGCATCATTGTTATTATTATTATATCTACATACATCATCAATCAGCCTTTGATCTTCAAGCGGCTCCCCCTCGCAAACAACCTCTTGCTCATCAAGATCATCAAATTCCTTCTCTTTCTTTGCAATCTGTTGCTTCACATACCCAACATCCCTCCCTCGCTTCACACAAAATGTCAACTGTTTCCCACTGGTAGTCCTAACATTTATAACCTGAAGATCACGAAGCCTAAAAACCAAATGCAGAACATTCCCATCCGTGACCCCATAATCACGAACAAGGGAATTGCTCCGGGCAAGCTCCCGGCCTCTACACACCAATTTTTGGTTCTTTACAACAAATCCCTTATAAGATTGAATCCGTAACTTCACGGATTCAATAGAATCAGACTTTAGCACCCGCATTGGCATTACAGATCCCGAAACAGAGAGATAAATCAAAATCGACTCATCAGGGGACAGAACCGGTTTCCCACTCATGCAATTAAAGGAAAGAGCAGGTGCACTTTGAATTGGACTTAAAGCCACACCTGAAGACATCTTTTTTCTCTCTTTTTTAAATTTATTTACTTGCAAAATGAGATTTTTTGTACAAAAGATTTGGATTTTATGGGAACCCAATACACACAAGATCAGAAGAAATTACCCATTTTCTCTTTAATGACCACCTAATTAATATTTAGATGATCAAAAAACAACACTAGAATAGGAAACTAAAGAATAGGGCTTTGGATTGAGGTCTAATCGATTAAGATTAGAGCAAAATCAGGGTTTGATGATTAGGGGATCATGAAAAGAAATGAATTACTGCGGAGACATAAAAGAACAGAGACATATCGAGAGAGAGAGAGAGAGATGGGGATTCTTACCAGGACTGGAAGAACCGAAGAGGAAGGAGGAGGAAATGGAGCTTTAAAATTTTCGACTGTCTAAGATTGATGTGTTTGTTAACGTGAAAAGAGGGAAATCCAGCTAGCCTCAGCCTTGAGAGATAGAGAAGAAGAAAATGCGCGTGTAGCCGCCTGTGCCTTTTTGACAGCGACAAAGGTTTTGGGTATTTTGGTCACTTAAGCTAAAGAAAAGAGCGAATTTTCCTCTACTATATTATATACTAACTACTATTATTATTATCATTATTATTAGTTTTTTACTATCATGCTATACCTACTAGCTACCAGTCTAGTGGAGGTGGAGCTCGAGCTGTCGTTCACTTGTCGTTCTTACTGTGGAGTGCTCTCCAAGTTTAAAAAACACACAACCATGACCCAAGTTTTCAAGATTTTTTTAGGTTGTGTGATGTGATAAATATTGTTTTCAAAAGTTTGTTATTTAAAAATATATATTAAAATAATAAATTTTTTATTGTTAAAAATTTAATTTTGATATTAATATATTAAAATGATCTAAAATTATTTTTTAAAAAAATATAGTTGTACCATACAAACAAATATTACTTTAATCATTGAATATTTTGATTTATATTGCTGGTGAAGACATTATTAAAGTATTTTTTGTATAACAAAGTTAAATCTCTTTCAGGTTAATTTTTAAGCCAGCCAAATTAATATATTCGACAAAAATATCAAATTCATTTTACCAAAATTCAAATTCAAATAAATTGATTTCAAAGAAAGCATTGAGATCTAATTTAAGGCATATATCTTATTCAAAGTTAAACTCGAGCCAATTTTTCATATTATAGATATGTTAGTTAATATTTTTAAAGTATTTTTTATTTGAAAAATTATTAAATTAATACTTAAAAATATTTTGTAATAATTTGAATATATTAATTTTTTAAAAAAATATTATTTTAATATATTTTCAACTAAAAATCACTTCAAAAAAAATTACTATATTATCAAACAACATTTTGATTTTGATGAATTTTTATTTTTTTAATTAACGTAGATGTTCGAGTCAGTTTGTGCATACCTTGACTAATCCCACGGGCCCTGAAATTAATGACCATGTAAACCTTCAATGGTCATATGAATAATCACAGAGTTTGAATCTGAAACCATAGAAAGATCATATTTTTTAATTCTAAACTTTTATCATTAGAACATTGGTTGATTTTGATGAGTTTTTTTTTTAATTTAATGTGGGTATCCGGGTCAATTTGCACGCACCTCGACTAATCCCACGGGTCCTAAAGTTAATGACCATGTAAGCCTCCAGTGGCTATCATATGAGCGACCACAGGATTTGAACCTGAAACCATAAAAAAAACAAATCTCTTAATTCTAAACTCTTATTACTGAGCCATCATCTAGATAGGTTGATTTTAATGAGTTTTTACTTCCCTCCTATTGGTTAAAGTTCCCGAGGACTTTTTTTTATTTAACAATTATTGACTCCTATACTTTAAAAAAAAACATTGTCCAATAAGAAAAACCCTAGTGCGCTTAGCGGGACACGTGCATAGACATGTTCGTTAGTGGACACGTATAGAGTTTACTATATTTCTTAAAACATCTTCTAGAGACACGCGTCTTCTATTTGACTTTTACTAGCGTTACGGAAACAGGGACAGAGAGATTAATAGGATTTGAACACATGTATGGTCAAAGATTACTGCCAGGACCACTCCATTCACGGACGTGGAGAAACGTCACAGGTAAACCTTGAGAGGACTTTCAAATGGAGGAATTCGACAACAAATTTTGCTGTTCTCAAGAATCTGCCGCCACTTGATTTTCTGGCTTTTGGAATTGTCCTCTTTCCTGGAAAGATCCCTCCTGTTTGTGATTTTGTTTGGCAGTGTAATTATAATTGTTTTTTAAATAGTTTTTTGTATTAAAATATATGTTAATGATTTTTTTTTTATTTTTTAAAAATTATTTTTGATATCAGTATATTAAAATGGTTTAAAAATATTAAAAACATGTTAATTTAAAATTATTAAAAAAATAAAAAAATTAAATTTTATCAAAAATATTTTTAAAACACAAAAACAAATAGTTGCAGTGAGAGAAAGACTTGAAAAGTAGAGAATGAGGTCTGAGCCTAGCCTAGGAGTGTTTGTTTTGGAAATGCACGTTTACACAACAATACATCACTTGTATTCGACCAGGCAGGAAGTTCACAAAAGGCAATTCTTGTGCAAAAAGCGCAGTAGAGAAACATTATTCATTTGAACAGTGTGACAATGAAATAGTATTTTCACATGTTATATGGTCTATTAGTTATTATGAAAATAAATAGGCATCTTTTTATTTTTTCTATATGTTAAATGATATTTTTGCTCTTAAAAAAACTCAATCAAATAGCTTCAAAATGCATTTTTAGATTTTTATTTTTTATAACATATTGAAGTGATTAAATTACCTTTAAAAATAAAATTTATTTAACCAGACACAAGGGGTACTTTCGGACTTTTTTTATCTTGACTTTTTTGTTATTATCAGGTAGGGAAAAGGGCGATTGAATATTTTAACACAAGAAAAAATAATTGCATTGCGTTTTTAGTGAGGAAGTCATCTCATTGTATTTAGATAATGTATGCAGCAGCTTCCAATGACAAAAAAAATTATTTTTGGTGTTTCTCGATACATGGCAAGACCTCCATCAATGGATGGCATATGCAACTTAATTTTTTTTGGTTTGACACGGATTTATTTTTCCTTTTCTTTTATCTCCCCTTTTTGAATTCCATGCTTGGCCTTCAAGAATTTCACAACATCCCTCCTTTAATTTTCTTTTCATTTAAATTTGTTTCATGTTATTTTAATTGTTATTTTTTTTTATTTTGACTAATTCATAAAATTTATTTTTTTTAACTGCATTCTCTTAATATTTTTGTATATTAAATTTGATTCGTATTCTTTTATTTACTATTTATTTATTTGAGATGATTTTTATTTTTTTTTACAATTTCATCATTCATTTTTTTTTCATATCACATTTTACTCTTATTATTTTAATTGCTAATATTTTTACTTTGGTAGTTTTTTTTCAATTTCATTATTTAACATTTAATTAGTTAGGAGTTAAACTTCTTGATTGAGCTCGGGTCTAAAATTTCACAGGCTGCAAATTTAAAAGATTAACTCAGGTTTATAAAATTTGCCTAGATTACTTGATTATTTTTTTAAGTTCATATTTTTCAATTTCATTTTTCATCATTTAATTTAATTGGAGATTGAGCTTCTTTTTTTTATTTGATTTCTATATAATTTTTTCACTAATTTTAAAAATGATTTAATTTATCTCAATTATTTTTATTTGTTATTTTTCTGTTAAATATATATATTTTTTAAAAATATTTTTGAATTAATTTGTTTTTTTTTTATCATTTTGTTATATTAAACTAGGTTTATTAAATTTATTCATGTCAATGATTTAAGTCTCAAATTTTTATTGCTTTTTTAAAAGTACTATTGTCGCATGAGAATCTTTTTTTAATTTAAAAAGAATTTGATTCGAATCGCAATGTAATAATGTATACCATCAATCTAGATGTACTTTAGTCACTTTTTTTGAATCTTTGATTAGAATGAAGCTTTCTAATTTTTTTTTATTTGTATTAGATCACAAGTTTTACAGTTAATCATGATTAACCCGAGTTGATCTAATATATCATTATTTTAATATTTTTTTTATAAAAAATATATAATTTAATATGTCTTCTTCTCCATATTTGAATTTTTTTCCGTATAATATAAATTTGATTTTTCACTTTCTAACGTTTTTACATTTTTTTTTAAGAGGATTAGAAAGAAAGCAAGGCTGACCCGGCAGCATACAAATTGAATAATTAATCCAAAGTCAAGGTAACTTGGTCTCGGATAACAACAGAATGGGGGTTGGCCCAAAATAAAGCAAGGCCCATGGTTATTCAATTATCGGACTCGGAGCAAGCATATCATGAGGCGCATCCCATGACTAAGCGGTCGAGTGACAGACCTGTCAGGTCAGGCTACTGGAGAACAATCAGATACATGAACTCAGCAGGTCATTAATGGATGGTTCAAGGCAGTTAAACATGAGAATTGTTGTATCATCGACACAGAGCTAATCAAAACTGCCTGCAGAATCTGATTTTAGGTTACAATAAAGCAGCCTCGGCAACAAACACACGCTACCAAAATGCGAAGCGAAGCTCCAGCAAGAACTTGTGATGGGTATGTCCAAGAAGCTCCCCGAGCTTTCCTTGACTGATAAAATGACCTTGAAACAGGTCCTCAAAGATCATGTTAAGAACCTACGTCAGGGAAGGAAAGGTACGAGTTAGTTCCATAAACGTGAAAGACAAGAAGACCAAAATCATTTCAATAAAGAAAAATGTTAAGGCAGAAACGGGAGCACCGGTAAATATTTATTTAATAATTTAAATTATTGGATTGAAATAATTTTTTTATATAATATTAAAGTTTTAATAACCAAGTATTTATAGATTTAAATTTTAAGTTAATATAAATTTTATTTAAAAAAATAATATAAATAAATTATTAAATTAAAATAATTTTTTTGCAAGGATACGTGGGAATACTGGAAAAAAAAATTTCTTCTGTGGCCTGTAGTTAGCCAGGGCCGGAAATAGGTAAAAAAAACCCCAAAATGGAGATGCGGGGAATCGAACCCCGTGCCTCTCGCATGCGAAGCGAGCGCTCTACCATATGAGCTACATCCCCTACACATGCTAGTTGTTAATTAATATTATATCAACTAATAAAAACATAGATTGCACTGGGTCACAGGGCTGGTTGAACCAATCTACAAATTTTCGTAATTCCCATCGGTGGAGTAGGGTGCGGGAGTCCATGGAGCCCAATGCCAAATCTTGTGGTCGATTTGATCAGCAGTCCAACAATGCCGATGAATACAAATCGAAACTAGGATTTAAAATATAATACAAGACGATGATGCCAGGTGATGATGATGAGACGAAGCCACCCGTATTCTTTGACCACTAACATTGTACAATTTGTTCAATAAATTCTGCCTCCCAATCCATATTCCATGCACACACTGACACACCTCACATGACAATATCACAAAAGCGTACAGTTATACCGATGTAACATGAATTTAATTCCAAACTTGTTCCCTTCCTTCTTGCTGACAAAGAAAGTTGTCGGTATACATGCACTAACACCTGTGAAACAACACATAACATCATTGCTATTTTATGGCGAAGGAATGCCCTAAATCATTTATGTATGATACTAGTAGCAATTAGTATGAAACTGTGGCCAAAAGAGTTTATAAGTACGCCTTCTGAAGATGGAGCAATGTTGTACAAAACCTTCCCCATCAGCTAAGACTTGTGTTAGCTTTGACAAAGAGCTTTAATTTGATGAAGACTCGTCAGGAAGATGGAGAAAACCAGCTTCTCTTCAACCTATCGATACCACGAGAGCTGCAGGTAATGGCGAGGAAGAAATATATAGCTCAAGATCGAAGAAGAGCCATTAAGTCCAGCAGCACGGTTGTTCCATGAACCGAAGTTCAATGTCTACGTCATTGCAATCATGGGGTGCAAGACCCGAATTAATCCAGATATCATTAAAGCTAACTAGCCTCATACTTTGCTTAAGCGCCTCGCTTCTCTAGTTTGCTGGAAACAACTAGAGATTATATCTTCTTTGCCTTTTTTTCATCAGAAAAAAAAATTAAACCAACAGTTCTGTCAGTCACAATATTCTCCAATTTTGTTTTTTCAGAAATTGCATTTTGTTTTCTCTCCTCAGAAATATAAATTTATTGTTGTAATTATCTGTTAGGTTTATAGGATTTTTTTTTATATATAGAAAATGTAAAAGTATTTGTAATCAGATTGATCCATGTGATGAAAGGAATTATAATTTATAATCAACCAAACTGAGAAATGGCAGGTTGTGGATGAGAAAAATAACAAGAAAATGAAATGAGTTAAGACAAGCATGTTATTGATCCTGAGCTAAACCAAATCATGGAATCACCAAAAAAGTTCGTAGAAGACTACATCTCCAATCTCACCAAAACCACCATTGACAAATCACAGCCTCTCTGGGACCTTCATCTCCTGAAGCGGTTGGAGTTTTCAGGGGATGACATTTCTCTCATGTCTCTTCTATTGGCTTGTACTAGACAAATTTCATATCCTAGCGCTTTGCCTACTATTCCTGGAAAGAAGAAGAAGCAAAATGAGAATAAGTTTGGATGGTTTCGGAGAAGTGTTATGGCAGTTTTTTGGGGTTTACAGATGTTTTGGAACACTGTGGTTAATGGTATGATGTTTATGGCAACAGCATTGTTCTTGAACGACACAGATACCCCTCTCAGAGGTCCTCCAGGTGTTGAGTTTACTCCTAGACGCTTTGTTTGGCGAGCTGTTAGTTTGGATGATATCAAGTTGATAAAGAATGCAATGAGCACTGTGAGTTAATATTTCTAGCAACTTTGTTTTCATTCTTATATTTGATCATTTTTATTACTGCTTTGATCTTTGCAGACCATAAACGATGTTGCTTGCTCTGGGAGTCGCACAGGCTGGATTGTCGTGGTATCTAAATAGAAGACATGGTAAATAAATTTCCATATCCATTCAGCTCGACTTGAAATTAATTAGCCTAATAAAATTAGAGCATCTTGCAGTTTGGAGCAATGAGAATGATTACGAAGCGACGTTGGAGACGAAATACAATCTTCCAAAAAATATTAGGCTTAGATCAACACTGCTGACCAACGTAAGACCAGCTTCAGGGATTAAGGTTGATACCATTTCTTTTCTACAGGTCTAATAACATTTGTTTATAATAAATAGTAAAGCGATTTCCTTAATTAAGTGATCAAGTTCTCGTTCAGGCTTTTGCTGATATGATGGAGAAGAACACCGAAGCAAAGTGGGGCAACTGGATTGGTTATGTGCTACTCCCCCTTACCATTGCAATCCGAGATGACTCATTACTCATTAGATTATGTTCGGGAAGCCAAGGCAACAAGTTATGAAAAGAAGTGTTCTTTTGAAGCCATGGTGCACCTTTTTCTCTGCTGAACTAGTTTCCAAGCTTTTCGGCATCAAAGTATATATATACTGACTGTATTTATGCACACCATCGTATTTTTAGTTTATATGAAGCATGTGATATTAAACAATTGTAATCAGTCTAAGTTGATTTTAATGTTTGATTTACAGACAGCAAGAGCCTTATCCCACAGAATTATCAGTCACACAACAATGTGCTTCTCGAATCTAGTAGGACCCCTCGAGGACAATGGGTTTCATGGACATTCAATAGCTTACCTAGCTCGAAGTTCTTTTAATCAGCCTCAAGTGAGTATTTTCGAGAAAATTGTCAGAAAGATTGTTAACTTTTTTCATAATATCAATCAAAGGTTATGATTCGAAATGCCATAACCATCACATGGATTAGTAAGTATATTGAATTACATATATAATTAGAAGCTGATGGTTAATGGCACGTGTTGCTGGCGTTGATGATTAACTTCCAAAGCTATGTGAATAAGATGGCTATTGTTCCATCAGTTGATGAAGGGACCATTCCCGATCCTCACCAGTTATGTGATGATATTGTTGAATCACTCAAACTCATCAAAGATGCTGTACCATCTACGGGTCTCATCAAGGATAACATTTAAGCCTCCTGATTACAAAATCACCTCCCTAATTTGTATATATACTGTACTGTCTGAACAAGTGTGTGTGCTAGAATAAGAGTAGAGATTTCTCCTCTGTCTTTCTCAAATTAGCTGTTATTAGATTCAAATTACTCTGTCCGGCTGTTGCCCCCCAAACGTTTTTAGTGTGGTTCCATCAGTTGATGAAGGGACCATTCCCGATCCTCACCAGTTATGTGATGATATTGTTGAATCACTCAAACTCATCAAAGATGCTGACCCCCCCGGGCCCATCAAGGATAACATTTAAGCCTCCTGATTACAAAATCACCTCCCTAATTTGTATATATACTGTACTGTCTGAACAAGTGTGTGTGCTAGAATAAGAGTAGAGATTTCTCCTCTGTCTTTCTCAAATTAGCTGTTATTAGATTCAAATTACTCTGTCTCGGCAATGATTGCATCTCCCAAAAACGTTTTTAGTGTGGTGGCTGACATGTAAGCAAAATCCTGTTACTCCTAATCCTGATGTGGATAGCATGTCTTAGACTAGACCAGAATGGTGGATTAAGTCTTGACTCTTGATTTTCCATGCGTGAATCACTAACCTGACTGTAAAACCAAAAAACGAAAACAAAAATTCCTGGTCTTCAACACCAGGTTTTTAGGGAAGATGTACAGGAAGACTTTCTTAACGTTTATCTAGTTTAGCTAGCACCATGACACTCTGCAACACCAGCCTTGTCTTCTTCTTGTTTTCTTTTTTAATCTGTTGGATGCAAAGACTTTGCTTGCCGAACGTTAACCGTAAAGATAAGAGAAAAGAAAATTTTGATAAGATGGGTTATTTCTAAAAACAGGGGGTATTTTCCAAAATAATCGGCCACGGTATTTACCCTGTAATGAAATACGAGACTCGGTCATCATAAGCTACAATCACTTGCATTATTTTAAAGTTGAGATAAACAACTTGTTCTTTGCCTCCCAAGAAGGAACAGGAAAGGGAAAAGGAGAAGGTGAAACATAAATTACAAAGACCGGTAACTGCATTTTTCATCGCTTCTATCTTAAATCTTCCAGCATTTGGTTGTTTGTTAGCTTACAACATTTTTTCTCTCTCTCTTTTGAAAGATTCTGAGCACTTTTTAATCAAGGAAACTGTCCTCATGGAATGGTCTGCAACTTCTGCTACGGAAGCTTATCTTGATACCCTCAAACTGGTAATGAAAAGCTTCTTCTTTTCATATTTTGTTGATATTTCTTATTCTTATTTTTTTTGTGTACACGATAATTCATGATGAAATTTGACTTGTAAAACAGGGGAGATAGAACACCTTGACATTGAATCAATTTCCTGTTTCTTTTCTTTTTTCCATGAGCCCTGTTTTGTGCCTCCATTGTGTATTATTGGCTCCTTGATGAAAATGACATCTTAAGGGCGCAATAGAAATTGGAAAATACTGGGGCTCTTGATGTTAATATAATCATTGCTGAAAAGATATTCTAATGGATCAAGAAAGTGTAGAAATAGCTTCTTTCTCTTCAAAATACCATTTCATGTGGTTATTACGTAGATTAACAATTTCCCCCCTCTTGGATTAACCTGAAAGATTGTTATCGTTGCATATATTGACTAATTTATGTTCCTAATGTTAATGACGAGAAGGGGGATGAAGTTTTATTATGTTAATCAACAGGAGAAATGGTAATTTCCCCCCTCTTGGATTAACCTGAAAGATTGCTATCGATGCAAATATTGATTATTTTCTGTTTCTAATGTTAATGACAAGAAGATGTGGCGAGGATATCATATTTATACCATATATTACACGAGTATATAGATAAAAACGACGTAAAATAGTTTAGGTTATCACTTTTTAATTGAGAGATTAAATCCATTTGGATCTATTTCATTATTTTATTTTATTTATTTGAGTTATTTATGTTATCTATTTGGATCTATTTCATTATTTTATTTTATTTATTTGAGTTATTTATGTTAAACAGTTTTAATAAATGAGTTAAGTCTAATAATAAGATGCTTTGAAGTTATACTATTTATATATATTTTTTTCAATTTATAAGGTAATTTTTGGATGAATTAAATGAAAATTACAGAGTTAACCTCTGTTTTTTTTTATTTTAATTCTTAGCTTCAGCTTTTTTCTTTCCTACTTTAATTTTTTTAGTTCATTGTGCATCAAGATGGGACCAAAATTAATCACCGAAGTCTATCTTGATGGTTTGTTTTGATAATTTTTTGGTTTGTCCTCCTGGTATACATGCACTAAGACACAGCTACAATTATGCATGACCTCCATGGATGGTAGCTAACCACGGTGTTGTTTTTACTTACAGTGTGGCAATCACAAGAGGCGATATGACTCGTGGATGACAAAAGAACCAGGAAGCAATGAATTCATATCAGCCTTAGCAGCAGGAATGAAAGCAAAACTTATTGTGGAGGTGGCATATGGTGTCTCACCATCCACTGTAGCCTTAGCAGCCGCTGCCCGACAAACTGGAGGCAGGCTTGTGTGCATTCTTCCAGAACCTGTCCCTGCTGAATCAAAGAAAGTGATCAAAGATTCGGGGTTAAAGGACATTGTAGATTTCAAAACGGGTGACCCCTCCAAGCTATTGCCAAATTACGAAAAAATTGATTTCTCTCTTGTTGATTGTAAAAATGATGAATACACAGGGTTGCTGAAGTTGATAGATGTGAATCCAAGAAGATCAGTGGTGGTGGCGAATAACCTGGTGGGTGAAAAGAAAGGGTTGGGAGGCCATGTTAGGTGTCTTAACGATGAGGTTGTAGTAAGGTCTATGAAGCATCCCATAGGGAAAGGCATGGAGGTTACTATGATCGGAAAGTCCAATGATATCGAGAAGAGAGATTGGGGTAGTAGAGAATCCTCTTCTCCACCCAAAATAAGGGAGAATGCAATGAAGAAAACTATCAGCAGCAATTGGATTGTCAAAGTTGATGAGAAGAGTGGCGAGGAACATATCTACAGGGTGCCTAATTTCATTTAGGCCTTTCTCAGCAGAGGCACTCAACATTGTTCTCCCATGCCTCTTGCCGCATCCAGAGAATATGAGGTCTCAGTATGGGGAGTTTGTAACGCAACCGATGTCAAGAGTCATGATCAGGAATCATTCTCACCCCATTGAACAGTGGTCGACAACGACAATTCTTCAAAAGCTCTTGAACCCCCTGGTGATTCTAGTGACCAATAGGAGAAATGTGCTGTTGTCTAGCAGGAACAGAAGTTCTCTAATCTAATTTAGCTACAAGTATGTAGGCTAGTTCATTCTGAATGGTATAACCTGTCGGCGGATCAACCTGAGGCTTAGTAGAAAGTGGCTGGGTAAGAGTCTGTCACATTTGCCGCCTCTTTCTGGTTTAAATTCCCAAGTAAATAGACTAGCTTTGATACAAGTCAGGTTTGCAGCTATGTAGCCCTCTCCTGGTGCAAAGTTAGGGCATATTGGATGTTTTCTGTGAGAAAATCGTTGTGTAACTAATGTTATAATGATGAAGAAAGGCATTTGTGATTACTTAGCTCCTGGCTTAATTATAATGTATGTCCAACTGGCACCTTGTTGTTGGCTTCTCAAGCTTAATGATCAAGACTCTGTGAGGCATGGATCTTGCTTAATAGTTAATACAAACAGTTGGCTCAGATGTTTCATAGAAAATATGTCTACATCTGACTGACCAAGACAATGACTGCTCAATACCCCCTCACCTAGCAACAAACGCATTATTATTGGCCAGCACTTCTTTTTTCCGTTGGTTTGTCAAAACAAAACCTGCTAGGTATCTTTTAATGCAAAACAAGTCTCGATCTCACAAATTAAAGTTCGTCATCTTTATCTATCACCTAGGCCCTTCAACAGCTTGCTAGTTTCACCTTCAACAGCTTGCTTTTACATGTAATTTTTGTTTAGGATTGCGGTGCAATTGTATTTTTAAAATTTTTTGGATTTGTTTTTAGTTTTAAATCAGTTTTTTTATATATTTTTTAATCGTTTTAATATACTGTATCAAAAATAAATATTAAAAAATAAAAAATATTATTTTAATGTATTTCTATATAATCAAAGGGAAAAAAAATCCAATGGAATAAGATTTTTCCTTTTTCATACATTTTTTTTTCTCTAATAATAGCAGGGGATGTATAACCTAATTAACTTTCCCCAAATAGGATTCAAAGAAACCGGTTGACGAGTGTGATTCATGATAACTAGATATATAGGTATCTCCACATCAATATTATTTTTAGATTAAGAATAAATATATGACAGATATATATATATATATATATATAAACAGTGGTGAAAGCAAGTTTACTTCCAATGCCAGCTTTCTAAGCAATGTTACTTTGTAACAGAACATCTTCTTAATATTAACGGTAATTCGAAAACAAAATTGAGAGAGATAAGAATGTTGTCGTTGGGTGGTGAGATTGCAAGAACTGGCGGGAATGATGATTACCCGCCATCACCTAACCATAATTTTCCCTTCATTTTCAAGAAACTGTTTCCTCTCAACAACTACTCGCCACCTGACCACTGCCTTCACTTTCACGTTCGCAATATTCTTTCTTCTTGTTCTTGTCATCCTTGACTGCTTCCTGTTACGAGCCTTCGATCTCCATGGCAAATTCAAGATTTCAAAAATCGAGGCTTGTGTTTGTTTTATTATGCTTTTTGTTTTTTGTCTCGAGACTCGGGATCTTCGTGGCTGCTGATGATAAGTCAAATGAGTCTAACAAAGATGATGGTTATGATTTTGCAGTCACAGAAGAAGATCAGATTGGTGACAATAGCACTCTTAGTGGTGGTGCTTATGCTGCCCCTAGTGGTGTTGCTATGGATCAGGAAAGATCCGAGCTTTGCAAAACCGATATGAGTAGTTTTCTTCCTCCACCATATAATAACATATCAAATATGGTCTGCAAACCAGTTTGGAATACTTTTCTGTTGAGGGTAAGTCCAATCTGACGATTCATTTTTCTTTGATCTCATTTGTTTCTGCTCATGGGCATACCCTAATATCATCATCCTGTGCCTGCAGTATCACAAGAAAGAAGATAATGTGGTGACTTTTATATTATCTGCTGTATACACAATCGGATGGGTGGCAATGGGGTTTTCGAAAGATGGAAGGATGGTTGGATCCAGTGCTATGGTGGGCTGGTTCAATAGGAAAGGTCAGGCGAGAATCAAAGAGTATTACTTGCAAGGGACTAGGCCATCACAGGTCATAGAGGATGCAGGTGAATTGGACCTCACAAAGGTTCCACCTGCTGTTGTGATTAATGGGGCTATGATTTACTTGGCATTTCAAGCCAAGTTTGAAAAACCTCTCGCTTCCCAGCCAATCATATTGGCTTTTGGAACCAGGTATCCAAATCACTACCGCCTATCCTCACACGATGACAAGACCGCTATTCTTTTCGACTTCACTGCTGGTTTGTTTCATCTCCACCGAGCTGGGCTTCCTTTTTTTTTGGTTTTTCAGCATATGATATTACTTGTAGTCCCTCACGAAAATTGCTCTGACTCATATTTGGTCTCGATTTCTCTTCCCACAGGTTCTGCGTCTAGAGCACATATAAATCCTGGGCAGATGAAGAAGAATCACGGGGTATTAGGAACCTTGGCATGGGGTCTATTCCTTCCTAGTGGGGCAATTGTTGCAAGGTATTTGAAGCATAAAGAACCACTCTGGTATTATCTACATGCTGGTATTCAGTTTTTGGGATTTCTCTTGGGGCTTGCCAATGTGGTTCTTGGACAGCAACTCTATAGCAAGATTGATGCCAATGTACCATCACACAGAGGCATAGGCATCTTTGCTCTCACTCTTAGTATTCTTCAGGTATGTCCTCATCTGATTTTATGCACAGTGGCTTTTCATAATCACATGTTGATCATATGAAATGCATTCTGATAAATGCTCCAAACTGGGATTCAGATATTGGCGTTCTTTTTAAGGCCTAAGAAAGATGCCAAGATCCGCAAGTACTGGAATTGGTACCACCACTGGTTTGGAAGGATTGCCCTCTTCTTTGGAGTCTTTAATATTGTGTGGGGAATCCATCTAGGAGCTGCAGGGACGTCATGGAAGATAGGCTTTGGGTTTCTGATTACTATGATTCTAGTCACGGTTATTATTCTCGAAACGTTGACATGGTTGAGGAGATCAGAGAAGACTACTCCACCTGAAACCTTCCAAATGAATCCAATTTAGCACACAGTTTTCAGGTACCATTTTAAAAGAATCTGCATTTTCCTTTCTTTCAATTGAGTCTGTGCTTCCTTTCAACTTTACACGCGTATTATGTCTACATCCTTGGCCATATTACTAGAAATTTCAAGAGTAATTTGGTGAAACAGGGTAACTGGTTGATGAAAGATTTTGCATCTGAAAGTAATGGTAGAAGTACTCAGACATGCACCAATTATCTTTTTTGACAAGGCCAGAAAGCCATGTCCAGCTGCATTCTAGTGCAATCTTGGACCTAGTCAGAACCAGAGTGTTGAATTTATTTTACAAGCTGTTCCTTGTGTGCCCAGTGTGGTGGCTGGATGCTAAGGATATGGTTTGTGGCTGGATAATTGCGTCTGCCAAGCTGGAGAGACCGTCAGCTTTTCTGTACAAATTGAAGTAGTTGAAGCGATATGTATTTTGCAAGATTTCGTTTTTGTGAGGAAATTGGCATGCTGTGTAGCTATTTAGAATTTGTGGGTTGTCTTTTCTTCTATTGCGTTTGGCAAGGATAATGCAAAGATATTTTTTTAATATGTTTTTTGAAATGGCAACGAAAAGAATTAACAAAAGAGTTGCATCTCGTTCTTGGTTGGAATATTTTTTTCAAAGAGTGAAGTTGAATTTCTCTTTTCTTCTCTTCTGGCTGAAGTTGAATTTATTTCACTCTTTTAACAATACAAACAATTCGCCTGCCCTTTGGCAAGAGAGATGTCGGGGAATTTCACAGGTTCAAAATATTTTAGTTTTAGTGACAGTAATGCATTTTTCAGATTAACAGGAAACTATGCACCGGCACTTGAACAAAATGTCAAAGCTATAATTAATTCAATGGAAAAGTTCCCCTTATTTACAATTCAATCAAATTAATTTTTCAAAGTCAAAGATATGGGAAACCCAAAGGACTGAATGTATGCAGATGCTGTGATCCAAGTTATCAAAATTTTCTACCTGCATTTTCAGCCAAGATTTTCAACTTGACGAAACATGTGCTGAAGATTCAAATGGTAGACTTCATACTGTAAACCTGCACATCAAGCAACACCCAGAATAAGGCCCAAAAAATGTGGCTCTGTATAGCAGACTAGCACCTTTCAACCTTTTTTGCCTGCTAATCTCCAACTTGATGTCACTCGAGCATCAGCAAGTAATTTCAAGTTATAGGTGACTTCACTTTTTTTGTTCCGGTAAGTCGGTGAATTTGTTTATGTGACTTGCAGGAAATGAATTATTTTTTACCGAAATCATGGCAACTTCAAGTCATGGAAGAAAAAACCCTTGGGCGTCCAGCTTCTGTTATGTATCCACTACCCAGACATCTCTTGATGGTTATTCAAAGTAATCAATTATGGTACATTTTAAGAAGAATCCATCACAAGGCAGCAACTTAATAAAAAAGACAGTTTCTCTCTTTTGACCGGGCCCGTTTATTATGCTAAAATGGTACCGTTTCTGGAATTAACAAGAGATAGAAAGAGAGACAGAAATACCTGGAGTAACAAAATGGAAGCATCTGTTACTGTGTATCCGCTACCAATTGCACAGGCACAAACCAAGTCTAATGGAGAACTGCAAATTTACCAGAACATAAATATACTAGTCACAAATAAATCTTGCATACACTTACACCAAATTCTATCCATAGACTAAGAGAAAGTTCAGCCTGCATATTGCCCTATGGTTGTGATATGGAGGTCTAGAAAGATACTGCAGAGAGCAGTGTTTACAAATATGTACTTACATAAGAAAATAGAAGATCAAAGAAGCAGTTCATGAAATTGAAATTTCCTCAGGTTCAACAGATTACCTGTTTTTGTTAGTCAAGAAAACAAAAATTACATTGGCTTTGATTATAGAGAACAAACCTTTAAATTTGCAGAAGGTGCTGTGACCATGAAAGCCAGAATATACTCAAGATACTTGTGCCCCTCACGC
Organism: Populus deltoides; assembly: GCA_015852605.2. Lineage (NCBI taxonomy): Eukaryota > Viridiplantae > Streptophyta > Magnoliopsida > Malpighiales > Salicaceae > Populus > Populus deltoides. The sequence goes on along the minus strand of CM027583.2, from coordinate 7,183,486 downwards.
ATATGATCCAATAAAGATATTATCTTCCAGTTTTCTCCAAACAATCCTGCTTATATTGAATCGCTTGATTGGAAAGAACTGCAGAACCTAGGATCATGTAGCACTAGTTGTGCAACCTTCACCTGCAGCAAAGCTTGTAGATTTGGGAGATTCACTGCCTCTTACCACTCTGTTATATATAACTTTAAAAGACTGTGAGCCATATGGTCGACTAAGCAAGCTCATTGGCATTCTCAGAGTCTGCTTCCGGTTTCTCCTTCCCCTTAACAAAATGCTGAAGGTTTTCTCCTCATTAATCTGCTGGTCAATACTGCTAGTGACATTTTCTTGTGAGCCTTTTTCCTGACTCGAATCATTCCTATAAATTTCAGCTTCGGATGGATTTGAATGACCATTTTCCTTTATATTTTCCAACCCAGCCCCAGTCAATTCCTTCACATTGTCATTTCTGTCTGATGCTTGAAGGTTTGCTTCGTCATTTGCTTCTCCTATGTTGTCAATGTCCACTGACAGAACTGGAGGTGGACTTGGGCTTTCAGAATTTTCAAATTGTGCTTTAGGCTCCGATAGAGGATCAGCAATTGGCTCAACAACAGGTGGCAGGACAGATAACTCCACTGCAAGGCAGCCAGGCCATACTGTGGTAGGAATAAACTCTGACACACTGGGGCTCGGATTGCACTGCCAGGAGAAATGATTAGGATGGAAGGCGCTGCTAGTAACAGGAAATGTACTAGTTGGTACAGCTTGACTGTAAGGAGGATACATAAAGGGCAATGGCTGTATCATGTTTGGGGTTGGTGGTTGTGAGGGGTATGGGTATGGATGGTGTGGGGAGGACATTGGATTAATGGGGCGTATGACAGTTGCAGGTCCAGGGTGAAGAGTCATGTTTACAGGCCAAGGTGCAACAGCTGGAACAGCACCAGGAGCAGAAGGAAGAGGGATGTTGATGGCAACTGGTGGAGCACGTCCAACGGATGTTGATGGGTTGAAAGGAGCTGCAGAAGCAGACAATTTCTTATTTGGTAATCCTGGAGCATCGCCTGAATTCAAAATCAATGGTTTGTCCTTCAAGTCCTCTGCTCCAGGCAAAGCGGAGTTGAGATCAACTTGTGGATCAAATTCACTAGATGAATACTTCTCATGAGGTTCCTTTGGAAGGGAATCAATTGAATTTGGCATCTGGTCAATCAACATTCCATTCTGTATAATTTCATGAAGCTCAATATCACCAGATTCATGTCCTTGCACACTCTGAGACACCATCAGGGAGGAATTTTCTTCCAACACGTGAGTTGAGTGTTGTTCTTCCATTTTATGAACACCAACTATTTCCTTCTTCAAATCCTCCGTGTAATCTGATTCAGAATTCTCATCCTTCTCTCCACTTCTTTCTTCCACACCCATTACTACTGAACCAGCAATTGCTTTTGCTTCATTTGTCTCTCCAAGTTTTCCATCACCAATTTCCTGGTTATCTGAATTATCACTTTGGGGAAACCACGCCTGCAACTTAGCAATGGTACCTGGTGGTGCCAATGCTACTTCCTTGTATGAAAGAGATTTTCCAAGACTCACTATTGAATTCTTTGATGGACGAATGTCATTAGGGGCAGAAACTGGAGCCGATTCTGATGAAGTAAGAGCCTTGCTGCCAATCCTGGGATTCTCTGTTGTAGAAGTTTTATAAGATGAAGGAACAGACTTGACCCTGTAGGTTACAGCTTTAACCATTCTCCTCCCAAATTTGGCGCCTGGAGGGAGATTGGTGGTTTGGTGGTCTCCATAACTTCCATGAGATGGTGCTCGTTTCTTTAAAAGGTAATACTTACTATTCTGGTGAGCATTCTTGACAGGAGCATAATCCATGTTAGCATCCACAATCTTTTTGTGATAACCATAAACTTTTCCAACAATCCCCCGCCGCTGCTTTAGACGTCGCCCATACAAGCCAGCTGACCTTGGCCTTTGAACTGGTTGCCATCCATCATCTCCTTCAGCATGAGTTTCAAGCAAGGCTTCAGTCCAGATGCTTGGTTTTTTTTCCACATTCTCTTCCACAGCAGGTGTCTGGAGTTGAACTTGGGCAGAGCTGGTCTCTTGGGAAGCATCATCTTCAGGCACTGGTATCTTCACATCTGAAGCATCTTTAAGAGTATCTTTTGTAGATTCATCGGAACTTGCCATACTGACATTTGGCTGGGTTTTATCCTTTACCTGAAAAGCAAAAGGTTGCAAGGCATGTTGTATTAAAGAAAAAATTAGAGGTGACTGTGTACAAAACGTTGTAATTTTCCAAGTCAGTAACCATTCTGAAATATAGCTTGGCAAAATACTTGATCTCCATGGTGGATCTTCATTTCATCTTTTTTTCATTACTTCAATTACAACAAGAAAACTGACAGGCCTTCACTGTTAACAGTATTAGAGAAGGAAAAGTTCGAAGGAGAAATCATAATTATTCTAGATCTTGCCTCTGTTTTCTTGTCATTGTACCTCTATAACTAGTTTCCTGAGCCTTTGAAAGGGACAGAGTCAGTTCATGCAAGAGAATTGTTTCTACAGTATTCCAAATGATCCAGTAGGGAACCCATAAGATGTTTACTTCACAAATGAGTGGCCTATTATCTATTCTTTTTCAGTTCAGTGCAAGATTCATGAACAGAAACTGGTGTAACTTTTCCCTGGTGTCGTAGGCTGTATGATGGGTTAGAGTTGTTTTAATCAAACAAGAATATCCAGGTACCTTTGTGATATAGCTCTTTCTCTTTCCAGCGACAACATCTCTCACCTTAGCATCACGACTTGGATTAATATAGTCCAGCAAATCTGATACACTGCCAAATATTAAAAAAAAGTAAACTATTAGTTTCAAGATGTCTGCTTGAACAAGAGTTTGCATCATAAGCCAGATATGTAGATTGCATTCACATGTAACAGCATGTTCATGGTGCATATGATCATATAGAAAGCAATAGTGGCATCCAACCAGATCAAATTATTCTGCACATCCATTTCAAAAGTATTCTGGTGCAGGAACAGAAAAATAGTATATGAACAGGATAGATATGATGCTCTGGGCAAGTATTTGACATGCTTCTTGACCAAAGGAAAAAAATCTTTGGGGAAGTTACTGAATGTGAGATGGACAGTCCTTGCTGAGCGATGTTTGTGCACGTAGCAAAGATCATGAAGAAACTTCAAGCATTAAATCTTCCCCTTCTTGTGTGTGGGGGTGTGGTAACTTGTCATTTCATGTATGTATTTCCAACAAAATTTAAAGAGCATAAATTGTTTTTCATGCAAGTCCCATATAAAAACAGTAACCACACCAATAGCAGACATCCAAATGGTGTTTGTGCATGTAGCCAAGATCATGAAGAAACTTCAAGCATTAAATCTTCCCCTTTTCCTTTATCTTTGTGTGTACTTGTTGAAGTTAACTTGTTACAATTTCATGTATGTATTTCCAGCAAAATTTAAAGAGCATAAATTGTTTTTCATGCAACTCCAATATAAAAAAGTAACCACACCAATAGCAGAGCATCCAAATGGTGTGCTTAGTAAAAGAAGCAGAAGAATAAACTGTATAAAATAATTAAATGAAGCAACAACAATAGTCCAGTGTTCAGCTAATTTACCTAAGGTGGCCTTTGCTAGCAATTGATGCATCAGGCTTCTTAGTACCATTTCGCACAGCTTCTTGCTGTTCAAAAGCCTTGGATTCAAAATACTCAAGCCAAGCAGCAGCATCCTGCAGCATTTTATTAAAAATTTAAAATTACAACTGGATAGGAGTCATAAGCACATATATAAACATGCCCTTCTGAAAAGTAAAAAACTTGGTAATGAATCTCTATGTCAGAGAGAGAGGGACAGAGAGAAAGTAAAACAGATCTCATGTAGTCCTTGAAGGCTTGAACTCATCGACTTGGAGCCATTCATTTCATGGCTCCATGTCACGGTGAAAGCCAAAATAATCCCCAGGGACCTAATTAATTGCAAACTTATCTTCACTTCAACCTTTGGATCACCAAGTCAGGAGAGTAGATCAGAGGATTACACATGTGTTATCAATTATGAATATAATACTTTCAAGATGTTCAAATTCATTGAGTGCGCCTAGTACTATCAGACTAATGAGTGTTTCTAGCTCAAAGTAGATGACGTAACATGAATGCTTAAGAGGAGAGAAATGGGAAGGGTTGATCAATTAATGAATTTAGCAAGACACCTGAGTGCGTAAATCATCCGGACCCAGCTTTGCTCGTAGAATTTGCAAGGTTGTTTGTTCATGTTGAACACTCAAAGGATATGCTTCCATCAATGAGAGTGCAATTGCTATTGCATGGTAGCTTGCAGCAGTCTGGCATCATTAACCAGAAACAAAAAAGGATTACCTCTCAAAAGAATTAAATGCGCTAATTTTTCCAGATATAGTAAATAGATCATTTATAGCATGTAGCAAGTGAAAAATGAAATTTCATTAGCCATTTATTGTTTCAATAAATGCAGCAAAGTGCTTAAAGATGGAGTACCGACTACCGACCATCTGAAATGCTCAGTGCTTATGAACATTCTTTTTTTCCCCTTCTGAGGATTTTTATATTTAAAGAGGAAGAAAGAAATTGATATGGCAATTCTTAAGGTTAATTAATTACAATATGGAAAGTTTATTGTATCTGATTGTTTAGAACACTTCTTAGTTAATATGAAGGTAATGCGTATTGCATTAAATAATTAACTTCAATTAAGCATATAACAAGCTTACCCAACCATTTTTCTTTCTGTCATCACCTAGAAAATAGTGAGCATATTATGAAAAATATAACACAAACAAGCTTCAGGAGAAGGGCAAATTAAAACCTGAATATGGTCTGGTCCAAGTAACTTTTGGTTGCATTTTAGAGCTTTATGAAGATATCTGAGGGCGACATGCACATTCCCCAGACCTTCCTCCATCATAGCCACATTGATGTATGTTGCAGCAGTGTTTGGGTGTGATGGACCGCATGTGAGATGTAAGAGATACAAAGCACGCTTTACATACCTAATCAACAACAGTACTAGTCTCAAGAGTCTCAAACTAGGATAAAGTTAAACCACAAAACATGAACAGATTATCATGAATTATGGCATGTATGAATCTAACTGTGGGTATCTCCCAAGACTCACAAAAGAAGTATGGGAAAAAAAAACTTTCAAAAAGACAGATAAGACTGGATCACACTTGAGAAATCCAAAATGAAAAAAGAAAGGATCTAGGTTTGAGCAACATAGATAAGAACCTTGTTTGTCAAAAACAATAAAAGGAACCATGTCGCTTAAATATGATTATCAGAGCAACAGATATTTAAAATTTATGGAGTGGAATCACAATGAGAGCGATCATTATTCTGATAATTCTAAAGAGGGATAACTGGATACAATCAGGTAGTCCACAAGGCAACCAGTCAACATCAAGACAGAACCAGATCAAAATATAATGAATGTGAAACATGAAATTACATAGTATCATGCAAACCTAAAATTATTAATGCACGAAGAATGAAAAGCATACTTGAGAGCCAGCTCTGTATGTTGAAGTCTGTAATAGAACACAGCAAGATCCCCATAGCTTTTCATTGTGTCTGGATGATCAAGTCCTAGTTCCCTCTCATTAATATCCAAGGCTTTTTGCTGATATATAGTGGCCTGTAAAGCGAACAGAATATTAAATCAGCACAAAAGGTAAACCCTCAAATAAAGGAATGCAAAGTTTCTGGGTTGATTCTGTGGCTATAACAAGTCATTCTGCCACAGATTATTGAAAGAAATTTAGCAATGTGACTACAATCAGTGTTGCTGGTGAAAATTGCCAGCTACACAGGGAAAAAAATTGATAATAAATAGACCTGATTGAAGTCTCCAGTGTGATATAATACTACAGCAAGAAGGCTGTATGCTCCTGCAGTCATTCGATGGTAGGGACCACAAACTGCCACTAGCTTTGCAAGAGCCTGGAAACACCAAAGATGTGAATCAGCTAATAAACTACAGTACCAATAGAAAAAGATGATTACATAGTGAAGCACCTCGTTGACATGGAAAAAACAGGGAAAAGCATTATTATAAAAGAAGCCATGACAACTATGCATTTGCAAAGAGAATATCCGAAGTGTAATTTCAGAATGCATATACCTTTGTCCCATAGGTGACTGCATCTTCAAGTTTTCCCTTGTCCAAGGCTGTTTTTGATGATTCCAGGAGTTGCCTTCCATCTGCAGAGGAGCATGCTGCTTGCTGAAAATAAAAAGGCACAAATCAATATGGATTGGACAAATTTTGACTGGTTTTCAGACAGGATGAAGAAAAGCTTGTTCACATCAATCTCAAGTAATCACCTTATGTAGTGGAACCAGACTGACAACATCTGATTTTCTGAACGGATGTGGAGAATCCATATCAAAATCCCTCGGAACCAACTCAATGCCCACCTGAGAGGAGGGGAGAAAAAATTAAGAGTGTCAGTTTATACAAGTCCCTGATTTGACTTTCCCAAATCAAATAAAACATCAACTACATTTGCATGAATATGCAATCCATTCCTTTAAAAGGTATTGTTTCATTTGGAGGAATGTCACATGCGGGGATGAAAAAGTAGTCATCGTCATTTGTGTGAAACACTGCTGTGAGTTACAGGTTTACAATTGTGCCTCACCAAAAATAATCTTCAAGTTGGGCATAGTTAAACTGAAGCCAGCGGATTAATTGCCAATGATTCATAGTCAATTTGTTAGAATCCCAAAAATTGGAAGCAAGCAAGCAAGCTTCTTGTAGATTAAACAATTTTGAGTCTCTATATCCCACTTGTCATGCATTCTGGAGCACATGCAGATATTTACCTTGTGGCACAACCCTCGCAAGATTGCAAATTTCCTCACATCTTTGAAGTTTAAGCTGCTAAGATCCCATTCATACCGCTTCTTCAAAAATACCTCCAGCCATCTCCATACAAGAGGGTGGACATGGCAAGACTTGATTGAATCTCTGGTTTCAGGAATCCCGAGCATTAGATTTAATGCAGCAGCTATTGATACAGCCATTTTCTCTTGGTCCACAACAGCAGCAATCACAGCCTGAAGTATATGCTTAAAAGCTCGTACTATCATCTCATGAATGCAGAGTGACTGTACATGCAACAGCTTTTCAGAAAGCTTTACCTGTTTTACAAGATAAATAGCAGAAATTACCCAATATGGAAATCTGAATTAAAAGGTAAACATTCACAATTATAAGAGGAGTTGTTAACACATTAGCTTACTAGAATTGAAAACTATGGGCGATCCTAAGTTAAAGGAGGCACATCAAAATGCACAAATATCAGCAGTCATTTATAAAGTTAATTCAATACTCTTATAAATTAAAAACACCATTTATGAAGAAAAATTAGCATTTAGTGCAAGTTTACATAAATGATAAATTTGTACGGTACAATAAATGTACACACATGAAATAAAATAGATGAGCATCTTTATATGTGAAAAATAGGTAATTTTTTTATATGCAGTATTAAGCCCTGTCAATTATGCTACAATTAGCAAAACAAGTGAGCTGACCCAGCCTTCAGTCAATGTCATTTAAGAGTAAGTGACTGAGCCCTCAACAGCAGAAGCTGCTCATGAAGATCTTAAGGGCATGCGCCTTATCTTGTGAAACTCACTCTATATCTAGTGAAGTCTAGGCCACACAAGATTACCACTCAAAAATCAATGCCTTAAGGCTATTTATCACTGCTGCGCTTCAAGCATGCCTAAGTGTGTCGAAAAGGCCTTTTAAAACTATAAGGATCGCATACAGTTAACACTTGCACTGGCTCAGACAACAATCTTCACATGCATGTTTATACATATGAATGAACAATGGCATGATGGCAGGTCTCATTGTCAAGCATGGACATACAACGATCAGATTGGGACATCCTCCAAAAAAACTGGATGGTTATAGCACAAACACAGTTTTTTATAAATAAATAAAAACATTTGTGTAAAAACAAATGCATTTGTTAAAGTTAGACATAAATGTGCCCAACAGGATGGTAAATATGGAATTAAAATTTTCTTTGCGGGCAAATAAATGTAACTAAAACATGTACTAGACATTAAAAGCCAGGGTGCATGATAACAGAGAACTTACAACATGCCCAAGAGAGCGCATCTGAAGACCTCTAGTATGCATAAAATCAGTTAGAGTCCGACCATCAACGGGTGAAAGCTCCAAAGAACCAAAATCTGCTACCTGAGGTTTTTTACCAGTACTCAATAATAAACTTCTAGAAATGCAGATTGCTGAGATAATTAATGAAAAGGGTAGAGTACCAGTTTAGGAAGAGCAACTTCAGTGTAATATTTCTGAGACAAGTCAATTAGCTGTTGCAGAGACTGTTGATCACTTCATAGGTTAGTTCACACCTTACTGGAAAAGAAAAGGCAATGACCAGTCAAGGAAATACTACCTTGCGATGAAGTCCAGTGTCTGATTCTTTTAGTCGAGCAAAGGCTGCATCGGACAACAACTGCTGCAGTGCAAGCTCATTATCTTTAGCCTCAGTTTCAAGGTGAGATTCCACAGATGCCAGTGTAGCATCTTCAACTGCCCCACTTAAACCATCAGAGGCAGGTCTTGAATTCTCCGGCTGCATTTTTACATTGCTTTCATCTGATTTTTTCTTGTTCTTAAGGGACTTAAGAGGGGTCCCAAGTCCCTCAACCTTCATTTCTGTTTCTGTGGAAGGCTTCTTGCCCTTCTCAGTGGATGGTTTCTTATCTTTTTCAGTATTTTTCTGGTCTTGCAAATGCTGTATCCAGCAGGCTCCAAGTTCCCATCTCACCAAATGATCCTGCTTCAGTACCTCTTCTTCATCAAGCCTGGTAAGACTTTCTTCCAGTAATCTCTCTACAAATGCTTCGGAAGCACTGAGCTCTTCAAACTCTAAAGTTTGCAAATTTGGTGTCCGCTTAGTGTGTTCTGAAGGTGTTGGTTTGTGAAGTAGTAGTCTCAAGCTGTAAGGGAGGAAAAGTTAAGACTTCTGCATAACGAATGCAGCCAGACAACAAGAAAATAACCAAATTAAGGAGTGTATGCTATCACCATGAAGTCATAATATTAAAATCTGGAGGCTTGGCTTTTGGCTATAAATATCTTTCATTCCGGTATAATGTTACTATCATTATGATCAGTACAATAATACACATGTAGCGTGGGAATGCATGTCATAGAACCTAAAACTTAATAATAAAAAATAGATTTACAGGTAAGAACTAACATGCCATGCACATGGAGAATCAATCAAATCACCTTTCAAAGACTTCCATCTTTGAAAATTTTGAGGTTGAAAATCGTATGACATGATTGGTATTTTCCAAGATTGGACAAATTATGATTCCATGTCAAAATTCTTAAGAAAAAGCAGGGTTGACATTTAACTTCAGCATAATTAGTTGAAATGGAAACGACAACGCGGTATCGAATTTGATCATCATTGCATTCTAAAATTGTTCAAGACAAAGATCCACTTCTCAAAATGCAAAAGGACTTCATAAATCAAAGCTGACTAAATTTATTATATTGGACTGGCATCTGTCTTTTGACAAATCCATATAGAAAACAACAAAACTATAGGTTCCCCACTTGTGAATGGTCCGTCACATTGTGCTTGTTCAAAGCTAGAGTGCAGCAATTGTATTTGATTCTTAGCACAGTTCACCATTAGGTAATTTTAGTTCATCAACTGCATTTATACAATTTCACTAGCAGATAATATCTAAGATCTCTATTGCATGTGAAACTATTAACTGTGTGGGGAGGTGGCTAATTTTAGTACTCTTTCGTGCATAGGAAAAGATGGTAAGAACCTGTTGATGTTAAGGGCATTTGCACCACCTTCAGGCTGTTCAAGGTCAATACTTTTGGATGGAGGACTGGCTTTCTTTTCCTCCCTCACCTCAGCTTTTACAATAGCAATGAAACCACAGTATCTTACATTAACAGTACCAAGTGTTGCAATGTCCTGCAGTCAAGATGCAAAACAGAATTCAACCAGTTTACCAATTAAACCAAAATTAAAACACCAAACCCTTGGAAGAGCATCATTGAACAATTACATTTTCTGGAACTTACATGAGCAGCAGTGTTCTCATCAGCTGTGATCCCTTTCAGAAGGTTCCTCTCTACTGAATTTTTCTTATCAGTTCCATTTGCTTGAATCCCATCAATTTTAGTGTCTACCTTAGAGCTTGCATTGGTAGCATCTTTCATAACTTTGATGCTTAAATCCCCAACTCTCTCTGTGTAAGGAATATTACTGTTTGCAACTGAACCCAATAAATTTGGCTTTAATTTTACATGTTGCACAGCTTTAATGGCTCTGAAAATGGCAACATCCACAAATAGGCTGTGAAGCAGGAAGGCTTTCCTGTCCCGAATCTGCCTCTCCTCAGCTGTCTTGCAAGGCATAGATGCGACAAACAAAAACTCGTCGGTCCAAGGTATGTAATCCTTTTTCCCATCTCTTCCAAGGCCACCTCCATTTCCTCCCCATGTTTCATCCTCAACAGGAAGAGGAGGACAAACTGATGGCAACTGTGCTGCTACGGGAGGGATAAGCCATGTGTTTGCTCTAAAACCATATGGAAGATTCCCGAACTAATCAATGGCCAGGAAGAAACAAAAAGATTAATAATTGAAAACGAGAACTACAACGTCAGAGAGAAATCATTAAATTACATTTGAACAATTTATTTCCCTTCTTCTTTTGAGATAACCATATCAACACAAACGGTACATACCTTGTTACGCTCTGCAAATGCTTTCATGAGCTCATCGTAAGCCTGACACATAAGACATGACATCTATATTACTTCAACAAAATCTAAACCGAAAACAAAAAATACATCTCAACAAAAGATAAGACTGTTGATTTACAGACCAAACTTCATATATTAACAAAATTACTGGAAAAGCATGTGACATTACCAAGTGCAAGTACTGTTTATCCGGAAAAAAAATCTTTTGAGAGAATTAATGGATTCCACTCGATAAATGATAGAGGATGCACCAATTCGAATATTATCCAATACAAAAAGAAAAGGAAAAAAAAACTACTACAGTTTTTTAAAAAAAAAAAGAGCCAGAAAAATTGGGTAAGGTAGTGAAACTAACATTATCAAAAGCTCGACTAAGCTGCCTTAGCAAATCAACAAGATTGTTACATAAAATCCTCTGTTTTCCAACACCATAAAATCCCTTTTTGCAAGCTTCAACTTGAACCAGCTTCCCATTGCATAGCTTCACCTGATCATTTTAACAACAATTAAGAAAAAAACCTCGTCAAAAGATTTTAGAAAAAAAAAGAAGAAGATAAAAACAGATTCATAAATAAAACAATCTTACGTCAAGAGAGAAAAGATGATCATCCACGGAGATCTCATCAATCCGTCTTTTCGTTGCCTTCCTTATAACTGCATCAACGCCAACCACATTTTCCATTATTTCCAGTTATACCCTCAATTATCTCAAAATTACACTCGTTTATTTATAATTAGAGAGAGAGAGAGTACATTGAAGAGGAGGAGTGAGATGCGAGAGAGAGAAGAACTCGTAAAAGCTCCCAAGCTTGGGGCACGAGTGGCTCATTTCTTCTTCTGCATCCACCGGAACATCTTTTGATGCTGATTTTGGTGACGATGATTGTTTATTCGTGGTGGTGGTGGTGGTGGTGGAGGAGGAGGATTGAGATTTAGCGGTGGTTTTCTTAGAAGTCTTATTATCCTGCGCAGCCGGCGCATTCTTTCCGATATCGGACTTGATCTTATCATGCGCACTCGCCGATGGACCGAAGCACGTTGTGCATGCCACAATGTCCAGGAGTCGTCTAACGTGCGCCTCTGCAAGCTCCTCATCGAGGTCCTCTGAAACAACGAGAAAAAGATATGGAGAATGTAGCGGGTAAACGAAAACGAAAATGGAAGCATTAAACGCTGTCGCTTGAAATACTGTTTAATATCTGAAACGGCGTCGTTTGTTGGTCGGGATTTTTGCCTTTTACCATTGGTTAAAGTGAGAACGCAAGGCTTGAGTGCTGACACGTCGACCGTGTCTTTTAACCGCGCTCCTCTAACCTGTAAATGAACCATGACAAAGTCAGATTACTTTAATGCCCCTCGCACTTTTTAGAGATAATTTTGGAAGTAGACATAAAAAAAATACGGGAAGCTTCAAATTTACCCACACAGCTGCTGGATAATCTCAATTATATACCCAAAGTATTTTTTTTTCGTAATTATACTGTTAGGCAGTTATCGTAATTATGATTAGTAACGGATGGTTTAAAACCAATGAATGCCAGCATATAATGCTTGCAGCTGGTAAGCTATTGTTAGATTGTTGTAACTGATAAGTTTATGTTTATATTTCTTATGTATAAAGAGATTGTAAAATCAGTTTTTCATAAATAAGAAAACTTTGTTTCTTCATATACCATTAAAGAATTTTTATTTCTCAATGGGACTATTCTATTAAATAAACTAATGAAATTTTTTATTTTTTTTGAAAACTAATGAAATTAATTTCTCAAAACTAATGAAATTATTAATTATATGCATGCTATCCATATCAGATAATGAAATTGAAACGAAATATTTTTTTTTTGAGATATTTTGTATTTAATGTCGTATGAAACATGTAGCCTATCTTATTAAAGAATTTGAGAAAAATTCTTAATGATTTCATGAAATTCATATAAAAAATATTGATGCCGTGAAATTCTTCACCAGTCTTGCCATACTTGAAATTAATGATCTGGACTTAGCCCACAAGATCAACACCATTCAATCTATACAGTGTCCGTGTTAGATTATAGTAGGGGAAATAATAAGTAAAACATTAGTGTACGAATAGTTTTCTCTCTTTATCCTTACCTCATGCGACAACGAGAAATTTGTGATGTAACAAGTTTCAGTGTTCACCGATAAAAGTCGACGAACATCTATGATTCTGTCTGTTGATATTCCCTGTTCAAGATTTACAAGTTAGCACTACGAATTTGGATTAAAGAGGGCGAACAGAAAAGACACGAAATGAGTAACTAAATGTCACCTTTTATTCGATCAAAAACAAAAGAAAGAAAGAAAGAAATGTCACCCTATACCAAACAAGGAATTTAATTGAATGAAATTTGGTGTTTTTTTGGTATGGATATAAAGTATCTTTATTTAAAAATATATTTAAATATTTTTTATTTTTAATATTGACATATTAATATACTAAAATTATTAAAAAGTTATTTTAGTATTTTTTTCAAATATAANATACTTTTAAAATATTTTAAAAAATAAAAATTACCTTATTTTAAATTACTTTTAAACACACGTCTAATTAAAAAGTTTTGTTTTCGCATATGAAGCTATTTTTTTATAATTAAAATTTGTTTAGATTTATTTTGAATATAAAAAATATTAAATTGATATTTATTTTAGTTATTTTAAATTATTTTAATATATTAATATTAAAAATAAAAAATATTATAATATATTTTCAAATAAAAACATTAAAAAAAAAGACTATCCACAAAAAGCCAAACTCGTATACCTTGCGTCGCATCTTTTTTTCAAACCACGTATTCAAGCGTGTAAGGGAATGGATGGGACATGCCACCAATTATGGAGTAATTGTCAACACATTTTATTGAAAACATAGTAACACTAATTTGGAAGTCTTATATTTTGAAAATGACTTTTGTTTTTAATATTTAAAAGAATTAAATTTTTTATTTTTAAAAATTTTAAATTTTTTTTTAATCTACTTGTGTTAAAAATAAATTTTAAAAAATAAAAAAAATATTATTTTAATATATTTCAAAACAAAAAAATATTTTAAAAAACAACAACTATTATATTACTAAATGAGTTATTTAATGTATAAATTATATCTAATTTATATTTATATATTTAATTGCATCCAATCTATTTAAAAATAATGTAGTGTTCTTAATTTATTTTTCACTATAAAAAATAGCAGAAATACATCTCATTACATAACTTATATATAATTTTACATTTTCAAAACATTTCTCATTATTTTTTTAAGGAAATACTAAAAAAAATCAAAATCTGCCACGCGTAGTACAACTTATCAAAACTGAATGTTAGATTTTTATTTATCGAATCTTAATTGAAATATCAAATCTTCTCCTCTTCTGGACATGTAAAATTTAAACATGGGTATAAGCAAGTCACATGATATACTTCTATTATTCTTACGGTGAAAATCTAAGTAACAGGATATATAAAATTATTTTCTTATTACAGCTTATTTGTTACGGTATTCATTATATTTTAAAGTATTTTTTATTTAAAAATATATTAAAATAATATTTTTAATTTTTTTAAAATTAATTTTTAATATTAACCTATTAAAAAATCTTAAAATACTAAAAAAATTATAATTCAAAGCGTAAAAAAAAATTAAAAAAAAACATTTAAAAAAACAAAATAAAATGGGCTCTTGTTACATACAAAACTTTTTTTTCATTATGTGCAGGCTATTTCGGGATGTTTGATATTGAGTTTTAACTTGCTTTTCCTCAAAATTTAAAATTTCATTTTCTTTAGAAATGATTTTTTATGTTTTAAATGATGTGTAGATATAAAAATATATTTTATTATATTTAAAAATAAAAAATATTTTAAAAAACATCAACTATCATATCCTTTATACTGTTGATATCAGTATTTAATGTTTCCAGCCAACAAATCCTGTGTCATTTAAACGGACAATTAATCATGGCCTAAAAAGTAGATTCAAAATCAGCCAACGAGCTCCTGGTTGACAATCAACAATGGCTGGGGCGCTAAAGTATTCGAGCCACGTTACAAAAATAAAGTTTGCAAAGCCAGACCAAGCAAAAGATGCCAGTCAAATTGCAAGAAATGCAGAAAAGGATACGAGTAGAAGATGCCATGCAAGTGCAACAAATTAACATGACAATTCATTGAAAGGAATTTGCTAATTATCAATAATTCCAAATATAAGAGCCGGGACTCAGGAGGACCAAACCTTCAAAACAACATGAGTTTCGTCAGGAAGGTTTATGGTGATATCAGTAACCACAGGAAGAACTGCACAAGTCATAGATTAGACAGAACATTAGATATAATGACAGATAAAATGGAGTCAGGAGGTTATTCATGATCAATAAAATAAGATTCTATTGGGAAAGAAAAACAATTGAATTGATACCCTTCTCGTCCTTCTTCCTCTTCTCTCCTCTAGCCTTTCCACGATTGTTCCTGGGTGCCATTTTCAGCCTTTTGCTTGGTTAAATAAGCAGGAATCTCTTCAAGTATACCTATATTTCAACAATTTTCAATGAGTATTCTTTTCCTTTTCTAGAAAAACTTATAGCAACTCTTCGCTGGAATTGCTACGTGGATACCAAAACAAGTCCTGTTAAGGAAATCAATCGAGAAGATGAAATCCCAAAACCTCTTGCACCAAAAATAAATAAATAATAAAGAATCCAGCACCAGCCAAGAGGATTGATGTTGAAATTTGAAAAAAAAAATAACAAAAACAGCAGAAAATTGAAACAGCGCAGGGAATATCAGAACGGGAACGCTGCTTCCAGGACAAGGACATTCATTAATGACAACACGGGCCAGTTCAAGACTTGTTACATATGGAACTCAAGAAATAATTACCAAATAGCTGAACTCAGAAGAGCTCCGGAGCTTTAAGAATTAAAGAAGACAGAGAAAGAGGGTCTTTATTGCACTGTATGTATGGCTCGAACCAGTAATACTTGCACCAGACAAAATTATATATGTATATGCGGAAAACAATTCTAAGTAAAAAGACTAAAAAGCTGCAAGAAGGAAGGGTAAAGGGCGTCTTTCAAAGAATGGATGCTGGTAGAGGGCTTGACCATTAAAGAGGTTTCTGAAATGAAGCTCTCATCCACTAGAAAGAAATGGTGAGAGAGAGGAAGGGATAGAGGGGAGGCGTGGGTGTGATAAGGCAGGGAGGGCGGAGATTTAACGGACAGGTGATATGTATGGCAGTTTCTGCTGGCTGAATCAACATATTTCAAGATATATATATTTTTTTATAATAGGATATTTTAAATTTGCAATGGTATAAAATATTCATTGTATTTTTTTAATGATATAAAATGAAAATAGCTTTCTAGTATTTTGAAAGAAGCAAGAGTGCGAAGGCAAGAACTAAAGGGTACAGCCGATAAGTCCGATGGAAGTATTGTATGGGGCCACGCATATTAAGAAAAGTTTGTCTTCTATCAGACAGTCAGAGCATTTGCAGATATCCAACAAGTTATCGTAGCGGTTTGGCGTTGCGTTCATGCATCTGTCTAGATTGGTTTTAAAAGTATATTTGATATTTATATGAAAAAAAATATTAAATTAATATTTTTTAAGTACTTTTTAAAAATCTCAGTGTATTAATATCAAGAAAAAATCTAAAAATAAATTATTTTAATATATTTTAAAATAAAAAATACTCTTATAAAATAGTCGACTCCATAATGCCAAAAACACATGTATTTACTGGCTTGGCCGTCCCAAGGGCCCCACGTGGTCTCATTTTAAACTAAAACACCCACAGATTGCAACACTCGAGAAAAATTGGAGCAAGTAGGAATAGTTAAATGTCCCACGCGATGTTGTAGGTCAATTATTTTTTATATTTAAAAAAAATTAAGATTTAAAAGTGTTAGATTTTTTTTACAAAGTTATACCCAAGAGTTTTGGGTTTGGTTGCATCACTTGACCCAAAAATAATATTAATAATAACATTAAACTTGGGTTAACCCTTAACATAAAAGTGTTTTGACTGCAATACCAGATCTAATAGCATTGGATGTGGGTCTGGCTGCAAAGTTATGTCATAAAAGTGTGATAATTAAATAGATTAGTTAAAAAAACAAAGAAAAAAACCAACAGGAAGAAAAAAACTAATGAATAAAAAGAAAAAATATATGAATTAACTGGGTTAACCTTTCAAATCAGGTTAACCCGTCATACCTTGAATTCGCATTGTGAAAGTTTGATAATTAAAAAGAAATAAACAAATTAATAGGTTAACCCAGAATTAACTGGGCTAATTTGTCAAACCAGGTTAACCTGTTAAATCCGGAATTCGTGTCATGAAAGTTTGATAACTAAATAGAAAAAAAATTAACATTAACAATTTAAATTAAACAAGAAAATTAATTAAAAAGAAAAAAACAAAAGGCATCAGTCTTTTCACTATGGACTGCATTGTGCAGTCTACAATCAAAGGCATAAAAACAACAAAAAAACAAAAAGAAAAATTAAAGACATCAGTCAATGACTACTTAGAAAAAAATTTAATATTAACATACTAAATTAATTAAAAAAAAACCTCTAAGAAGAAAAAAACTAAATAGAAAGAAATTTAACATTAACAAACTAAACTAAACAAAAAAAATAAAAAATAAAAAAAAAAGCAAAAAACAATTACAGGTTAATTCATCAAATTAGGTTAACCCATTAAACCCGGGATTCGTGTCATGAATGTCTGGTAACTAAATAAAAAAAAGTGAAAATTAACAAACTGAACCAAACAAAAAAAATTAATCAATAAGGAAAAAAATCTGGGTTAACTCGTCAAACCATGTTAACCCGTTAAACCCAGGATCTGTGTCATGAAAGTCTGATAACTAAATAAAAAAAAAAATAACATTAACAAACTAAATTAAACAAAAACAATTTATGAAAATAAAAAAAAAAAAATTGACAGTCAACCCATAATTAATTGGGTTCACCTGTGAAACCAGGTTAACTTGTGAAATTGGGATATGTGTCATGAAAGTTTGATAACTAAATAAAAAAAAAATTAGCATTAACAAAGAAAAAAATTAATTAAAAAGCAAAAAAAAAAAATTGGGTTAACTTGTTAAACCAGGTTAACCCGTTAAATCCGGAAAACATGTCATGAAAGTCTCATAACTAAATAAAAAAAATTTAATATTGATAAACTAAATTAAATTAAACAAAAAATTTTGTTAAAAGAAAAAAACAAAGAAAGAAGCAAAAAAATAATCCTGAAAGGCATAAAAAAAGCTAAAAAAATGAGACAACTTAAAAAAAAACCTAAAACATCAGTGTTTTACTGTGGACTGGCACAGTGAAACACCGAGCAATTTTAGTTTATTGTCAATTAACAAACTAAACTAAATGAAAAAAATTAATTAAAAAAATTGGGTTAACTCGCCACACCAGGTTAACTCGTTAAACCCGGGATCCGTGTCATGAAAGTTTGATAACTAAATAAAAAAATTAACATTAACAAACTAAATTAAATTAAAAAAATTATTAAAAGAAAAAAAAATGACGGCTCGTGAAACCTGAAATATGTGTCATGAAAGTCTAATAACTAAATAGAAAGAAATTTAATATTAACAAACTAAAGTAAACGAAAAAAATTAATTAAAAAGAAAAAAAAGCAAAAAAAAAATTCTGGGTTAACTCGTCAAATCATGTTAACATATTAAATCCGGGATCCGTGTCATGAAAATTTGATAACTGAATAAAAAAAATTTAACATTAACAAAAAAAATTATGAAAACAAAAAAAAACCCTAAAAGTGTAAAAAAAATGAAAAAAACCGTCATGAAAGTCTAATAACTAAATAAAAAGAAATTTAAAATTAACAAACTAAAGTAAACGAAAAAAATTAATTAAAAAGAAAAAAAAGCAAAAAAAAAATTATGGGTTAACTCGTCAAACCATGTTAACCTGTTAAACCCAGGATCCGTGTCATAAAAGTTTAATAACTGAATAAAAAAAATTAACATTAATAAAATAAAAAAATTATTAAAAGAAAAAAACAAAAAAAGCAAAAAAAACCCTAAAAGTGTAAAAAAACAAAAAAAACAGCTCATCTTTTTATAAATAGAAAGAAATTTAATATTAACAAACTAAAGTAAACGTAAAAAATTAATTAAAAAGAAAAAAAATCTAGGTTAACTCGTCAAATAAAAAAAAATTATAGGTTAACTCGTCAAACTATGTTAACCTATTAAACCTGGAATCCGTGTCATGAAAGTCTGATAACTGAATAAAAAAAGTTTAACATTAAAAAAAACCTAAAAATATAAAAAAAACAGGTAATAAAATTCTAAAAACATAAAAAAAAAACTTATTTTTTACTGTAAACTGCACTGTACAATCACAATAAAAAGCTAAGCTCTTTTACCTATTTATAATGATTCTTAGTAAGATGGTTTACTTGGATCATGTACGGAGAATAATGATTGGTTTTATGCATGGATCAATAGCGGTGTTTTTTCTCTTTTTGCCCTTTTTAAGTTTTTGTCTTTTTAAAAAAAGAACCGTTGTAAAAATACTAAAATATCACGAAATAATGATTATTTATAACACAGGATCCACTTACACAGGAGATAACTTTCATACCATCTAATTTATAATAAAAACTTGTGAAAGTATTCGATGGATAAATTTTTTTGAGTAGAGGCACTCTGGTTACAAAAAATCAATAGAAAAAATCAAGGAAGACTTTTATTTTATATTCTATTTATATTTTTTTTTACATGAAAATAACTCTTATATCAATATATCTGTAAAGTAATTGAATAAATATACTTGATTTATCAAATCTTGCACTCAAATACAAAAAAAATCACTGTAAAATCTTGAATAAAATAACATCATAAAAAAATATCAATTTATAAAATAAAAAAAATATAACGATCAAATATGATATAAAAAAAACTAAAGGAAAGTAAAATTGTAAAAAAAATAACTTTAAAAAATATCTCAAATAAAATAAATAGCAATCAAAAGAATTAAGACCAAATCTGATAGATAAAAAAAATTAAAGGATGATAAAATTAGAAAAAAAATTAAATTTATAAATTATTTTAAATAAAATAAATAGTAATTACTAAAATAAAGATTGTATAAGGAGAAAAAACAAATTGAATGATTATATTGAGATTTTAAAGTGTTAGGCCAAGAAATCAAGGTTGGGAGAGAAAAATAAGAAAAAGAAATTATTGATGTCAAACCGGAGATCAATAAGCTACATGCACCGTCCGGAAAGGGAAAGCTCGTCGCTCGAACATGGAGTGGTAGACATGCTGGCGCTTGCAATGCATACACTGACAAGTTTTTTATCTAAATTATATTTTATTTTTATTAAAATACTAGATTTTCATTTAAACAACTTGATTATAACTTGAAAATCAAGATAAAAAAATTAAAAAAAACACTCCTAGACACATGTTAGAAATTTTTTGCTTTTAAAAATAATTTAGTTACATTATTATGCTTTAAAAATGTGAAGAAATTGAGTTATTCTTTATCAATTTGATAATAATGAATGAATTTTGTTAAAATATTGTATTATCCTCATTGGCTAGGCTAATAATTTTGATTGATGAAGTAAAATAATTACTATGTTGTTCTAATTCATGGTATAATATATTAAATAAATATATGTTCATAATAAAACACTATCTTCTTTAATTTTTTGGAGAACACGTGTGTCTATACACACACACACACACTTGCCTCACCTCGAAAGTAAAGAAGCGAGTTTTCTCCTAAATAGATTTATTCCTATATTATCATTTACTTGGGAGTGTATGGCATTATTTTTATTTTTGTTTTTAGATGTTTTTTAAAAGTATTTTTAATTTTTAAAAATATTAAATTAATATTTTTTAATATTTTATAATGCTTTTGATATAATATCAAAAATAAAATAAAATATTAAACAAAATACATTCAAACAAAAAACTATTTTAAAAAACACTTTACAGTCTCACCTTAAATCTCATGTTCTAAAAGGGTAGGAATAAAAAATTAAGTGAAGCATCGGTTCACGTTCGCATACGAGCAACAAGTTCAGTCATCAATGCATCTAGGAAGACAAGTACTATAAAAAGATATTCTAGCTAGCTATGTCACTTGTAATTTATCGCGGGTTATATATATTTTTATTTTATATATATTTGTATATATATATATATATATATATATATATATATATATTTAATGTATTTTTTATATAAAAAATTTCTAATTATAAATTAAAATGTTCATAAATACATCTAATTAAATAAATAAATCAATATTTTATCAAATCAATAACTAATATTAAGATATTTGATTTAATAATAAATTAATTGTAAGAGGAAAGTGAAAAGGAATAGACATAAAGATTAATTTTTAAAAAAATAAATGCTGAAAGTTGAAATTAAAATTAAAATTTTTAAAAAATAAAAAACAAAGTTAACATATATTAATCTTTGAAACTTGTAATTTTAATCATAAGAACGAGACTGACCGTATAAAATTTAAACAAAAAATAAATATAGATTAGATCATTTAGTTTACCAGAACAAAATTATACATATGAAAACATATATACAAGAAAACCAGCATATATATTGGAAAACCATAATCTGAATTTATCTCCATATTATCAACTCATGATGAAATATAATTAATCCATAATAAAACCGAACATTATCTTAATTGTCGTCTCTTGAGTTGAAAAAAAACATGCATAGATTCTATTGAAAAATTACTGCAAAAACTGATCAGATTTTTTTTTATGGGTTGGTAAAAACAGTGGATTCCAACTTCAAGCTCACCAAAAATCACAATAAAAAAAACCTTTAAAATTCATTCTTGAAAAAAAAAAACGAAGGAAAAAAGGCACGTAGCATGGTTGATGATGGATGGGCACCATCCTCTAACAAAAATGAGCCCCGTCCCCATCCCCCATTCAACGGCCTTCATTCACCTCCACGAAAATTCACTGCTTCTTTCATTCTTCCAGCTATATCCAAGCGAATTGCTCAACAATTCACCACAAAAGGCCATTTTTTGCCAATCTCTTGTGCCTATAAAACATTTCCCTCCCCACGCATCCTTTTCTACCCCATGCATGTTGATTTCTCCTGATGCTAGCACAATAAGATTTCTAGGAACACCTATACCCATCAGCAACAACTCACACTTCACCACCAAAAAACTCAACCATTTCAGGGCACGGGTGCGTACATTCATAAATAGACCGCTTACGCATATAAAACATAGAAATTAATGGCGGATAATTAACAGAGAATGATAATGTATGGATCACCATCAAGGTTTTGATCAATGCAAGCGTGCCCGTTTGGCTACATATTACTGTTTGTGTTTTTTTTAAAATGCATTAAGTGAACGTTTGGTTAAGAAAAAAATACTACTAACTATACGTGAATCCCACAATAAATTGTGTGCAAAACAAAGAAAAATGGAAAAGCAGCAAACTGTTGCAAATTTATTGCGCGGTTAAGAAATTCAACCATGGTAGCATGTCTCCACTGTTCACTGAACAGTGTAGTAGTGAACAGTGGAGCATAGCTCCACTATTCAGGCCGAACCGGATCCTGTCCAACGTGCAAAATGCATTGAATCGGGTCCGATCCAGTAAAATAAAATAAAAAATTTATTTTTTAATCGTGTTTATTCGCTTGATAACGTAGTATTTGCAGAATTTAATTACAATTCTAATTTGTTTCTAATTATATTTTACAAGTTATGTTGTTGCGTGTTAAAGAAACCAAGAAAATTATCGAATGTATTTCAGACATGATGGAATTGTAGATAGTTCAATGGAATAATAAAAAAATATTTTATATAAAGTATTATTTATTTCATGATGTAATAACAATAGTTGAATTTACAATATTTAAATTAAAAACCATTAATTTTAATATATATATATATATATATATTTTAATTATTTTATAACCTCAATTTCAAAAGCATTCTTAACCAAACATATTAAATTACTTTTCATTCAACCTCAATTTCAATCACAATTTTAACCAAACATATATTTTTCTAAACTAACCTAGTACTTTTTATAAAATAATTTTTTTCAAAACACAAACATAACAGTAATCGCAATACCAAACACGTAGAGGGATGCAAGAAAGAATTATGTTGTTGCGTGTTAAAAAAACCAAGAAAATTATCGGATGTATTTCAGACGTGATAAAATTGTAGATAGTTCAATGGAATAATAAAAAAATATTTTATATAAAGTATTATTTATTTCATGATGTAATAATAATAGTTAAATCTACAATATTTAAATTAAAAATTATCAATATTAATATATATATATATATATTTAAAATTATTTTATTACCTTAATTTCAAAAGTATTCTTAACCAAATATATTAAATTATTTTTTATTCGACTTTAATTTTAATTATAATTTTAACTAAACATATATTTTTTAAATTAATTTTAATTAAAAATATTTTTTTAAAATATTTTTTTTTCAGAACACAATCATAAATAAACACGTAGAGGGATGCAATAATTAAAATGCCGGGAGAAGTACATTTGTTGTAGGAGAGGTTGCGAGTTGCGACAGTCGCAATGAAATAACTCAAAACAAGGACAGGGCCCTCTCCCTTACTTTCACCCCCAAACTCTGGCATCCATTGCTACAGCCTTCTCTCTCATTCTGCTCGGACCTTTTACCTTATATTGCCATCATTTCCATGTCAATTCACACAGTATTCAAAATAAATTATAACTATCCAAATAACTCCTGATTGGTAGATAATGAAAACGTGTTTTAGATTTCAAGCCAGAAAGTAAGAAAACTAAACCGATTCATTTTGTGGAGTTTCTAAAGGCATATTCGTGGTCATTGACAACTGGAGAGCCTCTGCTGCTCTGCAGGACAGGCAAAGAAGGTACGAGAAGTCAATCATCACAGTCCCCGGATCCACCGTTCCGTCCGTGTCCTGCTGCGTGTACTCGGTGGGTTCGGGAAACTCCTCTGTCGGGCCGCCACAAAAGCGGTTCAAAAGAAGACGAGTAGTTTGATGCGTGTCGGGATGTGAGTGGAGGGAGGTTGAGACACGCAAAAATGTGGAGAAGAGGTTGGAGGAGTGGAAGACGGGAGAGGAGGGGAGGAGGTTGGAGAAGTTTGCGGAGACTTTCGTTTACTGTGAAGGCGCGATGAAGTGATTTATTTGTTTGGGATTATGGTACCTATATGATTATAATTTAAAAAAAATTATTTTATAAAAAGTATTTTTAGTTGAGTTTGATTTGATATTTATGTATATTTAGTTAAAATTATAATTAAAATTAAAGTTTAATAAAAAAAATAGTTTAATATGTTTGGTTAAGAATGCTTTTGAAATTGAGATTATAAAATAATTTTTAAAAATATATATTAATATTAATGGTTTTTAATTTAAATATTGTAGATTTAACTATTGCTATTACATAATGAAATAAATAATATTTTATATAAAATATTTTTTATTGTTTCATTAAACTATCTATAATTTGAGATTGCGATCAAATTTTACAAATGTTACGTGTTCAAGCGCTTTCTGTTTAATTTATGCAGTGTCATTGAATAATGTTAAACACTAGTTTTTCGAATAAAACACAATTAAAAAACATATTTTTTTATTTTACTGGGTCGGACCCAGTTCAATGTATTTTTGAGCTTTGAACTGGAGCTGGTTCGGCCGAAACATATCTCCACTGTTCACGTGAACAGTGGAGCATGTTCAGCGTTTTGCTGCGCAGGAAGCAAGTCATGGCTGCTTCCTTTTTTCTTGCATTTCAAACACAACAAACCGTGGGATTCATGAACAATAACATACATTTTTTTAATTACCAAACAGGTTGCATCTGTGTTTTTAACAAAACACAGACGCAACCTCTTAAACAAATATTGTCTAAGTATTAACCGCAACATGGTTTAATCGTGTTTTTAAAATTAATGTTTTTAATGTTTTTTTTATACGTTTAGATATGCTAATATAAAAAATAATCTCTAAAAATTAAAAAATTATTATTTTAATATATTTTTAAATAAAAAATATTTAAAAAAATAGTAATAAACACCCTTCCAAATATCCTTTAATAAAAGTTGCGGGCAGGGTCTTGTTCGATTTTATTTGTTTGGGCTTGGGGACGCGGCAAAGGATAAACAAAAAGGCCTGTATTAGGCCCGACCCACCACTCAATAAAGTTTTGATTTAGGAACAATTTATCCCGTTTTCGAAAATTATAGAGGCGGAATAAAAATTAGTGAAAAAGCTAAAAACAAAATTCAAATCCGAGAAAATTATTCTGAATCTACTGATATTTCATAGAGGCAACTTTTTAAAAAAATTATATTTTACAACCAATAACACTTTAATTATTCAGTAAATTACGAGCAAACCCAGTCAACGAAAAAATTTTAAAAATATATTATTGTTAGTTTAATATCAAAAGTACACCTATAATTTATTTATTTATTTCTACTACATTGTTTTCCCAGACCAAAACCTAGGAACTTCCAATCTCCAAAACACACTTGTAATTGGTTTCATAATCCTTTGTAAATTATTATAGAGGAAAAGTTATTAGACCGAATGAACATGATCCATTAAACCACCATTGTCACTGACGTAGAACCATCACAGTAATCACAAGCATAAAATCACTCATTTTCAACCACCACGTACCTAGATTTGTTACCCTCCCTTACCACATCACCACAAGAACCCACCCGCCAACCCCCCTCTTCGGTTCTGACTTTCTTTAACCATGCTTATTACCATTGAAATCACTACAAAAGACCAATTATCACGTCATTAATTCAAATCATCTTCACCCGTTCCATACATGTATGCCATTTAAAAAAACAAAATCATTTTTCATCATGAATCAAGGTAGTAGCATTTCGGTTTTGATTTTCAGTATTGGGTTTATGTTGCATGATGCATGCAAGACAGAGTTTCTACTGTTTGGATCTTCTTTTGAAGGGAGATAGGGGATCGTTGTTCCGGAGAGATAAAAGAGAGGAGATGGTATTTCAGGGAAAGAAAATAGACGAGGAGAGAGAGGGGAAAATGAAACGAGAGAGAATGAGCGAGAAGAGAGAGAGAGAGAGAGAGAGAGAGATGAAAAGGGAAGAAAAGGAAAAAGGTTAAAAAAATCATGGATATTCTAGTCTATTCATTCGAATTGCTTGGTATATAAAGTGCGGAGATATGGTGCTAGATTATGGATATTTAGGTAATAGTTATTTTTTAAAATATTTTTATTTAAAAATATATTAAAATAATATTTTTTAATTTTTTTAACATAAACATATCAAAATAATTTAAATACACAAAAAAATTTAATATTTTTAAAAAATATAAAAATAACCAACACTTCATTTTTAAATGCCCCTCCGAGTTAAAAGTAATCAATCCTGTCTCTTCTCCAAACGCCAGACATCAGATTGGTATTTGAGCATTGATTTTGAGTGTTTTTTTTTTTAATAAATAAATCATGAGAGATGTAACGGATTCCTAACATCTTGATTGTTTTTTTTTTTTCCTGATCATCTATTGCCTTTTTACGATGGGCCCTGCAGTCCCATGAAGCTATGTTTTCTTCTGGATCTTATATTATCTTAAATTTAATTTTTTTAAATTATAAATTAATAAATTTATTTTACTTTTATATTATTTTAAAATAATGATATTAAAAATAATTTTTTAAAAATTAAAAATATTATTTTAAATAAAAAATATTTTAAATCATAACCACTACTACAATTTTAAATATACTCTAAAAACATAAGCGGTTAAGATAATGTTATGTAATTTATAACAGTTAAAATTTGAGAGAACAAGATTATGTTATCATCTCTTCGCTCTGTCAGATTTAACTTTCAACCTCCATGACCCCTACATCAATTTTCTGAAAACGCATTACTCTATCATGAACGAAAAAAACCAAATAAAGGAAAGCTTTTACTGCACTGTTCGATCAACCTTACTGATGTTCTGGTTATTTAATCTGTGTTTAGATATGGGTCAACTTTTTTTTTTCTCAGTAAAAAAAATGAATATGTAAGATTTTTAATAAAAAAATTTATAATTATAAATTTAAAAACTTTTTACATGTATTTAATTAAATAAATTGAGAACTATTTATATCAATAAATATAAAAAAATAAAATATTAACATTTCTATTCAACTTGTTTCGCTTTGGGTCAGATAATGTTTTTCGTCCAACATAAAAAAATAAATATAAAAATGTTATTAACATATTTTTTTGACATTAAAAAAAATAACTTAGATTGAAAAATCAATATTTATATATAATAAAATAAAACAAGCTTAGAAAAAATTATTAACTCAATGACCAGTGTAGAATGAAGTTGATTTTTAGCATGGTAAAAAGTAAAATAATGTTGCAAGTGCGTTTCACCGTATTATAATTCTCTAAACCAAAAAATATAAAGACATTATCTATACTAAATAAAATAAATTTTAAGATATATGAACTAAGAAAATTAAAAAAAAAACATGCTACTGCCATTCAAATTCTAAAATAAAAGGATAGCTAATTTTATAGAAGTAAAAGATAGATAAAAATAATATTCAACATCAGCTTTTTTTTTAATTTTAAAGGATAATTTTTCTAACTAATAACAAATAATTTTTATTTTTAAAAGACAAATTTTATTTATACAGAACATAAAAAATTTGTAGATAAATTAGAGCAATCTATTCGAAATATAAAACACATACAGTATATTAAAAAAACAATATTTATTTAAAAAATACTAAACAAACAATTTTAAAAATAAAGAAAATGAACATCAATTTAAATATAAATTAAGAGATCATTTAAAAATAAATACAATAAAGGTATCAATACTGACAAAGAAGAGACCTTTCTTATGCATAATTAAAAGAAAAAAAAACTTTAATATATATATATATATATAAATATAAAAGATGAAATGATATTTTTTTCAAGTTTAAAAGGTTGAAATTATTATAATTACAAAATCTGATCTAATTTGTCAAGTTAACCCATAACCTGATTAACCTAAAACCCAAGCCAAATAATTTTTTTTTAAAATAAAAGGAATAATTGACCTTGTATATTTCTTTAGAAAACCAAGTTTATTCTCTATTCAATCGACCCTAGGTTCAAAACTCAAAATATAAGATAATATCATTTTAGTCCTGTATATTAAAATAATTTTGTTTTTTCACTTTTACCAAACTACAAAACACTATCTAAATTTCATTTGCAATCTCCAGGAAGTAAAGCCATGTAATTCATAAAAAAAAATAAACCATTCCTACGAAAGAACGCAACAGCAACAGCACATCTCGTTTCCACCCTCTCAAATTTTCAATCTCGCGCTCGCCACGAAAAAATTGCAAAGTCTCCCTCCTTTCCAATTCGCACCCCAATCTTTGGAGCCAAATCACGTTACCAACCAGCTGGTCCCACTGCTACTTCTCTTTCAAAATTAAAAAAAATAAACATCACTCCTACTACTTATATAAAAAAAAAAACTTTAATTTTAATGATCCTTATAATCATGTACCTCTAAGTCCTTCTATCCTCCTGAACAATTACCCCAGCATATCTCTCGTGTCCTCCACGCAGCTCCGGTTTCTCTCTGCAATCTCCACTGGCTTTTAATTCAATTCCGTTTTCCCTGAGAAATTCAATATTCGCTGACTCATATATAAAATTCGAATACTCGAATTTCAAAATTTTGTTTCGAATACTCTCCTCGCCTTTTCTTCTTCTTGTGCCCTTTCCAACAACAAAAAAAGCGATAACGAACGTCTGATTTCTCGGTATCTGCCTCTTCATTACTTCAATTCAAATTTTAGGGTTTACAGTTTCACTCAAACCAGTAAAATCGAATTGAACGATTATTCACTCATTCAAAATTGAAGTGTATACAGTTCAATTCATATGCATTAGATTCAATTTTTTTTTCGTGTCTGACGTGAAATTAGGGTTTCGAATCGAGTTTTCAGACGATGATAATAAAACAATTCATGAAAGGCAAAATGCGGCGGGGCAACATAGGAGACGTCACACTTAACGAACTCGACGAGGAGGAGAATTTTGAATATGAATTGATTCCTAAGAAGCGAAAGTTGAATGGATACAATTCAAATCCAATGGGTATGTATAGTGAATTTGATGATTTTAGCAGTGGTCCAGGTTCTTTTTGCAGCGTAGGATCGTACTGGGCTAATGAGGCTCAGTCTTACTCGAAGAAGAGATTGAAGAACCAGAGCTTGGCGAGCTCTCGAAAGCCGATATCAAGATCTTATCGAGGGCGAGTGCAAATACTTCCTTCGAGGTTTAACGATTCGGTTGTGGATATGTGGAAAAACGAAGAATGTAGAATTGATGACACTGATTTGGAAATAGGGGATGATGAATTTGTAGACAGCGAGGATTTTTATAGTGAGAAATATAGATATAATAGTAAATTTGGTTTCGGAAGCTCTCATTCCTATCCATTTTATGGCATTGAAGGGCATGGACAAGTGGGTCAGTTCGGGTGTAACAATTTTCACTATAGAAAAGGTCGCAATAAAAAGTTTTTGAGTTCGGGTAATCCATTGATAGAAGATGGAGTTGTGCCAAGACATGGGTATACAGGTTTGGATAAATTGAGAAGAGAAAGAGCTAAAAAAAAGAAGGATGTTTACAGACCAGAGGATTTTGCTTTGGGTGATATAGTTTGGGCTAAATGCGGGAAGAGATACCCATGGTGGCCAGCAGTTGTGATTGATCCCATCCTGAAAGCTCCTGATGCGGTACTCAGTTGTTGTGTTCCTGGTGCTCTTTGTGTTATGTTTTATGGATACTCTAAAAATGGAACGCAAAGGGTATATTTCTCTTGCCTTTTTTCACGTTTCTCTCACAGGAGTTTCTATTGCTTAGTTCGTTTGGTGCATTTTAAGTTAATGCTTAATGGTAATGAGCAGGACTATGCATGGGTGAAACAGGGGATGATATTCCCTTTTGCAGAATTCATGGACAGGTATGTAGATGATCATATTCAATTGGTGTTATTATAAGCTCTCAGGGCACTTTTTGTTAATTCTCTGTTTCTTCAGATTTCAGGTGCAGACTCAAATGTTCAAGTGCAAGCTGAGTGATTTTCAGGCGGCACTAGAAGAGGCAATTTTAGCAGAAAGTGCAGGCATGGGCAGCATCAGTGCGGAAATACCATATCCTGAAGCTTATCCCACCCGACTCCAGGAAGCTAGCTGTTCAAGTCAGGATCTGGACTTCTACACTCAACAACAGGCAAGTTTCCTTTTTCTCTTCTCTGTCCTTTCTTCCTAATTCTAGTCGATGGTCTTGAAGGATTTCATGCAGCTCTGGGAAATTATGTAGCATGAGACAAATATAATCTTATATCCCCTACTTGGTCTGCCATGGTTGAGCTTTCTGATATAGAAGGTCATTTGTTTGGTTAGTTTGTTGTTTGTTCTAGCTTCTTGTTTCATTGTCTGTTTGTGATGGAATTTATTATTTCTGAATGCTTATGAACATTGGGAGATCTGACTCATTGTTTAGAGAAGTTTCTGTCATGAATTTTCCTTGCTATAATAACCACATACGTCTTACTATAATCTTAACTGGAAGCATCCAGAATGAATAAATATTTGGATGAAAAATATTGTTGAAACTGCAGCTTTTTTATTGCATAAATATTGCATCAATTGTAGCTAAAAATCAAGACTGAGAAAATACTGATGAAGATGGAAAGGACTGGGACCAATGTTTTAACAGCTGTGAAAACCATCAAACTGGAATTGCAAATAAGTGAACTCTGTCATATTATGGTGCAGAAATAAGAGCTCTGTCTTCTACTAATTTCATCATCTAATTATTCTCTTCTAAAATGCTGAGACCATAGACTTTGCACATGTCTTGATAGTTTATTTTGTGTTCATTTCATCTTCTACCTTGCATATGCTGTAAGATATACAACCTCCAGTGTTAAGGAATTCTTTTCCTCCCTTCCCAAAACCAAATAATAATGGTTCTGTTTTAATGCAATGAAAGTCTGAAGTTTCTTGGTTCTATTTCTTGGCAGTGGGTTTCTGTTAGCATAAGAAAACACAATCAATTTTTCCTCTGAGCTGCTATTGACAATCTGTCCTCACACATCTACTGGTACTATGCAAAGTGGTGGGTCGTGTACACTCTTTGCTGGTGTGATTAGAAATGTAGTTCTGGGAATTTTATTGAACGACTTAGGTGTTTAAATGTTTTAGAAATAAAATGCTCCTCTGATTAGTGGATTTTGTTTGCACATTTTAATTATCATATGAGTTAATCCTGTCATGCCAGGTGCTGCAAACTTGTCTGGATCAATCTGCATGACTGACAAAAATTATATTGTTTTTTTTTTTGCATACATTCTATGCTAAAATGCTATATCTGGTATATTTAATGGAACTTTGAATTTGATCTCTAGAGATTTTTTTGTCCTGGGAACTCTCTTACTGCCTTTGGATTTTGACTTCTAATTTCATCTTGTGAATCAATTGTTCAGGATGCATGTTACAAGGACATGAGATGCTGTGATGGCTGCAATCTAATCTTGCCATGCAAAACTTTGAAGAAAGGGAAAAGACCAACATTTCAAAGTGAAATTTTATGCAAACATTGTGCCAAGGTTCATGAGAAATACCTCCTTTTGATTATTTTTTGTTTGTATAATTATATCCTTTTTAAAGTGCTAATTGCATGCCTGTTTTTTACAGTTAAGAAAATCAAAGCAATATTGTGGCATATGCAAGAAGACCTGGCATCATTCAGATGGCGGGAACTGGGTAAGATTATTAATAGTATTTGAATTAGGTTTATACTGTTCTTTTGGTAAAACAATCAAATAAATTTTTGGTATATGTTGGAATTAAAATTTCATGTATTAGGTATGCTGTGATGGCTGTAATGTTTGGGTGCATGCTGAGTGTGACAACATTTCCAGCAAACTTTTCAAGGTGTGTCTACCATATTATAGTTTAATACATTCTGTTATCTCTTATGTTAGTTTGTGTTCATTCAAAGGTGGAGGCTAATTGATTTGTTATGGTTTGAAGGATTTGGAGGATATTGATTATTACTGCCCTGACTGCAAAGTAAAGTTTAAATTTGCACAACCAGATTTAGAGAGAAGAAAGCCTCCAGTCAAGTATGCTGCTCACTTCGTTTTTCCAAATTCATATGTGATTTTTAAATTTGACACCACGAATTTATCATGGATTTTTCCCTGGGAAATTTTAATCCCAATGATGTCATTTGAATCAGGTCAATAGGAAACAGTGGACAGGCTGTACCACTAGACAAGGTAACAGTTATCTGCAATGGGATGGAAGGAACATACATTCCAAAACTTCATTTGTAAGCCCTGTAAACTTTGCAAAAATTATGGATTGTAGCCTCTCTTCTCTCTCTTTCATTTTTGGGTTGCTATATATATGTTAAAGGGATGTTGCAAATTGTGACTGTAACAGTTAGTTTGAAGTTCAAATATTGGTATTGTTAAATTAATCTGATTTAGTTGTGTTAATAGGGCAATGCTGGTTAATTTTGTGGTAAACATATATTTGGTGGATTTTGTTTTTTTAATCCTTATCTAATATAAAAATCTCATCAACTTTTTTCCTTTCCCTCTATTTCTAGAATTGAGTGCAACTGTGGTTCATGTGGGTCACGGAAACAAGCACCAAGTGAATGGGAAAAGCACACTGGTTGTAGAGCTAAAAAGTGGAAGCACAGTGTGAAAATCAAAGACACAATGTTACCACTGGCACAATGGGTTTGTACTGGAACTTGTCATTTTTCTTAATTGGCATCCTAATTTCTAAAGTTGCTATTTTTTAACAACATAGTACAGGCTATGCCATTTACATATATGTTAATGTGCTCAATTCTGCTCACATTTCTCTAATTCTGG
The DNA here is from genome assembly GCA_015852605.2 of Populus deltoides. Taxonomy (NCBI): domain Eukaryota; kingdom Viridiplantae; phylum Streptophyta; class Magnoliopsida; order Malpighiales; family Salicaceae; genus Populus; species Populus deltoides. The sequence goes on along the minus strand of CM027583.2, from coordinate 7,150,610 downwards.
TGCCAATACATTGTTTACTTTATCTAATGCTGTGCTTTTTCTTGAAAGCATTTAAAGAAATTGCTCAAAAAGAGGAACATATAAAGAACAAAGAAAAAGAGAAGAGGAATAATAGAGAATTGAGTATGTCCTTCATTACATAGCCTAAAATTTTGACTAATGGTGGTAGAAATTTAATTTGTTTATTAAATACCTTGTCAAAGACTAACCTTGAGAACCTTTTGTGATTTTTGTTGATTACGGTGCAACATCTGAAATGCTAGTTATCTTATAAATGATATACGATGACAGTAAAGTAATTTAGCCCCATAGTTAGTATCATATTGGTAACTACCTTAGGATCCTTTCCCAGGCCCAGTTTTGTGATTCTACAACAAACCAGTTTCTTGAACTGACTAGGAAAAACCAGTTCCAAGCTTGTACTGCAAATATAATCTCGATTGTTGTAGGATTTTCTTTTATTTTCTTTCCTTTTTATCCTCTTTGTTGGGGTGAATGAATCTTACACGTCCTTATTATTAAATTTTCCATGAACAATATCTATTGTGCAGATTGCTGAATATAATGCAAGTATAGATCCTCTAAAGTTAGATAAGCAGATGCTACTTGCTTTGTTGGAAGGTACATATAACTTACTACCTTTTCTTTTGGTTTAGTTGGAAGAAGTGGGTGCTTTACTGGGTTAATTGTGAACAACATGAATTTTTTATTTCCTTTGAACAGAGAAGTATGAACCTATATATGCAAAATGGATATCAGAAAGATGTGCTGTTTGTAGATGGGTTGAAGATTGGGATGATAACAAAATTATGATCTGTAACAGGTAATGCCCTCACTCATCAATTTCTTTGTGTCTGTTCAGTATTATTTGAGTGGTCAATGAAATTAAGTGTTGCTTTAAGTTAAAAAATGAATTGTGTACTCAATTACCATCGCCCGAGACCTATTTTTCCTTTTTTAAATTTTGTTTTCAGGTGTCAAATAGCTGTCCACCAAGAATGCTATGGGGTAAGGAATGTTCAGGATTTTGCTTCATGGGTGTGCAGAGCTTGTGAAACTCCTGATGTTGAGAAGGAGTGCTGCCTTTGCCCTGTAAAAGGCATGTTCTCTTGCATTATGTTTTGATAGATCTTAGTAATTTACCTGTGGTTTGCGAAAGTCATTGAATGACTGAAGTTCTGATTTGGTTAGCTTCTTTCCTTTTCTTGACAAAGAAAGGAAATAAATACTATTCTGCCACCGAAAAATAATTTACTGTCTGAATTTTGTACCCTGGAATTTGGCAGGTTGATTCCAGTACAGAACAAAAAATGAATCTGATTATTGATTATTTGAATCAAGTTTTTTGGACTGCTGCACCAAACTACCAAAGCCATTCATCTAAAACAATATTATTTAGTGACCTTTTTCTGCTTTCATGCTGTAAAGCTCACTGTAATTCAATGCTGGTTTGTTCTTATATTTGAAACGTACTTCTGTAGGTGGTGCTCTCAAGCCAAGTGATATTGAAACACTGTGGGTTCACATCATATGTGCTTGGTTTCGACCTGAAGTTGGTTTCTTGAACCATGAAAAAATGGAACCTGCCACTGGAATTCTTAGAATTCCATCGATGTCGTTTATGAAGGTATGTTATGATCTGAACAACCAGTTGGAAGTTTCCTGCTCTGGCTTTTTAAACAAACTTTTCTCACATGCTTAGGAACGGGAATTGTCTCCCTTAATTCTGTAGCATATATTTTCACTTGTCTAGAATTTAAGAGGATTCTAATTTTGGTAAAGGGGGTGTTATTTCTTTAGTCATTGAAGACCAAGGCTTTTGTATGATATGGTGATTAAATTGTTTTTCAAGTTGTTTTTCTCCAGATTGATTCTCATTTACTTGCTATGTTGTTATACAAATAAGAGTGCTTATGGTCTAAATCTATTTTATTTGCATGCCAGAGGTGTGTTGTCTGTAAGCAGACCCATGGTCCATGTGCCCAGTGTTGCAAGTGTGCCACCTATTTTCATGCAACGTGTGCCTCAAGAGCAGGATATTTCATGGAAGTAGGTTTTTCTGAAACTGTTTTTAATACTCGTGAATAAAACTCGTTCCTTTTATTTTCTGTTTTAGTGTCTGGATTTCATATTTTGTACTGTGCCATATCTTTCCTGGTGCTTGTATGTTTCTATATTATTTAGTAAATATTCCTTATGTAGTTTTTAAATTGAAATTTATGAGAATAGACTGTACCAATTACATTCGTTGATCTTGCGCCTTGGACTTTCAGTTGAACTGCACAGAGAAGAATGGTGTGCAAGTCACAGAAAAGTTAATATATTGTGCTGTTCACAGGTTAGAGCTTTTGCCCCCATCTATCATCTGCATCTTCATTTTATCATATTCTTTTTTCTCCTAATTGGAATAGAGAATCTTGTCCATCTTTGTTTAATTTGGATGTTGTGTCATCTTACTTTGGTTCTGTTGCAGGAAGCCAAACCCAGATTATGCTGTAGTCGTGCGTACACCTTCAGGAGTTTTCTCTGGCAGAAGTTTGCTTCAGAATCAGAATGGGTGCTTGAGGGGTTCAAGGTTGGTTTCATCTAAGAGAGTGGAACTTCCAGAACCCTCAACCACAGGGAGTAATGAATTTGAACCCCTCTCTGCTGCAAAGTGCCGTGCTTTTAAAAGAACAAACCATAAGGTGATTTATCTAGGAACCTTTGCCGCTTTTGTTTTGCTTTCCTTTCCACCTCTCCTCTGGATTTTTCATCAAGATAGTTTGTTTTTCATTCAGGCCAAGTTTATCTTTCGTTCTTATCTCACAGATATTTTCTCCTGTTTGGCAGTGGTCTGAAGGAGAGCCAATATTCCATCGATTGATGGGACCAAGACATCATCCTTTATGTTCAATTATTAACCTGAGCACCTATAAAGTAATGATCTTGTCTTGGTTGGAAGGTTTTATTTCTTTTAAATAGTTCGACAGAAAACCAAGAGGAAAAAAAATGGTTTTGGAACTTCATGATCCATCCTTTTTGTTGTTTTGGTTGGCTAACTTTTCAGTATTTGCTTTGTCTTCTAGCAGGAAACTGAAGATTCTACTGTTTTCTCTTCATTTAAAGAACGCCTTTACCATTTACAGGTCCCACCATCCTTCACATGATATAGTTTTTTTGTACTGGATATGATTGTCAAATTCAATTAACATCTATCTATGCTTTCAGAAAACTGAAAATCATCGGGTGTGTTTTGGTAAATCTGGTATACATGGATGGGGCCTCTTCGCCCGCAGAAATATTCAAGAAGGAGAAATGGTACTTAATTTATATGTTTGGTCTTTTTGTTGTGTTTTTAAAGCATCAATTGTTTTGCATGGCTGGACTTTAAAGTATCTCTCTTGTGTTTAACTTCCCTGGAAGTAATGCTTTCTCAATATTAGGTTTGCTTCTTTTCTTGTTTAACAAAACACCTTTCTCCAGGTCATTGAGTATTGTGGAGAGAAGGTAAGGCGGAGTGTTGCTGATCTGAGAGAGGCACGGTACCGTTTAGAAGGCAAGGATTGCTATGTGAGTTTCTTGATTTTATTTGGTCTGTATGCACATGACTGCTCATATTTCTTGGCACATTTTTTGTTATTTTACTTAGAAAGTGTAATTGCCAATTTGCCATGAATTTCTTCTTGTATACTGAAAAACTTTAATCTTAGACCCTGCCGAGCTGTTGATAGGCAGATGACCAAGTGGTTGATGATGGGGATGTAGTCTGAATCAACATGTCCCATCTCTTCCAGGTCCATCACAAGGGAAATGAAAGCCAAGAGTTGCATACCTGGTATCAAAGGAGAGCTATGGGCAAATTGAACTTCTCTGAACTATTTCGAACAAATTATGGAATAATAATATTTAACATAGTTTTGGTGTGTTTAGCACTGGCAGAAGATGCTACAGTTTCCTTTTCCATCATTTTCCTTTTCTTTCTCTTTGGCCTAGTATACAGCTGATCATATTGTATAAGGGAAAGAACTCTATTGTTGGTTTTTCTTATGGTTCAACCATCTATTTCTTGCAGCTGTTCAAAATCAGTGAGGAAGTTGTAATTGATGCAACAAATAAGGGGAATATAGCACGATTAATCAATCATTCGGTAAGTGCAGAACCTATATTTCACCTGAAACTGGATCTAAAAATTCCTACTTTTTTTTAGCTTTCGTATTGGTGACTTTCATGTTTCTGTTTATCAGACATATGTAAGCTCATGTTTATAGAACAGTTCATAGTGAAATGCTTGCACAATCCAGGTAGTCCGCCAAGTACCTGGGAAGTTGGAAGCACACTTATTTTTAACTCCCTTGGTGTCGTCTACTATACCCTTTGACTTGGAAAAGGAAAATGGATCTTAGCTGTCAGATTTGATGACCATTGTGACACTTGCCAAGTTAAAAATTGGTCTTTGGTTTACTTGTTCTTTAAAACCCAGTATATATGATATTGATCGTAGAACCTGAATTCAGAAGTTCAACTAGGTTTACCTTGGTCAAGTTGTGCAATTTAGTGTCCTGACTGTGCTTTCTGTTCATGGTTAAAAACAATTTCTATTTTTAACCTTGTGTGTTATACAATTATTTGTAAGAAGTAGAGGTATTTGTTTTAGCTCTTCATACTACATCTCTTCTTTTACCTTAATATGAAGTGCTCAACTACTCCTATTGCAGTGTATGCCCAATTGTTATGCAAGGATTATGAGTGTGGGTGATGTGGAGAATCGGATCGTTCTCATTGCCAAGACAAATGTCTCTGCTGGTGACGAGCTAACGTATGCTTTAAAGAATCTCTCTCTTTCTCTCTCTCGTCACTGGTCCTGGGATATTTAATTCGGGTAATTGACATGTGTTTAATTTGTGCATGGACAGGTATGATTACTTGTTTGATCCAGATGAGCATGATGAGCTGAAAGTTCCTTGCCTCTGTAAAGCTCCCAATTGTCGGAAGTTCATGAATTAAGGCTCGCCATTTTCACTTTCCGATGTACTGCATGGATGCATCAGACTCATATTCTAACCTGCAATGAACCTGCAATTTAATTCATTTATTTACTCTGACAACCATCCAATCCTTTTAGCTATAAAATGTAAATTCACAGGCAGTTTGGCTGGTGGCCTTTTTTTTATAATTTCTCTCAACAGTTGCTGTTAAATTTCCCGCACTGCAACATTAGAACCTTACCTTCATTATCTGGTTTCAAGTTTCTACTTCATTTCTCTCTCCTGCAAGGGTTAGATTTGAATCTGATTCCTACTCGTGTAATGAGCAAGCATGGTACGAGTCCATTAGTAATTCATTCAGTATTTTTTTTTCCCATTTGAAAGGGGCCAAATGATGCAACAAAATGAAAGCAAGGGTATGCTACTAGCTATTAGCTGGAAATGAGGCGTATTTTAATGGAAGTGTGGTGGTGAACCAAATCTAAAGAAATCTGATGATTGCAATTTAGGGTTGTAACGATAACCCCAATGGCTCATGCCACTCTATAGAATCAATGGCGGTGTCACTGCTGCTATACTGGATGAGAAATGCTTATGGAACGGGTGCTGTCTATGACGGCAGTCAGCATGCAAGTTTACTGGAAATGGAGGATGAACCCTAACGGATTCTGTATGTCTAGCAAATTACATCGGCTTCTACGAACCCAGGTGGAGCCCAAAAAATCTAATGCCCACGCCCTCGATTGAAATACAAACAAATATACATAAGGTTCTGTTGCCGAAATTTCTATTACAAGAAGAAAGAGGCTCCCCAGCCCATGACATTGACTGAAAGTTTTCGAGTAACAACGAAATAAGAAAGAGGACATTAATCTTATATATAATTTTTAAAATAATATAAAAAATTCAATGATTTTTTTTTTGTAAGTGAATTCTGTAAAATAATCATATAAAATTAATTCTACGGAAGAAACCGTAAAAAAAAGAAAGAACAAAGAAAGGTGGTGTTTGCAATCCATGGGCTTAAAATAGACCCACATTTAAATGGGCCAAACTAGTAGGGGCCCATCCGCAAACACTTCAAAGTTCAAATTTATTTTTAAAATGGAAAGAATGGTTGGTTACTCGATTTCAAGTAGTGAGAAGTTCGCGCGTCAACAATAAATAGACCAAACAGTAAGAGCCATTTCTACTAAACCATTTCAATGGAAGAAGAGAGTTCACCGAGAAATATTGAGAAAATGAAAATGAGAAAGCGATTGAGAAGAGAATCTACGATTTGCAGTTGCAAATCTCCTAGTCTACAAAACCAAAACTCTCGTTGCTCTTTCAATTGGTACTCTCTCCCCCTCAGTTCAAATTTCAGCTTCATTTTCGAACACGGATTTGTTTGCTTCCTACTGTATTAACTCTGAGAAATTAGGTCAATACTAATGAAATCTTGATTTTATTTTTATTTTAAAGTTATTTTTCGAATTTTACTGTGATACTGATTTATAGCCGATTTGAGCTGCGTTTGATTTTTTGAAGCAGCATTGAAATTTGAGTTTGAAGTAGTAAGTGACTTTGCTTCCTTTTATTTTTTATTTTTATGAAACAATTAAAGAGTAATTATGCTTAAAATCAAGTGTGTGATACTGTAAATTTGAGCTGCTACTTGTTTGCTAGATCGCAGAATTTTCTGATTCTGTTTTAGAACGAAAATCAAAAGTTGTAGAAATTGTAGAATCTGAACTGCATTTTCTTCTTTAAATCGAACTATATTTCTGTTTGACATTGTTTTCTTGGTCTTTCTAAGCTAAGTGCTGTTTATTTGGATTCTTAACCACTGTTTGGCAGCTGAGAAAATGAAAATGATGTTTGAATTTCGTTTTTCCTTTCTAGTTGTTAAGGAAATGAAAGTCTAACACGTAACTCAATAATTTGAATATTTTCATTTTATCAGATTTTGAGATTTGTGTACGAAAATTACAGTTTCAATCATTTGCTGATCACACTTTCTCAGCCGCCAAACAGATCCGGATCGAGTTTGAATTTGTTTTTAGGTTTCGAAATTAAAGACCAGATTTAAGTTTTCGTGAAAAAATATTTATGGCAATTACTTATTTTGTTTTGATCTTCAATTGAGAAAGGTATGAAGTGGATCTATGGACAGAGGTAGCTAAGTTTTTGGACGGGAAGTCTCTGGTGAAGCTGGCTGCGACTTGCCGATGGTTCCACAGCGTCATCATGCATGACAGCGTATGGAAGTTTGCTTGTTTGCGTGATCTTCAAGTCCCAGCCCCATGCCAAGTGGCATTCAAGTGGATCAAGCTCTATGGTTCACTAGCTGGTAATTATCAGACCCCTTCGTTGTTGAGCATTTTTTATTTGGTTAGAATTATTGAACAGTGTGATAACATTTGATTGGTGATGGACTGGTTTTGCAGATGGGAGTCACTCGTACAAGTTCCGTGACAATGAGAAGCACATTGGTAAATTTTTTCTCTCTTTCTATGGTTGGTCTTTTAGCTGTTCATGGGGGGTATTTCCTATCACTTGTAGGACTGTTTTTTTAAAAGATTAAATAGTCTCTTTGAGCTCAAAGTACGTGGTGAAGATTATGAGCTTTTTGATTTCGAGTTCACTTGACTTTCTTTCCTGTAATGGTTTAAATTTAAAAGCTAATGCTTAGTTCAGTATGAGCTCCTAATTTGTTAGTCAAACAAGGAAGTATACCACTCTTTCGCTTTTTTATCAACTTATGGGCCATTGTAATTCATTGTATGAAATGCTCCATTCAACTCTCTCAGAGTAGTGTGCTTATGTTTTGATGAGGCTGCCGAATACTTTCTAAAGATTATGGTATTCTCAAGGATGCAATAGGATGGAAGATGCAAGGGATTGAGACCTGCAAAACAAGTTGTTTTCTAGGTTAGGAGACCGTACAATACTTAAGTTAACATGAATGGTGGAGAAAAATAGTCTTAACAGACTGCGTTGTGTGTATTTGCAAAGCAAAATTTAAAAGACACAAATATAAAGTTATTTTATGAAGAAGAAGATGACTTGCTTTGGGTTTAAGGTTGGATGTGTCCATGTAAGGGTAGGATGTTAAATTTACCTAACATCTACAGTTTTAAATAACTTGGGGACAAAGACCCAGAGTGAAAATGACCCTCGGCAAAAGCTATCCTAGTTCTGGATTTGTGCATATGGGTACAGTAATCGAATCCATGTGGATCAACCTCGTTTGGGATTTGGTTTAAAAGCTCCTTATCTAGCGGTGGTGTCTTATCTTGTAGACACTCCGGTCTAATTTGATAATAGTGGGGCAGTGGGCACTTGATATGCCAGAGCTCTATTTGGGCCTTAAGCACCTATGGTGAACTTCAAGATCCATCATAGTTTTAGACTTAGGTTTTATGTGGGCCTAATTTCGAGCATTGGGACATGAGCTCAGAGTATAAACTCCGGCTCATCGTATCTGTTGTCAACTTTGTAATGTATATGATATATTAGAGTTCTTTTTAATAGGGATGCAATTGAATATAAAAAAGGTACATTATAATTGCGTCAGTAGACTTAAAACCTTATTCACGGTATGCTGTTCTTTTATGGGACAATCAGATTGGATGAGGATTGGCGCATTTTTCTTTGACTCCCAAGTAGCACTCTTGTCCGAGAGGCTCAGCCTGCCATTGAAAATAATTAACAAAGACAATGTGGAGAAGGCTCTGGAATCCAGTGGAGCTTGTCTGCTAAGTAACATCAAAAAAGGGATCTGGATAGCAGGTAACTTTAATTCGGTTCTTTCACCCTACCAGTGTTCGTTCTCAACACTTTTTTGTCAGGAAAGATATAACAAATTCTGGATGACAAGCCAACTAACTTTACATGACAAAATTGCCGATGTCTCCAGATCTCCAGCTTGTTCGATGCCCTGTTTGTGAACTTGATACATGTGAGGGTGAGTTCAAATTACTTTACTGGCTAGCTACAAGAGTTCCAAATTATGAGTTTCCTTTAAGAATCATTCGGTAAATGTAGCATGTTATTTGGTGTAGATGTTCATCTACTCTACTTGAATCACAGGCCTACTGTGCAGAACCATTAACAAAATGACTGAATTTTGGACTAAAAAAGTGCCATGCAGATAACTGTCTGTTGCATTTATTTACCTTGTTGTAAACAAAGAGGGTATTCAATACTTGAAGAAAAAGTGCTCTTCTATACAGGAACAATGCAGACACTAGAAGTAAGGAATATGGAGCTGTTTCTGTGTGACGGATACCAGAATGCGAGCTGGGACTATGAACTGATTGGATCCTATAAAATCAACAAGTCTGTAGATGCAGCTTCTGGTGGCATTTTTGATCTCAAACACATCAAGGACCGCGCAATGGCTGGTAATACTTCAATTGTAATAAAATGGAATTCTTTCTTCGAGCTTTCCCTAGTCAACATTTTGCTATCCATTTGGGTTATGTTTTTAGTGAAATCTTATCAAGTAGAGGTTAACTGTTGCTTGCATGTTCTCTTGATTTTTAAAATATAGGATTGGCCATACCACTTGTTCTGGCTTCTTATTTGAAATGTGGGTTCCAACTTGAGCATTATTGATGCCTAGAGGTTCATGGTTCTTGATATGATGTGCATATACTAAATTGGAATTGGCAGGTGTGTTTAATCTCAAGTCATGGGCAGGAAAACCCAGTGATATGCAGCCAAAGGCCATGATCACTTTCCATTCAGTTGCAATCCGCACCAATTTACAAGAAAATCAAGGTGAGGCCTCCCAAGCTGTATATAATTAGAACTTCCATAATCTTGCCCTTGTACAGGTTGTTGTCATCCATGACAACAATCGCAATCACTTCAATTACATCCCTGCGTCTGTTCTTTCTGATTTTGAGGATTCACACAAACAGAACTGCTAATTTCTTGCTATTTCCTTGGGTCTATCGATCCCTGTTTCTCTGGGGAAGCAGGGCTTCTTACAAAGTACTACACGATGAGAGCTGGACCTGAAGGAGAAGTAGTTTCAATTAGAATCTCTCAGCAGCTTGCTTAGTCCAGTTCCAGTCACGCATATCTTATACGCCAAAATCTTGCATTCTTCTCCACAGCAACAACAGCATTGCATTTTCAATGCTATCATTCAAATACATTGTTGACCAAGCGAAATGGATTTGGTGTAGATTCGTTGGTTTTTCATTTACACTCGGTTGCTGCTTCAACGGGACAATCTACTAGATAACGGCCTTTCGGCTTCCTTGTAATCTTGATTGTTAAGATTCTGAAGTTTTGCAATGACCGAATGTTCATAGAAGTAAAATAAAAAAAATAAAAAAATCTATATATTTGGGTGAAACGCTCAGGTTACAAGCTAAATTCAACTTTAATTTATACACGCATATAAAGTCAACGCATAAAACTCACTTTCATTTTCTGACCACCCAGTGTGTGTTAGTTAAGCGGTGGATGGGTTTGTAAGCCTAATTCAGAAAGGCACGTCTTAATGTTTTTCCTAAACAGTTTCAACTCTTGACTTAATTAAGAGACGATGGATGGGGTGCGCATAGCCCCATACGGTCAAGATTTTTATATGGAAACTAAAGGCTCCTTCGTTAACACTGGCCATAAACAGTTGACTTCTAGGCTAAAGCTAGAGTATATACTTGAAAATTGCCCTCACGCATGCCTGTGCTCCTTGTAATGAAGATTGACTTCAGAAATGTTTATTTTAGTGTCGACTTGAATGAAGAAAAATCCTAGTATAGTATTATAAGAAGGCCTACCTTTTCTTGAGTCAGGTGCTTCCAACACCATGGGCATCTTAGAAGTTCTCTTTCTGATCAAGCTCCTTCGTTTTATGAATGCAGCGGCAGATTGCTCGATCTCCGCTTGCGGCATCGACGACGTCCCCGTTAGATTCCCTTTCCGACTACAAGGCAATCAACCCCGAAACTGTGGTTACCCTGGTTTCGATCTAAGTTGCAATAATCGGAGGACGACAGTTCTAAAACTTCCTCATTCTGGGGACTTTCTCGTGCGTGACATCGATTATCGCACTCAACAGATACAGCTTTACGACAAGGATAATTGCCTTCCTAAACGCCTTCTACAGCTCAATCTCTCAGGTTCTCCTTTCGCTGCTGTTTTTCATCAGAACTACACCTTTCTAAGCTGTCCAACTCAGCGCGTAATGTCTCGCTTCCCTATCATCGATTGCCTTAGCAACTCAACAATTTCAGTTTTAGCTACCTCTTCCACCAACCTTGTGAAAGCACTGTCCTCATCATGTCATGTTATCAGTACACTGCTAATTCCAGTTTCATGGCCAGTTCAATACAATGAAGGTTTCTCATCTGAGCTCAGCGAGGATCTTCTATTAACTTGGTTTTCCCCTGATTGTCACCAATGTGAAACACAAGGCGGCACGTGTGGTTTCCATGGAAATGCTAGTCAAGAAATTCTTTGCTCTTACAATTCTCATAGAGGTAATATTTCTTATCTTTCTTTTTCCTATTTGTTAAGCCACATCTTCATCACCATCTTTACTTGCAAATTAGAAAAAGAAAAGGAGAGAAAAGAGCACATAGAAACTTTCTGACCTGATCAAAATATTCTGTGGGTAGCTAATGGTAATTGAGGAACAAAAGATACCAGGAAATTCTTAATTTGGTATTGGTCAGTAGACTTTGTACAGTAATGCATGACATGGGAATCGTGTAGTAGAGGGGTAGGGGAATTGACATGGTTCTCACCCACCTTGGCATCATTCAGTTTTCTAAAGCACTACCATTCGCAGCAGCCAAAAGTCGAATCCTGTGTTTAAAATTGCATTTAAAAAGTGTTTTAAAAAAGTTTAATTTTTTTTATTTTAAATTAATATTTTTTTTGATGTACTGATATTAAAAATAATTTTTAAAAATAATAAAAAATTATTTTAATATGTTTTGAAATGAAAAACACTTTAAAAAACAACCATTACCACACTCCCAAACTAAAAGTGTTTGTTTATGTGGTTACTTCTACTTTTAAAGCAAACGATAGAAAACAACTATTTGATAATTGATAAAACGTTATTTATTATTTGTGGGACCTATCATAATTTGCATTTACAATGCAAGGCAACTGAAAGCAGTTCGAAGCTGCTTCTCCTCTTCTTCTGCCATCTTCATACAGTAAAGAGTGAATTAATTCATTTTCCACTGTCCACGTGAACAGTGGAGAAGGTCTTCATTGTTCTGGTCGGATCGGGTTCGGCCCAAACCTAAATGCATTGAACCAGGTCCAACCCAGTAAAATAAAAAAAATCCATTTTTTTTATATTTTTAATTGTGTTTTATTCGAAAAAATAGTTTTTAACATCATTCAATGACACTATATAAATTAGAAGTAGATCGCATGATGACGTAGCATTTGCAGAATTTGATCGCAATCCCAATTTTGTTCATGATGATATTTCACCTGATGTTATTGCACGCTTAAGAAACCATGAAAACTGCAATCCTTGTTAGATAAATTTCATACGTAATAAAATTATAGATAATTTAATGGAACAATAAAAATAATTTTTTAAAATCAAACTATAAAAACTACCGGAATTCCAATCACTATATATAATGAACTTGTTTCAGCTCCAGTCCCCATCATTTCTAATTCACCAACCTGTGTTCAGTCAAACAGGCCACGATAATGTATCATCACTTTAAACCTTCCATTCAGTTTCCCCTTTTGCTTTTATTGGTAGAAGGTGCGACGACCAGAACTGGTTCAACAGACTTATTTGTTGCTTGGTGATTTCCGGCCAGTCATTTGAGGAGAGTAACGTATGCCAGGAAAGTTTTTTTACTGGACAAAACGAGACTCTAGGATCGTCAAAAAAAATTCTAAATTGAGAACCTCATTAATGATTTGGATCAAATATTGACAGCATGTCATTTCAGGCAAGTCTTCCAGTAGTCGCCAAGTTGGGATCCTTTTCCTGTCGATTGGAATACCCGTTCTTGTATGTGCAAGTGGGATGGCTATGTCTGCATACCTTATGATGTGGCATCCTCGACGCAATGCGGTATATAACACGCAGAGGAACACCGCAACAGCAACAGTGTCACCGCAACCTACCATCCTGGTGATGGGTCTTGATGAGTCCACCATTGAATCATTTGACAAGCTGGTCCTTGGGGAAAGTAAGCGGCTGCCTGGTCCCAATGGTAGCACCTGTGCTATATGCTTATCGGAATATAACAGCAAAGAAACACTGAGAATGATACCAGAATGCAAGCACTGCTTCCATGCAGACTGCGTTGATGAATGGCTACGGATGAACGGTACCTGTCCAGTTTGCCGGAAATCACCATCCCCTGCTCATGCTACATCATCAAACATTTCACATTAAGACATTTCCGGCAGTTTTGCTCGTAGGATCCCCCGCCACCAGCACATACACACCGGCACATACACTGCTTCTTGTTTGTACATATTGGTTTTTCAACACTGTTTCTTATTTGCATAGGAGAAGTTAAATGCTTGACAAACGATTAGAGGATTGGAGCCAAAAGTTGTCTCAACACTCAAAAGAATTTCGATGACTTGAATCCATTATCCTTATACTTTACTAAACCCGCAGCCAAAAATGTAGGTGGATGGGGCTCTGGTTAATAAAACCACATTATTCTTGGTGCCCAACAGCATCTGTTATTTCTTTTTAGCTAATTTCACTAAATCTATCCTACAAGAGCGAGGTATCTGCATAAACTATATGATGTCAACGCAAAAATGTTCTTTAATTGTGTATGATTCCTGGCAGACCTTGACTGGAAAATGTCCTATCCACCATGATTTCATCCTGAACACTGTTGATTGAAGGTCTGTCCTACGTGATCAGGAATGCAAAACACAAGGTCCATCTTTAATATAGCATCACCGTCTGCATAGCTTTCGCTCTTCTCAACCACATGAGACAAATTCTCCAAGACAAGAAAATCTCATGTCGATCTAGGCTTGCTCAAAAACTCGTAGTTGCTCAATTAAAATCTAATTTTAAAATTGAGAATCTAGTTTTACTTGAGCACCACAATTCAAACTCTGTAGGAATTTCGGCATGACTCCCAACGAACCGTTCTGGCCATGCCACAAAAATAGAAATCCAACAGAACTCATTGACAGAAAGTAAAAATTAATTTGACATTTGATGATTGCTTATGAGGAATGAAAGGAGTTGAGGAATATATATTTTTACAAGGAAGTAGGTGATCGTGGATTTTGGACCGCTGATCATGGAAGGTAGAGCTAGTTGTGTTTCAATGACAAATTGATTAAGGCCCTTTTTAAGTATTATTGTGCTGTTTGACGCTGTGCTATGATGTTCACAAATATTTAAAATAGGCAAAGAATTAAATCTCTTAGCGAAATTACTGTACACATAGAAACAAATTACCATTAATTAGAACATTATAATGATTTTCCCTTCCATTATAAAACTTTGAAGTGAGGACAATGCTCAAGTTTTTTTTTTTTTTTTGTTACAATCAAGTTGACTTAAGAGCAAATTAATAATTTAATAAATAAAAATATTATTTAAAAAAATAACTTACTAGTGCATTGTATGCATCAACGCAAAGGTTGTTTCCGCTTTATTCAAGCAGAGCGTGCGTTGCATTATGATGACCAAACGGTGGCTTTCGAGACAATATCCGAATTGTCTTGATGGTCCTTTCATCCATGAGTGATGAGGGTGGCCATCGGACCTCCAGTTCAACTCTTTTTTTTTTTGTCATTCTTTTCTTTTTTCTTTTAGATTTCCATACCTAGCCCTTAAAATTTTTAAATCAACTCTTCAATTTCTTTTTCCTTCATATTTCATCTTTATTTTTTTATTTTTTATTTTATTTGAATTAATTTAAATAATTAGATTTTTTTTTTAATTTCATCATCCATATTTTTTCATTTGTCAAATTTGATTTATATTTTTTTTATTGCTATTTATTTTATTTGAGATAGTTTTTAGAATCGACTTTTTTTTTACGATTTCATCATTGTTCAGGTTTTTTTTACAATTATATTTGATTATCATTATTTTGATTGCTTTTTTTTTCTTTGATGAATTTTTTAAATTAATATTTTTTTTTATTTCATCCTTTAATTTTTTTATCTTTCAGATTTGATTCGTATTTTTTTTATTTCTATTTGTTTTATTTGAGATAGTTTTTAGAATTAACTTTTTTTTTTATGATCTCATCCTCTAGTCTTTTTTACTATCATATTTGATCATCATTCTTTTGATTGCTATTTTTTGTTTACTTTGATAATTTTTTTGAATTGTTTTTTTTATTTCATCCTTCAACATTAAACTTATTGAGAATTAAACTTCTTAATTGAGTCCATGTCTAGAATTTCACAGGCTGATGGTTTGGGGGATTGACCTAGGTTTAAGAAATTTGCTCGGGTTTGCCTTTTTTCCCCCCATTTTTTTTTAAACTTATGTTTTTTCTGTTTCATCCTTCACATTTATTAATTGGATATTAGGCTCCATTATTTTTTTATTTGCTTTTTATAGGATTTTTCATTGGTTTTGAAAATGACTTGGGTTATCTTGAGTCTTTTTATTAGTTGTTCTTTTTTAAATTAACTTTTTTATAAGATTTTTTTAATTAAATTAATTTATTAAATATAAACATGAGATGCTTATTTTGTGATATTTTGTTTGATTTGCTTTTGAGGTCATAACTCTTACGGCATATGCATCCTTTTTCGGTGTCATTGTGTAGCCTTTCGCGATAACGATGGAACCATCTTGCTGAGCTCCTTTTGATGGCTATGCGATGTCCATGGCAGAGCGACAATGAACCTTCAACGGACTCTTCTTTCCTCTCCTTCCGAGTATTATATTGACAACTTATTTTTTTATAGTTAATTATTGTCAAAATATTTTTGTTTTATTCATTGTCGATATCTTCTTTATAATATTATTAAATCATACAAGTTTATTGAACTTGCTCACGTCAAAGACTCAGGTCTTAGATCTTTCTTGCTTCTTTAAAATAATATCATTTAAATATTTTTTTTATTGTTAAATTTTTTATCTATTATTATTTTTTATTTATATTATTTAAATTAGTTGAGCTTAAGCTAATAATCTAAGTCTGAGATTTTATTTCTTTTTTAAAACACTTGCATCGCCTTAAAATCTTTTTTTAACTTCGAAAAAAAAAAATTAGATCAGAGCTTACAACGTAACATGGGGCCACCCATATGGTCTTCGACTAATTTTATTATTATGCTTTTGCGATCTATGATAGCTTATTAAAAATATCTTAATAAAATATTTTATTTATATTGAAGTGATTTATAAACTTTTTAAACTTATATGGCATGAGTTCATAACTTTTATGAAAATAATGATAATATATATGGGCACATTATTTTTATAAAATTAATGATAAAATATATTAAAATAAGGTTGCAAAAAACATGAATATCTTTGATATATGCAATTAAAGAAAACAACAGAGAAATCTACCATTGTAAATAAAAGATAAATAAAAATCAGAAGTAGTGTTTATGGTTAAAAGCAAAAAAGCTCTGCAAGAAAGCAAAACGGTTTTCTTTTAAAATAACATCTGTCTTTTGTTTCAAAACAAAACAGATACTAACCAAACACAATTAAAATCAGTTTGACGTGGCGGACGAAGGTTGGATATAGAGTGAACGGGATGCACCAAATCAACCAACCACTGTACGTTGAACAAAGCCATGACTAAAGAGATTTGTAGCGAGAATTCGTCCGGGCCTGCCAGCAGCAAACGGTTCCGGCCACCACAAGCAAGACTGAAAACTAATCAACTTGATCAACCAGCGAGGGCCCTACGGAGCATCCAAACCTCGATTCAGCTGGCGGACGGCCAACAGCAATAAGAACCCATTAAATTGACAGACGGACAAATGATGCCGGTGATAAATTATTTTCTCAAAGAGTCCCTTGAAGTTCAGGACAGTAATCAACAAACCTCAAAATTATGGTAACTCTATCATGCAGGGTTAGAATTCAACTTCGAGATTCCATAGAAATTAGAATATGCTAAAAAGCAATTACAGCATGCAATTAGAATATAAATATTCGTCATTCTTCAACATGCAAGCTCAGGAATTTAGGTAGTGGCTACAGGTAATAAATAAAACTAGTAAAATGTACGGAACTCAAAACTATACATTTGAAAGGCACGAATTCCTCAACCATGCTACCGAATCAGATGAATCATCGCAAGAAGACTCATTTCTTAGCAAGTAGTTTTTTGGGAAGCTTCTCCAATGGAGTAGATTTCAAGAGGAAAAGCCTTGCAGCACGCTCTTGTAATGTACCCCCACATTTAAGCCCACGGACCTGCAGTTCAGTCTTCAACCTTTCCATGCCAAGTACCTATTAAAGTAAAAGGTGAAGATGGCCGAAGAGAGTGTTAAGTAGTTGCAGATATTGAGCTTAATTAACTACACAAGCATTAGAATACTGACAGCAATGCAACGCAGACATCCCATTTTATATCATAAATTCATGTTTGCAAAGTATTGAGTCTATAATTGTATTAACAATAGAGCCATTGATTGCAAAACTCTTTCGCCTATTATTTATCTAACTTTTTTTTTATGCTTTTCAATGGTTGCTGGAAGAAACAGAAATACACCTCAAGTTACATACCTCCGACTACCTCTCTAATTAAAGCAGTGACAAATCTTATTGAAAACTTCTATTAGTTGTTTGATCAGGAAAACCATCCAGATCCATAAATTCAAATTTGGAACACCCACCCTATCCCAGCAGTTGCAAGAGCCATGCGTAAACATAGGTATTCTACTAAGGCAGATAGAAAAATTGAAAGTTGACCAAGCAGCTGACCTCTATACCAACCTTCCACTATTTTGCTAACATTGCTACAAATACAATGGTGATGAATTGGGGACAAATAAAGTTCAAAGGGAAGTGAAGAGGTCACAATTCCATTCACACCCATCCTATCATGGGACAACAGGTTTCTGGACTGATGTCAGAGACTCCCGACATAGCATTGCTGCAATATCCACTACATTTGTCTACTCAACTACACTCAATAAAGCTTCATTCCCTATTGATACTGAATGTATGAATCCTTCTCCATCCAAGAACATTTAAGATCACATCTTTATGTATTGCCTCTTAACCACATAATGTTTTTTTTATAGGTCAAAACTTTGTTATAAAGAAGGGGGAATGTATAATATAGCAATTAGACAAGTAAATCAAATCAATGTGACAACCAGGAAAAGCTCACTACACATATAAAGGAAGAAACATCGGACTTCACAAACATACCTCCAACTCTGATGCTGAATTGAATTCATCAAAATTTAGTGGCTTCTCCGAATCACCATTGCCTACATTAACTATCTCATTAGACACAGGTTTTGATTTAGAGAAACCATTGGGTTCAGCAATAACTGGTCTGCTTTCAATAATTCCCCCCTTTCCAGAATCTGAAGCATTTGGACATTGAGAATTAGGTCCAACATTCTCCTGCTTTTCAGCCTCAAGAGCTTCAGTTTCAAAAACCTCTTCAGTCTTCGCTACTGTTTCCTCAAGAATCTGTGCTTCAACCACTTCATCCTCTTTTTTCAGAGCAATTTCTCCACAGTGATTAGATATCAAGCTTTGTTCTGCAGAAGCCTCCTTTTCTTCTTCAGAGCCACTGGCACAAGAAGTACCACCAGAACATTCACCATCTTGATTTCCAGTAACTGAATCTTGACTCCCCTCCGCTTTGTTATTTGAATCTGAATGATTCCCGTTATTTAAAACAACAGATTTCTCATTTTCCTCGTCACTGTCATCATCACTACTATCTTCATCCATTCCTTCACTTTCACCCAATTTTCTCTTCCCCGTCCTTGCAACAACAAAAAATTTCAATCATAAGAAATTCAAAGCACACATCACATGAAAGAGAGGAAAGATACAGAATATGACTAGGAAAATCATGTAAAATAGTGTAAGAAAGTCAAGACAATCTCAAGAAAACATGTTTCATTTTCATTCTGATGCACCGAAACAACACTAGCCATACACATCTATGCACTTTTCACAACTCACTCCTTTCCTCCCGAGCATCTCAATAACATAAACATTGAGATTACTAAATCGTAATCCTGAACCCTCCCCGGAATCTTCAAACTTGTGGAAAATATCCAATTTCGTGAGCACATAAAATATACAAATTTTAAACTCCCTGATCTCTTTAATATTCATTTTCATACACCCCGATAAGTCTTTAAAACAACTACAGTTTCCCTTTTCAAAACTAAACTATTCATAATCCAACAAAAAAAAAATAGAAAAAGAAAAATCAAAGCCAATTAAATCAAGAAATTACATTGATAAACACAAACAAGAACACTCACCAAATCTTTAATTTCTTGGCTTCCATACCTTCCACAACTCCCTTCCCCTTCCTCTTCCTAAACCCATTCCCCTTCCCATTCCCAAACACCTCTTTCATAGCCTCCTCAACTACTGCAGCACATTTCGCTGACTCCTCTCTATACCTAGCCACGTACTTCTCCGCCTCACCATCTCCAGCCCCCTTTTTCCCTTTCTTCGCCTTCTTCTTAATAAACTCCTCCGCCATCTTCTCCAACCTCCTATCCTCTTCCTCCGCTTTCCACTCCTCCAACTTCTTCTCCGCATTCACGTGCCTCAGTCTCCTTCCACTCATATCCCGACACGCGTCAAAATTATTCGTCTTCTTTTGACCAGCTTTTGTGGCGGCCCCGCGAAGGAGAGACCCGAACCCGCCTTTGCCACCGAGGAGACGGAGGAGGAGGTAGACCGTGGATTCGGGGATTGTGATGATAGAGTCGTCGTTTAATTGGACTCCTCTGCATATCAAGCGTTGATAATGAATGGGGATTTTAGTGATTTCGAAGATTTTTTGCTTGATTGATTGGGTTGTACATGAGTCTGGGGTTTCGAAATTTAGGATTGTTGTTTTTCCGTCTAGAAGCTTCGCGAAGATCTGGAAGGACATAGGATCGCTGTGATCTTCCATGGCTGCTGGTTTTGGAGAAGGAAGATACATGATGGGCATGAAGTTAATCAAAATTATTATGGATAAAGCGGATTTGTGGTTTAAATACAAAGGAAAGGCCCTGGTTGTTTTGCCTGGTCGTGTCGGTTTTGGTGAGTGGGCTTTTATGTTTTGGGGTTGGTACTTGGGCTTACAGTTTCAATTAAAATATAAAATTTCTTTACTATTTAGATCTTTTTATTTATTTTAAATAACTCGTAAAACAATAATTAATAAAATATTACTAGTTTTTTTTATAAATATTATAAAAAAATTCATTTAAAAAAATTATATCTGAATCTATATATATAAAAAAATTTATATTTTTAATTATTTTTTTGTTTCTCTTTTGTTTATATATTTATTCCTTTTATTTATTTAGAAAGTATTTTAGTTATTACACTAGTATCGTAAAATATTTCTGTTGCATATATAAAAATTTTATATTTTTTAAAAATTTAGAATTTAATTTTATTTTTTAATATTTATTGACATAATTTAACATTTTTGTAACTAATGCTCATAAAAGTATGAATAATCACAAAATTGAGATTTAAGGATTGACATCACTGTAAATGAAAATCTAGAGGTCCCATCTAGTATAAAATTAAAAGTAGAGGGGCTGAAGGAAGCTTTAAACCATGACTAATTTGTTATGGGATTTTTTCTCAGCTCACTATTAATTAATTTATTTATATCACATAACATGAGTTCTCAAGAAAATTTCAATTGATAACTTTTTAGTACGTGGTTTAATGATAAAATATTAGAATCAAGAAGTTTGTTTTTTTCATAGTCTCAGATTCAAGTCATGTTGTTACTAATATGATGGTTACTGGAAGCTTATATAATTGTTAATTTAAGGGCCCGTGAAATTAGTTGAGTTGCGCGTAAGTTAGCTTGGACATCCACACTAATATATATATATATAAACTTCAATTGTTACCTTAAATCCATACTTATATCATAACAGTGCTGCCTCTTATCAATAAATAAAAAAATACACCATATTAATAGATAATTAATCACAAAGATTTAAAAGCAACCTATTAATAATTTAATTAAATATAAACAAGTTTATTCGCAATCCATATTATTTTATTCGCAATTCCATTTTTTTAAAAGCACCAATGGAATTATAAAAAATTAAGCTGCAAAACCAGAAAACTTGGCAACACAGTGTTTTGTTATATTTCATGAAGGCAACGAATTTACTCATACCAAAGCTTGAATCATTTCCAAGGAGTGTTGTTATGTTTATTTACTTACCGCAAAATGTTGTTATTATCATACATATATTAAAAGAAAACCTTTTCCATGGTAGAAATGATATAATTAAGATTTTTCTCCATTTTTTACTGTAACGGTAATATAACGGTGACAAATTTATAAATTTTTAGTATTATTTTGAAAAAAACTTCTTTGATTTTTTTTTATATATTTATTTTATCACTATTTTTTTTTATCTTTATGTTTTTGTAAATTTTTTTTCTTTTTTCTTCTTTACATTTGTTTATGGAAAAAATATTGCTTTTATTCCTCACACTTGGAATATTTATCACTTTACATCCGGTCTATTTATACTATTTTTTTTATCTTTATTTTTTTGTAAAAAAATTTATTTACATTTTAAAAAAAAATTTATACAAAACTAAAAGTAAATGATATTTTACTGTAGTAATTACAATATTATTCTATTTTTTATTATATTAAAAATTAATTTGAGATTCCACATATTTTTATTAACGTATATAATTTTTATTTTATTATATATAAATATTAACTTTTTAATTTATAATTATATTTTTTAATCGATATCCAAAAACTCTTTGATAACAATTGCATGTTCATTATTTTGCCTTAAAAAATAAATTATTCAACTTGCAATGCGAGTTGCAAGAAGCATTAACATTTTTTTCAACAAATTTACTATGATTTAAAAATAGCAACATTCAAGTTTTCTGCAGCGTTTTTCAATACCCATTTAGACAATAACAAATTTAATTACAATGAATTTTCCATCTCACAACACTGCGTTTAGTGATTAAATGAAAGACAAAGCAGACGAACCACCCTGATTTTGTTTTCCAAGACATTGAATATGTCTTAGAAAATCAAAGGAAATATATTATCACCTACCATCAGTAATTTTGTGGAAATGGATGCGTAATCTGTTTAGCGGCACAAAATTATCACAAGTAATGCATGTAGTGCATCTGCCCTTTAAAACTCTACCAAAGAAGTTGTTTGTCCTAGGCCGTCAAGGAAGCAAGAAGTCACGAGTCTGTCATGGCCTCTAGAGAACCTGGGCTGAACAAAACATCAATCCCACAAGCTCGCTAGCATCTATATATAACTCACATACTGGCAGCTAGCATGAATCATAACCAGCCTTGTGATTGAAGAGACTGAACCACTTCATTTGTTTCTGAGCTAGGTATGTTGAAAGCAGCAGCAATGAGCACTCATCTATTTGCATTGCTAGCAGTAATTCTTCTGTTACTTCCAAGACCAACCATGCCTTCTCCTGATGATAAGGTTTCCTGCGCGACAATTGTGTCGAAGTTAACCTCATGCATCAATTATATCAGTGACAAATCAAAAGAACCGTCAAATTCTTGCTGTGCTGGGGTCAAGGAAATTAGTGGTTTTGTTAAAAGCAAATCAGATAGGAAGGATGCATGCGAGTGTCTTAAGAACACACTAAGCAAGATTAAATACGATCCCTCTCGCATCCCTGCACTTCCCAAGAATTGTGGGGTGTCCCTTATTCTTCCTCCTATTTCCAGCAGCACTGACTGCTCCACGTATGAATCGTTCTATCTCTTAGTCAATTCTTTCCTCCGTATCACGTACGTACTCATCATCAGAGCATGAAATATAGTATACTGATCAGTTTTCTTCTTCTTTTTTCTGTGCAGTGCGTTTGGCTATTAATGCAGCAGGCTATATATGCTGAACTGGTGGAGCAAATCATGTTGCGGCAAGAATTCTAGTACGTTATGTAAAAGAAAGGAGAATAAAACACTGCAGCACTATAAAAGAAGTTGATGCCATTTTCTCTTTGTTGCTAATTAATGTCAGTTTCATACTTGTATCCAATAATAATTGATAAGATCATCCACAGTGTTATTTATAATGGTATATACTTGCACCTTTTCTGTTTCAAGGCAGTAGTTTTACTCCCAAAATATACAGGCCGAAGCTGTGGTGCATCTAATATAAAAGCATTTGGGTAACATTTTGAATCCATGACTTTGTCGACTTAGTGCAGCCCATCCGTATATGAATCATACCACGAATTTCCTTCTCAAAATAAGGAAACAGAGAATACGCACATTGAATTTGTCTTGTCCCCTGTGATCATTGACAAGAAAATGAGCCTTTTTGTCTGAAAATGTAACGTGCTTGTTCAGCACATCCTTTTTTACCAGGTAGAAATTGTTGCACAAATGAGTATAGTATATATAGTCTAAATGACAGTTTACCTAAAAGAAATGGATTCTTATGATTACTTTTTCGGGTGGATTCGTTCTATACAACGTTTTCCGGCCATCATTGATGTTTTTGGCAGCACTCATGCTCTATAAAAGACGACGTAAAAAATCTCTATTAATCTATACACCCCTGTATGCATTTTCAAGCCTGTCAGCGTCAGGACAAAATCTTGATTGCAGTTAAAATCAACGAACAATAGAAGCTTGCTTAAATCAACACTATTATTATATACATAGTGTGTGTGTGTGTGTGTGTGTGTGTATAACCGAGATCTAGCTTGCTGATATGAGGCAAAACTATGATAGAATCACTTGAATATTTTGTTACTTTTGATGTTGAGCAAAAAAATCAGGCTCCGTTGGCTTCTGAGGCAGCAATGACAGTCTCTGTGGCAATCTAGTGGCATGTGTGCCATTCCGCCGCAGATTTCTTAATGCGTTGGCAGCAAACTGTGATGCATAAATGGCAACACCTAGGCTTGGCGATGTACTGGCCTCGTTTGCCAAAGAATCTTGCAGTTTTTCTTCTGCTTGACGTAAGCTTTTAGCCTGCTTCCTCCTACAGTGACGGCGCCATGCTGCCTGTATGAAGCACGCTGCCCATGTCTTCCACTGCACTGAGAAGAACCTGAAAACAAGATGAGCTCACGAATATGAGTGGTGACTTTAGCACAAAGGCCAGATAAAAAGTTTCAATAGTCTGTATAACTTGTAGGGAAAGTAGAAATCTATCGTCCCAGTTGCATAAATCTGAGAGTATATGCTTATATCAGGCCCTGAATGATAGAAGGAAAAATATTCCATCGCTAGCCTCTCTCTGTTTCTACAGGAAAAGAAAGGAGAAACAATCCTTGAAACTTGCCTGAATGTGTGCTGGATATCCTTGTGATGTAATTGGCGAAACTGGGAAGCTACAGACTTCAAGTCATCAGCATCTAGAGCAAAGGCCTCAACCTCTGACAGAGCTTGTACCGTTCTAGTTGAGATAGGGAGGTTGGAGGAGGATTGGGGATCCAGGGCCCATGTAAGTAACCCTTCTCCACAGAAATCACCAGCCTTGAGAGAGACAGCATTGAAAAAACCAGTTCTTCCACCATTGGTGGTCACACTTACTAGATTACCTCGCATAATAAATAGCATCTCATCGACTGGGTCCCCTTCTCGAACAATGTAGCTATCCTTAGTGTAAAGAGCTGCCTTGAGACGGTCACATACCGCATCTAATATTTTCTCATCCATTTTTTCAAATATTGGCACCTAAAGAGTTGTTAAACATTCCAGATATCGTTATTTCTCAAAGCAAAAAGGCAAGTACAACATATTTTAGCCCATGTTGACCGAATCC
This sequence comes from Populus deltoides, assembly GCA_015852605.2. Classification (NCBI taxonomy): domain Eukaryota; kingdom Viridiplantae; phylum Streptophyta; class Magnoliopsida; order Malpighiales; family Salicaceae; genus Populus; species Populus deltoides. The sequence goes on along the minus strand of CM027583.2, from coordinate 7,125,721 downwards.
AATAATGCTAGAAATTAGAACAGAAAGAAAGACAAAGAAAAGTACTCACTTTCTTGATCAGGTCCAAGCAAAGATGGCGGTTTATGTCCCTCCTGAGATCTTTAGGAAGATTATGAATTAGACCCCGCTCTTCCACACCTCTAGTTTCTTGCCATTTGTACTGTTCATACCGCCTAATTCGTTCCCTCAGGTTAGCAGGGAGCATTCGTTGAGACATCCACTGATCTGTGTCTCTCCTCTTCACCCGCATTTCCTCTACTCTAACAGTTGTGGATTCAAGATATTTCTGTGACGACCGGGATGCACAATTGTTTAGTGCTTTAAATCATCAAATAACGGCCTCAAAAGAGCAGTTGCGAGGTCAAGATAAAATATTACATATGAGCAGGGAGAGCAAAGAAAAGCAGGGGTAAACATTTTGTGCTTTTTTCAAGGTATGGTATTTATCAGGCTTAAATGGACAGCAGAATCACTGAAGGACAGCTCTGAGATGTTCAGATTCCAGAATCACAATATTCCATTGTATGGGCCATTTTTTAACCATTATTTCACACTGCAAGGCCATGTAAAGGAATTACCTGCATATTTCCAATAAGGAGTGCAAACAAAACCAATCCAGCGATGGATATGAAGATGGCAAAGAGAATCTCCCCAATGAAAGTGCTTGTTTTAAGGTTTTGGCCAAGAGAGCTGTAAGAAGAAAATATGCAAGATGGATTAGAACCAAAGCTTAATGTAAAAGGAGAAGCAAGCTTATTTGACTAGAATAAGGATGTAAATAATTTCAATTTTTTAATCATATTTTTCTCTCTTTGTTTTATTTAAAGCCATAGAGCATGTTTCCATTCAATTCAAATAAAGACACGGCCTGGTGCAGGCTGTCCAATTCCAACCCTGATTGCAGGTGCTTAAAATAGGCGATTTTAACATGTCTCCTTTTATCTATCATTCAGAAATAGAAGGTATAATTCCACAGATTGCCAACTGATATTCAATATTTCAAATAGGCAATCTTTTACTAATATCAAACAGCTACCTCGAATTCTTAAATTTACAGATGTAATTTGGAAACACTCTGAAGTGAAACATTCAGCTTTTAAAAATGAATCAATGCAGGATGCAATTTCAAATAATACAAATGAGAACATGTTGACTGATTAAGGACTGAAATAGAAAACAATATATCCACAAACCTGAGATTACGCAAACCCCACCAAAAGCAGTAGAAGAATTTCCGTGGAAAATAAGTAGATTCCACCACTCCAGAATCAAGAGCATCAATAAATATACCAAAATTGAAGACCGTTGAGTTATGAACTTGATCAGGTTGGATAAAAGGGCATGATTCAGTCAGGAATGTGTAGTTTTCTGTACGATGATCTCCACAATACCGATACTTAGTATCACACCTTGCATGGTGCTTACACACCTCATGCCAGCAAGTATCTTGTCGTTCGATTGAGAACAAGTACCAGAAGGCTCCAATTACCTGACACGTCACGTATTTTTTTATGAAAAATCCACTATAATACACCAGAAGAATGATAAAGATTGTAAAGACCAGATTCAACTTACATGACTGGCCAGCATGTAGAGAAAGAGGTTGAAAACAGCTCCCGCCCATGCTGTTTCAGTAAGTATGCCAGAAGTTCTATTTATTTCTTTGAAGAGTGGATAGATTCGAATAAACCTTGGTATGTATTGGGAGAAAATTACAAACTCAAATAAGTTCTTTGCAGCCAGTGAAACCGGGCCATCCACTCGTGGAAGGATGATTAAAACTACTACCTGAGCAGAACAATCATAATGTCAAATTGCTATAGCTTACACCAGTTGAGCAGTGAATGATTTTTCGCAAGAAAGAAAGAATCATCTATACGAGTTCCACATTTTTTTTCTTTCCATATTTAGTCGTATAGATATATGCATTAAGATTTCAAATGTGAGTTGAGAACCAGTTTTGCCAGTGATAATAATCAAGAATTGTGATGTAGCAAGTTTAATCAAAATCTATCTATATGCCATGATAAAATGCGAGGACGGGTGCACTGAGATGACAAAAATCGTATAATTGAACGATTTAAGTATCAGGAAGAGAATCAATGTCAAGCATCCTCTCCCCTAACAGGTATAAGTTGCAGGTTGGGTTACATCTATTCATGAATTCTCTTCATTCCTGCGACTATATTAAGGGCATAGCCAACAATGGTTCTTAATGCTAATTAACAAAAGGAAAGCATACCTGAGGAAGCGGAAGAATTGCAAGAATATCAATGATAAAGTAGGAGGTCACGTATTTTTTGGCTATAGCTTTAGGATCCTCAACCAACTCACCCCTTCCGAATACGCGAGAAGAAGGGGCTATAAACCCAGTGCGGAATTGGAAGACTATGCGAAGTATGTATAAGATATCAATGAGTGTACGAAGAATGCAAGCAGCAGCTTGCATCTTACGGTCCACATCAAGGCATTTATCTTTTTCAGTGCTCTTAACCCACGGAATGTAAAAGAATAAGGGGTCTATAGCCACTGCAAGCACGCAAACAAGCATAAAAAATTTGTTCCATTTCTGGAGAAATGGACCTTGCGGATCAAGAATCTTCCTTTTAGGTCCTGGTTCTTTCGTTGGCTGAGCACCCTTAGAGTAGAATCGCAATGGTTTCTTTAGGCTTCTAATCCTCTCTGAACCCATCTCCCATCCTCTTCGGACATTATCCCAAACTGAATAGAAAATTGGTTTGGCTTTTCTTGCGTAAAATCCATATTCATTGGAGTATTGGTGCTCTGAACTGAAGGATTTCTCTGAGCTCCAGTCCTGAAACCTGCATAAGAAAGTAAGAGTTGAAAGCGCAAAAAAGACATGCTAAGTTCAGCCAAGCAAACCGTCGAGGAGATGATAGACTCAACCCTGTATAACTAATCTCTTCTCAAAACAACCCAACACATTAATTAAACTACACAAGGGGTTCCAAAGAAAAAAGCTAAGAGTCCTACAATTTACGCACTGGAGTCTGGAAGAATGGCAGTGATTTCAGCCACCCTGAATATTCAATGCGAAAGTTGCATTATGTTCAACATGTGGCAACATAACCACAACCCAGTAATAAAAATATTCTTCTAAAACAACTCTATATCATGAACTAATTATGGGCCAAAAACCCTATAATTCACACACTGAGAGTGATTCCAACCACCCAATATGGCCAACATGAATGAACACAAATCTATCAGGATGGTTTATAACTAATTAAAGTGTCAAGTCATTTGATCAAATATTCAAAAAAACACTACTCCATGTCTCCATCATCAACAGAATTCAATTTTCTTTTACTTTTTGGTCTCATACCATCAATGATGCTAAAATTCATATGTATGAAAAATAATAATGATAATATGTGGTGTCTAGGATTACGATTTCACGTGACAAACCTGACAAATTTATTTCCATTGAGATTCATAACTTGACCAGTTATAATTGGCTTCCTCTGACTGTCAAAACAAGAAACAAAGACAACTGAGTATTTCCTTCGTTTATTGGGTTGGTCTGCTCTTTATGAATAAAAGAGAGTTCATGGTTTTGGTTCGTTAGAAATTTCGTACTGAGAGGAGAAGAAAGTTCGTTGAGAGAGACGCCAGTGGCAGTTACTGCCTGCGCTTTCTGAGAAAGAGAAGAGAGGGAAAAATTAAAAATGACAAGAGATGCCAAAGAAAGGAAGAAATGGTCTTCCCTTGCCAAACGCTCAAAAGTCAAGTCAAGCCCAAGGATGACCTAGGAAATTGTTTTAGAAAGGAAACTTCAAAGCCCGTGGGCCGCCTATTACTCATTACCGTTAGTTATAAATTTATAAGTTGCGGCAAGTAGTTTTTTCTTTTCTTTTCATATTTGTTTTTCAAATTATTGCAGTTAAAAATTTAAATCCAGTGCTGTCTTTGTTAAGGAAAAAAAAACAGTTCTAGTTTTCTTTCTTTTTTTGGGGAAAATTCAGTTGTTTCTATACTTTTTCTGTAATCTCTCAGAAATTATATTTACACTATTTACCGAACAGATAAGATTCGATTTCAGGCTCTTGCGCTCTCTCTCTTGCTTCTGCGGGGATGGGGTATGTGTGAGATGAAGTAAACACCAAGGTGTTGTTATCCTTAATTTTTAATTATTGTAGAATCTCGAAGAGATAATTCTCATTTCTACATCAATTTCTTTGAACACTCCAGTTCTGGGCAGGTGCTTGTATTTTTTGGGTCCAGGCACTTTCCTTCTTCTATATTATACAAAAATTCAAAAGAACGGTCTAGCCACAATCTCGGATACCTACAAAGATAGATTTTAGAGATAAGCACGTGGTATATCCCATCAACTTCAAAGATGAAAACAGGCAATCATGAACTCCACTAGCAACAGGCAATCAAAATATAGTTGGGTTTTCTTAACCTCTACAAGACTACAACCATCTGAGAAGGTCAACCAGGAATCATATTTTTTTAGGAATAGCTTTCCGAAGGGAATAAATAAAACAAATACGGAGGAAAATAAAGATATTGGCAGGGGTTAAATTATTCCTGAAGGGGACATATGGTGCCGTCCTTCTCTGATAAATAAAACAAATAGCTTTCCGTCTCCTGTGTTTTTTTATTTTATTTTGTCACATGCAGATTCTTTATTCATTGTTGTAATCATGCGTGGACTAGAGAAGGGCATATCCGTGTTAAAGAAAAAAAATGTCAGGCATATACATTTAGCCGATACCAACTCATTCCAAATTGATGGCCAGATGAACATTTTTCTGCTTTTTGAAGGAAACCCCTCCAGCTAGATTCAAATTATTAAAATCATCAAGGCATCTCCTCGAGGCATAAAGTAAGGATGTCGAGAGAACGAAAATTAGTCGGACATTTTTATCATCTTAGCATGCTGTGCAGTAACTTTCTTGTGTTTATCTGGTGATTTTCTTTTCAGCTGTGTGCTCTGGGAAACATTATTTTAGGTCCAATAACGATTGTCGTGTAGATGCAAGGAACCTTCACTCTTTCACGCCATAAAGGTTTTCTTCCAAACGGTGGAAAAATGTGAGGCTGAAATGTCCTCTGTTACCTTCATTGTTTGAAGAGAAAATTATACATAATTAAATATGATTACCATTTCTCTATAACAAAAATACAGTAGGGCTACAGTTAAACATTATGCATTTTTAAAAATTAAAAAAAAATTGCTAAAAATTTTGATTTTTTTTGTTAAAATTAATTTTTTATATATTTTCAAATCATTTTGATATGATGATGTGAAAAATAATTTTAAAAAAAATATAAAAATATTATTTTAATATATTTTAAATAAAAATACTTTAAACCACTGTGACAATCTCAAACATACTCTTAACACATTCCCGATATGTTTTCTCTAAAATTAATTTTTATTCAAATCATTTTATTTGATGTGAAAAATAATTTTAAAAAAATATAAAAATATTATTTTAATATATTTTAAATAAAAAATATTTTAAAACACTATCACAATTTCAAACATACTCTAACACATTCCTGCAAGGCGGCCAACCCTAGCTCCTTTGAAAATTTGAAATTAAGGTCAGAAAAGGATTTCTCGGTAATTAGCAACTTGGATGAACGTTCATGTCACCCCATTTATCCCCCTTTGATCCGTTGGGCCTTATTTTTTTTTTAACCTACAGAGGTGGAAGAGGATGGGCTCGAACCAGAGATAGTTGACGGAACCACGCTCAACCACTGAGCCACGCCCCCTTTCGATACATCACAGATTTTTTTTATTTTTTTTATCCCACCAGAAACTGGCTATCTCGTCGGTATTTATCAATGCTTCCTTAGGACGACTTACCACGCCTCAAACAGCCAAGCCTAATAGCTTGAAGATTACCAGTCCTGGAGAAGAACGACCCCACCATCCTTTTAAGAAAGGAGATGGGCAGAATATTTGTCTATTTGCCTTGCGGATGAACATAATCAATATATACAAAAATGAATTTAAATCTTGGATTGGGGTCGCCTCAAGGGGGGATAAAACCGACCTAGGCTTCTATAACTGAGACTATCTGCTATTTAGGGCTTTTTCTAAGTGCTTTACGATGGTTTAAAGCACTCGCTCAATCATCATGTATCACTCACATCAAAACATTATATAATCCCAATAAAGTTCTTACATCCAAAGAAATTCACAGTTATGGTGATTATGACACCAAAAGGTCCAAATAAATGTCACAAATTATGCTCTCAAGCTTTCCGTTTAAGAGAGTTCGATTTCAACAACAACAGCAGGGAGGAGTAAGAAGTTGTAAATTGCCTTTTAATTTCTGAGCTGAGAATTACAACTGAAAGTAACATTACTCTTCCCTATATGCATGCTAATCCCATCAAGACTACATTACTGGAGCACTTTTAAGCTGTTCGATTTGTTGACAATGACAAACTAAAATCCTAAAAAATAGATGACAGCCCACTTAAATCTTATTCATCTAATTTTTCTCTATCCTGATAATTTCAAAGAGAACAGGGATTGAACCTAACCTTACACTAGGACTTCTCTTCATCTGACTGGTATGGTGGCCCTGGGACGGAATCAACAAAAAACTCCTCCACTGTTACAGGATAAATCTATCAGCATCGCTTATAAAAAATAGAGGTAAATAGAATTTCAAGTGAGGAAATAAACAGGAATAACTTTGCAAGATCTTGAAATGAATTCTGATGAGTACCGCATCGCCCAACCTATTCAAATGATGTCTTTTTTTTTTTAATTTGAAAATTGCTCATGATCAAGCTTAATGATGCAAAAGGATCCATATAACCAATGACCATGACTACTTTTGGATTGAGACTTTGTGGTGGTGGTTGAAAATTGCTAACGGTATATCATTAGCTTACATCAGTCACAACAAAATTGAAGCTAGTCTTATGTAACATGTTCGGATTCCATGGCAGAGAAAATTTGTCTTTAAATGCATAAGGCAGAGTTTCCTAAGAATCTATCCAATCACCTAATTATTTTACATAGGTATCGAGACATCCATCAAAGGTTAATGATTTTCTATGTGACCACCATTGAATTGTCAAAGAAGAGAATCTAGAAAAATCAGTCAACAAAGAGAGAATATTATAATAGATGCAAACTCCATTACCTATGTCCTCGTTCTCTGGAGAATCAAGCAAGATCTCAGAATCAGAAGGCAGAAAGGGGGAACCAGGATAGTTTCCTAGAGCTCCTAAATCTGCAAACAGTTCCAAGGTAACAGATTTAATCACGACCCGAGGAAAAGGAATTACAAAAACACAAGAGTTTCCAGAATGGTAAGATATCTCCACAATTTGGTATGAGATAGCAGTGGGATAAAACATCTCCATGGACATAAATATAAAGGTGTTGAATCTATCCTAACACATTTAAACAATCTACAAACACTAGTCTTAAACAAATCAGAACAGCAAAATGTTCTGCTTTAGCAAAGAGAGATTGAAATTGCAGAACTCGGATCTTCCATTAACCTCACAATATTTCTAGCATAATATGCATCTTAAGCAGAATACAAAATCCAGTAACATAGAGAAACATGAGCAGTTTGGCATCAGAGAATTTCAGAATGATTATATCTTTCCAAAGGTGCCTTTTCTAAACTTCTGATACTCAATGACAGTTTGCTTAAACTTTTTCTTCCACGAATAACAACATGGATTTCTAATGCATTTAACCATACACAGTTTGGGGATTGGAGTTTGATTGTTGTTGTTATTATATTTAACCATACACATAAGATCAGTTACAAAAACAAAAAATTGCACTATTTGTGCACCGACTATTGAGTTTTATCAATCAAGTATGTGGATTTTAATTTTTCTCACTTGCAATATACCACCAATTTTTTAATGTATCAATCAAATACTTTTGCCAAATCCCCATTGATCTATTTATTATTTGATGATTTGGTGATTTGATTTTGACCAGAGGGTTTTTTTAAAGGTAAAGTTCCCTTTTAAATTTATAGCAATTAATAACAACAACAACAACAATAATAATAAGGATAGAGTTCTCAATATATTACCGTGTCAAAATAAAAAATATTATGATAAAAATCAAAACCTTTTACTCATTTGATTATACTAAAAATATTTTTAAGACTTTTAAAAACTTGCACTGACCAATTAACATCATAAAGGGGTTTTTAAGACTTTAAAATAATATAGCAATTAATTATAATTAAAAAAAATAATCATTGAAAGGGAAAGTTCTTGTTATATTACTGTTTAAAAAATAAAAATATTATTAATAGGGATAAAAATCTTTTCCTCATTTGATTACATTAAAAATATTTTGAAACTTTTAAAAAAAGTTTTAAGAAATGAAAATTGTTACTGTCACTAAAAAAATCTTCTAATAAGGATTGAGTCCTAATTGTGGTTTGGATGTTTATCAAAAGTATTTTTTTTATTACTGATTTCTATAATGTTTAAGAGGGAAATTTTCCTAACCAAAAACCAATTTCATGATATTATCTGGTCAAAGTCAAACCACCACATCATTAAATAATGGAGGTATTGACAAGCATTTGATGGAATCACTTGATTAGCACAATTGAAAAGGTCGGTATAGCAGATTGTGAAAATTTAAATTCCATCTACTTGACTGATAAAAACTCAAAAATCTGCCTTTAGATCTGAAAGGCTGAAAAAGCAATTATCCCATTACAAGAATGATAAACAACCTACCTCCCAAGTTCGACAGATCTGCTGTTAGGTCTGAAAGGCTGAAAGTCCATTGAATCTGTTCCAATGATCTGGAATTTCCAGCCCCGCCATCGGGTCCAAGCTGCAATCCTACAGAGCTTGCCGCATCAGATGTAAATGCTGTATATAGTGCTGAGGTGTCTACCCCCATTCCTGACATGTCAGATGCAGTAAATGGAAAATGACCATTAGATGTCACTGACGTAGGGCTCAGGGGCATCTCAGACATGGATGAAATGGCACTGTTTGGTGGCACTACAGGAGCTGTATCAGCTGCACTATTTCCCATCACCATACTACAATAACAAGACCAGCAGCAATTAGCTGGTTTTTTTAATAAAGAAAAAACCGATAACTAATTTCAAAGCAAGGAGAACATAATTCACTAGATTTAGGATTTTCCAATGTCACTGACAAACATACATAAATTGCTACCACTTTCAGAAGGAAAAAAAATGTACATGTGTTTGATAGCAACGTGCATTCACTCAGAACTACTTTTAATAAGGATTTTCATTAAATGTCAGGATAATTATATATGTGCTGGACACATTACTGCAAACTAGGCAGACATGAAATAAATGCCAAAGTTTAGAAAAAGGCAACTATCTTATTCAGCAGTTAAAAGTGATTGTTAATTCAAAGGGCATGAAGATGCATTCACATAGTAAGTTAAACCATGTTCCCATGTCCAGGTAGGAGCCCTTGCCAAAGATAAGTTCTGTTCATTAAGTAGACAATCTAACAATAATAAAATAAGGATGGAAAAGTTCTCACTCATTTCCAGAATTCATCCGAATGGGATGAAAATTTCCTGGCGCAGGGACTCCATTAACAACATGACAGCTTGATATTCCACAGCTCATTGAGTCAAGATGAGGTTGACCTGGAGCTGGCATCGGGGGTTGTTGCAGGACAGGGTATCCCATCGGTAAATTGTTAACTGCACTGCAAAAAAGTGGCGTTGAATAATAGATACAAAGTTATAAAAAAAAAATGCCTTGTTAACTCGTGGGACAACTCTGTCATCAAACCTTCAGGCACCATGAAACTCGCACTCATAAAATTGCTTCGCAGAAAATGATGAAAGAACCACATTTTCAATTTCTAGGATACCTTTCGAACAAAATAATAGAAAACATAGTTCAGTTATGAACTTTGAGGGAAAATAATAACAGCAGAGGCAAGTGAGACACTAATGCTTTACTAAGATCCCAGTAAAAAGGAAAACCACTACCCTCAAGATATTGACGACAATGGTATGTAAAAGTATCCACGGGAGAGGGTTTGTTTTTCAAGGAAGTTAATAAAAGAAGTACTAAATATCAATGGTGTTTGGTTTCTTTACACTTCAGATAAAAATAACCTAGGAATCCATATAAAAGTTGGAATTGAAGAAAAAAAATTTGAAGTTTCACTATTTCTCTTGTACTAAGATAAAGGGATGCTTTGTGCTTTCCACTAGAAAATTAGAACTTACCGGGCATGGGATGAATCCCGTTTTGTATTGGAGCCAAAGGAACTTTTGAAGGTACAGGATACTTCATGAGATGATATTGACGCTCAAGCAAATGATTAAACAAGAGAATCTGTTTCTTCAATTTCAGCCTAATGTAATAGGCCCTAAAGAAATCAGCATTTTCTTCTTCCAACTTCTGCCATACTGCAAAAGCAAGGAATTATAAAGGAAAATATCAGACTACATTTCTAGTTTGAATGCTTGACAAGAAAAATGTTAATCAGGTTACTGTAAGATTAATTTGTGAAAAAGTCAAGATCTATGATCAAATGTTCCATGATCACTCCACTCAAACAGCTTTTTGATAAATACATGATACAAAATCCAAGCAGCAAGATTGAGAGGGCAACTTGTTGATAGCAAAGACAGCTTAAAAATGAAAATTTCAGAAAACCCTACCAAGTGTCGTAAACCCAGGGTCTATCCTAGCACGGGTCAAGAGGGTTTTAACAACCTCGTCTCTATTCATATACAATTGTAGGCAGCGTTCTATTAAATTTTGGACCTGCAATAGCCATTAATACATATTATCAAAAGCAGGAAAAAGGAAGCCAGATCAGTTAAGCTACTCGTGGGATCAAATCCTATATAAGAAAAAATGGTGAATAATAATAGGAACTGAAAAAACTTGAAAGGGGTCACATTCTCTTACAAGTTCAATATCTTGGCGTGAAACCTTTCTGCTATCATTGCTTGATGCAGATATTGAACTAGAGTCCGCTACTGGAGCCTCTGTTTTGTGATTATTCTGTTGCTCGCTTTGGGAATCCTGTGAAATTTGGGTGGACTGTTCTTGTGCACTCTATAATCCAGATGAAAATTCTTGTCAAATTATTGACAAACAATAGTTATTTATGTGATAGTTTTTCAAGTGCCAAAAATACAATCAGGACTGAAGGGCAACAAACAGTCCTTCAACGTGTGACTTCTTAACTGAGTCCCAGAACATGGATTTCAGCAACTAGTAAATTCACTTCGTTCCATGCTATATTTCTTGCTTTCTTTTTTCTTTTACCCAAAATTTTGAAGTAACACAAGTTTGAGTGCCTAAATGAATCTGTAATTCAAAATATGAGATTCAACTCTTGTCCCTTATCAACAAGGTTTATCATCAAGTCAAACGAATTGAAATCTAGCACATGGTTAAGTGTAGTGGTATCCATACAGTCGCCTTAGAATTTGGGTGGTGATGAGTAAAAGCTGGGGTGGCACATTTGCCAAGCCATCGCCAATTGAATTGGCCAAGTTAGAATACATTATAAAGTAGCTTGCAGAATGACAAATCAAAATGCATGACCAGGGCATCACAATTCAGTGCCTACGACCACTGAAGATAACCACTACTGAAAATAAAAGGCATTTGGATGTGTGGAGAAGACAAAGTTTGGGTATCAACTGTGCAAACAAAAAAACGAAAATAGAAGAAATGTACGTTCTCAAAGCACATGGAGTGGCTGAGTGTGTGCATAGGATAAAGGGAAAGAGGCAGGGGTGATGTTTTAGAGCATATGGTAAACTTTGAGGTTTCAGCTTTTTACTAGCCAAGAGAAACAACTGCTTCAAACCCAAAAGAATGTGACTTTAGAGAAGACATTTGTCAAGAAATTGGGGAAAATTGGAGGGTGGGGAGAATTTCTTGCAAGCATGCATACGCAACCGAAGACACATGTGTGTGTACAACAGACCTGTAAGGTCTTCATTCCAGCTGAAAGCAAGTTGACAGCATCTCTTTGTTTAGCTCATATATTCCCTGGGTGCTGGTGAGGTCAATTTGCTAAGGTGAAAATAAGAGCCTCTACTTCTGCCGGGGTCATATATGGAGGCAATTCAGGCCTGGAAATAGAAAAATACATAAGAAACCGCAAGACAAAATGTGCTCTTGATTGAAAATATTAATCAGCAAAGTTTTAACGGTGCACACCAGAATAAGACTAGAAATGCTTGCTTTCAGATTTTAATTTCCTCTTACAATCTAGACAGGTAATACGATCTTGATGTTCCTCAATTCAATAATATTCAACCAGTGAACACGAATGTTATGCTATTATTCAACCATGTTGGATAAGCCTAGAGATCACCAAATGAACACGTTCCCCACGCATAAAGCTTTATTTACAATCCTTCAGACTAACAAATTCCATAAATTCATATCCTGGTTCACTCTATTCTTTGACCTATGAACCGTATTTCATAAACCGATCATTCTCATTATACAAGAACTCAGAAGCCAAACATAACAATAGTACTGCATTGCACCAAAATTCTACGCCAATTATCATTTCCTTGTAAGAATCAGGACTAAGACTTTTAACTACTGGATAATAAGCAAGTACAGAATTCATTAGCTAGTTTAAGAGACATGCTACCGATAAATTATTGAAGTTAGAGGTTCTCTACAAACCCTGAATCCTAATCTCATGTTCCAACTTCAAATGCTCTTTAAGTCTTACCCATGCTTCTACTGTTCTTTACTGTTTTCTTCTTCATACTCTACCATAGAATTAATTGGACAGAAAATCTTGAAAATATTATAGCCGACTTTTGTGCGGCCAAATGGCAAATGATTTGGTAAAAAACAAATTCCTTTTAGACACTCCAAAGATTTTACTCCATGTTAGCCACTATTTAGGCAAAAAAAAAAAATTGAAAGTCAATCAGATCTCAGTCCAATAATCAGTTAGGCCAAAAAAAATGTATAAGAAACTGTTAAAATTGCTTAAAAAGTTAAAACATAATTGGTTGAAAGCACTTTAATTGATTCAATCATTACCATAGATACTCCCTCGTGCAACCTAATCTAACATGAAATTTTAAAAAAAAAAAATGAAGATAAAACGTAATCTGTGAAAACTCGTAAGAGTTAGTTTGGTTCAGTTCAAAATTATAAGCTGTATGAACAGTAAGATCTAAAAAATAATTACCTTACACAAAGATTCTGAATCTCCAAAACTGCAAAACCAGAGAGAAAATCGCGAATTTTTTTGTTGTTTCGACGAATTTATAGAGCTCAAAATTCGACGAACTGAGCTCTACTTTTGAGTTATTTCTAAGAACTGCAGCAATCGACAACCTCTAGCTCAAAAGCTAGACTGTAATTGTGAGTTCAAAAAAAATATAAAATTAAAGTTCGTCATTAGAGCTAGAATGCACTGGCTAAGGTCTTGAAGGATATTTTTGAATGTACAGAAGCCAGTAGTAGAAAAAATCAGCTGATTAGAGTGATATCTGTTGGCTAGAAGCACTGATTCTATGGCATTACAGAGAGGGTTGAATGACTGTGGAGACGCTCTGCAAATAACAGAGAGAAAGGGGAGAAGGAAATGGGGAAAAATCTCACCAAATTTAAACAAGAAATCTGTCTATGGCTACGAAGGCTGGAAATAAATTAGTCGGTCTTTATTTTCTTTTTTCTTTTTTTCTATTGTACTTTTGAAATAAATTAGTCGGATTTTATTTATCAATTTCTGGCACGGCTACAAAGGCTGATTATGGCACGGCTTCGGTTTTAACGGCGCTGTTAAGGAATAATGATCGGCAGATTTTTTTTTTTAAGTTTTAACCACGCCTCATGACACTCATGAAAGATTTTTTTAAGCTGGAGGTGGTTGGCCTGATTTCGTTCTCAAACAACATTACGTAAATCCAAACCACGTGTCAGATTATAAGTAATAATAAGATTTTAATAAATTTCTCAGTTTATACTTAAACATTATGTTTTTTACCTGATTTGATCTCATTTGTGTTAGAAAATTGGTGCAAGGGTATCGCTAATATTTTATTAAATTAATAAATTACGATTATTTAATTATGATGGACGAAAAACAACTCAAATTCATCTTAGAAAACTAGAGATTGTATGCGTTAGAATCTATAAGTTAAAAGAAAGAATTTTAATTTTAGCAAGAATTTAACTGAGATTTAGAAATGTTTTTGTTGTTGGAGTCGAAAAATATAGTGTCGAAATATATTTCTCATTTTTTTTAGTCGATATATTAAAAGAAACGGATAAATGTACAGAAACCATGCCAAGCAGAAATTGAGTTTAATATTTAAGCGCGGGTTCAGTGACTTCAGTTATACGATTAAAAGTATTTTTTTAAAAAAAATATTAAATTAATATTTTTCATATATATATATATATATACACGCATTTGATTTGGCGATACCTGAAGAACGGGAAAACGCCAAAAGAAAGAACAATCGGTGGCTTGAAATTAAAAAACTCTGGAAACTAGAAAGAAACTTTCAGCTACATTATCAAATGACCGGCCAGAGTGAGAAAGGTAATCTTTATTATTGTTATATAAGTTATTTTTTAAAAATATTTTTTATTTTGATATATATTAAAACATTATTTTTTAAATTTATTTTTACTATCAGTATATCAAAAAAAAATTTAAAAATTAATTTTAAAAAAAATTATTAAAAAAAAAACACAATCATTATATTTGAAAGTACCCACGTGGTTTAGCCGGCCGGAAGGTATAGAATTTACAAACTTGCAGTACAGCATCAACCCGACTGACTCCATTTGGATTTTGGTGTGCAAGCTCAAGTCACTCGTCGCTTCACTCTTCTTTTTTTCCCCTTCTAATGAGCATAGGTAATTGATAAGACAAACATCCTAAAAAGGTTGTGATGGCATAAATGATGAGGTCGATTACACGATGTGATTTATATATATATAAAAAAAACTTTTAACTTTGAATTGTGATTTAAGATTTATTTTCATAAATAATTTATGACAAAAACAAGTGAAAATAACTTTAATTTTAAAATGATTTTAATAAAAATGACTTTAATTAACTCTTTTAAAAAAAAAAAAAAAAAGAGGTGATGTAAGTTAGAGTACATAAGTTAAGAATCAAAATTTTTAATTATTGATTAATTCAGAATTTAACTCAATTAATAGATTTTTATTTAAGTTGAAAATTATTATTAATCAAATATATTTATGATTTTTCTATAAATCAAAAATTAAAAATTAAATTAAATTAACTGGTAAAAATCATATCAATTAAAACTAATTCCGGATACAAGGATGATAATCATCATGGTAACAATACCATTTCTTACATTTAATTCCACGTCTTCCATTTGAAATTAAAGGATGTGGGAATATAATAATTATTATTTTTTAATATACTTTTTAACTCATTTTTATTTTTTTAATATCAACACATTAAAATAACTTGAAAATATCAAAATATTTTTAATTTAAAATAAAAATAAAAAAATTAAATATTTCTAAAAACAAAGAGACATTAACACCTCCACACGAGGACTCAAAGACTTTGAAGTTTGAACACAAACCATGATAAAAGACGAGCTTGGCTCCCCTCAATTTCTAGATTCCTCTATTTCCCTTAAATCTTTATCTAGATATTTGACATGAAATTAAAAATATCAAACGAACTTGATTAGCCTAATATAAGATATTCCGTGATTTATGCTGGTTTTGTTGTGTAATGTATTGTCATGTCCTTTCAAAATATCGGGGCAATATTTTAACAAAAAAAAAATTATAATTTTCTGATATTTTTATTTCTATTCTTCTAACTTTTTTACGTAGATATATTACATCAAAGACAAACTTGTTCAAGAAACCAACAAAAGCATACATGGTACACTGTACTGTGTAGGGTAAGGTTCACCATGGACCAATGAAGATCAAACTCCCTGCCTACCAAATTTGTCCAGGACAAAAAATTAATAGGAAATCTTTAAATTCAAAAAAAAAAAAAAACACCAACATCATAGGAGGTTGATGTTTTTCTTTTTATTTCCTCCTCTTTTACTGATTATTTGAGGGTTGTGATTTATTTTTTATTTTTTTCAGAAGGTTTGTCCGATCCTTAAAAAAATAAATTACATGAATGCTAATGAATGCTTCTATGGCAGCCGTCCTTTTACAAGGAGCCTATTTGAGATAAATATTGAAAAGAAAAGTTAACAATGCGAAGTAAAGTGTTATCTTCGTGATAAGTTTTACAGGATCAGAAAAAAATGAGTGTCAATTTCAAAAAAAAAAAAACAGAAAAGGCATGAAAATAGAAGAGAAAATAAAAGGATGAAGAGACAAGACATAAATTTTGGGTGCAAAATACATATCCCCCCCAAAAAAAAAGTCTTAATTCTAAAGGTAAAATTTAGAATTTTTCAGGATTTTAGAACAAAATTATAAACTTTTTCAAAGTTAATTTGGGGATGCATGACACCTTTAGCTAGCCTATTTCTATTCCTTTATTCCTTATTAATCTTAGAGTGCATGTTTGAATTAAGAGTTTGTTTGATATTATAGGAATGATTATTTTTTAAAATATTTTTTGCTTGAAAATATATTAAAATATATTTTTTTATTTTTAAAAAATTAAAACTAGTATATCAAAATAATTTCAAAATAAAAAATATATAAGTTAAAATAAAAAAATTACAAAAATAATTTTCAAGATCTTAAACCCACAATATTAGCTGGGTTTTATATGTATAGTAGATTTTAATTTTAATTTATGAGTTTTTTAATTGCGTAGCATGTAAAGAAGCGGCCAGCGGGTATTCTATTATAAAGACATTATTGTGGTTTTCCGGTCAATGAATTGTAGTACAATTGACATTATTGTTTATCTTATTGTAAAAGGTCTCCAATTTGAATATTTATTTAAAATAAATAAATTTCAACACAATACAAGGGGTGGATGGATGTGTGCAAGTTTCAAAATACTAAGCAATTGAATCTGATGTTTTGCAGAATTAGTGGAAATTGCAACCAAAAATTAAAAAAAAACAACTAAATTCCAGAAGAAGAAAAAAGACATTAAATTTGCAGTGCCTGCTGCTCTAAAGGACAGGCATTTTATTGCCATTTGAACTTGCGAACAAAAGGTCCAGTAACCCCGATTGCTGCTGGGAGTAAAGCTCGCCATGACAGCTTCACAGGTCGGTACTGCTGAAGCCAGCTTTCTCAATCAGGCCATGACGCGCATAACCTGTCAAGGTGCTGGAGGACGAAAGAAAATTTGCGGTCTGGACTTCTTAATTTATTAGCTTCAGGAGAAAATGACAAGAATGCTGTAATGCAAAAACCAAGTTGTTGCTTGTTGTTTTACTCTTATTCCAGACCATAACATTACCACCATGGCTAGCATAACTATTATCATTATCAGAAATTACCTATTGGGGTCCAGCTATCAGCTTGTGGTCCATCTCTGGAAATCTTATTGCCCATCGAGCCAATCCTTTTGATCTTGAATGAGATCTTCTGGATATCATTCTTCTTCGAATGGCCAGGACCACCACTGCCCAGAATTGTGACAATAATGCCACTTTTTTATTGGATCCTGTAACAGCTTTTCTCGGAATTATTGATTCCGGTGGTTCAAAAAAGAAGCCGCAAAGATCCACCTGAAAGACATGGTGGTTACTGGCTTACTGCCTGCCGTGGTTTCTGCCATCATTAGCTTTTCTTATTAGATAATAGGAATATTTTTAGAATGACTTGGGCATCAATGGATACTAAAACCTACTTCAAAGATAGTTTTTTTTTTTTTTTACAATATATGTCTGCAAATGTATTATTTAGATTATAGAAATTAAGTTGAATATTCTTAAAGAAGTTGAGTTGAGCGTTATTCAGAAAAAAATTATTCTGAGCTTAATAAAATTAATTTTTATAAATAATTAAAAAAACTAAAAGGCATCAATTATTTACTGTAGTTTATTAAAGTTTTTAATATTGATTCTTACTGTGAAAGTTTTTTTTCTGATTTTTTTTTTAAATTCATAAGAATGTGAAAATCAAAGAAAATCTCAACACATATTTTTATTACTGAACATAACATGCAATTATGAAATTAAAAAAGAATAAAGTTGAATGATAAGAATGAAAATCTTATAAAATATAATTGTTCATGTAACAATGGCATCGAGAGTGAATTTAATTTCTTTGTGCTCATTATTTTTTCGAGCAATCATGTGAGCAGGTTTTTCAAATTTTGTTTTATTTATTTTTTAACAATTAAAATAAAATATTTGCATGGAAGACAACTATTTAAATTATATAGAAAAACATTTTTCACACTAATTATTCTTATCTTATTCATATATATTTTTGTAAGTTTGAATAAAAACACATATTTTAGTAGTGCCATTTTTTTAATAAAAGGCAACAGAAATTAAAAGAAAGGTTCATAAAAATTGAAATAGGTAGGAAAAATGAATCTCTCCAATCAAGAAGCTATTTTTTATTGATGTATTTCTTAATTATTTTAATGAAAACTTGTTTTTTAAATAGGAAGGACTATTTCTTAAAATAAAAGCTTATAATGATTTCTAAAGCAAGTTTTAATAAAAAATATTAAAATAATCCTTTGCTGTTTCGTGTACGATTGAAGAAAAATATTGAATCGATGCGGTAAAAACATGCAAATAAATTTATTAAAAAATCATTTTCTCTTAATATCTACGAGGAAGTTTTTAGATATTTATTTCATGTTGGAAATATCATAATTGAAAATCAATTAGTGATATTACCATAAACCCTGTTATATTATTAAAATAAATAGATAAATAATAATTTTAATTATTTTATTTATAATATATTTGCATGAAAACGTGAGGGAAAAAAATGACTAAAGAGCTATTCAAAGAGGCAGCACGAGGGTGCCCTCGCGAGCTTGCCCTAATAGAAAGAAAGTCAGGCAAGCATTGGCCTACAAGGCTAAACCTCGTACGCCTAGCCTTTTTTCTCTTTATTTGATTTACTAGGATGAACAACACATCTAACTTATTAAAAAAATATATAAAAGTAACTTCTTGTTTACCAGTAAAGTTTGTGACCGTCACAAGTGGTCAGAAAGTGGTGTCTGAGTTTTAGAACCCTATAAATTTATTTTCAACTATATTTTTATATGATATATCAAAAAAACACCTTAATCACCTTAATAAATCTATTTCTAGCCCAAACACTCTAAATCAATGAGAAAAACCCAAAAATTAACTGAATAAATTAAAAAAATTTCTATACCCAATTTCCTTTTCTGGAGTGATGAAAGTTTATAAACATCTTAATAACACTTCTCTTACCAAGAAAAACTCATTGACACCAATATTAATTTTTTTAACATGATTAACTAATTATTTTTTTTTTTAGTGATTTTTTCTCTTATTTCTTAACATCTATAGACAAAAATGTAAAAAAAAATAAAGTTTAAGATATAATAACATAAGTCTAAAATCCCAGGGATCATAGATACAAAATGAAGATTTTTTTAGATGAAAATAATGTTTTTTAGTGCAAAAATGGAAAAAGCACTATTGTGGTTTTTACTCTAGTCCTTTGTCCTTTAATTATTTTTAACATTACAAATTTAAATCTTATTTTATCAACATGGCCTCTAATTTAATTATGAAATTTTATCAAATACTTTGAATTCTCAATAATATGCATAGAGAAGAAAACATCAATATATAAAAGATTATAAATATTATATGTATGGATAAAATTGAAAAATAAAATAAAATTTTGTGATCAAAATAAAAAAAACACAATTTATTGAATAACATTTGTTCATAATAAATTGTGAGTAGGTTACGGTAAGATTCTGTATTTTTTTAGTTTTTTTCAGTTAATAGGTGATCGGGTAAGAGGTAATATTTCGATGTAACATATACAATATTTTGAAAATACAATTATTCGCACCAGTGGATGGCCAGGAGGAAAAATACAAACACGACCGTGAACAATGAATTTTACGTGACATTTGAAAGCTGGCTCGTGAGCCGTCACGAGCCAAGCATGCATTCACACGTAATCAGATTCTTGGACATTGGCTAAGGAATTTTTAATACGTATTCAACTATCAACTTAATTTACTAAATAAAATAAAGTGAACAAATCATTGCTATTAGCTTGAAATAAGAAATTCCAAAATTAATCAATCACAAAGAAACCAATAAACAAACGACACATGCGACATCTTTTGTTTCCTTGTACAAATCAACCAATCGTGAAGATTGAATCAATCGCAGTACAATCCTGACATTATGTCAGCGCGGAATGTCGCACTCGGCTGTCAATCACACACGTGTCAAAAAGGTAGCGGCAGAGCGTGGCTTTCGCGTGGCCGTTAATGTCATTGGGATTTGGGGTCTGAGAAAAGCAATGGCGGTTTCCAGATTCCCGCGAGTGTTTGCCATCTTTGACCTTTGGAGCCATATCGAGGCTCGACTTGTAAAATTTCCTCATCAAAAACATTTTGTCTACTTGGAATTTGACGGTAGTGTTTATCAAACAAAGATGGTAATCATTTCCGCTTCCCTTAAAGTCATCTTCCCTTATCTAATAAAACTAAAAGTGTGAAATTTTTTTTTTGGTCAAGAATAATATAAATTTTATTTAAAAATTTAAGTTGTCGAGTTGAATTAATTATTTGATATGATATCAGAGTTTTAATAACTAATTAGTCACAAAATCGAATCTCACAGTTTTTATTTATTTAATAAAAATTAAATACAAGATAGTGTAAACTTGCAAGTTTTAAGTTCAAAGAACTTTCACTTGAAGAGGTGTGTTAGAAAATAATATAAATTATATATTGGAACGTTGCCTAATAGTTTAAGTTATTGGGTTGAAATGGTTTTTCGACGTGTTATAAGAGCCTTAATGACCAAGCGGTCACGAGTTTAAATCTCACCATCCTTATTTATGTGATAAAAATTAAGTACAAGGTAGTGTAAGTCCGTGCAAGTTTCAAGCCCAAAGGGCTTTTACTTGGAAGGGGTGTTAGAGAATAATATAAATCATATATTGAGACATCATCTGATGACTTAAACTATGAGATTGATATGATTTCTTGACATTTTTATCTTTACATAAATAGACCTCGGGATAACTGATATTTTATTAATTTAGGTATGAAGATGGATAAGATTTTCTATGATTCGATGAATCTTCTTATTTGAATTATATATATATATATATATATATATATATATATATATATATATATTGCTTATCTTCAATATTAGCGGATAACTAATATTTTATTAATTTAGGTACGAAGATGGATAAGATTTTCTATGATTTGTTGAATCTTCGTTTTTGAATTTTATATATATATATATATATATATTGTTGAATAACATTTTCAAACTAAAAATTTAAGTTGATTCCAAGATATAATTTATATAATTTTTTAACACACTTCCTCAAGTAAATGTTAATGATATATCGTTTATCCTTCTAGTTTTGACCATCAAAGAGACGGTTGGAGAATCAAATTGGTTTTTTTAACCAAAAAATAAATTTTCAACATTTTCATTTAAAAATACCTAATAAACATCATTATAGTACTAACAAATCAATTTATCAACTCAAAATACCTATAAATTTGTCTAAAAACACAAAATTAATCCGAACAAAAAATTATCTCTCAACCTTTATTTTTTTTTCCCCTACAAGATGGAGGGGAAAACACCTTGACTAATCTCCCATCAATATTGACACAAAAATAACTTTTTTGGTAATTGTAACGTGATCAACCAATGATTTGTTTTTCCTATTTCATCAATTTTCATTAATTTTCTATCTTCTTTCTCAAACTCATGGGTTAATAACAAATAAAAATAATTTTTTTGATCAAAATGGAATTTGTAAAAAATCTAAGACTGGCTAGCTATTTCTCTATGTTTTATATTATGGATTTTTCTTTCTTGACTTTGTCCTGTACTACAATTTAAAACTTTAACTTATAGAACTGCACCATAAAATAATTCAAAAAAAAAAAGGAATGATTAAAAAAATACAAAAAGAAGAAGAAGCTGGGGAGCATCTTACGAACCGTGAAACCTATCCCAACTCTTCTAGCATATTTAGTAATAGTTACTTTTCATTCTTCTATAACATTATATACTGTAGTAGCGTGTTTGAAAGTATAATTATAATTAATTTTTAAAATATTTTTTTAAAAAATAAATTAAAATATTATATATTATATATTTTTAAAAATTATTTCTAATGTCAGCACATTAAAATAAATTAAAAAAACTAAAATATATTAATTTGAAGTAAAAATAAAAATAAAAAAAATTTAATTTTTTTTAAAACATTTTTAAAACACAGTATCAATCATGTATAGTTAAAGAAATATGTAAAAGCATTATATTAATCATTATTTCAACAGTGTAGAGTAGAAAAGACAAATTATAAAGCAGAGATGACACCAAAACTCATGAAGACAATTTATGTTACGACAAATGAAAAAACAAAAACGATAAAAAATTGAATGTAATTACAATTTCATAGTTAGTTGTCGCGATCGATACATTGATGACGTGTTAATTAATTACATACACAACAAGAACATCCAAACATATACTAGTTGAAACTAATATGTAAAATAATAATAATAATAATAATAAGATATTTACAACTGGGTTTTTTATGATCTTCTGTTCTAAAACATCTATGAAAAACAAGGATGATCAGGTATGAAGCACAGCATCTCCATTAATAACAAGACTACCTCTACTTATCACTCAGCTGGCTTGCACTCTCTGTTTTATAGCTTCTTTTCCTCTTTCATTGAACTGATATCTATCTCTATCGGTCAGTCCATTATTACTTGTAAAAAGCCCAAATCCATCTTAAGCATATTGAATCTGATTTCCCAAGAGGCACTTCCCGATCTTCCAACTTCTCACCCTTGTTTTGCTCGCCTTCTCCTTCTCCTTGGAAGATCTCCAATGCATTATTTTAAAAAGTTAAATTAATAAAATAATATTTTAAATAGTATAAATATAATTTTTTTTTACCGTATCTATTTCAATTGAAAAAAACTATTTGAAAAGCCATTTATATTGAAGTGAAAGAAATAAGTGTTATTATTTCTTAATAAGTTTGATTTTTTTTTCATATAACTATATTTAATTGGTTTATTTTTTTAGTGGCCCCACTTTGTTGGTTTTGACTCTTTAAAGATATATATAAAAATAATATTTGTGGAAGAAAAAATGCATTTTAGCATTTTGTTTGGCTTTTTCCTTGGAGTGTGTAAAACAAGTAAAGAAAAGCTAAAACATTAATTTTTTTTATTTTTGACTATCCATTTAGCTTTTTCATTGAAAATGTTTTTATGGACGCCAAAACGATGTTGAATCAATTCTTACACAGTGAAAGATATGGCTTCTAATTTTGTTGTTTTAAAAATATTTTTTTAAAAATTAAAATATATATATATATATATATATTTTATTTTAGTACTTCCATCAATTTCATGATCTTTTCCATTTTGTTTTGTTTCTTTTTTTAAAAAAATAGAATAGAGAAAAGTGTTGGTGTTATAATTTTTTTTTATTAATATAAGTATTCGAACAGTTTATGTGTATCTTAATTAATTTTATAAATTAATTTTTTAATTCTAAACTTCTATCATTATATTATTTATTAGATAGTCCTTATTAAGATAATTTGATTAGGAAGGAAGATGAGAGAGGGAGAGAGAGGACCAAATTGAGGTGATATAGAGACTGGTTAATTATTTCAATAAACTAGAGGAAGTGAGTTATAATTAAGACATGAAAATATCCTACGAATCAAACGATGCGTTTAGATCACCCGAAAATCACAACGTGGCATTTATTATCCTTCCACTACCTTAAACCCTATCCCAACACCAGCACCCTCTCTTTGAAAACCATAAAAACCTTAAACCCCAGTCCATCTATTCTCCGGCTTCCAAAACCGGAAGCTAGCAAATCCAGGCAATCCCAATGTCCATTAAATTCCTTCCACCACTCCGTCTCCTTAACCCATCTCCTCCCGTAACCCGTCTCCCTCTCATGAATGTCGGACTCTCCATAAATACCCGTCGGTCCATCCCCATTTTCTCTCGGGTCTTCCCTTTTAAGCTCAAGTACCCAGGGTTTTCTTCTCGGTTCTCCACCCGTTCGTTTCGACCTGGAACAACCGGGTCGAGACCCGAATTCACCCGCCGCACTGGTGGTGAACGAGAGAGAGGAGAGGCTAGGACTTCCAAGAGTTTAGTTGAAGACGAGGCCGAACTCAGTGATTGGGTTAGTGATTTGAGGACCAACTCCTTCCGTGGCCGAGTCACTAGCGAAGACGAGTCAGATTCTGATATGGGTCGTCGTAACAGAAGTAAGAGGGGCCCTGGTAGAGATAGAGATAGCGGTAGCAATAGAGGTGGAGGTAGAGAGGGGTTTTCAATGAAGAGGAGAAGGGAGAGTGACTCAGACGTGTTTGGTGAGCCAACTCGAAGGAGAACTGAGTCGACGTTTGGTCCGCCGAGAAAGAACCGTGGAACTTTGGGTTTACAGAATGAGAAGAGAGGACAGGGAGAGAGGGATTTATGGCTTAAGAGAGATGATAAAGGAGTAAAAGGTGAAAGGGGTTTTATTGATGATGATGATGATGAGGTGGACGATGGTGAGGACGAGAGAAAGGGGTTAATGCGTAATCTTGGGGGTTTGGTTACCGAGGAAGAGAGTGACGACGACGACGACGGAGTTAATGGTAATGGGATTTTTGAGAAAAATGCACTGTCTTCTACTGGTTTGAAGAAGGAATTTGATATGAAAGATAGGCCAAGTTTGTCTTCGAGTTCTGATTCTTTTATGAGCGAGACTAGGTGCGTTAAAGGGACTGAATTGATTTTTATAGTCATAAATTTGATGTGGCTAAAAAAACATGTATTGAATTGATTAAATCGGGTCTGTTGGAGTTTTATTTATTTTTAACGCTTGTAGGATCTTGTAGACATCTAATCCAATATTATGTAAATGGTTGCAGATTTGATCAATGTTCAATTTCTCCCTTGTCATTAAGAGGAATCAAGGATGCTGGATACGAGAACATGACTGTGGTCCAGGCGGCAACACTTCCTGTTATAGTCAAAGGTTTGTTTGCTTATTTTTTCAAAATGGTCTAGTCTTGTTTACTCATGGCTCATGCTATTTGATATGTTGGAGAACAGATGTCGGTGTGGTACCGACACTAGATTGTAGTTATACTAAGTTTGTTGTGAAGCTGCCTGGTGCAATGAGGAATTAGTGTTAAGATAATTCTTTACTCGCTTTTACTTCGGATTAATTTCTATAAGGAATGTTCTCAGGCTGCTTTTTCTGAAGCTTCATATTCTCTATTCACTCGTTCCAACTTCCAATGTGTATCCTTTTACTGCTAAGGAGTTAAATGTCCTAGTATAATAGTTAATCCTGAATTCACCAACAATGTGACTAATGTTGGCACCCTTGTCCATGCGATCATAACTCTTGCATATCTTGTTTCTAGGGAAGGATGTTCTGGCCAAGGCTAAAACAGGCACTGGAAAAACTGTGGCATTTTTGGTAAGATATTTTATTTTGAATAGCAAAATGGGGACTGTCTACTAAACCCTATTTTAAGTTGAGGATTTCTTGTTCTTTTTCTTTCCTAACAACTCCACGTACATTGGTAAGTGTATGACTGGGAATAAGACTTTGTTATAGCCTATTTTTCCGGGTTTTATATCTATGTTTTTCTACAATAGTGGATATAAGCATTGTGGTTTTCTTATGAATCTGAGATCCTGAGATTTTTTGAGACTATTTTATGAACTTCTTTTTTCCAGCTTCCATCAATTGAAGTTGTTGTAAAATCTCCTCCTCTTGATCGTGACCAAAAACGTCCCCCGATTATTGTTCTTGTCATATGCCCGACAAGGGAGCTTGCAACCCAAGCTGCCACGGAAGCAAATACTCTGTTGAAATATCACCCATCAATTGGTGTTCAAGTTGTGATAGGAGGGGTGAGAATTGCTTCAGAGCAAAGAAATCTGCAAGCTAACCCTTGCCAGGTAAGTTTATCATTCATTTAAATGGCTGCCCTGTTATGTTACAGCCCTCCTCTAACATTTATCTAGGCCAAACAAAGAAATATTGTAATTCTCCTCACTGTTTGATATGTTGTGAAGGGCTGGTTCCATAATGATTTAAATTTAATTTTATCTAGTTAATCTCTCCATATCACTTTGGAAATTCCAGCTGACCAGTTAGATGTTGAGTCATCATCCTTTCGTGGGCTGAAACAATTATTATATTCCAGCTTAATTTCACAAGAAAATGAACTTTTGCATATTGTTATACTATTCACACATTTAAAATTCACAGATTCTTGTTGCTACACCTGGAAGACTCAAAGATCATATTGAGAATACTGCAGGATTTGCAACGAGGCTGATGGGTGTGAAAGTCCTTGTACTTGATGAAGCTGATCGGTTGCTAGACATGGGATTTCGTAAAGATATTGAGAAAATAATTGCAGCTATTCCAAAACAAAGACAAACACTCATGTTTTCTGCCACAGTTCCTGAAGAGGTTTTCTTTCTATCTTCGGCACGTGTTAACTCATCTTGCCATTTGAATATGTACTCTGAAGTTGTTGCTCTGTATGAAGGTTCGCCAAATCTGTCACGCTGCTTTGAAAAGAGATCATGAGTTCATCAATACAGTTGAAGAGGGAACTGAAGACACACATTCCAAGGTAGGCTTCTTCGCGGCATTTTTCATCTGATAACGATTATTTATACGAGCATTTTCTTAAATTGTTGGATCATTTCAGGTCAGACAGATGCATGTGATTGCTCCATTAGACAAGCAATTTCCCCTTTTATATGTCATTCTGAAAGATCATATTGCAGATGACCCTGATTATAAGGTATGCTTTCAGTCCTCAAGCCTGTTTCTGTGTTTACTTGTTTTAAGAAAAACTGCCTTTTTTTAACTGATATTTTCTGTATACACCACTACCATGCAGTATATGTAATCTCCCTTTGTTTGTGCAGGTTATTGTCTTTTGTACTACTGCTAGGGTGACTGGACTGGTTGCTGGACTTCTTGGTGAATTGAACTTGAATATTAGAGAGATCCATTCTAGAAAGGCTCAGACATACAGGACCAGGGTTTCCAATGAGTTCCGGAAGTCAAGGGGCCTTATACTTGTGACTTCTGATGTATCTGCACGCGGAGTTGATTATCCAGATGTCACCCTTGTCCTACAGGTATTTCTATGTCATGTTACTTATTGGACTTCGGTCTTTGTTCTAGAACCAAAGGAAAAGGGGTGGCCTTTCGCTCCATTCCAGTACTGTCTATATTATCAATACCCATTTGACCTCTTGCAAACTGGAAATTTTTTATGCATTTGGCATAAAAGTAAGAGTTTGAGCGAGTTGACCTTTACATACTGCCCATTTGAGCTTCTCTAACTGCTTCCTCAATTTTTGCCGAGAATCTCCATCTTTTTTCCATTTCATCGTCGTGAAGTTTAAGATTCTCTTTTATCTCCTGCTACATGTTTGCAAACGTTTTCTGCTTCCATGGACTTTAATTACATTTATTTCAAATGTAGGTGGGGTTGCCTGCTAGTAGAGAACAGTATATACATCGACTTGGTAGAACTGGGCGTAAAGGTAAAGAAGGGGAAGGTATTTTGTTACTGGCACCTTGGGAGGAGTTCTTTTTATCTACCGTCAAGGATCTGCCATTAACAAAAGCGCCAATGCCTTCAATAGACCCAGACACGAAGAAAAAGGTAGCCTAACTTGTTCTCTCAGCTGTTTTTCCGAATGGATAATTCCATCGTTAATGGGATTGAAAGCACATAAATCATAAATTTTTAAACCAATCTTTATAAAACACATTCTGAACAGGTGGAACGGGCACTGTCCCAGTTGGACATGAATTCCAAACAGGCAGCATACCAGGCCTGGTTAGGTTATTACAATTCACAAAAGAAAGTGGGCAATGACAAGTACAGGCTTGTGGAGCTTGCTAATGAGTTCAGCCGGAGTATGGGACTTGATACTCCTCCAGCCATTCCCAAGCTCGTCCTTGGGAAGATGGGCCTCAGGAATATTCCTGGCTTACGCACGAAGTAGATCAGTATCTCTACTAATGAGCTGGATTATTTTGCCTGGGAATATCCTTGTGGAGGATCTTTATAGGAAAAATATTATTCATTAAATTAATGTTTTTTTTTCCTCTCTTTAAATTGGTATTGTGCTATAGAGCACGAGTGTCATACTAACTCAGCACACAAATGATTACAATCATTGGATTTGGATGTGTGAGAGCTACCGAGGGCACCCGATTGTCATTTGTGTAAAAAAGTACATTTCTCTAGACATAGTTCACTATTTAGCATTCACCATAATAATAAAATTATCATTTTAGTTTCGGGCTCATGATTATAGTCATGAATTTTAAAAATTAACACAAGTTGATTTTAGTCTTTTTTAGGTTATATTTATTTATTTATTTTTAAATCTCATTTTTCAACGTTTAACTTATTGAAAATTGATTTTTGGTTTTTTTGGGTTTATCCTGTTTCTGCGTCCATGATCATGTCCGGAGCTGATTTAAATCTATTTTTTTAATAATTTTTTTAGTTTTGACTTTCAACATTGAAATTTTTAGTAGTTGAGTTTTATAATTTTATTTAACGAAGTTACTTCAATATCATAATTAGATCACAAATTTGATATCCCAACTCGAATGTGCAGGGGTTAAGATTTTTTATACCTTTTATATGTTGTTAATTTTTTTATTAGTTTATTTATTATTATTATATTTATATTTATATTATTTTAATTAACCAAGTTTATTAAATCTAATTGAGTCAAATAACTTTAAGTTTTAATTATTTTTTTTTTATACTTGCATCGCTATATCTTCTCTCTTTTTTTACATTGAAAAAAATTTATGCTAACGTCACAGCCTCCAATCTAGTAGGATCTAATTGAATTAATGGTGTCACTGTATAAGTGAGTTTTCAATCTCTTTTTAGCACTTGAGACGCTCATGACTGTTTTTCTCATTTTCATTAGTTTGCATGAAAATATCTACTTGAAAGATTAATTGGAGAATGATATAAAATATAAGTTTTTATTGACAATTGAAGGCTGCACCTAAAATATATAAATAAGTTGGGCTAATTCTCCTTTTTACCTCGCTTATATCACGTAACAGATTCCGATGGTATGGCCAAAATATATTATTGAAAAGACATTAAAAACTTGCTTATTTTGCTTCAATATAATTGACTTAATAAAAATATAAAAATAGATTGGGAACTGGCCCTGTACATAAGGATAGGCTGGCTATTTCTAAAAAAAAAAAAAAATTAATTTTAATTTATGATATTAAAAATATTTTTTTACTTAAAAATATATCGAGATAATATTTTTTTATTTTTAAAAATTTATTTTTGATATCAGCACATCAAAATAATCATAAAACATGAAAGAATAATTTAAAATAAAAAGTAAAAAAAATTGATTTTTTTTTAAAAATACTTTTAAAACGTAAAAATAAACGAGTTCTTAACCCTATATCTTCAATTTAATGTATTAGCTTATACTGTTACAATTAAAAGTTGATCCAGAGTTTAAATAAGTAGAGGAAAATAGTAACGAGCTATATACACATCAAAAAAAAAAAATTTGACTAGAAAAATAGAATATTTTAAAATTATAAAATCAACATTTTGGTATGCAAGGTATAAAAAAAATGATTGCTTTTAATTTAGAGATATTTTGGTATTTTCACACATGCCTACCATGTGTCATTATTGATTTGTGTAAAGATATTTTTGTCTATATAGTATTTTTATGAACATTTAAATAACAAAAATACTCTTAGAAATATAAAACAATTGTATAAAGCGGGGTATATTAATATTTTTGATTTTTTTATATACAATTAAATTACAAATGCAATATTAGATCCAAGAATTTAATACATTGAAATCATGATCTTTTCTTCAATTTTTTTTTTGTTTTGTTAATCATTGCTTTTTTCCGGGAACCAAGGCTACCAACTCAAACCTACCACCTCAAACCTATAACAAAGTCCATTAAAATAATTTTTTTTTGAAAAGTAAATTTTAAAAAAATAAATTATTTTTCTATGTTTGGTAATGTAATAGAAAATAAGTTGGAAAACACTTTCTAATATTTGGTTATGTCATGGAAAATAAGCTGGAAAATAACTTATTAATGTTTCATTTTTTTCAAGTTTATTAAAATAATGATGAACAAATCTTACAAATTAAAAAGTTAAATGAGAATGAAATTGAAAAAAATATAATTTCATAAATTATCTCCAATAAAATAAATAATAATTAAAATAATAGAGATCAAATCTAGAAAATAAAAAAATTGAAAGATGAAAAAATTAAAATGATAATAATTAACTTTTCATAAATTATTTCAAATAAAATAAGTAACAATAAAAAAATAAGGATCAAATTTGATAGATAAAAAATTTCAATTAAAAAATGATAAGGAAAAAACAAATAACAATTATAAAAATGAGGACCAAAGTTAATATAAAAATTAAATTCTAAAGGATGAAATTGAAAAACAAATATTCAAAACAAAATATATATCGCAATCAAAAGTTTGAGGATCAAATTTGATATAATCAACAAATAATAACATTTCTAAATTTTTTACAACTTCCAAAAAATATTTTCCGTCCGAAATAAAAGGAAAACACTTTCCTGAAAACCAAATTAAATTTTTCTTTGACTAGAAAATGTTTTCCGTTAACCAACTTTTCTAATGACAAACAAACACGGAAAACAAACGCACCGTAAAAAATAAAAAATCCTCAATAGATCAGTGGAAACCCAATAGTTTCAACCATAGAATGAATGGAAAGCTTCCTCGAACAAGCACCAAGAAACCTAATAGCATCAGGAATTTTTAGCAATGAAACAATGGAAATCATTTTTACCTATCTTCGGAGGTGGTATTGCTACATTGTCAACTTTTGGAAACTAGTAAAATTTAGCTGGTACGCTAAGCTCATGAATCAAATTCCCTAATACATTGCGGGGAAGAAAATCATGCGAAACAACTTTAGAACATGATGAAAGTTCTAGATTCTAAACCTGTGAGCTTCTACACCAGTGGAGTTACAAAGTGTTGAACCCTAAAATATATATATTTTTTAAAAAAACTAATCACCGAGCCTGCATCCCTGTTATCTGCCAATATGTTAATTCTTGTAAGCAGGACAGGTTAGAAAATGATTTCTAGTGTACAAACAAGCACAAGACATGAAGAAGTGTGACCTTGAGAAAATTATGAGATTGATCGAACTGAAATACCATTTACCAATGAGGTGAGAATCGAGAAACTTTGCAGTTGAAGGTTCTCTCGTTATAGTTTCTCCCACCATCATTCTCTCCCTGGTTCGGAAATGCAAGGGGGGGAATCCTCATCCTTCAGTTGATAATTCCTGATTCCGCCAGGCCACTGATTTGGCAAATAAAGTCAAATTCCCCTATTAACATTATAAATCAATAGCATCACAGAACTATCCCAGATAAATAAGTAACAGTTAATGAATATAACTAGCTGCGTAAAAATCAAATCCTAAAATTAGTTACTTACGTCGCATAAAATAATTAATAATATGAACTAGATTGCTATCCACATCACACAACCAACTCTTGTACTATAACTATAATGCACTGCAACCTTCTACCAATATGCCTTTAGGGTACGCAACTATTCAGAAATCCTGCATTTCTATTACTCGTTTCAAGAAAAACAATGTAACTACCTCTGGACATGGGGCGAAGAAGGCTGATCTGGTGATGGCCATTGAGCAAAGCTGCTATGAAACCTTTGGTCCCCAAACCCCCCACCTGATTGACTCCTCTCATTTAAATGCAAGGTCTCGTTTACACCCGAGAAACCTACCGGCCCAGAAGACCCAAACCCAAGATGTTCTGCAGAACCATAGCCAGTATCATGATCATATGGATACAGCATGACAACAGATGAAATGGTAGGTCCATTTGATGACAATCCACCAGGATTCAAGGATGGTAATGGATACATGCCATATGCCACATTGGCGGAACCACTTTGAGTGGAGTTTGTTTGGATTGGGCCATTCTGAGACTGGTACAAAGAGAACGTATCATGTCTATGCAAACTCAATGTTCTCTCAACTCGGCTTTCACCTGCTGCCAATTGGTCTGGCCTTGAATTTGACTTCTCAGCTTGGCTGCGACTGTTGCCGCGCCGCCCAGCAGCTCGTGCTCTAGAATTGTTATTCCAGTTCCCTTCCCTATCACTGTGGTGGTCACTTCTATTGTAGGTGTAATTTCCCTTTCTCATATTTGTAGCGTGCCTGTCTCGAACAGAGACCTTCTGCAGTAAATCAAACTTAAACATGAAAATTTATAGATTTAAAGTGTAAAACATGCTTGCATAATTCCAATGAATATGACAATGCAATCAAATTACGTAAACCATCAAAAACCAAATTTCCACATCCAAGTGAATAAAAGTAAATCATTTCTGGGAAAAATGCAACCAGTACCCAGTTACATTGATAATCCACTAAAATGCACCAAGCAAACAAAACTATATGTTGATCAAGTGAGAGGACCTTAGGAAAGACTATCAAACTGGAGAACTATGAAGAGCCTAGGGTTCTAGAAAATAGGGCAAGAGAAGTGCAAGACATTCATGCAACCATACTAGATAAACAATATTGTCAATTGAGTGACAGTTGCATCTCTGCCTCTCTCCAAAGACAAATACACTATTGATTAAAAAAAGGAACATAGAAAGAAAGAAAAGCATGGAAAACACAAGATATAGCTGGTTGAGTAATCTATCTTACTGGATTTGGCAAGTAGGTCCCAGTACCACCACGATATCTTGGCATCTCATCCACATAATGCTGGTATACACCAACAGGTCTATTAGATGCAGACTGTAGAGGAGCACCTGGAACAATACGAGGCCCATAGCTCATAAGCTGAGTAAAAAGATTCATGTTGTTTGAAAAAGGTCTCCCAGGACCATCCCATGGAAAACAGCCCTGCAAGTATACAGGCGGCACCATAACAGGCGAAGGATAAACCACAGGTGCAGGATTTCGTGTGTTTTGGCACAATCGCCCAAACTGCAAGTTTTGCAAATGGCTAGCAAAATCACTATTAAGAATGTCAGATTTGTGCTCCAATAGCTCAACAGAAGCAGCCATTCGCAAAGAACTGGAAGTCCTTACAACCTCAGATTGATCAAGCCCCTCAGATGTTTCAAGGTTTTGGCCAGAGTCACTGTTATCATGGCCCTCCTCGTTGCGAAATTGGTCGGTTGATGCACCAGAAGTTCTTGTCTCAGCTGGGAAGCTGTACAGTGGAAGCATTGTAACAAATGGAACTGGTGGCCCTGTAGGATAAAATGTTAAAGGAACAGCCCCTGAATCATTGGTAGATCTTTGCCGTGAACCAGGACCTAGGAGCACTGGAGCTCTGGGTATCAATGACTCAGATTCACTAGGCTGTGCTGATTCATATCCAGGTACTTGATGCCTTGAAACATGCAAAGAATCAGAAGATTCAGACTGGGATCCCACACTTCTTTCAGGCTCAGGGCCCATTGTTGATAGCGTATTCCAATCTTTGTTGTCATCATCTGTCTGATTGGAAGAGTGTTCAGAGGCACTCTTACCTTTTCCATAAACAGAAGACTGCAAAGCAGAAGAAGCCATTTTCCTACCCCTCCTTTCCTTCACAGGCTTTGACACCTTTGCTGATGATCCCTCCCATGAACTCTCGGATGAGGTTTTACTTCTCACAGTAGGAAAGGACCTTGAACTTGCACTTCTATTGTCCAAATATTCTTCAGTACCTCTGTTTTCTTGATATGTTAAAGCATCTGTAAGTTCTTCCCTAGCTGATCCTCGGGTTTCTCTGGTGAACTTCTGGTGAACTCTCAAAGAGTTACCAGAACCACCTCTTCGAGATGATGAAACAGAATTATAACTGGATGAACCAGGCTGCAGATCATCTGATTGATGCATCTCAAAGCTTCCATTATCAAGATCAAACCCGCTAGTGGAGCCCCTTTCCTGCTCATGCCAGAAATCATGATCAGTCTCCCTGACATTCATTTCCATGGAAGCAAAATTCTCACTACCAGGTTCAATTGATTCTTCTTGGTTTGAAGCCAATTCAATGCCAGGAAAATAATGGGTTAACGGTGAAGAAACCAAACCTTCAGGAAATTGCATATTTGAACCCCAAGGAGTATCTATGAAGGGAATATTTGTGGGCACCATTCCACCCATATTTCTCTGACCATATCCCAATGAAGCTAGAACAGAAGGTGGAATTGGAAGAGATACATGGCCGGGTGCCATATTCATTGGAATATGAACCTGTCCATTGAAACCCAGGCCAGTAGATGAAGCCATCACATTCACAAGATCTTGCTCTTCCTGCTGCAACCCCTGTGTCCCTAGGACAGAAACAAATTCTTCACCCATGGCACCCAAGCCCGAATCATTGCGGTACCTATTTGAAGCAGCAGCAGGATCAAGGCTTTCACGGGAAATGGCATGCCTAGCAGATGAAGGATCATCAGTTGAGCTAATAGCATGATTTGACAAATTATCAGATTCCAGGTTTTTCCACCTGCTACGATCCAGCCTAGCAGATGAGGCTTGGCCTTTTCTGCTTTCCTGGACTTCGTTACGCCTTCCTTGAGAAGAAATTTCACCATATGTCTCTGCAAGCTCGGGACTAGAGCGTGTCCTCGCAAAAAGATACCTTCCCTGAAAGTCAGTGATAAAGTTGTCAGGTTTTGCACTTCTCTGACTTTTATCAATATGCATGTTCTGATTAGAAGTAGATTCCCCTCTACTCTGATCAGAGGTAGTCCTTGTGCTGTTTGTGTTAGCATAAGTCTTTTGGCTTTGAGTACGAGAAACTGTTGGAACTTGACTACCTTTGCATGTGCTTTCTAAGGAATAATTATCATGCCGGGAGGGAACACTGTGCATGCCTTGAGCCCCATCGACTTGAGCTTCACAACCAGAAGGTTTGCTGCTTGAATTGTTCCCGAGATTCTCAGGTACATGCAAGTGATCATGATTTGACAATCTCAACCGCGACAAATGATTCCTTGGCGCATCAGGACGATGGCCACCACCATGTCTCTCCCAGGTGTTCAGAAAGAACTGATTTACTTCAAAACATAGGTCTTCTGTGGGGCAATCAAGTAACCTAGCTAGCCTTTTAGCTCCAAATGCAAATGCACTGCGTATCCTAAAGAAGTTACCTGGAAAATGAGTCGTATTACATGATAAAAGTTACTAAATGCTAACAGATCAGTAAGAAGTATAAAACATTGATCTACATGTCTACATTTCAATCAAATACTATTGTGTCCGAGGACATAAATGCCCATGTGCGCACATATACACACTTGTGTTATCTTTTTCCTTTGTTCAGTATACATTCTCTAAACCTCTTACAATTTGCAACCATTCCTGCCAACCAGACCACTTAACCTGCATTACATTTTCCACAATATATATACATATGTATATAGGTAAAGCAAATAAAGAAACACAAATACATATCAAGACTAAAAACATATTTACACAATTGGCCACGCAAAGAACCCTTTGCCCCATTTTTTAAAGAACAAGAACTAGGATATATTTGAAACACAAAAGGAGAGAGGCAGAAAAGTAACATAGCTACAGATGTTACTTTTTTCGCAAGGAACATATAAAAAGAAATAAATTTAATTTTGGTACCTTTCTATATCAATCCTTTTTCTATTCAGTTTTGCTTCAAACTAGCATATTTGTCCGTGCTCTGCTGCGGGTCGATTTATTCTTCTAAACTTAAAAGAAATATTAAGAGTAAGAGTATAGAGATTTTATTGGCAGTAACATTAAATCCAATCAAACAATTCGATCTTAAAACCTACCAACCTACTCTTTACCTAGCTCGAATTTCGAATGAAACCGCGTGACAGCTGATCCAAAGTGAATTATTCAATTTAATGGGTCCAAGGACAACTTGGATGACCGGTAAAAACATGACATAGTTTTTAAAAAAACTTTAAGATAACAATTTGCTTTTATATTGAGATAATGTCAAATTGGATCGACCTTGGTCACCCTACGACCTGGGTTATGGACTTCAATAGGTTTAATAACTTTGTTGTTTTTGTATATTATTTTTGTTTAATTCTATGATAACATTAAATGCTTTCAAAATCGAGCATCAACCCTAAAAAAACCATTTATTTGAGATCGTGATAACCCTATAGAAAGTAGAAAAAAATAAACCATGAATTTCATTTCTCAACCAATCCAATATTGAATAAGAGTGAAATAAAAAAACAATTAGAAAAATTAAAGGACCAGAAACTAAAAAAAAAAACATTTCAGGTTTGATGGGTAAACTCACTAAACCCATGAATTGGATAATCCGGGTCAACACGTCAAATCCGCAAATAGGGTAGTGGACTCCATTTGGATTAATAACTTGTTTTTTTTCTAAACTATTGTTTATTTAACTATATAATAACAAAAATAAAAGATCGCAAAATCGAGCGTCAAGCCAATACTACGACTTTTTTTTTTAAGACTATGATAACCTCATAGAAAACAAAACAAAATAAATTATGAAACTTAATTCTTAATTAGTCCAATATTAAAGGATAAAATTAAAAAAAAGCCATACCGGTCAACAAGCCCATGGACTTTCTAAAATTTAATAACATGTTTTTTTTCTAAAATATTTTTTTTTAACTATATGATTAAAAAAAATAGACATCACATGATCAAGTTCAATTAGAAAAAAAAAGTACCCTGCTAAACCCGCAAACCGGGGCAACCAGGGTTAATTCGCCAAATTCGCAAACCGGATCATTAACTCCATAAAGTTCATTAACCTAGTTTTTTTTTAAATCATTTTTTATTTAACTAAAATTTTTAAAAAATAGATTATATCGCAATGCTAAGATATTTTTCTGATACCAACCCGATGCTGGGATTTTTTTTATACTAGAATAATTATATCAAATTAAAATAAATTATCAACTCTAAACCCCCATAAACATATCATATAAGGACTAAATTAAAAAAAAATCAATAACCAAAGGAAAAAAAGGGGTCAAAATACAAAAAAAAAATTAAAATCAACACTGTGGATTACTATTGTAATCCATGGTGTTAATGGGTGTGGGGGAAACAATGTTTTCCCCACACCTTTTAGCTTTATTTACAATCATCACTTTAAACCATAGTATAAGTACTTTCACGAGAAAATTGCAAAACAATTTCACAAACCTCTCGCATGGCTCATAGTTACACGATTACATGTCGATTTGCAAGCCATTGTCAGCAAAAATATGTATAAAGAGAAAATAATGCAATAGGCAATGTTAGTTTGTACCGTATAGATCAATCAATAAGGAAGTATTACAGTTGGATAATGCTTCAAAGGATATTGTAAGGCCAGCAGATCAAAGACAAGATGATGAGTCCTGATTCTTAGTGCTATCTAAAACTTGTCATTAAGAAGAATGAAAAAAAAAAGTGCATTTTAATGCAGATGCACAGTAAAACATATCCACAATTCAATAGGGAAAGGAGAGTTATTAAAACATATCCACAACTCAAAACAAAAAAAGGAGAGGTATTCAAATGACATTTAACTTGATGGCAAACAGCATAACAGAGTTCTATTTGTATACCTTTACTGACACTGCGTCCCAGGTTGTTGTTTATACGCAAAGGATCAATAACATTGAAGTGTTTGGACAAAAAGGGTTGCCCTTGATTATCTTGTCCAGCAGGTAAAACAGCATATACTGCACTACAAGCCTCAAGAAATAATTTGCTAAGTAGTAACTCTCCACCATCCTTTCGAGGAGGTTCCGCTGCATAACGTTTTCACTAAAACAGTTAATTCCAGTAGATTGACAAATATTTACGAAACTAAGGGTCACTTATTCAGAAGAAGGAAAAGGAGCCTTCAGGCAGTTATGCATACCTGTTACATCTGGAAGTGAACTAATAGGTACAGGACCCCAGAGGCTAACACAGAAATTATTCCAATCAAACTTACTGAAGAACTCAAGAAAACGATAAAGGACCTGGACATGGAAAGAATTAGACAATCAAAAGAGAGGAATGCAGCAAGACAGTGAGACCAAGTACCAAAAGCCACCTCAAGAGGACCCGCAAAGGAATTGTTGAAAACATGAAATATATATAGAACCAAGGTCTCCAAAGCATAAGTGGAGATCAATCCATGGTGAGCACCCAGTATACGGCTCTCATAGTAACACCAGGCCTTTATCAGTATGATGCTACGCTTGAATAGATGGTTTTGATTTATCAAATTATCAACCTACAGAAGTAAAACTATTAATCAGGGAAAAAATTAGAAAATAGTATCCTGGTTTGCAGTTACCAAGAGAAAAATGCAATCACCCCCATCCCATAATTAAATTCCATGTTTTACTTTTAGGTTCTTTAAGGAATGCAGATAACATGGTTGTCCAGTATGTTATGCCATCACCTTTCACTTTCTGACTCTTTTTTGGTTTACTTTTCACAAACTTGAGGTTGCTTAATGAATAGGGCACGGCAGGATTAGTGATTTTCTAATAATGGACTAATAATTTGGGAAAGCAGAAGTGTCCGGAAAAAGGATCATAATATTTGGACTAAAGGAGTAGACAATTTCCAGGCACTAACCTCTTCAAGGAAACAAAGGGTGCAGAGTCCACCAAGTTGGTTAAATGAAATATCTACCACAATGTTTTCCACTAGACACTTTATTATCTTCACCTGTATATATGTATTCAAACAAAAAAAAGAAAGTTAAATCTATCGTCAATAATCGCTTATTAAGGAATCTTTTATTGAGATTTTTATGGCACACCTATTAGACAAATATTCCAGCAGGAAAACCATCTTCTTCAATAAACAAATACAAAAATGATAAAAGAAATATGTAGAAATTTGAATATGAAAATAAATAAATCCACACTCAACAAAATTTAAAAATGTGTTGAAAAGCTTGCCCCAGTTTCCACCATTGCCTCAGAATTAAAGGCAAGACAGAATGCATATGTCTAGCAAACAACCCACTTGTCAAACAAACCACATAACCTTGAAATATTCCACAAAGATTACAGGTCCTCTGTGGTGGAAGTAAAGTTGTAGATGGACTAACACTGCTTCAACAATTCTAAAGTCAACATCACTAACTAGATATATTCAAGCTAAACACAAATAAACACACCCTCAGCTCAATAAGCAAGTTTAAAATAAATTGAAGAAACAGAGAGAACAAAAGATGAATAAACAGAAAGTACAAAAATAAGAATTTAAAGAATTTAGAAGGGACCTACCTCTGCTTGAATGTGCTGAACCTCCTTAACTCGGAATTCAGCATTTTCATTCTTCTCCTCATTCTCCAGCATATCACGAACCTGATGAGCCCATGTGTCTTTCAAATTCGGATTCTTACTGAAGGCTGTTAAGTCAATATCCCCATCAGGTAAATAAGTCTTAAGTGGTACAGACCCAAAGGTGAACACCTGTAGATCATAATAATCATGTGTAAATAATTATATGAAAAACTTGAAGGTGCACACTTTTTGCAGCAACGAAAAAAATAAGATTATGAATCCAAATCACTCTCACTAAGAAAATACTCAGGAACTACCAGAAAGCCAGTCTGCATCATTCATAGTTGTCAGCGTCTTTGGACTCAACCTTAGGTCTATACATATTTATTTCTAATATAGACACGCCCATTCCCCTAAGTTTGTCATTAAAAAAAAAATATGGTCCTTTACTGTCTTCAACTTCTTATCCACAAAATGTTATTACATGCATAACGTTGCTGATCAACACATACAATCTCATCTTTCAATTGTCTTCATGAACACAATTTTGATCAACACCTTAACTTATGAATTTGACGCACAGAATCACCTCTCCAAAGTCCAAATCAACAAACCTGACTTGAGGATAGGGCATTACTCCATGTCTTTGTACTGGACCAACACAATCTACAACAATAACTATACGATCTAAATCTAAAAACCCATCAAGACATACCCCATAAGTGTAAACAACACATCGATTTCATTACATCAAGACAAATAGGCAATGCACCTGGCAAGGAAAGCA